>CM057451.1:255420000-256775000 GCA_016271365.2 Neoceratodus forsteri | reverse complement strand
GGTTTCCGAAGTAGACTCCTGCAGAAGGGCTAAAACAGGGTTCTGAGTGAGATTCAATTCCATCGGTATGCTCAAGGGGTCAGGAGAGCCCTGCATATCTGGCATCTTCTGTTGTGCTTCCAGGAAGTCCTCGGGATGGGGGTACTGAATAGGGGACGGACCGGAGACCCACTGTCCAAGTTTGGGTTCCTGAATCCACCCAGCACCACGTAACACCGTTTCCACCGACCAGGTAGGCTCTGTAAGAAGGTTTTCATTCTGTGGAGGCAATTGTGAGCAAGATCGTACATCAGGGGGCAGCTCAGGGATCGTAGCTTGCTGAACAGTGCAATTCTCTGTCAGCAACAGTGAAAGAGGCTGAGCTTCAGTAGTTGTAGTCAACAGTATCGAACTGGCCGGTTTAGGCTGTATAGCAGAAGGCATCTCAGGCAGTCCCTTGGTTCCAACAGTAGGAGCAGAGGAGCAACCTCCACTGTTTGTAGCACTGCACCTTGTCAACTCCTTTTGTAAAGTCAGTTTGAGAGCGCCAAATACGTCACCAGCCAAGCTTCCTCCACTAAGTGCTCCTGTATTTCAATAGCATCGAGATCCACAAACATTTCATCTGCCAAAGAAACAGCAAGGGAGGTAGAACAGTCCATTTTAATGATCTGGGAGAGATGCAGTCTTAGCAGTAGGTGCAGCCGGGAAGGTACTGTCAAACAAAACAGAATCCTGCACAACCTTAACATTTTCTGTCGTGGTCTCCAAACAGCCAGAGACAGGAGCTGAGACCAAGTCCCCTGTCTCTCCAGCCACCTCTGCAGCAGGCAAAGGAGGTTCCGCCATCTTGGACAGAGTATTCCCCTCTGTCAAGTAGGGGAATTTCCCTGGTGTCCTGGCCAAATTTCCCTCATTCACTAAAAATACCACCAACACCTTAATCTGGTTCAAGGTCAGTTGACATTCATCTGTATCCCCCTCCCCCGGGTCATGCCTGAAAATAGGGAGGATTTGCCTAGTGCACTTACCCGGTCAACAAAAACTAAATAAAACAAATAAATAAATAAAATAGGTTATTTGAATTTAAAGTAAGTCTTTCAGAATGAAGAATGCCCCGGCCACTTTCCAAAGGTTGGTGAACCAGGTGTTAAATGGTGTTGGGGAGTACGCTGTGGCATACCTGAATGACATTGCCATCTTTAGTGTCAGCTGAGAGGAACATCTGTCCCACTTTAGGGAAGTACTGGGTAGGATACAGAGGTCAGGGCTCACTGTCAAAGCTGAGAGTTGCCTGGTGGCCATGGTGAAAGTGGCATACCTCGGACATGTTGTAGGCTGGGGGCAGCTCCATCCTAACCAAGTGAAAATAGAGATGATTAAGGCATGGCCCAGACCAGAAATGCAGAAGCAGGTCAGGAGTTTTCTGGGGACAGCAGGGTACTATAGGAAATGTGTACCCAATTACAGTGCCCTGGCTACTCCCCTATCTGACCTGGTAAAGAAAAAGATGCCTAAGAAAATTACCTGGGAACCAGCCTGTGAAAAAGCATTTACCAGACTGGGAGGCACTGTGCAGTGCTCCTGTGTTAACAAATCCTGACTATAGCAGACCTTTTATAGTCCAGACTGATGCCTCAGATGTGTGTATTGGGGCAGTACTGAGTCAGACATCCAACCCAGGAAAAGATCACCCCATAGTGTACCTGAGTAAAAAGTTACTTCCCAGGGAGCAGGCATACTCCACTGTGGAAAAAGAGTGTCTTGCCATAGTGTGGGCCCTAAAGAAGTTAGAGCTATACTTATATTGGCAGCATTTTGAGGTACAAACTGACCACAACCCCCTGGTTTGGCTGACACAAATGTGAAAAACTAACAGTAGACTATTAAGATGGAGTCTTGCCTTGCAAGGGTATGACACGACGATTTTACATAGGGCTGGAGCAACCAATTAGAACACAGATGGTTTGTCGCGTCTATATGAGGAGTGAACTGACTTAGGGAGCTCATCCCATGCAGGGGATAGAGCCCCCAAATGCAGTCTAGGTGGGGAGGATTGTGATGCTTGGCCAGCTGGTTATGATTATTGTATGATATTGGTGTTATAAATAAATGGTCAGTGTATGAAATGTCAGTCTGAGATATTTGGCCTTTGAATTACAAGGTCAGCAGCTGAAACCAAAGGATATAATAAAACAGCCCAGAAGGGACCAGTTAATTAACTAGCTTCCTTCCAGTGGGCATTTTATTACCTTTTATGACATGCTCAGACTTTTGAAGTTGAAACAAAATCTAAAGTTTATAATGTCAGGAAAGAAAGGGTAATTTGGCTGTTCCTTTCAAGTTTAACATCTAAATGACAAATGCTGGGATTGCTAAGTTCAAAGAAAAAATGGTTAATTAAGGAGTCATTTAGGAAATGTATTTTTTTCTATTGATGCCACTTTATTTAACATACCTCCTGGTAGGAAATCATGTTTGTAATTTTATATTCTAAAAGGAGGAGCTAGATGACTCATTGAGCGGGTGTGGAAATAGAGCAGAAAACGTATTAGAGTATCTGAAATGGGGCATATATTTTTGGGCTCTTAAGAAACAAAGATCTCTAATTTAAAGGCACTTACAGAGATACTACATTAGATAGAAAAGATCTAATTATATTGTGGTAGGAGTTTTGTCCTGTAGTTTTCCTTTTTTTTTCCTTTTATGTGATTGTGATGTTCTTTGATATTTGTTCTGTATTTTATCTTACTGTTTTTATCCATTTTTAGTAAACATTTTCTTTAAGATACTGCCTGGGTCTCCTCAGTCATTTTTTTTGCATGTTATTGCTAAATGGTTATTAAGTCTGAAAACTGTTCAAAGGCTTGATGGTGTTACTAAGCTTGGTAAAAGGTAAGAATATACCTAAGGTCTCCTACAGAGTTTTAAGGGTATCATTTTGGATACCTGGTTAGGTGCCCTTAAGTGAAAGATACATTGCATCTCCCCAAAGATAATATTATCTGAGCCTGTACATTTGGGTATGCTAGCATAAGGTTCACCATTTGAATACCCCCAGAACTTGAGACTAAAGGTGATTTGGACACAAAAGCAGACAGGAGGGTTACTCTGTCTGTTACCTGTTCACACTATTGCACTTTGAATTTGGCACTGTGGGAGCAGAGGGCCTGGCTAGTGGAGTGCGTTTGTGACAGTCCTCCTCACCAAGGCTCTGGTATGCACACTAGGAAGCCCCTCCTCCTTCAAAAGATCCTTGGCATCCATGAGATCCTGGAGGTATGCCATCCTGCTCTTTGCCCCCTATGTCTGGATACCAAGGCTGGTATCTGGGTACTGGTCTCCCCCCTTGTTTCTCTGGACAACCAGTACTATCCCACTTCTGCTGACACCAAGTTTGTCACAGCGTGAGGGAATAAACTTCAGACAAATTTACAGGTTTAAAACACACCTTGGTGTGATATTTATTTTTCAAAAGTTCAAAAAATAATAAATGTAAATAAAAAAATTGCAAAGAAAATCACTATTTAACATCAGTAGTTTCTCACACAACACAGTCCTAGATTCTAGAGCTCCTAAGACCCCTTCTCATCTGCATTCAACAGCTTGTCTGCAGTAGCACCTCTCTCCTTCACTCTCAAGACTGAACTCTACTAGACTGAACTGAAGTAAACTCTGTGCAAAGGTTTTTATATCTTTTTGGTAGGGTCACCTGACTGAGCCCTTACATGTCTGGACATGTTTCAAAACCAAGGGGGAGGGGATTGTGTCAGGGGATTTCCTGGTTCAGTTAAAGGTACAGTGTATATATCCACAGATACTGACTTTCTGTAGTTCTGATCCACAGTGACTAAGTTCTTTTGTGCATAGGACCTTGTACAGTAACAGGTTTATAGTGTGAATTTGTGAAAATACCTGAAGGATTTCTTATAACTATATTAATCATGAAATTATTATTGTTTTATATGGCTTCTGAGTCCTTTTTTCTTTAAAAAGGTTTTATTAATTGTATTCATTCCTGCTATTCAAATAGCCTTCATGCCTTTTTGTACATAAAATGCTCTTACACACTTTGCACAACAACTCTCCGGGTGTTAGGCACCATTCCTAGGACTGGATGGATGGAAATGGAAAAAGAATGAAAGGAGAGAACTAGTAGGAAGTTTAGTAGGGACAGTGAAGAGCTACGCTAGGTGCCAACCTAGGGTAAGGGTGAAAAAGAAGAAAAGCAAAGAGAAAAGCATTAACTGTTGCACACAGACATTTTGGTAGCTAGAAAATAAGGAGATAGAAAAGTGGTCCATCAGTCACAGCCAATGGTGTAGCCTAACTCTGCCACACCCTAGATATGCATCCCAGCATCTTGTTTGCCTTTGCTGCTGCTTTCTTGCACTGCGTGGAGTGCTTCAGATCACTAGTGATCATCACTACCAGATTCTTCACCTCCTCTGATGCAGATTCTCGGACTCCACCCAGGTAGTACTCTGTTCATAGAAACATAGAAACATAGAAGTTCACGGCAGATAAGGACCGCAAGGCCCATCCAGTCTGCCCATTTCTTTTTTCTACCTTATACATGTGCCATCGGCCTTTGCTCTGCCAGTGACCTATCTATTCATAGTCATTTGTATTGCTCCCTTATGCCTATCCCATGCCTGTTTGAAGCCCTGCACTGTATTCATAGCCACCACTTCTTGTGGTAAGCCATTCCATGCATCTACCACCCTTTCTGTGAAAAGAATTTCTCACATTCCTTAATCGGCCTCCTCTAATCTCATGCTGTGTCCTCTTGTCCTGCTATTTTTCTTATATTTAAACATGTTAGACTCTTTCACCGTGTTTATGCCCTTAAGGTGTTTGAATGCCTCGATCATATCCTCTCTCCCTCCCTTTGCTCAAGGGTATACATGTTGAGCTCCGTTAATCTGTCCTCATATGTCTTCTGATGCAGTCCCTGCACCATTTTGGTTGCCCTTCTCTGGACTGCCTCCATTTGGTTAATGTCCTTGTGAAGGTGTGGCCTCAATACTGCATGAGTACTCCAGATGGGGCTAACCAATGTCTTGTACAGAGGGATTATTACCTCCTCTTACGACTTGTGATACCCCTGCTGATACACCCTAACACCCCCTAGCCTTACCTACTGCTTTAGAGGTCTGCTTGATGATTTTAGTCATCAGTGATGATGATGCCCAAGTCTCTTTCTTCCTTTGTGACTGCTAGCAACTCCCTCCCAGCCTATAAGTGGCTTCAGGTTTTCTTCCCTATGTGCATGATTTTGCACTTCTTTGCATTAAATCCCAGTTGCCACTCTTCTGACCATTCTGCTAGTTTATCCAGATCTCTTCTCATTCTGCCCACCCCATCTGGATCATCTACCCTGTTGCAGATCTTGGTGTCATCTGCAAACAGACAAGCCTTACCTCCAGTCCATCTGCAAGGTCACTAATGAAGATGTTGAATAGGACTGGCCCCAGGACTGATCCTGAGGTACCCCACTTGTGACTTGCATTTCTTCTGACTGTATACCATTTACCACCACTCTCTGTTTTCTGCCAGTCAACCAGTTTGCCACCCAGTTGACCAACTTCTGACCCACCCGAGCCTACCCAGCTTATTTATCAATCTTCTATGTGGAACAGTGTCAAAAGCTTTGCTGAAGTCAAGGTAGGCGACATCAACTGCTCCCTTGGTCCACCACTCTGGTTACCCAGTCAAAGAAATCTATGAGATTAGTTTGACAGGACCTTCCTTTGTAAGCCCATGCTGTCTTGGATCCTGTGCCCCTATGGATTCCAGGTGTTGCACTATCCTTTCATAAGAGTGCCTCCATAATCTTGCCCACTACTGAGGTAGGACTGACTGGTCTGTAGTTCCCGCCTCCTCCTGCTACCACTCTTGTGGGCGGGATCACATGAGCCCTTCTCCAGTCTTCTGGGACCTCTTCTTGCTCAGAGAGACTCACTAAACAATTCTGCTAATGGCTCTGCTAGTTCCTCCTTTAGCTCCTTAGTACCCTGGGATGTATGCCATCAGGTCCCATTGCCTTATCCACCCTGAGCTTAGCAAGCTCTTGTAGGACCCTTTCTTTGTGAAGGAGTAGTGCTCACCTCCCCCTGTGTCCATGATGCTGAGCTGTGGGCCCTGCCTGCCTTCTCTTCAGTAAATACTGAGCAAAAGTATCTATTTAGGATAGATGCCTTTACAGAGTCCTCCTCCTCACATGCTCCCTTTCTCCATTAAGCTTAGAATACCCCTCTGGACTTTCTCCTTCACTAATGTATCTATAGAAAGTCTTGTCACCTTCTTTACTGTTAGTGCTAGTGTTTCCTCAGTTTGGGACTTTGCCTGCCTTACTGCCTTACCTGCTTCCCTTAGGGCAGTTTGGTATGCCTCCCTATCTTCATCCCGCTGTTCCCTTATATTTCCTGAAGGCCAGCCTTTGGCTCTGACCTTTTCTGCTACTGTATTTGAGAACCAAAGTGGTTTCCTTCTTCTTTTGCACTTCCTTTTCTGTCTAACACAATGGATGTTGCTTCAAGTATTGCATCCTTAATGCTTGCCCACTTTGCCTGTACCCCTCACCTGTGTTTCTTTTTGCCAGGGCTAGCTTAACTCTGTTGGTCATCTTATCAAAGTCAGCTCCTCTGAAGTCCCATATTTTTGCCTTAGAATGGGATGATTTAGATGTAGTAGCCAAATTGAACCATACCATGTGATGGTCACTGGCCCCAGGTGACCTTCTACCTGGAGATCTGTGATCCCTTCTTTGTTAGTCAGTACTAGATCTAGGATAGCCCTGTCTCTTGTGGGGTTGCTGTACCAGTTGTTTGAGGCCCTCCTGCAGGAATCCACTATGAGTCTAGTTCTGGCAGATGTTCCTGCTGGTATTGACCAATCTGTATCCGCATGTTGAAGTCTCCCATTATCAGAACCTCCCTTTAGCTGTCATGTTTTGTATATCTTCTAACAGTAATGTGTCTATGTCCTCCCTCTGGTCTGGGGGTCTGTAGACAACCCCAGTTCTTATGGCTGTCCCATTTCCTGTTTCCAGGGTGACCCACAGTTCTTCTGGCTCCTTATGTGTATTCTGAATTTCTGTAGCTTTGATATTTTCATTAACATACAGGGCCACTCCTCCCCCCCTTTTTGCACCTCGGTCTCTTCTGAACAATACAGTTCGGGGATTCTTGACTCCAATATGCATAACTTTGCATTTCTTGGCATTGAAGCCAAGCTGCTTAATCCTGGACTGCCTCCTCAGCTTTACCAGATCTTCTTGTAGGTCCTGTATCCCTTCAGCTGTGCCCACTCTCCCACAGAGCTTGATGTCATCCACGAATAGGCACATTTTGCTCTTAATACCATCCCCAATGTCATTGATGAAGACAATGAACAACACTAGCCCCAGCACCGAGCCCTGTGGGACCCCACTGGTTACCTTTGTGGTGCCAGGTAACTCTCCCTCCACAACCATGCTCTGGGTTCTATCCCTCAGCCAGTTTTCCACCCATCTGGCCATCTTTTTCTCAACCCCAAGATCCACCAACTTCCTGATCAACATTTTGTAGGGCACAGAGTCAAAGGCCTTGTTGAAATCAAGACAGAAGATGCCTACCACTTGGCCCATCTACTATTTTAGTGACACAGTCAAAGAAGTCAATCAGATTTGTTTGACATGATCTCCCCCCATGAACCCATGCTGCCTCGCATCCTGGAGAAATGCTCCTCTAGATATTCCACCAACCTTTCCTTTAGTATGGTCTCCATCAGCTTGCCCACAATGGAGGTCAGACTGACTGGTCTGTAATTCCCTGGGTCATCCTTAGGACTGCTTTTGTGGAAGGGCACTACATGCGCTGTTCTCCAGTCCTGTGGTACCATGCCTGACTCCTATGAACTACTAAATAGGTCTGCCAGTGGCCCTGCCAGTTCCTCAGTCAGTTCCTTTATTACCTGTTCTCTGTCCAGACCTGGTGATTTGTCCACCATCAATGCCAGCAGCCCCTCCCTCACTCTATCTTCCTTGATCACTACATCTGTGTTCCCCTCCCCCCGTTCCTCTTTTCCCTCCTGAAGGCACTGATCCATCTTTCTCCCTGGTGAAGACAGAGCAGAAGTAATAATTTAGCATCTCTGCTTTCCCCCATTATACTCCACCCACTCCACCCCTTTCTTAATCCTAACAATCCCTTCATTCTTGTCCCTTTTCTCACATATATAGCGAAAGAAAGCCTTTTCCCCCTTCTTAATTCCTTCAGCTATCTGCAATTCCTTCTGTGCCTTTGGTTGCTGGACTTCCTTACTTGTCTCACTAGCCTACTTTAGATAATTTTCCCTATCCATCTCTCTCTTGGTCTTCCTGAATTTTCTAAAGCCCAACTTCTTTTTCCTTACTGCCTGGGCAACCCCAGAACTGAACCAGCTCGGCACTTTGGCCCTTGTTTTCTTCCCCCTGAGCCTAACACACTCATCTGTGGCAACCAGTATTCCTTCCTTAATCATAGACCACCTTTGGTTCACCCCATATCTGCTCTGATACCCGCCAGATGGCTCATTAGCACTTCTCCCATTTTCCTGAAGTCCGCTCTCCTGAAATCCAAGATTTTGATCTTTGTCGGGATGCTTTCCGTGCCCATATCCAACTTGAACCACTCTGTGTAATGGGCACTTCCACCCAGTGGCTCCAAGACCATTATTTCCTGTACATGCTCCCCATTTGTGAGCACCCGATCAAGAATTGAACATTCAACATAGTGGCAGCCAAAGGTATGATCCCCATAGGAGAACACCAGGAATGGAATGTGTCCCAGACTCTACTGTACATTTAATTTGTAAAAGTCTTCCTACAGTACATGAGGATGTATATCACACCTTGGGAATATCCAGTCTTCAGGTATCTTCCATGCTCAGGAGCCAGGCTGCTAGCTGAAATTTCTGAGAGTCTGGGTGTAATATTGGGACCTGATTACGAAAGTCTGGCAGTGGCAGGCATGGTAGCAGGATTGGATCACAAAGTCAGGTGAATCAACTCCGAGTTCCACACTCATCTGGGCCACTTTAGTACAATGAAAATCAAGGTCACTGACTAACTCTAACTTCCTTACTCCCCATACTCTCCATGAAAGCTCAGCCAGAGCTGTTCCTGGTCAGTCCACAACCAGAACTGCCTCAGATCGAGCATCCCCTCACACCCAGAGACCATCCACATCTACAGCACCAGAACATACTAAGTCTGCTATCTCCTCAGATCCAGAAGAAGAACAAACCTTGGGGAATGCAGATGGACCTGGTTATGCAGGTCTATATCAACAGAGAATGGAACCAGTCCCACAACGGAATGCAGTACCAGAGCATCCGGATCAAGCCTATGTAACAAGACAAGTAATACTTACATTCCTTCAGTTTACATCCTCAGACATTTATGCTTTGAAACATGTATCAGGTGAATACCATTTCAATGTCATCTTCAAGACTTCCCACAGTCTGGAACATTTTTGCTCATGTATAACCAGGTAAAATTCACACCAGCATGGTCACCCTTCATCATGATTCCACTGATGAAGACAACCATCAAGACACTGACCATCATGTTTAGGAATGAAGGAGTAAACATGGGTGACATTAATTACAGGCCAAAACAAAGGTGTGAGATCCTGAGTACACTTGAACTGATACTAGAGCCAGATCTCATTTGGACTGGTGGATGGTGTTTCCCCATCAAGCTAAGGTCTATAGAAGAAGGAAAGTTGCATTTGTCTAACAGTTTTTTTCTGAAGAGAGACAGGGGAGTATGTTTTTATGTGGGCCAACCTAAAGCCAGTTATAAATGGCACCCCATAAATCATCTATCCAGTGCATGTGATCAACTACGATGTGGGCTTTGCAGAGAAACTGGACACATCAGTCTGATGTATCAAAACTGATTCTGCTGTAATCTGTGCAAAGAGAAGAGACCTTGCCCATGGACTGCCCAAAATATGTCAGATGACATCAATCAAGATGATCTCCTAAGGAGTGTTCAGGAAGCAGGGGCCTCAACACACCAGGCACGTCCAACCTCTTCCACAGAAAACCAGAGACAGAGATTGGACCAGAAACTGCTCAGGAACCTGAATCTTCACAGTCTCCCAAAGAAACCAGGAAACTAGATGGGATCACCTGAGGGAAGAAGCACATGAACTAGCACAGTCTAAACAAAGAATTCATGAGACCAGACTGGAAACATCTAGAAAGGATGAAGAAGAAGGACAAGAGGGTATCAAACAAATCTCCCAAAATATAGATGCTGCTACTGCAGATACCCCCACAGTTGATACACACCCAGAAGACAGTGTCTCCAGGATGAAGAATCTGTAGAGATGCCCCCCCCCCACCAGAGGACATGACTTTCTCTCTCCGCACCAGCTCCAGACTGGAGAAAAAGCTCCCAGACCCCCACATCTGTTCCACTCTCCAACAAGTTTGAAGTCTTGGCAGAAAAAAGGAACTGGGGTGACTGGTATGGGTGACATGGACTCTGATACATCCTTCTCAAGTTCTTACCAATCCAGTCCAGCCTTAAGTTCTGACCAATCTATTGTTAAAACAAACATGGAGACAGACAAGAAAATCACCAGAAGGGGTTTCATAGTTTCATAGTTTCATAGTTAAATACGTGTTCAGTAGGTATTTCTACCTTTTACGAACACGCCATCCTTCATGGATGGAAACAGAATTTAAGGTCTCCTTTTTCTTTGTCAATATTTGATTTGAACATAGTTATAGTTTCGCTGTTGACTACACTGGATGGTAAGTTATTCCAGAGATTAGCAATCCTTTGAGAGAACCAATTATTTCTTTTTACAGTATTATTGGGGGTTCCTTTAAGTTTTTGTGTATGAGATCTGGTATTTTTGTTACTTATATTTCTATCTAAACTGATAGTTTCAAACATTAAGTCGTTATGGAAAGCTTTATACAGTAGGTTAGACATAAATCACCACGGAGTCGCCTATAGTTAAGAGAATAGAGATTTAAATCTTTTAATCTACTTTCGTAATCTAAATTTTGCAATCCATTTATTTTCTTAGTTGTTTTCTTTGAATATTTTCTATAAGTTTTTGGTTTTTAATTAAGTAAGGTGATACTACTGAACTGCAGTATTCTAGATGGGGTCTTACTAAGCTTGAGAACAAAGGCAGTATAACTTTGGCCTCCCTGCTTTTAATATTTCTAAAAATGCAGTTTAGAATTCTGTTTCCTTTTTTACTTGATGGTCTGTCGCTAACTGCATATTACCTTATTCCCATAACAGTTAAGCACTGCTTCCTGTAATGTTTTAAATATTAAATCTGCCCTAAGACAGAAGGTTATATTTTCTCTTTTCCAAGAGGCAGCTTGCCACATAATGTTTATGCAGGATTTACATATTCCTCCTCCAGGGATTTCTAAAGCATATCAAGATTGTTTATGCACCCTAATGTCAAGAGCAGATATTATGGCAGTTATTTCTGGACTAAAAAAGAGGGGTATCCCTGGGGAAAGACAATATTTTCAATAAATTAAAAAAAAATTTCAGAACAAATCGCAGACTCTTTAATACATGGTTCAATGTGATAATAGCGAGCACCGAACAGCGACTCGCATTATCGTAACATCAGGGCGGCGAGAACAATTTTACCACCCTGACATCCTCGGCACATGGAAGAACGGCGCCGGGGATTTCAATACTTTGCTTTCTGTGGGGGGGGCTGCATAGCTTGGCAGCTGACCGCAGCACCACCCCTTACATCCCCTCCACCCCCTCCCAGGCCACACTTACTGTGCTCGCTCCCCCCTCGCGCGCGTGTACGTATAGCGACATCCTGTCGCTAGGGTTGCCCACAACTCCACATCCGGTCACCCTCCCTGCCCCCTCACCTTTCAGGCTTTCACCCACATCACGTCGCCCTTTTTGGATGGCACCGTCTTTTGGGCGCCAACCTCACATGCTACCTTAATACATACCTATAACAGTATTTTACAATCTGGTTTTGCGGCCTCCTCCTTCACTGCAGGGATATTGGTTTATCCTTTCGAAAACAGAGGACAAACTGGATATTCAACACTGGCATCCATTCTGTTTACTAAACAGATTTTACAATCTTGATTACAGTAATCACATCCAGATTATCACAAGTAGCGGATACACTGACTGATCCAGCACAAACTTGCTCCGTTTCCACTAGGAGGCTTCATGATAGTTTGTATATTATTACTGATAGTTTTTTTTTTTGTTAACTCTGCTTATGCTCTCCAGAGTAAGGCAGGGATGCACATCCCCCATCAGACCTTGGGTCCCTCCTCCCCCCAGCACTCCTGCTGCTGCCTGGTCCAGAAGGACCATGACTTTTCTTCATGGAGAGGCTCCCCTGAGGGAGAGACCGAGATCATGCTTGAGCCCTGCCTGAGATGTATGTGCAGTCATTTCAGTGGTGTTGAGGGTCATGGATCCCAGGTTTTATTCAGCACTTGCTGGAGAGTTTTCCTCTTATAGTGTCCCCTTGGAGGCGCAGACATGCAATGATGTCAGCGTGCAGACATGCGGGCACACATGCACATCCTGCAAATGTCTGTCATTGCCTCTGCCCTCTGTTTGTGTGATCCTGGTCTGTGTACACCCAGTCTCCACTGAGTGCCACTACAGCACTGGGAGTACACATTCCCCCTTCCAACCCAGAGGAAGAGAGCTGTTCATGGGACACTCATCCTAGCTCCCCTGGCAAGCCCTCTGCCACTGCAGACTTGTTTCTGAACCAAGGTTGACAGCATCGTAAGTGGTAGCACTACCGCTGTGCCAGCAGGCCTTGTATAATACTGCTTCAGTAACCACCTTTGTACGAGGAAGATTCAGCGAGCCTGTTCCAGTTAAAGTAGGAGTGCTCCAAGGATGTCCCTTGAGCCCCCTCCTGTATATTTGTGTTTTGGATCCGCTAATCCACAGAAAAATAGGGGACTCAAACATTAAAGGGATTCCCCCTCCTTAAGGGGGGCCTTCTTTAAAATTACTGCATACATGGTCCATGTGTGCCTTTTCATTTATGACATCCCCTCATGTAAGGCAGTGCTGGAGTTGGTACATTCATTCTCAGCCATGTGTGGGTCACACATTAACATGGATAAAAGTAAAGGTATACAGCTGGATGGTATACTACTAAACCCCCTCTCTATTGTGGGAATCAGGATAAAAGAGAGCCCAGTTTTGGGGGGGGGTGCGCTATAGTAAATCTAAATTAATTACAGGCAGTCACTTTCATAGTGCAAAGGGGAGAACAGCAGGTTAAGACAAGCTTACCTTGTAACTGATGTTTTTTTGTTGTTTTGTTGTATGTATTCTTCTTTTTTCCAGCAGGAGTTCACCTCCACATTGCTGGCAACAAACCAACATGCCTCTCCCCCAGAGAATAACTACGCCTGGGGCATGGCTGCTGGTTCAGGGAACAGGAGGCAGCACTCACGCAAGTCTCCCAAACAAAATGCACTAAACACGGCAAACAGGTACACACCTTTTGCATCTCTACCATCCGAAATGAGAAAGGAAGTTCTACTGTGGTGCATCATGATAAGTCTGTGTCTTATATCTTTGTTGTCAGGGGTTCAAATCCAGCTGATGTTTTGATACAGAAGGTAATTGCAAACAGAGTCCACTCGGAAGAAAAGGGGGTTACTAGTGGGGTACCGCAAGGTTCAGTACTGGGTTCAGTCCTTTTTAATGTCTTTTTTTTATCATTTAATATTTTTTCTCCTCTGCATCCACAGTCCTGCTCTACATCCAGCCACCGCTCCACTCCGCCGCCAACCCCGAAGCTCGCATGCCCAGCTGGCAGACACAACTACACCTGTGAAAGGGGGCCCCCTATAGCCCCCTGCTAGGAACCAGTACCAGCACATGCCTCCAGGCATCGTCGGCCGGGACAGCTGTGGCTATCAAGCTGCCACGGACCCGTACTGAAATTTTCCCCTGTTCTTTCCCCATCGGGACCACGGATGTGCAATGACGTCCACACACATACTTGCAGTCATCCGCTGTGGTCCCCTCTCTGTTACATCACTGCATGCGGTACCTCCGGGCATCCCCAGGGGTCGCCACAGCATGGTGTAGAGTCCCCAGCCCACCCCAGGACCAGGAGAGCTGTCTCCCGATGCTCAATCCCAGTCCTCCCCTGCCGACCCCCAATGACCCGAGCTCGTTCCCAAACCCAGGTCGCGGTGTAGCACGAGGTGTGGCATCCAGCGCCTCAACCTTCAGCGCCACTAGGCAGGCTGCTTTTTAATGTCTTTATAAGTGACATTGCAGAGGGACTGGAAGGAAAAGTATGCCTCTTTGCAGATGACACAAAGATCTGCAACAGGGTTGATACACAAGGAGGCGTAGAAAGGATGAGAAGGGACTTGACAAGGTTGGAGGAACAGTCAGAAGTATGGCAGCTTGGATTCAATGCAAAGAAGTGCAAAATAATGCACCTGGGAATCAAAAACCCAGGGGAAGAGTACATAATGGGGGGGGAGGTAGTAACAACAACAAAAATGGAAAGGAACCTGGGGTAATCATATCAGATGACCTTAAGGTTGGCAAGCAATGTGAGAAGGAAGTAGGGAGGGCTGGGGGGATACTGGGATGTGTAGGGAGAGGCATCACTAGCAGAAAACAGGAAGTTGTTATCTCTCTGTACAGACAGTTGGTGAGACCCCATCTGGAGTACTGCATCCAGTTCTAGAGACTCCATCTCCACAAGGACATAGACAGGATGGAGGCAGTCCAGATGAGGGCAACTAAAATGGTGCAGTGTCTGCAAGAGACACCATATGAGGAGAGACTAAAGGAGCTCAATATGTATACCCTTGAGGAAAGGAGGGAGAGGGGGGACATGATAGAAACTTTCAAGTACCTCAGTGGAATCAACGAAGTCCAAGAGGGTAGCATCTTTCAGAAAAAGAGATGTGCAAGAACAAGGGGACACGAAGATAGAGGGGGGACGGCTCAGGAGCAATGTGAGGAAGTATTTTTTCACAAAGATGGTGGTGGATGCATGGAACAGCCTTCCTGAGGAGGTCGTGGGGTCTAAAACTGTGGGAGAATTCAAGAATGCATGGGAGAGACATAAGGCAATTCTTGTGGGAGTAGGAGGAAATAAGCTGTTGGTTAACTAGTATCTGCAGCTTATCCTGTAGGTAGGTAAATGGGCAGACTAGGTGGTCCAAGCGGTCCTTATCTGTCATCAAAGTTTATGTTTCTGTGCTTCTATGTCAGCAAAAATCCAAATGCAACAGAGTAACAAAGCACCAATATTCACAGAAATGTAACAAAAACAGTAAAAAGCTCATGATCGTAGGGGACTCCATGATTTGCAGTGTGG
Source organism: Neoceratodus forsteri (assembly GCA_016271365.2). Lineage (NCBI taxonomy): Eukaryota > Metazoa > Chordata > Ceratodontiformes > Ceratodontidae > Neoceratodus > Neoceratodus forsteri. The sequence continues at coordinate 256,759,644 of CM057451.1, read as the reverse complement.
ATCCCCACCTGAGCCATAATGAACGGGTGAATGTGCAGGTCAGATGTCTCCTGGGGCATCTGCCTGGAGGGACACTGACTGAATAGTTGACTTAGCACAAAGAGAAGCAACTGGCTCAAACATCCTGGTCCACCCAACAAGTTTGCTAGCCGGCCAGTAGAAGAGGTTAAAGAGCACATGCCCACCTTGTGGAGAAATTGGTTTCACTTTCATCCAGCATAGCTTTCTCAGAGATTCTGCCTATTTGGGGAAAAGGGGAAAAACAGGCAAAAAATCAGAGAGAATGAGATAGGAGAGCTCATCGCATGGCTCAAGGACTGGTGCCACTCCAACCGGGTTCCCTTTGTCAGAAACTGGGAGAACTTCTGGGAAAGGGAGTTCTTCAAGTTTGATAGCCTCAGCCTGACTAAGGAGGGGGTTAGGGATTTGGGCCAAAAATATGATGTCTACACAGCACATTTAAACTACTTGATGGGGAGATGAAGGCAACTCTAGAAGCACACACAGATCCTGCCATCTCTCCCCCACAAGCTAGCACCAATCAGATTGGACATTATAAAATAACAGTGGCAGAGGACAGTAAAAATACAGCCCTGTACGAGTCTGCCAAAGACCAAAAAGAATTTATGGGGTGGAGGAAATTGGATCTGTACCCACTGGGGACAAGAAGGGAGATGGGAGACATGATTAAAACATTTAAGTATGTTAAAGGGATTAACAAGGTGAAGGGGGTGTTTATTCAAAAGAAAGGCAGAGACTAGAACAAGAGGGCATAGTCTAAGATTAGAAGGGGGAAGATATAAGGAGAATGTGAGGGGGTGTTTCTTCATGGAGAGGGTGGTGGAAGCCTGGAATAAACTATGGGAGCAAGTGATGTGGGTGGAAATGGTGGAGGGGTTCATGAGGGCATGGGACAGACACATGGGGTTGGTAAGGGGGGAGGGGAGGGCTCATGATATAGGAGATGAGTAAAGTGGGGAAAGAGCAAACTAGATGGGTCACTTGGGTCCTTTTCTGCTGTCAAATTTCTATGATTCTATAAAAGGAGATATCACAAACTGGGAAGCACATCAGGAATGGACAGCTTTATGTCTCAATACACGCAGTCTGGCTAACAAGATGCCAGACCTCACTGCCACAATAGCTAAGGCAGGACTGGACTGGGTTGCCGTGACCAAAACATGGTTCATGGACAATCACGACTGGGAGGTGACTATCCAGGGATATAATCTGTTCAGGAGAGTTCGGACTGGGAAAAAGGGTTGGGGGGTAGCTATTTATGTTAAGAAAACCATCAATGCTACAAAGATTCAGCAAGCACAAGGAGAAACCGAGGACCTATGTGTTGTTACTGGGGCCAGAAGCTGGACACCCATCTTGGTAGGAGTAATCTGCAAACCCCCAAATCAGGAGGAAGTCAGGGGCAAGGAACTCCTGGAAATGATCCTCCAGATGTCAGACAAAGGGACATGGTGCTGTTGGGGGACTTCAATCTACCAGACATTGATTGCAGTTCCCGCATAGCAGCATCGGAAAGAAGCAGGGAATTCCTAGTTATATTACAGGGGGCAGGACTAAGTCAACTAGTCAAGAATCCCACAAGAGGAAACGTGATCTTAGACCTAGTATTTGCAAATAGCAAAAGGGTTCTGGGTTTTGAAGTGGGGAAGCACCTGGGAAACAGTGACCATCATACAGTATGGTTCTAGGTACACAGGACTGAGGTCTCCACACACTCTAAGCTGAAGGTCTTGGACTTCAGGAGAGCAGACTTCACAAAAATGAAGGCATGTCTGAGGGACAACCTTAGTAACACAACAGAAGGGAGTGTCAAAGAGTGTTGGACTAAGTTGAAAGATGCAGTAACCCTGGTCACATCACAGTGTGCCCGTCAGGTTAGTAAAAATAAAAAGAGGAAGAACCCACTATGGTTTTCCAAAGAGGTAGCAACCATAGTGAGGGAAAAGCACAAAGCCTTCAGAAAGTACAAGGAGTCAGGGAACAAGGCTGACAAAATAGAATACAAAGAAAAACTAAAGGAGACAGGGAAAGTGTTAAGAAATGCAAAGGCCCAGACAGAGGTAAGTATAGCTCAGGGAGTGAAAAAGGGGTGACAAAACATTCTACAGGTACATGCGTGAAAAAAGGAAGACCAAGGGAGGCATTGTTAGAATCACAAAAAAGAATGGGTAGCCCACAGAGAAGCAGGTGGTAGTGGACCAATAGTAGGCAACCAGAATGGTCCTGTCGGGGGATTAGACATGGGTCCCTTCACAGAGGAAAAGGTCCTAGAGGAAATAAACAAGGTAAAGGAAGAAAAAGTTATGGGGCCAGATGGGATACACTCAAGAATACTTAAGGAGCTTGGGAGGGAACTGGCAGCCCCCTTAGCGATGCTCTTCAACAAATTATTGGATAGCGAGGAGGTTCCTGAGGACTGGAGGAGGGCAACAGTAGTGCCACTCCACAAGTGTGGAAACAAAGAAGAGCTAAGAAACTACCATCCAGTTAGTCTCACTTCAGTTGTGGGAAAACTGATGGAGTCCCTGCTGAAGGAAAGAATTGTAGCTTTTTTGGAGGAACGTGGTCAGCTTGGCACAAAGCAACATGGTTTCACGGCAGGGAGGTCCTGCCAGACAAACCTGGTAGATTTCTTCAATTGGGTCACCAGAACAGTAGATCAGGGTGAGGCAATGGACATGATTTACCTAGACTTCAGTAAGGCCTTTGACTCAGTTCCACACAGAAGACTAGTCAATAAACTGGAGACCATGGGAGTCAAGCTTAAGGTAACAGGCTGGGTCAGACACTGGTTAAATGGGAGAACACAGAGGGTATTAGTGAATGGCACTTTGTCAGAGGAGGGTAGGGTGACTAATGGGGTTCCGCAGGGCTCAGTTCTAGGGCTTATCCTCTTCAACATATTCATCAGCGAAATTGCTGATGGACTGAAGGTAAAATCGTGTCTATTTACAGACGACACCAAAATCAGCAACAGGGTGGACACACCAGAGGGGCAACAAAACATGGAATCTGATCTCCAAAAGTTGGAGGAGTGATCTAGGATCTGGCAATTGAAATTCAATGCCAAAAAATGTAAAGTTATACATCTAGGAAAACATAACCCAGAGAAACTGTACCCGATGGAAGGGGAGCAGCTGGTGGCCACAAGGCAAGAGCGAGACCTGAGAGTGATCATATCAGATAACCTCAAGGCCAGCAAACAATGCGAGAAGGCAGCACTAATAGCTAGTGGCATCCTTGGATGCATTGGAAGGGGCATCACAAGCAGGAGGAGGGAGGTGAACATGCCTCTGTATCAGTCCTTGGTAAGGCCCCACCTGGAATACTACATCCAGTTCTGGAGCCCTCACCTCAGCAAAGACAAGGATAGGCTGGAGACGGTACAGAGAAGAGCAACAAAGATGGTGCAGGGCTTGCATCAGAAACCGTACGAGGCAAGACTCAATTAACTCAATCTATACTCCCTAGAGCAGCGCAGGAATCAGGGAGACATGATAGAGACATTTAAATACCTTAAAGGCAGCAACAAAGTACAGGTGCAGATCCTATTTCAGGTAAAAGACTATAACAAGAGGGCATGACCTTTGCCTCAAGGCAGGTAGGTTCAGGAGCAATGTAAGGAATGTAAGGAAGTTCTTCTTCACAGAGTGTGTTGTCGAACTGCGGAATTGCCTGTCGGAGGGGGTGGTGGGAGCAAAGACAGTGGGGGAAATCAAGTGGACATGGGACAGGCATTGTGGGATACTCAAGCAGTCAGCTAAGTAAAGGGCGGGTAGGAAACCTCGGTCAGACTTGATGGATCATGTGGTCCTCATCTGCTGACAACTTCTATGTTTCTATGTTAAGTCTCCACTGGTCTTCCTAGTATGCACAAAGAGTCTGGTTATTTTTTCTTTATTTCAGAGGAGATGTGGGTTTAATGTAAAAAGGGTGTTTGGATTATTTAACTGATGTACTTTATTATGAAGGAAATCGACTGTTGTATGTTGTTTTCGCACTAATCTTGTTTGTTTCTTTACTTCACCATGCCTCTAGCTATATGTGAAAGAAGATGATTTTTCGTTGAATTTTCTTTTATTGCACACTTGAATTTTGATTGTTTTGTTTTGAATATTTTCAATAAAATTCCTCTACTCTTCATGATTTCTAATGATATACAGTTTCTGAACAAATAGTTATATTAGTAGGATTAATAAACACCTCTGTATACCAGTCACACAGGGATCATATCTATTTTAAAGGGTCACTCTCCACTAGAATTTTTTGTTTTTGTCTCCATGGTAACCGGTGCATGAGGCATTTTCAACTCCCTTGGAGACGTCAGGCCATAAGATCATTTTCATTAATATTGGTCAGGCTTTGAACTCCCAGAGAAAACCGGAATTATGGAGATTAAACATTTCTTTCTTGATGCTCCCTGAAGTACACTCCCAGGTTACTGCCCTTTTGGCTGCTGGGTCATTTTTTGGTATTTATTTTATTTATTCTATTTCGTGACTACTCATGGTGCCATCAACAGACCAAATGCAGGAATGTGTACTGGAAGTGCCACCCCTCAGTACGGAATCTCGGGAAATGGCGGTGTGATAGATGAATGGGGATATGAAGATATGCGTCCTTCAGATCCAGAGATGGCAGAGAGTCCCCCAGGTGTATCAAAGCCATCGTGGAACATAATATCCATCTTGAAATGTGCTACCTTGATTAGTTTGTTGAGGTGTTTAATCCAATATGGATCAGAACTCTCCTCCCCATCTTTTTTGAAACAATCACAAAGATGAAGTATCTCTGTTATCCATAAGGTTCTGTATTGCATCCTGTGTTCTTTGTTGCTTGACAGGGTAATAAGACACTGGAGACTGAAGAAAAACAAGTCAAGAAGGAGAGTGTCAAAACTCAGTGGAGTAGCCTTTGGAAACAACTTCAAATACCCATTGGTCTGTGCTACTCTTCACCCACCAATCGGCAAATTTTAACAGTCTTACCTTGAGAATGGGGGAAGGGATCATATGCAAGCTTCACCTTGGTATGACTAAATCCTTGTGGTCCTGAGTCTCTTCTGCTGCCCCTGCCTCCTCTACTGAAGTGTAAGGAGCCTTGTTCGAAGGAATTTTGTGACCTTCCCTGGCAGAAACTGCCTCTTCCCATATGACACTGCTTTGCTTCATGAGAAGAATTATGTCCTTTTTGTTTTTGTCTTGCAGCAGCAGCAACTTAAAAGTCAGATACATGCTTGGAAGATTTTCAATTTCGTTTCGAAGAGGAGGTCTCCTTGAAAAGGCATTTTTAGTAGGGAAGCCAATGTGTCCATCTGACCAGTAAAGAATAAAGAGATTTATTTATTTAAGTGCAATATGAATTACAACCATTTGAGTCATAGACTCATTTCCAAAGGCTCCACGTCACAGATACAGTGTACTACATTAACAACAGGAGATCAGGACATTTGAGTACAGTACAGTATCATCCAGGTGAGGAAACTTATGTACTGATGACTTGGATACCTATACAAGTGGTAGCTAGGCAGGAGTAGCATAACGGGTTACAGTTTGGTTCAGCATAAGACAATAGTGCAATGAGATTAGGGCAATTAAATACAGTCCAGAATTATACAGGTGTGAAACATAAATACAGATAAGGTAGTTTGCCTATACAGTTGTTAACTAAGTAGAAGTTACAACACAATTTCAATCTCATAAACGGGAGCTACCTCCAGAGAGGTACTGTCAGATTCCTATGACAAGGAGTGTGTTCTGTAGTTTTTTACATGGACATTGGACCAGTGTGCCTCAGTGGAGGGTGACTGAGCGCAGCCTCAGGTGAGGCATTGTCAAAGCCAGGAGTGTCCTGTTGTGAGTGAGGTGAAGACAAGCATACTCACACCAGCACCCTCCTGTTGTGAGTGAGCCTGGCCTAGGAAGGCTAGTGGTCACATTGGCAGCTGCGTGACGACAAGATATGGGATTTTAATGCTGCCTTAAAAGGACCTAGATTGGCTAATGTGGTGATAGCTGGGGGGAGGGCATTATACCATGATGGAGCTCTGAAAAGGAAGGATCTTTGGGCCAGAGTGCTTCCAACCCTGGGTACCTTCCAAACAGTTTTGGTGGCTGCGCGGGTGGTAATGATATGGGTGGCTGATTGAAGGGAGGCGGCAACCCCTACCGAGGTCAGACCTAGGTGTATTTTTTTGGTAAGTAGACAAGTCTGGTATTGTAGCCACTTCTCTAGTGAGAGAACATTGGTGAGGGCATAGAGGGTGCAGGTGTGAGTACACCCATCTGCACCTGAGATGAGCCAGCAAGCTCTGTTGAGAGTCAGTTGAATTTGGTGGAGCGCCGTGGGGTCAGAGGCTGCATAAATTGTGAGTCTATAGTCCACAAGAGACAGGACTGATGATGTTACTGCCAGGTGTAGAGCTTCTGGCGGAAAGCAGTCTTTATGGTGGTATAAGAGGCATATTTGGATTTTGGTGGCTGAGGTAAGTATTTTGATATGTTCGTGAAATGAGAGGGTGGCGTCAAAAGTGACACCCAGGTACTTATAGGTTTGGACCTGGTCCAGTGGGAGGAGTGAACTGGATAGAATTTTCAGAGGGTGTTCTCTAGCCCTATTTTGTCGGTGCGCAAAAAGCATGTTTTTTGGTTTTTTTAATGTTGACAACTAGTCTGTGGACTGTGAACCAGTTTTCTATTTGTTTGAAGGAGTCTTGAAGGGAGAGCTGGAGGGTTGTGAGTCAAATAGGACTGTGTCATCCGCATATAGGAGAATATTTCCAGAGCAGGAGTTTGGTAGGGCATTAAGATACACATTGAAAAGCAGTGGACCTAGGATGGATCCTTGTGGTACCCCTGAGCATACTGGTGGGGTGGTTGACAGGGTGTTGTTTATTTTAACACACTGGGTTCTATTGGCCAGATTGCTGGTGAACCAGGTGAGGGGACCTTGGGATAAGCTGATGAGTTGGAGTGTGTTCAAAAGGATTGCATGGTGGAAACCTGAAAAATATTGTAGGAGGAATCCACTAAGAAAACAGTGCCCCCGGACAGCAGCGACATTTGACCTAATCTTCAAGTTCTGCAGGCTGATCAAAGGAAACATCTGTGAGCCAATATTGTATGGCTCTAAATATATAAGCCAAAGCCTAAGCTATCTGCATGACCACATCTGTCTCTTTATTTGACCTCTTTATAATGTTCTCCAGTCAGTAGTTACAGTAAGTTGGTCCTTGGTAGTTGCCACCCAGGAAAAAGGATGGTCATCTTCTTAATGGCCACCAAAATGGAAGTCTTCACCTTAGGACTAGTGTCTCAGGATCTGACATCGTGGACTTTGTATAGCTGGGCAAAGTTCATGGTTGATGCCCTGTGGTTGGTGTCAGCTCACTAGTTCACAACAATTTCTTTTGCTGTGTTGCATACCGAGAACGCTTTACCCCTCTTGGTGGCATTCTTCAGTGGATCCGCCTTTTTCTTGAAAGCCTGCCTTTGGTCCTGCTCCAAGTTCAGCGTAATGCAGCTTTACTTCATTAGTGTACAGTGTTTGCCCCAGGGCAAAATTCCTGCCCAATAAGTAGCCCTCAGGAGCCTTGTCCAAGAAGTGCCATTTCCCACTTTCTAAGTCTGATTCCCTATTGTCTACATCGGAGGGCACAGGTGATGGTCCCTTGGGTCGGTCAGGCTCCTGTGAGCAGGTCATGCCAAAATGAGTAGAAATCTGAGGGGTCGGGAGAGGTACCTGAGTTGGAAGTTTCCTTTTGTTAGCCTGCTGCCCCACCAGCTGTTCTATAAGGAGGCTACCACATGGGTTAGATTTTTGAAAGAGGATGCCATCTCTTGTGGATCAGGTTCCAGGAAGGCACAGAAAATTCCCATCTGGGTCAGAGTAGGCGAGTCATCTGAGACCAGGGATGAAGCAGTGTGCTGAGATCTGGATTGCCCACATACACACGTTGTCTCTCAGAAACCTCCCTGATCTGCACTTTCTTTGGAGGTTAAAAAGGTATCCTGAACTTTCCTGTGCTGAGTGAATGCTTTGTCACAGAAGTACAGGAGGAACTTGACACTGTGGTGTGGAACCTAGCAGGGCACTTCTTACATTTAGGGGCCTTAGACCTGGTGTCAATCACATGGGCATCAGAGATCTCCATAATGAGAGGTGATCAAGGGGCTATTTGCATGTTCCTATACTATATTAGAGAGCTTCAGTTGCTGCAACATTAAGTAGGTCCCTCAAGGGATGACGTCCCTGTTGTAGAGTCCTGCAACAATGTAAAAGTAAATGCTTTACAGTCCAAAACAAGCACCTCACTGACTTGGTAACTGTAGCCCAGTTTCAAGTGGTGATGCTCGTGCTGCTCCTGTATGCTGACTGAACTTTCCTCTGCCCGGAGCAATGCATCACAAGTGAGGAATATTTTTCATATGCTGCAAGAAATGGCAAATGTGCTGTGATGCTCAAGAAGGCTGCCACACCCTAATGCACATGCATGACTGTATGCAAAATGGCTTCCACATGCCACAGCACATGTGTGGCTGTGCATTAGATAGCTGCCAGCTTGCCAAACCACATTTTAGGCCTTCCAAGATGGCACTGCAACTAGCAAGCAGTCTTAGGCATGGAAGCCCACCTTCACCTCCAATCACACCAAGCACCACACAGTGACTGGGCAACAGAGACCGTCCCTCTCCCTCCTATCCTCAAAAAAAGTAAAGCCATCTCCCACCTGAGCTTGGGAGGAGACAGCATGCTTTTCAGCACAAAGGGAGGGGGACTTTAGCAGTCCTGGGCTCCTGATCCTGCACCCCCAGCATCAGAAGTAATAGTACAAGAAAAAAATCCATCATAGAAACACAGAAACATAAGGACTGCTTGGCCTACCTAGTCTACCCATTTCCCTACCTATTGGATAAGCTGCAGATTCTAGTTAACCAACAGCCTATTTCTTCCTATCCCCCACCAGAATTGCCTTATGTCTGTCCCATGCATTCTTGAATTCCTCCACTGTTTTTGACCCCATGACCTCCTCAGGAAGGCCATTCCATGCATCCACCATCTCTGTGAAAAAATACTTCCTCACATTGCCCATGAGCCGTTCCCCATCTATCTTCAAATTGTGTCCCCTTGTTCTTGCACATCTCTTTTTCTGAAAGATGCTACCCTCTTGGACTTTATTGATTTTCTTGAAGTACTTGAAAGTTTCCATCATGCCCCCCCTTTCCTCAAGGGTATACATATTAAGCTCCTTTAGTCTCTCTTCATATGGCTTCTGTTGCAGACCCTGCACCATTTTAGTTGCTCTCCTCTGGACTGCCTCCTTCCTATGTCCTTGCGGAGATGGGATCTCCAAAACTGCACTCAGTACTCCAGATGGGGTCTCACCAACTGTCTGTGCAGAGGGATAACAACTTCCTGTTTTCTACTGGTGATGCCTTTCCCTAGACATCCCAGTATCCCCCAGCCATCCTTACTGCCTTCTCACATTGCTTGCTTACCTTTAGGTCATCTGACAAGACTACCCCCAAGTCCCTCTCCATTTTTGTTGTTAATACCTCCCCCCATTGTGTATTGTTCCCCTGGATTTTTGCTTCCCAGGTGCATTACTTTGCACTTCCTTGCATTGAATCTAAGCTGCCATATTTTTGACCATTCCTCCAACCTTGCCAAGTTTCTTCTCATCCTTTTCACCCCCCCCCCCCCGTGTATCAACCCTGTTGCAGATTTTTGTGTCATCTGCAAAGAGGCATACTTTTCCTTCCAGTCCCTCTGCAATGTCACTTATAAAGACATTAAAAAGGACCGGACCCAGTACCGAAACCTTTGGTACCCCACTAGTAACCCCTCTTTCTTCAGAGTGGACTCCATTTACTATTACCTTCTGTGTCCTGTTGTCCAGCCAATGTTTTACCTAGGCAACCACCCTGGGACCCACTCCCAGGCTGGTTAATTTGTTTATAAATTTTTTGTGTGGGACTGTGTCAAATGCCTTGCTAAAGTCTAGGTAGGCCATGTCCACAGCCCCTCCCTGGTCTTCTACTTTGGTCACCCAGTCAAAGCAATCTATTAGATTCATCTGACATGACCTTCCCACTGTGAATCCATGCTGCCTTGGGTCCTGTGCCCCGCTGGCCTCTAAGTACTCAACAGTTCTTTCTTTCAGAAGTGATTCCATCATTTTCCCTACCACTGAGGTTAAGCTAACAGGTCTGTAGTTTCCTGCCTCTGCTTTCCTCCCATTTTTGTAAAGGGGAATACCATCTGCCCTCCTCCAGTCCTCAGCTACCACACCATCCTCCCATGATTTGTTAAAAAGGGTAGTCAGTGGTGTCACTAGTACTCCACTTAGTTCTTTCAGAATTCTAGTGTGAATCCTGTCAGGCCCCATTGCTTTGTCCACCTTCAGTGTTAGGAGTTATTGCAGAACCTTTTCTTCTGTGAAAGGAATGGTATTGACCCTTCTATCCAGACTGCTTCTATTGATTGGTTTAGGTACTTCCCCCTCCTCTTCTTTTGTGAATACTGAGCAGAAGTATTCATTCAGTATCCCTGCTTTTTCATTGTTCCTCTCTGCCCACTCACCCTCCCCTTTATTAAGCCTCACTATTCCTCCCTTGGTCTTTCTTCCCTCCCTAATGTACCTATAAAAGGTTTTATCCCTTTAACTGAGTTGGCTTTCTTTTCCTTGGTTTGGACCTTTGCTATTCTGACTGCCTTCCCCACTTCCTTCTGCTTTAACTGATACAGTTCTCTGTCCTGCTCCTTCTGTGTTTCCTTATACTTCCTGAATGCTATCTTTTTTTCCCTAACCTTCCCCACCACCTCTTTTGAGAACCATAGTGGTTTTCTCTTTCATTTTAATTTATTTGCTTCACAGAAAGGCTTGTTGCCTCTGTGATGGCAGTTTTGATGTTTCTCCATTGTTCCTCCACCCCTCCTTCGTGCCTGTTTGCTAGTGCTTTTCTGAGGCACTGTCTCATTTTGACAAAGTCAGCAGTCCTAAAATCCAGTACCATCACCTTTGTATGGCTTGATTCTGCAGCTGTGTTTATCATGAACCACACTGTTTGGTGGTCACTTGTTCCTAGATGGCCACTCACTTCTAGATCTGAGATCCTCTCTCCGTCCCCATTTGAGAGTACCAGGTCAACCGATTGCTCCCTCCTGAGTGAGTTCCAACACTAGTTGTCTGAGGCATGCCCCCTGTAGGGCATCGAGAATGACCCTGTTCTTGGGTGTGGCTGCAGCAAAGGTGCTCCAGTTAACATCTGGCATATTCAGGTCCCCCATCAACAATATCTCCCCTTTCTCTACCATCCCAAGGATGCCTTCCATCATATCCTTGTCCATTTCCTCCCCCTGAGACGGGGGTCTGTATACAACTCCCATGCGAATTGTGGTGCCATTTCTGGTCTCCAGGGTGAACCACAGTGCCTCTTCTCCTCTCTATTTACCCTTTAGTTCCATTGCTTTGATCCCTTCCCTTATGTAGAGAGCAACTCTGCCTCCTCTTCTACCCTCCCTGTCCCTCCTTTAGATTGTGTACCCTGGTATGTTGACATCCCAGTCATGGTTCTCTGTGCACCATGTTTCTGTGACTGTCATGATATCCAGGCATCCCTCTTCCATCAAGGCCACCAGTTCAGGGAGCTTGTTACCTAGACTACAGGTGTTGGTACTGATTGCCCTTGTTTTTTGATGGCCTTACCTCTTTTAGCCTCACCCCTGTCCTTACTGCCTTTGCCTTTTTCTCCATTCACCCCTGCCCTTCTCCCTATTGACTTCTCTATCTTGATGTTTACCTCACTAACTACCCTGATTTTTTTTGGGGGGGCCTAGTATTTCCCTGCTCCTTTCAGTGCCCCTCGGGTTAGTTTAAATGCTTGCCAATGAAGCATTTAAACCTGTCACCTAGAATTCTGGTTCCCCTCCTGGACAGTTGCAGACCATCGTGCCAGTATATGCCTGTATCCCTCCAGGTGGATCCCCAGTCTCCAATGAAGACAAAACCCTAAGCTCTGCACAAGGTGATCTTCAGCTGCTGGGGACTCTCCAAACAAAGAAAACAGAAGAAAAAAAAATTCCCTGCTAGGCAGGGAGCTGACTCTAGCTGGCTTGGACAGATTGAAAGAATAAGCATGAGGGGACTGGGTGCATGTCCTTCACTCAGTGATTTCAATCTGTCCCAACTGAGAAGGGAAAAAAGCCTATACCATCATCTGCCTACCTATAGGAGCCGACACAAAACTTGTTTTACCATCCATTGTTTATTCTCCTGGCTGGCCGCCAAGCTCATGCTAGGCCCTTGGATGACCACCCAACCCTGTCACTGGACACCCACTGCTCCATTGTTCCCCATAGTTTAACCTCCATGGCGTAGTCACCAGGGTGGCTCCTCTGTCTAGCGATGCACATGCTGGTGTGGAAGAGGTGGTGCTGGCAGAAAGAAAAGTTAATTATTTTAATGCTAGTTCTTCAAAAATATCTTCTCCACAGAGCCACATTCTTTAGTCTTAAGTCAGAGGTACTAGGACTACATAGGAGTAAAGCTTTTAGTCAGAGTGCTGGCCATGGTGCTGGTACCAGTGCATACACAATACTACACACCATATCCAGTAACTGATGCAGATGTCCTCACAGCCGTTGCCAGAGGGGGTTCGTCTGGTTCAAAAGAACCCCCCCTTTTGAAACTCCCCTTTTATTTTTCATTAGTTGTAAAAAAAAGTTTCACCATTTCTGCTTATTTTTTTACTGTTACAGAGTGCTAATGCACACGTGGTGAGCCCTAGCACTTTCTCTCTGCATGTGCCCCCTCCCTCCTTCTGATGCCAATCAGCTCCCTCAGTACCAGTAAGATGACTGGAGCTGCTTTGTGAGTCTTACTCTGCACCCTCCCCTTATGACTGGCTGGCCAATTGGAGCTCACATCAGCATTGTGAATGTGACCTCAATACAGCACGGCCACCGCCTACAATTCACACTGTCAGCTAGCACTGGAGGAAGATGGAGCATGGTGGCAGGCTCAGAGATGACGTCACCAGGACAGCAAAAAAAAAGTAGAGGACCTCTGCTTATAATATTATCAGTCACAGGCAGGTAAATTGTGCTGGCCACTATTGCCGAAAATGTGTCCCTTAATAACTGTATATTAAGGGATAGGCTGTGCAGTTGGGCAAGAGAGCTTTTCTGGTGGTGGGCTGAAAATGTAGAAATAAATTATTTAAATCCCCCTCTATACAAAAAGCAAAGTTGTCATGTTTCATATGCCTGTTTTAGCTTTTCATAAGTAAAGCAAAAGAGGAACCACAGTGGAAAGGCAATGCAAGTGTTTGGAAGGGTCTGGCTGGGATCTGCACTGCCACCTCATTAATTGTGCTGTTCAGAGAGGACTTCACTGTGGTCCCATTTTCATGGACATTCAGTACCACTTTGGTCTGTGTCATCTGTGCCAGATGCCATTAAATCAAATAAGTTGTGATGTGTTTTCTCCAGATGACCACGTGCCAGTAGAATGACATTTGTTGCTACAGTTCACTGTTTGAACATACCCACTGTACTTTTGGAAGCATGGTGGGGTGGGGTTGGGGATGGGGGGGTAAGCATTTAGGAGAATGTAACTTTGCACTGAAAATCCCCGCCACTGTCAAATTACCTTTCCCCTCACTCCCTTTGTCATACCTACCACATTGGAGAATGGAGTGGGGGCAACAATTGTAGTACCCAATATTGAACTAAGACTTATGTTACAGATTTTTTTCCCAGCAGGGTGCCTGGAATATAAACATAGCAATATAGACAATGACGGCAGAAAAAGACCAGAGGTCCATCCAGTCTGCCCAAGTTCCCTATAATCCCTGGAACCTACAATTTCTCCAGGGTGTTAACCCTCCCTGTTCTTTTTCTAGTCGCCTCCTTGGTCCTGTTGCCTCCGGTAACCACTTTTCCCTTCATTATGTCCCATCCCTGCTTGAATCCTCTGACAGTTTATACATCCACCATTTCAGCTGACAAACTGTTCCAAAGTTCCACCACCTTTTCCATAAAGTAGTACTTCCTCACATCTCTCCTGAACCTACCTCCTGTTAATGTCCATTAGTGTCTATGTGACCATGAATTGGTACTCAGGCTAAATAGTACCCCGTAGTTCACTTTAATTCATTTCAGGAACTTGAAGATCTCTATCATATCTCCTCTCTCCCTTCTGGTCTCCAGTGAGTACATATTTAGTGCCTTGAGGCACTCCTCATAGGATTTGCCCTGCTGTCCCTGAATCGTTTTAGTTACTCTGCACTGCACTGTCTCCAACCTATCCTTATCCTTTCTGAGGTGAGGACTCCAGAACTGGGCACAGTACTCTAGGTGAGGCCTCACCAGGGATCTGTAGATGGGAAGTATTACCTCCTTTCTTCTGCTATCAATACCCATGCCAATACATCCCAGCATCCTGCTAGCCTTGCTATAGGCCATGTTGCACTGACTCAATTATTTAAATGGCATATTGAGTTGTGGATGGTGGGGGTAACAGCAAGGGGTAGAGAGAGTTCAGATATGAGTTATTTAGACTTAAAATAAGTCACAAAAGTGCACCACTGAGCATACCATAGCCCATGGTTTCTGGGGCCTATCAGACCCAGACCCCTGCCCTAGTAGCAAGCCAGCACTGCAGTAAGTTAGTAGTGTACAATACCCAGCCAAAACCAGCTGCAGACTCTGTATTGATGTTCAGTGCGTTAGCATTTGCTCTCTCTATATATATATCTACATATGTAATAGATAACCTACTCTAAGGTGTGCAGTCGCGCTCTGATATACGCATGCCTTGGTATGCGTTGTTAACCATTAGTCCGCAGGCCAAGTGCATCAACCACTCAAGGCGTGTATATATCAGAGCACAACCGCACATCCTAGAGTGGGTTATCTATCTTATAAAATGGCAAAATTGTTTTGGAGGGGGGTAAAAGTGCAGGTGTGTGGTCATGCTCTGATAGATGCATAGTCATGTGATGTGTTTTATACAATCAGAATGCTGGATTAGTTATTTACTTTGCTTCCCATTTTATACATACATGCACACACAATCTGAGCTACCCAGATAGTAATAATTGTCTTTAGAGCAGGAGGTGGAGAGGAGCTCACAGCTGAGTTATTCTGGTTTAAAATAATCTACAAAATTAGCCACAGAGTATCTAGTACCCCAAAGCTTCAGGGGCCAAGCAGCCCCCAGACCCCTTTCCTACACACCAGTAGATACAGCTGCAGATATTAAAACTCATAACATAATATATCTGAGACAATGTCTTAGGTATATTACTTTAACAGCATCTTGCTGCCCTCCAGTACTGAATACATATGTATTCACCCTGCAGCCATCCAGATAATAATTTTGTTTAGAGCAAAGAGTGTAGGAGATCTCAAATATGACTTCTTTAGCTTCAAAACAAGCCACAAAATGCACCACAGAACAATTCTAGGATTCCTTGGCTTCCGGGGTACTAGTGGCCCTAAGACCCACAGCTTTTTTTAAAAAGTTGCAGACTGCATAAAAAGAACCCCCTTGTAAAAATCCTGGCAACGGCCCTGGTCCTAACTAGCTTGGTTCTGTTAGTGGTCTTAGCCAGATGACGACTGTCCCGCTTCCAGCAGGCCCTGCTACAGGGACCAGTCCAGATCCAGATTCAACATCAGTGATGGCCTCAACACCGATGCTGAGCTCAGGCCCATCACTAGCCCTGAATGCCCCATCAATACTGGCACCAAGGCCCGCCAAGGTTATCAGCACTGATAGCTGCACCAAGCCCAGCCCCGGCACCACAAGTGGCACAGACACAGAGACCAGTGCCACCATCACAATTAAAAACCTTGTAATCAGGTGATCCAGTGTGGGCACCTACCAGACAGTGGTGAGGGCTTCCTTAAGCCCCCAGAAGGAGTTGAGGGTCCATCTGACACCACCTTAAATCCTTTACTTCAGATCACAGCAGCATTCCTGTGTGATGGCTAGCTAAACTGCCCCCTCCGTCCTCTCCATTCCGCCAATGAGGGATTGCTAGAGATTCTCAGGGTTCGATTGAAACCATCAGGTTCACGTGCTTTTGCTTTTTCAGCACCAACCCTGTGGAATTCTCTACCTCGTTGGTTGAGAGAATGCCCAACCGTCGATAGCTTTAAAATTGGTTTAAAAACATATTTATTTAGTTTAGCTTTTATTTAAATATAGCTGATATATTTTAATGTTGTTTTAATCTATTTATGTATATGTTCTTATGTACAGCGCCTTGGCTCAGAAAGGTGCTATATAAATAAAGCTGATTTGATTTGATTTGATTGCACTTGCATCCTGTCCTCTCCTCTCTCTCTCTAATGCTCCATGCTGCAGTGCTGCTTATTGTTACCGACGTGGCAGTACTGCAACAGGGAGTTGCTGCCCACCCTCCCCAGAGAAGGGCATCTTTTTGGATGCACAATCCTCCTCCTACCAGATGGGTATGAACCATCATCACCAGTGTAGCTTTAGTAGTGGTGCCCGCTGCTGGTACATTATTGGGCTGTGAAACCACCACATTACCACCTATCAATTAAAGGGGAACAGTCAGCACAAAGGGCCCCAGACTCAAGTGTGGGGCTGGTCTCAATGTGCATTTTCTGTGCAAAAATATTTTGGTTTACTTCCTGTTTACTGCAGTATTGTAGATTGTGTCAGACTAATTTTGCTTATTTGCAGGCTGACATCTTCTTATACTACAAATCAGAGCAGTAGCCAGCAGTGGGAGATTCAATGACTTGCAGTGCATATTAGAAATGTTATCATCTCTGATTAGATAGTTTTTGGTTCTTCTTTTCTCCAGGGGCTAAGTACAGATCTTTGTGACTGTACTTAGCCCAGGGAGGACAGCAGGACCAGCGATGGAAAGATCAGAGCTTGTATACATGCTAACATGCACTATAGGCTATCGAATCTCCCACTGCTGTCTAATGCACTGATGTCAGCTGCATGGGATTCTGGGATTTGTAGTAACAGAAGAGGTCAACCTACAAGTAAGCAAAATGAGTCTGATACACTTAACTATACTATGGGAAACGGAAAGTAAACTAAAATGTTTTTGCACACATAGTGCACACTGGGACCAGCCCCACATTTGAGTATGGGGTCCTTTGTGATCACTATTTCATTTTAAAAGTCCCTGTTCTCTAGACTTCCAGGTGACTCAGTGGTGGCATGTTGTACAATCATGCAGATGACTCAGGTACAAGAGCGAGCCCCAGATGTCAGCAACAGAGGTGGAATGGTCAGTGAGTGTTGCTGGCATCAATGCTTCCCTTACTGAGAGAGAGTAATATTGCATTCTGCAGCTGCTGTGACCTTCTGCAGTGGGTCAAGGAGATTTGCCTCCTTCACAGAGAGAAATTGTGGCCTTGTAAGGTGAGGCAGGCAGTCGTACTGTATGGTGTGCAGGGTAGTGGGAAGGCATGGACAACAAAAATATAGGAAAAGCCACAACCAAGGCCAGCTGAATGACTGTCTACAGTAGTTTTGAGCCCATTCCCACACCAGAAAGGATAGATGCATTACTTACCAGTAATAGCTCTTCAAGAGAATCTCCTCCATAGAGTCAAAAATACTGAACTTGCCATCAGCATCCAGACCCCACAGAAAACTTTTCATAGCTGGGACCATCAATTCTACCACGTGGCCGATGAACAATGTTGCAAGTGTCAGCAATCACTATGTAATGTGGACAGGCCCTATCAACCTCTGTTCCTGTTGTTGTTGGTATCAGCAAGGTTCTGACCTGATGACAAAACAGAACACAGAAACAGGTGTTGCAGAAAACAAAGTTTATTCCCATCACATATAGAAAAACAGCTTACCATAAAGCTGGGAATCCAGAACCTCCGAACACCTGGTTGATCATGTGTAAAACTCGCAGAACAAAGAACCTGCATAAAGTTATATACTGGTGATAAGAAAGTCTGTTACCCAGGTACCGTTTCATCTACCGAGAAATAAGACATTACCATTGGTCAGTTATGTGGACAGCTAACACCCAAAACTGTTAGGTTTTGCATGTATACATTGATACACAATTATGCTGACTAGTACTAATTTGGGGTTAACAATAGAGTAATTCAGTGATTATGCTGATCATTGCATTGTAGCTAATAACAGTAGGTGGCTCACTAGGACCACAAATAAAACACTACATAATATATCATGGCAAGCTGAGCAAATACTGATTTGTCTTGTATTACAAAATGGATGGTCCACATAAGTGATTACAGGTCAGGCAGGTCTACATAATTCCTCCCCCCCTTGTTGCCTGAATAAGGAGGCAACAGCAATTAGGTTAAGTTGGTTGATAACAGTCTCAGTTACAGTCCAGCTGCACAAGCTTTGTAAAGAAAAGCATATGTCTAAGACAACATAAAGTAACAATCATGAAAAAGATCAAAAACACTTGAATAACAAAACCTTTAAAAGTAAGGTCCAACCATGTGTTGGACAAAGCAGTAGAAAGATCACCATTGTGAAACAGTGCATTTAGAGAATCACCAGATTTAGTAATATTATTACTGATATGGATAAGATGTGTATCCTTTCTATTTACTAAGGTTCTAAGATTCAGGGTGAGGGGGTCGATATGCAAATTAAACACTGATAAATACTATGAAATAGCAGCCAGATAGTCAAAGTTACTATCAATGTAATCAGGTTCCAGGGTGGGGACAGGGGTGATAACCATATGGCCAATGACAGTGCTCTGCTGGGGTACAAAGCAGAAGTTGGGCATTGTGATGCTGCAAACCAAAGGTCTATAGGAAAGAGTCTTATGATTAGTTACGACACAATAAAGTCCATCAGAGCTGTAAGACACATGAACTCAAGTAAGGCACCATTTGGTGAGCTGGATCGGGCAAGTAAAGGAAGAGTTGTTAATCCTGTTAATGAGGCATTGAACATCTTCAGGCGAGGTGGCAAAGGCAGGCTTTTGGTTGTTTGGCTTTCACTTTTCCAGCTTGACATCAGCAGACGTTGATGTGGCATTAGCTGTTGCATTGACAGTTTCATTGGCAAAGAGGTCGCTATCAAATGTATTGGACCAATCTATAATGCTTGCCGCATAACCACAAACAGACTTTATCACGTTGAAAACATCATATCTGCAGAGGTAGTAGTAACCCCGTTTGGCATAACAGTCAGAATGCGGGGCAACCCAAGCATCAAGTTGAGGATGGAACACCAGCAGGGGCAGCAAATCAATGTGTTCATGATAGATACTGCCCTCAAGATGGCCCACAGAATGGATGGTGGCAAGCTTGTCAAACAGGGAAGAAACAGTATCAAAACATGGACGAGACACAGTAAAAGTCACATACATAGTGTCCTGTAAAGTACATTGGCATGTGTCATAACAAGGTCCCCAGTTGGGGTGATGAGTAGCATAGCCCAGGTTCTGTGCAGTGGCTAAGGAAAAATAAATAGTCTTATCCATATACCAGGTGGTGCATGATAAAGTTTGGCAATTAGGGCAATATCATTTAGCCATACGTCTATCATGGATCAAATCTTTTTATTTTTTTATGTGTACTTTTTGCTCCCTGCACACTGGGGATGAGGACTCAGCCCCGTATCACCCCCGTCCACACACCTGCCCACTGCCAACCAATCCCAAGACCTCCCATGGATTCCTCCAACGTGGTAGGGCCAAGAAGGGAGCTTCCCCCCTCCCTGGAGCACAATCCAAATCCGGGGGAGGCGACAGTGGAGCAGCGGGACAGAGATGAGGCTTCTTGAAGCCCCCGGCTACAATTTTCCTTTTTTGGACCACCCTCTCTCCCAGCACACAACCGCACATGTGTGGGGGCATGCGCACACTGCGATCACTGGCTGCTATGCCTTCTCTGCCTGTGCTACCCCCAGCCACCACCAGAGGGTAGTCAACAGGCAGATTAACAATCCTTCCCTCCCCGAGAGAGGAGAGCAGTCCTACTGACATTCGATACTCTCTCACCCCCGGCATGGCGCAAGGTGTGACATCCAGCGCCTCAACCTCCAGCGCCACCAGGCCGGCTCATGAATCAAATCTGGAATCTTACCTGCTTCCAGATCCTGGAAGAGATTTGTGATAGTGTTTATGGCAAAGTTGCCATAAGCTGAACAAATTATCTCCCTGCCTATGTGGTGCTCAGAAGCTTCTTAAATGTTTTGGAAGATCAATCCGTTAATCTTATTTTTGGACTCATTGAATAAAAGTGCAATATCGTGCATGTTATACACCATGAATCTTTCCTCTTGTGAAATACTATCTATACCGTGCTGCATGACAATCTGACCCAAACCATCATTAAATTTGGTATTTTGACTTTTAATTGCTGCCAAATTGGCATGGTTCCAAATTGACATTCCAGTGCCAAATAAACCTGTAACAGTGCCTGTTGCACCTGCTACATTAGCAAAGATGCAGCCCTCTTGGGACATGGCCAGAACATACCTAAATGTTCTGTGGTATATGACCTGGCTACAGGGTCTTGTGTATGTGCTTGATATACTGCCATTAGATCTAGTAACATTACGGCATGACACTTCAAAGCTTTTGTGGAAGAACAGTAGCCAAATCTGGTCATGTTCCAGTGGGTGAGGTTCAAAACAACAGGTACATGCATGAACTGAACATTATTATTGAGTGTCCCAGGGAATGAAGTTGCTACCAGGCCACTAGGTGGAATTGGTTCCAGTACTGGACATTGTACTGGATCATTTTCAGATGGTGGAAGTACAATAAGAAACATAGCAGCACTTGCAATGGAATGGCTAGAACAAAACTGATGTGAAGACTCACTGGAGAACTTGGTACAAAAGTCTGGGTTGATCATGGCAGTAAGGTTGTAAAGGCTTGTGTGCTGCAGTTGGGCTTGACGTATGGAAAGAGTTCCACTGGAAGAAATCCAGGTATTTGGCCAGCCTTGGAAAGTTCCTTTGGAAAGGTGAGCCACAGGAATCTGTTGTCCACCAGAGTTGTCAGTTTTCCACTCTAGTTGCAGTGTTGATTTGTCTGGTGAAATGAACATGGCATTGAGATAGGCATCTTTACCCTCTCAAACAGTGATAACCTTGGATGGAACATTGATGGCTACTCCCTTGGGGTGGTAGATGGTGGAAAGTCATGGGGGTCACCTGGATTCAGAAGATGTAGGAGGAACTTGGTGCAGGCCTTCTCTATATGGGTAAGTTCCCTTGCACTAGCCAGCGTTGTCAGGAGACAGAAGATAAAAATCATTTTATCTTACAAAAGAAAACAGAAAACAGGTTAACATACAGGTCTCCTTCCCCCGGTAGGGGGAAGGAGCATTAATCAGAAACATTTAATCACCTTTAAGCAATTTTAGTTGGTTTGCATGAAACCACTTGTCCAGGGGCTTTTTGCAGTCTGTGATCTGCACTTGGTAAACTGCTGGACTCAAGTTTGTTGATGATGTCATATGGGTCTGCCCATGGCGGATTTCAGTACCATGACTTGGTCTCCTACTTGCCAGTTGACTTCTTTAACGTTCTTGTCAAAATACATTTTGGATTGTTGTTGAGACTGGCCCAGGTAGTGGGCTGCAAACAGATGGGTCTGTATCAGATTGTCTTTTAACTGTGCAATATAAGTGTCTGCCGATACTCTGTCTGTGGTAGGAGCATTGAGATTGATCCACTGGTGCTCAGGTAGTCTCATTTGTCTACCTGTCATTACCTCGAAAGGGGTACACTGGGTTGCTGAAACTGGGGTAGCTCTGATTGCAATTAGGATTAAGAGCAACACAGTTTCGCAACCTTTGGGGTTTTCACTTGAGCTGCTGGAAGGGTTTTCACTTGCAAATTTACATAACATGAGTTTGATCTGTCTGTTCACTCTCTCTCTACCTGTCCTGATGATTGAGGATGATATGGAATGTGAAACTTCTGGCTCACACTCAGTAAGTTTAGAATCTCTTGCATTAACTCACCTGTGAAACTGGTTCTTTTGTTGGAGTCCACCTTGAGAGGTAGGCCCCACCTGTAGAATTCTTTATCCACCAGGATTCTGGCAGTAGCTTTTGCTGTGTTTGTTCAACATGAGAAGGCCTCTATCCACTTTGAGAAAAGGTCTGTGATTATAAGTGCATACTTGTTGTTTTTGCTGGCGGTGGTCAAAGGTCCAATAAAGTCAATTTCGATTGCATTCCAGGGGATAGATTGCCTCTGGGGCAACAGTCTGGCCTTTTTCTTGCCAGGAATTGGGTTGTTCTGTGAGCAGATGATGCAGTTGTCCACGTAATGCTGTACATCCACTGTCATACCAGGCCACCAGCCAGTGGACCTCAGTCTCTGCAGAGTTTTGTCTATCCCTTGGTGTCCACTGTAGGGTGTCATGGACTTGATGTGTGAACTCAGATTGAAAAGCTTTGGGAATAACGCACAGTTTTTGGTTGTCAGAGTGGTAAAATACCAACTTCTGATCTGCAGAGAGATGAAGGTGGTCCGCATGTCCTTTGAATGGATTATTCACAGACATTTCTTTTTCTATATCCTTGGAGAGGTAGTCAAATACCCTTTTAATCTCTGGATCTGCCCTTTGTACTGCATTGAGGTCCAGAGGGCCTACTTTGGTTTTCTTGTTGGCGATCACTATGTGTGCCATGGTGGGATGGGGCATAGTCCATACCTGCTCCCTTCGAGCTCCATGCTTGGCTAAGGTGTCTGCTCAGTCATTGTACTCATGGAAAGGTTCGGCCTTGGAGTGGGACTTAGCCTTATATATGTACAGCCTGTAGAGGAATTGTTCAGGAAGGCTGGCAATGTAGATGAGCAGATCTCTATTTCACTGGAGTACCTTCTGAGGAGGCAAAATCATGTGCCTTCCAGAAAGGAAGGAATTCAGTCAGAGAGTTACACACCCATGAGGAATCAAAAAAGATGATAGCATCCTCTTTTCCTTGGTGGATGAGTTCCAGTGCACATGCTACAGCAGCAAGTTCTGCATATTAAGAAGACCGAATAGTACACTTCCTGGAGGCCTCTTAACTTTATCAAATATCTATTTTAAATAGAAAATATATATATTTTTTAAAAGACGATCACTTGTAGGCTCCAAGCACACCCATGTTGAAAGAAACCATAATTTTCTCAAATACTGTAAGTGTAAACTTATAAGTAATTATTTTCTATTTAAAATAGATATTTGATAAAGTAAAGAGGAAAAGAGCTGTGAAAGAGAGAGAAACGATTTATTGGGTGAGCAGAATCAGTATCTGATATCTTATATTTAGATTATTGTACTTGTTTAACTGAATTATGAATTGAGACAGCATTATTTTTCTTTTGCATTTAAAGATACAGTAACAGCACTGATGAAGGATTAGCCCTAAAATATTTGCTTTGTTTTTTGTACTGTATCTGACAAATAGTAAAAGGTTACATCTACAGTATATAAACTGGGTGAGTGGGTCTTTTGTAACCAGTCTGTCAGTACAGTATTCTAGCATTTGATTGGTTCAGGCTCCTCCCCGAATAAAATCATTTTGTTTGTACTGAGGTTGGCTGTGCTGGACAACTCTTCTTTGAGTCTAGTGTTAGACACATATCCATCTTCGATTCTCTCGTTCAGCAGGAAGTTGGTTGGGGTGTGACTGGTCTGCAACACAATAGGGGAAAACCCTATGATGTAGGTGAAATGTTTGACCACCCAGAAGGTTGCCAGGAGATGTCTCTCACAGAGAGAGTACTTCTGCTCTACAGGGGAAAGCAATTGGGAGGCATAAGCAATGGGTCTGAGGGTGCCATTTGCCTTTTGTGCCAAAACTGCTGACATACCCACCTCAGAGGAGGCGGTTTCCAAATGGAATGGAAGGTCTGGGTTGAGGTTGACCAAAGTTGGGGTGGAGGCTAACGCCTTTTTCAGAGAAGTGACAGCAGCAGTGTGTTCTGGTCCCCATTGCCAGGGGACGCACTTTTTCAGTAGTTTGTACAGAGGAGCGGCCTTTTATGCAAAGTTGCAAATGAAATTCCAGGAGTAGTTGACCATACCCAGGAAACATCTCAGAGTAGCCATGCTAGTTGGTAGTGGCAGATTTTGGATGCCCTGAACTCTGTCCAGGGTGGGGTCCTGCCCTCAGTGGTAATGCCCAGGCCCAGAAAGGAAACTTCTGGCTGGCACAGTTGTACCCTCAGCAGTAATGCACAGGCCCAGAAAGGCAACTTCTGGCTGGCACAGTTGTAACTTTGCAGGATTGCACTTGAGGCCTATCCTCTGTAGGAGCGTTGCGCGCTCATCTAGAAGTTCTAGGTGTTTTTCCAGGGTCTTGGTTGCTAGGAGAAGATCATCCACATACTGCAAGAGGCATTGAGGTATTGAAAAGTCCTGTATGGCATCCCTCATATGGATGTGAAAGAGGGAAGGGGAGTTGTGGAACCCCTGTGGGAGGCAGTTCCACATGTTCTGCCGTCCCTTAAAGGTGAAGGTAAACTTGTATTAGCACTTTGGGGCCAATGGAAGAGTCCAAAACCCATTGGAGATGTCAAGGGTGCTGAACCACTTGTGTTCAGGTTTCAGAGGTTTACGCATATTTGGGGCAGATGCCACGGTGGGTGCACAACTAGGAGTGACTTGATTAAGTTGCCTGTAGTCAATTGTGATTCTACAACTGTTGTTTGGATTCTTCACAAGCCAGATGGGAGAGTTGACTGTGGACACACATGATCTAATGACCCCTTGTTTCAGAAGGGAATCAATAGTTGCCCTCAAGGAGGGTATTGCCTCTGCAGGAAATGGATATTGTCTCTGTCTGGGTGGCGCTTCACCAGTTACTTGGATGAGGGTGTCCATTCTTCTACAATCATGTTTGTGTTTGGCAAAGGCTTCCTGGCACCTTTCCAAAATTGGCTTGATCTTGGGAAACAGCTCATGGTGTTGGAGCATAATATCATACTCTGTGTCACTAGTTTTTTACTGCAGCTACCATTTGTGAGTCAGAGATGACGAGCACGTGGCCCCAGCCAGGAATCTGGAATAGTAGTCTGTTGGCTAAATCCACCATGTAACTGTAGTGTGAGAGGAAGTCAATTCGCAAGACGCTCTGGTGATTACGCAGTATCATGAGGTCAAAGTGATGTGTCACTTCCATGGTACCAATGACAACCGGTACTGGCTTGGACTGGTATGCTGCAACCACGGTCCCCTCGAAGGTCTGAGCAGAAGTGGGCCTTCCTGTCTACCAACAAGATAGCTGTGGATCATCTTGAAACAGCGCAGAAATGGCAGCACCCGTGTCAAAAAATAATTCAAGCTGGCGGCCCCCAATCAGTGCTTCCACACAAGGATGGCTTGAGTCATCGGTCATCAAAGTAGTGATGATGTGAACCGGGGCCTGACACCATCAGTCAGATTCGGTTTGTTTCTGATCTCCCGCGGGGTCTATGGCTCATAGCATTTGTATTGCTTCAGAGTAGGTAGATTTGTTCTGTTCGCTCTCCGCAGGCATTCCGTGTGCTGGAGGGGAGGACAGAATTACAGCCACATGTGTTGGTAGGGTCATCACTGACGATTGGACCTTGGCCATGAACTCTCAGAGCCAGTTGTTCTCTTCTGCTAGTTCTTTATACGAAGGGTCGGACTGCTGTTTTTGTCTGCTGTTTCCCTAGTTGTTCTGTTGGTTCGGACTCGGCCAAGAGCGTTGCTTGTTCTTGTTGGATCCCCCCCTTTCTGGTAGGAGGATTTGTCCTGTTGGGAATCTTTGGATTTCCCTTCCACCACATATTGGGTGGACGGCTCAGTGCTCTGCTGCACCGTGGCCACTTCGGCTTTGAAACCTATGCCTAGGCCCCACATGAAAATTTGGAACGCCCATTCCACTCTCTCCAAGATAGTGTGGAAACAGTCTTTCTTGGGAAATACTGCTGCTTCCACCTTCTCTTGAAGGCCTGGTTGCAAGTTTTTCAAAAACAAACTTTTGTACTCAATTGATTCTCAATCAGTCTCTTCGTCAGCTAACGCTTTGCCCATCTGGTAGGTGAACCACAGTTGGCTATCATATTGGGCTGGTGGCTTTTTGGCATACTGCTTGATCAGATGAGCTAGAATCACACCAATCAGGTTAGAAATGTGTGCTAACAGGAGGCTGGTTGCAATAATGTTAAATTTGGCAGTGACGTTGTTACATATCACTTTGGGCAATTTGGCCCATGGCCTTGGGTCAATAGTCTGTCTCAGGAATTGGACCCTATGCTCAGATGGGAGGCTAAGCATTTTACATTGGCTCTTCACTTTTTCCAAATGACAACTCAGCTTATCATTGGGGGTCATGTGGCCTACTTTGTCCGCAATGGTCTGGATGGCTTGGGTGGACTGCAGAGCATTCGAGGTGGGTCCGCTATGCTCTGCTATGGTTTTGACTACCACTTTGGTCATGGTGTTAGCCATGCCCTGAAGGAGGGTCTGTTTCTCCACCTCCTTCTTCAGCATGTCAGTCATGGCCTGCTGGATCGCTGCAGATTGCACTTCGGAAACTCCAGCTTTAGTGACTGCTTGATTAATCATGGTCTCTACCTCTCCTTTGTCTTGCTTACTCAAGACAGCAACTGGTGGAGGTCAAGGTCTCTGTCCACTGATGTCCCAAGGACTGCCATCTTGGATTCCTCCATCATCGCTCTCATCCTCTTCCGATGATGTCAGACCGATGGGCAGGGGGTATGGCATTGCTCGCACATGACCCTTCAGGATTTCCAACTGCTGGCACAAACTTCACTATCTTGGCTCTACAGTTTCAGTGATTTACTTTGTCTTTGTAGTGCTCCTTACTCACATGCTCTTGAAAAACTCTGTACACAGTGTTAACTTTGTGATTTTCCCTAATCTCTTAATCCAGTGCTTCCTGGCACTTTCCCAACTCATCATACAACTTCTCATTCTCACTCTGCATCATATCATTCATACCAATCAGCAAATCATTAATTTGGAACATATGCTTTTTATCCTGCTGCAGCCTTTCACAATCCTCTCTCAGTTTAACCCCTCTCTCTCTCCTTATCCTGTACAGTAACATGCAATTCATTTTGAGCCTCATTGCGGAGTTTCTGGATTTCTTGTTCCAGTTCGCTCCACTGCTTGCCCGTCTCTTGAGATTTGGAGCCCAATTCCTTTTTCAGAGCTAGGACCTCCATTGCCACTGCCTGTAGTGCAACAAATAGGGTGGCAATCATTAAACCCTTCTGATCATGATTTTTAGCCATAGGTCTGGTCTCTGAATTCAGAGTGCACACATACTGTATCCGGTGACCTTGCGATTTCATGTCCAGTGCAAAATCACCCCAACCTCCATGGGAGGCTAGAAGGTTTGAGAAGTCACGTTTCATTTCTACACTGATGGCAATTTTTGGAGGTTTGTTTGCATCTGAACAATCTGTGGGCACAAAGCGCATTGATCCACTTTGCACTCTTCAGTTAGGTAGCTATATGGTCAGGGTACAGAGTCCCTCAGACCAATACTGCAACTGAACGAGTGGGCATAGGTTTGAACACCTTTGCAATCCCAGTCCTGTTTGTGGTGCAGAGAGTCTGAGAGATATTCTGTAAGGGCTGAACAGGAGGGCGTAGGTTCAAGCACCTTTGTTTATACCATGCCCGTTCTTCTGAACACCTTTCTGGGTACTGGTTCTGTTCTGTCCAATCAGTTCCTGCCACAGTTGTCAGTTTGTTGCCGGTGTCATCAAGATTCTGACTTGATGGCAAAACAGAACTCAGAAGCTGGTGTTGCAGAAAAAGTATATTCCCGTCACATATAGATAAACAGCTTACCATAAAGCTGGGAGTCTGGAACCTCCGAACACCCTGGTGATTATGCGTAAAACTCACAGAACAAATCACTTGCATAAAGTTATACACTGCTGATAAGAAAATACATTACCTGGGTAACGGATCATCTGCTGAGAAATAAGACATTACCATTGGTCAGTTATGTGGGCAGCTAACACCCAAGACTGTTAGGTTTTGCACATACACATAGATAAGCAATTATGCTGACTAGTTCTACATTTGGGTAACAATGAGTAATTCAGTGATTATGCTGATCATTGCATTGTAGCTAATAACAGTAGGTGGCGCACTAAGACCACAAATAAAACACTACCTAATATATCATGGCAAGCTGAGCAAATACTAATTTGTCTTGTATTACAAGATGGATAGTCCACATGAGGGATTACAGGTCAGGCAGGTCTACACTATCATCAATAAAAGGAATTCAAAACATTTCCTAACCAAACAGGACAAAGCATCATGCCATGATGCAACAAGAAACATAGCATTTGTCAGCAGAAAGGAATCTTGGCCCACCAATCTGCTCAGATGGTCCTTACCTAATCTGTCTCTGCAGACCCTGACTAGTCTCCAGCAACCATCCCTTCTCCTTTCATATTTAGTAATGTTATTCCCCTATGTCTATCCAACGCATGCTTGAAGCCCCCCCCTACTGTTTTCATCTCCACCACTTCTGTTGGCAGTCTCTACAAGTGTCTACAAATCTTTCAGTGAATAAATACTTCCTCATATCCCTCTTAAATTCCCCTCCTTCTTCCAGCTTCACTGCACCGCCCCCGATCCTGATGCTCTTTCTCATGTGAAAGAGACTCCCATCTTGCACCCTTTTTACCATTGTGAGGTACTTGTAGGTCTCAAGCATGTCCCCTTCTCGCTCTCCTCACATCCAGGCTGTACATGTTGAGATCTCAGTCTCTCCTCATAGTGCTTTTGGTGTAAACTATGCATCATTTTAGTTGCCCTCATCTGGACCATCTCTACTCTGTGCCCTTTCTGAGGTGCGGCTTCTAGAACTGGACACAATTCTCTAGGTGGGTCTCACCAGCGAGCAATATAGTGGCAACACCACCTCCCTCCCTCCCTCCTCTGGCTGGAGATAGCTCTCTTTATGCATCCCAGTGGCCCTACTCACTGACTTGTCACACTGCCCTGACAGGTAATCAGATATGATAATCCCAAGGTCCCCTTCTTGATTAGAGACTGTCAGTACCTCCACCCTCTCAACCACCCAACCCTATACTCAGCTCCTGGGTTCCTATGCCCTAAGTGCATGATTTTGCACTTTTAGCACTGAGCCTCAACTGCTATGCTCTTGACCACTCCTTGAGTTTCCCAAGATCTCTACAGTATGCATTTTCTCCACCACATCCTGAGTGTTCACCCTATTACAGAGTTTGGTGTCATCTGCAAAAGGCATACCTTCCCATAAAGGTCTCTGCAATGTCACTTGTGAAGACACTGAAGAGGACCGGTCCCAGTACTGAGCAATGGGGTATTCCACTGGTCACTCTCCCATCATTACAGTGAGTGCATTAACCACCACCCTCTGTCTCCTATTCATTAACCAGTTTCTAACCCAATTCATTACTTTGGATCCCACTCCTAGGTTGATCAATTTCTTTATCAGTCTCCTTTGCAGCACAGTGTTGAAGGCTTTGCTAAAGTCCTGATAGTTCATCTCCACTCCCCTTCCCTCATTTATTTCCCTGGTTGCCCAGTCGACTAAATCAATCAGATTTGTCTGACATGGCCTCTCTCCCCTGCCCCCCAAATCCATGCTACGTGTGGGACTGCAACCCACTGGACTTTCCTTTAACAGGGTTTCCGAGACTGACTGGCCTCTAGTTGCTAGCCACCCCCCCGATGCCGCTCTTATCTAGAGGGACCACATCTGTTCTCCTCTAGTCCTCCGGAACCATGCCTATTTCCAACGAGCTGTTGAATAAGGCTGTCAGCAGGGTAGCTAGCACCTCTCCGAGTTCCTTTAGTACCTTTGAGTATATCCCATCTGGTCCCATTACCTTGTCACTTTCAGAGCTGCAAGTCCCTTCAGGACTCTTTTTCCCTGAAAATGGAATTGTGCCCCCCCCCCAACACACACACACACACACACACACACACACACACACACACACACACATATTGTTCCTGCTTCTCCCTGGTGGTCTGTCCCCCCCTCTTTCCACTGTGAAAGCTGAGCAAAAGTACCTGTTCAGGATGTCTACCTTTTCTTGGTTGTCTTCTGCAAAGTCTCACCCACCCCCTGTCCTCCTTATAATCACTATCCTGCCCGTTATCCTTGCTTGCCTCTTTTCACTTATTTCACTTATGTAGATGAAGAAAGTCTTATCCCCATTAGCTACTCCCTTGGCAATCCTTTCCTCTATCTGCTCCTTTGCGCCCCTCATTGCCTTCCCTGCTTCCATCTGTTTTATTTGGTACAACTCCCTCTCTTCCACCCTCTATGCTTACTTATACCTCCTAAATGCCACCCTTTTTTCCTTCACCACCTTGGCCACTTTCACTAGAAAAACATAACAGTCATTTTTCCTTCTGCTTTTACTCACTTCCTTCATGCAGAGGCTTGCTGCCTTAATTATGCCGCCCTTATTTTTCTCCACTTACCATAACCCTTCCCTGGCAATCTCCCCTAACCCCGGTGAGGCAGTTTCTGAGGCAGTCTCATTTCTTTAAAATCCACCCTCCTAAAGTCCAAGATCCTCATCCTTGTGTGGTTTGTCTCTGTTCCCATCTTAATGTTAAAACACACTGTATGGTGATCACTGGTACCTAGGGGACTGTCCACTGTGGTGTTTACAATGTCATACCCGTTTGTAAGTACCAAGTCCAGCACTGCCCAATCCCCAATGGGTTCACTGACTAGCTGCCCGTGAAAGCCCCTTGTAGACAGTCAAGGATGACCTTGCTCCTTGCCGAAGCTGCAGCTGGAAGGCTTCAATCCACATCTGAGAGACTGAAGTCACCAACTAGCTACACCTCCCCCTTACTTGTTATCCTGAAGATGGCTTCCCCAAGTGCCTTAGTCAACTCCTTTCCCTGTGCTGAAAGTTTGTATAACATCCCTGTATGGATAGAGGCCCCAGCACTTGTCTCCAGGATGACCCACAGTACACCCAGCCCTTCTTTGTCCTCCAGATGCCCCTTCACTTCCATGGCCTTGATTACCTCCCATACATATAGTACAGCACCTCCTCCCTTACCTGTCTTCTGTGGGTCCCTGCCTGAAACTGACATTAAGGCAGCTATCAGAAACATTCCTGAAATACAGTAGCTAGTATTTACCAGATAAATGGTCCAGAAGGGGCTTAAAGATAGATAACATCCTAGAGCAGTATGGGATGCACCCAACGGTGCTCAAGGAATTGGCTGTGGAACTGGCTGAACAGCTAGTAGCTCAATTCAGACAGGAGTAGTTCCAAAAGACTGGAGGGCAGCAGACACAGTCCCGCTACACAAGAAAGGTATAAGAAGCATACTGGGGAATTACAGACCTGTCAGCCTTTCTCTGTAGTGAGTAAACTGATGGAGTCACTGATCAAAACGGACCTTGTGGACTACCTAGAGAGCAATGGTCTACAAGACAGTAAACAACATATGTTTGTAGCAGAGTACTGGATGGGAGAGGTTAAACTGAGCACTATGGCAGAAGAAAGAGACCTGGGTGTCACCATTAGTGACTCCCTCAAACAATTAAGCCAATGTTACAAGGTCAATAGTAAGGCTAATAGGATGCTAAGGTGTATTGGAAAGGGTACTGACACCAGGAAAAAGGAGGTACTATTACCAATATATAGGTCTCTGGTGAGGCCATATGGGGAATACTGTGCTCAGTTCTGGAGTCCTCACCTAAGGAAGGACAGAGACAGTCTGGATGCAATGCAGGGTGACCAAGGTGATTCAGGTCCAACAGGGCAGATCTTATGAAGACCGTCTGAAGGACCTGAACATGCACTCACTGGAGACCAGATGAGAGAAAGAGGGGGTATGACAGAGACCTCCAAGTTCCTGAAGGGAATAAACACGGTGAACTGCGGGGAACTATTTAGCAGGAGTACAAAGTCAAGAACCCGCGGTCAAGAGTGAAAACTGGAGGGGGGAAGGTTTAAGGGGGATATCCTTTCACGGAAGAAGCAGTTCTGAAAGAACTCCTAAAACTGAAGGTGGACAAAGCAATGGGGCCTGATGAGATTCACCCCAGAATTCTAAAAGAACTAAGGGGAGAACTAGTGACACCACTGACTATCCTTTTTAACAAATCATGGGAGGATGGTGTGGTACCTAAGGACTGGAGGAGGGTGGATGTGATTCCTCTTCACAAAAGTGGGAGCAAAGCAGAGGCAGGACACTACAGACCTGTTAGCGTGACCTCAGTGGTAGGGAAAATGATGGAATCACTTCTGAAAGAAAGAATTGTTGAGTTCCTAGAGCCCAGCAGGGTACAGGACCCAAGGCAGCATGGATTCACAGTGGGGAGGTTATGTGAAATGTATCTAATAGATTTCTTCGACTGTGTGACCAAAGTAGTAGACCAGGGAGGGGCTGTGGACATGGCCTACCTAGATTTTAGCAAGACATTTGACACAATCCCACACAAAAGATTAATAAACATATTAGCCAGCCTGGGAGTGGGTCCCAGGGTGGTAGCCTGTGTAAAAAAATTGGCTGGACAACAGGACACAGAGGGCAGTAGTAAATGGAGTCCACTCTGAAGAAAGGGGGGTTACTAGCGGAGTACTGCAGGGTTCAGTACTTGGTCCGTGTAATAGGGGATAAAAAAATGTGTTCCAATATTGCAGGCAAACTTTATTTTGGTCTAAAACATAAGGTGTTTGTGTAACTAATATTGATCTATAAAGCTGAATCATATAATTTGTGAAGTTACAGGTTTAACTAAGACCACAAGTTGTAATATTCAAGTGTCTTTTGATATCTGTACTAATCATTTGAGTGATAGAAAACAGGTGTCTTAAGTGTCTGCAAAGACAGAAATACAGGGATAGAGTTCAAGTTACCCTTTTGACTATTATTATCAGGAGGACAGGCCAGAATAAATGCCTGTATGCACATTCTTAAAGTGCAAACCTATTTCTTCCTTCTAGATCTTAATAACTGGTAATGACTGCTATTGCTATCCTTATATAGTAGTATCAATACATTTATGCTGACAAGGATTAGCTCATGCAAGAACTAAAAAGAGCATTGCCTTGTAAGTTAATGTTTATATTTGTTCTGTACCAATCATAACATAACCATAGTACTGTCTTCCACTATATAAGCAAGCCACTATACACTGTTAGTTTGAAGAATTGAAAATTAAGAATGAAGAATAAAGGATGTACCACTTGTAATCTCTCGCTGTGATTATTGTTATAATCATTAAATTCTTCCGCCTTCAGCCTCATCTCCGTTCGTCTCCTTTCTAAGTATTTGCAATAGATAATTTACTAATGGTAATTTTTTCACAACGCTACATTTGGTGCCGTGACTTGGATCGCTGGTGTTGCATGCTGAGGAGGCTGCCTAACTGCTGGTTGGTTAGTCAGCAAGCCCTAATAAGAAGGTGAGGACGTTCGGAGACGTGGTGCTGCTGGCTTTAAGTGAGAAAAGAGGGTACACACAGACAGTCACAGCAACTTGACAATCAGGTGATGTATGCTTTGTATGCTTTTCAAATTGTTTAAATATAAAAGTAATGCTTAACTCTGTAGGAACTCATGGGGCAGAGTAGGTAAGTGAAGGTGCTGGGACTTGCAAGCTGGACCTCACAGGGGAGCTGTAAGACATAGCTAGACAGACCAGGGCACCAGTGCATGGGTGCACCCGGCTGTAAATGCTAGGCAGGCAAGAAAGAGATAAAAATGTGTATGGAAACAATAATAGGTCATTTTCTGTGGAAAACACCTAAAGGGGAAAAGCATACAAACCAATGCCTGATGATCAACTGGTACAACTGTATATTATGAGTGTGGAAACATTAATAGGTTGTTTCTAGGGGAAACACCTAAAGGGGGGAGTATACAAACCATGATTAACAAGCACAGCAGTGTTTTGATTAAAAATTAAAAAAAAGAGGAACTAGCAAATACTGTACAAAGTCTGTGATAATATAGCCAGGTGGTAATTTGTTAACACATGAGACTTTAAAAAGGAAAGCTGCATAAATAGTAAGATGTAATAATCCAGCTACAGTCAGAGATGGATAGTTTAAAAATGCAGAATAAGTCAAGAGCCAAAATCCCTGCCAGAGAAAAAATAATTAGTAAAGGTACAGGGAGATCTTTGTTTTTTAGATAGGGATCATTCTCTTTTATTGATTGCAATATAAACTATAACACAGCTTCTGTAGCACGTTTGTAAGATGTAAATGTCTTAAAATCTGAAAAACAAACACTTTACAGTGTGCTAACTCCTGTATACGAGCAGTTAAAATGTAGGAATAAAAAGTCAGGTGTTGGCAAGTCATACTAACTTAATGCCCAAAGACCTTGTCTCTTCTAATGTTAAAGAGTTTGATTCTAGATACTCTTAGTATGCTGTGGGGTGGACTAGAGCAAAGACTAGCCACTTGTTCTTCTGTGATTGCTACCATGACCAAACAAACCACAGTTTGGCATGATTAATAATGTTATCAGTAACACTAGAGTTTCTGAAGGACAAAAAATTCTTATTTAAAATGATGTTGGCATATTTTTTTTTTAAATGTGGTATTCAAGTGTCCTTAGATAAAAAATGTTTAAAAGTTATTTTTTATTTTCTGTGCAATGTAACATTAAGATATTTTTTTAAATATCAGTAGTGTTCAAGGCCACTACAAAAATAACTGGGTTTGAGCAACCCTTGTATGCACACTATGTGACTTTTTGACCTTCTTGTGTTACAGCAAACACAGTCAATCAACATTTAACTGTGAGCAAAACTTCTTTGTTTAAACTCAGCTGACATTTTGTCATGCTTAGGATAAGAAAACCCTGGGACGCTTGGCTTCTTTTATCCTATGGAAATAATCTTGTTTTACAGTGGTTGAGCTGTATCTTCTGCCAGTAAAAGCTCGGGGGGAGGAGGTAAGCTACCCTTCCTTCCTTCCTTCCTTCCTTCCAGTGTAATGTCCACAAAGGTTGCAAGGTACATTGCTATCTCTCCATAGGGGTAAATACCAAAAAATGTGTATTTTGATTCTTCTTCAAAAACATATTCTTCAAGAATTAGTTAAGCTGGAGTGGGAGTTGTGTATGTACTTCCACATATTCATTCTTTTTATACATTATGCTCAATACTAAAATTGTTCTATTACAAAAATGCTTATGTTTTCTAATTGGTTCCACATAAGTTCTATTGCATAAATCAAGTCATTATTACCTCTGCAAGTGTACGTTTATTTGTACAACTTTAAATCAACTGAAAAGGTCCAGTGAGTTTAAACTCTACAATCAAGCTTATTGTTTCTACTTACTGTGAAGTAAAGTCTGGAGTAGGGGCAATCCTCTAAACTTCAGTGAGAACATTCTTCTTCAATTGATCTTCAAGCAAGACATCCATTTTCTTCATTGTTGTTTATTCCAAACAGGGTTGATACTTTATGCAAACCTATTGCTTTACTATGGACTGTTTATGGACTGTTAATCTGTGTACCAGAGTGTAATCAACTACAAATGCCATGCCAGTGTGTGTGTGGCTACTCAATGCATGATCTAATGCACCCCTGACCAGTGCAGTGTGTCTGCTATCCAACAGCCAGCAATATGAACACTGACTTTTCTGAATTGGTACTTTTACATACTTAACAGCTGGTCTAGCAGCTGTGCATCAAAGCTCAAGATTGGATCACCGTAAAGCTACATGGACTGGAAACAGAAAAAAATGTGTTTCTTGTTATAAACAGAGCCACACCAAAGGACAACGATGTTTATGTGTTAACTCTGTCCTACTGTTTTTGAGGTAATAATAGTGTTTGTAACTATGCTAGTTTAAGCAACTCATTATGTTTTGTAGTCTCAAATGACATATGCCTAACTGTAACACCAACTGAATGCCTAAATGTGACAAAAGGGCCAGAGAGTGGATTTAATCAACACTTATTGATCAAGTGATTGTGAATAATGTGAAGTACATAGTGAGACGTACATGCTCAGAGGAGTTGTATTGTTGCATATATAATAATTAAGCAATATTGGTCCAAAGGGAGGCTTGTAATGGGGGATAAAAAAATGTGTTCCAATATTGCAGGCAAACTTTATTTTGGTCTAAAACATAAGGTGTTTGTGTAACTAATATTGATCTATAAAGCTGAATCATATAATTTGTGAAGTTACAGGTTTAACTAAGACCACAAGTTATAATATTCAAGTGTCTTTTGATATCTGTACTAATCATTTGAGTGATAGAAAACAGGTGTCTTAAGTGTCTGCAAAGACAGAAATACAGGGATAGAGTTCAAGTTACCCTTTTGACTATTATTATCAGGAGGACAGGCCAGAATAAATGCCTGTATGCACATTCTTAAAGTGCAAACCTATTTCTTCCTTCTAGATCTTAATAACTGGTAATGACTACTATTGCTATCCTTATATAGTAGTATCAATACATTTATGCTGACAAGGATTAGCTCATGCAAGAACTAAAAAGAGCATTGCCTTGTAAGTTAATGTTTATATTTGTTCTGTACCAATCATAACATAACCATAGTACTGTCTTCCACTATATAAGCAAGCCACTATACACTGTTAGTTTGAAGAATTGAAAATTAAGAATGAAGAATGAAGAATGAAGGATGTACCACTTGTAATCTCTCGCTGTGATTATTGTTATAATCATTAAATTCTTCCGCCTTCAGCCTCATCTCCGTTGGTCTCCTTTCTAAGTATTTGCAATAGATAATTTACTAATGGTAATTTTTTCACAACGCTACAGTCCGGTCCTTTTTAATGTCTATATAAGGGACATGGTGGAGGGACTGGAAGGAAAAGTATGCCTCTTTACAGAAGACGCAAAGATCTGCAACAGGGTTGATACACAAGGGGGGGGTGGAAAGGATGAGAAGGGACTTGGCAAGGTTGGAGGAATGGTGAGAAGTATGGCAGCTTAGATTCAATGCAAAGAAGTACAAAGTAATGCAACTAGGAAACAAAAACCAAGTGGAAGAGTACACAGTGGTGGGTGGTATTAACAACAACAAAAATGGAAAGGGACCTGGGAGTAGTCATATCAGATTACCTAAAGTTAAGCAAGCAATGTGAGAAGGCAGTAAGGATGGCTGGGAGGATACTGGGATGTATAGGGAGAGGCATCACCAGTAGAAAACAGGAAGTTGTTATTCATCTGTACAGGCAGTTGGTGAGACCCCATCAGGAGTACTGTGTGCAGTTCTGGAGACCCCATCTCCGCAATGACATAGACAGTATGGAGGCAGTCCAGAGGAGGGCAACTAAAATGGTGCACGGTCTGCAACAGAAGCCATAAAAAGAGAGACTAAAGGAGCTTAATATGTATACCCTTGAGGATAGGAGGGAGAGGGGGGACATGATAGAAACTTTCAAGTACCTCAAGGGAATCAACAGAGTCCAAGAGGGTAGCATCTTTCAGAAAAAGAGATGTGCATGAACAAGGGGACACAATTTGAAGATATGGGGGGGGGCGGCTTAGGGGCAATGTGAGGAAGTATTTTTTCACAGAGAGGGTGGTGGACACATGGACCGGCCTTCCTGAGGAGGTCATGGGGTCAAAAACAGAATGGGAATTCAAGAATGCATGGGACAGACATAAGGCAATTCTGGTGGGGGGTAAGAAGAAGTAGGTTGTTGATTAATTAGAATCTGCAGCTTATCCAATAGGTAGGGAAATGGGCAGACTAGGTGGGCCAAGTGGTCCTTGTCTGCCATCAAAGTCTATGTTTCTATGTAAGGAAGTTATATTTTACGGAAAGGGTGGTGGGGCCATGGAACAGTCTGCCAGTGGAGGTGATAGGTGACAACACCATAAATGGTTTTAAGCATGGCTGGGACAGAGTGAAGGGTTTGGTGGTTGCTCAGGTCAGAAGCAGTAGGGAGGGGAGCAGGGGATATACCAGTAGGGATAAAACCCCATATGGACAATAGGTCCTGGGGCAGACGGAACTCCTGGCAGACTAGAGGAACCTTTGATCTGTTTCCACCGTCATTGTCTACCATATGTTTCCATGTTTCTATGTTTCTATGTCTCTCCTGACCAGAGAGGAGCCTGGCATAGCCATATCCCAATCGTGGCTGACAGAGCACCATGACTCCATTATGGCCACCAAATCCAGGCTAGCCTCTGCCATGATGGCCTCCAAATCCAGAATTTTACCCAGACTACTTGCACTGCATGCCTTTTTCCCTCCCTGCCTGCTTCCTTGCTTACCTCCCACTTGTGCTGTTCCCTGACACTCCCTGTGACCCACCTCTTCCCTTGTTACCTTCTCCATTATACAGTCTCCTTTACTCCCTTCTTCTTGCTTCCCTGATTTATACACCCCTTGTCCACTGCCTTGTCCCCACCCCTGTCTTCTTTCACCCTGTCCTGGGAGTTTACTCCCATCTGGCCTTCTCTCCTTGCTGCTTCATCATTGGGGCGTGGCAAGTGCTGCCTCCCTTAGTTCTACAACCCCCCCACCCCCACTAGTTTAAATGCTCATCCAAGTAGCATTTAAATCTCCCACTAAGGACTGTGATACCCTTCCTGGAAGGATGCAGGCCTCCTGAGGCCAATCATAACAGAGGCAGAGGAGTAACAAAAACACACAGGCTGACCAATAACAGTGAAAATATTACTAAAGACTGTGAAGTGACCCAGAAAGGAAACCTCAGCACTCCTCTGCACAGAGGGATGGAGGGAAGGTGTATGTGGCTTTAGGGAAGAGATTCTCTTGGAGATCTACTGATACTAGTAATGTAGTAGAAATGTTTTTTGGCGTTACCTGGATGTGCTGCTGATATGTAGTTTTAATAAAGGTTTTTGAATCAGATAACCAAACGTGACTGTGCGGTTTCTGAGTGCACCTGAGCATGATCTTCTTTGCTGCTACATGAGTTTTGAATGGTCGCTCGGCTTTCTGTCCATTTGCCACCTCATACCTTGAAGTTTTGATACTAGTAATGTAGCTACTTTCCTTGAGATCTCCTCCATTTCTTTATTTATTGCAAACCCACTGAAGTTGAACCAGACTGACTTGCTGGTGATATTTTAGTGTATGGGGGAATTTGGCCAGGACACGGAAAATATCCCTACTCTTTTCAAGTGCCATGGGATCTTTAGTGAAGAGTTACAGGTTACAAGTAGCTGTTATTAGTTGAGAATCTGTTTAGGTTACAGTTTATAAAAAGAAAACAAACAAAAAAAACACAGATGAGGCCATACCTCAGATATTACACGAGCGTTATCAAAACCTTTAAAGAAAGGGCATAAAATACTTTATACTGCATGGTAACTGACATGGTGCAATAACTTATTATGTTTTGTCTGTACTTTACTGTACTCTAACATATACACTTTGTAATTCAATAAAGATGAGTTTGAAAAAACTCTTCCAAAGAATGGCACACCCCAACAGTACAGCACCCCCTTAGCACTACACTCAGGCGCCAGTTTTTATGGTATGAGCCCAAGTCCCGGTGTGAGACTAGAACCCATGACCTTCTGGTACAAAGGCAGATGTGCTCCCAACTGAGCCTCACTGACACCACAGAGCCCAGGAGTGCAAAGCAGTACCCAACCAGCTAGGTGGTATGTAACAAACGAGAAGCAACTCCCTAGATAAACAGACTTTGCACACAGACAAACCAAACTTGGGTGTTCCATGGGAGATCAAATGCAGACTTTAATGCTTTGTAAATGTATGGATCTTACTCAAGGTAGCATTTCAAATCTCAGCCACACAGACCAACCAAAAACATGCCACAGAAGCAATCCTGCTCCTTGTAGTGTACCAAGTTACACTACTCAGCAGTTCATTGCCTGCAGTTCTGTATCAGAATCCAATGCAGGAAGAAATCCACCTGGAAGTTCATTACTTTGATATTAGCTCCCCAGTGATTGGAGGCAGAAAAATAAAAAAAACAGCTGGGAGGACTGCCTGATCTCTGTGGTATGATTCATGTAGAAACCGACTGACCTGTGAACATCTGGACACTGCAGGAGCCCCTCCCCTGGGTTCTCAGGATTCGCAAAGAACAAGGAGAGGAGATGGAGACATAAATTGGGGATCAAACCTATATGGGGAATAAAATCCCTGTCTCAGGATACACTCATGTCAGTGTGTAATGAGAATGAACTGAAATCACTTACACATCACCAGAAGTCAAGGGGTACTTCTACTTTAGGACTGGAAAATAAAGCTATCAAATTTCCCACACCCATGCTACTCATACTATTCATTATCTTACATCAATCTCTTCATTAGATGTTTGCACTTGAAACGGACGAATAGTTTTATCTTCCTCAGAATCCGGTTTCAGCCCTTCTCCCCACCAACCATCTCCGATGGGCAAGTTCTCCTCCTTCTCCCGGAACACATACAGATAGATAATTGTTCCAAAGAGCAAGGCTGCACAAATTTCGATCAGCATTGTTCCTGCAGGGAAAACAGAAAGAATGTTAATCTGATTAATTTGGTTCCTAAAGATGATTTATCATTTTTTCCTTGGTTTCACCCTCCTCCTATCCCACACCCTCCCTTCCACGCAGCCGAACATCCATCTCTGCAATACCCCAGGTCTTGCACCCAAATACCAGTCTGCTACGTGGCAGTGCAGTGCACTTCTGCCGTGTTACAGGGACAGCCCAGAGCAAAACGTTTTCTAATTTTTTTGGGGGGAGGGGTCCTGTCTTAAACTTATAAAAAATTATTTCACAGACACGCATTCCAAGGCAGAGCACCGAAGCAAGGGTTACCTTGGAAAGACACTGGCAATAAAGTCACATTTCAAAGAAATACAAAATTATGCATACCCTGCCAATGTAGCATATGCAACTCACCATGAAGTATTCTAGGCTTGCCTGATTTTAAGTAGGACTGTACAGTGCCAGGAGGGGTCACAAACATTTGCAGCAGCTGAAAACAGCAGACCACAAATGCATGTTTCGTCCTGGTTAGGACTCATTGTGTCAAAGCTGTACCCCCAGCCCAGAGGAAGGGAGTACCAGCCTCATGATGGTTTGGGTCATGGTGAGCCTAAAATAAGCCTATCCACAGAAAATTCACATTGTAAAGAAGCACAGAATAACACAACCCCCATGCAATGCATCATGGGCCATATACAAAAATAACCATACACAGATTTTGGGATGACTATAAATAGGATTGCCAGAAGTTCCACAAACTGCAAAGGTTGAAACAGCAATCTGCACACAGTCATTTGCCCTGAAAGAATTCTGCAAGATCCCAACGTTTTTCTGAAGGATGTCTCTTATCGTATAAGAGTCTTGTTATCCATGGACCAGCACCCCTGATGGGCCCCCCTACCTTGCAAACAGTAATACTTAGGGTACAGACACTTATCGTACAAGCATAAGTGTCAGGATCTGAGTTCTATTTGGTTGCAGCTTTACATGCAGCTGTAGGCAGTTTGCTAGCACGTTGTGCTTCTCTTGAGCTGTGAAACGCCTCTCTAAAAAAGAAGTGGGCTTGCAGGGACAGCAGTTAGTGAAAAGGGAACAGAAACTGGCAGAGGAGGCACAGTCCCTCCATGACTGCAACAACAGGCTGTTGCATTGTACTGCTCAGGAAACAGAATGTGAAAATTGCAGGTTGAAAGATGATATTCAGAGGTTGAAATGTGTTAAGAAATAGTTGTCATATTTAAATGATATTTTGAGTGATAAGAATGAGAGTTTGCAAGAGGAAGATGTGGAATTGAAAGAGGAGAATGCAAGGCTAATGAATGAGCTAGATAAGGAACTTAGGGAAAACACTGAATTGGGCACTGCGTACAGAGTGTTGCAGAGAGAAATTGAGAAAGGGATTGAGCAGGGCACTGCTAGAGTCTGTCATAGAAGATGTAAGGCAAAGATGGTGAAACTATGCCATCAGCGAGAGGTTCTTGCTGGCCATGTTAAAGCTATGAATGGTTTTCAGTACACACCCATTGACATCACATCATCAGGAGATGATGACTCAGATTACGGAGACCTGGAGTGCCTCATCACATCCAAGCCCCCACCCCACAATGTGGTGGCATTCACTAGCAATCCTCAAGATGGCTGCTATGTTGGCATGTCACCCATATTGCCAAGTCACAACAAATGTGACAGCCCCCATGATATGGGAGGCCCACCACCACCCAATCATCCCTGCCATCCACCACCTAGCCATGCACCCCCTCTGGCTCCTATTAGCAGGCCAGAGGTTCACACAACCCCACTGGCTCCCATTACCAGGGAAGACAGTGCAATAGTGCAAGGCACTGTGCAGGAGGTTATTACCAGCCTAGCTACCTTCACCAACCCGGATGCACCATCACCCCTGCATAACCAAATTGAACGCATGGTTGAGAATGCTATTAGCCAGGACAGTGCTTTCAGAACAGCTGCTGATGCGTTGGCAGCTGCTGCCCTCAGTGGTGCTCTAGCCACTACAACCTGGGCACATACGTCCAATCCCCTGCAGGTTGCTCATTCTGTTCAACAAATTGCCCAAGGCATTGGACAGATGGGTCCCACTGACAACCTCAGCTGTCATTTGGAGAAGGTGTGTTCCCTCTGTGAGAAGCTTCTCTCCAACCAGAGTATCAGGTTCAAGTCCTGAGACAGACCATCAAGCTGACCCTCTGGGCCAAGTTCCCAGAGACTGTCCGCAATTGTGACATGCTTGAATTTAATGATATTGCCCAGTCCCTTCTCTCAGTCAATGCCCCAGGTGTCGTTGGAGCCTGCTTGGCCTATAAGGTTAAGCAGAATGTAAAGGAAAGTCCAGTAGCTTACCACCAATGATTGTGACTTGCCTATGAGGCTGGCAAGGGCTTGGCAGTTGAGGCTGCCAGTAAAAACCAAATTGAGTACAAGGATTTGTTTATCAGAAACATGACTCCAGGCCTGAGGGAAAAGGCTGAACTCAGCATTTACCCACAGACTGACACGTTTGAACAGATCCTTACCAAGATGGAGAGAGTCTTCCAGGTCTACCTCCACAACCTCACCTCCAGCAAAAACTACAACAAGGCAGCTGCCATCACTACCACACCCCAGGTGGACTCGGCCCAAGTTGCTGCAGTCAAGTCTGCCCCCACTCACTACACTGTGGAAGGTGGCAACACTAAGCAGGATGCCCCTTCTGACAACTGTCAGGCCCAGGTCCACGGGTTGGGGGGGGGCAACCAAAACTACAAAAACAACCGGAATAACAATAACAGCAACAAGAAATGGCAAAACACAAATCCCAATAACAAGTACCATAATGGGCCTAGCTATAGGGATTTAAAAGATGAAAATGAGACCCTCTGGAAACAACTGGAGGAGGCCCTTGCTGGAACGGATGGCACTGCAGGCCGTTCTGTTGCAGCCCTGGCACCATTCAGCGGTACAAACTCTTTCAGGCCTTCAGCCTCAGCAAGGTCAAGTGGCCGAGGGACATACCCCTTTGCAGCACCAGGCACTGGCCAGGCCAGTGCAGTGACTAAGGAACTACCCATTGAGCAAGTGGAAATTGCAGCTCTGGTATCACAGGTACAGTGTTCCTGTCCTGTGAAGCCTCAAGGGGAGGGCCAACAGGCACAGGGACAGGAGGATGAGGAAGAATCTGGTAACTGTTCAGATTGACAATTACAGGCCACAGTCCAGATTGTGAGTGACTTGCTTGTTGAAACAAATGGATGGCCCTGTGTAAGGGTCACGATCGGGGGCCGCCAACTCGACATGCTCCTATACTCAGGATCAGCCATGTCAGTTCTCCATGATGAGAACCCAGCCACTTGTGCCTGGTCCGCTGGCTGGCAGACTAGTGCACAAGGTGTAGATGGGACCCAACTACTAACTTTTCGATCTGTAGCACTACCTGTGCAGGCAGGCCACCTAAAAACTAAATTTGTTTTTGACCTCATGGTATTACGTCATCACCCCAGCATATTGGGAATCGATTTCCTTGCACAGCATGGCTGTGTAGTGGACATAACTAACAGGCTATTGCTACACATCCAGGGACAATGCCATGCTGTCACCATCCCAGACTCACATGCGGTGGCAGCCATCAAACACCACAACAAGGAGTATGACGTCATAGACTTGTTCAAAAGTCATGACTTGTATGCTGAGCTGGCACCTTTGCTAGAACAGCATCTTGGTGTGTTTGGTACTAACAAGCATGATTGTGGTAGGATGCACACCATTATTGAGATCCCAGGACCCAAAACTGCTCAAGACTCTGAGCGTGAAATTTGTATGTTGAGAAATGAATGTGAAATGCTGACAGACCTACACTCATGCAGCATATTGTGATCAGAAGTACTGCCTGTTCAATTTATGGTCAAACAATTGGAGATTTTGGAACGGAAAACTTTCTTGTTTGATCCTGGAGGGCAAGCAGCCGTTTCTTCTTAACTTGATATCTGGTAAGTGTTCTTACATTTCACTCCCTATTTTTTTTTTTTTATGGTTCCAGAACCACTGTTTACCTTGGGTAAATGTTTAAAGCTGCTCTAATGCCATCTGCAACAGTTTGGGTATGATATATATGTGTTTACTCAATTGTTATTGCTATTCACTTTAGGATACATTCAGACTTAATGGCATATACTACAGTTTTTGTGCTTTGTGCCTAATTATTGGAGTGGTTATCCATGTTTGAGGGTCATTGCTAGCCAGTTGTTTTTGCTATCTGTGATATAGGTGTTTATTCTACAAGATTTTCCTTATGGTTGGAATCCTGTTGTTTCAGCTCATTCCTGAATGTAGGTTTTAAGTTGGATATCGGAAGTGTTAACTGTTCGTGTAGGCCAAGATGGATAGTGTTTGAGAAAGAGACGTGGATGGTATTGAGAATCATTTGTTTA
This sequence comes from Neoceratodus forsteri, assembly GCA_016271365.2. NCBI lineage: Eukaryota > Metazoa > Chordata > Ceratodontiformes > Ceratodontidae > Neoceratodus > Neoceratodus forsteri. The sequence goes on along the minus strand of CM057451.1, from coordinate 256,714,775 downwards.
CAAAGATTAAGAGTTTACTAGAATGTGTACTGTACTGTGTCTTGAATGAGTGTTCATTGTAACTGGTCAATGTTAGTTTGGACTCAGCGGACAATGGTTATTTTAACATTTTATTTCAACAAATGTCTCATTTAAGTTTTCCTTGAGAAGAGAAACTTATCCTCACACACCCATGTGTCCTCCCAACTCGTGCCAGCTCCTCTGGGCTGACAGCCAAATTACCTAACCCTATTCATGATTGGACTCTACTTCTGCAGTAACAATTTGTGAGCCATAAACACATGTATATCCATTTTTCTTTGTTCTTGATGTCATTGCAATATATATACTCCTTAGTATAGTTCAGTGCTTGACTGCACTACTGTTTTAAACCTAAATGGCTGTGTTTGATTCCCAACAGCCATCATTTTCATATTATGTGGCCTTTAGCAAGTAACTTGACCTTCTAGTGTTTCAAAATTCTGTCACTACCAGTTCAAACTTGGTGTGTGTCCCCACCTAAAGCACCCATTTCCACTCAAGATGTATGTTTTCATGGAAATACACCAAGGCTGAACCCTACAATTCTAAGTCATTTTTTTCTCAGTACTTGCACTCTATCTGAGCAAAAAGGACAGACATTTTCTTCTGGGCTTGCAGCCAACAACACCAAGCCCAAGTCTTTCCTTCAAGAAGGTTTAGTTATAATATCACGTGATTCCCATACTATGCAAGGGGCTCGGGGGGGGTCTCACCACCCCCAGTATTTTTTTTATATATATACAGTATACTATTAAAAATAAATATTACAGCTGTTTTTGAGAGAGTTTGCCATCTACAGTTAAAACACAATTGCTTTTGTTTGTGCGTGGCCATGGTGTGATCATTTTTTTTTAGTTTGAGAATGCATTCTAAGATATACGTATGTACTGTATTACCATCAATCCAGATCTTTTATGAACTCAGCTGACATTTTGTACTGCTTAGGATAAGGGAACCCAGGGACGCTTGGCTTCTCTTGTCTTATCAAAATAATCTTATTTTATTTTCAGGTTGTGTAGTTTGCGTTGTTTTTTTGGTTTTTTTCTTTCTTTCTCCTAGGAAAAAGACAGTTCCCCATCTTTTGGTAAAGTGTAAAGCCACCTTCCTAAAATAATTGCAATATAATTTTGTTATAATTTGAAAAGTATATGTATTATCACTACCAGTTCAAACTTGGTGTGTGTCCCCACCTAAAGCACCCATTTCCACTCAAAATGTACGACATATTCAGAAGAGACAGGGCAGGCAGGAAGGGAGGAGGAGTGGCACTGTATGTGAAAAATGACATAAGGGCCACAGAGATCCAGGAGGAACAAAATGGGGGAGAGATACTGTGGGTTAAGCTGGAAAAGAAAATGGGGCCAGCCATCCGCACAGGTGTGGTCTACAGACCACCAGCCCAGGAGGAAGAAACAGATAGGGAGCTGATGCTAGCCATCCAAAGGATGGCAGACAAGGGAGAGGTAGTACTGGTTGGAGACTTCAATATTCCAGACGTGGACTGGAGCATCCCAGCAGCAGCATCAACTAGGAGCAGATTTATCCTGGACTCCCTTCATGGTGCCTTCCTCAAGCAACTGGTCATGGAACCAACTCGGCAGAAGGCAATACTGGACCTTGGCTGCAAAACAGGGACAGTGTGATGGGGGTAACAGTGGGGAATCACCTGGGGAACAGTGACCACCAGTCATTGTGGTTTGAAATCACAGAAAGAGCAGAACCAAACCACACAAAAACACATATCCTGGATTTTAAGGGGGCAGACTTTGGGAAAATGGGGAGATACTTGAAAGAGGCATTAAGGGGAATGGGGCAGAAATCAGGGGTTGAGGAACAGTGGGCAGTATTTAAAATGGGGATTATAAGAGCAACAGAATTATGCATTAAGCAGATTAGCAAGAGGAAAAGGAAGAGGAGACCATTATGGTTTTCCAAAGAGGTAGCAAAGAAAGTGAAAGCCAAAAAGATTGCATTCAGGAAATACAAAAAGACACAGGCAGAAGGGGATAGGGAGAAGTACCAGGAGAAGCAAAGGGAGGCAGGGAGGTCAGTAAGGGAAGCCAAAGCTCAGACAGAAGAACACATTGCAAAATCAGTGGGTAGAGGGGACAAAACCTTTTACAGGTACATAATGAAAAAAGAAAGACAAAGGGAGGGATGGTGAGACTGAAGGGGAGGATGGGGGCATGGAGGATGACAACAGTAAAGCTGACATATTGAACAGGTATTTCTGCTCAGTCTTTACTGAGGAAGAGGAGGTTAATGGGTCTGAAGGAGTACAAGGGTGAGAATGGTGCAGAATGGACACAAGCCCCTTTACATGAGAAAGGGTCCTGAAGAAACTGGAAGTAATAAGAGTTGATAAAGCAATGAGGCCAGATGGGTGCACCCAGGGTCCTTAAAGAACTAAGAGAGGTGGTGGCTGAACCTCTGGCTATCCTGTTTAGCCGATCACTGGAAACAGGGAGGTACCCAAAGACTGGAGGATAGCAGATGTAGTCCTTTATACAAAAGTGGGAACAAAGAGGAAGAGGGAACTACAGACCAGTCAGCCTCACCTTGGTAGTGGGAAGATCATGGAAGCACTACTGAAGGAGAGTTTGGTGGAACATCTGGTTGTCAATGGACTACAGGACCCAAGGCAGCGTGGTTTCACCAGGGGGAGGTCATGTCAGACCAACCTCATTGAATTTTTTGACTGGGTGACTAGGGAGGTGGATCAGGGGAGGGCAGTGGACATGGCCTATCTGAACTTCAGCAAGGCCTTTGATACTGTGCCACATAGAAGACTATTACACAAACTGGGGAATATGGGTGTGGGAAGGATAGTAGTGTGGTGGGTAGGTAACTGGCTGGGTGGCAGGACACAGAGGGTGGTGGCAAATGGCTGTCACTCCACAGAGGGAAGAGTGACCAGTGGGGTACCACAGGGATCAGTGCTGGGACCGGTCCTATTCAACTTCTTCATCAGTGACATTGCGCAGGACCTAGAAGGCAGAATTTCACTGTTCACTGATGACACAAAGCTCTGTAACAGAGTGGACACACCAGAGGGTGTAGACAGAATGAGAAGGGACCTGCAGAAACTTGAAGAATGGTCAGGGATTTGGCAGTTGAAATTCAATGCAAAGAAGTGCAAGATAATGCATATGGGGCACAAAAACCCTGGCACAATATATCAGTTGGGGTGTGAAGATATAGCATGCACCAAGCAGGAAAGGGATCTTGGGGTTATCATCTCTGATGACCTCAAGGTAGGGGAAATAGTGTGACAAGGCAGCAGGTAAAGCAAATAGGATGCTGGGATGCATAGGCAGGGGCATCACCAGCAGGAAAAGGGAGGTCATAATTCCACTATACAAGACACTAGTGAGGCCCCACCTGGAGTACAGTGTACAGTTCTGGAGACCTCACCTATGTAAGGACATAGACAGGGTAGAGAAGGTTCAGAGGAGGGCAACAAAGATAGTGCATGGATTGCATCACAAGTCCTATGAGGACAGGTCAAAGGAACTGAACATGTACTCCCTGGAGCAGAAGAGGGAGAGAGGGGATATGATAGAGACATACAAGTATCTTACAGGGAGGAACAGGGTGCAGGAATACACTATTTTTAAGTGAAAAAGATGTTCCAGGACTAGAGGCATGGGATGAAGTTGGGGAGGACAATTCAGAGGAAACGTGGAGGAAGAATTTCTTCCAGAACGGGTGGTGGACAAATGGAACACCCTGCCAGAGGAAGTGGTGGGGCTGAAACAATCACGGATTTAAGAATGCATGAGATAGACATAAAGGAATTCTGGAGGTCAGGGTAAGGGGCAACAGACTTCTAGGAAAACATAAACTGAACTTACAAGCTCAAATGGGCAGACTGGGTGGGCCATAGGCCCTTATCTGCTGACACTGTCTATGTATCTATGTATCTATGTATTGGGGAAAGCAATGGGGCCACCCCGTTACCATCTATCCAGTGTACACCTTTTTAAGGTGCTGCATGACTGGCTACTACAATTGCCAGACCATTTTTGTTTCAGCATCCATGTCACCACTAACAGCTCCACCCTTTTATTGCTACAGTGTTAGAGCTGCCTCTTGCACTACAGTAGCAGCTTGGGAGGGGGGCCCTTCCTTCCAGTGCAACGCCCAAAGAGATTGCAAGATACATCACTGTCTCCCCATAGGGGTAAATAAAAGAAAATGTGTATTTGTTAATAATCATTTGTTATTTACCGGTTTTGAAAAGACCCAATGTATTCTAACAGTATAACCCAGCTCAGTCACTCTGCTTTTTCTAGTGCAAACAACTAAACTGCACAAAACGTATCATTGGTACAAGGGCTTCTGCCCTCAACAAGTAATCAGCTGAGCTGGAGGGGGGGATTGTGTATGTATTTCCACATATTCATATCTTTTGATTGTCTTTTCAGCTTTTTTATCCTGTCAGACAAATACAAAACAACTTTTCATAGCCTTACAGCAATGGATGCAATCATCTGCCTTCTATAAGCACAAACAAGTTTCTATAATTTCAAAGTTCTAAAGCATTGCATAACCTGAAAAAGTCCTACAATTTAACAAAAAAACTGAGTGGTGGGTTGCTCAAATAATTATTTCAACTAAAACCAAGCTATTATTACCAATGACTGCACTTTACGAACTTAAAACCGTACCCCACCCTCTGCAACTTATTCCATGGTTGTGCTCAACACAAGTGGATTCACAATACTCTAAGATTCCTGGACTCTAAACTAAACTTTCAGTCTACATTTGTTCTGTTGTTTAAAGTGTATTTTATGCATTATGCTTATTACTGAAATTGTTCTATTGCAAAACATGTTTATGTTTTATGTTTATGCTATTATGATTTGATATACATCTTACTACACTTTATCAAGTGTGTATTCAGAAAACTGCTCTACATTTATGAATGTTTTTAATGCCCATACCAAACCTAGATACTGGGGCCAGCATTGCTGACCCACCCCTATATTATGTTTTAAGCAAGACCCCAAATTAATGCTTTGTTTGTCTCATCACTCCCAGGACCCCTGGAAAATAAAGTGTACTCTATGCACGTTTTGTGATTTTAAAGCTTAACAATTATAATGTGGCAGAATTTAGATTCTGCTCCAGAATCTATGCTTCTGGGTTCCATATTAGGCCTTACCTCACTCAGTACTTTGGAGTAGTTCACTATGCAGTGTAAAGAAGGTAGACCCTTTCTCTTGTCACAGGTGCAGTAGGCACTATCATCAGTTGGTATAGGCCAACAAAATATTTCTCCCACTATTGCATAGTATAACAGACATATTGCCATAAGCTACATGTCACAAGTGTGTTATTAGTATAGAATTACAAGATTTTATAACACAGGCCTCAGTTAGGCCTGTCAGCAACACATAGACAGGGAAATCATGTTAATCACTGTCATAGCCTCTTCTGCAATCTGAAAGAAGGGTGTAACCATGACATTGTCATGGATTCACAGATGATCAAATGGTATTATTGGACCTTGGCCTGCATCCCCAGGTGTGTGGTCGATGTCCCATTTTTATTTTTCTCTTCCCACAATTGCCAGAAATTTAGGCTCTGTCACACCACTCTTTACAAAACAAAAAGGTCATTGGTATAACAGATTATTATTTATGTGTTCTTAACTGAGTTTCTAACACATTTTACAAGTTTGCAGGTTTTCATGGTGTGGCACACACAACATCTCCATGTACAACAGCAGTAGCACTTTCATCTAAGCTGCGAAAACATTCATCTTTTTCCTTAAAAGAAAACCGCTGCCACAGCTTTAATGTCATCACCATCTTTGTGCCTGACTGACTCTATATAAGGACTATTACATGAAACTTGTCATAGGTATTTACAGTATATAGGATACTATTACCTCTGCAAGTGTAATGTTTTCAACAAAATTACATGTATTTGTAAAACTTTAAATCAATTGACCAAGGTCCAACCAATTCAGACCCTAAAATCAAGCCTATTGTTTCTGCTTACTATTAAGCTAAGCCTGGGGTAGGGGCAATCCCCTGACTTCAGCAAGAAGATTCTTCTTGAATTGATCTTCAAGCAAGACATCCATTTTCTCCATTGCTGCTCTTTCCAAGCCTGGCTGGCGCTTCATACAAACTAATTTTTTTTTTATGGACTGTCACCTATGAACTGTTAATCTTTGTGCCAGGGTGTGATCAACTACCACAACACAAGTGCTACGCCAGTGTATGTGGATATTTTATTAAAGGACTTGATGCACAATCTAATGCACCCCATGCCAAGGCCTCTGCCAATCCAGCCATCCAGAAGCCAGAAATATGAACATTGACTTTCTTATTGTGATGGTGTTTCATCTTTCAATTACCATCTGCATAGCCCCATGTGCCTTGTGGGGTTACCACCTTTCTGCAAATGATGAACTTTATGGACTGTTATTCATATGAACTTTCTAAACTGGTCATATGTTTTATAAGGACCTATCTATCAAGAGACATTATCAACAGATTCTTCAATCAAGCTCCAAGGGTGTGCCACACCTCAACACCAGGTGGCATCTACCTTATTCACTCTCAAAGTGGATTCCATGAACTCTTCTTTATCAACAGACATTGCTATGTCATATTGTGTTCTGTGTGGTATCACATGTTAACACCTTTTCACATTCTCAACTGTGGTGTTGACATCCCTGAGTTCTGTACTATGTTTTACAGACACACCATTTGTACTCCATATGTGACCACCCCTGTACCAACTCCTGAACAGGCCCATTTGTGACAGTAACCCTGACTATCTGACAGTTTTTTTTACAAAGTGCATACATTTTTGTCTCCATTTACATTTCAATCTGTGATTATCCATCACATGTAACCCTGTTTTATTTTTATCATATATTATTAATACTCACACTGCTGTCTGTGACGTACTCTAAGACTAAACCGAGAACAACTCCAATTCCTTTACAAGGCTCGTGCATTAGGCTTGTAAATGACTTTTTAGCTCCATCCCTACCAGCCAACTTGGAACTGGTGCCCCTTCTGAGGCACCAAGGGGGGAATGTTATCCATGGACCAGCACCCCTGATAGGCCCCCCACCTCACAGATAGTAATACTTAGGGTACAGGCACTTATCGTACAAGCATAACTGACAGGATCTGAGTTCTACTGTACTTTTGAAATGCATGCTATGCTTTACTACATTCTCATAATACAGTGCACCACTGGGAGAGGTTTCCCAAGTATATTTTCATTGTATAATCATTAGTTAGGCAATAGTGCTTGTGCAAACTGTAACTGCAAGTGACCTTGTAAGACATGGCAGGACTTATTGTCCGGCCTTATCTTTTTTCTAGTTAAGCAATTTTCCCATGTTAGTTAAGATGGTTACTCACACCACCTGCTACTGTCCAATTATATACTTTTTATGTATCTTCTTTAGCTGTTATCTTGACAATTATCAGGGGTACAAGACCCTTTTGCACTGTTCATTTTCTCTGAGAAGAAATGAAACTGCTGCTTTGCTTATGCAAGAAATATTGGAGATATTTTCTCCCTGGTGATATTCTCATTGTGATTTTGGTTGTAAGCCTGCTTGTTTACCAGTAATAAATCCCTTTATGCATTGAACACCACTTGTCTGTCATTTCTTCACCTTTGTGCAGTTCTAACAAGAACCTGAGAAGGGTGATTTTTTACCCAATTACAGTCTCAAAAGGTGAGTTCTGGACAAGAGGATTGCAAAGCAGAGCAGTTCTGTCTGCCCAAACCTCATGAGAGGAGTCTCTTATATCACAGAGACATCCCTCAGAGGCCTTATTATCTTATAAACCACTCAGGTTTAGCTGGAATAATTTATAATAAGTTTAGAATCTTTTTTTTTGCCAGCCCACTGGCGCAGTAGTAGAAGTACCACTTCTGATGCTGACAACCCTGGTTTGGGAACAGGCCCAAGAGTCATAGGGTCGGCCAGAAGGAGGAGGATTGAGCATCCTAAGGACTGCTCTCCTGCTCAGGGGAGAAGATGAGTCAGCTGCATCAACAGACCCATGGTGGAAGCCAGGGATCTGACAGCCAGAGCACACTAGATTGGGGAGGCAGGGCAGACGTTGGCATGATCGACACTAACATCATTGCATGCCATGCCTCCAAAGGACAGAACACATAATATGCCTACCATGCAGTATGCCACCCGCCTCGCTCTGCAGGTCTTGCAGCATTGCCCCATGGTACTCCCTGGACAATGAGCTAGAGGACCGTTGGGGGAAGGGGTCCCCGCAAGGCTCCACTTTGTGGGGGGGGTAAGCCAGGGAGGAACACCAGGGAGGTACGTCCCGGGGGACGGGGCTGGGGGTGGTGGTCAGGCCAATGTGGGCCAGTCTGGGTTGGAGGGAAAAGCATAGTGAAAAAAAAATTCATATTTTTTTTAATCGTATTGCGTCATCCTACCCCCAGGCACTAAAGTGGAGTGTTCCCTCCTAACACTCCTGTGTGAGAGCACACTGTACAGAGGATATGATGTACAGTGGCTCTGCATGCTGACTGTCTGAAATCACATTAGTCATTTAGAATAGATTGCATCAGGCTGATTCATCTGACTCCAAAGCTGACATTTGCTGTAATGAGAAATCAAGGGGGGGGTGGAGCAGCAAGATGGCCGCAGTGTAGCTCCGCTCCACTCTGTCTCTCATTTGTTTTTGTATTATGGAGAGTTTTTAATGGATTTTTCAGCAGTTTTGTTGTTTTATTGTAGTGCTGACAATTTCTCCTTAGTGAGCTTCTAAAACATTACTGCAGTTTGAGGAGACAGAGTTAAATTCAGTATCTGTCTGTATGAGACTACGATGTGGTCCTTTTACTCCATTCCCATATGTTTGTTTTTGGTGGTCAGTGATGCAGTGAGCTTGCTGTCCCAGCTTCCTGACCTGAGTTTTATTCCAGGTGTTTCAGCTACAGGAATGGAGTAGGATAAGTAACTTTGTTAGCTATGTGCATTTGGTTTCTGAGTATTGAAGAAAACCAATGAGATTTGGTGGCGGCTGACCATGGGTGTTCCTTCCCTCTTGGAGAGTTTTGTGGAATGCAAGGTGAAGCAGTCAAGGGACTGAAGTTTGTTTTTTTCTCTTTTTCCCTCCGGTCACCATTCCTGGGGATCTCTCACTTAGATGTCCCCTCAGCTTCTCCCACCTTGTCTGAGACTCCCCCACCTTGCCTGAGGCTCCCTCACCCTGGGTCCCCTCCCAGAGCTCAGATTCAACACTTCTTACCTAGTAGTGACCCCCTGGCTTGCACCTCCCCAGGGCAGGGCTACCTCCACTACTGTGGCACTCTTGTTTTTTTTCTTGTTCTGTGGTAGCTGCCCTAACCCTCCTACAGTGAGTGTGGATGTGTAGTGATGTCCTGATACACACATGCACGCTGTCGTGCATGTTCCTGCCAATAACCACCAGGGCTCACCTCCCCAATACATGGAGGGTAGCCGGCTTAGTACCACCCAACTGCCGCTGGGAGATACAGTGTTGCTGACCCCCCCACATCCCTCACTACCCAAGGGCAGGTGAGCTGTCTGCAGATGCTCCAACCTTCTCCTCCCCTGCCGACCCCTGGTAATGGGACTGATGTTACTGCTGCACTATATGTGCTGCTATGCTTTTAAGCCTTTATAAAAGATATGCCCCCACTCCCTGGGACTTGGGGGGCTCAGTAATTAGCCAAGTGATATAAAATGTATTACACTCAGTGCAGCACTTATTTTCTTCTTTCACAGGTGGATGCAGCTTTTATGGCTCATGGTGAGCCACAGAGCCACAGAGAGGGAAATTCTAACCAGGAGAAGGCCAGTAAATTGGGAAATAAGTTGAACCCCTTAGATAAGTCTACATAAAGGTCCCTGAAAATAATCAAAGCCAGGGCACTTTTAGCCAACTTAGCAATAACTCCTTTTAAGGAAGAATTAAGTTAACAGATGTCATTTATGGATGCCATTGCGCGTTGGTTCAATTCATCTATGAGCGTGAGCGAAGTGTGATGAGCAGTTGAGGTATATTTCCCTCCACAAGGTAACATTGTTCATGTAATCTAATGTCAGCAGATAAGTATATGTGCTGCCTAAATTGCTTATTTCTTCTAACTTTGGAATTCATTTAAGCTTTGGGGGTTCTATGCTTGGGATTTGTGCCATCTGGCAAATAACTAAAAACTTCAAAATGGACCATGAAAATGGTTTTTCCAGCCTGACTTTGGGCTTAAAATAAAAGGAAAAACTGTCTGACAGGATTTAAGGAGCCTTGAACTCTTTCTACCCATAACCTGCTATGAACTTGCCAGCTGTGAGATTGCAAAATACATGTTTTACCTTGGCACACTTTCTAAAACGAACATGGTTGGTTCTAGTACCCTTGCGATCATTCACAATTATATTTTAGTTATGTCCCCTTAAGCTATTTATTTTAGATATGTTAAAAGTTATGTATTTTAGGATTGTTTCATAGTTATGTTGCTTATTTTTAATCAATTATGTTTTAACTTAAGATGATATGGACCCTAAACTGTCCTAATGCAAAACCTGTTTTTTTCTACAGTAACTTACCAGCTGCATCTTTAGATGATGCTCTGCTTTTAAAACTGGTACGTGGGAATTTAGAAGATAAGACCTATTAAGAAATTTGCAATCATCTATATTTAGAGGAAATAGTGATCAGATGGGGGAATTTTCCCTTAAGCTTGCTAACCTGTATTGTTTCTCTGCATTGTGTCTTTGTAAATACCTCAACCCCCTGCTCTGAGGGGTGAGATGCTGGGCAGAGTGTGGGCCCATTTGAGTCCAAGGGATAAGAAGGTGGGACAAATGGCCAGAGATATAGGAGCAGGAAAGATCTTTATGGTCCTTGTTGGACTTCAGTTTGTTGCCAGTTTATAAATGTTCTGCTGAACAAATGATAAATAGGGGGAGATTCTTTATTTTAAAGATTGTCTTACTGAATGTTCATTTAAAATGGCAGCTCAAACTGGTACAGTATTACTTTTTCAGCCTATTTTAGCAGAGAGATTAAATTCTGTTAGAATACTGTTTGTGTCATTGTAACCCCAATTATGTACCCTTGGTTAGCTTTGGGTCCCATCGGTTGTGACCCAGGCCTATCCCTTGTTGGAGAGGTTTTGGGGCCTCCCAAGGGGTAAAATTAACAAACTGGTTGAGAAGTGTGTTGGAATTCCCCTTACTGTAGTTAATAATTTACAATAAGTAATATGCTGCTGACAACTTAAATCACACTTCAATCAGGATTTATCTCTCCAGGCTGATGAATCTAAGAATATGCTTGTTATTCTGGCAAACTATGTTTGAGCATTTTAATCTGAGACTCCAAGCGCTCATGCTTCAATCTGTAAGAACTGTTTGTATTTATTTATTTTTTCTTTATTTGTATATTGTGTGTGATAAATAGTCTGTTTTTAGTATATTGTAAAGGCTTACAGCCGAACAATGAAAAAAACACTGAATAGTAACAAGAAATCCCAGAATCCCCTGCAGCTGACATCAGAGAAAGACTGCAGCAGTGAGAGATTCATTAGTCTGCAGTACATACTAACATACTAAAATGCCAGCAGAGTAGGCCTCATGGTCTATCGAGTCTGCTTAAGAGTCAGTACCTGTGACCGGCACCATTGTTGCCCTCCCACCCCCTTGATTCCTCCACCCCCGCCTGAAGTACCCCCAGTGTTGGCATTACTCAGTTTCACCCTCCTCCTATACCTGTCCCATCCTCTCTTGAACCCCTCCACAGAATCCACATCCACCAGCTCCTCAGGCAGTGCATTCCATGGTTCCACCACCCTCTCAGTGAAGTGACACTTCCTTCTCTCTCCCCGAGTCTCCCTCCCTCCAGTTTCCAACCATGCCCCCTGGTGGCCCCTCAATCCCTCTGCTGGAACACCCCATCTAGGCTTACCCTATTTACCCCTTTTAGATACTTGAAGACCTCGATCATATCTCCCCTGTCTCTCCTCCAGAGAGTACAGGTTGAGTTCAATCAATCAATCAATCAATCAACCAATCAATCAATCAATATCTTTATTTAGCCAGGCAGAACACCATTGAGCAGGGTTCATTTACAAGATGGACCCGGTAGTTTAAACAACAACAACAAGTCACAATACAACAATTTGGAGTAGGTGTAGCAACATTAGCAGCCTATGTACAGTCATTACAAGTGAGAAAAGCATGGCTTGGCACGGTGGTGTACAATAATTTACAAACAGCAACATAAGGCCTGACACTGAGAACAGAACAAGGCAGCACAATTTATAGGCATGGCACCAAAGGCAGTCAGCATACCTCTATGTGTGAGTTTATTCTCGATGCCTTACAGGGGGCATGCCTCAGACAGGTAGTGGTGGAACCCACTAGGGAGGGAGCAATCTTAGACCTGGTACTGTCAAATGGGGATGGAAAAAGGATCTCAGATTTAGAAGTGGGTAGCCATCTGGGAATAAGTGACCACCAAACAGTGTGGTTCACGATAAACACAGCCATAGAGTCGAGCCATACAAAAGCAAAAGTGTTGGACTTTAGGAGGGCTGACTTTGGGAAAATGGGAGAGTGCCTCAGAAAAGCACTAGCAAACTGGCAAGAAGAACGGGTGGAGGAACAATGGGGAAAAATCAAAATAGCCAATCACAGAGGCAACAAGCCTTTGTGTGAAGCAAATCAACAAAGCAAAACGAAGGAAAAGACCCCTATGGTTCTCAAAAGAGGTGGCAGGGAAGGTTAAGGAGAAAAAGGTACTATTCAGGAAGTATAAGGAAACACAGAAGAAGCAGGACAGAGAACTGTACCAGTTAAAGCAGAAGGAAGTGGTGAAGGCAGGCAGAACAGCAAAAGCCCAAACTGAGGAAAAGATAGCCAGCTCAGTTAAGAAGGGGGATAAAACCATTTATAGGTATATTAGGGAGTGAAGAAAGATGAAGGAAGGGATAGTGAGGCTTACTAAAGGGAAGAGAGGGTGGGCAGGGGATGACAGTGAAAAAGCAGGGATACTGAATGAATACTTCTGCTCAGTATTCACAAAAGAAGAGGAGGGGGAGGTACCTAAATCAAAGAATAGAAGCACTTTGGATAGAGAGGTCGATACCAGTCCATTCACAGTAGAAAAGGTTCTGAAAGAACTCTTAAAACTGAAGGTGGACAAAGCAATGGGGCCTGATGGGATTCACCCAAGAATTCTAAAAGAACTAAGGGTAGAACTAGTGATACCATTGACTACCCTTTTTAACAAATCATGGGAGGATGGTGTGGTACCGGAGGAGAGCAGATGTGATTTCCATTCACAAAAGTGGGAGCAAGACAGAGGCAGGAAATTACAGACCTGTTAGTTTGACATCAGTAGTAGGGAAAATGATGGAATAACTTCTAAAGGAAATAATTGTTGAGTTCCTAGAGGCCAGTGGGGCACAGGACCCAGCATGGATTCCCAGGAAGAAGGTCATGTCAGACGAATCTAATAGACTTCTTTGACTGGGTGACCAATGTAGTAGACCAGGGAGGGACTGTGGACATGGCCTACCTAGACTTTAGCATGGCATTTGACACAATCCCACACAAAAGATTATTACACAAGTTAGCCAGCCTTGGAGTGGGTCCCAAGGTGGTAGCCTGGGTAAAAAATTGGCTTGACAACAGGATACAGAGGGTAATAGTAAAAGGAGTTTACTCTGAAGAAAGGGGGGTTACTAGTGGGGTACCACAGGGTTCAGTACTAGGACCGGTCCTCTTTAATGTCTTTGTAAGTGACATTGCAGAGGGACTGGAAGGAAAAGTATGTCTCTTTGCAGATGACACAAAGATCTGCAACAGGTTTAATACAGAAGGTGGGGTGGAGAGGATGCAAAGGGACTTGGAAAGGTTGGAGGAATGGTCAAATGTATGGCCGCTTAGATTCAGTGCAAAGAAGTGCAATGTAATGCACCTGGGAAACAAAAATCCAGGGGAAGAGTACACAATGGGGGATGAGATAATAACAACAACAGAAATGGAAAGGGATCTGGGGGGTAGTCATATCAGATGACCTTAAGGTGGGCAAGCAATGTGAGTAGGCAGTAAGGAGGGCTGGTGGGATACTGGGATGCATAGGGAGAGGCATCACCAGTAGAAAACAAGAAGTTGTTATCCTTCTGTACAGACAGTTGGTGAGACCCCATCTGGAGTTCTGCGTCCAGTTCTGGAGACCCCATCTCTGCAAGGACATAGATAGGATGGAGGCTGTCCAGAGGAGGGCAACTAAAATGGTGCAGGGTCTGCACCAAAAGACATATGAAGAGAGATTAAAGAAGCTTAACATGTATACACTCGAGGAGAGGAGGGAAAGGGAGGACATGATAGAAACTTTCAAGAACATCAAGGGAATCAACAGAGTCCAAGATGGTAGCATCTTTCAGAAAAAGAGATGTGCAAGAACAAGGGGGCACAATTTGAAGAGGTAGAGGAGTCAAAAACAGTGGGGGAATTCAAGAATGCATGGGACAGACACAAGGCAATTCTAGTGGGGGATAGGAGGAAGTAGGTTGTTGGTTAACTGGTATCTGCAGCCTATGCATTAGGTAGGGAAATGGGCAGACTAGGTGGGCCAAGCAGTCCTTATCTGCCATCAAATTCTATGCTTCTATGTTTCTATGCAAGGCAGGTCTCTGATAGACAGTAGAGTACAATATTATATTGGATGAGGTCTAGACCAGCAAAGCATTACGTGGCCTGGGAGAAGACTATAAAGCAAGGGCACTGAGGGTACAGGATACACCAAGAATAGTGGAGGGAGGAGAGGTTAGGAGGGGTGGGAAGGGGCAATCGTAATACCTTCAGGATTGACATAGCTGCATTCGTCAGCGTGGTACTTCCTCAGGTCTCTCCTCATAGGACCTATCCCCCAGACAGCAAATCATTCTAGTTGCCATCCTCTGGAACCTCTCCAGGACTGCAGTGTCCCTTTTTAAGTGCAGACACCAAAACTGCATGAAGTATTCAAGGTGTGGTCTAACCAGGCAGTTATACAGAGGGAGAATCACATCCTGGCTTCTTGAAGTTATCCCCCTGGCGATGCACCCCAGCATTTTGTTTGCCTTGGCCATAGCCCTCCTACAGTGCTCAGAGTTGTTCATTTTGGCATCCACCACCACCCCCAGGTCTCTGTCCCCAATTGAAGCCTGCAGTGTATCCCCTCCCAGGGTGTACCCATGTACTGGGTTCCTAGGCCCCAGGTGAAGAACCCTGCATTTCCCCACGTTAAATTTCAGTTTCCAGGTATGTGACCACCTCTCCAGAGCCTCCAGGTACTCCTGTAGGGCTATTCTACCCTCTTCCCCATCCACGACCACCCCCAGCTTCATGTCATCTGCAAAGAGGCTAATTTCGCTCCTGATACCTTTTCTGATGTCTGAGGTCTAGGCGAACAGGAGGCCTAGAACCACCTCTCATGGGACCTTACAATGTTAGGGCTTTCAGAAGCTCAGATCAGATGTCTGACGATCCCGCTGTTCTCCCAAGGCTAAGTGCAGTCTCTATTGCTCCCAATTGGCACAATCTGATTCTGATAGCCAGCACACTATAGTCAAGTTTGCAGAGATGTACATACCGACCTGCCTATTAATCCTATGCATCACAGACTACTTCATATCTGTGTCCCTAACTCCACCTCCTCTGCAAGATGAGGTGATCCCACCACACCACCTTGGTCATGAACCCCTATTTGTGTTTATCCCAGTCCCTTACCTGCCAAAACGTGGAGTTATATACCTTAGTAACTGGTTTACCAGAAGACTACAGATGGCCTCGCCTCCTACTAAATATATGATGCAGTGATTTGCTTCATCAATCAGACCACTAATACTGCTTCTCTTAGTACCAACCACTGCGGGTGACATCGAGCCAAATCCTGGACCCACTTTCTCTATACCCCCAATCCCCCGACATCATCTCAACCGATGCGAAAGGGTTAAGAGTTGCTCACTTAAATGTGCGCAGCCTCAGACTTAAAACATCTGAGCTAGAAGCCTGGATTTATCAATACAATCCTGACATTCTGGGCATTACTGAGACGTGGCTGAAACCATGCAACAAGCAGCATGAGGTTACTCTGCCCAGATACAAGTGTTTCAGGAAGGATCGGCTGGGAAAAAGGGGTGGTGGTGGTGTCCTCATGTACTCCAAGGATTACTTAGATTCTATCAAAATTCCCTTGTCTGGTTCATGTCCCTCTGCTGTCGATGCAATATTTTCTTTCCCTCACCCTCGGAGTCGTTAAAAAACTCAGTAGATTGTGTGTACTTGCCCCCTAAGGTAGCTGTCCCCAGCCTCCCATCCTTCATAGCCTCCCTTGAGAACTTGCTGCTACATGACCTCATACTTGGGGGTGATTTCAACATAGATTGGCTCCATCCAAACTCATCCAAACTGACTACAGTCCTGGCAGACTCGAACCTAGTTCAACTGATTGGCAACCCTACTCGCATTAACACAAAATCAGGCAACCATACTTTGCTTGACTGGGTGATTAATAATAGTGCCCCGAGGATAAAATCAGCAGAGGTACTCTCAGACAGTAAAAGTGACCATTCCCTGACACTCTGCACATGGCGTAACAATTTCCCAAACCCCCACCTAAGATCATCACTGTATGGGACATGTCCAGATTTGACCCTAACACCTTTGTGGAAGCAATCCGAAAAACTGGCTGAGAACCAGTAAACACACTTCCGGATGTTAATTTAGCCATTGACTATCTTGTAGCCAAATTTACTGACATTGTCGACTAACATGCTCCCCTAAAACGATGCCGGACCAAAGGTATTAAAGCACCGTGGCTCTCCAAGGATCTGAGGTAGCTCATGTCCTCTCATGACAAGGCATGGAGCACCTATAAGGGTAGCAGGCTACCCACAGACTGGCAAACAAATAGATAGTTAAGGAACAACTACAAGAATTCAATCTAAAAAGCGAAATGGCTGCATTTCAAAAGACTTCAAACTGAACATTTCAGTAATCCAAAAGACTTTTGGAAACAGATCAATTACCTATTAAAGGGTAGTACCACTGAGACCCCCAGTTCCCTAGATGCCCAGGGTGACACGCTCACTGACCCCTCCTCCATTGCCACTGGGTTCAATGAGTTCTTCACCAATCTAGATGGGTACACCTCACTATTCTCCAGTTCACCTCCCACCCCCCACCCAGACCTCCTGCCAACAGCCGTCCATAGTCCCGTCCTGCCTTTCACCTAAAACTCGTTACCTTTAGGGAGGTCCGCTGACTCATCAAAGCTCTTAAGGCTGACAGCTCACCTGGCAATGACACTCTAGAACCTAAATTTCTTAAGATAGGAGCTGATGCCTTTGCCCGACCTGTTTGAGATGTATTTAATCGATCCTTCCTTTCTAGCACCGTCCCTGGAAAATGGAAAGTAGCGGTGGTCGTTCCCATACATAAGGGAGGTACCAACTTGACTGTGGAAAACTTCAGGCCAATTTCTATACTTTGCTCGCTAGATAAAATACAAGCGAGGATAATCTATGACCACCTGCAAGACTACCTCGACCATCATCAACAGCTCTCTACTTCCCAGCATGGGTTTAAGAAAAAACACAGTACACTCACAGCTCTGATTAACGTTACCTCAGACATTTTCTGTGAAATGGACAATGGCTGTGCAACCAGAGCAATCTTCATAGACCTGACCAGGACTTTTGACTTGGCCAGCCGTGGCCTTCTTTTAAAGCAACTGTCTGTCCTCGGCCTTTATGCTACTGCCCTGACCTGGACCCAAAGCTACCTTCTCGGCCATACTCAAAAAGTAAATTGGGCAGGCTCCATATCCAATCCAAAGCCCATTACCCATGGTGTCCCCAAGGGCTCCATATTGGGCCCATTACTTTTTTCCCTGTACATTAAAGACCTCCCTAATAATTATGGAGGGGTCTCTGTTCACCTATATGCAGATGATGCTGTCATGTACTGTTCTTCCCACGATGTAGGGCAGCTCAATTCGACATTAGCCTCTGACTTCCACACCCCTGAGGACTGGTTTCTTCCGAAACAGCTCATCCTCAACACTAAAAGAACAAAGTGTATGCTGTTCTCCAGTTCTTCCACATCAACCCCCCCCCTCTCTGTTTGTACCTTCCAGTACTGGTGTTGTCCTCGAATCGGTCAAGTCATTTAAATACCTTGGAATCACCTTGAATCCCTCACTTACACTGGATGCTCATGTAACGGCCCTCACCAAAACTTTAAACCAAAAAATCAGTGCCCTATACCATATTTGTCCCTTCCTTACTTCATCCTCCTGCAGCAGGATTGCGGATGCCACCCTCCTGCCTCTCCTCATGTATGGAGCTCCGCTTCTTCTCTCAACCACCATGGCAGTTCGGTCTCATCTAACTCAAGCCTACCACAGAGTTGGCAGGCTTGCACTAGAGATCGATGCCTGGCACCACCACTGCGATGTCCTGTCAGCCCTGGGTTGGCTGCCTTATGAATCAAAACTGCACTATGCCACACTAAGCTTTATACATAAGTGTGTCCATTGCTTCACCCCTCCTTGCCTGGCTAATATTGTTTAGTGATGACTCCCCCATCATGCCCTCAGATCTGCCTCCTTTCCCCTTTCTATTAGTGCCAGACCTGTGGCTCTCAGTGGCTCGGTGATCGTTTGTATTCTCTGCTGTGTCCTGCTGAAACTCCTTACCTCCTTCTATCCTAGCCTGCTCCTCCCTCTCTCAATTTCAAAGCTTGCTTTTATCTCATCTAACTGTCCCACCTTGCTCCTGCTTCCATTGACTCCTGATCTCAGTTTACTCTTAAGACAATTCTCAACATCAAAATTTAAATGTAAATTGCTTATATCATGTACATTTGTGTATGTTGTGTATTACACTGTTTACCTTGTATAGTTACATCTGTAATTTGTGTACTCTGATGCTGTGTTATCACTGCTTGTATATTTTTCCTGTATCAATGTATGCACTATCAATGTACTGCACTTCCCAGGTCACCCCTGAAAAAGGGACTGTCATGTCTCAGTGGACCTACCCGGTTACCACTAAATAAATAAATAAATAACTTACCTGATCCAGCCCAACCCATCAGACCCAGTTAATCTGACTCATACACCTTGAACATAGCCATGATGTTCACAGCAAACACATCACATCTCCATTGCATATCTTTTCCACTAGCCCAGGCAACAAGCACATCACCTCTTCATCATCTCCTGTCCAGCAGCAAGCACAGCACCTCTGTCACATCCATTGTTCACCAGCCCAAACTGTGAGTCCATCACCTCTTCATCCCGTCCACTTTCTATCAGCCTTGACAGCAAAAACCCCAAAGTTGTTCCAGCAGCCCAGGGTCTCCCAAACCTTGTCAGCTCCATTTTTTTTTTTACTTCCTCCTGGTCTCGGCCCAGAGGAATAATTTCCTCTGGTCTTTTCGTCTGGGCTCCAGCGTACAATGGACCCAGCATCATTCTGCACGATACCGGGAGATTTTTTGCCTTTGGTTTTCTCCCGGTTCATCCCTACCCCCGAGGGTGCTGATGCAGAGGACTTCCATCTAGATGGATGGCGGTTTGGCGCGATGCCGCCATCAAGCGGCCCAGTATAAAGCGTCCTGACCGACTCCCATAAGAAGTCACAGCCTTACTGCCTCAGCCAGGCAGCACTTGCCTGTAACCCGCCCGGAGGAGGAGGAGAGCATCTGTTGGGACTAATCCTACCTCCTGGTCGATTTCCTGGTGACCCGAGTCCATTCCTGAACCCGGTCACAGGTATAGTGCGAAGTGTGACAGCCAGTGCCTCAACTCTCAGCAAGCTCCATTTTTACATAAATGTAGCAAATAAAACATTCCACTTTCTCTAGCCAAGGGTATATATAATACTTACAAAAACACAAATCAAATAAGAAAGTAAACTTTTCACTCCAGTGACCTAGTGGCTAAACATCTGCTTGTCACTCAGGGGAACTGGGTTCTTCTCTTCATCCCCAGATCCCTGACTGAGGCCAGAAAAAGGCTTTGACTCAACTAACCGGATGCATGATGCCTCTTAGCAGGGTACGTAGCATCCTAATGGCAGGGGAGCCCTCCTTACAACCCCCTGACATTCAACAAGTAGTTGGTGTACAACTGAGTCGAAAAAGGGGCATGGATCCCACTGCTATCATGCATGGGTGTCCCAGACAGCCATTGTTATTGGAGCTTGCTCCTCCATCCTGACCAATATTTTGCACATTCTCCCTTCTAGAATGACTGCTGATTGCAATGGGCCCTGCCATGAGAGTGAACAGCCTCAAGGCATTCAGAGGGCCCTGCGGAGGGGGGAAGCAGAGTGTATAGGAAGTTATGAGAAGCAGCAGAAAGGGGGTGAGATAAGGAGGTGCTAATTGGAGTGATTAGAGGAAACAAGAAAGACTGAAGGAAAAAGTAAATAAAAAAAAATTTAAATGATATTTTGTCCTTTTTGAATAAATCATTTCTCTATGATCAGCAAATATTAAGGACAAGGGTTTTGTTGTAACAAGTGTTTCTTGTGTCCTTTGGGTACTAGGACTTCTCTGCTTTGCTTCATCATGTTCCTCTCACCAAATGAATGCTGAAGTACACACACTTATCTAACTTACATTTTATTAACATCTGTATCAGACAATACAAAATTCTTACATTCAAAAACAAAGACATATTATATCATGCACTGTATTTTTGGAAACGGATATTTCAAACTCCTGCATTTGGTACATCATTAGAGGTAACTCCTTACACCTACATTCAAATTAAATGTCAAAAAGCTAACTGTCACCATTAGGTAGGACTTTAAATGTCAGATTCAACATAGTGTTCCCTCTTATAGTAGAATAATCATCCTTATGGCTCATAAACACGCTTGTACCTGCAAAAAGAGGCTTCCAAACTTATAGAAACTTCAGCATACTACGCAGTTAATATAAATGAGCAAACTTGTACTATGTCAAAATGGAAAGGGACCTGGGGGTAGTCATATTAGATGACCTAAAGATGGGCAAGCAATGTGAGAGGGCAGCAAGGAGGGCTGGGGGGATACTGGGATGCATAGAGAGAGGCATCACCAGTAGAAAACAGGAAGTTATTATCCCTCTGTACAGACAGCTGGTGAGACCCCATCTGGAGTACTGCGTGTAGTTCTGGAGACCCAGTCTCCGCAAAGACATAGACAGGATGGAAGCTGTCCAGAGGAGGGCAACTAAAATGGTGCAGGGTCTGCACCGGAAGACATACGAAGAGAGACTAAAGGAGCTTAATATGTATAGCCTCGAGGAAAGGAGGGAGAGGGGGGACATGATAGAAACTTTCAAGTACCTCAAGGGAATCAACAAAGTCTAAGAGGGTAGCATCTTTCAAAAAAATAGGTGTGACCATAGAATGGTACAAAGAAATTATGCTTGCATTACAGGTAGAGTCACATATAGCCAGGATGAGCAACAAGACTCAACCATACGACTGCATGTGGGGTTCACTAGACACTGCCTTGGCTTCATGGCATACTGAGAACTATTTATAGGAATTATCCCCTTATCAGATACACTTATCTATCCCTGTCTCCCTTTCAATGAAGACCCCTAATGACACCTTGTTTGGCGTGTGGATGCTGTCTTAATAATGGGTGGTGGGTGGGGTTTTTTGGGCAGAATACTGATTTTTACACTTGGTTATCTTAGCTATGTATACTTCAATAATACAGGCCAGTTATTATGCTAATATGTTAAAGTCACATTTATCTTGTAAATGCCTGCCGGCATAATGTTACTAAATGCATATGTTGTTAATATGTCAATAAAGTAAACTGAATAAAAAAAAAAAGAGGTGTGCAAGAACAAGAGGGCACAAGTTGAAGATAGAGGGGGGCAGCTCAGAGGTAATTTAAGGAAGTATTTTTTCACAGAGAGGGTTGTGGATGCATGGAACGGCCTTCCAGAGGAGGTTGTGGAGTCAAAATCAGTGGAGGAATTCAAGCATGCATGGGACAGTCATAAGGCAATTCTAG
This sequence comes from Neoceratodus forsteri, assembly GCA_016271365.2. Classification (NCBI taxonomy): domain Eukaryota; kingdom Metazoa; phylum Chordata; order Ceratodontiformes; family Ceratodontidae; genus Neoceratodus; species Neoceratodus forsteri. Next base: position 256,692,695 of record CM057451.1, on the reverse strand, counting down.
GGGTTGGGGGTAGGAAGAAGTAGGCTGCTGGTTAACTACGATCAGTAGCTTATCCATTAGGTAGGAAAATGGGCAGACTGGGTGGGCCAAGCGGTCCTTATCTGCCATCAAATTCTATGTTTCTATGCACCTATACCAAGCCCTAAGTGGAGCAAGAGACATGCAGTCCAATTGTTATCGTATAAGATAACCAGAGAAACAAAGATAGGCAAAAACAAGATAAAAACTTTGTAATACCCTCCCTCAGATCACACCTGGCAATGAGCCTTGGCTCAGTGTGCCTCTCTCAGTTACTGATTTTCAAATAAATAAATAAAAACATTCTGCAGAGGATGGCACTTGTTGAGATGAGTCAGGGAGTGGTCTGGGGATCTCTTGGCATTTTATCTGCCCTCTTTTGGGGTTTTCTTCCTCAGAAACTGAAGACTATGTTTCCTTTGCTGTAACTTGTGGGCCATCCTGGCCGATGGTGCAAGGCAGGAGGTGGAATGCTGCCACAGCTCCAAGGCAGGGCTGAGGATGGCCTCTGCCACCGGGAAGACTTTGCAAGGGGAGTCACCCCAGTCCAAAATCTCAGCAAGCAGGTACTGAACCCGCTTTTGAACAGGTTCCATCTGGAGACCCGTAGACTCCGAGATGAGATGGAGGAGGCCCATAAAGGAGATAGGGCCCTTCTACATCAAGAGACCCCCTGCTGACTCCTTAAATGTCCCTGTAAAGGTGGCACACAAAGAGAGCGGCAAAAAGGCTGAAGCCGAGGAGGACAACACCACAGCTTGAGCCGCCACCTCCTCGAATGCTGCAAGTTGCTCAGCAGACCCCACAGCTGCGGAGACCACCCGACGGGCACCGATTGTTCAGATGCCAGAGAAGTAAGTGGCTTGACAGTCCTCTAGAATGGATGGGTGAAAAGTGCAGCAAAAGTCGCAGACCTGGGGATCATGCTCATGGCCCAGGCAATAAATGCACAAGGTGGGCGGATCCATCCGGGACATCTTCTGCTCACAGGCACATTTCCAGACCTTTGGAGTAGAATTCACATGATCCATGTTGGTGGCATGTAGAAAGATCCTGAAGACAAAGTGTTTATTAGTTTTTGAAGAAATCCAAACATTTAAGCAAAGAGCCTTCTCAGCGCGAGAGCGGCTAAGAGGGAACCTTCTTCTTCCAGCGGAAAGGAAGATCTGACATCATGGGGCAGTGCCGAGGGAGTTACCAGCCGGGTGGGTGGGAGGAGCCAGCTTGAAGACACTCTGGATGAATTTAAAGGGGAAAGGACACTGCCTAAGTGTGGACAGAACACAATATCCATGCCCCTAGAAACATAAGTAAACCAAAATATTTCTGCACACAAAGTGCACATTGGAGCCTGCGCCACTTGAGTGTGGGCCTCTTGGTGTTGACTGTTCCCATTTAATTTCATTTTTGGAACCAAGTTCCCTGTGTTCCCTCCCAATTTCCGCTACTGTCTGCTTTAAGCTTCACTAAGCAGCCTTAAAAATGTGACAGAGGGATGCTATTTGGGTCTAGTGGTTAGATCACAGGCTTGGGAACCAGCAAGTTCAGGGTCAAATTGCACTAGAGCCACCTACACAAATGTTATCCCAAGCTAGCAAACAGCAGCCAAGTGCAAGAGCAAGGTTCATGAGATGTCAGGAATCAGTACAGAGTTCTGCAACAGGCTAAACTGGGGGTTGCTCTGCTTCTATTAAGAAGCAGGTGCTAAAGAGCACTGTCCTAACAAAACTACTGCACTCAAATTTTCTTTATCTTTTCTTCGTTCTTCCCCCACCACTATGGATTTCTACAGAAGACATTGTGCATAACAATAATGATCTAGTTTAGTCTGTTCTGATGAAGAAATGTGGCAGCCGTGTTAGTCCAGTCCATAATGTAGAAAAAAACATGTTGCAGGTGATACCTTTTATTGGACTAACAGCATCATTTTTGAGACTAGCTTTCAAGAGTTAAAAATCCAATAGAAGGTATAGCATCCACCTAGAAACACAGAAACAGATTTTTGTTGGCAGAAAAAGACCTTTAGGCCCATCCAATCTGTTCCTTGTCTCTGCCTATTCCATCACCACTGACTCTAGTTGGGCTTAGGTGTCACTTCCTCCTACGTTACTCTACCTAATATGCCCTCATGCCTATCCCATCCATGCTTGAAGTTTCCCACAGTCTTGGCCCCTACTACCTCCTCTGGCAGGCTGTTCCTGTCATTCATCACTCTTTCCATGAAGAAGTATTTCCAAACATCTCTCTTAAACTTTCTCTTTCTTAGCTTCATTGCATGCATCCTTGTTCTAGTACCTTCCTTTCAATCAATTCAATCAATCAATTCTTTATTTTTAAAAAGCGCCTTTCAAAGACCAAAGCGCTTTTACAATAAATAAATCAAATACATAAAATTAAAACAGTATCATAAAATCAGTCGGTAAAATATACTTAAAAATCAGAATATGCCAGGCTAAATAAGTACATTTTTAATGCTGATTTAAAACTTTGGACGGTCAGGCAATCTCGCACCCGATGAGGTAGAGAATTCCACAGGGTCGGGGCCAAAAAACGAAATGATCTGGCCCCAGATGTCTTCAAACGGACCCTGGGAATCTCTAGCAATCCCTCATCAGTGGATCGGAGAGGACGGGAGGGACAGTAGGGATGAAGAAGATCTTGCAGGTAACTAGGACCCTGATCATGTAGGGCCTTATAGGTCAGCAAACTGACTTTGAAGGTAATTCACCACTGTACTGGCAGCCAGTGCAGTCCGCGGAGGACAGGCATTATATGACTGATCCTAGATGTACCTGTCAAAAGCCTCACCACCGCATTCTTCACTAACTGCAAGTGGTGGATATCCAGCCCGGTAGCCCTAGGTACAGGGCATTGCAGTAGTCCAGGCGGGAGGTAACGAAGGCATGGACCAACGTTGGAAGGTCGTCAGCAGGAACCAGGTGCTTCACTCGGGCTATATTCCTCAGATGGTAGAAAGAGGTTTTGACAACGGCCGACACCTGATGTTTAAGGGTCAGGCAGTCATCAAATATAATGCCCAGGTTCCGCACCCGGTATGAGGTAGCTAACTGGGCCCCCCAAGCCAAAGACCCAAAGGTGATCCCATCAGCAAACCTGCTTCCTGATGACCTGGGTCCATGACCAACACCTCAGTTTTTTCAGGGTTTAACCACAACCAACTCACAGTCATCCAGTCCTGGATCTCGGTGAGACAGTTGTTAAAGACCGAGACAGCATCACCCTGGTCGGGCACAAAGGACATGTACAGCTGAGTATCATCTGCATAGCAGTGAAAACTCAAGCCGTACTGCCGATTGATTGACATTGAAGAGGAATGGTCCTGGTACCAAACCCTGTGGCACCCCACTAGTCACTCTCCTATCGTCTGAGTGGCTACTATTTACTACCACCCTTTGCCTACTATCCCTTAACCAGTCTGATACCCAGCTTGTCACTTTCTCCCCCACCCCCAAGCTGCTCAGTTACTTAACTAGCTTGCTGCACAAACTAGACTCCTGTGTGCAGTGTTGAAAGCTTTACTGAGGTCCAGATAGGCCATGTCCACTGTAACATGTTGTTTTTTTACATCTCTTCTGATACAATGTAGAGTAATTACTTGTATTATGGTCTTGGATTAGTACAGTTGATAGGGATCTGACACAGTGGCAGAGTTCCTTGGTGATCAGATAGGTAGCAGAGGAAGTCAAATCAGAGCTCATATTTCAGATTTTACATTGTCACTCTGCATGCCTATGTAAATAGGAGCCATTATCAACATGACTGACTGCCTGTCATTCTCTCCACCATTTGTCTGTTAGCTCACTGCAGTACATACAATGTAGGTAAAAAACTGTTTCTGCTATGTCCAATCGACATTAGTTGCTAACAGAATTGTTCTTCAGTGACTGACACTTGACCCTGGTATGTTAAGTGTTTTCTGTACTTAGTAGCATTCTTCCAGCTGCAGAGGTGGCACAGAAAACAGAAAAAGGTGTCACAACCATAGATTCATGAATAAAGCAGATCTGGATGGAGGAAAGAGCGGGAAAGGGGGAGTGGGGGCATGGACAGACACAGAAGAGCAGGAACTCATGCATACCAATGAGGTGATGAAACTCCACTGGGGAAGTAGAAGATACCATAACGTTCGTTTCTGTCTGCCGTGTTCCCTCCCCTCTTGTTAGCAATACCTTGCATAGCTATCACTATGCAGCTGTAAAAAAGCAACTACATATTGGACAATCTCCTTGATAAAGCCACAGATATTCAATTTGTACCATCAGGACTCCGTGGGAGATTTCACAGCTAGGGCTGTAGGTCAGTGCTGCCTATATACATGGGCAGTTCCCTTTCTCTTCAGCTCCTGCTTGTGATAAACAGAGTTAAAACCAACTAAACATGAGAAAAGCAGTACACCACAATTCTTATTAAGATCCTGCCTGAATAATGTCGACGTCCATCAGTACTACCCCAATAATTCTTTAAGGCTAATCATAACAGGAGAGACAGGGGAGAAGCAGAAATATGCACGATAACAGTGAAATCAGAAGACACATTGTGCAGTGTTCCTGGAAGGTAACCTCAGCACCCCTCACAGCGGGATGGAGAAGTGTCATGTGGCTCTATAGAGGAAAGTCTCTCAAAAATTTACTGGTAAGAGGATATCTGCTCCATAGAGCCACACACAGTGGACGAGTACAAAGCAGTACCCGAGGAATATGCCCCCTAGATCAGCAGACCTTGTAACATTACATAGTGAAACCAAACTCAACTCTCCTATCAGAGAACAAATCCAGACTGTAAAGCTTTGTAAATGCATGATCTTACTCAAAATAGCAGCATTACAAATCTTGGCTGCAGCCAGCAACTGAAAACATGCTACTGAGGCAGCCATTTCACATTCTTTTTGTCAGTTTTTTTTTCATTTAGCTAAACATTCCTAGTAGGCAAAATGACTTTTGCTTATCTTCTTAATGTAGCAATTATACAGATCAATGCGTGATATCAGCATTAAAACAGAGCCACAAATTACAATGCTGTGGATATGATGGATTTCTCTTTAGAGATCATAGAACCAGCTCCTTTCTTAAAGGTCAACAGAATCAAACCCTATTTTTAAGCAGTGTATGTCTGAGCTCCACTGTTTATTCGTGTTTAGTGTTGTAAAACAAAATACAGAACTAAGCATTTATATTGTAATATGAAAACTGACATCATGATGTTTTTTCACATGCACATGGCACAAGAAACATAAAATTTGATGGCAGACAAGGACTGCTTGACCCACCGAGTCTGCCCATTTTCCTCTACCTACAGTATCACCGCAGACCCTAATTAATCTCGGACTCTTTCTCCCCTCTCCGCTAAGATTCCTCAATGCCTATTCTACACATTCTTAGACCCTATCACTGTCTTTGGCCCCACCACCTCGGCTGGAAAGGTGTTCCAGGAATCCACCACTCTGTATGAAGAAGTACTTACATAGAAACATAGAAACATAGAGTTTGACAGCAGATAAGGACCACTTGGCCCACCCAGTCTGCCCATTTCCCTACCTATTGGATAAGCTGCAGATTCTGGTTAACCAACAGCCTACTTCCTGCAACCCCCCGCTGTAATTGCCTTATGTCTGTCCCATGCATGTTTGAATTCCTCCACTGTTTTAGACCCCACAACCTCTCCAGGAAGGCGGTTCCATGCGTCCACCACTCTCTCCGTGAAAAAGAATTTCCTCACATTACCCCTAAGCCGTCCTCCCTCTAACTTTAAATTGTGTCCCCTTGTTCTTACACATCTCTTTTTCTGAAAGATGCTACCCTCCTGAACTTTGTTGATTCCCTTGAGGTATTTAAAAGTTTCTATCATGTCCCCCGTCCCTTCTTTCATCAAGAGTATACATATTAAGCTCTCTCAGTCTCTTTCATATGGTTTCTGATGTAGACCCTGCACCATTTTAGTTGCCCTCCTCTAGACTGCTTCCATCCTGTCTATGTCCTTGCGTAGATGAGGTCTCCAAAACTGCACAGCAGTACTCCAGATGGGGTCTCACCAACTGTCTGTACAGAGGGATAACCACTTCTCTTTTCTGCTTGTGATGCCCCTCTATGCATCCCAGTATCCCCCTGGCTCTCTTACTGACTTCTCACATTGCTTACCCCCTTAGGGTCATCTGATATGACTACACCCAGATCCCTTTCCATTATTGTTGTCGTTAGTATCTCCCTGCTATTGTGTACTTTTCTCCTGGATTTTTATTTCAGGCGCATTACTTGCACTTCTTTGCATTGAATCTAAGTTGCCATATGTCTGACCATTCCTCCAACCTTGCCAAGTCCCTTCTCATCCTTTCTACCCCCTTGTGTATCAACTCTGTTACAGATCTTTGTGTCATCTGCAAAGAGGCATACCTTTCCTTCCAGACCCTCTGCAATGTCACCTATAAAGACGTTAAAGAGGACTGGACCCAGTACTGAGCCCTGAGGTACTCCACTAGTAACCCCTTTCTTCAGAATGTGTTCCATTCACTATTACCTTCTGTGTCCTGTTGTGCAGCCAGTTTGCTACCCAGGCTACCACCTTGGGACCCACTCCCAGGCTGGCTAACTTGATTATTAATCTTTTGTGGGTGGGACTGTGTCAAATGCCTTACTAAAGTCTAGGTAGGCCATATCCACAGCCCCTCCCTGGTCTATTACTTTGGTCACCCAGTTAAAGAAATCGATTAGATTTGTCTGACATGACCTTCCTGCTGTGAATCCATGCTGCTTTGGGTCCTGTACCCCGCTGGCCTCTAGGTACTGATCAATTCTTTCTTTCAGAAGTGATTCCATCATTTTCCCCACCACTGAGGTCAAACTAACAGGTCTGTAGTTTCCTGCTTCTGCCTTGCTCCCACTTTTGTGAAGGGGAATCACATCTGCCCTCCTCCAGTCCTCAGGTACCACCCCATCTTCCCATGATTTGTTAAAAAGTGTGGTTAGTGGTGTCACTAGGTCCTCCTAGCTCTTTTAGGATTCTAGGGTGAATCCGTCAGGCCCCATTGCTTTGTCCACCTTGAGTTTTAGGAGTTCTTTCAGGACTCTTTCTTCTGTAAATGGACTGGCATCAACCCCCTACCCAGAGTGCTTTACTGTTTGGTTTAGGTAATTCCTCCTCTTCTTTTGTGAATACTGAGCAAAAGTATTCATTCAGTATCTCTGCCTTTTCACTATCTCCCTCTGCCCACTTCCCCTCTCCTTTATTAATCTTCACTATCCCTCCCTTAACCTTTCTATGCTCCCTAATGTACCTATGAAAGGTTTTATCCCCCTTCTTTACTGAGTTGGCTATCTTTTCCTCGGTTTGGGCCTTTGCTTTTCTGACTGCCTTCCCCACTTCTTTCTGCTTTAATTGATACAGTTCCCTGTCGTGCTCCGTCTGTGATTCCTTATACTTTTTGAATGCAGCCTTTTTCTCCTTAACCTTTCCTGATACCTCTTTTGAGAACCAGAGTGTTTTTTTTATTCTGCTTTGTTTTCTTTATTTTTTTCACACAAAGGCTTGTTGCCTCCATGATGGCAGTTTAGATTTTTCTCCATTGCTCTTCCACCCCTCCTTTCTGGCCATTTGCTAATGCATTCCTCAGGTGTTCGCCCATTATGCCAAAGTCAGCCCTTCTAAAGTCCAGTATCCTTGTCTTTGTATGGCTTGTCTCCATGGTTGTGTTTATTGTGAAGCACACTGTGCAGTGGTCACTTGTACCCAGATGTCTACTGACTTCTAAATTTGTGATCCTCTCTCCATTTGAGAGTACCAGGTCTAATATTGCTCCCTCCCGAGTGGGTTCCACCACTAGCTGTCTAAGCATGACCCCTGTAGGGCATCGAGAATGACCCTGCTCTTGGATGTGGCTGCAGTTCATGTAGCCCAGTTAACATCTGGCATATTCAGGTCCTCCATCAACAGTATCTCCCCCTTTTCAGCCATTTTGAGAATGCCCTCTATCATTTTCTTGTCCATTTCCTCTCCTTGAGATGGGGGTCTGTATACAACCCCTGTGTGGATTGTGATGCCATTCCCTGTCTCTAAGGTGACCCAGAGTTCCTCTTGTCCTCCCCCTTTACTTTTTAGTTCTGTAGCTTTGACCCCTTCCCTTATGTAGAGAGCTACTCCACCTCCTCTTTTACCCTCCCTGTCCCTTCTGTAGATTGTGTACCCTGGTATGTTGACATCCCAGTCATGGTTCTCCGTGTACCATGTTTCTGTGACTGCCACAATATCCCCAAGTGTTCCTCTTCCATCAGGGCTACTAGCTCTGGAAGCTTGTTTCCAAGACTATGGGCATTGGTACTCATTGCCCTCCATTTAATGTTGGCTTTATCCTTTTTTACCCCATCCCTGCTCTTATTGCCCTTGTCCATTTTTCCATTTACCCCTGTCCTGTCCTCTGTACCTCAGTGTTTACACTACTACCTGCCATGTTTTGCGGGGGGAGGCTTGAACGTTCCTGTTTCCTATCAGCACCTCCCCCCTTGGCTAATTTAAAAGCTTGCCAAGGAAGCCTTTAAACCTGTCACCTAGGAGCATGTTTCCCTTCCTGACAGATGCAGACCATCATGCCAGTATAGACCTTCATCTCTCCAGGTGGACCCCCAGTCCCCAATGAAGCCAAAGCCCTGTGCTCTGCACTAGTTTTGCAACCATTCATTAAACTGCATGGTGTGCAGTACCCTAGCCTCACCCCTGCCATAGACTGGCAGCTCCTCTGAGAAGGTTACCGTGCTTGCTACCTGTTTGAGGCCCCTTCCCAACTCCACAAATTCATCCTGCACTGCACTGATCTCATGCCTAGCTAGGTCATTTGTCCCAAGGTGGACAATGATATCTAGTTTCCTCTCCTGTGATGCTGCTTCTGCAATCCTGAGGATTTGCTTCCTGTCCCTCCAAGCCATGGCACCAGGCAGGCACCTTACTTCCCTCTCCTCTCCCTTCCCCAGGTCTACACCCCTAACAACTGAGTCCCCTATCAGAAGCTGTTTCTTTCCCCTGTAGTGTCTCTTGCCACTGTTTTGTGGGTCTCCCTTGTGGATGTCCCCAGCATTCTTCTTGGTCTCCAATGAGGGTGTCATCATAGAGGAACCTTGATTTGCCAGACTGACATATGATTTGCGTAGAGTTACAACTTGGGGGCTACACCTCTGTTTCACCACCCTCACCCTCCCAGAACCTACTGTGGTCCATCTGCTCTTCACACATGGCAACCTCTGGGGCAGCGGTTGTGGAACTGGTGCTCTTTGGGTGGGGGAGGCCTCCTTAGTCCTTGCCAGTTCAGCCTGGAGGTGGGCAACCTCCTCCCTCAGAGCTGACAGTTGCCTGCAAATAGGGCAGCAATGCAGGTTCCAGAATGTCTCCTGGAAAATTGCTTCCCCACAGCCAGTGTACTGCACCACTCCTCGCATGTCCCTCTTCCTTATAATATACAATGAGTAATATATAATTTTTTTTTTTTGTGTACTTACTCTTTATGCACTGTGCTGGGTAATTAAGAATATGACAGTTCTGCCCCAAGACCTGTTGAGAAGTGATGTCAGAACCTTGGCTATAAAGGAAATGCCATGCCTGGAGTGGGCAGGGGTGAGGGGAAGGGTGGGTGGTAGGCCACAAGCACTGGTGACTGTTAGAAACAATCAAATACACCACTGCTCCACCACCCTGGTGAGAATTGCCCTTTATAGTAAGTCAACCAGCACCACAATTTACTAGACCACTGCTCCTACACAAACCACTCTACTGAGTCCAGGGATAAAAACAAACTCACTGCTCAGCCAGCTGGACACTTCTAAAATATTGCACAAATATCCTTCCAAATCCTATGTGTCTAGCACAGAAATCAAGCAATTTCAGTTGTATTTCACCCCCTCTGGTTATAAAATTACTAGACTTTAATGGAATCCTGCAATTCTTAATGACAATAAGAAAATAATGAAACTTTCTGTAGAAAGCGTAGCTTACCTTCCTATCTAGTCTCCAACAAAATTATGTTTTACCAGGTTCCCAGTTCCTCAAATGAATTCTAGTTTGTTCTCTGCAGTACAGCAAGATTTTCAGCTTCCAACAGAAGCAGGCAAGTCTTTTCTGACTGGCTTCTCCCTGTGTAGTTTGCCTAAGACAGCTCAGTGATAAAAGCCCCACCCAGAATCAATTGATTGACTAGTGACACCTGTGATGTAAGCAGGCCTTTCAGTGAAGACAATTTGCTATGTCTGCTTCTAATACACACACATACCCTTTATCTGAAACCAGGGATAAACTCACTGCTCAGCCAGCAGGATACTTCTAAAATATTGCACAACTATCTTTCCAAATCCTATGTGTCTAGCACAGAAATCAAGAATTTCAGTTGTATTTCACCCCCTCTGGTTATAAAATTACTACACTTTAATGGAATCCTGCAATTCTTAATGCCAATAAGAAAATAATGAAACTTTCTGTAGAAAGCGTAGCTTACCTTCCTATCTAGTCCCCAACAAAATTATGTTTTACCAGGTTCCCAGTTCCTCAAATGCGTTCTTGTTTGTTCTCTGCAGTATAGCAAGTTTTTCAGCTTCCAACAGAAGCAGAGACAAGTCTTTTCTGACCGGCTTCTCCCTGTGTAGTTTGCCTAAGACAGCTCAGTGATAAAAGTCCCACCCAGAATCAAGAACTTTCTAACATCTCTCCTGAATCTACCCCCCAGTTTCATAGCATGTTCCTTTGTTCCTGAGCTCCTTTTTTTCTGAAAAATATTAACCTCCTGTACCCCATTTACCCCTATGAGGTATTTAAAAATCTGTATCATATTGCACCCTCTTCCAGGGTGTTTATACTGATGTCCTTTAGTCCTGCACCATTTCAATTGCCCTCCTTGGACTGCTTAGTCACCCTACCTGGAAGTTCCTTATCATATTTTTGGTAACAGAATCCTATGCAGGCAAAGCTCCATGTGGAAAAGTATTGCTTGGAAACTGGTTTCCCTGATTATTGGAGCCACAGGAAACAAACAGTTGGGGTGGGGGTGGGCCTGATATCCTTGGTACAATCCAGGTAGAAGCTGAGCACCCTGCAAACATACAAAGAATGCAGGAGCACCTCCACCTGGGTTCTTAGGGTTTGAAAAAAAACATCAGGAGGTTTACGGACTAGTTCAAAGTAAACTCAGACACCACCTTTGGCAGAAATTTAAGATAGTTTATAAGCCCCACCCAGTCTTTATGACAGGTCATGTTAGGCAGGTCAACCACCTAAGCCTGTAATTCTGAAACCCTGAGTGCAGAGGTGAGCACCACCAAACATAAAGCTTTCCATGTAAGGAATTTAAGGATACAGGAAGCCTCTGGCTTAAAAGGAGTGGTTAGGGCACCAAGGACCACATCAAATTTCCCAGGCCAGTACCAGTTACAAACCAGGGAGAGTTATGAAGGATACCATTCATATATGTGTGTATATGTCTCTCTCTCTCTCTCTCTCTATATATATATATATATGTATGTATGTATATATATATATATATATATATGTGTGTGCATGTATTGTGTGTGTGTATATATATATATATATATATATATATATATACACACACACATATATATAAAAGAGAGAGAGAGGAGCCCTCCAGCCAGGAAACAGTATTCCCATTAAAGCGTGCATGAAAAACTGAAATGGTTGATAAATGTACCACTGGCCCAGCAAGGTCTTGTCCTCGAGATGCAGAGTGAGGGACCCAAAGCCCACATAATGCAGCCCTCCTTTCCAGGACATTGTTTTGTAATTTCTTTTCATGTGCCCAATGTGCTCAGCCCATCCTCTTCTATGAGTCACCCTTGCCGTATCACCTGTCATGTTTGGGACTTACCCCTTGCCCTGTTCCACAAATCCCCATGAGCTGCCTCCCCATGGTAGGACAGGGTGCTCCAAACCCCTTTCAAGATCCAAATCTAGCTGCAAGAAGAAGGAAGCCCAGTCCTGTGTGAAGCCTGCAGGCAATTCACATCATACTGCACAGCTGAGCATTCTTTTCCCAGTGTTTGGACCCTCCCCAAGCCAACAGCACAATGTGCCCCTCCCAACGTGTGCACACAGCAGGTATATAAAGAGGCTGTCTGTACAGCTTATTCATCCTCACCAGGCCATTGCCTCACACACACAGGAAACCCCCAGGGGGAAACTCAAGTGGTAGCCATGGACTGCAACCTACCCTAGGAGAGGTGAGCATCCTCCAGGACACTCAGGCCTCTCCACCCACCAGCCCTCAAGCTGCACAGGCTTGTTCCTAAACCCAAGTCACCAGCGAATTGAGTGGCAGGCACTGCCACTGCACTGAAGACCAGCCTTCTCATTCCAGACATTAATGCAGGGTCCTTCTCCACTGGAATTCAGACACCTGGAGTTCACAGCGACCTAAAATGAGCCCACCACCTGGAAACATACATTGTTAGGACCACCTGGGGGGGGCTGCCGGATGAAGGCCCAAGGCAAATTCTTTTTATTTTGGTTAACGAGAAAGTGGACTGGACTTTATCACATGTTTACAGCCACATCTGGACAAATATACAAGAAGACAGTACCTAAAAATCAATTGGATGACAGTGATGAGAATAAATAAAAAAACATGTTATACAACTACTTATCAAAATGAGTGCACATAGAGATGGATTTCAAGCTATGTAATAATCCATTTCTAATATGTACAGGGCTATGATGTAAAGTTACATAGCCAAGTACCAGCCAGGTGTAGATTCTTCAGCAACTTGAGGCTCTCCCATTTTTGTTTACTTTATTGGCTCTAAAAATGTCTTCGTACAAGACAGTCTAAGCTATTTGTTTTGTGGAGTAGACTTAAAGACCTGCCGATGCAAATAGTGCTACATTGCAGAATTAGAATAAGCATACCCCCAGTAAATCACATACCAAAAACTAGGTTTCTATGTTACTTCATTTAAAAGTTATGAGCTATTTTGTAACCCTGATTTCCCTAGCTGTTCAAAAAAGCCTGTTTCAGTGAAGAGCTGCTGCTGATGTCATCTCAGGACCTCACAGTCTAGTATGCCCTGTTAGCAAGCTTGTAGGACCTGTTTCTCCAAAGTTGTAAAGATAATGTGCAATAGTTGTCTAAAGTAAAACAGGTAGTACCATTCAAAAACATTGCTATAAAAACTATATATTGTTTCAGGTTTTGCAAAAAAGTTGACAAAATTGTATTTTATAATGCCTTTTGTGATCCATTTCTTAAGAGTTGCAGGGTGCTGAGTCTGATGGTAAATAGCACTGCACTACATTAAGATGTTTATTTGTTTTATGGTGGCCACTGCACAGGATAAGAGCTTTTAGAAACTGTGAATCCTGTATCTCAATTCAGGAATGAAAGAAAAAAATGGTACATAGATGTTTATGCTAGAAATACATTATTACTTACAGAACATGATGACTAACAAATACTGCTTCATTTCCACAGTAAGTCTTAATGTCTCAGGTACATTATCTGTACAATCTGAATTATGTACAATGTTATCTGTGAATAGGGACTGATGATTATGTTACTGCCTGCCATAGTACACTGTAGTATTTATGTTCTTTGTACATTTAATTTTATGCCAATTGTGAATGTTTGTATGACGTAATTGTGTTGTATTGCGACATGTTCCTGTAACTATATTAGTTGGTCTTGTTATTGCAATTGTCATACCTGTATGGCTTCCTGTGTCAACTATTGCACTATCAATGTACTGCACTTACCGGGTCACCACTGAAAAAGGGACTATCTTGTCTCAGTGGGCCTACCCGGTTATCAAAATTCAACAAATAAAAAAAATAAATAATGCATGTGGAAACTGTTGGGCTTTGAAAAGTGCCATGAGAATACACCTAATATTTTACATTGACTTTTATACATAAGCACATATTAAGGTAATATGCTTATGCAGGTGCAGGTGGGGTAAAATGGTATCATATTGTCAAGATACATACTAACATACTAACATACTATTTGCCAGCAGATTAGGCCTTATGGTCTATCAAGTCTGCTCGAACCTAGATCCTTAGTTGGGTGCCGAGACCCTCCCATCCCTTGTGCTCCAGAAACCCCTATCATCCATCCCCACCCCCCCCGGGACAGGCCATCATCTGATACATCCACTTTCTGTGTCTGTCCCACCCTTCTTAAAGCTCTCCACTGTGGATCTCTGAACCAGCTCACCAGGCAGAGCATTCCAAGGGTCCACCACCCTCTCAGTGAAAAACCTCCTCCTCTTTTCCCCCTCACCCTTCCACCTTCCAACTTCAAACCATGCCTCTGGTGATGCCTCCTGCTTTAGTCTAAAGATCCCTCCATGTTTACCCTATTTATTCCCTTGAGGTACTTGAAGACCTCAATCATGTCCCCCTGTCTCTCCTCTCCTCCAATGAAAACAGGCAGAGCTCCTCAAGTCTGTCCTCGTAAGTCAAATCCCTAGCCCTCGTGATCATCTTTGTTGCCCTCCTCTGTACCCTCTCCAGGAGCTGTATGTCCCTCTTCAAGTGTGGTCTCCAGTACTGTACACAGTACTCAAGGTGTGGTCTAACCAGTCCATTGTACAGTGGCAGAATCACTTCCTTGCTCCTAGAGGTGATCCCCATGCGATGCATCCCAACATCCTGTTTGCCTTGCTAGCTGCTCTCCTGCACTGCTCAGTGTTATCATACATGTATCCACCATGACCCCTAGGTCTTTTTCCCCTGTTGAGGCTTCCAGCACCTCCCTCCCAGGGTGTACCTGTGTTTAGGTTTTCCCGACCAAGATGCAACACCTTGCACTTGGTGATATTGAAATTTAATTTCCATGTGTGAGCCCAGCTTCCAGGGTGTCCAGGTCCCTTGCAGGGCCAACCTCCCTCTTCTCCCTCAACTACTGCTCCCATCTTGGAGTCATCCAGAAGAGACTCATTTCACACCCTATACCATCCCTGATGTCTGATATGTATGCATTAAACAGGGTTGGACCCAGGACCGAGCCCTGTGGTACCCCTTACCAACCTCTGTAGGGTTCGAGAGCTCCCCACAGACCACTACTCTCTGAGTGCGTCCAGCTATCCAGTTTTCAATCCATCTGACCATCAAAGGGCCTACTCCTAACCCCATCAGTTTCTCCACCAGACCATTGTGGGGGACAGAGTCAAACGCCTTGCTGAAGTCCAAGAATAATACATCCACAGGCTTACCCCTATCCAGTTCTGATGTTACCCATTCATAGAACTCTACAAGGTTGGTTTGACATGATCTACCTGGCACAAACCCATGCTGCCGACTATCCAGACCTCCCACCTCCTCCAAGTAAACCCCCAATCGTTCCTTTAGTATACTCTCCATTAATTTTCCCACTGAGAGAGTTAAACTGATGGGTCTATAGTTTTCTGGTACTTCCTTGACCCCCCTTTATGGATTGGTACCACATGTGCCCTCTCGCCCAATCCCTAGGTACCTCCCTGTCTCAAGTGACCTGTTGAAAAGCTCCGCCAGGGTGCAGCCAGTATGTCCGCCAATTCCCATAGTACTCTCGGATGAATGCCATCCGGCCCAGGAGATTTGTCTTTCTTTAGGGCCTTGAGGGCAAACCACACCCTTTTGGTGGGGATGGCATCATCCGTCCCCTCCACCTTACTGGTCTTTTTATCCTTATCCAGATGCGACACCCCTGGGGTACCTTTCCCTCCCTTTTGCTCCATTTCTGCTGCTCCCCTGATCCCACTCCCTGCCGCTTCTATCCCCTTGTGCCTTGCTTTGTAGATATCCCATCCCTCCCTGGTGAACACAGAGGCAAAGTACTGTTAAATACCTCTGCCTGGTCCTCGCCTCTCCACCCACCCTCCTTCTGATCTCAATCTGCTGAGATGGCCCTTAGTTTTTCTCCGCTCCCAATGTACGGAAGAACCCTTTTCCCTCCATGTATCCCTGTGCCAGCCGATGCTCTTTACTGGACTTTGCTCCCTCACCATATGGGTGACTTTTCTAGATGCAAGCTGGTACATTTCCTTATCCTATCCCCTCTTGTTGTTTTATATTTTTTGTAAGCCGCCTTCTTTTCTCTGACTGCTACCTGGACCTCCTGGACCACCAGCATGGTTTATGTGACCTTGCTCCCTTACGTTTCAACTTAGCATGATCCTGACTGCCTCATGAAGTCCCCGTTTTATGACCTCCCATCTCCTTTCCACACTTGTTGTTGAGGTAATCCCTTCAAGTGATCCTTGAGAATATTCCCATGCCCATAAAGTCTGCCCCCTGAAGTCCACTGCCAGTGTCCTAGATCTCACCCCACTCCCCCAATGCTTATTTGAAACCAGACAGTATTGTGGTCACTCCCAGTCAGGGGTCCTGTACAACCATGTCCCTTACCAGATCCCCATCTGCCAGAACCACATCCAGGACATGCCCCTCCCTTGTGGGCTCCATCACATGCTGTGTTAAGAACACATCCTGAAGCCATCCAGCAGCCTCTGCTCCTGGCCACCTTAGAGGACATGGTTCCCAGTTAGTACCTGGCATATAGGTCCCCATCAACACCACTCCTTCCCTTTTGGACCACACTGGGCAATGATGTTGTCCAGCAAACCATCCTCTAGAACATCACTCATCCGGGGGCCTATATGCTACACCCAGCTTGACCTTATCTCCTGCTGGGGATCGGGAGTGACCCATAAGGCCTCCACGTTTCCCTCTGCCTCTTCTACCATAGCAATTTCTATGTCATCTCTAATGAACATAGCCACTCCCCCCTCTGCCCTCCTTTCTATCCTTCCTAAGCATAGTGACCCCGTACATTTAGGTCCCAGTCATGATTTTTGTTGTACGTTTCCGTGACTGCCGCCACATCCACCCTCCCTCGAACAGCATGGCCTGGAACTCTGGCAACTTGTTTCCCAAACTCCTGGCATTTACTAACACTAACCCCACCCCTTATCCCTGATCCTTTTGTCGAACCCCACCCAGATTCCTTATACTCCATCCTCCCCTGCTCCTCCTGGAAACCTCCACCTCCAGTCTGTTTCCCCTCCCCCTTGGGCTTGAAGGCTACTCCCTCATCTGGAGGAGGGCTGGTCAGCCCTCCTTATCCCTCCCCTTACAAGTTTAAACCCCACCTTTCTTGTATGTAGTCAGCCATCCCTGTTTAGGACTTCCTTCCTAATGGGGCAAGATGAAACCTGTCCTTGGCATATAGTCCCTTATCCTCCCAAACTCCATTCCAGTTCCTAACACCCCAACCCATTCTCTTCACCCAACTTCCTGAGCCATTCATTAACCTCTGTGATCTTCATTTTTTTCTCCACTGAGGGCCTTTGGTACCTGACAATATCTCCGAAAAGGAAATGTTGCATCCATTATCCCGACAGACTCTGGCAAGTTCTTGGAACCTTGCTTGGATTTCCAAAATGCTATTTCCCTCTAGATCATTAGTTCCCAAATGCACCAGGAAATCCGGTTTCCCTCCACAATCCCTAACCATTTCATACACCATGAACTTTGCTCTGTGCACTGTCAGCCCAGAGATACTCACTACCTTCACCTGGCTATGGCATCCATCCCCCTGTCCCTCCCAATGGATACCCTTAATCATCGAGTCTCCCAGTAACAGAACCTTAACACCGCCATCATCCTTATGGTTACCTCCACTATGCCCTCTCAGCCCCCCTCTCCCACTTTATTCATGATCACAATTTCATGGGAGTCTTCCTGCCTTATTAGAGACCCCCTTGTCACCCTCCCCTTTCTGCCTCCCTTGCTATTTTGCCCACTTAACTCAAACCCCCTCTGAATAGGTGTCCCCTTTAACCCTCTCTTATCTGAACCATTTATCCTGGCCCTGATGGTTTCCCTTTCCCCCGCACCCTCATCCCCCCCTTGTAATAGTACCCCTGTCTCCAGAGGCTCTCTGTGGGTCCCCTTTAGCTAGGGCCCCATCCTTGGATATACACTTAATTACTGGGTCTACATGAAGTTTATATAAGCTTGGCATACATGCCATATAAGAAAGTATAAACTGGAGAATATTGCCTACTACAGGATGGATAACCAGGCTTATTTAAATCATCAGAAAACACTGCAAATATCGTTAAGAAAGCTCACATTCAAAAATTAAAGCAAGCTTTTACATACAGTTGATTACTGCTAAACAATAGTATGTGATCTGATGCAAAACCCATAATCCCGTTCCTCACTTGAAGTGAAAAGGGGGGATGGAGGCCATAACTGACTCCTTGTTTTTGTGCTAAAGGGGTCCTTTTTTTCAGTAAAAACAAGGAAAGGGGTAGTTTCTAAAATGTGCAGATGAGCATGGGTACCACTTTTTTCAGAGAGTGCCACCACTGTGTGGTACTATAATGTTGGTAACTTTACTGCTATTTGTCAGTGTCTGCTTTATAATGTTTTAATAAGGGCCTTATATGTGTTAATTCCTACTAAGGGTGGAAGTGTTGGCTCTGGTAAAATGATCATATTCATTTATAGTAGAACATATATGAGCCTGAATGTAGGTCAAACCAGCCTGACAGAGAGAACACATTGTGCTGGCTAAATTAGAAACTCCTAGTAAGTTTTCAAAACACCATTATCTTTCCAACCCCCCATTGACAAGGAGATGAAATAATTGCTTTTAATGCCATTCCTAGAAATCGCCTCAATTGAATGTTAGGTGTAAATGTTCTCAGCTTTTACCACATCAGAAACTTATTCAGTGTACAAACCTGAAAACACTGTGCTATGACCCAGCATTCAGCAACTCTGGAAAAAAGGACCACAACAAAAAGGCACCCAAACAACATATTGTCAGCTTTGTTACGAAACCTGAAACACACATAGTTTTTAAAGCAATGTTTACTGACTGGTACTACTTGTTTTACTTGTGAGAACCATTGCACATGATCTTTACAACTTTGGAGAAACAGGTCCTATAAGCTTGCTTACAAGGAATACTAGACTGTGAGGTCCTGAGATGTTATCATCAGCAGCTCTTCACTGAAACAGACTTTTTTTGAACAGCTAGTGAAATCAGGATTACAAAATAGCTCACAACTTTAAAATGAAGTAACATAGAAATCTAGTTTTTGGTATGAGATTTACTGTGGGTATGCTTATCCTAATTCTGCAATGTAGCACTTTTGGCCAGATGGTGTTTATTGTTTATTGATAAATATCGGATGACACCTTTGAGTCAAAGACTCCTTTACAAAGGTTCCACGTCGTACATAAGACAGAGACGACCGTGACAAAAATGACAACTAACATAGTAATTAAAGACAGTGGTTACAGAATGGTTGCAAATGAATACAGAAAGTATGAAATAGCAGCAGGGAATACATGGTAACAGAGAGCTGCTAACAAGGTACAAAGTGCAAAAGATTGCAGGTACAAGCATAACATTTCAGGGCGATGGCGCTAGCTATGCCCAGGAGTTCTTCATTGGCCAAGGCAGGACATTGGGGTCCATTGTCACTGTATAGGCATGCCCAGTGGTGGTGGACCAGTGTTAGGGCCATGATCACGGGGAAGGGGGGAGGTGGGGGTGGTAGAAATGGAAGGTCAGGTTTATGGGCAGTCACATACTGATCCCTGGGTGATAAGGTCTCTTAGTTGGGACTTGAACCGACCAAGTTTTGGTTCAGTGAGGAGGGAATTTGGGAGTGAGTTTAGCCAGGATGGGGTCAGATATCGAAATGTTCTTTGGCCTGAGGTGGTCTTGCAGCAAGGTACCCTAAAGTGGGTAGTCGCTGATTGCCGTGTGAGGTGAGTAGACAGTGGAGACTGAAGTAGTGGGGAGAGAGCTGGTGGGAGTAATCCTGAGGTGATTTTCTTAGTGAAGAGGCAGGCCTGGTACTTTAGCCTCCCATCAAAGTTGAGCCAGTTTGCTGAGGGTAGAGGGTGCAGGTGTGTGTAAGTCTAGGACAGCCTGTAGCAAGTCTGCAAGCCTTATTGAGGGCCAGTCTAATCTTGTGTAGGTGGGTAGTGTCGGCTGCACCATAAATGATGATTCCATAATCAATTAGAGATAGAATAGATGTAGAGATGGCTAGGCGGAGAGATTTAGGGGGGAGGCAGTGCTTATAGTGGTGAGGGAGACCAATACGTGTATTGACGGCGGTGCTGAGCATCCGGATATGGTTGTAGAAAGTGAGACCAGTGTCTAGGGTGATGCCAAGGTGCTTGAAAGTGGTAACCTGCTCAAGGGGGTCTTTCAGTGAGTTCAGAATGATCAAGAATTGTCCTATGTTCTTATTTTGGGGGTGTGCAAACATCATGGATTTAGTTTTTTTGTAATTCAGTACTAATCTATGCTGAATGAACCAGGATTCAGCTTCAGAGAAGGATTTCTGGAGTGCCGAGTGGAGGGCTGCAGGATCAGTGTGTGAGTTGTAGAGGACTGCATCGTCTGTATATAATATAATTTTTCCTGAGCAGGCATTGGGTAGGGTGTTGAGAAATAGGGAGAAGAGAAGTGGGCCAAGAATTGAGCCTTGAGGGACCTCAGGCCTGACTTGGTGGGGGGATGACAGGGAGTGGGCAATCCGGACTGTCTGGGTTCTCTCAGACAGATAGCTGGCAAACCAGTCAATGATCTCATGGGGGAGGCCTATCTGAGTGAGGGAGTCCAGGAGAAGTGAGTGGTGCACAGTATCGAATGCCTTTGAGAGGTCTATAAAGACAGCGCCAGCAGTGTAGCCAGTGTCCAGGGACGTATGGAGGGCGTTAGTAAATTCCAAGAGGGCAGTGGTGGTGCTATGGTTCTGGCAGAAGCCATGTTGTTCAGGACACAGGATGCTATATTTAGTGAGGTAGTCTGCTAGCTGGGTGGCCACGATTTTCTCCAGGGTTTTAGAGAGGGGAGGCAGGATTGATAGTGGGCAGTAGTTCCCAGGCAGGGAGCGGTCACCACTTTTAAGGATAGGAGTGATGAGGGCAGATTTCCATTTGGTGGGGAACTGGCCCAGAGAAAGGGAACAGTTCAAAAGCATGGTGGGGGGGGGGACCTCACTTAATGTGAGTCTAAGCAGTTTCAGGTCCAGTGTGTCACTGCTGAAACAAGATTTACTGAGGGCTTTGAGTAGTAGTGGGGCAGCTTCACGCTGGGAAACTGCTTTAAAGTGGAAAGGGGTGTTGGAGAGGGGGCAGTGTGGTGTAGGGTGGGTGGGGGAGAAACAGTTGGGGGGGAGCACACCAGTGAGATCGGAGAAGGCATCATTTAATGTGTCTGCGATAAGGGCTGGGTCTGAGGTGATAGATCAGTTGGCCCTGATATGGGTAGGTGGGGCAGTGGAGGCTGTGCCACTTAGCGTTTTTAGTGAGTCCCAAAACTTGCGACCTGAGCCTCATGTGTTGGTGAGCAAGGTTTTAAAGTACTCAGCCTTTGCTTTTCGAATATACCATGTGCATTTATTGCGCGCTTCCTAGTAGCGCTGCCTGTCAGAGGGTTTTCTGGTATCCTGTGCAATGTGCCACAGATTGTCTTGTTTACGCATCTGGTCCAAAAGGGCTTGGGATAGCCACGGTGTGTTGGCACCTTTAATTTTTTGCTTGGTCAGGGGTGCAAACAGGTTGCAGGCAGTGGTGAACATATGAATGAAATAGTTGAGGGCAGAGTCAATGTTCTGAGCATTTCTTATGGGGGACCAGTCAGTAGCTAGGAGGTACTGTTTAAGGGACTGTAGTTTGTCAGGTTTGAGGTAGCGTTGTAAGACAGTTTTTGGGGGGGCTTGTTAATACAGTACGACCAGTGACATAGCACTGGAGAGTGGTCACTCAGGGCATCAGGTAGTACCCTGATCTGTGTAGCTTTATGTGGGGCGTTAGTGAGCACTGGATCTAGGAGGGTGGCAGTACCAGTCCTCTGGTTTATTCTAGTGGCAGTAGTCACAAGCTGGGTCAGGTTTTGAGCAGTTGCAGCATCCATAACAGGGGCTGAAGTGTCAGCCAGCCAGTTTGTATTGAAGTCTCCGAGGGCAATGATGTCAGCATTGCCAGGGAGAGTCCGGAGATGGTTGAGGACAGAGTGGAAAGCAGTCTTCTGATTTGGGGGGGGGATGTATACAGAGGAGAGGAACAAAGGGGCTCTGTTACGGGCAAGAGTGATCTTCAGAGTGAGAGATTGGGCCCCGTGTTCAAGTGATGGGGAGGGTAGGGCGAGACAGTGGCTCTTTAAGAGTTACAGCTAAAGCTAACGTTCGACAGCTTGCATATGTTTAAAAACAAAAGTACTGTAGACAGCTAAGTAAAATCCTATTGAGGGGGCAGAATATCTAGATTATGGTAAAGAGTGCAATGATGAGTGCTGTGGGGTAAAGAGAGGGCAAAATGACAAATGTTATAAAAAGTTGTTCTGAATTCTCAGAATACATAAATATAGAATAACAAATGGTTTCCATACGCCACAATTGGCAGACACACTTGTCTAGAAATAAATCTTCTGCGGTTAGTGAGATTTTGGCTCTGTACAAAAATCCTATTTTTTGGGTTACTTATTTAGTTACAAAATTGACGTACGGTACCATAGATAATAAGACATCTAAAGTTACACCAATATGTTTTAAAAGTCTGCACAATAATATTAAATGTATCTGCCTGTTTTGAGAGTCTCCAAAGAATGACAAATAACAAATTTGGTTTTCATTTTGTTGAAAAGTTTTGATGAACAAGCCATTCTTGCATAGCTTTCTTGTAAAACATGCTGAAGACTATTAAGGTTAGGAGAGGAATTGTACAACACTACAGTATTTCAGCTGTGTGAGGTAACATGTTTGAGTCCTTGCAGATTTTAGAAATCTTGTTAACAAAGATAAAGAAGAGCAGGGGACTCAAAACAGATCCTTGGGGAACCCCTGGGGCCCGATTTGCAGGCTTTGTGCCAAGGTCCAATATTTAAAAGCCTGTTTTGTGCTGGCATAATAGGTTTGCAACCGGGACAAGAAGAGGAAGGGTGTACAAGGGAAAAGTATGTAAATTGGGGGCAGGAACCTGAATATCGGCACAGTCTGATAATTCAGAGTATTTGCTCCACACAATGACAAGGGTTTCCTTATGCAGAGAAAATACAGCCATCCCAACCCTGGTCTTAATCCGGCGCAACCCTAATGCATTGGCACCTCCCCCACCCCAACACAGTACTCCCTGGTGTCTAGTGGTCCCCTCCTCACTGACCGCCATCCCGTGTAGTGAAATCAATTTCACTAGTGGGTAGTGGTCCCTCTCCCCATCCAACACCTGTTCCTGTATTGTACTAATAAGTCCTTGATGTACAGTGGGTCCCTCCCCCCACCTGACACCCATTCCCATAATGTACTAATAAGTCCCTAATGTACAGTGGTCCCTCCCCCCACCTGACACCTGTTTCTGTCATTTTCCATAATTCCCTGGTGTCTAGTGTTCTGCTGATCACCACCCAATAATAAATATATCAGATTTCCCTGGTGTCCAGTGGTTCATCCCTCCACCCACACCCATCTCTGGTGTCCAGTGTAACACCCACCCATCCAATTCCCTGTATTGTTCATTCAAACAGTTCCCTGGTGGTCTAGCAGTCTTCCCTCCTTCCCTTTCCTCGATCCCCTGTAAAATGAATGAAAACCTTACCCTGGCATCTAGTGCCCCCCCCCCGGCAGGTATTACTTAACCAACCCACTCTACACCCCCATCCCATCCCCGAGCTGGCGACTGGCACAGCCCTTCACTATCCACCATGGCCCGCCTCTGACTGAGCTCTCAATGAATGCGTACTGTATAACTGAATTGATAAATATGGTACTCTGCTACTAACATTTCACTGTATCTATGCTTCCAAATTATCGCTTAACTTGTGTATTTGTGTAAATAATACACAAGTTAAGTGATGATTTATTTGGTTTGGCATTAAAACGGGCATATGTGGAACTTGAGTGTGTGTGAGTATACTGTACATCTACAGAGCTGGCACCTCTCTCTTCATCGACATCATCAAGGCAGCCATTTTAGGTTTTTTACAGAGTGGGATTTTTAAATCAGGAGAGGCTTTGTTTACAATTTTAAAATGCTACGAAACTGCATTTATCCTACTTTAATAAATACAGTTTCAGTACAAATGTAAACAACAGGTTCTATTTTACAAGCCTATGGAGTATTTTTTTGAAAAACAAAATGTGTAAAAAGGGGGTTTAGGTGTCCTGTAAACCAAGAAAGAATATAATCAACAATACCCAAACTGACAATGTTTTCAGCATGACAGACTTATCTACACTGTCAAATGTCTTAGATCACTAGACACCTGAAAACAAGCTACCATAACTGTGTGAGCCTTTCCTGGTTATAAATAAATAAAATAAAAATAAATTGTGCCTGTATTTCCACCATAACAGTTCCCTACAGGGAGCGGTATAGGCTTTGATGAGGTGTTCGCGCTTCTGTCGTGCCTGAGTTGACGGAGACAGCAGGATCCACTGGGGAATTCACAGGTGCAGTCATGCCAGTGGTACCACAAAAATGGACGCCGCACATTTATTGATTGGAGACCCAGCAGGCATGGCACTGTCTTGGCTGACACTGGCTCACTTCTGGCCACCAGACCAGCCTGAGCTATCAGGGCATCTACCTGATCCTCCAGCGAGAAAGTTTTGGCTTAAACAGTGTCCAACACTTCCCCAACGTACTGACACCTCTGGCACAGAATTAGTACAGACTTTGACATATTGATCAGTAACCCAAGCTGGTCCAACATCTGCCTGGCATGGGTCAGAGTGTAACAGCTGGCTCTGCAGATGACCCCATCAGGAGTCAGCTTTCCAGGTAGGGAAGGAAGTGTAGTTTATCTCTGCTTATGAAACCTGTTACCACTACAAAATATTTGGTAAAAACAGAAAGCACCTAGGATAGGCCATGGGGAACTCTAAACTAAAAATTATGGCCTGAGACACAGGTAGCAGCCATTGAGGCAACACACATTTCCCCATAGTTCCTGCAGAGACTTTCCTGTTTTCTTATTTTTTACCCTAATTTGCAACATAAATTTATCAAAATTACCTGCTTGTTTCCCAAGAAGGTGGAGTGCATTTGTGGCCAGCTCATAGAAAACTGGACATGGGAAACCCAAAGAAAGGTCCTGGAGTAGGAGGAGGGAAGAAAGTGAAAGGACAGTAGGTCACAGGGGTTCGAGTGGTAATTCAAGAGTGGCAGCTGTAGTGAAGTTGGGGGAACCAGAAACGAACCTCGGCGATGTGATGCATTCTATCAAAGTGTTGGACATACAGTAAGGGTCACTGCAGTGGAACAGAAAGTTGGAGATTTTCAGTTGAGACCCATCCTTTGCGAAATACAATTATCAGCAGTGCTGGATGAAGCTAACATAGCAGCTGGATAGCACTGACAGCAGCGACTACAATGTCAGAATTAATAGAGAACAGAGCTTTAAGATTTTAGTTACAGACTCTGGAGAACCACTCAAGGTCTTCAAATCCACAGACCCTAAGACTACTGTAGGTACTAGGTGAAACATTAAAATTAAGCCTGGCTCCAGTGTGAACTGATAATCCGGAGTTACCCTGTACTTTTCTTGTGGTACTGGCTGGGGTGCATGAACAGGAAAGAGTACAGGCCACCCCTTGCACAGGCCTTTTGAGCAATGATGATGATGATCATTAAGGGGGGGGTGGAGTGGGCCTGTATGTCAATGAAAATATCAAAGCTACAGAAATTCAGAATACACATAAGGAGCCAGAAGAACTGTGGGTCACCCTGGAAACAGGAAATGGGACAGCCATAAGAACCGGGGTTGTCTACAGGCCCCCAGACCAGGGGGAGGACATAGACACATTACTGTTAGAAGATATACAAAACATGACAGCTAAAGGGGAGGTTCTGATAATGGGAGACTTCAACATGCAGGATACAGATCGGTCAATACCAGCAGGAACATCTGCCAGAACTAGACACATGGTGGATTCCCTGCAGGGGGAGGGCCTCAAACAACTGGTACAACAACCCACAAGAGACAGGGCTATCCAAGATCTAGTACTGACTAACAGGGAAGGGATCACAGATCTCCAGGTAGAAAGTCACCTGGGGGCCAGTGACCATCACATGGTATGGTTCAATTTGGCCACTACATCTAAATCATCCCATTCCAAGGCAAAAATATGGGACTTCAGAGGAGCTGACTTTGATAAGATGGCCAACAGAGTTAAGCTAGCCCTGGCAAAAACAAACACAGGTGAGGGGGTACAGGCAAAGTGGGCAAGCATTAAGGATGCAATACTTGAAGCAACATCCCATTGTGTTAGACAGAAAAGGAAGTGCAAAAGAAGAAGAAAAACACTTTGGTTCTCAAATACAGTAGCAGAAAAGGTCAGAGCCAAAAGGCTGGCCTTCAGGAAATATAAGGGAACACAGCGGGATGAAGATAGGGAGGCATACCAAACTGCCCTAAGGGAAGCAGGGAAGGCAGTAAGACAGGCAAAGTCCCAAACTGAGGAAACACTAGCACGAACAGTAAAAGAAGGTGACAAGACTTTCTATAGATGCATTAGTGAAAGGAGAAAGTCCAGAGGGGGTATTGCTAAGCTCAATGGAGAAAATGGGGCATGTGAGGAGGAGGAGGACCCTGTAAAAGCATTTATCCTAAATAGATACTTTTGCTCAGTATGTATTGAAGAGAAGGTAGGGCAGGGCCCACAGCTTATCATCATGGACACAGGGGGGGAGGGAGGTAAGCACTACTCCCTTCACAAAAGAAAGGGTCCTACAAGAGCTCGCTAAGCTCAGGGTGGATAAGGCAATGGGACCTGATGGCATACATCCCAGGGTACTAAAGGAGCTAAGGGTGGAACTAGCAGAGCCATTAGCAGAACTGTTTAGTGAGTCTCTGAGCACAGGAGAGGTCCCAGAAGACTAAAGAAGGGCTCATGTGATCCCGCTCCACAAGAGTGGTAGCAGGGAGGAGGCAGGAAACTACAGACCAGTCAGTCTTACCTCAGTAGTGGGCAAGATTATGGAGGCACTCCTTAAGGAAAGGATAGTGCAACACCTGGAATCCATAGGGGCACAGGATCCAAGACAGCATGGGTTTACAAAAGGAAGGTCCTGTCAAACTAATCTCATAGATTTCTTTGACTGGGTAACCAGAGTGATGGACCAAGGGGGAGCAGTTGATGTCGCCTACCTTGACTTCAGCAAAGCTTTGACACTGTTCCACATAGAAGATTGATAAATAAGCTGGGTAGGCTCGGGTGGGTCAGAAGTTGGTCAACTGGGTGGCAAACTGGTTGATGGGCAGAAAACAGAGAGTGGTGGTAAATGGTATACAGTCAGAAGAGATGCAAGTCACAAGTGGGGTACCTCAGGGATCAGTCTTGGGGCCAGTCCTCTTCAATATCTTCATTAGTGACATTGCAGATGGACTAGAGGGTAAGGCTTGTCTGTTTGCAGATGACACCAAGATCTGCAATAGAGTAGATGATCCAGATGGGGTGGGCAGAATGAGAAGAGATCTGGATAAACTAGCAAAATGGTCAGATGAGTGACAATGTGGATTTAATGCAAAGAAGTGCAAGATCATGCACATAGGGAAGAGAAACCCTGAAGCCACCTATAGGCTGGGAGGGGAGTTGCTGGCAGTCACAAAGGAAGAAAGAGACTTGGGCATCATCATCACTGATGACCTGAAATCATCCAAGCAGACCTCTAAAGCAGTAGGTAAGGCTAGGGGGATGTTAGGGTGTATTAGTAGGGGTATCACAAGTTGTAAGAGGGAGGTAATAATCCCTCTTTACAAGACACTGGTTAGGCCCCATCTGGAATACTGCGTGCAGTACTGGAGGCCACACCTTCACAAGGACATTAACCAAATTGAGGCAGTCCAGAGAAGGGCAACCAAAATGGTTCAGGAACTGCATCAGAAGACATATGAGGACAGATTAACGGAGCTCAATATGTATACCCTTGAGCAAAGGAGGGAGAAAGGTGATATGATCGAAACATTCAAACACCTTAAGGGCATTAACAAGGTGAAAGAGTCTAACATGTTTAAATATAAGAAAAATAGCAGGACAAGAGGACACACCATGAGATTAGAGGGAGGCGGATTAAGGGGGAATGTGAGGAAATTCTTTTTCATAGAAATGGTGGTAGATGCATGGAACAGCCTACCTCAGGAAGTGGTGGCTATGAATACAGTGCAGGGCTTCAAACAGGCATGGGATAGGCATAAGGAAGCAATACACATGAGTATGAATAGATAGACCACTGACAGAGCTAAAGCTGATGGCACATTTATAAGGCAGAAAAAGAAATGGGCAGAATGGATGGGCCTTGCGGTCCTTATCTGCCATCAACTTCTATGTTTCTATGTTTCTATGATGGGAGCCAAATTTCTATCTACCAGACTTAAAGGGAAAGTTCCCTCAACCTATTTTCTATATACCTGTGTAGTTTGTAGGCATGAGGTTGCTTCACTCTGGTTTGCCCTGGTGTGAAAACCTGTTAGTCTCCATTCTAAAGGTCATGACCCCACTCGTGCAATGCATCATGGGAGTTGATGCATATGTACATGCACAAGCCAGCAGAAGTTATACTCTTATTCAGTTCTGTTACATGGCTTGTGAAGTACCTGTATTCTCTTGAATCATTTTTTCTAACTCAGATACACTTTAAACTACAGAAAATGGCTGGGTACTTTACTACGCCTTGAAAAGTTTCATAGCCAGCATAAGACAACAACATAGGGACTGTAGAGGACAACAGCAGCACTGACTAATACAATGTAACTACTGCAGGCTTTAGCACCAAAACATCATAAAATTCCAGGATGCCTCATATGAGTCAGGTCATGACCTCTGCAATGGAGTCATGCAGCTTTTCACACCAGACTTGAGCACCTTCATTTACATTTAAACCCTGATGAAATTATAAGGGTGCAGTAGAGGCAATCATTGTCCATGCCTACAAACTATACAGGGAAACAGAATGAAAGGCTGAGGGGACCTTCCCTTTAAGCTTCACTACCTGTTCCAGATGGAAAGCTTTGATGCCTTGCTATCTATGCTAGGGACAATAATCGGCTCTCATGCACTCCAAGTTAAAAATAATATACTCAGGACAAATGTACTGATATTGAGACTTCCTTGCAAGTTGGAAAATTGGTGGCTAAAACAAAAAAAAGACTCTGTCACTCAGGGTCCTACATAGGATATTGAATCTGGCTGATTTAAACTGGACATGGTCTGTAATCGGGGAATGTGGTAGGGGGAGGCTTGAGTGCTTAGGGTGGCTGGTTCAGTGTCAGAGTCTCAGGGTGCATCCTGAGAGCACAGGGAAGGGAAGGGAAGTGAAGTGACTTGTTCAAGGTCGCACAGTATGTAGGTGGTGGCTGTGGGATTCAAACCCAGGTCTCCAGGTTTGCAGATCAGTGCTCTTAACCATTATGCTATACTGCCTCCCCTACACTATGGGACTTCTGTGTTACTGTGTTTCTGAATTAGCCGTAAGCACACTCAGTTTTGGTTTTCTGTAAAACCTGAACTCTGAGCACTTTGTTTATCCAACTGGTCTCCCTGACATGATGTATTGGGTTATTCTCTGGAATGCAAGCCTTATATGATATCTAATGGACTGTGGAGTTTTGGGGTCATGTTGACCTGGTTTATTTTACTGGATTTGCTGTTATACTGTACGTTGATCATTTTTTGTTTGTTTTTTTAGCTTCCATTTATTGCTTAAATAAAGCAGAGTTAAAAAAGAATTAAAAATAGTGAGCCAAAACACAATCCTAAACTGGTGCAACATTTAAAGTAAAGTACAGCTTCAATTCAGTGAATAAGTCCCATGCTCACACAGATTTTCAAGTTGTATTAAAGTTCTTATAACAAACATTCACACTAAAATTAGTCCATATAAAAGCAAGCCGTGACACAGAGCAAAGAGCAGGAAGGGCTAGATTGTGCCTGCAGGGCTAACACCCAACCCAAATTTAAACTTTCAGGTGTAAAATAAAAAAATACAGTCATAATTCTAAAATACAGTCATACTCTAAATATGCAGAAGAAACTAAAACACTATGTTACTAAGACGCAGTGTACCAGTAATTAACATAACCAACTAAGAAACTTCAACCCCGCCAAAAAACCCTGCTCACAGCTTGCTGAACCGAGAATAATTCTGACCTCAAATCTTCCCCAGCAGCATTCTCACCAAAATCCGATCTGATGGTTTTCATCAAGCTGTCTATATCATGCAGTTCTCTGAACATGTGTGCCTTCTCTGAGTATACCACACGCAGTCTGGTGGGCTATCGAAGGGCGTGTAAAATCCAAAAGGATTGAAGATTTGTTGTAATGGCATCAAATACCTTGCAAGGTGTTCAAGGTATTCAAGTGGCAAAGCTAAGGTCTGCACAGACTGAAATGCAAACACCATCTTCTGATGCAGTCAGCCTACAGCATGCATTATCCAGTATTCCGTCTCTTTCATGGCTATCAGCTAAAATAACCAGTAGAGTACAAGGGGCATCAAGATTTTCAATTCTTCTACACAAGGTTGTTTTGTGAGCACTGCACCACAGGAGCAGGATTTAATTCTAAAATCTCACCCAACCATATAGCTACAAAATTCGCCAGGTCATCACCTTCTGGTGCCTCCAGCATCCCCAGGATCCTTATATTGCAGCCCTTGTAAAGTTTTCCAATTATTTTATACAATACCAAAGTATCTTCTTTTCCTTAAATAGGCCTGTTGAGGTTACTGCCTGCAACACAGCTCCAGCTGCCTCCTAAGCCTCCATCACTGTTGTACTCACTTGGGTCTCACATACTAACAGCCCGCTCTGAAAATCTGCAACTTTTTGATAGAGTGAAGGTATTTTTACATCCAAAACTTTTATTGCTTGTAAGATGACTTTTAATTCCATCTCAGGTTGAGTGGATTCAGTGTTAGTAGGTGTCTTCTGTACACCACTCGACCCCACAACCCACTGCATTTTCTTGCTTTCTTCATCATGTTTTTCCAGTGGTCCCATATGGTGCAGAACCCAAACTTGGTCCAGTGTCCCGAATCCTCATATACAACAGAGTTACGCAGTTTATGATGAAACAAAATAAAGAGGTCATTTAAAATAAAATGTTAGAGTCCCATCAGGAGCCGAAGCGATGCATGTCCAATCGCATTATCTGCACGCCAACTCTCCCTCCCTCCCCCATGAAGGCCTATTTGAACAAAACTGACTTCATCCTGATAGGGAGGGGACAAAAACAATGGGCCTGAGGTGAGAGGCATACATTTTGGGCATTTAAACCAGCTGTGGGAAGGTAAGCTGCGCCTGAAAGTCCCAGGTTTCCAGTTGTCTCTGAAGCACAACTGGTAGCACAACAACAGTATTCTAACCACAGTATTCTAATCGACCTGGGAACAAATCCCAGTTAAGGCACTTATTCCTCCCTCTCTCTCTCTCTCTTTCTCCTGTCTGTGTCTCAAATACAGTATATGCACATCACACCCTTGTGTATAAAAATGTCATTAATTTATGCAGCACCGGGATATGACTTACAGAATTATTCTGAGCTTTCTGGTGTGGTCTCTTTAAACTGGGTGCCCTTCATCTTAATAAGGACTGGACGAAGGCATTGGGAATTGGATATTTTGAGGCATTTAAACTTGCAGGGGAAGAGAGAAAGAGTAAGGTGGTACTTGGAGTCCTAGGTTTCCAGTTGCCTTGGTAGTGTACCTGGTAGGGCAACACAGAGATATTCTGAGTGGCCTGCATTCAAATTCCTGCTAAGGCACTTCTCTCTCTCTCTCTTCTATCTGTTCATGTCCCATATATATGCATGCCACACCTCTGGGGATATGATTGAGACATGCAAGTTTTTGTGAAAAATCAACAGGCTGTATTGTAAGGACTTGTTCATGAGTAACAATGGCAAAGTGACTAGAGGGCAGGGGTGGCAGCTTGTGGTAGGGGGAAATTCTGGGGGGGGGGGCATGAGGAAGTTCTTCAAGGATATGGTGATGGACAAATTGAACAGACTGCCCAGAGTGAAGACTGAAGCCTGTGGAACAAATATAAGCAAATGATGGGACCTGCAAGCAGAAGAGGGGAAGGAATATCTGGGAAAGGTATGACTGACAATCTATTAGAGCTTTCTGATCTCTAAATCTAGCCCAGTATTAAGCCGATCACGAAGTTAAGCCAGGAAATGAGCAGACAGACCTCTGGGTCTTTCTGCTGACACAGTCTATGTTTCTCTATTTCAACCAGCACCTTCTTCCCTCTGCTTTTCTGAGTAACCTTTGTGAAGCCCTGGCAGACTGGATAACATTTCACATCATAGCTCACTCCCAGACACTAAAGGCAGTGCTTCTAGGGTCGGTACAAACAACCTTGCTGTTGCACTTAGCCAGCAGCAGGTCTGACAGGATCATCTGTTAAAAAACGAGTGAACAGCAGCAATGATCCCAGAGGAGCAACACTGGGTAAACATAGAGGTTGACGGCAGATAAGGACCGCAAGGCCCATCCAGTCTGCCCATTTCTTTTTCTACCTTATAAATGTGCCATCGGCCTTTGCTCTGTCAGTGGCCTATCTATTCATACTCATCTGTATTGCTCCCTTATGCCTATCCCATGCCTGTTTGAAGCCCTGCACTGTATTCATAGCCACCACTTCCTGAGGTAGGCCGTTCCATGCATCCACCACTCTTTCTGTGAAAAATAATTTCCTCACATTACCCCTTAATCGGCCTCCCTCTAATCTCATGCTGTGTCCTCTTGTCCTGCTATTTTTCTTATATTTAAACATGTTAGACTCTTTTACCTTGTTAATGTCCTTAAGGTGTTTGAATGTTTCGATTATATCACCTCTCTCCCTCCTTTGCTCAAGGGTATACATATTGAGCTCCGTTAATCTGTCCTCATATGTCTTCTGATGCAGTCCCTGCACCATTTTGGTTGCCCTTCTCTGGACTGCCTCAATTTGAGGTTAATGTCCTTGTGTGAAGGTGTGGCCTCCAGTACTGCACACAGTACTCCAGATTAGGCCTAACCAGTGTCTTGTAAAGAGGATTATTTCCTCCCTCTTACGACTTGTGATACCCCTACTAATACACCTAACATCCCCAAGCCTTACCTACTGCTTTAGAGGTCTGCTTGGATGATTTCAGGTCATTGGTGATGATGATGCCCAAGTCTCTTTCTTCCTTTGTGACTGCCAGCAACTCCCCTCCCAGCCTATAGGTGGCTTCAGGGTTTCTCTTCCCTATGTGCATGATCTTGCACTTCTTTGCATTAAATCCATGTTGTCACTCGTCTGACCATTTTGCTAGTTTATCCAGATCTCTTCTCATTCTGCCCACCCCATCTGGATCATCTACTCTGTCACAGATCATGGTGTCATCTGCAAACAGACAAGCCTTACCCTCTAGTCCATCTGCAATGTCACTAATGAAGATATTGAAGAGGACTGGCCCCAGGACTGATCCCTGAGGTACCCCACTTGTGACTTGCATCTCTTCTGACTATATACCATTTACCACCACTCTCTGTGTTCTGCCCATCAACCAGTTTGCCACCCAGTTGACCAACTTCTGACCCACCCCGAGCCTACCCAGCTTATTTATCAATCTTCTATGTGGAACAGTGTCAAAAGCTTTGCTGAAGTCAACTGCTCCCCCTTGGTCCACCACTCTGGTTACCCAGTCAAAGAAATCTATGAGATTAGTTTGACAGGACCTTCCTTTTGTAAACCCATGCTGTCTTGGATCCTGTGCCCCTATGGATTCCAGCTGTTGCACTATAGAAACATAGAAACATAGAAACATAGGGCCGGATATTCAAAAGAGTTGCGCCATGCGCAATAGGGTTGCGCCTGCGCAAGTCCGAACTTGCTCCATTCTGCGATATTCAGCAGGAGGCAGTTGCGCCACTGAAAACAGGCTAAGCAACAGCACAATGCAAATGAATACATGCTGAACTGGTAGGGGAGATACCATGCATAAACTGCACAGCCCGATATTCAGCCGGACTGTGCAGAGTTGAGCAGGCGCAACCCCCAACCTGCGCCTGCACAACTTTGAGCCAAAAAAAAAAGGCTTAAGTCAAGGGCCACCCACAGGTGAGCTGCTGCATTGCAGGGCGCAACATAGCAGCTGCCACCTGTGGCTGGCCCCCAACCCACTCCCTGTGCCCCCCTGCAGCCCGATCGGCAAGCCGACTATAAATCCACCACCACCTCCCAGTGGCGATCACGGGCATAGTGTACTCCCCACCAGCCCAATCGCGGACAGCAATGTGGCCCCTCGAAGCAGCTATCCCTGGTGGTCAGTGGTTAGGAAATACCCCGATCGCGGGCAGTAAGTTTAATAAGCCCCGAACACAGCCCTGGTAGCTGGCGTCCCCCACCCCATGAAGCCCCACCACCGCTCCCCAGCGGCGGTAGGCGGCAGCATCCACCCACCTGCGCTCGCGCCCATGACCATGACTGCCCAGTAGGGCTGCCCCAGTGGTGCAGAGCAAAAGCCAATGGGCGTGCAGCCCTTACCGTCACACATGACAGTCCAGATTTGTGAGATGAAACATTCTCAAATCTGGACTATCATCCTGAGAATGTTCTACGCCCGTGGCTCTTGCTCTGCACCAATCAAGCGTCGCTCAGGCGATCGTCGGCCCGGGCGGCGCCAGCATGAAATGCCCGCCGAAAGAATAGTGAGGTTTCGTGGAGGTGAGTGGGGAAGACACTGCTCCTGAGGCTAGCTATGTTGGGAAGGGGTTTTGTGTCAAAACTTACTGCCCGTGATTAAGCATTTGGTCCACTGGACACAAGAGACTTCTTGAGGAGGAGGGGTTTATTATACACTGCCCAGCGATCGGGCATTTTGATCCACTGGACCACCAGGGATGACCTGCGGGAGGTGGGGGGTTTATTATACACTGCCCGCGATCGGGCTGCTAGGGCGTCGGTCCCGGCGGCTGCTGCCTGGCAGGGTGCCAGGCACAAGTCCTCGGGATCGGCTCACTACATGCTAATAGAATGCAAATGGGGCATAATCAGATGCAAATGCCCCGTGCCTTGCATGAATTATGGCCCCATTTGCATGTCACCTTTGAATATGGGATTTTACGCATGGCGCAATGGTACTTGCACCACCGTAAGTTGAATGCTCCACTTGACAACTTGTATGGCGCAGTTCCACTGGCGCTTATGCACAGTGGTTGTGGTTGGGTGATATTCAAAGGAGTTGCTCAATAGCGCAACTCCTTTGAATATCGCCCCGCCATACCCCAGCACAACTATTCTGCACAGCGCAAGGGCTTGCGCCTAAGAATAGCGCAGTTTGAATATCCAGCCCATAGAATTTGACGGCAGATAAGGACAGCTTGGCCCACCCAGTCTGCCCATTTCCCTACCTGATGGATAAGCAGCAGATCCTAGTTAACCAGCAGCCTACTTCTTCCTACCCCCACCCCCTAGAATTGCCTTATGACTGTCCCATGCATGCTTGAATTCCACCACTGTTTTTGACTCCACAACCTCCTCTGGAAGGCCGTTCCATACATCCACAACCCTCTCTGTGAAAAAATACTTCCTTAAATTACCTCTGAGCTGCCCCTTCTATCTTCAAATTGTGCCCCATTGTTCTTGCACACCTCTTTTTGAAAGATGCTACCCTCTTGGACTTTGTTGATTCCTTGAGGTACTTGGAAAGTTTCTATCATGTCCCCCTCCCTCCTTTCCTCAAGGCTATACATATTAAGCTCCTTAAGTCTCTTCATATGTCTTCCTGCAGACCCTGCACCATTTTAGTTGCCCTCCTCTGACAGCTTCCATCCTGTCTATGTCTTTGTGGAGATTGGGTCCCAGAACTGCACGCAGTACTCCAGATGGGGTCTCACCAGCTGTCTGTACAGAGGGATAATAACTTGTTTTCTACTGGTGATGCTCTCCTATGCATCCCAGTATCCCCAGCCCTCCTTGCTGCCCTCTCACATTGCTTGCCCACCTTTAAGTCATCTGATATGACTACCCCAGGTCCCTTTCCATTTTGTTGTTGTTAGTATCTCACCCCCATTGTGTACTCTTCCCCTGGGTTTTTGTTTCCCAGGTGCATTACCTTGCACTTCTTAGCATTGAATCTAAGCTGCCATACATTTGACCATTCCTCTAACCTTGCCAAGTCCCTTCTCATCCTTTCCACCCCACCTTGTGCATCAACTCTGTTGCAGATCTTTGTGTCATCTGCAAAGAAACATACTTTTCCTTCCAGTCCCTCTGCAATGTCACTTGTAAAGACATTGAAGAGGACCGGTCCTAATACTGAAGCCTGCGGTACCCCACTAGTAACCCCCCTTTCTTAAGAGTAGACTCCATTTACTATAACTCTCTGTGTCCTATTCTCCAGCCAATTCTTTACCCAGGCTATCATCTTGGGACCCACTCCCAGGCTGGCTAACTTGTATATTAACCTTGAATGGCACCTCTTGGTACCTCTTGAATGGCAAGTAAAAAGGAACTGAAAAGG
This sequence comes from Neoceratodus forsteri, assembly GCA_016271365.2. Taxonomy (NCBI): domain Eukaryota; kingdom Metazoa; phylum Chordata; order Ceratodontiformes; family Ceratodontidae; genus Neoceratodus; species Neoceratodus forsteri. Next base: position 256,656,177 of record CM057451.1, on the reverse strand, counting down.
GTGAGATTTGTTCACATTTTAGAAAATGTTTTTTTATTTCTTGGTCTCTGATTGTCTGGTACCCATGCCAGGGGGTACATTTAACTTTCAACAGAGACCAGGAAATAAAAAGTGCCAGCTCAGTCTAACTCAGTACCTAAGTGGCATAGCTGTGCCACTTTGGATTTTGAACTTACCAATAGATTTTTCCCATGGTTTAGCGACTGCCCCCCCCCGCCCTGATGATGACCACCAACTACAGTTACATAACATAACAAAACAAACAAACAAAATGCCACACAGGAAAGCAATTCTGCTTTCCCTCTGAAAAACCAAAAACATTTTTTTTCAACCAAGCTGTAGCGCAGGGGAGCTGACTTGGAATACATGCACAGAGCGAATACTTTTTTTTCTTTGTGTAACCCCCCTGCAAATGGGGGTTCCCAAAAGACTTCCAGGAGCTTGCTTGAATGCTCCAAGCCTGAATGGTGTTTGGCATTTAAGCCATTTATCAGTGAGTGTTTTTAGAACCTCTGGTACTGTCTCTTTAAGAGCTGTCTGCTTGCAGACATAATTAGTTTGTATGGGGGACTGTGTGTTTCTTTGATTGAGTACCACCTGCTGCTGCCAATTCACTTCATTTTGCAGTCACTAGGAGTGCAAAGGGAACCTATCTGAAAGATGTAACTGTTTGCCAGAAATTATTTAGAGTAATAATGAAATTACAGTTTGTCTAACCTGCTTTCTTTGCAGTCAGAACTGTGTCTGCTAGTTCCCCATTCTAGTTTTGAACTGCTGAACTGGACCAATCAGTGTGGGTAAGCTAGCTCTAAAATGGTGCCTTGGATGAATCAGAACTTGGACTCATAATCTGAGCCAGCCACAAGAGGATTGTATGGGCAGTGACTCTGGGAGATGTAGTTTAGACTTCAGTGCCTTTTGGACCAACAGCAGCAGTCTATTGTGAGTGACAGCCAATCCAGTCAAGAACTGGGAGGAACTCAAAGGAAGTGCCTGGTTTTGTCGAGTTGGAGTTTCAGTTGAGCTTTGGCAGTGAAGAAGGAAGGAGCCCTGTGCTTTTTCAGTGTGCAGTTTTAGTCAAAAGCGTGGCCTGAGCCCAGAGTTCGGTCTGCAGCTTGTGTAACAGCTTGTTAGGGGTTGGATCCGTCCTGTGAAAGAATCAAAGGATCTCTGAAGAGTAGAAACCAGGCTCACCCTGTAGAAGACTGGAGGAATTGCTGAAAATTGCACTCGGTCTGTCAGGAACTGAATCTGCTGTGTGTTCTCCCGGTATTGTGCAGTAATTGCGATCGGGATACAGATGCAGCCTGCCTGTATAGTGCTTTCCTTTATATGGATGTGTGAAGAGGTTTGTGTACCTCAAGTGAGCCCTGCTGACATTGAAGGACCCTATCTTATTTGGAGGTCGTGAGTACTAATTCAGGGTCGTTCCTGTTGAATTGCCACATTAAATCCAAATGGAATTACTGTACTGCTGACTGTTTAATTCTCCTTTCTCTGTGTGAAAGGGCCCTACCAGCTGCCACGGTTTGACTAGCCACTAGGGCTTGGGTACCCAGGGACAGTAACTTATAGGGATAGGCCTGTCACAGAGCCATAGGTAGATTATTAGAGTGATAAGCTAATTAACCTGATTTCCTGTCCTTGTTATATCCCCTAAATAAATCAGAGCTGCTTGTTTCAGCAAAGTTATACTGCCTGAGGTATTTGTCTATGTTAAAGTACTGTACTGTGATTGTTGCACTGTATCTCATATTTCACAGGAGGTCCCAGTGCCGGAACCAGACCTGGGGGTAAGTGTATACTGTGAAGGTAATTCTGATATATTGTGTGGGCCACTAGTGGGAAGAAAGGGGGGTTGCAGTGTCCCAGAGGGCTGTGACCAAGTTAGTTTAACTATTGCAAACCCTGACCTCTGGGTGGAGGCACCCGCCATTGGATCCAGGCCCCTCAACCTGTTAGTGGCAAATCAGGCAGGGGTAGTAGCCCCTGGGATAGCGCCATCTAGGGGTTACATTTGTAATGAAAAAAAGCAAAATACCTTGCAGTAGTGTCCTACGGCACTTTCAGCCTTGTCCCGGTCCTGTACTCTGAGCATCTGCCCACTCTGCACTCTACGGCAAGCCAGCACCCAGCATCCAAGTACTGCTGGTCTCATCATGGAGCCAGCGGTACAGAAAAAAAACAGAAACATTGTGGTAAGGACTATAGAACTAGAGGGCTATAATTTCTACGGTAAGGACTACTAGCAAACCAAACAGCTGCAGGGCCCTGAGAAAACAAAAGGTACATAGACAGGGAAAAAAGCACATCTGAGGGTACAAACACCCACCAAACACTGCAGTGCCCTGTACTGGCTGACACAACAGAAAAAGATACTACAAATTCATTTGTAATCATTTTTTACAGCATTACTTTAATTTTTTGTAAACTTATAAAAAAAATTACACACGTATCCCATTTTCTAAGCACAATAATATCCCAAAGGGTGGGCAGTATTGGGCAGTACCAGACCTTCCAGGGGCTGTATGGCTCTCTGCCTGTGGCATCAGGCCTCATTACACCCCTGGGCAGTCCGGTTTTGCCCAATACTGCCCACACTGTCGGGTATTATTGCTTGCATATAGGCAACGCCAATATGTGATGTCATACATTCACTGTACTGCCATGTGGGAGGCCCCAGTTGTGAAAAGACTCCTGCAAGGTCCTGATGCCATTCGCATAATGTCTGATATGTATGTGTGTGTGTGTGTGTGTGTGAGTGGCTCCATGGAGCAGATATCCTTAAAGCAGATACCCAGCTATCATTGTTAAAGAAACCTGTGGGCAAGAACAACCCGTGTTCAGCACAACTCATCTGAGCTCATCTTTGCCACACTTGGTTAGGCGAAGAAAATACATTTTCTGTGTATGGACAGCTCTAGCAACTAGTGTAATCAATCCAGGTTTTTTTGTTTTAAGACTGACCCTTAGTCTTCAGCCCTGCACAAATCCCTGCCAGTCCTCCTGCTCACTTTCCTGTTGGAGGGGTGGGTCCTTGCAAGAACAGATGCAACTACTTGGGGGGGTGTGAGGGAGGCTTGGCCCCTGGCTTTTTATCTACAAGTAAGGATATTGGAAACCAACCTTTTAAATCTTGCAGTAACCATTAAAGTCCCCCTTTATGTTTTATATGTGGTTGCACCACTACTGGCAAGAAACATCTGTGCTGATCAGCCTCCCCACACTCATTTCCTTACTTCCTCATTACGGCACCCTATGAGCAAGCTTACTCAAGCTCTCCCAATAAAGAACCAACTCCCCTCCCCTGATGTCAGTGTATGGTGTCATCTCAGAGACAGATGTCAGCCACTGTTTTTTGTATTCTCTGTTTTCTCCCTCTCTTCCTTTCCTGCAGCCCACCCCTCTGTGTCATTCATGTCCCACCACAACCATCTCCAGGCACTCCATAGTTTATCCCTCCTCCTATGGCAGGGCCATCTACCAGACCTTAGGTGGAGACTTTATGGAGGCAGGTGGGTGAGAGGGGCCTGAGGCTTGGGGAAGGTGTCATTGGGGCAGACTGCTAAGGGAAAAGTCATTTTACGTTGTCTCCCATGGACCTCTGATTCCTTAACACTAGAAGTTGTCAGCAGATAAGGACCTCTTGGCCCACCTAGTCTGCCCTAAATTCCCTACCTACTGTGCTATGGCAAACCCTACTCGATCTCCAGCCTTACCCCCTCCGCCCTATTACTGTGGTCCCCTTGTGTCTATCCCATGCATGCTTGAATCCTGTTACCATTTTAGTACCCACAACCTCCATTGGGAGGCCATTCCAGGTGTCCACCACCCTTTCCGTGAAGAAGTATTTCCTCACATCCCCTCTGTGTCTCACCCCCCTCCAGCTCCATGTCATGATCCCTTGTTCTTGAGCATCTTTTCCTATGTAAAATGCTACCCTCCTGTATCTTATTAATACCTTTGAGGTATTTGAACTTTTTTATCATGTCTCCCTTTTCCTCTAGAGAGTGCATATTTAATTCCTTGGGTCTTTCCTCATTGAGTTTTTGATGCAGGCCATGCACCATTTTGGTTGCCCTCCTCTGTACCGCCTCCACACAATGTATGTCCTTCTGGAGATGGAGCCTACAGTACTTACTACTGACACAGTACTCTAGGTGGGGCCTCACCATCAGTCTATACAGGGGTAACACTACTGCCCTCTTTCTGCTGGTGATAACCCTCCCTATGCACCAGAGCATTATGCTAGCTTTTCCCACTGCCTTATCACTCTGCTTTGCTACCTTCAGGTCATCACATATGATGACCCCTAGGTCCCTTTCTGTTTTGTGGTTGCCAATACCTCCCTACCCAATTGGTATGTTGCCCTTGGGTTTCTGTGCCCCATATGCATAATTTTGCACTTTTTGGTACTGAAGCCCAGTTGCCAAACCCTTGACCAGTCTTCCACATTTTTCAGATCATCCCTAATTTTTCCAAACCCTTGGTGTGTCCTTGCTGTTGCAGATTTTTATGTCATCCGCAAACAGGCATACTTTCCCTTCCAGCCCTCCTGCAATGTCGCTAATAAAGACATTGAAGAGGACCGTGCCCAGTAATGACCCCGTGTCACCCGGCTGGTTACCGTACCTTCTTAAGAGTGAACCCCATTTACCACCACCCTCTGACTCCTGTTTCTTAACCAACTTTGTACCCATTTTATTACTTTCAGACCCACTCCCAGGCTGCCCAGCTTGTTTACTAGTCTTCTGTGTGGAACGGTGTCCGAAGGTCTTACTGAAATCCAAATAGGCCACATTCACCTCCCTGCCCTGATCCACTTCACTGGTCACCCAGTCAAAGAACTCAATCAGGTTTGTTTGGTAAGATCTCCTCCCTATGAACCCATGCTGCCTAGGATACTATAATACTCTGGTCACAAGGTATTCCCCAATCCTTTCCTTCAGTAGTGATTCCATTACTCTGCCCACCACTGAAGTCAGGCTGACAGGTCTGTAGATTCTTGCTTTCTTCCTATTCCCACTTTTGTGAAATGGGACCATATCCACCCTCCTCCAGTCCCCCTGAACTTCCGCCGTATCTAGTGATAGGTTGAACAGGGCTGTCAGAGGTGCAGTCAGCTCCTCCTTAAGCTCCTTCACTATCCCAGGGTGTACCCCGTCCAGCCCTGTTGCTTTGTCCACTTTTAGTTTTGTGAGTTCAGGACTCTCTCCTCCGTTAAAGGACTAGTGTCCACCTCCCTTCCTTTAATGCCCCTTCCCCTATATATGGCTCATCACCTACTCCTTCCTTTGTAAATACTGAACAAAAGTACTTGTCCAATATGTCTGCTTTTTTCTGGTCCTCTTCCACATAAACCCCTCATTCTCCTTTTAACCGTACTATCCCTCGCTTGTTCTTCCTCTTTTTGCTTATATACCTAAATAATGTTTTATACCCCTTTTTCACTGACTTGGCAATAGTCTCCTCCATTTGTGCCTTTGCTCTCCTAACTGCTTTCCCTGCCTTCCTTTGTTCCTCCTGATAACCTGCCCTATCCTCTTCCTTCTGTGTCTATTTGTACCTTCTACATGCCAGCTTCTTTGTCTTTACTTTCTCTGCTACTTCCTTAGAGAACCATAGCGGTCTTTGTTTCCTCTTGCTCTTTTTAACCTGCCTGACACAGAGATTTGTTGCCGTCTCAATACCCTCCTGATGCATTCTCCCATTTTCTTGAAATCGGCTGTCCTAAAGTCCAGGACCCTCATTTTAGTGTGGTTTGATTCTGGTCCAGTTCTTGTATTGAGCTATACCGTATGATGATCACTGGTTCCCAGCTGGCTACCCACCATCACGTCAGTGACACTGTCCCTGTCTGACAATACCAGGTCCAGTATTGCCCCCAACCCATGAGTGGGTTTCTTAACTACAGGCAGTTGCCCGAGGTGCACCCCCTGCAGGGAGTCTAGGGTATCCCTACTTTAACTGTTGCTGCAGCTGGGAGGCTCCAATCCACATCTGGTAGACTGAAGTCCCCTGTCAGCAATACCTCCCCCCCTTGTTTACCGTCCTCTGGATTTCTTCTATCATATCCTTATGCATTCCCCCACTGGAGGTCTGTAGATTACCCCTGTGTGAATAGTGGCCCCTTCCATTTCTCCATGGTGACCCACAGTACCTCTGCTTCTCCCTGCCCCTCCTGAATTTCCATAGCTTTTATGTTTTCCCTCACATAAAGAGCCACTCCCCCCCCCCTTTTTCCTACCCTGTCCCTTCTGAAAAGAGCATAACCTGGTATGGCTACATCCCAGTCCTAGTTTTCATTGCACCAGGACTCTGTAATTGCGACTATGTCCAGGTCAGTTTCCCCTCCTGGATGGACGCAGGCCATCACCCCTGTACAGGCCTCTATCCCTCCAGGTGAAGCCACCATCCCCAATGAATCCAAATCCACCTTCCCTGCACCTTTTTCCTAAACCATGTGTTGAAGTTCCTGGTATGGCAAATCCTGTCTTCCCCCCATCATAGACAGGTAGCTCCTCCGACAAGGTAACAGATTGTGCTAATTATCTAAGACCCCTCCCCAATTTCCTGAACTCCTCATAACTGTTTCTGTCTCCTCCCTAGCCAGATCATTTGTCCCCAAATGGACAATGATGTCCAGTTCTCCATCCTCCCTCCCTCCCTCCTGGCTTCTCCGGTGATCCTTAGGATCTTTCTTCCATCCATCCCTTGAGCCATGGCACTGAGAAGGCACCTTACCTCCCTCTCCTCATCCCTACCTGTCACCAACTCTATACTCCTCACTATGGAGTCCCCCACCAGAATTCGCTTACTCCTCCTCTTGGGTCCTCTGCTACCCCCCTTGGGGTCTCCACTATGGAGGACCCCCACATCCATCCTGGTCACTACTTCAGGTGCCTCTGTGGAACAGTCCCATCTGGCCAGTGCAGTGTAGAAGTTTCATAGTGGTACCGGTTGGGGGATGTGCCTGTGCTCCACCACCCTAACCTTCCCCGAGCCCATCACTGTCCAGCCACTCCTCTTTCTGACATGCTTTGAGGCAGCAAAGGTGGACCAGGTGGTCCCTGAGTTGGTCCTCCCAACCCAAGCCACCTCAGCCTTGAGTCTGGCAACCTCCTCCCTCAGCCCAGAAAAGTGCATGCAGATGGTGCAGTACCACAATCTCCAGAAAGTCTCCCTGAAGACTGCCACCACACAGCTGTTGCACTGCACCACTCCCAGCATAGCTACCCATCTACTTCTAGACCTTAACCCACTACCCTTATTTTGTTACTCACCACCTCAGGATAATAACCCCCAGAGATTTTGATTTGATTTTCTTTCTTTCTTTCTTTCTTTCTTTCTTTCTTTCTTTCTTTCTTTCTTTCTTTCTTCACACTCAGGATAATATCCCCTGGTAGCAGGTGTAATGTAACTCTCACACTCTCAGATTCACAATTACAACCTGCCTTTTACATCTGTGCTGTTACACAACCTACCAGAAACCCACTGTTAGAACTGATGTGCACATATCCGCCTCATGTGCCCCCCCCCTCCACTTTGAGCATGTGTCACCAGCTCTCTGTGATCTGTGGCTGGAGGCAGAGACATGTAATATCATGCTCGCCTCATGGCCCTACCAGGGGTCACTGGAGTAGCAAGAAAACACCACTACCCAGCCCAAGGAGCCACATGCACTGCCTCAAGTGTCACTGCATCTCCCGCAGCTGTGGTCTGGTAACCAAAAAAAAAGGATATGAACCCAGGCCACCTGCATGGTAGCATATGACACTACCCCTGGGTCATCCAGTGGCCAACCTATAAGTGCTGTTTGTATCTGGTATCCACATTCTACTGTGTGTGTGTGTGTGTGTGTGTGTGTGTGTGTGTGTGTGTGAAGATGAGGCATTCTACCAGTCAGACTCCCTTTTCTCCAGGGTGCTGCATGCCGTCAGAGTGTGTATGCCAGCCTCCTGTAGATGCAACTGGCATTATGAGCTTAGGATATGAACCCCGATACCCCCCTCACTTGATAATCCAGTGTGGTTAAGCACTAGGTCACTCAGCAGACCAGAGAGTTTCACTTTTCTTATTTTAGTTTTTTTTTTTTCAACTTTATTTTTATTCATGTGCCTTAATACAAACATAAGAAAGTACTGTAGCTTGATTGAAGGGCATAGAAATTATTGTAACAGAGCACTTTATAAACAGGATACATGTCCTATCACTCAACGTCACTGATAAGGTTGGAATAATCGATAATACAATCAGTAATTCACCAACATGTAGCATAATGAAGCATCATGGACACTTTCATAAATTTAGAGTCAATTAAAGGTCCCTGAGAACCAAGTCTCTATCCACTAGCCAGTGTCGTTTGGCTCCATGCAGTGCAGGCAGTGTGACAAGCACAAATAGAATGTCCATACTTCTTTTCACTTGCTGTCCGAAACATTCAACCACTTTTAGCTTCCGAATAAGTAGTGCTAATTTTTCAAAAGAGATAAACAAGATCAAAGACATTAAGCCCAACTGTATGTTATATTTAACAAACAGCAAGTACCTGATCATTAACTCTAGTAGTAGAGAACAGTAAGAGAGTTCCCTAAAAAACAGAACGAGCTTCCCCTAGGAGACCGGTGGAGGAATAGAGTATAAACCCATAAATTTGCAACTTGTACTGCAGGTAGACACCTCTTGCCATACATAGAGGAACACTCGAGCTGAATCCAGTAGCTACGTGGAAATGGAAGATGGTAAAGTGCTTTTCCCTGAAAATCACTCCAGGCCATAGGGTCATGGCCATCATAAACCCTCTGACTCTCGTCAGCTGAGCCAAGACAAACCTTAGGCGCCTGTAAACCAGAATGAAGCGCATACACACACACTCCTCTTATATCCCATCTGCACTATCAGTGCTATATAGTTACCAGGAACTCAATGCAACATACCCCCCCCCAATGGTCTACATACAATTTAAAACATTATATTAAAACACAGATCACACACATTAATATGTGTTATCCAGCTAGTTAAGAGCAACAGGAGTACTGTAGTGTAAACTGTTTGGAGTCTGAGTTCAACATTTTCAGCCGTCAGTATTCAATTCCTGAAATTCAGTGAGCTGGTGTTCAAAGTCCTCCTGAATTTTAGTTAGCTTTTTGCCTGCCTCTTCTGGGACAGAGAATATCAGAATGAATGTTTTACCTGCATAAACCAGGTGAAGTCAAGCAGGCAACAAAAGAGAATGTGAGACTCCCAGAGCATTTAGGGCCAACTCTGCATCAAGATCAAATGATTTCCTGCTTGGCAGGTCGAATAGTTTAAGTTAGGGAAAGGAACAAAAAAATCCATCTTGTAATGTTAACTGTCTCTACTGCTTTGAGGCCTCCAACACCCTATCTTGGCTATGAGGAAATACCGGTCACTGCCAGGATGGTTCAAAGGAGGTCTGAATTCACTGGTCGGTAACATAGATTCATCCTATAAGCTTTAAATAGTTGTATAACCAAATTAAGTCCCAAGGTTGCTCGTAGCAGGTCCGTGACAAAAGTTACACAGTTTGCACATTCAAGATTCACAGGTACCCCAAGAATTCTCAAGTGTGCTATCCAAGCCTCGCTCTCTAAATGCTCAAGGTGTACATGGAACAACCTCTTCTCCTAAGGCACCCCGGTGACCGCAGTCACTGACAGGCTGGCTCATGTTGTGGCATGCTGTGCCTCAGAGGAGATCTCTTCAACTTTAGTTTCAACCAGTGTTACCTCTGTGGTAAATGTATAGATTGTTTTTTTTACCACAAAGTCCTGTAAATCCTTCACTACTTTGAGAACTTCTCCTAGCATTGATCCCTCAACTCCGCTCGTAGTAACACCCATGCCACTCGGCCCTACACCATTATGCAGCGTATTCTACTTGCCCTTGCTGGTCTTCTGTGGCATCATCTGACACGCATTCACCATTACTGTTTTTAGTAAAATTCACACAGCAAAGTAAGTAAATCCCATTCTGTCAACCTAAAGATTTTTCAAATTTGCAAAAGTTAGCTCAAAACTGTAATTTTTTACATTTAAATGCAACGGTCTGCAAAGTGCAAAAAGAGTTCTTGTCAGCTGCTAGCCAGGGCCCCCCCCCTTTTATTTTAGTTTTGAAATGAAAAGGAACAATACAGCTTTAAGAGTCAGAGTACATCTCATTTCTAGGTGTGTTCAACTTGGGGGCTGATGTGGGGTGAATAAATATAGAGCCTGTTTAACCAAACCTCATTTAACCAAATCTCTGGTATCCAAATCAGCCATGGTTCCCAGCCTTTCTGCTGTCTCTGCTTTTCACTTCCTTTATTGTCTGCAATCTGCATTAGCATGATTCGCAGCTAATTAAAACTCCCTTCAGTAATAATGCCAATGCTGCCTCAGCTGTTAACAAGCTGTAAAAATGTATTTAATGGCTACTAAACAGTTCGCGTTTCACCTATGTAACCCCCCAACCCCTTGTTTAACTAGCAGGGCTGTTCCTCTCACCGCAGATGTCTAGGGGCAAACGAGAGGGGTGGGGGTTTACATAAGTGAATACTGATTTGGAAAATAGAGAAATGGCCACCATTAGGCTAGGTGACCTGACTGTTACGCTAGAACAGTCAAACCCAAGTGTGGCTACCTGGCATACACCTGGGGGGACCAACTACCACGGCCAGCAACCCAGGTCCCTCAGAGAAAACGTTTGCTCACAATTATGCTAGGTTTGCATTTCTGGACAGGGGCACCCAAGTAAATCCAGACAAGGAAGCAATAACAATACTGTCCAAACCAGGCTGGGATTCTAGAGTGTGGCTCTTATTCACTTAACACAGTAGGAATAATCACAAAGTGAAGATGGACCCCCACAGGGCTACACATACAGTACTGGTAATACAAATTCTCCAGAGTACAGAAGTTTCTGAATTCTCATTTAGCATAGCTAGAAGAAACACAAAACAGTGGATACCCTGGTTCTGAAATGGAGATTGGCACTTACGGCCAGACGAAGTACATTTCCCATCGACTAGGCTCACACGACCAGTACTAGGAGACTTTCCTATATTTAATGAGGAATGATGAGGTTTGATGAGTTCAAGCTTCTCCTTGGGATTAACCACATTCACATTGCTCTTATTACTGAGACCTGGTGGGATGCCAATGATTCTTGGGATAAAAATATCCAGGGATACAATTTGTATCTCAAAAACAGAGAGCACAGAAAAGGTGGTGGGGTCGCCATATATGTACACCAAACAATAGATAGTGAAGAGCTTTCTGATGGTACTGATCTTGAAACCCTTTGGGTGAAAATAAAACCCCATATGGGCCCACCATTTATTCTTGGTCTAGTATATAGACCTCCTTCTATGACTCCAGTAAATGATGATAAACTATTACAATATCTTAGAAACCTCGATCCATCCAAAAATTATGTGATCATGGGGGATTTTAATTTAAACAGTGTTAATTGGGTCCGTACATCTGCATCTATTAAAGCAGATCGATGCTATGTGGAATTATTCAATGAGATAGGATTAGAACAACTGGTCCAACACAATACTAGGAGTAATAAAATATTAGATCTTATATTAACAAATATTGCCCATTGTGTAACCCAAATTGATGTAAAAGCACCTTTGGGTAATAGTGACCATAATACTGTTAACTTTCAAATTACAGAAAGTAAAACCTTACCTACTAAAGGGGTAACCCGGGTTTTAAATCTTGCTAAGGCTAACTTTGAAAATATGAAAAATACCATATGCTGTTGGGATTGGCAGGTATTATTTAGAAATTTAACAGTAGAGGCTAAATGGCATCTCTTGGTTAATAAACTAAAGGACTTAATTAAAATAAATATCCCAACTAAAAATAAATATGATCTCAAACATAAACCTACACCAGGATGGATGTCCCCTAGAATAAAAGCTCTAATTAATAAAAAGAATAAACTATAAAAGCAAATAAAAAAGGGATTCACACATCTTAATTTAAAATATAGGGAACTACTAAAAACCATAAAAATTAAGATAAGACAGGAAAAAACTCAATTTGAGCTAAAGTTGGCATCGAGGATGAAAGATAATAAGAAAAGTTTTTTTTCCTACATAAATAAAACTAAGGGCAATTCTAAAACCATAGGCCCATTCACTACACAATCAGACTGTGTAGCAAATAAACACGAAATAGCAGATATACAAAATCAATATTTCTCTTCAGTTTTCAATACCATTTCTCAAGGGGAAATAAAAGAATTGGAGGGTTCTATGCCTGGACGGCTTGTGATTCAGCCTAAAGATGTTTTGAATAAGCTAAAAGGAATAAATATCAATAAATCCCCCAGTCCAGATGATATTCACCCAAGGGTACTGAAGGAACTCGCAAGTAAGATTTATTTACCCTTGACTAATATATTTCAATACTCCCTAGATACAGGGGAAGTCCCAAATGATTGGAGGGTGGTAACAGTCGTCCCTATACATAAAAAAGGCCCTACAAACAAACCTGAGAATTTTAGACCCGTTAGTCTTACATCACTGATTGGGAACATTTTGGAACAGTTTATTAAGGACTTCATTCTGGAACACATAAATCATAGTGAACTTACTGATAGTTTTCAGCACGGCTTTACCAAATCATGATCATGTTTAACCAACTTATTAACTTTTTATAATAAGGTAACCGAAGCAATTGATAATGGCAATTCAGTGGATCTAGTGTTTATTGATTTTGCAAAGGCTTTTGATAAGATCCCGCATTTTGAGCTTATCAACGTCCTAAGGAAAACTAAACTAGATAAGAATATTGTAAACTGGATTGTAAATTGGCTCGGAAATAGGAAGCAAAGAGTTGTCATAAATGGGGTATTTTCGAGCTGGGCCCTTGGGGCTAGTGGTGTTCCCAAGGGATCAGTGTTGGGTCCTTGTCTATTCAATGTTTATATTTCATCTTTAAAATCAAACGAAGATAATATTTGGCTGTTATAGTTTGCAGATGATAGTCACATAGGCTCTATTATCAATAAAAAGAATAAAAGTATTGTCCTACAAAACTTTCTAGACAAAGTTACAAACTGGGCCCATGGGAGAAAGTTAACACTGAATAATGATAGATGTAAAATAATGTATTTGGGAAAACATAACCGATACTTTCAATATAAGTTGGGGAACGAAATACTAAACCAAACCTCTGAAGAAAAATATCTTGGCCTATTCATTACCCCTGATTTAAAATTTAATTCAGATTGTACCAGACAAGTAAAAAAGGCAAATCAGAATCTGAATTGTATATTCAGACATGTGGCCAGTTGGTCATTGGAGGTGTTATTACCATTATATAATGCTTTGTTCAGACCACATCTTGAATATTGCATACAAGTCTTGTCCCCCTATATTAAGGATGACATACATAAAATTGAAGGAGTTCAGAGAAGATTTACTGGGGTTATAGTAGGGATGAAAGGTAAAACTTACGAGGATAGGTTAAAAGCTTTGAATTTATACACGTTGAGGTATAGAAGGCAAAGGAGAGATCTGTGTCTTATTTATGATTTACTACAGGATTCAACCATTACCAAGGGGATGGGATTAATAGAATCTGAATTTAGACTCAGTAGCCGTAAACATAAAAGACAGCTATTGACTGAAAAATGGCATTCACTAGGGAGAAAAAAATGGTTTAGTGTGAGATCAGTCCCATTATGGAACACTCTTCCTACATTTGTGGTAGAAAGCCCAATATGAATCTATTTAAATCTAATTTGGATCTAGTGATGTCAGATTCAGACAAATTTGGACAAATATAGGCAAGTGATTAAATGGCAAGCATTATGGACTCATTGTCTTTTCGCTTGAAATACCTATGAAACCTATGATGGTGGTGCACATGACCACAAAGGAGCACATCCAGGCTCAGAACTTTCAGAACCCACTGTACTGGAGTAAACTGAGAGAAAACAACTCATATCCAGGGGTAACTACTTCCATTAGGCATTGGCCAGATGCACTAAATAAAAAAGTACTGGTGCCCAAACTTAACCCAGAGAGGTAAACAGGGTCACTGCAGATGGAGGATCTCCCACCTTTTGCTTCCAAGTTTATATTCGGCAATTCATCTAGTTAATAACACGATACAACTGTAGAAAACTGTAGATGCTGTCTTGAAATGCATATCACATTTAACATACTGCACACACACACACCTCTAAGTTGTCAGAAGTTAAAAGTTCTGTACTTGGACGGTCACATACTGGACTCCAATGTAGGCAGACACTTTTAAAACATAGAAAGTCTAGGTGACAGGGACCCTTTGTCAGAGAAATTCACCTCTAGGTATTGCAGATGCCCTTTCTGGGCTTACTCAGAAGAAAAGTTATACTCAACAAATGAAGATGTCCAAGGCAGCTTCACCAGACAGAATGGATTGAGGGGATTCTCCTGAACCCTGAAGATCGCCCCATCCCTCCTGGGATGGGACAAAGGAAAACCCACTCAGCATGGTCTCCACCATTTCAGACACTGTCTTCTATGTTCTTCTTCTTGGGTGAGAACAAACTACCCAAAACAAAAGGTAGCTCTCTGTCAGAGCTAAATGAAGAGCTGCACAGCAAGCTGCCGCCTCCTCCTGGAACTCACACTCCAAGACTCTCAACATTCTACTCTAGCTGACAACTGCTTGCCAGAGTGTGGCTTATGCTGCTGCAAGATTTCTAAGATTACATCATCACTCCAGCTCAACTGAGGCTGAAAACAGAGTGTGACAGAGTAAAACCCATTTACCTGGCATTTCACAAGCTGCCTTCCCTGCCTGCCATTGATTCTAACTGGGATTCTACTAACCCTTGGGAACAAGGGGGTTACACCTACATTCCTGTTGTGTGTTAACTGCTTGAAGTTCCAATGACCAAACACAAAAGGTCCATGCTGGATAATGGACAGGAGTTACTAATCAATGAATGTCTTGAAAGTGGGCAAAAAATCGTAGATGTGGCCAAGCAGTTTGGGGCTAGCAATGCAACAGTCAGTGAAATTAAAAGTGCAAAAGGACTTCGCCTCCTCAAAGAATTGCAGCGTAAGTCATGCCAGGCACTCCTGTCATGATGACTCTCTCGACAAAGCCATTTTTATATGGTTTGTGCAAAACAGGTATAAGGGGACCCCAATCTCAGGAACAATTTGAAAAGAAAAAGCACTTCATTTTCATAAGCAGCTGAATGTTGAGTACCCATTCTCAGGCAGTGAAGGACGGCTAGAGAGATTTAAGCAGAATCAGGAGTCACCAGCTAGCAGTCATTGGTAAGATAATGTGTACAAGCATGGAAAGCTTAGAGCCCTTTTGTAGAAAATACGGGGCACTATGCGTCGAGAAGGGCTGTCTGATGAAGCTCTGTAAAATGCTGACGAAGTAGGCACCCACTGCTACTGAAAAGTACCTCATCAGTGGAAAAAATGCACCTGAATTCAAAATAATTAAGAAAGAAAAACACCTGACTGTTTTAGCTGCCAGCAATGTTACTGGCTATCATAAGCTCCCTTTGCTAATCACTGGGAAATCACAATCCCCAAGGTGTTTCATGCATATGAATATGAGCAGTCTACCTGCCCTGTGTCACTCTCAATGCAGTGCCTGGATGAACTCTGAAATTTTTAAAGATTGTTTTTCATTTTGTGCCTGTTGTTAAAAGTCATCTGTGGTCTCAGGGTCTGCCATTGAGAGCCATACTCCTAATCGACAATTCAGGAACGCACCCCAGCTCAAAGACACTAAGAACTGACGATTGTGCAATCTGTTGTGAATTTTTACCTGCAAACATGATGGCTACATCAGCCAATGGACCAGGGAATCCTGGCCACTGTAAAGAGAATCTGTTGAACAAAGCTGCTTACAACTGTGCTCCTAGAAGAAAACAATGAAACATCACTTGTTAACATAAAGTCAATGACAAGGACGCACTTCTAATGCTGGTGGAGGCATGGAAGAAGGTAAACCAGACACAGTTGGAAATGCTAGCAAAGTCTTGCCTGCAGTGGACAGTGACTTAGATACTGACCATTCTAGTGACCAGATGATGGAGGGCATGGCAGCTCTCCATTCAGCTGGTCAGCAGATGAATCTGAGGACATGGTGGAGGAATGGGCACAAACCTATGAGGGCAATAAGGGTTATGGGGAGATGACTAATGCCACAATCGTAGAATCGGTCATAAATGAGCCACCAGAGCAGGAGGACGAGGAGGCTTCTGAGGCTGTCCCAGACACCCAGACAACCCCCTCTGATGCAGAAGCAGCTGATATATACATACATATACACACACTGGGGACGACACATTCTATTAAAAAAGCATTGTTAGACAAGCAGTTCACAGTTACAACAACATTTACATCTGTAACCAGTTTGTATGGTAGCAGAGCACAGTGGCCAGATCACAGACTTTAGAACACAGAGAAATGGGAGAATAAGTTCAAATCCCTCCAGAGCCACTTAAATGTTTTGTAATCTTGAGCAAGTCACTTAACTTTGCACTACTTCAATCACCCCAGTGGTAAAAATGGCTAAAAGCAGGACCCCACTAAAATCTAGATATATCTCAGCTAGTCTATCCAGGATGAATCACAATTAAAACAATAAAAAAAATCAAGCTGCAGTTGTTCCATTGTATCCGGTTATAGAGTTTCTCATAACTCCAGAGTTTTATCCTGCCCAACAAGGTTAGCTGTTTAATGAAATCCAAGGAAGGGAAAAAAGAAGGCATTTACACACGCTCTCAATAAACTCACCATAAAGTGCGTTGGTTAGGATTAGTCTCTAATTACACACCAGCTGGAATGGAACTGAGGTACACATTCAACTGACTAGTACAATAAACAAGAGAAGCTGCCAGCACTATCTCAGTGTTTTGCCCTTTGTGCTTTTTCAGTTTGTTCACTAATGTGAAAGGCCATCGACATTAGCCAACTCTCTTCACTGATTGAATAAATAAAGCATTCCTAGAGAAGGGGACCTGTCCAGTAGTAAAAGGGTTAGAATGCCTTCTGCGTGCAAGCAGACAGTTGTGCTGGGTGTAGGACTGTTTGTGGGGGGGGGGTCAATTCTGGTTGCTCCCACTGCCTGACTCACTGTCCGTACTGATGTTACATCTAGCAGGTTACATAGAAACATAGAATCTGTCGGTAGATAAGGACCATATGGCCTACCTAGTCTGCTCATTTCCCCACTCACTGTTGCAGTCCCAGATCCTATTTGATCTGCTGCTTTCCTGCTCTGCACATCTCCAGGGTACCTCTATGTCCATCCCATGCATTCTTGAACCCTAGTAATGTCTTCGTCCCCACCACCTCTGCTGGAAGGCTATTCCACAGCTCCATCACCCTTTCAGTAAAAATGTACTACCTAACATTACATAGAAATATAGAAGTTGACAGCAGATAAGGACCGCAAGGCTCATCCAGCCTACCCATTTCTTTTTCTACCTTATGAGTGTGCCATCGGCCTTTGCTCTGCCAATGGCCTATCTATTCATATTCATCTGTATTGCTCCCTTATGCCTATCCCATGCCTGTTTGAAGCCCTGCACTGTATTCATATCCACCACTTCCTAAGGTAGGCCATTCCATGCATCCACCATCCTTTCTGTGAAAAAGAACTTCCTCACATTACCCCTGAGCCTTCCACCCTTCAGCCACATATCATGCCCCCTTGTTCTTGTGCAGAGTTTTGTCTGAAATATGCTTTCCACCTATACCCTGTTTATTCCCCTAAGGTACTTGAAAGTCTCTATCATATCCCCCTCTCCCTTCTTTCCTCCAGTGAATAGATATTAAGGTCCTTAAGTATTTCCTCGTAGGGCTTCTGGTGCAGTCCATGTACCATCCTCGCTGTCCTTCTCTGGACAGCCTCTGTTCTGTCAGTATCCTTCCGGAGAGGTGGTCTCCAGAACTGGACACAGTACTCCAGCTGAGACCTCCCCAGTGATCTATACAGTGGCATCACCACCTCCCTCCTCCTGCTTGTTATGCCCCTCCCTATGCACCCCAACATTCTGTTTGTTCTCTCCACTGCCTTCTCACATTGTTTGGTC
Organism: Neoceratodus forsteri; assembly: GCA_016271365.2. NCBI lineage: Eukaryota > Metazoa > Chordata > Ceratodontiformes > Ceratodontidae > Neoceratodus > Neoceratodus forsteri. The sequence goes on along the minus strand of CM057451.1, from coordinate 256,638,099 downwards.
AACCTTCAGGACGTCAGATATGATAACCCCCAGGTCTCTCTTCTGACTTGTGGTGACCAGAATTTCCCCACTCATCCTGTACTTCTCTCTTGGATTCCTGTGACCCAGGTGCATGATCTTGCACTTTTTAGCATTGAAACTCAACTGCTAGACACCCGACTACTCCTCTAATAGGCTTAGGTCCTTTCTCATTTTTTCCACCCCCTCCAGTGTGTTCACTCTGTTGCAGATCCTGGTGTCATCTGTGATGAGGCAGACCTTTCCCTCCAGATGCTCTGCAATGTCGCTAATGAAGACATTGAATAGGACTGGCCCCAGCACCGACCTCTATGGCACCCCACAGGTCACCTCCCTCTCCTCAGATTTCATGCCATTTACCACCACCAGCTGAGTCCTGTCCCATAGGCAGTTCCCAACCCACTTTACCACCGCAGGACCAACTCCCAGGCTCCTTAATTTATTTAGCAATCTCTTGTGTGGGACGGTGTAGAAGGCCTTGCTGAAATCCAGGTAGGCCATATCCACCACCACTCCCTGATCTACCACCCTGGTTACTCAGTCAAATAAATCTATAAGATTCATCTGACAGGACCTTCCCGCTGAGAATCCATGCTGCCTTGGATCCTGTGCCCCACTGTCCTCCAGAAACTTCCCAATCCTCTCCTTAAGTAAGGACTCCATTAGTTTCCTCACTACTGAGGTCAGGCTTACAGGTCTGTAATTTCCTGCATCCTCTCTGCTCACTCTTGTGGAGAGGGATCACATCTGCCCTCCTCCAGTCCTCAGGTACCTACCCTTCTCTAGTGATGCATTGAAAAGAGTAGCCAGTGGTTCACCCAGTACCTCCCTGAGTTCCTTTAGTACTCTGGGGTAGATCCCATCTGGTCCCATTGCCTTATCTGCTCCCCCCCCCCCACCGAGTTCTTCCAGGACTCTTTCCACTGTGAATGGGCTGGTGTCTACCTCTCTCTCTCCTGAATACCCCTCTTAATGAGTTTCGGTCCCTCGCCTTCCCCTTCACTGGTGAATACTGAGCAAAAGTATTTGTCTTTTCTAGGTCATCCTCCACCCTTTCTCCTCCTTCTTTCTTCAGCCTAACGATCCCATTTCTGGTCTTTTTCCTCTCGCTACTGTATCTGAAGAAGTGTTTCTACATGTCCTAGTTATATTTCTCGTGCTTTGTTTGAACAATGCACAGTGCTAAATGCATAAAACTAAGTTCTGCTGTGATTTATTTGGAGTTTTTTTAGGCTAGTATTATTAAGCAATAAGGCAAGATCAGGAGTTATGTGTTAATGGCCTGCTAATCACCCTCTAGGGGCGTACTGTGGCACGAGTCACAGCCAAGTGCCATATGCCCCTAGAGGGTGATTAACCAACCATTAACATAACTCCAGATCATGCCTTATTGCAATTAGGCTCTACTGAATGTTAATAGAAGACAAGCATACGGTTGCTATAATGTTTACAGCGAATCAGAAAACTCAGTGTCTCAAACTTTTTTATAGTTATTATTATCATAGTGAAGTGGGAGGGACAAAATATACAGAGTCCCATCTGACATTAAAGTGATGAGCATTCCTGCAAAACAGTTACAGTAGGCATCGGCAGGATTCAAATTTCCAAACAATCCCAAGAAATGTAATTTAAGGACATTCTGCAGGCAAAACATTTCGAGCGTCACTGAAATTTAAGGTCCCACAGGTGTTTTTCACATCACCAAGGAGTTCTCATGCATTTCCAGCAATGTCATACAGTATATTGTATTTTTTGCAGGAAGTATGCAGCTAGAGTATCTACATCAGAGAAACTTGCAGATGCCTGGCTGACCAGTTCAGGGTACATTGCAGGGCAGTCAGGAATGGAAACACTAATAAACCCATTGTATCCCATTTTACCTTCATAAACCATAGAAACACAGAAGTTGTCGGCAAAAAAGGACTCCATGGCCCACGTAGTGTGCCCTAAAGTTCCCTACCTACTGTGTTACCACAGACCCTATTCGATCTCTGGCCTTACCCGTACCCCCCAGCCCTGTTATTAAGGTTCCTTTATCCCATGCATACCTGAATCCTGCTACCATTCTGGTACCCATCACCTCTGCTGGGAGTTTGTTCCAGATGTCCACCACCCCTTCCGTGAAGAAGTACTTCCTCACATCCCTTCTGAGCCTCCCCCTTCATATCATGCCCCCTTGTTCTTGAACTTCTCTTTCTATGTAAAATGCTACACTCCTGTACCTTATTAATACCTTTGAGGTATTTGAATGTTTCTGTCATGTCACCCCTTTCTCTTCTATCCTCTAGAGAGTACATTTTTAATTCCTTGAGATCACAATGTCAATGATCCTTCTGTTTGTGTCCTTCAGCGGGGTTTCTTGGATGGTGACCAAAGAAACAAGCATTTGTCAATGCCGAATGTTTGCTTGCTGTCATTGGCATGCCATTTCACCACACCCTACCCTCCAGACACCGACAAGTGTTACGGTGTGCCTTGGGGTCTTTGGACCTCATGCTCACCCCATTCCATCAAGAAATATGGTGAGATGGGTGCAGTATAGGAGAATGGGTGAACTTTGGGGCCGAAGAGTCCAAGGCACACCTCGATGCCTCTCACTGGCTGTAGGGTGTGGGTGGGGGTGGACTGGTATGAGCATTACAGGTGACAATCCCAAGTTACACCCATGATGCCTGTCAGTCTCTACATGGTGGGGCGTTATGGTCGGAAACCCTAACGCCTCAGGTATTCATTGGTATTTTCAGTCCAAATTTTCAACATGGGTTTTTTGTGACCCCCACCTGATGAACAGTGGTAATATCAGTTTGTTAGCCGTAAGCTGATTTTGCACAGTGACTACGGCATTTGGCAGCACAGGTGCGAAAACACATTTCAAACAGGATGTGAAAAATGACAGCTGTACTGCTCATGGGGAGGTGTAAAAAATGGCAATGTTGAAAATCTGCAGTGAAAATAGTAAAAAACTGGTGAAGTCATGAAAGGCACAGAGAAACTGTACTACACCCTTAATGTAATTATATGGGGATTTTTTACAGCAGATTGTCAACACAGGCATTTTGGGACCTCCGCTCATGAACAGTGTCACTGTCATTTTCTTAATCTGGTCCGAACAGTGATTTCCCACAGCAACCATGCATTTCTGCGCAGAAAGTGTGAAAACACATTTCAGCCATGTTGTGAAAAATGACAGCTGTACTGTTCATAAGGAAATGTGGAAAAATGCTAGTGGTGAAAGTCTTGACTGAAAATATTACAAATTCATGAACTTATGAGGGTGCGTAGAAACAGTGCAATGCTCGCTCGTAACGCAGTCATTTTATGGATTTTTGTCACCAAATTTTCAACATAGCTATTTTAAGACCTCTGCTCATGAACAGTGTCACTGTGATTTTCTTAATCTGCCCCAAACATTAATTTTGCACACCGACTGCACCATTGTGCGCTACATGAGCGGAAACACATTTTGGGGGAGATGTGAAAAATGATAGCTGTACTGCTCATAGGAGGTGTGGTAAAATGGCAATGTTGAAAATCTGGAGGAAAATATTACAATTTAGAAAAATTACGAGCGCAAGTGAGGAACAGCGCAATGCACACTGTGAACAGAAGCTGGCTTGGGGAATTTTCACCAAATTCTCAGCAGAGAGTTTTGGGGGGGCCTAACTCATGAACTGTGGCACTATCCCTTTGTTACTGGGTCCCAAAAGGTGGATCCGTGCAGTGACTACAAAATCACCTTTCTGGACCAACTAACAAAATGACAGTGACTGAGTTCATGAGGTGGGGCCCCAAGAACCCCATGTTGAAAATTTAGTGAAAACATTTCCCAAAATGGCTGAGATATGCACCAAAGTTGAAAAAAACCCTATTTATGCCATTATATAGCTAACCAGCATTTCTTCAGTTCACGGTCGGCTTTGAAGAGTGCAGATGTGTTCCTGGTCCACCGAAGATCATCATGTTGGCCTCCAGAGGTAAGCATGGGATGGGATGTGAGGAGGTGGATGCGCAGAAGGTGGGTGCGGGTTGGAGGAGGGGGGGCAAGACAATCAACGAGGGACCTTTTTGGTTTTTAGGTCTTTTTTTTCTTTTAGGAAGACAACGCGGGATTTTTGCCACACTGGGGCGGGCTCCCAGCATGGCAGCTGGGAGTTTTTTTGAAGGGGGCCAGTGGAGCTGATGGGGGATTGGGCACCCCTGTCAGCCATACAGAGGTTTGCCATGCTGGGGTGGGCTCCCAGCATGGCACCTGGAAGTGTGTTGGGGGGGCAGCAGATGGATGTTTGCCACACTGGGATGGGCTCCCAGTGTGGCACCTGGAAGTGTGTTTGAGGAACAGCAGACGGATGTTTGCCATGTTGGGGTGTGCTCCCAGCATGACATCTGGAAGTGTGTTAGGGGGGCACGGAGCCGACGGGTTGGTCACCCCGTTGGCCACTGTCGCTGTACTGGGAGTGCATACATGCTGGGTGGGCTCCCTGAAAGCATGCACCTATGTGTTCATGGGGAGAAGAACTGTCTATGACAGACAGTTTAGATGCAGTGCTGACAATTGTCTCAGTGTGTTCTCCTTTCAACTGTACGCCACTGCATCTGAATGGCTGTCATAGACAGCTTGGACATTTATTGGCATGGTGCAGCCACACCTGCAAAAGGGAGCAGGGCATTGGAAGTGGGGGAGGCACACCTATGAAAACTCGTATGGTGGCACTACATTTCTTGCATATGCGTGCAAGCAAACATAAAAACAGCAACTGAGTAACTCTTAAGAGGTGAGTGATCAGTGACTAGCCTGAGCTGATAAAGTGAAGATCCCCATCGAGCCACACAGAAATGTACCTCAGTGTTCCTCCAGTAGTGCTGCCACCACGTTGAGGAGGAGGAAGAAGGGCTCGGCTAGTTTGTACCCCCTCACTAACTGACAGATGGCACAACTGTGGTGCTGATTGTGGTTGTGGGTTGCGCTGGTTTACAGGCATTCTGTCATCATTGCAGAGGTGTTGTGTGGCTGTGTGCTGCTGTGAAGAGGTGCTGAGGAGGGGGATGGTGCAATCTGATCTGGTTTGAACAACACTGCTCTGCCAAAGACAAGTAAAGGGGCCAGTTGGTGTGTCTTTATAGACTGCAACATTAAAAATTAAATTACTAAGTTCAATGTTTTCTAACCGTACTACAAGAAAGGGTGGACAGCACATAGAGAAACCACAGGGTCCTCCTAAATACCTCCTGCTTCCTTTATCATACTTATAAGGTTGCGTGTGTCATATAGCCTACACAAGCTCTTTGTCCCACCGAAATAAGACATTTTCGGGGGGGGGGCACCATTTGCAAGTTTGCCTAGAGGTGGCACCATTCCTCCAGGGAACAGAATTTTAAATTATTTGCAGATTAACATTTTTTTTTTTTTATTAAAAGGCTGCGATGGACGGCCCACCAGATTGAAAATGCTACATTATAAGAATTGACAAATTGGGTGCTCTCCAAAAGTTAAATGCATTGAGAAATACACTAAGGGAGACCTTCCATACTGAAATACACATTGCAAGGTAGAATGCTTGTATATTTTGATTCTGGGGTTATTGTTGGGGGGGGGGGGGGTTCTGGAAGCCTAAAATGAAAGTCTGGAAATCTTATTTTTTATGTTGGTGCGCTTGTGCAGCCAACATCTTGCGGCAGTGGGGATTTGGAGGCACGGTCGCTGTTGGGAAAATGCAGGGCACGCACCAGTAGATGTGTCCCTCATTCCCCAATCAGCCTGCATGCCGGCGCCACACCGTGCATAGTAATGTGGTGAGCACATCTAAGGAAAGTTCTGCTGCAATGTGAGCAAAGCTCGTCACATGCAGCGGACCCTTCCTACATGCTCGCCAGCTACTAACATGGCAGTTAAACTGTCAACTTTGGGGGTGCCCAATCCCCTGGTCTGCTTACCCTGCAAAGTATGTCCCAACGGGGGAGCCCACTCCCCGTCGGCAGAATGTGTCTACCCCTTGCTTTCACTGTTTGCCGACGGGGTACCCAATCCCCATCGGCATCCGTCTCCCCCCTTTCCCTCTGCAATGTGCCAACGGGGGAGCCCACTCCTCATCAGCATGATGCCCTCTTCTTCTGTGCCAACGGGGGGGTGCCCAATCCCCCATTGGCTACTGTATACCCCCACCAAAAAGAAACCACCTGTAAAAAGAAACCGCTCATGTCGTGTTTTGTTTAGTACCTGCAAGCAGAAAATGGTCCTTGTAATCTCCCTACCCACCACCTGCACCCACCCACTGTGCACCCTGCCCTGCACCCCCACCCCATATCTTACCCCAGAGCACAGCGCGAGAATCTTCGTGGACCAGAACACGCCTTCACTCTTCAAAGCCGACCGCCAACTGAGGGAACACCGTAAGCTGTATAATGGGATAAATAGGGTTTTTCCAACTCGATGCATACCTCGGGCATTGTTTGGAATTTTTGCACCAAATTCTCAACATGAGTTTTGGGACCCCTCCTTATGAATTCTGTCACAGTTATGACGTTAATCGGTCCCAAAGGTGATTTAGCAGTCACCGCGCAGAATCACCTTTGGGACAGATTGCGCGAGACAATGGCAGTGTTCATGAGGTGGGCTCTCAAAAGGCTATGTTGCAAATCTGGTGGAAAAAATCCAAAAAATGGCTATTTTACGAGCGTGCATTGTGCAGTTGCTACGCATGCTCGTAACTTCACGAATTCACAATATTTTCATGCCAGATTTTCAACATTGTCATTTTTCTACACCTCCTTATGAACAGTGCAGCTAACAATTTATACATCCTGGCCAAAATGTGTTTCTGCACTTCCGGCGCACAATACCGCGGTTGCTATGGGAAATCAGTGTTCGGGGCAGATTATGAAAATGACAGTGACACTGTTCATGAGCAGAGGTCCTAAAATGCCTATGTTGAAAATTTGGTGACGATACTCCATAAAATGACTGTGTTACGAGCGTGCATTGCGCAGTTTGCACGCATGATCATAACGTTCTGCATTTGTAATATTGTCACTCTGGATTTTCACTATTGGCATTTTTCCACACCTCTTGATGAACAGTACAGCTGTCATTTTACATATCCTGCCCAAAATGTGTTTTCGCACGTCCAGAGCAGAATAGCGCAGTCGCTGTACGAAATCACTTTTAGGGACAGTTTGAGGAAATGACAATGACACTGCACATGAGTAGAGGTGCTAAAATGCCTATGTTGAAAATCTGGTACTGGAACTCCATAAAATGACTGTGTTACAAGTGTGCATTACGCATTTCCCACACACCCTTGTAACTTCGCACATTTGCAATACTTACATGTCACATTTTCACCACTGCCATTTTTTTACACCTCCTTATGAACAGTACAGCTGTCATTTTTCACATCCTGCCAAAAATCTGTTTCCGCACTGCATTACCAAAGCCAATACCAGCGCGACAATATTCGGCATTGACAAATGCTTGTTTTTTCACATTATACTGCCAAAACTGACGTATGCAGTAGGGGAAAGGAATGATTTTCTCATTCTGGGATATGTGGAAGTGGAGAACCAGGCAGGTGTGTGAGGAGCTCTTCTTTTGATGGTGTGGGAAGCCAGGCTTGTGTGTGTGTGTTGTGTGTGTAAGTGGAGGGATTGGCTCCATTGTGGGAGCAGTTTGTGTGGGAGACAGGTGTGTGTGTGTGTGTTGAGACTGTGGTGGTGTGGATCCAGGGGTAGGTGTGTGCGTGTGTGTGTCAGTGTGTGTAAAACTGACTGTGTTAATGTGTTTTTGGAGCTGGCTGTTTTGTGGTGAGGGGAACCAGGCATGTGTGTGGGGAGCTCGCTGTTCGGTGGTGGGAGAGTTGGTTTATTTTGGGTGTGGTGGGCAGAATGGCCATATTGGTATGGGTTGGGGGTGCTGGCTGTGTTAGTGTTTGGGGTGGGGGGCTGGCAGTGTTGGTGCCAATGCTGGCTATGTTTTGCATGGGTGGAGGGTCTAGTGGTGCTGAGGTCATCTGTGTTCACTTGGGTGGGGTGGGGTTAGGCCGTGTTTGTGGGGACTGGCAGTGTTGGTGCCAGGGCTGTCTGTGTTCGCTTGGGTGGGGTAGGGGTATTGGCCATGAGGTGGGGGTAGGCTGTGTTTGTGGGGGCTGGCAGTGATGGTGCCAAGGCTGTCTGTGTTTGCTTGGGTGGGGTAGGGGGACTGGCCATGTTGGCCCAGGGGCTGTTTATGTTGTTGCAGGTCAGGGTAGAGCTTGCTGTGTTCCTTCTGGGGGAGCTGGATGCTTGGATGGAGGGAACTCACTGGGGAAGGGGACTCAATGGCCGTATTCTTTCACTGTGTGCGTGTGTCTGCTGGCTGCTTGTGTGTAGGTTGGGGAGATGGCTGTGTGTGTGTGTGTGTGTGTTTGGAGAGGATTCAAAATCTTGGAGAGTCTGTGCCTTGAAATACTCAAATCTAGTTCACTGAAATCCAGCTGCCTGTAGAACCAGTCCAGCCATCGCCATCAGGATCGGCCTGACTTGAATAATTTGTTTGTCTCTCTCCATCCTGATATATCAAGTAAGTTGTCGATAAGAAATTAAAATAAAAAATAATTGAAATCTTTGAGTTTAGGGTATAACTTTGGCAAAAAACGAGGGGAGTCTAGTAATGTGTGTAAATAGTGGGAGCATAGTGTTTTTCTATGTGTTTATGTTTTGTATGGGAAACCGTGTGAGTCAGCTCAGAACACAAGGAAACAGACTAATTTATTTTAACAATTCTTTTATTAGTTAGTAGTTAATCAGTGTGTGTGTGTGTGTGTGTGTGTGTGTGTGTGTGTGTGTGTCTGAGAGAGTGAGTGAGAGACAGACACGCACACAAATTAGTTTATTTGCTCTTTTTATTTAATTACCAAAAATATATTGTTAACATTGGGCCATGCATTGGAGCAGGTGGCTAGGCTATGGAGAAGATGGCTGAGGCAATGTACTGGACTGTGGGCACTCTTGGGAGGAGGCCAGTGCAACTTACTGGGCATGAGGAAGGGGTAACGGTAGCAAATTCTGTTTCAAATACCCCCAAAATGCACCAAATTAAAAGATTTCTTGGGACTTTAGGCCTCCGACCTCCACCACAGTTTACATTTTCAATCCTTTTATCGATGGACTTGCAACCCCCTACGGTTTTAATAAAACAATGCCCATGCCCTCTGAGCTTATCTCTGGTAGAGAACTGAGGAGTGAGGCGGTTGCCCAGGTTTTATAGTGGGCCAACACAGCACGTCATTGTGAGTGACCCACAACTAGCAAATGTTTCTGAGAGTTCCAGACACTGACAGCTTACAGTTCTGAAGGTGTGGCCCAATGGAAGTGATTCCCTCAAAGGTCTGCTGTTTCAGTGAGTAAACACAGGTTACTCACCTGTAGTAGTAGTTCTAGGAGTGGTATATGTTGTTCATCCACACTTCTTGACATGTCCTTTCCCTTTAAGAATCTTGCTGGAAGGTCTAAAAGCTGGCTCCTCCCACCCACCCGGGTGGTATAACCCTTGTCTCCACCCCTTGATGCCAGATCTTGCCCGCTGGAAGCAGTGGTTGTGCATTGAGGCCGGGGAGGTCGGGTGGGTCAGTGTGGATGAACAACATATACCACTCCATGAACTACTGTTACAGGTGAGTAACCTATGTTTCTAGGGATGTGGGTATGTTGCTCTATCCACACTTCTGGGCATACTCTGAGAAGTTCTCCGAGAGGAGGGAGGCAAGGTGCACACCCCCTACTTAGGGAACAGAGATTGGAGAACTGAAGCCCCAAAACCAGCATCCCGGCATGACTCTAGGTCAATGTGGTAATGGGAAATTAAGGTGTTTTCTGACTTCCAGGTAGCAGCCCTGCAGATATCCTGGATAAGGACATCCCTAGAAGCAGCCACCGATGCAGCGGTATGGCAAGTGGAATGAGCCCTAAGCCCTATGGGAGGCTCCCTACTCACCAACCTATAGCAGAGATCGATGCATGATGTAATCCATCTGCCAATCATCTGCTTGGCTGCAGGTCTGCCAGATGCGGCTTCAGCATAGGTGACAAAAGCTGGCAAACCTCTCCCTGAACTCCGGCCATGCGCTCTTTATAATAAGAGAGTGCTTGTCTCAGGTCCAAATTATGGAGCCTGTACTCGGCCTCCGAGCTGTGATTGGGGTAATACACCATAAGTCATCACCTGGTTCAGGTGAAATTCTGACACAACCTTTGGAAGAAACTTTGGGTTGGGGCACAGGACAACCTTGTCCCTGTGGAAGATCAGATAGGGAGACTCAACAGAGAGCACCTGGAGCTCCCCAATCCTGCTGGCTGACATGACAGGAACCAGGAAGGCAGTCTTCCATGACAGGTGTGACATCTCACTCCTGTGCATTGGTTCGAATGGCTTGCTCATGAGTTTTGCCAGTACCAGCGGTAGATCCCACAGTGGTGGTGGTTCATGCATCGGAGGGTAAATATGGTCGCGGCCTTTGAAGATACATCAGACCACCTTCTTCTGTGCTACCGTCTGCTGACTGGCCGGCACCTGGTAAGCAGAGATGGCTGCCAGGTGCCCCTTAAGGGTCAAATACCACAGACCCCTTTTGAGAGAGACCAAAGGTAGTTGATAATGGTAGCCACTGGACAGGACAAAGGGTGCAGGCCCTTGCCCTGAAACCAAATGGAGAATCTCTTCCACTTGAAGACACCTCACCCACACGGCTGAGGGTGTCCACCAGCTGATTTGAGTCTCCTGCCACATGAATGGCTAGGAAACCCACCTCCAGTTGGCTCATGAAGGTCCAGATGTGGAGAGCTTTCCAGCACAGAGGCTTGTTTGTTAAGATAGTACATGGTTGTGGTGTTATCCATCTGGACCTGAACCACTTGACCCCGAAGGAAGGAATGAATGTAGTCAGCACCAGCCAAACTGCTCAGAGCTTTAGCAGGTTGATGTAGCATTGGGATTCCTCTAGGGTCCTGAGCCATGGACTCTGTGGTCCCCCATATGGGCACCCCAGTCCATGAGAGAGGCATCGGTCATCAAGATGACTTTCGGCTTGGGACAGACAAACGGGATCCCTTCCTGCAGATTCTCCAGGACAGTACACCATTGGAGAGCATCCCACATCTTCTGGGTTACAGTGACCAGATGGTCAGCATGACCTAGTCACTGAGTCCACTGGCTGGCCAACTCCCATTAAAGGAGGTGCATATGCCACCAGACCCATTGGACTACGGAGGTGCAGGCAGTCGTGTAGCCCAGAAGTCGCAAGAAGTCCTGGGCAGGGTGCAAGTGCCCAACCAGAAATGATCGGACAAAGGATGAGAGAGCCTCCACCCTGTCCATCATGAGCCTGGCTCTGGCTAGGCAATAATCGAGCTCTGCACTGATGAAGCAAATCACCTGTGAAGGCAGGAGTTCTGATTTGGCCTTGTTGACTAGGAGGCCAAGCTCGACGCAGGTCTGGAGGGTCAGATCTCTGGATCTCTTCACTTCCTATTTGGAGGAACCCACTATGAGCCAGTCATCCAGACAAGGGCACACCTGACCCGTTGATGCCGAAGATGGGTCGCCACCACTGCAATGCATTTGGTGAAGACCCTGGGGGCTGATGACAGGCCGAATGGCATGGCTTGGAACTTGTAGAGGGTTCCCTCTGCTTTGAAGCAGAGGAACCTTCAGTGTGATGGATGGATTGGGATGTGGAAGAACGCTTCCTGCAGATCCAGAGAGCAAAACCACATGTTCTGCCCAAGAGATGGTATGATCTGAGACAGAGTTACCATCCTGAAGGTGCAAGACCTGAGAAACTTGTTTAGGTTGTTCAGATCTAGAAAGGTGCGCCAGCCCCCCCCCATCCATTTCAGGACCAGGAAGTACCTGGAAATGAACCCTGGGTTGATGGGGGAGCCATGATTCTGACCACTACCTTCTTGCGGAAGAGTTGGGTGATATCATCTCGGACAGCTGACCAAGTGTCCACGGATAGCTTCTCCTCCTGTGGGGCGCGGCTCAGCTTGGTGGGTACTGCTTGAATTCCAGAGGCAGACCCTGGCCAACCACTTCCAATACTCACCTGTCTGTTGTGACAGTGGACCAGCTGGAAAGGAAGTGGTGGAACCAGACCCCCACAGGAGGACCTAGAGTTGGCATGATGGGCATGGGGATGGTCACCCCATCCCGTCACTGAGCATACTTGGAGGAGGAGGATCTGGTCGCAGGACTTCCAGGACCCTTCCCTCTGGGCTTACAGACTGCTGAAGCCCCTGACTTGGGCCAAGGGCACCAAGACTGAGCCTGCTGCTGCCCCAATTGGTACTGGGGCTGCTTGGCCACAGGTGCAGAAGACTAAAAGGGCTTACACTTCTGCTCCTTGGAACCCTGAGATTCCTTCTGGGGGAGGCAATGGAGTCCATGGTGGCATTGGACTTCTCGATGTGCTGGAGGTGACTATCAATGGCTGGACCGAACAAGTCGGTGCACAGGAAGGGAACATCTGCCAGTTTGTGCTGGGTGTCAAGACCCTCAGCCAGGCCCTGCGGTGTATGATGACTGTGGCCACCACCGAACAGGCACAGGAATCCCCAATGTTCAGAGCCATCTTTAGTTGCTGTTTTGCCAAAGCCCGACCCTGATCCTAGACCTGCTTGACCGTAGTCTGAAGGTCCACGGGGAGTTGAGGAAGCACATCATCTAGAGAGCCCAGGAGGACATAGGAGAAGTATGCCATGATGACAGCTGAGCTTGCTTGACAGAGACCAAGTGAAGAGGCAGCATAGACTTTTCTGGCAGAGTGGTCCAGTTTTTTGGACTCTTTGTCCGGAGGTTTATCAGTGTCTCCTGAATTGCCTAACCATTGAAACAAAGATTTGGTCACCAATCCCTCAGCCAAGGGGTGCTCTGTGAACCCAGAAAGGGAGCTGATGGGAACCACATACTTGTGGGCCATCTGGGCTGATGGCGCAGGGCAGGAGGCAGGGTGCTGCCAAAGTGCCAGAGCTGGGCCAACGATGGGTTCAAACACTGGGAAGGCCTCTGTCAGAGAATCCCCTTTTGTCAGAATTTCTGTTTGGAATATTGAGCTCATTTTTGAACAGGCTCCAGTTTCATCCCTGTAGATTTGGAGATGAGACAGAGAATGCCCATGAAGGACATGGGACCTTCCTCCATCGAGAGACTCCCCATTGAAACTTCGTTGAACTGACGAGAGTGCAAGGAGAAGTCCTCAGACTCTGGATAGATTGGCCAACCACCTGAGTCACTTTCAATCCACCGTGGACGGTCGGCAGTAAGGGTGACCAACAGCCTATGTGGGAGGCCCTTAGCAGGCTGAGACTCCTTGACTGGAGCCCTGGAAGGAGGCTATTTAGGTAGTGGATGCACCTCAATCAGCGAAGAGGCTGGTTTCAGCTGAGCCGGGAGCGCCTTCACCGGCTCTGTGGATGGAGCGACGGTGTCGGCAAGGTCTGGAGGAGGCTGTGTCAGCCTAGAGGGCAACAGCCATGTGATGGTCGGTGTGGAAGCCAGAGTTGACTGTAGCCCGGCCAACACTAACTGTTGCCACATGATATCATCATAGCATTGACGCAACTTGCGCTGAAGCCTCTCCTCTTCTGAGAATGACGAGGATGAACAGTGGCAGTGCTGCTTCTTGGAACACTCAGAATGGCGTTTGTGAGTTCTCCTCGAACGATGACTGAAACCTAGACCATGACCATCGGGGAGACCAATGGGGGCACTCAGAAGGAGCCAGGCAGACCCAAGACTCCTCTAGGTCAGGGCCAGGGAACTGTGAGGAGGTTCCCAGCAAGCTGGGTTTCCTCCTCAGTAGGTCCAGTAGGGACTGGAGTCCTGAACAAGGAATTGTCAGCCTCATCCAGCAACAATGGGTCAATGGGGTTGATAATTTCGACTGGGTCATCGTCCTGCATCTTAGCAGGCTGGCCTGACGTGGGCATCATGAAGTCAGTGGCCGAGGGCACAATTTTGACCAAAGTCAAAACTGGAGATTCCTGAGAACGAGACCTCTCTCAATCCCAAGAATGATGTCAATGAGACTTTTCCTTCTCTCTCTCAACTCCTTGGATTCCTTTTTATGGGAATGGGAGCAGTGCAAAACCGACGGGCCTTCCCCCTTGGTCAGGAGAGACTGGCACAACTCCTTGAAGGAGCCTGTAAAGGCAGAGCCCAATTTGAGTGGCACAAAGACCGATGCAGAAGAAGACTGATCAGCAGCCCGAGCCACCTCCTCCTCGAAAGCCTTCATTTGCTCAAGTTGTTCAACAGACCCCACAGCCACGGTCACCACCCAACAGGCCATATTAGATTTGACCGTCGGGTTCTGTTTTTCCGGTCAGCAGAACTGTAAGTGTGCAAGGTGATCGTCCAACATGTTTGACTGGAATGAGCGACAAAAGTCGCAGGCCTTGGTATCGTGATCATGACCCAGGCACTAGACGCACGTGGCATGCAGGTCAGTGTGAGACATCTTCTGCTCGTAGGGGCACCAGCGGAACCCAGGTGAGGACTTGTCCTCCATCACTGTTGCAACTGAAAAACGATGTGGGGAAACTCTAACGAGTTTGAGCTTAGGTAAGTAATCCGAAGATTTAAGCAACAGGGCCTACTCAATGCAGAAGCGATAAGGAGGGAACCTAAATCTTCCAGCGGAAAGGAAGACCTGGCATCAAGTGGCAGAGCCGAGGGTTATACCACCCGGGTGGGTGGGAGTAGCCAGCTTTTAGACCTTCCGGAAAGCTTCTTAAAGGGAAAGGACACACCAAGAAGTGTGGATAGAACAACATATCTACATCCCTAGAAATATAGGCTACTCACCCATAACTATAGTTCTAGGAGTAGCATACAGTTCACGTCCACACTCTGGCAGTTCCACTGAAATGGTCTGATTCGTCTGATGTCTTCAAGCTACACTCCTCCCACCCACCCACCAGATGGTATATCCTCTGGCTCTGCCCCGTGACATCAGATCTTTGCACACTGGAAGCAGGGATCCATGTGCCATTTGCCAGGGGAGGCTGGGTGGGTTGTGTGGTTGATAACTGCACATCACTCCTATAAGGAACAGTTACGTAAGAATTTATTGTGACATAGATCTTCAAGAGAATCTCTTGCAACAGGTCACACCTTAGAACTATAGCTGCCAGGCACCAGGACCACATGGAAACATTTTTGCCAGCAGTTCATCTGGGGACGCCCATGCCAATGTCCCCCTATATAGCCGTGGGTGACCCCAAGCCCTTCTAAGTTCCCTGTTGGAGACCATCCATCAAGCATGCACTACTGAGGGAATTGATGGAGAACCAGAGAGACCTGCCAGATGGAGCATGGGAAACAGAAGGTTTACCATCCTGGAAAAGAGAGAATAGAAAAGGAGAAACTCTGACACAAGGGGAAGGAGGGGGGACGGCATGACCTGCTGCAAGCGATTCTCTCAAAGATCTACTGTTACAGTAAGTTCTTACTGTTATATCTTCTTCAAGGATATTTCTTGCAACAGATCACACCTTAGGATCGAGTCCCAAGCAGTACTGCAGAGGAGACCAGTCAGGGTGGCTGGAAGACAGCTATCTAGGAAAGGAGGCCCTGTAACACAGCTAGGCTGTATTTGCCAACCTTCTAGAGGCACTGTCCAGACTGTAGTGCCTTTGTAGTGCCCTGAGTTTACCCTGTGTCCACACCTTGTATTTCCTCCTGTCTTTTGTTTTTAATATATTTTTTAATTATGTTATGTTATTTTAAAAAATTATCTAATGCTACCTAACTTTGAGTTGTTTACTTTTAGCTGACTTTCAGTTTATTCCTAGATTTACTCTTTGCCATTTCATTGTTAAGTACTTGCTGATATTTCCTCAGGCATCTTTGTAACCTGCCTGTCTTGCTGAAATATTGTACCTGTCTGTTACCCAGGCTTACTGTAACCTGCCTGTGACATCACTGTTTAATCTGCCTGCTTCTCAATTAAGTATGTATTGTTCTCCTCTTACCCCTTCCCTCGGGTCACACCTGGAATGAGCCTAGGTTCAGTGTGCTTCTCCTGGTTACCAACTTTAAATAAAGAAATAAATACATTTTTAAAGTGTGGACTGTACTCCAAGTGGCAGCAGCACAGATCTAAGCGGCTGAAATGACTCTGAAACAGGCAACTGAAGTGGCTATGCCTCTGGTAGAGTGGCCCTTAACAGCCCCAGGAAGTTCCTTACTGTACTTCCTATAACAGAAAATAATACAGTTAGCCAACCTTTTGGACAGGCACCATTTAGAAACTGGTACATGCTCTTTCCCAGGGGCGAAAGAAACAAACAGCTGCAAGGACTTCCTGCAGTCCCCTCGTGCAGCGAACATAATATCTACGTATTCTATGTACATCTAAAGTATGGAGCAACGCTTTCCCTGGATTAGCATGCTCCGGGTAATAAACAGGCAGGTGGATTCAGAGTAAACTCAGACACCATCTTTGGAAAAAACTTAGCACCAGTACGTAAAGACACCCTGTCTTTCTGAAAAATCAAATAAGGCTGCTCACACATGAGTGCCTGGAGCTCGGAAATCCCTTGAGCAGATGTAATAGCAACTAAAAATAATGCTTTCCATGACAGAAAGCACAGCTCGCAAACGTCAAGGCAAGCTCAAAAGGGGCCAAAGTAAGCTTCTCTAAAACAAAATACAAGTCCCAGGCCAGGACAGGGTTAAGGATGGGAGGCTTGAAGTGCAGGATGCCTCTCAGAAAGGTGCAGGCCACGTCCAACTGAGCAATCGTATGGCCCTCAGTGGGCACATGGAAGGCTGATATGGCAGACAAGTGCACCTTCAGATAAGAGTATTTCAGTCTGGCATCTAATGAGGACAGTAGGGGCCAGTCTGGTGGCACTGAGGACGTAGACGCTAGACTCCTCACCTCTCACTATGCCGGTGACCCGGTTTGAGCAGACTCAGGTCATTGGGATGCTGGCACAGACTGGGGAAGGAGTGGAGTAGGACTGAGCAAGCCAGAAGGCAGCTCACCTCTCCTGGGGGGTGGTCACCACCACCACCACCCCCAGTCCCGCTGCCACCTGCTGAAGGTCCAGTGGTTAGCACAGGCGGTGGGGGGTGACACAAAGGGAGGGCACCTTGAGACACGATGAGCGCATGCCTCCACATGTGTGTCCAAGGTAGTGGGCCAGGATTGGGGAGAAAACTACAAAACACCAGAAAAATCTATATGGAAAAAAAAAAAAAGAATCTGGTTCACCGGACAGCTGATTGGATCCAAGCGGTGGGAAGCTGCACCCAGAGTAAAACGCTTCCACTTCATGGAATAAGTCATCCTTTTGGAAGGTTTTCTGGCGGCCACCAGGACATCAGCCATCAGGAAAGACATCAAACCTGGCAATGGCTATGTCTTCAGGAATCAGGCAAGCAAGTGAAGATACTGAAGGTCCAGATGGACAAAGGTTCCCTGTGCCTGTGACAGCAAGCCCAGGCACAAGGGAAGGGGCACCAGAGGCTCCACCGCTGACTGCTGCAACAGTGGAAACCAAATCTGACAAGGCCAAAAGAGGGCCACCAGAATCAGAGTGGCGCCCTCCAACTGTAGCTTGATTAGCACTCTCTGAATCAGAGAAAAGGAGGAACAGCATAGAGGAGCCTCCCTTTCCAAGACAGGGACAATGCATCTTGCCAGAACACTCCAGGCCCTGGACCAAGTGAGCAGAAAAGTGTCAGTTTTGCATTGCATGGGGACGCAAAAAGGTCCAACTTTGGATGACCCCACCTGCTGAACAAAGTCTTCTATGACCAAAGTCAGCAGTTCCTACTTGTGCATTGTGGAATAGTAAAGCTGACATATTAAACAGGTATTTCTGCTCAGTCTTTACTGAGGAAGAGGAGGATAATGGGCCTGAAGGGAGTACAAGGGGTGGGAATGGTGCAGAAATGGACACAAGTCCCTTTACACGAGAAAGAGTCCTGAAGTAACTGGAAAGAATAAGAGTTGATAAAGCAATGGGGCCAGATGGGGTGCACCCCAGGGTCCTTAAAGAACTAAGAGAGGTGGTGGCTGAACCTCTGGCAATTCTGTTTAGCCGATCACTGGAAACAGGGGAGATACCCAAAGACTGGAGGACAGCAGATGTAGTCCCCTTAAACAAAAGTGGTAACAAAGAGGAAGCAGGGAACTACAGACCAGTCAGCCTCACTTTGGTAGTGGGGAAGATCATGGAAGCACTACTGAAGGAGAGATTCGTGGAACATCTGGTTGTCAACAGACTATAGGACCCAAGGCAGCATGGTTTCACCAGGGGGAGGTCATGTTAGACCAACCTTGTTGAATTTTTCTACTGGGTGAGTAGGGAGGTGGATCAGGGAAGGGCAGTGGACGTGACCTATCTGGACTTCAGCAAGGCCTTTGACACTGTGCCACATAGAAGGCTATTACACAAACTGGGGAATATGGGTGTGGGCAGGACAGTAGTGTGGTGGGTAGGTAACTGGCTGGGTGGCAGGACACAGAGAGTGGTGGTATATGGCTGTCACTCCACAGAGGGAAGAGTGACCAGTGGGGTACCACAGGGATCAGTGCTGGGACCGGCCCTATTCAAAATCTTCATCAGTGACATTGCACAGGACCTAGAAGGCAGAATTTCCCTGTTCGTTGATGACACAAAGCTCTGTAACAGAGTGGACACACCAGAGGGTGTAGACAGAATGAGAAGGGACCTCCAGAAACTTGAAGAATGGTCAGGGGTTTGGCAGTTGAAATTCAATGCAAAGAAGTGCAAGATAATGCATATGGGGCACAAAAACCCTAGCACAATATATCAGTTGGGGGGTGAGGATACAGCATGCACCAAGCAGGAAAGGGATCTTGGGGCTATCATCTCTGATGACCTCATGGTAGGGAAACAGTGCGACAAGGCAGCAGGTAAAGCAAACAGGATGCTGGGATGCATAGGCAGGGGCATCATTAGTAGGAAAAGGGAGGTCATAATTCCACTGTACAAGACACTAGTGAGGCCCCACCTAGAGTACAGTGTACAGTTCTGGAGACCTTACCTATGTAAGGACAAAGACAGGTTAGAGAAGGTTCAGAGGATGGCAACGAAGATGGTACATGGATTGAATCACAGGACCTATGAGGACAGGTTGAAGGACTTGAATATGTACTCCCTGGAGGAGAGGAGGGAGAGAGGGGATATGGTAGAGACATACAAGTATCTTACAGGGAGGAACAGAGTGCAGGGATACACTATTTTTAAGTGAAAAAAATGTTCCAGGACTAGAGAGCATGGGATGAAGTTGGAGGGAGGATGATTCGGAGGAAACGTGAGGAAGAATTTCTTTACAGAACGGGTAGTGGGCAAGTGGAACACCCTACCAGAAGAAGTGGTGGGGGCTAAAAGAATCACGGGATTTAAGAATGCATGGGCTAGACATAAAGGAATTCTGGAGGTCAGGGGTGAGGGGCAACAGACTTCTAGGAAAACATAAAGTGAATTTACAAGCTCAAATGGGCAGACTGGGTGGGCTGTAGGCCCTTATCTGCTGGCACTGTCTATGTATCTATGTGGACTGCAACCTGCTGAGCCTGTCTGCCAAGGCATTTTGGATACCTGGAACATGGATGGCCAACAGCTCTAGGCCATGGTCCAGAGCCCAGTACCAAACCCTCAGCTCCTCCCTGCACAGAGGGTAAGAGTGAGTGCCTCCCTGCTGGTTGATGTAGTACACCACACTGCTGTTGTCTGTCTGCACTAGCAGACAGCCCATGGACAGGTGACACAGGAAGGCCTGCAGGCCATACAGGACATGTCTCATCTCAAGGACATTGATATGGAGAGAAGCCTCAAGCAGAGTCCATGTCCCTTGAGTCTGGTAAGGACCCAGATGTGTGCCCCAGCCCATCCTAGAGGCATCCATGGTGAGGATCTGATAAGGGGAGGGAATTAGGAAAGGAACCCCCTTGAGCAAATGGCTGGGTTCCATCCACCACAGGAGAACTTTCTTTACCGGCGACGAGACAAGAACCTTCTGCTCTAGATCATTGGTGCGCTGATCCCACTGTACCCTCAGAGTCCACTGAGGGATGCGCATGAGCAGCTGTGCCAGTGCAACCATTGCAGTGGCCACTGCCATCAGACCCAGCAGCCTGTGGTATGTCCTGGCTGTGACATACTGGCTGTTGCAGACCTCCTGGGCCTGCAATATCAGGCCCTCTACCCTGTCTGGGGGCAGTAAAGCAAAACCCTGGGTGGTGTCCAGTATAGGACCTATGTACCTATGTAATGGAGATGCTGACTGAGAGTCAACACCAACTTGGAGAGGTTAAATGTGATCCCCAAATTGTTGAACAACTGCAGCGTATGTGCCAGGGTCAAAGACAGTTGCTTCTGGGACTGAGTTTTAAGTAACCAGTCGTCCAGGTAGGGGAAGACCCTACTGAGGGCTGCTGCCACCACAGCTAGGCATTTGGTGAAGACCCGTGTTGCCAAAGGGAAGGACCCTGAACTGGTAGTGCCCCCCCAAAAAAATAAAATAGGAACCTGATTTACTTCATGTGGGGAAGGCAAACCTTGATATGTAGGTATGCATCCGGCATGTCCAGGGAGCAGATCCAGTCTCCCTTCTGGAGCAAAGATAGGCCTGGGAGGGTGACCATCCTGAATTTTTTATACTGGATGTAGAAGTTCAGGTTTCGCAAGTCCAGGATGGGCCTCAAGTCCCCTGTGGATTTGGGGAAGAGGAAGAAGTGGGAGTAGAACCCCATGTTCCATTGACTCAGGGACAGGTTCTATAGCCCTTTTTCACAACAGTGTATGGACCTCTTCCAGCAACACAGGTACATGGCCTGGAGGGTGTCGAAGGCCTTGAAGGAATATCTGGAGGCATCTCCACAAATTCTAGAGTGTGTCCTTGTTCTATAAGCTGCAGCACACAGGTATCTGTTGCGATCTCCTGCCACCCTTTCAGATGGAGGGAGAAGCGACCTCTACCCCACTACATCCTGGGGAAGCAGATGGAGGGGGTTGGGAAGGAGTCAGGCTGAGACTGAGACTACATCCAGGCCCACTCTATTACCTCTTGAAGACTTCCCTGTGGTGAAGGAGAGGGTAGGCATGGCTGTGGCTTTGTGCTTGCTGGTCTGCTTGGTGCCAGACCTAGGTCAATTGCTGGCATGCCAAAAGGGCACCCTCTGCCCACTCTACTGGTAGGTTTTGTAGAGGGACTGAACAGACTGCAGAGTTCTCCCTGAGGCTTGTAGGTCAATGAGGATATCCTGCACATCTGCCACAAAGAGCCTGTAGCCCCTGAAGGAAGCATTCTGGATGGATTGTTGGACATCCATGGCAAAGTTTGACCCCCTAAGCCAGGAGTATTGCTTCAGACAAACTCTGACTGCAGAGGCCCTGGCTGAGGCATCAAAGGCATCTAAGGCATCATAGGCAGCCTACAAAAGGTGCCAGCCCACATCCACACCAAACGAAAGGGTCTTGAGCATCTCTTGCTTGTGGGGGCCCTCAGGGAGGGACTGAGCTGCAGATCTGGAAATCTTCCAGAGGTTATTCTGGAATTTGAGAATATGGACCACATAATTAATGATCCTGATGGCCAAGGTTAAAGAGGCAAACACCCTCTTGCCCATCGGGTCCAACTTCCGGGACTCCTTGACCGGGCTATGTTAATAACCATGGAATCCACCTGTGGGGGTCTGCTAAAAGGGGCTTCCCAGAGGGGGCATGACATAGCTTGTTTACCTTCCTGGGCATGGGGGGATCAGGTTAGGGTTATACCAAGCAGCTATAGTGGCATCCTCATATGCATCAATTACAGGAGGGATAATGGGGGGGGGGCTGTAAGGTCCAGGTAGTGAGCCAGGTTTCACTTGGCAACATCCACTCTGTGGCATCAGACCCCATGGTGGCCTGCAACGAAAGAGAGGTCAACCGGTAGAGGGTGGACTGTGGGATGTATTTGGAGGAGTGCTCCCTCTCTGAGGAAATTGTGGAAGTGCTAGGAGGACTCTGGGCCCCAGCATCCTTGTCATCCTCATCCAGTAGGAGGAAGTCAGGGTGATAGCCATCATCATCCCCTGGCTCAGGAATGGACACCAAGGACATCCATAAGCAAGAAGGGGCAGGCCTCGATGATGCCTGCTGCGACAGTGCCGAAGTTGGCCGAGAAGGCCCTGCTGGCGACGGGCCCTGGGGCAGGGCAACCTGCTGCACAAGGACCAGGATGGAAAAGAACACAGCCTGGACATCGATGGTCACTGGCATCAGTAGGGAGGGCTGAAGCAGTGACAAGATGAGGACAAATTGAGGGACCAACTGAGGGACTTGCATCCCCAATGTTGCACCATTGGTCAAAGGCATTGGCTGAACAAGCCTATAGCCCGGCAACCCATAACTGTTGCCATCAACAAGTATTCCAGTGTTGCTCCCTGACTGCAGCCCCTGGGGAGGTGGAGGGGTGTTGGGGGGTGGGGCATGTTGCCAGGCATAAGGAAAACCCCAACAACGATGGGCCAGAGTTGGCTGAAGAGGAATCAATGGGCTGCAGTGCAAAAGTCATCCTCCCCCCCGTGGCAGACGGGGTGATGGAGGCAGTGGGAATCATCAGCAGGCCTTCCTTTCCTCCCATTGAACAAATGCTGTGCAGAGGAGCTCCAGTGGGAAAGGCTGCAAAGGCCAACCCTGTGGAAGAGAGGGTGAGAGCGGCAGTGGGGATTTCCACTGGTCTGGTCGAGGACCCCGTAATGATAGGCACTGGAAGCGGCAATCAAGAACGCTCCCTGGAAAAGCAGTCTTTTTCCTGGTTGGTGATGCTTCCCTGATGACTTGTCCTGGGTCTTGATGACGTGAGAGCCCAAGGACGGGGATGGGGAAGTGGAGGAGCTCCTAGCCTGACGTTTCTTTTCTAATGCAGTGACCTTCTGCTCCATAAGAAAGGATTTTAGATCTTTTTGGCAATGCCACCAGGTAGCTTGAGTGAAGCTGTAGCAGATCTCGCAGGCCTGAATGTCGTGGTCAGTGCCAAGGCCTCGTGGAAGTCTTTATTGTAGATCTTCTGTCTGCAGCTGCAGTGATTGAACAGTGTTTCAGATCTAGCCATAAACAAAAGGAAAAAGGGGAAATCACTTTAAGGAATAAAGTGATAAAGAACTAGGGTGAGAAAAAAAAAGGGGAATGTTTTTGAAAAATGGCAATCGACTGAAGCAACAGTGCTCTGTGGAGTCTAAAGTGTGATGGTTGATGGCAGGAAAAGAACCAAGGACAGCATGGGGCCACCCATAGCTACATAGGAGGACGTTGATGTGGTGATGTCAACGTTAGTGGTCCCAGATGGGCTGCTAGCAAAAATGTTTTTGTGTGGTCCTGGTGCCTGGTGGCTCTAGTTCCTTTGCTGTGACCTGCTGCAAGAGATATCCTCGAAGATCTATGGTTACAGGTGAGTAACCTGTATTTCTAACAGTGTGATACAGTTCACTATCCAAACTCTGGCAGACTCCTAGCAGTTCTCTGGGAGGAGGGGGCATGGCGTGCATCTCTATCTGGTGAAGAGACTGGAGAACTGAGGTCCCAAAAGCAGCATCCTGACATGACATGACGTCAATGCTGTAATGGGAGATGAAGGTGTGTGTTTTCCTCCAGGTAGTAACCTGACAGATCTCCTGTATAGGGATGTCTTTGGAGGCAGCCACCGAGGCAGCAACATGTCTGGTGGAATGAGCACTAAGCCCTCTAGGAGACTTCCTACCAGCCAACCTACAACAGAGGTTGATGCAGGATGTTGCCCATCTGCCAATCATCCACTTTGCTGCCAGTCTGCCAGGCACGGCTTCAGTTTATGTTACAAACAGCTGGTGACCCTCACCCCAGACTCAGCATGCACTCCTCATAAGAGAGCACCCTCAGCAGGTCCAGAATATGAAGCCTGCGGTTGGCCTCTGAAGATGGGTCATTAAAGTATACCAGAAGGTTGATCACCTGGTTAAGGTGAAACTCTGATACTACTTTCCGGAGGAAATGCAGGTGAAGGGGTGAAGGATGACCTTTTGTCCTTGTGGAAGGGGCTCACTGATCCTTCTGGCTGACATGATAGTTACCAAGAAGGCCATCCTCCAAAACAGATGTGACATCTCACACCTGTGCATAGGCTCAAATGGCTTTCCCATGAGCACAATCAGCACCAGCATAAGTTCCAAGGTGGTGGTTCACAACAGAGGGGACAGGTGGTCCAGGCCCTTGAAAAAGCACCTTACCAACTTCTCCTGTGGCCACAGTCAGCACACCAGCGTACACCCGCCATGCAGAGATGGCTGCCTGGTGCACCTGAAGGGTGTCACTCACAGTCCCAACTGACAGAGGGACCAAAGGACCTCCAGCATGCATGCAACAGGACAGGCAAGGGGATCAAGCTCCTTGCCCTGGCACCAAATGGAGAACTTTTTTAATTTGAAGGTGCAACACCTGGCAAGTTGACTTTTTTTGGGAGGTCTCCACAATGTGGAGCACAATTTTCAAAAGACCCAAGGCCTGGAACTGTAACCATTCAGAAACCAAGCTGAGAGGAGCAGGTATTGAAGGTCTGGGTGCAGAACCATCCCCTGTTGTCTGGTCAGCAGGTCCAGATGAAGAGGCAACTGACATGGAGGCTTGCTGCTGAGATTGAGGAGATCTGACTATCAGAACCATCTCACCAGTCTGAAACAATAAAGATCATCAGTGCTTTGTCCTTCTGGGCTTTGACCACCACCTTGAGGATCAGAGGAAGGAAGGGAAGATGTAGATGAGGGCTGGTGTCCAGGGACTCATGAAGACACTTCCCAACAGTGTCCCAGACTGTGGGTGGAGGGGGACACACAAAACAGCTTGTTTTGTGTTCTCCCAGGAGGTGAACAGGTCCACCAGAGGGGTGCCCCACTAGGAGAACAGGTGGCTAACCACCTCTTCATGCAGGGATCACTCGTGTGATGTCTCTCCCACCCTGGTGAAAGCATCTGCCAGCTGACTGTGAACTCCCATGACATGGATCACCAGGAGATCTGTACCCAGATTGCGCACAATGGTCTAGGTGTGGAGAGCCTTCCGACACAGGGGAAGGGAGTGAGTTCAGGTAAAACATGGTCATGGTATTGTCCCATCTGGACCTACATGACCTGACCCCAGATCAGAGAAGCATATTCTGTGAGAGCCAGCTGCACTGCATGGAGTTCCAGCAGGTTGTGGTGATGGGACTCTTGGGATGACATGAACTTGTGGGCTTTGTGGTCACCCAGGTGTGCTCCTCTCCCCACCACAGCTGTGGCCATCATAAGCATGACAGTTGGCTCTGGGCAGACAAATGGGACTCTGTTGTTGAGATCTTGAGGGACCAGCCACCACTCGATGACATCCCACATTGGCTGGGTCACCAAGACCAGCTGGTCTAAGTGACCTGGGTGCTGAGACCACTGGTGGCCCAGTTACCACTTCAGGTGATACATCTGCCAACATTTTCAAAGAACCATGCTGGTGGTGGATGCAATGCACCCCAGCAGCCATGGGAAACCCTGAGCAGGGAGCAACTGCCCCACCTGAAATAATAGGGCAAAGGAGGTAAGGTCCTGAGCCCAGTCCAAAGGGAGACAGGTCATGGCCCGCAGGGAGTCTAGGTGTGCCCCAGTGAACTTGATTACCTGTGAGGGGATCAGTCTGAACTTGTCCAGGATGACCATCAGGCCCAATTCTCTGCAGGTCTGGAGGGCCAGATCTCTGGACTGCTATATGGCTTCCTTAGACTGTCCTGCTATAAGCTAGTCATCCTGGCAGGTACACACCCCAACACCCTCATGCCACAGAAAGGTGGATGAGAGACCAAAATGCATGCCCTTAAATTGATGGAAAACACCCTCTGCGCAGAAACTGAGGCACTGCCAGTGAGACGGATGACTGGAATGTGGAGGAACATGTCCTAAAGATCCAGGGAGTAGTACCACATGTCCTGCTTCACGTATAGTATAATCTGGCTCTGAGTGACAATCCGGACCTTGCGCTTCTGCATGAACAAGTTCAGGTTGTGCAGATCCAGCACCCCTGTTGGTTTCAAGCCCAGGAAGTACATGGTCATATACCCCTGACTTGCCAGAGCATCTGGGACATAAACTATCACTCTGTTCACAAGGTGCTGAGCAACGTGTTCCCTTAGGGTGGACAGCATGCCTGTGACACTGAAGACTGACGAGAAGTGTGGAGTCAGTAAGGTGGGACAGCCTCAAAATCAAGAGAGAACCCTGTGTCTACCACCTCTAGTACTCACTTGTATGTGGTAATGACGGACTAATGTGGCCAGAAGTGGCACAGCTGAACCCCACTGGTAGCTGGGTCATGTGATGCCCCCAACCAGTAACTGGGCAGCTTTGGAGGGGACACTTAGGGTCCTTCTGGGATGATGCCTCAGAATCCAGAGCGACACTGGACTTCTTAACCCAAGTGGGATGTTCCACCACCCCAGGAACAGATGTTAGTGCCCAGGAATAGGACATCGGTAAACTTGTGCTGGGTATTGACCATGAAATGGGAAAGCTGTAGCCTGAACCTACAACACACTGCAGTGTCTGCTGCCATGGCACCAGCACAGGAACTGCCCATGTCTAAAGTCATCTGGGGCTGGCATTTAAACAGCACTTGATCCTGCTCTCTGACAAACTTCATTGGCAGCTGCTTATCAGCAGGGAGGTGAGGGAGAAGGCCATTCAGCACTCCCAGCAGAGAGTGACCAAAATTGGCCATCAGAACAGCCTAGCATGCCTGGCAGAGACCAACTGAAGAAGCGGCACAAACTTTCTTGGCTGCATGGTCAAGTTTCTTAGACTGCTCGTTGGGGATCTTGTCCACATTTCCTTGGTGACCGTAGGTCTGGAAGGCTGAGTCCAAAACCAACCCTTTGAATGATGGGTGGTTTGAGAACCCCAAAA
Organism: Neoceratodus forsteri; assembly: GCA_016271365.2. NCBI lineage: Eukaryota > Metazoa > Chordata > Ceratodontiformes > Ceratodontidae > Neoceratodus > Neoceratodus forsteri. The sequence goes on along the minus strand of CM057451.1, from coordinate 256,611,130 downwards.
GGGATGCTGTAGGGACCACATACTTGTAGACTATATGGGAAAAGGGTGCTGGGCGGGATGCTGGATACTGCCAATGCTCCAGGACTGGTCTCAAATTGGCCTCAGCCATGGGAAAGGGAATCCCCTGTAATTCATTCCTGTCCAGTATGTCCGTGAATGGGTACTTAGACCCTCTTCTGCACTGTCTCCAAGAGCACATTCATGGACTCTGACACATGGCAGAAGAGAGAACCAAAAGACACCGGCCCATGGTTGGTGGTCACCTCCTCCACCAAAGCACAGTCAAACCTGTGGGTCCTTGAAGATAACATGGATGACCCATCTGAATCATCTGAGGACTCCTCAAAAATGGCCCTTGACCATTTGCCACTGTGGACCACCTTAGTGTTCTTGGACTGAGTGATCTCCACCAACAACTGGCCTGGCAAGCCAGACATCCCATGGGAGTCCTTGGTCAGAGCTCCCACCAAAGGCTACGGTGGAGGCTGGGGACATCTCTGAAGGATAAACTGGTGAGGGCATGACTGGTGGCTTCCAGGTGAGTGAATGTCCAGAGAGTAGAGCCCTATCCCACCCTGCAATGGTCTATTCCTGACAAAGGAGCTCCTTGTGGCTCCTCCACATACTGTGCTAATCCCTCTCCTCAACTGAGTATGAGGAGATTGAGGAGTGTCAACAGTGGTGCCGCCTGGTCCAGCACAATCATGACTGTGATCAGTGCCTCAATGTTGACCCAAGGGCCGATGAAGAGGAGAAGCCTCTGGAGGGTCATGGTAGACCACATGCTCAACCTTGTTTAAGAGTATCAGCTTTGGAAGCAGGACCACCGGTGGAGGCTAGTCCTGAATGGATCTGGTCAGGGACACTGATCTGTCCATGTCCTCTTGGGTGAGGACCAGGAGCACTGGGGTCTTGGCGATTGATGCCTCGTTAATCTCTTATGACAACTGGCTGACAGGCTTGAGAAAAATCTTGACTGCCTACTTGACCAGTGTTGAGGTTGACAAGCCCAACAGGGGGTTAATAAGGAGCTGTTGACCAAACCCTTGAGTGAAGGCAGCTTGACCAGAGTTGAACAGTCAGAGAGATTAGAGGATCTCCTGATACCAGGACCTGTGCCAGCAGCACTTGTGTTTTTTGCCGTGGCGAGAAGGGCTAAAGGTCTGGAGGGTCTGACACATTTCACGAAGCTTTCCATGAAGGACCATCTGATGCTGGCCCCAACCAGGAACAATACCAAGGTTGATGAAGTACTCACAATGGCAGCTGCTTCCTCCTCCAAAACTACAAATCGAGTAGTGGAACCGGCAGCCACCAAAGCATTCTTGTGGCTTTTCAATCTATCGTTAGGATCATGACTGATTAGTTGACCGAGAAGTCTGGCCACATGATCTTCCAGCAATGCTTGAACCATCGCCTGACAAAGGCCACAGTGCTTAGTGTTGTGCTGCGCACCCAGGCAGCAGAGGCAGAACATGTTGGGGTTGGTCTTTGACATTTTCTATGAACAGGTCATGTAAAATTTGAAACTGCATGATGGCTTTCCCTCTTCCATTAATGAGATCGATGTTCACTGAGGCACAGCCAGAATGAGCAGAAAAATGAAGTATGAGAATATTGTTGTTGAAGAATAGAAGTTTTCACCAAAGCACTAGCTTTCTAGGAAAACCGTGTAATGCTGCAGAGCTGCAAAGGAGGAGGAGACCTGTCCCTTCCAGGGAAAAAAAAACATCTGATGTCATGGGGTGGAACCAGAGGATATAATGCTCAGGTGGTAGGAGAACCTTAGCTTGAAGACTTTTGATGACTCATACCATTCCATTGAAACTACCAGAGTGTGGATAGTGAACTGTATCCCTACCATCACAACTGATCTTTCACACCTGTGAGTTATTGAAGGGAAGAAAAACAATAAAAGGAGCGAAGTAAAGATCATAAGAGCCTCTAGGCTTGCATGTTATCCTTCTGACACAGAACAAGTGGCTGGTAACTGTCTATGGAATGTTGATGCATGCAGAGTTCTGTGATGACTTCACAATTTACTATATGTATGTGTGTTTCAATTACTGTCTGTATTTTGTTTGCAATAGCTCTCCACTTCATCTTTCTCACAAATACTGGACTGGCTATCAGTGGTGTCAGTCAGCTCTTGTTTTGCTGTTCTGTGTTTCCTTCCCCTACCTATTAGTATGCCTGCATACCTTAAATCCCCCATCCACTCAGAATGTCTTAGCATCTTGAAAACTAAAAAAAGCTAGCACACACTAAGGTAATGATGAACTACGTATTTTTTTTAAAATATATTCACAAAGAAATAAACTGAGTACATAACTCACCATGACGTGAGCTATACTGTGCTCAGAGACTGCCAACACCAAGTCAGTTTATTCATATCGACATGCCATGTCTTTTAGCATCTTGTTTCCCTTTCCTTGTTTGCTTCCCCATGTCACTTCTGGACTCTATTGCCCTCCTATCACAGTACTCCCAAGTGTATGTAAATAAACGTGACACTCGTAAAAGAAAACCAGATTGCTGCAGCAGTCTTTGAATACACAATCAAGCATTTTATTTGATCTTTAAGGCAAGCATACAATGATAGAGAACAGAACAGACAATAACTGTGTTGAGTAGGTTACAAGTACCAGATTATTTTTCTGGCAGTCAGACCACAAAACCTCTAAATGCACTTTGCCCATAGTTTCAGGAAACTAAGCACTTACAGTACATGAATGGTCTGAAGGATCAGGGGACAAATAAAACAAAGCTTCCTACTAGGGTTATACACCCATTACTCAGAATTCACAACAGCAGCAAGGAGGATGTAGAAGGGCCAGCAGCACCCAGTGCACTAAATAACTCTTCATATATTAGACCAGCGAGGTCAATCAGGCAGAAGAAGAAATCTGCATGTAACTGATATATTGCAAAAGGAGAGATCAGAGAATGGGTCCCATACCAAATAAACACTTACCAATTTTTGCACAGCTATAGTACTAATTATCTGTCAGTGGAACCACCATCATCTTGGCAAGACTTGTTTGGCTGTTGTTAATTCTATGATTAGCCTGTGGCAAACTAGCCACCGCCAATCATTATTTGCAAATGTATTTCTGTTATATTTTTAAATGTGGTTTTGTGTATGTTAAATGCCACAAGAAAGATGCCCATATGTTTTTTTTAAAAGGGGTACACAGTTTTATTGAAAGATCACAGGAGAAAGAAGGTCTTGCAAAATATCTGACATTCCTCTGCGACCTAGGAAACCAGCTGCTTCACTGGAAGCTAAATTACAGAAATGCCTTGCAAACCTAATTAAGGGAATTTTTTAGTTGTAAATGTGTGATAATTATTTAAGTATTTAGTAAAAAAAATGTTTTTTTTTTTTTTTTTAAGAAAACCTGCTTGAGCAAAATTTTTATATTGTGTATGACTGTTGGATGTTTAGCAATAATCTGTGACCAAACTGTTACTGAAAAGGGGTGCCACCATAAGCTACCAATAGAACAAGGATCTGTAAAGGGAAATCTGGGTAAAGATAGGAAGAATACAAAAATCTCAGGAAAGAGTCTGATGGGATTTCACCCAGGTCTTTGCATGCCATGTGGGAGAAGACAAAATCAGGGTCACGAGGCTACCCCAAAGAGATTGTGACTCCTGGATCATCCCCCTTTGTGCAACAATCAAGAAGGGTTCTGATTTGGCTACAAGACTTGAGGCTGGTACTGCACTGTTATCCAGAGTTTTAAAGAAGAAGCTATGGGACCCCGTGGCAGGTGTTCAGTCATGTACTCTGTGAGCACTCTAGGCAGACACGAGGAGGGTATTCCTGTCCCCCCCATCACAGATTGCACTTAGGGGTGGGCACTGTGAGCTCAGTGGACCTGACCCCCAGGAGTGGGTTTGAGACAGATTTGGTGTGCAGTGGTGGGATCCGAGAGATCTGGTGGCATAGTGTTGTGATTCCAGAGATACTGGTAGCACAGGCATAACAGTTGGATTTGAGGCCAGTGTATCAGCTTGATAAACTGAAAACAATACACACACAAAACAGGGCAGAGATTTGGGGGAAAAAAGCAATTTGGTTACAGTATAAAATTCCCTACCCTGTTTTTTTTTCAGTGTAAGTGTAACAGTAGTTAGGGAAGAAGATGGCTTCCAACTACCGTGACTATACTGCAAACCACCTAAGGCAGCTGTATCAGTAAGGGGGTTCCAGTATGAGGGGCAAACCAAAAAGAACCTCATGGAGGCTCTCGTGGCAACCGATGGGCAAGCAGTTGCCCCAAACGTCGAGTCACGACAAGTGACTGAAAGGGACCAGACCTTGGGTGTGGGGGTGCCAGGGGACATTGCAGTGTCCAGTCTCAGGGAAAAGGACAGTGAGACCAGAGGGAACCCAGAGCCACAGTGCCAGGGAAAGGTCACCACAGAACTGGAGCTGGAAGAGATCAGGCTGCAGTTGGAGATGAGGAAACTGGAGATGCAAGAAAGACAGCATCAGAGGGAACATGCCATGAAAGAAAGGCAGCTTCAGAAAGAGGCCTAAGAAAAGCAGCACCAGAGAGAGTTTGAACTGGAGAAGCTAAGACTCCAATGACCAGCGCCAGAGGAGGCAAGTGGCATGAGTTAACGTGAAACTCCAGATCTGGGGTATAAGTTAAATTCCAAATTAATAGCTGAATTTAAAGAGGAGGAGGATATGGATGCATTTTTGAATTCATTTGAAAAGGTCTGTATCCAGGCCAAAATACCCAGGGAGTACTGGAGCTTCCAGCTACCCTGTCTACTTACTGGTAAAGGGCACGAGGTGCTAGGCCAAATGGACAATAATGATAGCCAAGATTACGAGGAACGTAAAGCTGCTTTGCTTAAAAAGTATGAACTGACTTCTGGGACCTACAGGGTTAAATTCCACAAACTCCAAAAAAGCCCTGACATGAGCTTTGAGGAACTCGCCACAACGCAACATCAGTTTTTGAAACGTTGATGGGAGGGGGTGAAAGCAAACTCTGTGGGTAAAATTGAGGAGCTTGTACTTTTAGAGCAGTTATTTTGGGCTTGCCCAGCGGAGCTAAAAACCTGGTTATTGGACCAGGATTCAAAAACAGCACAGCAAGCTGCAGAGCTCTCGGATCACTGTACCAGCAACAGGCCTGCTCTGAAAGGAAGTGGGGTAGGTGTGGCAGGGCAGAAAGGGAACAGCGCAACTTCAGGGCAGCTAAAACCCTCACTGCCTCCTCAGAAAGGAGGAAGCCCCGTTACTAAAAAGGGATTTCTCAGATAAAAGAAACGATGACTGTTGGGTTTGTAAACAGCCAGGGTATCTTGCTAGACAGTGTCCTAAAAAGGCACAGAGTGGACAAAGTGGTGCTTGAATAGAGTTGGGTTGTTTGTGTATCCCTGAAAGCATGCCTGTAAATATGAGGGAGCACATGCACCCAGTTACCGTAAATGGGGTGAAAACCCATGGGTTAAGGGGCATGGGGGTATAGCTTACCCTAGTAAAAGGGGATCTGGTTAGGCATGACCAGCTTATACCAAATCAGTTTATCACTGTGAGGGGATTCACTGGGGAGGAGAAAACTCTGCCACTTGCTAGTGTTCTCTTGGACTGGAGTGAGACAGGAGAAACGGTGCAAAAAGAGGCAGTGGCAGACAACCTTGCCCTGGATGTGATTATATGCTGCCTGACTCACCTTAGCCAGGGGAGTCCTCCTACCCACGCTCTGCTATGGCTTGTCACCTTCACCTACATTACTAAAACTAGTCTCGCAAAATGGGACACTGTGTATAACAGCGTATGTCACTTTGCACTCTCAGCTCCCCGCCTTACCCACTGCTGTGAGCTCTACTCCCGGCTTGAGTGGCTCCCACCGGAAAAGCACCATTCCTATGTCTTGGGCAATTTCATTGATAATGTCGTCAGGTCTGCCACCCCCTTAGCCCTCGCTGAATCTCTCGTTCCGGCTGACCCCATCTACCATCTGAGATCCAGCGACTCTCAGGCCCTATTGGTGCCCAAGACTCCCACAAAAATGGGCGACTGTGCCTTCGCCACATACTGGCTCAGGTAGTGGAATTCTCTTCCCTCAAGTACTCGCTCCTCCCACCGTGGCTTTAAAGCCTCCCTCTGGGGCTTTCTCAAATCAGCCTCCACCTGCCTATGCACTAGATGAACCCACCCAACCTCTGTTGCTCCGACTTGCTGAGTCACTACCAAACTTATCTGGCTAGGGCAGTGGTCTACTGCACCCTTATTCCACAACCGAGCTAGAGACCAACTAGATAGATTAATCCACTTTAGGCCCAACTGCTCAATCAGTGTGTGCATAGTTAATGTCCTTACTCCCGGACTATGCACTGGGCCCCCCCCACCCAGTTTGTTTCTTCTCTGCCTACCTACAAGATTTTATTGAGTTGCCGCCTAACATGGAGGTCCCTGCCTATCCTGAGACTACTCTAATGTTATCCTACCGGCTGTCTGCATTCTTAAAAGTGTTAAAATCCTGCTGTCTTCTTGTACTGACCTTATTGTTTGATGCACTTTAAATGTTACCTTACTTGTTTTGCCTGTTCATGAATGTACCATTGTTATCTCCCGGGTCGCACCTGAAAATAGGCACTTGGTTGTCTAGTGTGCTCACCTGGTTAACAAAAGCAAATAAATAAATAAATATAGGGAACAATCTCCAGCAGGGAGTGGTGTGTGCAGTTACTCACCGTCAGACAGCTAAGGCCCCTTGTAATTCCCTGATCCCCACAGAAGCACCTGGTTCCCCAGCCTGTGTCTCCTGAAATGGAGAGTAGTGAAAGGGAGGTAGGACTTTCCCAAATAGCCATTCACCAAACAGCTACAGAAAGTTATTCTGAGGAGGGAGAGGTAAAAATTGGTCAGAAGGTTAGGGATCGCAATGACTCTGAATGCCTTGATGCAAGCGCTATGGACCTCAGTTTAGAAACCAAGGGGGGCATGTCCCACTCTTTGGGAAAATGTGAGGAATTTGCCGCTGCTCAGAGGACTGATCCTAGTTTGGAGAGGCTGATGGCTTGTGCAGAATCTGATGGGACACAGACAGGTGACACGAGACACAGGGAGCTGTGGGACAATGGACTGTTATACTGTATACCCAGGACATGAGGAGAGAGAGGGAGGGGTGATGGGCAGGCAGCTTGTCATTCCCCATGGGTATCATTAGCAACTGCTGAAGGTCACTCATGACATCCCTGTGTCTGGACATCTGGGCATCGCTCGCACCATGCAGCAATTGGCCCAGAATTTCTATTGACCCAACTTCACCCAGCAGGTGAAAGAATACTGCAGGTCTTGTCACCGGTGCCAACAGATAGGGAAGGTGGGTAGTAAAATCAAAGCTGCCCTAATTCCCTTGCCCATTGTGGAGGAGACATTCCAGAGGATAGGAATGGATATTGTGGAACCTTTGAGTACCCCAAGATCCTCCAGGAAGAAGTTGATTACGCCAACTGATATCCAGAGGCAGTCGCCCTCTCTTCCCTCAGGGCAAAGTGGCAGATGCCTTGCTAGGGATTTTCTCCCATGTCGGGTTTCCACAGAAGGTTATCTCTAACCAAAGGGGTACCTTCATGTCGAACCTGATGAAGTGTTTGTGGGAGGAGAAGTGTGAGGTGGTGCAGAGATGCATAACACCTTATCACCCGCAAGCCAATGGGCTTGTGGATTGTTTTAATGGTACCCTAAAATCAATGCTCCAAGCATTTGCTGAACGTCATGGGAGGGACTGGAAGAAATACCTTCCCCACCTGTTGTTCGCATACAGGGAAGTGCCCCAAGAGTCAGTAGGGTTTTCCCCTTCAAACTCTTATATGGTCATAGGGTATGTGGGCCCCTAGACTTGATCGGGAGGACTGCGAAGGCAAGCACACCACCCTGAGGACTCCCATAGTGGAGTATGTCCTTAAGTTTAGGGAGAAGCTGAAGTTGCTTATGGGAGCGGCTCAAAGCAAACAGTCTGGTATGACTGCAGAGCCAGAGCTCGCTCGTACAGTGTAGGTCAGGAAGTCATGATCCTAATTCCAGTTTGGAAGGACAAGCTGCAGGCTGAGTGGGCAGGACCATATAAGGTAGTCCGACAGGTCAATGACATAAATTATATTGTGGAACTGCCTAACAGGAAACATACCCATAGGATGTACCATATCAACATGATGAAGCCATATGCCAATAGGGCTGACATGGTATTTGCAGTGTATAGTCCTGGGAAGGGGACAGACAAAGAAGACCCCCTACTGGGAGTCATCTATGAATGCAATCAAACTGTTGCCTCAGTTGACCCCAGAACAGTCTCAGGAAGTGAGGGAGGTTTTAGAGGACGCTGCCCGTTTGTTTACAGGCAAGCCTGGACAAACCCCCTTAGTGACACATGATGTAGACACGGGGACGCAAGTGCCCATACGGTGGACAGCTTACCGGGTGGTTGAGGCCATCCTAAAGGACATTAGAAGGGAGGTGGAAAAAAATGCTGGATTTAGGGGTAATCCAGAAATCCCACAGTCCCTGGGGCTAACCCGTAGTCCTCGTTCCCAAGTCAGATGGCTCTACTTGCTTTTGTGTGGACTATTGTGAACTCAACACAGTCTTGAAGTCTAACGTCCACTCAATGCCATGGACGGATGAACTACTGGACAGGCTGTGAGGGGCGACATACCCTACCACAACTGATTTGACAAAAGGGTACTGGCAGGTGGAGTTAACTGCCATAGCTAGAGAATGGTCAGCTTTCATCACTCCAATACAATTATTTGAATTCTGGGTAACACCTTTTGGAATGAAGAACGCCCCTGCCACCTTCCAAAGGTTGGTCAACCAGGTGTTACATGGTACTGAAGAGTACGCAGTGGCTTATCTGGATGATATTACCATCTTTAGTACCAGCTGAAAGGAATAGCTGTCCCACCTGAAGGAAGGATTGGGCAGGATACAGAGGGCGGGGCTCACAATAAAGGCTGAAAAGTGCTAGGTGGCTATGGCGGAGGTGGCATACCTAGGCCATGTAGTGGGACAGGAGTAGCTTCATCCTAATCAAGCAAAAATTGAAGCAACAGAGGTGTGGCCCACACCAAAAACCCAGAAGCAGGTTAGGAGCTTCACAGGGACCGTAGGGTACTACTGAAAGTTTGCGCCCTATTACAGTACCCTGGCAGCCCCCCATCAAGCTTGCTGAAGAAAAGAGAGCCAAAAAGGGTAAAGTGGGAGCCAGCCTGTGAACAAGCCTTTGCACGGCTAAAAGAGGCACTGTGCAGTGCCCCTGTGTTGGCCAGTCCAGATTACAATAATCAATTTGTAGTCCAGACAGATGCTTCAGATGTGGGGATTGAAGTAGTCCTCAGCCATACATCTAATTAGGGAAAAAACCACTCAATCATATATCTGAGCAAAAAGTTACTTCCCCAGGAGCAGGCATACTCCATGACAGGAAAGAAATGCATTGTGCTGGTATGGGCCCCTGAATAAATTAGAGCTGTATCTATATGGGAGGTGCTTCGAGGTACAGACCGATCATAAGCCCCTGGTGTGGCTAAATCAGATGGGTAAAATAAATGGTCATCTCTTAAGGTAGAGTATTGCCTTACAGGCCCATGACATGACAATTAAGCACAGAACCAGAACAGCCAATGCAAACTCAGATGGCCTATCTCGCCAATTAGAACAATAACAGAATTTGTGAAAACCTTACCATGCAGTAGGGGGTGTGTTCCACAAATTCAGTCTAGGAGGGATGGCTGTGGTGAGCTAGCCACTGCCAATCATTATTTGCAGATATATTTCTGTTATATCATTTTGATGTGATTTTGTGTATGTTAAATGCCACAAGAAAGATGCACATGTGTTGGTTTTTTTTTTAAAAGGGGTACATAGTTTTATTGAAAGATCACAGGAGAGAGAAGATCTTGCAAAATATTTGACATTCCTCTGCGACCTAGGAAACCAGCTGCTTGGTAGGAAGCTAAATTAAAGAAATGCCTTGTAAACCTAATTAAGAGAAGCAGAGGTAATAAAAGTTTCAGGAGATAAACCTTTGCACTTCAAAGGCAGGATGCCTGGGAACTAGGATCTGAGAAATAGTAATTCCTGATAGGCTGGTGTGAATTGTCTTACAAGTGATATATTGTAGGGCAGAGGGGACTTCAAAGCCACTAATTCTGAAATGCTATTAATGTGCCAGCAAGTGGTGATATAAGAACCTAAATAAGGAAATAATAACAATTCCCTAAAATTTTGGGAAAGCAAGAGTGACATCTACTGGCTTAAAGGTTAGGACCAGAACAGGGATTTTGGCAGACTATAAAAGCGCTCTGAACCAGCAGCAAGCTCTCTTTTCCTGGAGCATTTCAAAGGACACCCTTCCTGACAAGACACTAAGCAAACTGAAAGCAGACACTGAAAGCCAGTGGCTGAAAAGTAAGGAAAGCATTTTTCAGACTTCACTTATTTTTCTGATCTTCAATTTACTATGAACTTAAGGTAGAAATTAGATAAAAAAACATATAGTGCATTTCGCTTCTACGTGTCCACTTTTATTTGTGTTATTCTGTGACCAAATTTATGAAACTTTTAGTTGTAAATGTGTGATAATTATTTATTTAGTAAAAAAAAAAAATTTTTTTATGAAAACCTGCTTGAATGAAATGTTTATATTGTGTGTGATTGTGGGATGTGAGTAATAATCGGTGACCAAACTGTTATTGAAAAGGGGTGCCACCATAAGCTACCAATCGAACAAGGATCTGTAAAGGGAAATCTGGGTAAAGATTGGGAGAATACAAAAGTCTCAGGAAAGAGTCTGTGGGGATTTGACCCAGGTTGTTGCATGCCCTGTAGGAGAAGACAAAATCATGGTCACAAGGCTACCCCGAAGAGATCATGATGCCTGGATCTTCCCCCTTTGTGCAACAACCAAGAAGGGTTCTCATTTGGCTACAAGACTTGAGACTGGTATTGCACCCTTATCCAGAGTTTTAAAGAGGAAAGCCCTGGGACCTCATGGCAGGTGTTTAGTCGTGAACTCAGCAGGCACTCTAGGTGGACATGAGGAGGGTATTCCAGTCCTCTCCCATCACAGATTGCACTTAGGGGTGGGCACTGTGAGTTAGTGAACCTGATCCCCAGGAGTGGGTTTGTGACATAGCCAACATCTGTTTTTTTTTTTTTTTTTTTTAAGATATGTTCTATACCCAGGTAAATCTACAAATGCCCACCTGTAACTTAAGTGTGCTGTACCCAACAATACCCTGAACATGGTCGCACACTGTGGACAAACAAACATTAATCTCTGTAAGTGACTATAACAGCATAACTTTGACTGTGGTCTCAAGCTGTGGTCAAACAGGCATGAATCTTCACCTGATGGCCACAAGATCGGTACCTTGATTTTGGTCTCATACCATGATGAAGAGGTATGATTTTTTGTATGTAAGCAGAAGACTGATACCCCCACTGTTCATCACAATTGAGATACCCTGGGTAAAGAAGCTGTATAATAAAACAAAAACTCTAAAACTGAAATCATCACTGAGATATTTCCGAATGCCTCTTGTCTGAACTTGGGATTAGGAGGTCCATCTCTGATTACCATATATTCCTCTTTTTTATCCTATTAAATGTAAACATTTAAAGTGTAAGCAGACCTATGATCTAGTTGTTTGGGAAATACAAAATAAGAATATGAGATCTACTGTATGGGTCCTCCACCACCACCATCGACATAAGGAATAGTTTAACTTTACTAAAGGGGATGCAAAGACCCCTGGAATAATCAAATCCTGGGAAACCCTTATTTGGGAATTGAAATGGTTTGTATCATAGGGGTTACAGTGGGATTGAGAGAGCCTAATTGTAACACTGACAAATCACACGTGTCCAGCAGCCATTCTGGGAGTGCCCTCTCACTTATCAGTACAATTTCTCTTTGCTTTATTTGGGGGTGGGTGGGGTTAAGTGCATAAATAAATGGGTTTGGGCTTCTGTTGGCACAGCAGCAGGGTGTTACACAGCCATGCTGGTGATCTAGTTCAAGAAGGAACTTGATGTGCGCAGACAGGTGGCCGCAATTGAGGTGATAATCTGATGGCAGTGCGTATCAGCCCAGGGAGGGCACCATGTCCAGCACTGGAGCAAGCCCTATGAATGAGTCAAGTAGCTTACTCCCCTCAGGGAAGCATCCGAGGCCACCAGTAGGCAATGTGGTGCCATCATGTGGGTGGAGGGTTTAAGGAGAAAACCCGGAAAAACCGTAAGGCCACTAGGATGACTGTTGTGGTACTCTTGTTCCTAGCTCTGCAAGGATCTCCAGGTTCTGGGAGTGGGGACAATTTTGGCTAGGAGTTTGCCAAGGGCTGGTAGACTCAGACCAGAGGACTGCAAGGGCACCTTCAGAGGATGAAAACTATATAAAAGAAAAAAAACAAACAATGGATTTCAAGAAAAGTTACCACTACTATGGCAAAAAATATGTTACTGATGGTGTATTTTAAAACTACCTCAGTTACACAGAAAGATCAAATATCCACTTGATTAAACTGGTGGCCTTTTAAAGAGGGGACCCTGCTTAAACAGGATTGCTGATAGAGGCAGAAATACTTTCCACTGAGTTACATTAAAGATGGACTTCCTTCTTCTGTATAATCTGAACATAACAGTCTGTCACAGATATTACAATTATTACAATTATTCTAAAATAATGTATGCAATTTCTTTAAAGTAGATAGTGAGGTACAGCGCTATGCTGGTCGAGTCTTGGGTAGGCATTAAATTGGCTGTAGCAGCTGGTTAAAACAATGAAAAGATGCATGCTTAGACAGCAGCCTTACTATAGGAAAGAAACAGAGCAAGTGTTGCAGTTGTTATCAAGCAGAACTTCACCTATTAATTACATTCTCATCACCAGGGGCCAGGTGAGGGTACACTAGAAATGCAGGCACCAGTGCCCATCTGCCACTTCTACTGAACTATCACTCACTTCCCCATTTCAGCATTACTTCTGTTCTACTTTACTAACAAAATGCTGGATGTCTTCTGCCAACAGCTTCGGCTCCTGGAATGCTGCAAAGTGCCCACCTCGTGACATGTAGTTGTACGAGACAATGTTCACGTACTTCAGCTTGGCCCAGGATCTGGGTGAGTGCATCAGCTCATTTGGAAAGGCAGCGATACCTGTGGGCACTTTCACTGGCATTCTGCAAAAAATAGAAGAGAAGAAGAGCAAAGGAGGTCAACAACTGGTAGAAACTCAGTATTACCTACACTTGGAGGTACCATGCTGGAGAGGCAGTTTGGAGGAAGTGCAGCGTATGTAGGATCCAAAATGGATGCATGCAAAAAACAAATATCTAGCTAGTTGTAGAACCACTTAGTAGGCATCCTTAGTCACTGTGAGAGTTTTGCCACTTCTGCTACCTGCTAAGTATTCTTTACTTGTGGCTCCCAACCCAGGATTCTACCACAAAACCAAAGCAGCAACTACCTCTAGCTAAGCCCAAAGAGTAGGTCCCTCTAGCAAGAAAAAAATGACCAACTCCTTCCTAGCTAAGCTAAAGAAGCAGGTCCCCCTAGCTACGGTAAAGAAGCAGGTTCCCCTAACTAAGACAAAAGAGCATCCCCCTCCCTAACAAGTCAAAGACCAGCTCCCCTAGCTAAGCCAAAGCAGATGACTAGTTACCTTGTTAAGCCAAATTAGCAAGTGTCTCCCCTCAGTTAATCTGGAGCAGCAGCTCCACCTACAGTAGCTAAGCCAAAGGGGCAGCTCCCCCTAGCTAAGCCAAAGGGGCAGCTCCCCCTAGCTAAGCCAAAGTGGCAACTCCCTCAAGCTAAGTCGAAGGAGCAGCAGCTTCCACTAGCAAAGCCAAAAAGGAGCAGATCCTTTAGCTAAACCAAGGAAGGAGCTCCATATAGCTATGCCAATGGTGCCGTGCCACCTAGATAAGCCAAATGAGATAAGCCTAAGAAGCAGCTCCCTCTAGCTAAGCTTAAGGACCAAGACATTCCCCTCTGGCTAATCCAATGGAGCAGGTCCATACAGCTCTGCTAAAAGAGCAGGTTCCCCTAGATAAGCAAAAGGAGCAGCTCCTCCTAGTAAACTCAGAAGAACAGCACCCTCATTAGCTAAGCCAAAGTGCAGCTCCCACTACCTAAGTGAAATAACAATCCCCCAGTTAAGCCAAATGAGCAGCTCCCACCCCAGCTAAACTAAATGAGAAGATCCCCCTCCCCAGCTATGCCAAATGAGCAGGTCTCCATGGAGTAGCTCAATAAGCAGGTACTGCCTAGCTAAGCAAAGGGAGCAGCTCCCACTAGCTAAGCCAAAAGAGCATGTCCTGTTACCTAGGCCAGATACATGCCACATCTAGCTAAGCCAAAGGAGCAGCTCTTCACTAACTAAGCCCCAAAGGAGCTCCTCCCAACTTAAAGAAGCCCTCAGCTAAGATAAAGGAGCAGCTCCCTATAGCCAAGACAAAGGAACCTGGTCCCTTAATTAACTTAAGGGAGCAGACCTCACCCGCAGCTAAACCAAAGCTCAGCTCCCTCAAGCTACTGTAAGTCAAAGGAGTAGCCCCCTTTAGCTAAGCCCTAAGGAGCAGCTCCCCCTAGCCAAACCAAATAAGCAGCTCTCCCTAGCCAAGTAAAAGGAGCAGCTGCCCTAGCCAAGCCAAAGTAGCTACTTACCCAAGTCAAGCCAAAGGTGCAGGTTCGGCTTGTTAAGCCAAAGGAGCCAGTCGCCCCTTAGCTAAGCCAAAGAAGCAGGTGTCCCTAGCTGTCAGAATGAGCAGCCCCCCTCAGCTGCTATTAGTGGCAGATCCATCTAGCTGGGCTAGTTGGAGATCCCCATATACGTTCGTCTGGTTTCTCATTTCACTTCCTTGGCTATTATGTCATCCTATCACAGTTAACGATATAGTGTGTGCAAGGATTTCTGTATAAAGCTGGAAATGTGTTTATCTCATAAAACTGTAAATAAACTATATTTACTTTGTTTTCTGCCTTACCTCAATCCCCATCCAGCCCAACTTGCCTTCTGTCTCCAGCGGTCTATGGTCTGCCCTCACAACAGAACCTCTCTGAGCTGCACCACCTTGATGATCACATATGCTCCATTCTCAGTGTATGGAAGTTGGGAACACAGCTATTTACCATACAGGTAAGCTACCCATACAGTAGTTGAAGGGGTCCAGGTCAGGGGCGCCGATAGAAATTTCTGGGCATGGGACACATCTTTAAGACCAGGCCCCCCTCACCCTCCCATGCCCTCGTAAAACATATAAATCAATACAGTAAATGAGTAAATTTATATTTAAATAAATAATACGTTGGCACGCTGCTTGATGAGACTATAAAAATAACAGAATTAGTATCTAATATTATATTAGTAGTTCTAGATGGTATGGTAGCTAGGTAGGTAGAGCAAGGTACTGAAGGAGGTACAGACTGCTAAGTACACACGGTTACAGACAGTACAAAGTAGTACAGAGTGTAACAAGACAAGTGTAATAGCCCCTCTCCCGCCCAACTCAGCCTGGCCTGCCTTCGGCCCTTAATAATTCCTTATGGTGGTATTTTAGCCTAGTGGATAGGTAGGTAGGTAGGTAGATAGAGCAAGTTACTGTCTGGTGGAGGATGTAGATTATTAAGTACACAGTTACAAACTTACAGACACTAGTACAGACTAAGAGAGTGTAACTTACTGTAAGTTGTAACAGTTAGCCCCGGCCTGGCCCACCTCAATAATTCCTTATATAGGTGCTGCGCACTAGGCTAGCTATGTGGTATGGTAGCTTAGGTAGGTGGTAGGTAGAGTGAGAGGTACTGAGGAGGTAGACTATATGAAGTGTAACAGTTAGTTAGTCCTCCCCCCCCCAACGCCTGCCTGGCCTACCTTAATAATTACTTATTTTTTTCCAGTCCCAGCACAGCACTGTTATATTTACTTAACTTAACCAGTCCAGGCTCCAGGGTCCGGCTCCATGTCCCATCCACCATTGTCCACCACAACTTGTCTCTTGCCTAAGTTGCCCAGGCCAGGCCCAGGCCATGAATGAGAAATCCTCCACTCTGCAGTGACCTCCTTGTCCTTCCTTGGACACTCTCACTTCCAACTAAGTTCAACATCCCTTCCAGCTTACGGATAGTCGGTCGGTCCGATCGATTCATTTGAAAGTTAGTCTGCGACTGTGATTGAAAGTGAGTCCGTCCTGACTATAAGTCTGTCTCCTTCTCAAAGAACACGACATGAGGAATGAGCAGTAGCAGAATGTGCACAAAGTCAGACGTGATGGCCATGGCCCAATGACCTGACCTCTGACCCACCTAAGTGACCTCCTGACTCCGGATTCATCCTTACTTGTAGAGTGGAGGAGGAGGAGCAGCCAAGACTCAGGAGACTGCTGGTGTCTGCTACCAGCTGGTAGCCTTCTTGGCAGCCGGAAGAAGTCTGTTGGCAATGCCGGCATTGGGTCAGAGATTGACGGGTCCGGGAAGGGAGCGGAAGCTGGTAAGAAATACAGAGCAGGCTGCAGCCTGCCCTTCTCAGCCTGTGATGAGCAATCATGGAGGAGGGGAATGGGGCCAGCCACTGGGAAAAAAATAATAATTAGTCAGAAGTCCAGGCCCCCCTGAGCCTCTGGGCCCGGGACAGTTACCCCTCCTCTCCCCCACTGTTGGCACCCCTGGTCTAGGTTACACATTTACAAAAAAACTCTTGAACTTTCAATTCCCTTTCTCAATGGTGTGTATAAAAGCATATGCCTTTTCAACTGGCTTTTTGCTGAGGTACATGAACCTTTAGCACTGGATAATATATGAGGTTACCTGATGATGCAACAGCTGCAGAATTGCTTACCGTCACCACAGGAGGACAACAGAGTGTGCTCCTCCGAGGTTGTGTGGGACCCTCTCGTGCAGCACCGCTCCCTGGTGTTCCATGGAGCTTGGTATCAGCAGCCTGGTACACAGATACATAGATGTTTATGGACAGAAAAACACTCATGGTCCAGCCCATCTGTCAGGTTCCTACCTAGGCCCTCACCAGTCTAGCTCTGGCTAGGCTTCCAGTGATCAACCCTCTCATAGTTCCTCTTGAACTAACCACCCTCCCCCATTTGCTACAACCACTCTCATACCAACCTCACCAGTACCATGGGTCTATCAAAATATAGAAACATAGAATATGACGGCAGATATGGACCGGATGGCCCACCCAATCTGTCCATTTTTCATAGCATGTACCCTTGTTCTTGAGCCTTTTTTTCTGAAAAATGCTTCCCTTCTGTACCTTAGTTACCCTCGTAAAATATTAGAGTCTCTACCATATTCCCTCCTTTCCTCTCTTCCAAGGTATATGTAGTGAGGTCCTTCAGCCTTTCATTAGAGAGCTAAAGACCCTGTACCATTTTAGCTGCCCTCCTCTGGACCACCTCCACTCTGTCTTTTTGGAGATGTGATCTTCAAAACCAAAGTACTCAAGGTGGGGCCTGACCAGTAATCTATACGGAGCAATTCCACCTCCCACTTTCTGCTGGTGCTACCCCTCCCTATGCACCCCAGCACCCCACTAGCCCTCCCAACTGCCTTGTCACATTGCCTCGCCACCTTAAGGTCATCTGATATGATTACTCCCTGGTCTCTTTCCTGGTTGGTGGTCGTCAATACCCCACCATCCATGTTGTACTCCATCCCCAGGTTTCTGTGCTCTAAGTGCGTTATTTTGCACAAAAACAAAGCACATGCAAAAGAGGAGAGCTTATAGCCAATGCCAAATACCAGGGAGAACAGTTTTTTTATGCCTTCTTAAAGGCGTCCTCCGCCGCACTGCTTTTAACACTGACCAGCTCCACTGGCAGACGGTGCCATTTTTTCACCACCCTTTTTGTGAAGAAATATTTCCTCATGATCCTCCTAAATTTTCCCTCAATAGCTTCTAGTTGTGGCCCCTTGTTGCTGACTCCTCATTAAGCTTAAACATCTGCAGGCTGACCCCTGTTTATACCCTTCAGGTACTTGTAGGTTTCAGTGATGTCTCCCCTCTTACTCCTGGCCTCCATTGAATGCATATTGAGGACAGCCAGTCTTTTCTCACAAGTCCTCCCCTGCTGGCCTTAAATCATTTTAGTCCTTCTCTTTTGGATCAACTCCAGGTGTTCCCTGTCCTTTTGTAGGTATGGATTCCAGAACTTCTCACAGTACTCTAGGTGCAGCCTCACCAATGACCTGTCTGTCTGCTTTTGAATGTCCTAACAATTTATCCAGCATCCTACTGGCTATCCTGTACAACTTGTTATACTAAGTGGAGGTCTTGAGGCTGCCACTAATTATAACCCCCAGATCCTTTCATTCTGAGATTGGTCTCTGTCGTCCCCCCCCCATCCAATATTCTGTTCTTGGATTTCACCTCCCCGAGTGGATAACCTAGCACTTTTTGGCATTCAGTTTCAGTTGCCAAACTCTAGACCACCTTTAGAATCTCCCCAGGTCTCCTCAGTTCCAACCTACCCTTCTCACTTTCCACCCTGCCACATACCTTTGTGTCATCCGCAAACAGATGCATGTTGTTATGGATCCCTTCTTCAAGGTCCCAATGAACACATTAAAGAGCACTGGGCCCAGGATGCATCTGGTGGTGACTTTCTCTTCTTGTTCATTTAGGTTATGGGTTATTCTCTCCATATTGTAAATTTGCCTTGTGATGTCCCACCAATTTTGTGTCGTAGGGATCTTGGCAGTCAGCCACAGCTTAGTGATTGCCTTCTTTGCCGCAGTAATGAGAGGAGGAGGAGATATCTTGTGTTAGGGCCTCTGAATGTTTTGGGGAGAATGAGAAACAGAAACATTTCCATTGTTAATTGGAGTTGAGGATCTAATATTTCCTGTAGATGTGTCTGGAGGTGTAGAAAAAATGGTTTAAGGACCGGACAGGACCACATTACATGTGTATGGTTCACCCTAGTTTCACTGCATAGGTGCCAGCACATTGCTGAGTGGGCAGGGGAGTAATGGCTTGTGACTACTGGGGTTCTAAAGAACCTAATCAGATGTTTCCATGCGTATTCACGCCATTGGTGTGAACCAGTCACTCGGGCAGAGTAACTACATGCTCGCTGCCAGTCTTCCTGCGTAACCTCGTACCCAGTTTCCTGGCTCCATTGCCTACGAATATTCTCAGTAAGGGAGTCCCTCTGTGCGTTCATTGCCTGGTAGTTTAATGACACAAGATGGTTCTGTTTCAAGGTGTTGTTGAGTTGCATCTGACTGTGAATTAAGGTTGGGTATTGTTCTGGTGACCAGAGTATCGCTGGTAGATTATCAATGTAGTGGCAGAGTTGTAGGTAGTGGTAGAAGTCACAGTGGGGTAGGGGGAATTTCCTCTGAACTTCTGCATATTTTATTTATTTATTTATTTATTTATTGAGTACAATCAGAATTACAGTCCTTTGAGTCACAGACTCTTTTGCAAAGGCTCCATGTCAGGTACAGGGGGTGGAGGGTAGACAAATACAGTAAAAGACATACTTGAACAGGCAGTATATACAGTTTCAGTACTGACACAGCAGTTTTTTGCATAGTCTCCACATCGGTTACAGGGGGTGGAGGGTATACAGATACAGTAAAAGACTAACATAGTCAGGTAGTATTAAAAGTTACAGTACTGACAGAGCAGTCCAGGCTAGAAACTTATTTAGCAGGTGCAGAAGTTAGCTAGAAACTTATTTAGCAGGTGTGGTAATTTGGTAGCAATCCTGGGGTCCCCTGCCAGAGATTTGTAGGATGCTACTTGTAGGACTAGGAGTCCCTGTGTCAGGAGGTGTGGGGGATTTGGGAGAATGAAGGGTGGGCTGAGTTAGCCACAGTCACATTTAGCACTCTCCTTTAGTTGGGTTTTTAGGCCTGATTTGAATAGTGAGATGCTACGGGACTGGGAGAGAGGCGGGGGTAGTGAGTTGAGCCAGAGAGGAGCACGGTAGCGGAAAGATCTTTGCCCTAGTGTCCATATGTTACCCAGTGTCATTATTTGTGGTACATGTATTTTAGACCATATTTATCCATCTTTTGGAAGCCATGATCTAGGCTATTTGGAGGGAAGTCACTTAGGCTAGAAATGGGGCATATGAGGGGCTGGAAAAGAACCAGGTGCTGATTAGTCTTAATAGATTGCCAGTTTTTAAATTGGAATGTGAGCCATGGGCTTGGTGAATGACATGCTGTCGGACTTATTGTTTGTTGGTATAAAATTTGGAAGTATGCATGGTCTTCTATCAATGTCCTCTCAATCTCTAGCCAATGTGGGCTTGAAGTCCTGTTTTGCCAGGCCATTACATGTGTTAATGTAGCTGCCTGTTGATACAGTCGTAGGTCTGGGAGTGCCAGTCCTCCATCCTGGTGTGGAAGGGTCAGAATCTTTAGGCGAACTCTGGGTCTTTGATGGGTCTTTGATTAGCCCATATAAATTTAGATATCAGGTGATTCCATTCTCAGAAAATCTTTAGTGGTATATGTAGGGGAACATTTTGAAATAGGTATAGTGCCCTTGGCAGTACGACCATTCCGATCAGGTCAATTCTCCTTGTTAGGTTTAGGGTTAAGGTCGCCCATGAGGTCAGGTCTGCCCTTAACTGCGTTGAGAAGGGTAAGTAATTATATTTATAACATGTTGTATGGGAATGGGATATCTGGATGCCCAAGTATTTCAACTTCTGCAGATTCTATCTGCCCGGGATGATATTTTGGATATAGGGGAAGGGTGTGTAATAAAAATGGTGGAAATTGTGTCTAACTTTCTTTGCTTCTGGATCTGGTAGGCTAACAGTCGGGTAGCTCAAAGGCCTACTTCGTAATACCACTGCCTTAAAAAGGTCAGAGCTATTTCGGTTTGTGTTTGAATTAGGCGGTCCAGATCATGCTCAGTTTGTTGCAACTGAGAATATACCAAAGTATCACCTTGTTTATGGGCCATCTGTAAAAAATGGAGGGAATCCTCCAACTTGGTCCTTTGCTCCCTATGCTGTCTGACTATCTCCGCAGTATGCTTTATGATGTGGCCTCTGAGTACTGATTTGACAGTATCCTAGTGAATCGCTGGGGTAGTGTCTGCCAGGGGGTTATCTGTTATAATTTCGGTGATTTTATCCATGATAAACTCTCGAAATTGCTTAAGATGGATATAGTATGGATTCAGTCTCCATCGTGTGTTTTTAGGTTGAAGACCCATATCCCAGGTGGAGATCAGGGGTGCATGGTCAGAGACGGAAATGTCTCCCAGCTGTACATCATGTAGAGCTCCCAGATACTCCACCAGTGTATACGTGTGGTCAGTGAGGAAATAGGTGTGGTGCACGGAGGAGTAATACGAATAATTTCTTGCTTGTGGATGTAGTTTTCTCCAAACATCACACCATCCCACCTCCGCCACGAATCTTCTGAAGAATTTATGCATGGCTGACTGCTTAGGTAGTCTCGTGTGGGAGGTATTTATGGTGGGATCCATCGTAAGGTTGAAGTCCCCTGCCATTAACAGGATCCCCTTAGTCTTCTGTATTATCCTGTCCAACAAGGATTTCAGCTGCGGGATGGGCAGGCCTGGCGGGAGGTATACATTAGCCAAAGTGACTTGCTCATTAAGTGCTCCTTGCACTATAATTAACCTGCCCTCTGCGTCTGTCCAAGTTGAGTTTACTCTAAATGGGGTGTGTGGGGGTATTATTATCGCCACACCTCTTCTCCTGCCTCCTTTACTAGAGGAGTGGTAGACCTGGCCCCTACTTAGTTTGGCGAGCTTTGCTTGCTCAGTGGTGTTTAGGTGCATCTCCTGTAGATATACTAGATCAGACTTAGACCTTCTAATATAAGCCAACACCTATGGCCGTTTGATTGGTGAGGTCAACCCGTTAATATTCAGAGACATTAATTTCAGCTTGGGAGAATATATTACTAAATTTTAATAATCTGGAGGTTACTTAACCCTCTGCATTTCATAGGGGGGGTTCCCCTTACTTGAGTTAGGTTACGCATTTGTATGGAGCAATAGGAAGACCTGATGACTCTATTAAGACAGTAACAATAACATGACAACAAATTCTGACATCTAACAACTGGTACAAACACTTTCAAATCTGCGAGGCGACCAACATGATCTCCTTAATGAATGGTAACAAACTTGTACTTCCACTGATCAGGGTTGAACCCAGATCCTTCAGTAAGGTTTGATCTTTACTTCATGACCCTATCCAAGTAAGGGTCACTTGGCACACACAGTGCCCAATCGGGAAAAGAGTAAGTGGGGTGAAAGCGTGACATCTGTAATTAGAATGCCAGGCTCCCTCTTGAGATCAAAGGAAAACTGGGGATGCGCTGAGTGATCACAGATGTAATCACCTTTGTTCAAGTGGGGAAGTAGCTGCATTGGGTCTCAGCCTGGTTGCTCAGGGTAGCCCCAGAATCCAACCCAGGGGAGGCGAGGTGAGAAGAGGAGAGGAGAAGAGGGGGGAGGAAAGGACCACTCCCTGCCCTCCACCAATCTCATGTTAGCTGGACATGGCCTCTGGTGGTATTATTTACTCCGCCCTCCCCCACCAGTCCCACCCCACAGTCCAGGGGTCTCCAGATTTAAATTGAGCCTCCTTTGTATTTCCATAGGTCCTACAATCGTGCGCCATTGCTTCTTGGTGTTCCCACTTATCTACACCTCACCTACCCAGGTGGATTGGGCTTTAACTGTCCAAAAGCCACGTCATACTCCAGCCCTATAGCTCAGGCCTCGCAGTCTGCCCCGTTAACTCCCTCAGGACTGCTCTGTGGCGGATGTTAGATGCATCATGGTTTCCAATCACTATGGGTAACCCCTCTCCGCCAAGGCCGTGTCACTAATAGCTCGAACTAGTTGCAATGGAGCGAAGACAGGCTGGGGCTCAGCCCCCGGAAGTGAAGACTCTCATATCTCCTCTGAATAGCTGGGGGGTAGCGATCCAGAAATTCCATGCCAGCAGGTTCCTTTAAAATATCTTGTCTGGGTCTAAAAACCTCTATGTAGGCGGGCAGTATAATTTTAGTCTCATCTCATCCTGGGCCCAGATCCTCCCCTCCCCACCGATGGCCACTCCATTTCCCTTGCATAGGCAAAGGTAGCATTCAGAGATTTCACGGCAATGGTTTGCAACAGATTATCTTGCCCTGATCTCAAATGCCCATGGAGATGGGCAGCATGTGATCAGCTTCAGCCCCCCCCCAAACCAACCAGCTCCAGGGTATCTCTCCCCCAGTTATACTACATTTATATTTCACATCTCTGTTTAGTTCCCATTAAATCAGGAGCACAGACACATTCTAGAGTCCTTTACTCTTATACTTGCTATTGTTCAGCCTTTCGCAGCTTGTGCTTCTTCTCCACCTTTCTCCACGGGCTGTTGACTGGCCTGCAGTGTACCCATAATCTTCTGAATTGTTTCCACTCCCTGTCGGCATCTGGAGTCCCTCAGGTTATACTCTCAGGCCTTCAGTGAGAGCTTGGAGGCAATTGATGTCCCTGAATTGGTGCGCTGCTGCACAACCACTATTTTCCTGGACTTCAGCTTGGCTGCTGCTGCTGCGTTGTCGAAGGTGAGAGGGACTTCCTGGAAGAAAATCACCATTTTAGCAGGATGGGGGTCCTGAAATGTATGCCCGTGGTTTTCAGAGCTCTCATTATTGGAATATATGCTCTCCTTCGTGCCATCACCTCGGGGGCATAATCATTATCAAAGTACAGTCTTTGGCCTTTAAAAAGCGACCTCACCACATTTCCAGGCTGTGTGGAGCACTGTTTCTTTATCCTGTTGCTGCAGGAATTTGATCAATATTATTTGGGGGTGGCCTCCTGGTGCAGACCTGGGGCCCAGGGTGTGGTGTGCATGCTCTATTTCGAGCAACAGGATTTCTGGTACAGTAAGTGTAAAATCTCCTGAAGTGTTTCCTGGATAAAGTGTATTATCTCTGTGCCTTCTGCCCCCTCAGGAATGCCAGACAGCCTTATATTATTTCGGCAGTTCCTACCTTCTGCATCTTTGGCACGGTCCTGTAGGGCTTGGAGATTACAGTGTAACTGCACAATGGCCCGCTCCGCCTCATCCACTCGCTTGTCTGTATCTGTTGCCTGGGCTTCACTTGCATCTTGGCGCTTCTCAAGCTTATTGATATCAGTGTGCAAAGAAGTGGCTGTAGACCGCATTTCTGTATGGCTATCTCGACGTTCCATTAGCACTTGTGCCATTTGCCACTGGAGGATGGTATGGGGACCTGGTCGCTGGGTGCAGTACTGTGAAGGGAGGCTGACGAGGTCCAGGATCCCTCGCTTTCCGAATCTTTGTCCAGTGATATCTCCCCATCTTGACACTCCAGAGGTCTGCGTTTACTTTCCCCTCATTTTTTAGGCATTGTACTACCTCCAGCAATTTGTTTTTCTCTTTATTTGTAGCTAAAAGCTGTATTTAGGAGGTGATTAAATCGTTCTCAGCTGGAGCCTCTCGTTGCAGTGTATATCATGATGTCACGGAAGTCTATCCACCTTGTACACTTTGAAAGCTGCCTTTTTCTCCCCCTCACCGCTAACCTAACCACCCTGGAAAACTACACAGGCCTCTTATGTCTCTTCCCATTGCCCACTTCTCCAAAGCAACCTTTAGTTGCACAGCTAGAATCCCTCATTTGAGATGCTCCCTCTTGTTCTCTGCCCCACTTAGCTGTTTGTACCCCATAAGCCTCTCCCTTAGCTGCTCCATCCTCCCAAAGTTGGACCTCCTAAAGTCAAGAGACATTGTGTGGATCCACTGCCTCTGTGATTTCAGGGCAATGTTGACCCACACTGTGTTGTGGTCGCTAGACCCTAGTGGCTCTTCTACCATTGATACCCTCCCCAAAAAAATGTTGTCTTGGTCAGATCTAGGTCGAGAGTGCCCCCACCCTTAGTATGTTCCTCCACTAGTTGAGACGGAAAGCAGTCCTGGTAAGTGTCTACTAATGCCCGATTCTGGTGATCCACACCACTGCAATGCTCCAGTCAGTGTCTGGCATGCTGCTGTCTCCTAACAGGGCAACATCCCCCCAGCTGCTGCCTTCCTAATCTCATCTATAACCCTGTCCGCCTCTTCTATCTGATTAGTGGGCCTGTAGTTAACTCCCACGTGACCAACCCTTTCTCTGAACAACCCTCTCTCTCCCCCCTCCACAATAACTGGTGCCACAGTGATTCTGCCATGCTACCACCCCATCTCCTTGTCCTCCATTACCCCAGATACCTTCCCTGACATACAGTGCAATCTCTCTCCTCTTCCTTTACCCAGTGCTTTCTGAATAATATGTACCCTGGGACAGTGAGGTCTCAGTCACTGTTGGGTGATGCCCACATTTCAGGCACTGCCATCATGTCAGGGTAATCATCTGCTGCTATTGGCTGAAGCCCACTCGTTTTTTGCCAAGGTTTCTGGCATGTCAGCACACTGTTTTTTGACATTTAAGCAGACCACCCACCATGAATCCTGCCTGCCATCCTTCCTCTGCCCATTACCCAGTCCTACTTTGCTAGTACCCTCTGATAAATGCTTACCTGAACCTTGGGGTAAGTTTCAGTGCTTTCAGAGGCAGAGGCTCAGGAAACATAGTCCCATAGAAACATAGAATTTGACGGCAGATAAGTACCGCTTGGTCCACCTAGTCTGCCTATTTTCCTTCCTGGTGGATAAACTGCAGATTCTAGTTAATCAACAGCTTACTTCCTCCTACTTCCCACTAGAATTGCCTTATGTCTGTTCCATGCAATCTTGAATTCTACTGCTGTTCCTGACCCCACAACCTCCTCAGGAAGGCTGTTCCATGCATCCACAACCCTCTCTGTGAAAAAATACTTTCTAACATTACCTCTGGGCTATCCCGCCTCTATCTTCAAATTGTGCCCCCTTGTTCTTGCACATCTCTTTCTGCAAGATGCTACCCTCTTGTACTTTGTTAATTCCCTTGAGATACTTGAAAGTTTCTATTATGTCCCGCTCTCTCTCCCTTCCTCAAGGGTATACATATTAAGCTGCTTTAGTCTCTCCTCGTATGTCTTCTGGTGCATACCCTGCACCATTTTGGTTGCCCTCCTCTGAACAGCCTCCACTCAGTCTATGTCTATGCGGAGATGGAGGTCTCCAGAATTGCATGCAGTACTCAAGATGGGGCCTCACCAATTGCCTGTACAGAGGGATAACAACTTCCTGTTTTTTACTGTTGATGCCTCTTCCTTATGCATCCCAGTATCCCCCCAGCCCTCCTTACTGCCTTCTCACATTGCTTGCCCACCTTTAGGTCATCTGATATAATTACTCCTAGGTCTCTTTCGATTTTGTTGTTATTATCTCACCCCCCTCCCCCACATTGTGTACTTTTCCCCTGGGTTTTTGTTTCCCAGGTGCATTGCCTTGCACTTCTTTGCACTGAATCTAAGCTGCCATATATTTGACCATTCCTCCAACCTTGCCAAGTCCCTTTTCATCCTTTCCATCCCACCTAGTGTATCAATCCTGTTGCAGATCTTTGTGTCGTCTGCAAAGAGACATACTTTTCCTTCCAGGTGCTCTCCAATGTCACTTATAAAGACATTAAAGAGGACTGGTCCCAGTACCAAACCCTCCGGTACCCCGCTAGTTACCCTCCTTTCTTCTCTGTGGACTCTGTTTACTATTACCCTTTGTGTCCTGCTGTTCAGCCAGTTTTATTATCCAGGCTACCACCTTGGGACCTACAACAAGGCTGGCGAACGTGTATATTAATCTTTTGCGTGAGACTGTGTCAAATGCCTTGCTAAAATCTAGGTAGGCCACATCTACAGTCCCTCCCTGGTCTACTACTTTGGTCACCCAGTCAAAGAAATCTATTAGGTTCATCTGACATGACCTTCCTGCTGTGAAACCATGCTTCCTTGGGTCCTGTGCCACACTGGCCTCTAGGTACTCAACAAATTCTTTCCTTCAAAAGTGATTCCATCATTTTCCCTACCACTGAGGTCAAACTAACTGGTCTATAGTTTCCTGCCTCTGCCCTGCTCCTACTTTTGTGAAGTTGAATCACATCCACCCTCCTCCAGTCCTCAGGTACCACCACATCCTCCCATGATTTTTTAAAGAGAGTAGTCGGTGGTGTTACTAGTTCTACCCTTAGTTCTTTTAGAATTCTGGGGTGAATCCCATCAGGCCCCATTGCTTTGTCCACCCTCAGTTTCAAGAGTTCTTTCAAAACCCTTTCTTCTGTGAATGGACTGGTATCGGCCCCCCTATCCAGAGTGTTTCTCTTGTTTGGTTTAGGTACCTTCCCCTCCTCTTCCATTGTGAATACTGAGCAGAAATATTCATTCAGTAGCCCTGCTTTTTCACTGTCATCCTCTGCCCACATTCCTTCCCCTTTATTAAGTCTCTGTATCCCTCCCTTGGTCTTTCTTCGCTCCCTAATGTACCTATAAAAGGTTTTATCCCCCTTCTTGACAAAGTTGGCTATCTTTTCCTCAGTTTGTGCCTTTGCTATTCTGACTGCCTTCCCTGCCTCCTTCTGCTTTAACTGATAATGTTCTCTGTCCTACTTCTTCTGTGTTTCCTTATATTTCCTGAATGCTATCTTTTTCTCCTTAACTTTCCCTTCCACCTCTTTTGAGAACCATAGTGTTTTTTTCCTTCATTTTGTTTTGTTGATTTGCTTCACACAAAGGCTTGTTGCCTCTGTGATGGCTGTTTTGATTATTTCCCATTGTTCCTCCACCCCTCCTTCTTGCCTGTTTGCTAGTGCTTTTCTGAGGCACTCTCTCATTTTCCCAAAGACAGTTCTCCTAAAGTCCAATACTCTTGTTTTTGTATGGCCTGACTGTATGGCTGTGTTTATTCTGAACCACACTGTTTGGTGGTCACTTATTCCCAGATGGCTACCCACTTCTAAATCTGAGATCTTTTCTCTGTCCCCATTGGAGGAACAGTGGGGAATAATCAAAACAGCCATCACAGAGGCAGTATAGCACAGTGGTTTAAGGGGCTGAGCTACAAATTTGGTGACATCCAGCAGACCAGACCTGGGTTTGAATCCCACAGCTTCTACTTATATACTATGTGACCCTGAGCAAGTCACTTAACTTCCCTGTGCTCCCAGGTCGCACCTGTAAAAAAGCTTTCAGCTTAGTGTGCTACTCCTGGTTAAACAACTAAAAAAAAATAAAAATTTGAGAGTACCAGGTCTAAGATTACTCCCTCCTGAGTGGGTTCCAACACTAGCTGTCTGAGGCATGCCACCTGTAGGGCATCAAGAATGACCCTGCTCTTGGATGTGCCTGCAGCAAAGGTGCTCCAGTTAACATCTGGCATATTCAGGTCCCCCATCAACAATATCTCCCCTTTTTCTGCCATTTTAAGGATGCCTTGTATCATTTTCTTGTCCACTCCCTCCCCCCTGAGACGGTGGTCTGTACAAAACCCCCATGCGGATTGTGGTGCCATTTCCTGTCTGCAGGGTGACCCATAGTGACTCATCAACTTCCTGTTTACTCTTTAGTTCTGTTGCTTTAATCCCTTCCCTTATATAGAGAGCTCCTCCTCCTCCTCCTCCTCCTCTTTTACCCACCCTGTCCCTCCAGTAGATTGTGTATCCTGGTATGTTGACATCCCAGTCGTGGTTCTCTGTGTGCCATGTTTCAGTGACTGCCACAATATCCAGGCATCCCTCTTCCATCAAGGCCACTAGATCAGGGAGCTTGTTACCCAGACTGTGGGCATTGGTACTCATCACCCTCCATTTTTTGAAGGCCTTACCCCTTTTAGCCTCATCCCTGTCCTTACTGCCTTTTTCTGCATTTACCCCTGTCCTGCTCCCTACTGACTTCTCTGCCTTGGTGTTTACCTCTCTAACTACTGTGTTTTGTGGGGGGAGGCTGGAATTTCCCTGCTCCTTTTCAGTGCCCGCCCCCTTGGCTAGTTTAAATGCTTGTCAATGAAGCATTTAAACCTATCACCTAGGATCCTGGTTCCCCCTGGACAGATGCAGACCATCGCACCAGTATAGGCCTGCATCTCTCCAGGTGGCTCCCTAATCCCCAATGAAGTCAAAACCCTGAGCTCCACACCAGTTTTTCAACCATTCATTATATCCCATGGTGTGGAGTACCCTAGCATTATCCTTGCCATAGACAGGCAGCACCTCTGAGAAGGTTATCGTACATGCTACTTGTCTAAGGCCCCTTCCCAACTCAACAAACTCTTCTTGCACAGCTCTGATCCCATTCACAGCCAGGTCATTTGTCCCTAGGTGGACAATGACATCCAGCTGCCTCCCTCGTGCAGCTGCTGCCACGATCCTGAGGATTCGTTTCCTGTCCCTCCGAGCCATGGTACCAGGCAGATACCTTATCTCCTTTTCCACTTCCTCCCGCACTTCTAGCTCCCTAATAATTGAGTCCCCCATCAGGAGTTGTTTTCTTCCCTTGTGGGGTCTCATGTCACCCTTCTGTGTGTCTCCTTTGTGGAGGTTCCCTGCATCCTCCTTGATCTCCACTGCAGGTGCCTCCATAGAGGAACCACTCTTCACCAGAGCAGCATATGAATTGTGGAGAGGTACAACTGGAGGGATGCACCACTCTTCTGCCACCCTCTCCATCCTTGAGCCCACCCTGGTCCAACTACTCCTCTTTCTTAGCAACCTCTGAGGTAGTGGCAGTGGCCCTGGTGGTCCCTGGGCAGGGGAAGAGGTTTCATGAATCCTATCAGGTCAGCCTAGAGATGGGCAACCTCTTCCCTCAGACCAGAGAGCTGCCTACAAATAGGGCAGCATCGCAGCCTCCAGAATGTCTCCCGGAACACTGCCGCCCCACAGTCATTGCACTGCACCACTCACATCTTGACTTATTTTGTGTCCCCTCTCCTGTTTCTTTGTATGCTTACTGTCTCCTCCCTCTGTGTATTTTTACACCTAATTTCCTACTGCCTATGTGCCCTTTCAACTCTCGCTCTTCCTGTTCTGGGACAGGAACTTCCTGTAGTCTTCAGTAGTCTCCTCCTTCCTTGCTCGGATTCAGCCCTCCAGCAGCTGGGGGGGAGCTATTTTTTCAGTTTCCTTCAAGGTTGATGAAACTAATGTGTCTCAGTGATCCTTCCCTTCCTACTGCTAAATAGGAAGTTCCTGTTGTCAGTCAAATCCAGTGGCTATAAAAGTAGAACTTGCATAGTGTGGGGAGGGTGGAGGGGTGGGAAGGAGGGCAATTAGTAAGAAAAGCTCAAGTTCTAGTCAGCTGTTATTTGCTCTGAAAGCAAGATTCTCCTCTGTCAAAAATTAGCAGCAGGAAGCTGTAATTGGAGACAGCTGCTTTTCTACTGCTCAAGCCACACCCCCAATTAGCTTCTCACCTATGCTCCTGACTCAGCAAATTAAGTTGATACAGCCCCTTCCTCAAACAGAGAAACACACAGTGACCTTCTTCTTTTTTTTAATTAAATGAGACCCCCTGCTTCTAATAAAGTATCTGTTTGCTTAATCCCAAAAGGCACTGACTCCTGCTGAGACAGAAGTGATTTATCAGTTAGAATCTAGTCAGCTGCTACTTACTCTGAAAGCAAGATTCTACTCTGTCAAAAACTAGCAGCAGGACAGCAGATGATGGAGAGAGTTGAATTACTCCATGCAAGAAGGATGAATAGAACGTTTTAGAAAACAGCTGCCTGGGCTGGCCCAGTAGTAAGACAATAGTGCTGCTACCTGCTATGCTGGTGACTCGGGTTCAGGGGCAAATTCAAGAAGCAGGGAGCCATGGGGAAGGGAAGGGGATCAAAGTCTAAGGCAGTGCTCTCCTCTGTGTGTGTGTCCGCTTCCTCCAGCACTATGACTTCCCCCAAGGCAAACCCTTCAGGAAGGTTTTAGTACTGTCAGGGTTTCAAGAAGGCTATGAACATGGTTGATGACAACTGTCAGCGGCTTGACAGTTTGGGTCTGAAGCATTTACTCAGAAACAAAGAACATGTTTATAGGCAGAAAAATACATAGAGACAGAGAACATGTTTACATGCAGAAAATAAAAAAAGTTCTGTGCTATACCTACCTATATGTGCCCAACCAGTCTAGCACTGTGGGTACACAGCTCGTTTCCTAGTGGTAGCTCAGCCTCTGTCCCCCCCAGTCCTAATCAGTCCCTTATGTTTGTCTCATACCCTCTGGACACTCTCCATGGTTTCCAATTTCACCACCTCCTTGGGCAACCCATTCTACTTGTCCACCACACTTACTGTGAAGAAATGTTTCCTCATATCCTTTCCGAACCCCGTTCCAATTAGCCATGTTCCTTTGTGGTGGACCTCTCACAATGCATGAAGTGCTGGTGGCAACAAACACAGTTTATTCCTTTGAGAAACCTGAAACTTTTAATCATGTCACCTCGACCTCTTCTGGTCTCCAGTGAGTACATATTAAGGCTGCTGCGGCACTCCTCGTAAGATTCCCCCTGCTACTCCTGAATCATCTTTGTCACCCTTTTCTGCACAGACTCTAGCCTGTCCTTGTCCTTCCCTAAGTGGGAGCTCCAGAAGTGGACACAGTACTCCCGGTGTGGTTGCACCAGAGATCTGTACAGGGGCAGAATCACATTCTCATTCCTGCTGGAGAACCCTATTCCTATGTACCTCAGCATTCTGTTTACTCTCCCATACACCTTATAGGCCTGAGCTGTGACATTTAAGTTATCTGCTAAAATCACTCCCTGGTAGGGGGATGTCATGGTATCATGGTTTTATGGTAAACCGTGGTATTGGAAGTCACGGTTTTGATACCATGAGCAATTTCTGATACTGTGATAAGGAACAGTTATGTACTTACCGTAACAGTAGATCTTCAAGAGAATCTCTTCCCTCAGGCCAGACCTTTGGAACTATACTTGCATGAGTGCTTGGACCACATAGAAACTTTTGCTAGCCAGTGGCCATCCATAATGATGTCCCACATCAGCATCTACATAAACATAGGCAGCCCTTCTCTTCTCAGTCCTCTGCCACAGAATGTACTCAGAGGACTCCCTTCTTGGGGAACCAGGAGACTATACCAGCACCTCTGACATTAGGCAAACACAGGTGCTGGAGAGAGCAACCATTAAAATACCAAAGCAGAACTGGATGCCATATTTCCCTACAGCTAGTAAAAAGGGGAAAGGAGGGAGGGAGGGCTGGCATAGCCTAAGGGAAGAGATTCTCTCGAAGGTAGTACAGTTACGTAAGAACTTACCGTAACAGTAGATCTTTGAGAACAGCTCTTACAGCAGGTACACAATAACGACTGAAGCCGGCAGGCATCAGGACCCCACAGAAAACTTCTGGCTAGCTATACCAAGCGGGGGACTGCCCCTGATATTGGCCCTGCCCCCCGTCAAACATATCATAAAAGGGGCAGTCCCCCAGCATACCTCAGTTCTCCCATCGGAGACTCCCGGTGTAATGATGTGATTCAGAAGCGGAGACCGAGGATCCGCTTCCAGAGGAAGTCAAATAAATCTGATGCGTCCGAGACGCTCTGAAGTAGAACCAAACCTCCTGAGGTGAAAGGTGGGAGGGAAACTACCTGCTGCAAGAGCTGTTCTCGAAGATCTACTGTTATGGTAAGTTCTTACGTAACTGTACTATCTTACTTCAAGATACAGCACTTGCAGCAGATTACACCATAAGGACTGATTCCCAAGTACAGTAGTAAGGGTGTACTGCTAACTCAGTCAGGAGGAGGACAGGAGAGATCTAGGTAAAAGGGGGCCTCTCAGAACAAAAATTCCTGGAGGGCCGCCAGGCCAAAGCCCGTTCTATGCCTGGAGGCGATATCCAAAGTGTAGTGTCTCATGAAAGTGTGCATTGAACTTCAAGTAGTGGCTGCGCAGATGGCAGATGTCGCTACATTCTTCAATGCAGAGAAGGAGATAGCCACCCCCATTGTAGTATGGCCCTTCACTGGTCCCAGTAAGGGTTTATTGCATTTCTGGTAACAGAAAACAATGCAGTTAACAAGCCACTTGGAGAGAGTTTGTTTCGATACGGGTGTACCCATCATCCTTTAGACGAAGGATAAAAACAGTTGGTCGGATTGTCTCTGTGAACAGGTTCTGGCCAAGTAGTACCTCAAAATCCTGTGCACATCTAGAGTGTGCAAGAGGGCTCCCCCTCTTCATATAGTTAGGGAGGTACACCTGAAGGTCAATGTCCTGGTTTAATGTTAAGGCTGAAACCACCTTGGGAAGAAATTTAGGATTGGGCCTCAAGGACATCCTGTCCTTATGGAAAATCAAGTAAGACTCTACAGATGAGCGCCTGAAGCTCAGAAATTCTCCATGCTGAAGTGATGGCAACTAAAAATAACGCTATCCAGGAGAGAAGGCGAAGCTCGCAATCTGCGGCTGGTTCAAAAGGAGGCAGCATAAGTTGCTCTAAAACTAAAAGAAGATCCCAAGGAGGGATCAGATCCTTAATCGGGGGTCTGAGATGCAAGACACCACACAGAAAAGTGTGGGAAGCCTCTAACTGGGCTAGTGAACACTGACCAACCGGTGTGTGTGGTACACCAAAATGGCACAGAGGTGTACGTTCGGAGAGGAATATGCTAATCCCAACTGGAAGAGGGATAAGAGGTAGTCTAAAATAGACTTCTCAGGGCATCAGAGAGGATTGAGGTCGCAGGCTTGAACTCCTAGAGAAAATCTCCACCATTTCAGAGCATACGTGGTGTGAGTCGAAGGTGTCCTAGCTGCCACCAGAATATCGGCAACCCTTTGCGAGACCCCGTGCCAAAGAATGGCTATATCCTTAGGAGCCAGGTGTTCAGTTTCAGGGATTTGAGGTTTGGATGGACTAGAGAGCTGGCCTCCGAGGACAGCAAATGAGAGCTGACCAGTAATGGTAAGGAAGGCTCCTAAGCCAGCTGGTGAAGCAGCGGAAACCAGATCTGTCTGGGCCAAAAGGGCGCTACCAAGATCACTGATGCCCGTTCTGATCGGAGCTTTAGAAGAACCCTCTGGATCAAAGGGAAGGGTGGAAAAGCATAGAGGAACCTGCCCGTCCAAGAGAGGGATAACGCGTCTTGCCAGAAAACACCAGGCCTTGGATCTAGCGAGCAGAAATGGGGCAGTTTTGCATTGTATGGGGACGCGAATAAGTCGACGTCTTGTGTTCCCCATCACAGGAACAGGTCCTTGGTGACCTCTTGTTGCAATTCCCATTCATGAGTTCTGGCCTTCGACTGGTTCAGGAGGTCTGCAACAGTGTTGTCCACACCGGAAACGTGCACTGCGGTGAGTGTGGTGCTATGCTGTAGTGCCCATTCCCTCACCCGCTTTGCCTCTCTACAAAGGGGATAGGAGTGAGTGCCTACTTGTTTGTTGATGTAATACATCACCGAGGTGTTGTTCATTTGGACTAACACATGAGCTGGAGGAATCTCTTTCTGTAAAGCCTGTAAGGCGTACAGGACTGCTCTCATCTCCAGGACATTGATATGAAGGTGAGTCTCCATGGGCGACCAGGTTCCCTGGGTCCTGATGTCTCTGAGATGATCTTCCCAGCTGGACCCCGAAGCATCGGTGGTGAGGGTCAGAGACAGAACTGGCACCATGAAGGGGACTCCCATGGAAAGATGCTCCGGGACCAGCCACTACTGCAAGTCTTGAATGACTGGCCATGTGAGTCTGATTGGCTGGTCTAAGTGATCCTGCTTCTGATCCCATTGGGTTCTCAGCATCCACTGAGTAACCCTCATGTGGAGGCAAGTGTGGGGAACCGTGGTGATGGCAGCCGCCATATGTCTGAGCAGGCAAAGTATGGTCCGAGCAGAGACCAGATTTTGTGCCATGATAGTCCTTATCAGTGACCTGATGTGTTCCGCCCTGTCCCTGGGCAGGAAGGCACTCCCTTGACAGGTATCCAGAACCGCGCCAATGAACTGTAGTCTGCAAGAGAATGAGCGATGACTTCTCTTGGTTGATGGTAATCCCTAGAGACTGAAATAGGGAGCAGGTGTTGTGACTGGCCTTCTCCAGTGCCTGTGGGGAGGAGGCCATCAGGAGCCAGTCATCCAAATAGGGTAAGACATAATGGCCTTGTCTCCTGAGGGCCACTGCTATGACTGACATGCACTTGGTGAAGATGCGTGGTGCCAAGGACAAGCAGAATGGGAGTGCTCAGAACTGGTAATAGTGTCCCAGAAACTCAAAGCGCAGAAATCTCCTGTGCAACCGGGTGATGGGAAGATGAAAATATGTGTCCTGCATGTCCAGGGACGCTAGCCATGTGCCTTACTTGTGCATGGGAATAAGACTCGGAAAGATAACCATGTGAAAGCGCTTGTACATCACAAAGATGTTTAGGTCACTGAGTTCTAGGATCAGGCGTAAGTCCCCAGTCTTCTTTGGAACCAGGAAGGAGTGGGAATAGTATCCTCCTTCTCTCTGACTCCTCGGTACAACCTCGATGGCATTCTTGGAGAGAAGTGCCGAGATCTCCTGCTGGATGAGCTGGGTATGCTGTCCTGAGTAATGGGAATACAGAGGAAGTCTTGACTGTGGGTGGCCAAGGAACTCCATAGAGTGTCCTCGACTGATAAGCTGAAGAACTCACCGGTCAGAAGTGATCCTCTGCCACCCTGACAGGTGGTAAGTGAGTCGACCCCTGACCCTTTCTTCCCTTTGATCCAGAGGTGGGGAAGGGGTGAGGGCTGGGAAGGAGTCATGCTGTGGTGGTACTGGCTCCGGCAGATTGAGCAGGTGTGCTGTGTCTCTGACCCTGACCTCCAGAGAATCTCTGCTGGTTTTTATGGCCAAAGTTGCCCGTGTTGTTGTTGGCCTGACCGAGGTTGTTGTTTGCTCTGTCAGCCAAAAAACGTTTTTGTGGACTGTGAAAGGAACCAGGCCTTGATTTATACATGACCTGAACCATTCTGACCACCTTCCCAGCATCTTGGAGTTTGGTGATAATCCTCTCAGAGTCTTCACCAAACAACACCAAGCCATCGTAGAGGATGTTCAGGATCCCTTTCTGGATGGCTGGAGTAAATTCAGTGACCCTCAACCAGGAGTGTATCCAGAGGCAAATGCCTGCTGAGGCACTTCTTGCTGCTGAGTCCGCCGAGTCATAAGTGGCTCAGAGGACTTGGGTCCCAACGTCCGAGCCCGTATGTAGGAGGTTAAGTAACTCCTCCTTCTTCTCTCCATCGGGAAAGTCCTTTAATAGATCTTGCCCCTGGTCCCACAGTGCATTTTGAAACTGCACCATGTGTGTCAAATAATTGAGGGACCTAAGAGACCACATAGAAGCCGCATACATGCGGCGGCCCAGAGAATCTAATTGTTTGGATTCCTGGTCTGGTGGCTGGGTGCTGAGGTGTTGGGGCCTTTGAGAGTGGTTGAGCGAGGCTGTAATGACGACCAAGTCTGCCATAGGTTGCTGAGCTAAATAAGGAGCATCCAGCGGGGTCCTGTAAAGTCTGTCGGCCTTCTTGGGGACCACTGGAGTTGAATGTGGATGCTTCCATGCAGCCTTGCTAGCGTCCAGAAAAGCATCCACCAGGAGTGGAACCGCCATAGGCTTGGGGTCTTTCTACCTCAAGTAGCGTGCCAGGCATTGCTGTTCAGGGTCTAAATCGGGGAGGCAGTATAGCGCAGTGGTTTTAGGCACTGAGCTGCAAATCTGGAGACCTGGGTTTGAATCCCACAGCCCCCACTTGCATACTGTGTGACCTTGAGCAAATCACTTAACTTCCCTGTGCTCCCAGGTCGCACCTGTAAACAAGCTTTCAGCTTAGTGTGCTTCTCCGGGTTAAACAATTGCAAAAAAAAAAAAAATCCTCTGTCTCTCATCCCATGTTCTCCTGAATGTGCCTCATAATGTCAGAGAACGATGGGGCATCAGGTGGTGACCTAGGAAGGTCATAAGGCTCTGGGGATGGGGTACCAAAACTGGAGGGAGATCATGAGGTATCGGAGGTATCAGGGCGTGAGTCATCACCCGATGAACAGTGGGATCTTCGTCGGCGTCTCTTGCACCCATGATTGCTCGAGGACCCTGAAGGAGTCCTGGAGAATAGAGGTCTCTTGGCCTTTGCCTTTCTGTCCCTGGACCTACCCCTGGGTGGTGGTGTAGCGTCCTTAGGTTCAGGCATTACTGCTCCAGGAGGTGCCACAGAGGTTGGGGTCCCTCCTGGAGGTTTGGTGGGTACCACGTGTTTTTTGATGGTGTCCCAACAAAGGTGAAAAGATGTTTGAACTCTTGTAAATTAAAGGCGGAAGGGCCTGGCGTGGGGTGCTTGCCATCATTGGGGCAGGTGCGGCCGGTTGAGGTGTCATCAGGTCCAGCGTCAGGTTCTTTGGCCGACCGACATTGGGTAGGCTGACGTCTTCTGTGTCTGCCAACGCCTGGTCATCGGTAGCCTGAGCTCCGACATCCTCCTTCGATGTCCCCTTGCGACCAGTGTCCGGTGGCAGAGGCGATGTTGGGTTCCTGGGGCATTTAGCTGATGATGGATCCGGTGTCCACTTAGCCTCTGATGTCCGCTTAAGGGATGTGAGCTCCTAAGTTTTTCTCGGAGGAATGTCCGAAGTCTTCGGAGGTTGGGAGACCGGACGTTCAGTGTCCCGGTGTCAGTCCTTGCCATCAGTGCTAGGCCTAGTCCCTGACTTGTGCTTGTGGTGGTCAGAAGCCTCCCACCTGGCAGCTGAACCTGAGGGACAGCTGTCCTTAGACTTGGTTCTCAACGGTTGCAGAGAAACAGAGCTGGAGTCTCCAGAGGACCGACCTAACCTTAGCCGGGGCTGAGACCTAGCCCGGGATGTAGATCGCTCCAACCGGGTGGACCTGAAGCTGGCCCCGGAGTCTGAGGCCCAGTTGGGGGATCTGTCCCTATCCTTGTCCCAGTGCTTATCCTTGTGCTTCCCCGATTTATGAGAAGGTTCCCCTCAAGAGGATGGATCTTTCTCCATGGCCTTAATTTTCTCTTCCAAGAGGAAACTCTGGAATGCTTTCTGGCGGTGGATCCTGGTTCTACTCTTGAACTACTGGCAGATGGGGCAGGCCTGGGTATCGTGGTCCGGGCCTAGGCACCTCACGCAGGTCGAATGCCCGTCTGTGAGGGGAATCTGCTTGCCGCAAGGGTACTTAGAGGGGTGTCCTTCTGCCGAAGGAGTCAGGGAAGAAGACGTGTACTTGTTGTTTTGCTGTGAAATCAGTGGAAAAATGAGTAAAATTATTTCTGGCATCGTTTGTCTGCTGAAGGCATCCGTGGAGCCAATGCGCGCAAGTCGACAGCGGGAAAAGAACTGAGGTATGCTGGGGGACCGCCCCTTTTATGATGTGTCTGACATCTGGGGTGGGGCCAACATCGGGGGCTGTCCCCCGCCTGGTATAGCTAGCTAGAAGTTTTCTGTGGGGTCTTTCTGCCTGCCGGCTTCAGTCCTTATGGTGTAACGTGCTGCAAGAACTGTATCTTGAAGTAAGATCTACTGTTACAGTAAGTATGTAACTTATCTGTCTTCTTCAAGGATATCTCTTCCCTTAGGCTACATATTTGGAATGTGTTCCAAGCAGTCCCAAAAGCTAACTGGGAGGTTGGTGCAGTCTGTTCATGACAGTAGACCCTGTAGAGAACAGCAAGGCGGAAGGCTGCACGTCCATAAGAAACAATGTCTAAACTGTAATGTTTAGTGAAGGTGTGGATGGTACCCCAGGTGACTGCAGCACTGATGTCAACCGCAGAGACATTTCTAAAGCAAGCAATAGATGAGGCCATACTCCTCGTGAAATGGCCATGAACCACATCAGGAAGCTCCTTACTGTACTTCCATGTGCTAGCCATTTGTACAAGCACTGTTTCGATACAGGAATGCCCTCTTTCCTAGGGGTGAACCAAACAATATCTGCAAAGACTTTCTGCTGTCTTTGGCGTGAGCAATGTAGTATCTTAGGAGCCTATGTATATCCAAAGTATGGAGCAATGCTTCACCCCAATTAGCATGCTCTAGAAAATAAACTGGAAGGTGAGTGGTTTGGTTTAGCATGAACTCAGACACCATCTTTGGCAAAAACGTAGGATTAGTATGTAATGACACTCTGTCTTTATGGAAAAATCAAATAAGAATTTCCCCAGTGTCCTGGCCAAATTTCCCTCATTCACTAAAAAAATACCACCGACAGCTTAATCTGGTTCAAGATCAGTTGGCATTCATCTGTATCCCCTTCCCCCGGGGAGTGCCTGAAAATAGGCAGGATTTGTCTAGTTCACTTACCCGGTCAACAAAAATGAAATTAAATTAAATAAATAAATAATTGAGGTCTCAGGGCAGGACCAGATTATGAATGGGAGGTTTCATGTGTAGAATACCCCTAAGAAAGGTACAGGAGTCCTCCAAGTGAGCTACTGTACACTCATCAACAGGGGCATGGAAAGCTGATACAGCTGCCAGATGCACCTTCAGTGAAGAACATTGCAAACCAGAGACTGACAAGGACAGCAGGTGCACAGACTTCAGGTCTGGATGGACCAAAAACCCCTTGTCTTGAGACAACAGCCCCTTCTGTACAGAGGCAGAGGTACTGGAGGCTCCACTGCAAGCTGTTGGAGCAGCAGATACCATATTTGCCGAGGTCACAGAGGAGCAATGAGGATGAGGGTCTCACACCCCCCATCTGCAATTTTGGTAATATATTCTGTATTAATGGAATGGGAGGGAATGCTTACAGAAATATCCCTCTCCAAGAGAAGGACAACACAGCTGGCCAAAAAAACTCCAGGTCTTGGAGAAAAACGAGCTAAAATGCGGCAGTTTTTCCTTGTGTGAGGACATAATAAGGTCCAACTTGGGATGACCCCACCTTGTGAAGAGGTCATCTACCACGGTGGCCAGCAGCACCCATTCGTGCATCTTGGACTGTGACCTGCTTAGTTTGTCTGCTAAGACATTTTGGACCCCTGAGAGGTACACAGTTGATAACTCCAGGCCATGTTCCAGCACCGGGTACTACACTCTTATTGCTTCTCGACACGGTATAGGAATGTGTCTCCACTTGTGTTGTTTGTTTAAGTAATGTATTACAGTGATGTTGTCCATCTGTTCTAGCAGATGACCCGCAGTCAGATGCTCCTGGAAAGCCTAGAGACTGTATAGGACAGCTCTCTTCTCCAGGACATTTATGTGTAATCTGGCTTCCACCAGGATCCATAAACCTTAGGTTTGATAAGGGCCAAGATGTGTTGTTCACAACCTGGATCCTAAAGCATTCAAGGTGAGAATCTGAGTTGAAGTTGGAATTAAGAATGGAACATTGTATGATGGTTCAGCTTTGATTTGTACTGTATTTAATTTGCTTCATATGTAAGTTCCTGTTGAGTACTGAGTCTCTGGTCTTTGCGATTTTGCACATGTATGTTTGATGAATGTTGAAACTTTTGTGATATTCAGGATGGCATTGTAAACAGTCTTGCCTAATGTCTTATCCTGATGAAATATACAAATGAAATGAAATGAATGAAATGAAATCAACTCCCCCTAAGAGCTTGCTACTCTCCATTCACCATGCCAGTGTTTTGTGTAAATGGGATGTTACGAGCACCTTTTGGTCCACATTTTCTATCAACTGGTCCTACTGTACTCTATATCCTCTGTAGTATCCACATGCATAAGCGAGCCAGTGGCACCGATACAATGGCCACTGCCATGAGTTTCAGGAGGCAAGGACATAATGACTGCTGTACACCAGCTATGCTTGAGCCATGACATGAGACATTTTGCCCTGTCCAGGGGCAGAAATTCCTGGCTCTGTTCTATGTCCAGGACTGCAGCCTCTGGCAAGGGGTCAGTACTGACTTTGGCACATTCACAGTAACCCCCAGGTCTTTGAACAATTGCCTTATTTGGGACAGGATGTGTTTGAGTTGGTTCCTGGAACTGGATTTCAATAGTCAATCATCCAGGTATGGGAAGACATATAACCTTCCCTGCAAAGGGCTGCTGCCACCATTGACAAGCATCTGGGTGAAGACCTGTGGTGCAGAAGACAAGCAAAGGGCAATACTCAACTGGAAGTGCTCCCTTCAAAGGAAAAATCTCAGATACTTTCTGTGATGCTGCTTGACCTTGATATAAAGGTATGCATCCTTCATGTCCAGGTAGCAAATCCAGTCCCCCGTCTGAAACAGGGAAATCAGATTTTGCAGGAGACCATGAAAAATTTGTTATATTCTATGTACAAGTTTAGGTCTCTCAGATCTAACACAGGCCTTAGATCTCTTGTCCATCTGGGAACTACAAGTCCAAGGATATGGTGTGCAGAGAAACCACAATTATTTAACTAACATGTGTCTCTTCTATTTCTTTCTTTATCACAGTGTTCCTCTTGTGGCACAAGAAGTTCCTGGCAATAGTAGATCCCCGTAAATGAAAGGCTGAGGCAAAAAATGGGTGATCATGTCATGGAAACCTTGAATAACTCCACTTCTGTCATATCTTTCTTATCCCTCTTTTTCCTATAAATAGTTGTGGTTTCTGTATCAAAACTAATAATATTTACCTATATGACCATTGTAGTACCAATAGGTTTATTAACTGAAAATTATTTCTTTAAACTAAATAATATAACCAATAGTGTTTTACAAAATGCTCCCACTTTATTTGCTTGATTTATAAGGTTTTTGATGTGTATTTTATAATTTGTATTGTTAAAATCAATAATAAAAAAAACTTTTGTAACAGGTTTGAATCCCCCTAAAACCACTGATGTTTTTATTTCTGTATATATTAAGATATTTAAACGTGAACACAAGGTGGCAGTAGTATAACAAACTGCATGTATAAAAGGTGACAATTGTTCACATAGACCCTACCTCCTCAAGAAGACTCTGGTCGAAGTACAGGAGTGTTTGTGTGGCAATCAGTTCACACACTAGTCTAATTTTAGACCAGCAGTGAATAAAAAACGTTTAAAACCATCTGGAGTTTGGAAGTTCTTTTCATTTACCCTTGGGTCCTGCTTCATCACATCTGGTGAGTGCTTTGCTAACCTGGGACAGCATCTGGGAACTAGGAAGTATCTGAAGAAGAACCATTTACCCTTCTGGTGAGAAGGTACAGATCTTACTTTGAGTTAGAGCGCTTGCAGCAGGCAATAACCGTTAGAACTAAGCCGCAAGGTGCCAAGACCCCATGAAAACCTTCTAGCTAGCAGTCTTCAGCGAGAGCGGCCCCAATGTTGGCTCTGTCCGGCGTTAGCCAATAATATAAAGGCGGTCCCCAGCCCCACCTCAGTTCTTTTCCCGCCGTCGACCTGTTCGCATCAGTTCCTCAGATGCCTTCTTGAATCAGTTTGAATGCTTTCGCGCCTTCAAGGTGTCTTTGATTTTTAGATAAAATCTCTGATTTTAATTCCCTTTCTGCATGTCATCTTCTCAGGCAGTGTCCATTTCATTTATGGATCGCAGAAAATCTAATTGTGTCTGTGGCAAGCAGCTACTGTTGAAGGATGACCACGAGGCCTGCTTTTTTTGCCTAGGCCCAAACCACAACACTGCTACCTGTGAGCACTGCAGGGCGTTCAACTTCCGGACTCGGATAAGCCACCAGATGACCCTCCAGGCGCACCTCCTAGAACAGCAGCTTGCCGAAATGCAGAGACAGCCAGCTAGGAAGAGTCCTTCTTCATCCTTGTTGGTCTCCTTCTCCTCCACATCTAAGCCGCACAAGGAAAGAGGAAGGATGCAGGGAAGCACAAACACCAGGACAAGGACCAGAAAAAGTCCTGGTGCTGCTCTTGTTCCAGGTCTCCGCTGCACAAAAAGTCTTCGTCTGGCTCCTCATCCCACGGGGGCTCAGACCACTCCTCCCAGCCTACCCACGTCTTCCAGACAGCCGGCTTCTAA
Source organism: Neoceratodus forsteri (assembly GCA_016271365.2). Taxonomy (NCBI): domain Eukaryota; kingdom Metazoa; phylum Chordata; order Ceratodontiformes; family Ceratodontidae; genus Neoceratodus; species Neoceratodus forsteri. The sequence continues at coordinate 256,568,214 of CM057451.1, read as the reverse complement.
ACCTCCTGCCATTGTCCTGGCATCAGGCGCAGGTAAGTCAGAGTCTGGGTCTTCAGGCCCTTCCCTGACACCCCTTAAGGTGAAGGCCACACCAGCAGGGTCACCCTCCACCATAGGGGCTGGGGCCAGCCAGGAGAAGGGCAGTGATGCTCCAGTGCCTACCAAAATAGTCCCAACGATGGTCTCATCCAAGGCTTTGGACAAGATGCCACATCATCAGGGGCAGGCGTCAGACCCGGCGCCACCACCCCAGGCTCCGACCAAGACGCTGGCTGCTTCCCCACCAGACACTGCTAAGCAGCAGTCTGCTATGGGCATGCCCTCTCGGACGTTGGGACGAACGTCGTCCTTCTCCTCGCCGGGCCACCTTTCACTGCTTGAAGATCTGAGGTGGGATGAGACACTTAATCAGCCCATCAGGTCCCCATCTCTGCCGCCCCTCAACACTGGACACCCTGAGGCCGGGTGCTCTGATGCCAGATGAACCAATGCCAGCTCTGCAGTAGCCAGCCAGTCCGTCGGTCCCACAGTTCTCCAAAGACCAGATCCAGGAGCGGTTCTCCTTTTGGTGGAATCAGGTCAAAGGGGACGTGCTCCCCCCGAAAGAACCGGTCATAACTGAACTAGAGCCGTAGCTGAGGCGGGACCATGGCGTAGGTCAGAAGCCTAAGCTACCAACTCCCCCCCCAAGACCCATATTCTGAGCCCCTAGGACCACTACGGTAGACTCTGGCACAAACAGTGGCGTCACCGCAGAAGCACTGTTCAAGTTGTCACTGTCGCCGGTCCTCTTGCACCGGGTGCCGGTCCCATGGCCGACAATGCTATAGCAGTTCATCCTCCTCTTTGGTGGACTCCAGCAGCAGTTCTGTGTCTTCAGGCTTGGACTATTCAGATCCTAAGGGGTTGCCCTTCCTCCCCAGATAACAAGGACACCCCCAGGTTGCCTCCTGATGGCCCGACATTCATGGACGTCATGAGGCTCATCCAGGCCTCCAATGGATGGAAGACGAAGGACCTGGACCAAGAAAGGCAGAGGTTGGCTAAATACCTGAGGCAGAAGGAGCCCAAGCCTCTAGTGGTGCCTCCTTTAGTGGACACCTTCCAGGACCTGACAAGGTTAACCTGGAAGCACCCTTCCACTTCCTCTGCTGTATCCAAGAAGTTGGACAGGCTGTACAGAGTCCCTAGGGAAGAACCCTTCCTGGAGGAACTCCCTACAGGAGACTCAATGGTGATCATGGCTGCTCATGATAGATCAAAGAAGCCTAAACACCTAAGCACTCAGCCACCAGACCAGGAGTCCAGGTACATTGAACAGATGGCAAAAAGGTCTACTCGTCCTCCATTTGCTACATCAGGTCCCTTAACTTTCTCACACACATGGTGCAGTATCAGAATGTCTTGTGAGAGAAAGGTATCAAAATAGCTTACACCCTCCCAGACTTGGTGCAAAAGACTGAGCTCCTGGACCTACTCAAATTGGGGTTGGATGTAGGCACCCATGTTTTGCATGCCTCATATGACACTGCAGATACGGCAGCCAGAGCTGCGGCCTCCGGCATGTGTCTCAGGCACCATGCCCAGCTTAGGAGCTCAGGATTCCCCCAGGATCTGCAGTTGGGCATCCTGGACCTCCCCTTTAAGGGCTTGGTCCTTTTTGGACACGAGACAGAAAAACTGATTAATCACCTCCACTGGGAAGTCCATTTGGTCCATCCAAAAAAATATACAAGGGGACCAAAAACCCATTAGAAAGCAGCCATTTTGGAAGCCCTCAGGACAACAGCCCTGAAACCATCCTCAGCAGAGGGGTGGCTTCAAAAGAAAGGCCACCTCCCTGACACCTGAACGCTCTGCCTCTCGAGCCACAAAGTCCTCCCAGGCCCCTCTGCCTACTCCTGGAGCATCCCAATGACTCTTTGCCAGATCTCCCTCCTCCAGCGGAGTTATTTGGGGAAGTGGAATGGGGTTGCTTGTCCCTGTATCTCAAGGCTGGGGCAAAATCACATCAGACCTCTGGGTTCTACAGCTCATAGAGAGAGGCATACTCTGGAGTTCGAGCAAATACCTCCGGATACTCCACTGGTGTCCTCCTGTTATCCTCCTTCTCATGTCCCCCTGATTGAATTCAGGCCCTCCTGCAGAAGCAGGCTATACAGCCAGTCCCCCTTGCTCAATGAGAAAAGAGTATTATTCACACTTTTCCTAGTTCCCAAGAATACCAGGGACCTCTGGCCCATCATCGAATACAAGAGGTTCAGGATGGTCATGCTACCAATTCGAATCCCCCTCCTGCACCAAGGGGACTGGCTCTGCTCTCTAGATATGCAGGATACATACCTGCACATTCTGATTATTTCACCCCATGGGAGCTTCCTGCGGTTTCTCTTCCGGGGCCGACATTACCAGTTTCGAGCTTTGCCATTCGGCCTCTCCTCTGCTCCCAGAGTCTTCACCAAGTGCTTAGCGGTGGTGGCTGTGGCTCTATGTCGATGGGGCCATTACATCTTTCCCTACCTATATGACTGGCTCCTGGCAGCTCCCACCAGGGGGTGTTTTGCACTCTCAGAGATACCTATACACTGTTCCAAGAGGTGGGGATCACCTTGAATATCCCAAAGTCATCCTCATGGCCCAGCCAGAAACTCTAGTTCATAGGGGCAGTCCTGGACACAGTACAGGGCATGGCCTTCCTCACTTCAAACAGGGCAGATCACCTTCGGGATCAGGCCTAAATGGCATCCTCGGCTCCTCGTGTTCCGGCCTGAGTCTATCTGAGACTCCTCAGTCACATGACGGCAGCCATCCCTACGGTTTCTGTGGCTTGCTTCCATATAAGGGTCCCTCAATGGATGCTCAGGGTGCAATGGGACCAGAGGTCCGACAACCTAGATCAGCTGGACTTGGTCTCTGGCCCAGTCCACAGGATGCTAACCTGGTGGTTGGACCCACTCAATCTATCGATAGGGGTCCCCTTCGAGAGGAGCCCCCGAGATGAGTTCTGACCATAGACACCTCAAGTCATGGTTGGGGTGCTCACCTGAAGACCAGGCAGACCCAGAGGACCTGGTCACCAGACGAGCAATTACTCCACATCAACGTTCTAGAGATGCGAGCAGTCCTGAATGCCTTGCAGGCTTTTCAAGTGGACTTATCTCCAGGCCCTCTTCTCATTCAGATGGACAACATGTCCATCGTCTTTTACATCAACAAGCAGGGGGGACTCACTCCTACCCCCTCTGCAGGGAGGCAATGAGGGTTTGGTATTGGGCACTAGAACACTGCCTCAAGCTCACCACCGTTCATGTTCCAGGTGTCCAAAACATCTTGGCCGACAGCCTAAGCAGGTCTCGGTCCAAGGCTCACAAGTTGGAGCTCCTTCAGTCATCAGACCAGCTATCTGACAGATGGGAATGACCAGAGATGGACCTTTCTGTGTCCTGACTCAACTCCAAACTGCCCAGTTTCTGCTCGCTAGATCCAGGGCCTGGCATTTTCTGGTGAGATGCATTGTTCCTCTTCTGGACAGGGAGGTTCCTCTATGCCTTTCCACCCTTTCCCATTATACAGAGGGTACTTCTGAAGCTTCAGAAGGAGGGAGCAGAGATGATTTTCCTTGCACCCTATTGGCCTTGGCAGATTTGGTTCCCACTACTGCAACAGCTGGCAGTGGAACCTCCAATTCCCCTGCCTCTGAGCTTGCACTTGCTCTCCCAGAACTGGGGCATATTGATCCATCCGGATCTCAAGTCCTTGCATCTTCATGCGTGGCTCCTGTAGACTTAGCGAGAGCATGATACTGGGTTTCCCATAAGGTAGCAGATGTTCTGGTGGCAGCCAGGAAACCCTCCACTAGATCCACATATGCTATGAAGTGGAAAATATTTTGCCTGTGGGCTACCGTATGCCAACTTAATCCTTTTTCTTGTCCCCCGAACTCCATCCTTGAGTATTTCCTCTCTCTGTTTGAGCAAGGCCTGAGCTACTCCTTCAGAAAGGTTCATCTGTCCACCGTTTTGGCATATCATGCACCAGTGGAGGGCAAAACCCTTACTCAGCTGGACGTGTCCCATACTTTTTTTTTACGGGGCATCTTGCACTTAAAGCCTCTCATCAGAGATCCCATTCCTCCATGGGATCTCCTTTTTATGTTGTAAAAGCTCATGCTCCCCCGTCTGAACCAGCTGTGGATTGCGAGCAATGCTTTCTGTTGTGCAAAATGTTATTTTTAGTTGCAGTTACTTCCGCCCGAAGAATTTTGGATCTTCAGGCTCTAATGTGTAAAGACCCCCATATGAACTAGAGAGCTCCACAGAGTCGGAAGCAACAAATGAAAATTCCCTGGCACCCGAGGTCTTCAAACAGACCCTGGGAACCTCTAGCAATCCCTTGTCAGTGGAGCAGAGTGGGCCAAGGGGGTGGTAGTGGCAGAGAAGATCTTGCAGGTAATGCGGTCTCTGTCTGTATAGGGCTTTATAGGTCAGCAAACCGACCTTGAAGGTGATCCGCCACTGAATATGCAGCCAGTGCAGATCGTGGAGCACAGGCGTGACAAGGCATGATCTTGGTAAACCCGTCAACAGCCTGTCTGCCGCATTCTGGACCAGCTGCAAGCGGCGAATATCAACCGCTGGTAGTCCTAGGTAAAGGGAGTTGCAATATTCGAGACAGGAGGTCACAAAGGCGTGAACCAACATTGGTAGGTCATTTGGCAGGACCAGGTGCTTAATCCAGGCGATATTCCTCAGATGGTAGAATGAGGTCTTGACGATGGATAACACCTAAAATCTAAGCGTCAATCCATCATCAAAAATAATGCCCAGGTCTCATACCTGGTCAGAGGTCATCAGCTGGCTGCCTCCAAGCCAAAGCCCAGAAAGCCACTTAGCCAAAAGCCCCTCTGCCTGATGACCAGGGTCCACAACCAACACCTTGGTCTTATCCGGGTTCAACCTCAGCTAGTTGGCACTCATCCAGCCCTGGATCTCGGCATGGCAGTTGTTGAATGTCGAGATAGCACTATTCTGCTTGGGCACAAAGGACATGTATAACACAGTATCATCTGCATAGCAGTGAAAACTCAGCCCATATCACATTACAATGTCTCCCAACAGCAACATATACACCACGAACAACATGGGTGATAAAACAGAGCCCTGCAGCACCCCACAAGGCAGGGAGACCGGGTCGGAGGAATAAATCCCCGACACCACTCTCTGAGACCTGCCTGTGAGGAAAGAGTGGAACCACCTGAGGACTGTATCAGACAGTCCACAGATCAGCTGCAGGCATTCTAATAACACCATGGTCTATGGTATCAAATGCCGCAGAGAGAGCAAGGAGAACCAAGATGGAATGGCTCTTCCGATCTCTCGCTATCAGATCACTGAGTACCTGAACAAGGGCTGTCTCTGTACTATGCCTCTTCCAAAATCCAGACTGGAGAGGATCGTAGACATCGTAGATGGTAAGATGATCCTCCAGCTGCAGCGCGACAGCCTTCTCAATAATCTTACCCATAAAGAGAAGGTCAGAGACAGGTCTGTAGTTAGTGAGACAATCCGGGTCAAGAGAGGATTTCTTAAGGAGAGGTGTTGCCACCAAATCCTTCGGGATGTCAGAATACACAACTGTCTCTAATGAACACTAGACTGTCTCAGTTAGGAACAGGCTGATAAGAACAATGCTCCCAAATAGGAGGCGGGTTGGGCCCGGGTCCAAACTACAACAGGTCGGCTGCATGCTCTGGATGATCCTAACAATATCCGCAATCGCCAACCAGTCAAAGTTAGACCAGATAAACTGAGGGGCTGCAACCTCCCGCTAACAATCACCATACCCATTGGAAAATACTACGCAGATCTCGGACCTGATGTCAGCAACCTTATCCGCAAAGAATCGAGCAAACTCATCACACTTCACTTGTGACAATGCTCTCCGAGAGTGCAGACAGGCTGGACTGCACAGTCTGTTGACAGTTCGAAGAGCTGAGCTGGGTGGCGATCTCCCTGGACAGGAACTCTGCCTTCTTATGGGAGATAGCCAATTGATACTCTATATAATGAGTCATCAATCTAAGTTTGTTGGCATCAAGGCCTGATTTCCTCCAGCGGCATTCCAACCTTCGTCCCACTCATCTCAACTCCCTCAAAGTTCAATCAAACCAAGGGGACCGAGGGCAGAGAGTGAGGGGTCGAATGCGGACAGGAGCTACAGAATCTAGAGCCTCAGTCACAGCCCTATTATAGACCTGAAGCAGATTCTCTGGATCCGTGCCTGCACTCGGAAAGCCTGACAGATCCAGCAGATTGAAAGAGATGGAGGTTGCTCTGGAGGGGTTTCTAATAACTCCAGAGCATGTCCCTTTGAAATTATCTCCAGGACCCACTTGTCTGTGGTAATCTCCCTCCACTATAGCAGATGAAGGGAGAAGTGACCCTCTGCTACCATATCCTGTGGCTGAAGTGGTGTGGGAGGAGTCCGACATGAGTCATGCTGAGCTGGTGGGGGAAGAGCCACTGGCTTTGGATGCTCTGGAATGGGCTCCTGGGGGAGGGGAGCTGGCAAGGCTCCACCACCCTTACCTTGGCCTTGCTGATGGTAGACTTGACTACTAACTCTTGCAGCAGGCTGTCGAAAAGATCCTTTACCCCGACCTCTACCAGACATGGGATACAAGTACCTGACTGACCTTAAAGGCATTTTAGAGACTTGTGTAACCCCTAGAAATGAGGGTTCCCAAAAAGTCTTCCTTGAGCTTGCCTAAATGTTCACTGCCAGGCTGATGTCCTGTGTTTTAGCAGTTTAAATGTATTGCCAGAGAGTGTCTGTATAGCCTCTGTGTACTGTCTCTTTAAGAACTGCCTAGATTGCAGTTATACTAACATACTAACATACTATTTGCCAGCAGATTAGGCCTTACGGTCTATCGAGTCTGCTCGAACCTAGATCGTTAATTGGGTGCCGAGACTCTCCCATCCCTTGTTCTCTAGAAACCCCTATCATCCATCCCCACCCCCTCGGGACAGGCCATCATCTGATACATCCACTTTCTGTGTCTGTCCCACCCTCTCTTGAAGCCCTCCACTGTGGATCTCTGAACCAGCTCACCAGGCAGTGCATTCCAAGGTCCACCACCCTCTCGGTGAAAAACCTCCTCCTCTTTTCCCCCCTCACCCTTCCACCTTCCAACTTCAAACCATGCCCTCTGGTGATACCTCCCTGCTTTAGCCTAAAGATCCCCTCCATGTTTACCCTATTTATTCCCTTGAGGTACTTGAAGACCTCAATCATGTCCCCCCTGTCTCTCCTCTCCTCCAATGAAAACAGGCAGAGCTCCTGAGGTACTTGAATCTGGGGATTCAATTAATCTGGGAGGGGGCTGAGTGTTTCTATGCTCGAGTCCCGCCTGGGCTGCCAGATAATTGCTCCAATGTGCCATCACTATTTACACAGAGGGAGCTCTGCTATAAGATGTGCTTATTTGCTGATTATCTGTTAGAGTGATAATAATATTGCAGTTTGTTCTAACCTGTTTTATTTGCAACAAGGAATGTTCTGTCTTCTCCACCATCAGGGAGGCAGTATAGCACAGTGGTTTAAGGCTCTGAGCTGCAAATCTGGTGACATCCAGCAGACCAGACCTGGGTTTGAATCCTAAAATTTCCACTTGCATACTGTGTGACCCTGAGCAAGTCACTTAACTTCCCTGTGCTCCCAGGTTGCACCTGTAAAAAAGCTTTCAGCTTAGTGTGGTACTCCCGGTTAAACAACTAAAAAAAAAAAAAAAATCTTGGCCTGGGACCGTCAGAATGGGCCAGTCAATACAATTGGGACTCTAAAATGGAGCCTGCTTGGTGGGGCTAAAACGTTGTAGTTCTGGGCTTTTGGCACCTAAAATAACCTGGAGGGGGAGCCCGTGTTGTGACTTGACAGACAGATCAGCCAACCGAACCTTTTGGATCTTGGGGAAAGTCCCACACTGCTTGCAGTTTCAGTTAGATCTGAATTGGGAAGTGAAGAAGTAACAGCTCGAGACAGCTCAAGCAGCAATCCACAGTGGATTCGTGCGGGAGAACCGTGGAAAGGCCTGAGTTTGGCCTGCATGCCTGCCTGCTGTTCCTGAGAGGGAACATGTGCTTTTTTCGGACTGAATCCAAATTTGGAGAGCGAATTAAACCACTGAAGTGTAACCAGGCTTTAACCTGAAGAAGACTGAAGATTTGCTGACTGCGATTGGCCTGTCAGGACTTCCGGCTACCTCTTAACTCCAGGATTGTGCAGAGACTCTGTAATTGTGACCGGAGAGCCATTTACCTGGTTTAGTGGAATTTCCTTACATGTGAATGTGCTGTGTGCTTATAGTGGGTAGTGATTTGGTTATTCACTGTGTGTCCGAACTGTGTTTTGCTTGCTGGAGGCTGTATCCCACTCCAGGACTGAATCCGTATCCATTTCCATTTGCCTGGGCCATGCCAGAATACCTGCTACACAGAGAAAGTCATCGACGAGAGACCGGCCTGGGGATCAGCCCCCTGCTCAACGCCTTGAACAGGAACGACGCCTCGGTGATTCGTGTGGGCCCTGCTTCTCCAGACACTTCAGCTCAACAGCCTGCAGTCTCGATTTCATCCTGCCTGTGTCCAGTATTGGGTATCGTGAGTAAACATCAGTGTAGCTCCCTGCAACAACAGCTAAATCTAAAAGTGTTGTCATCTGATTGTCTTCCTGCCTTTTCTTTCATGAACTGAGCCCTCCGGCTCCAGATTACAAATAGTGTGTGTTGTGCATGTTGCTTTTTTCTATCACAGGGCCCCAACCAGCTGCAACGTTCCTGGCTAGCCCACCATTTTCCTACCTGGGTACCCAGAGTGTGTGACTGTGTAAGGACTCTGAACTGCATGCATGACTGTCTGATTAATATAGCTTTTAAGCAAATCAACCTGATTACGCCCTTCCCTTGTTCAAGTCCCCTGAATAAATCAGATTTAACTTTGTTTGCATTTAACCTGACTGTGGTTCCAGTTTGTGCCAAGAGTATTGTACTGTTGTTATTTGCTGTGCTTAACCTTGTTTTACAGGGGTTCCCCAGGGTCACGCTAGAGGAACCAGCCCTGGTGGTAAGTGCAAACAGTGTGGGTAATTGCCTGGTGAATAAAGGTCATTGTGAAAGTAATTATTCCATATTGTTCAGGCCACTAGAAGGGAAGGGGGGGTTACAGTGCCCGGAGGGCTGTGCCCAGGTTAGCCTGACCACTAACAATCCTGACCTCTGGGTGGAGGCACCCGTCTCATTACCCAGGCCCCTTAACCTGCTACTAGCCAAGCAGGCAGGGGTAGTAGCTCTTAGGATAGCGCCTCCTAGGGGTTACATCTTGGAGGCTCACTGCTGGGATTTTGTGCCTTCTAGTGGCTAAAAATTACAAATTATTGTTAAAGATTAATGGCTACCCCGGTAGAAATGGCTGTACACCAGTTGGTGGGGTGGTGTATTGGGCAGGAGGTCGACCCCGCAAATGCTCTGCTTATACTGGATATTCCTCTGGATACCAGTGAGGACACTGTAGAGGGAGCACTCTCCAAAGTTGAATGTTTAAAAAACCCTGTGATGGTGAGTCGACAGGCTGATTTGATCTCCCAAACTTTCATTGCCTTGGTAGAGTGTACTGACCTCATGGACAGCTCTAAAGTGCCACAGACTATTGCCTCAGAAGGGGTCCTAGCCACCTGGAGAGTGATAACAAAAGACAGTAAAGACCCTGGGGAGGATGAACTCCCACCATTATCAGAGACTTTTGAGGAGAAATTTGCTAAGTTGTTGCTGGAGGAAGGGAAAACCATAGAAGACTTTAAGAAACTATTCCTGCCGCCTGGGGGTGTTCCTTCCCCAACACCCCCTCCCACTCCAGCACCTGTTACTGCCCTGCCTTCTGTGCCCATGCCAGTGCTGGCCCCTATATCTGTACCCGCCATTAGTCACGACTCCTACCGAAGGCTGAAAATCTTCTCGGGCACCTTCCCCACACCCCCAGGGAGAGGATGACTGGAAGACCTGGATCAACTATGTTGCCCCCTTGGTACCCAAGTGGCAGTGTGTGGTGTCTGAGAAGCGGAAAAGAATCATAGAAAGTTTGAGGGGCCCCGCCCTTGAAACCATTAAATTTTTGAGGTCCATGAACCCTGATGCATCTGCTCAGAAGTACCTATCTGTACTTGAAGGCAATTTTGGGAGCATTGAGTCAGGGGAGACTTTGATGTGGAAATTCCAAGGTACCAAACAATGGAAGGGGGAAAGTTTGTATGTGTATGTTACTCACCTAGAAAGAGCTCTGCAGAAAGCTTACCAGAAAGGTGGGGTAGCCGCCAATGATTTGAACGTTGTGAGACTAGGGTACATACTACAACATGCCAAACATTTTAAACTGCAGATCATCCAGTTAAGGCTCCAGGATAGGAGAGGTAACCCACCTGACTACTGTGACTTGATAAAAGAACTCCGGGAAGTAGAAGGTGAAGAGGGAGATTGTAATTATTGTGTGAGTTCAGCCCAAGTGATCACGGCACCAGAAGGCCCTTCCAAAGTGGAGACCACTACGAGTGTCCAGCCATGGGCTAAACAGTGGGGGGAGAAGTTGCTGAAGGAAGTCAGAAAAGTACAACCGGGTGCATTCACTGAGGTATCCACAGCTGACAGAGACCCTGGCCCCTGTCAGGACATGACTGTTATGGGGGTGGGGGTGCACCATCAGGCATCCTCTACTGAGGGTGGCTTCTCAGCTGAGCTCAAGGAATTGACTGCCACCCTAAAGGAGCTTTTGAGACCTGGTACACTACCAGCAGAAGTCAGATCACAATCTCCCATCGATGCTCCAGCATCCCCTGCTATGTTCTTTCCAAGGATACCCCGAGAATCTGTCATTTGTCACAACTGAGGCAAGGATGGCCTTATGAAGAGGGAATCCTGGTCTCAGAAGGACTTAGAGAAAGTGGTGAACCGGCTTCAAGGAGAGCTTTGGAAAACGAGTCAGTGGTCAAGGGCTGCACGAAATGACCGCAGTGAAGGCTTCAGCCATCCTAACTCAAACCCCTCTGTGGCTAAATTGTCTGGCCAAGCCTCTGCTGTTGTCCCTCCAGACTGGTCCAAAATAGTGGGCCCTTCAATGAAGACTACTGTGGCTGTGAATGGTATTCCTACTCGGGCTGTGCTTGACAGTGGGTCGCAAGTGACCATTGTATTTCAGGACTGGTATGACAAACACTTATCTGATGTGCCATTACAATCCCTGGAAGGCTTACACGTGTGGGGGCTGAGTGACAAGTCTTATCCCTACCTAGGATATTTCTGCCTCTGGTTGTCTTTTCCTGCAACTGTAACTGGTGTAGAGGAGCAAGTAGAGACACTGTCCCTAGTGTGTCCCCCCACCAGACTGTATGATGGGGTTCCTCTGTTAATTGGAACAAATGCCAGCATGTTTGGAAGACTAGCACAGTTGTGTCAGGAAAAACAAGGGAAATGGACTGGGTGGGCAGTGAGAATCCCAGCCCTGATAAAGAGAGCCTATGATCTGCAAAAATGGACTACCGAAGCCAACAGAGATGAGCCAGTGGGGATAGTGTGGAAGAAAGATCCTGATTCTCTGGTACTCCCTCCTAATGCTCAGTACACCATTCAGGGAGAGGTTCGCAATAGAAAGGAAGTGAAAAATAAAATAATAATGTTGGATGCACCAGGTGATGGAAATCTGCCAGAGGGACTATTGGTTAAACCCAGCATTTTGCCTGCCCGTGCCCATGCATCTGCCCGACGAGTGATGGTCCAGATTCGGAATGTGTCAAATCGGGAGGTCCGGTTGAACAGAGGGTGCACCATAGTGGCAGTACACTGTGCAGACACTGCTGTATTACCCAGCAACAAGTACTCTGGTGAAATGAAAAGAGTGACCCCGGACTTATTCGACTTTGGTGATTCCCCGTTGCCAGCTGAATGGAAGGCTAGACTTAGTAAGAAGCTCACCCAGAGAAACCAAGTGTTTTCGTTAAAAGAATGGGATGTGGGGTGTGTCCAGGGTACAGAGCATCGCATACACCTGCATGATGACCGGCCTTTTCGAGATAGATCCTGACGCTTCGCCCCACCGGACATAGATGATGTTAGGAGGCACCTGCAGGAAATGCTCGCTGCAGGCGTAATACAAGAATCAAGGTGCCCATATGCCTCTCCCATTGTGGCTGTGTGTAAGAAGAATGGGTCCGTGAGGATGTGTGTTGATTATCGAACCCTGAACTGGCGAACCATCCCAGATCAGTACACCATGCCCCATATACAAGATACCCTGGATTGCTTGAATGGGAGCAAATGGTTCTCGGTATTGGATCTTCACAGCGGATATTACCAGATTCCAATGGCCCTGGAGGACTGTGAGAAAATAGCCTTCATCTGTCCTTTGGGGTTCTACGAATTCCTGAGCATGCCATAGGGGATTTCGGGTGCCCCAGCCACCTTTCAACGACTGATAGAACGTGCGGTGGGAGATATGAACTTTCTGGAATATCTAGTATAGCTAGATTATGTCATTGTGTTCGAACGCACATTAGAGAAGCATGAGACCCGACTGTTTAAAGTACTGGACCGATTGGAAGACTTCAGCATCAAGCTGTCCATCGACAAGTGCCAGTTTTTTCAAACCTCTGTGAAGTATGTGGGGCACATAGTATCTGCAGAAGGAATAGAAACCGATCCCAGTAAGGTTGAGTCACTGAATACTTGGCCCCAGCCCCATAACTTGAAAGAACTACAATGTTTTCTGGGGTTCTGTGGCTACTACCGCAGGTTCATAAAAGACTATTCAAAGGTGATTCGCCCGCTCCTGAATCTTACGAAGGGTTACCCCCCACCAACCGCAAATACAAGAAAGGGGCTGTTAAAGAACCAGAGAAAGTGTACTTCTGCACAGGTGAACCTTTTGGGCCCTGCTGGACACCTGAATGTGAAGCAGCCTTCCACGAAGTCATATATCAGTTCACCCATGCCCCCATCCTCGCCTATGCTGACCCTACCAAGCCCTATGTGGTGCATACAGATGCTAGTCTGCAAGGCATAGGAGCTGTGCTGTATCAAGACCATGAAGATGGTTTGAGACCAGTGGCTTTCACCAGTAGGAGCTTGACCCATCAGAGCAAAACTATCCTGTGAACAAGCTGGAGTTCCTTGCCCTAAAATGGGTCATCGTTGACCAGTTCCATGAGTACCTCTATGGGGCAAAGATATTGGTGAAGACCGACAATAACCCATTGACCTATGTACAGACTTCAGCTAAGTTAGACGCCACTGGGCACCGGTGGCTTTCTGCCTTATCAACCTAAGATTATGTTGTTGAATACAGATCAGGACTGAGCCATATTGATGCTGACACCCTGTCATGAAGGTCTGCTTCCAAGAGTGATTGGGTCAAGCTGTCTGAACCTGACATCTGAGCATTGTGCCAAAAGTTTGACAGAGACGAACAGATGTCTGTGGACACAGTGGACTGTCTAGTAGATTGCTTGGGCCCTCCTGATACTTACATACTGACTGCCTATTGCCATTTCTCTGCTCTAGATATTAGTGCATTACCTCAACTTGACAATGACAGTATTCAGTGGGCTCAATCCCAAGATCCTATGATTCAACCCACACTTGATGCCCTGTGTACGAGGAAAGATGTTTCTAAGTTGCATTCCCCTGACTTGCGAACTGCCCTTTTATTTAAAGAAGGCCCCAGGTTGAAGTTACGCAATCAGTTGTCATACAGAGAGACAGTGGATCGTGGTGGTCAAGTAGGCAAGCAACAATTGGTCCTGCCCACAGCCTTTAAACACTTGGTACTGAGGCCCCTCCACAATCACATGGGGCACCTTGGTATTGACAGGACTCTCGACCTGGTACAATTTTGATTCTACTGGCCCAAGATGGGGGCCGATGTTGAGCATCATGTAAAGACCTGTAGTCGTTGCCTCCAAAGAAAAGCTCTGCCTCAGAGGGCTGCCCCCCCTTGTCAGTATCACTGCCAGTGCCCCCATGGAACTAGTCTGCATAGATTTTTTGTGTTTAGAACCTGGTCAACGGAATATTGGCAATGTGTTGGTGGTTACGGATCATTTCACACAGTATGCACAAGCTTTTCCAACTAAAGATCAAAAAGCTTCTACTGTGGCCAAGGTGCTAGTGGAAAAATTCTTCGTCCACTATGGTGCCCCCCCAGTGGATCCACTCTGACCAAGGCAGAGACTTTGAAAGTAGGCTAATCACAGAAATGCTCTCTCTGTGGGGGGTGCCGAAATCAAGAACCACCCCTTATCACCCGCAGGGGGACCCTCAACCAGAACATTTTAACCACACCCTTCTAGACAGGCTGAGCACCCTCCACCCAAAAGACAAGCATAAGTGGAGCCAGCAGATTAGCACCTTGTTACATGCGTACAATTGCACCAAAAATGATGCTACTGGGTTCTACCCTACTGCCTCATGTTTGGGAGGGAGGCCCGCCTGCCAGTTGATGTCTGTTTTGGGATTTCTCCAGATGGGGTCCAAGCTGAAAACTACCTACAATATGTATAGAAACTGAAAGCTCAATTGAACCATGCATATCAACTGGCCCAAACAATGGCCGCTAAAACAAATCTCGCCAGCAAATAAAGGCACGACAAGAAAGTAAAGGCTCAAGAGCTACGGCCCGGAGTCCGTGTGCTGTTGCGCAATTTAGGACTATATGGCAAGCACAAAATTGCTCATATGTGGCACCATCTTCCTCATGTAGTAGTTGTAAAGTTGGATGATCTACCCATATACAAGGTACGCCCAAAGAATAACTCCAAAGCTGTCAAGACCATGCACCATAACCACTTGCTGCCTATCGGCCAAGTTATTATTGAAGCTGAGCCAGCAGACATTTCCTCCCTTGGGCCAGTGACTCATGCTGTTGCAAAAAGAGAGACAGAGTCAACCTACCCCAGTAGTTATAGAGTTAAGGTTTCCCCCGCAGCAGGCCCAGCATGATAGTGACTGTCAGTCCACCTCTGACGATAGTGAGTGTGACAATGCCTATTACCCCTCCTATGAATTGAGTCAGCTGTTTCGAGGTAGTCCTATGACTAATTATGGGGATGAAGCTGGGCCTTCTGGACTACCTAACCCCCAGCTTCATCCTTGGAGCCAATGCTCCCTGAAAGTGAGGTGCAAAGCATCACATCTGAGGTTGCAGACTCTCTGTGTTTTGTGGAACTATGTGAATTGCCCAAAAAAGGGGCTGATGGTCTGAGTCTCCCTGGTGACACACCAGAACTTGAAGAACAGTATGAGAGTGCTGACAGCCTCATTTCAGTGCCACAAAGCCTAATTGTGCCTAAACCTTCTCAAAATGAGCCAGCTGGGCCCTCGTCAGAAGATAGTAATGAGCAAAGTGTTGTGGATCCAGAGTCTACAGAGCAAGGAGCTGACAGTGCTCCCAGTTTAGACATTCCCATCCTTACAGAGGTACCCCTCACAAGTGATGAAAGCTCCAAAGTTAGTGCAAAAGTACAGAGACTGTGGCTGCTCCCCCCAGAAAGACTGGTTGAGCTGTCAAGCCAGTACTACGCTTTAGTTATGATTCCCCTGGGAGGCCAGTGGATTTGCCTCTCAATGTGGTTTACAAAGAGGTTTACGTCTCGTCAAACTCACTGCCCAAATTGAGCTTGACAGCGGATCGTGGTGGTCAAGTAGGCAAGCAGCAATTGATCCTGCCCACGGCCTTTAAATACCAATTCCAGTTTACTTGTTTTTCCCTCTCACCATGGTGCCCCTGCCCCATCTGGCCCCAAGTTAGCTGATAGGGAAGGGCCCCCTTTTACATTGTTTAATGTGAAAGAAGTTATTACCTGAAGCAGAACTGTGATGTTACCATTGTGTTAATCATAGTGGAATCAGCATTACCTGTATGAAACATGCATAAGTATTGTCAATGTAAGCAATAATACCTGACAGGGTGGGCGGTATTGGGCAATACCAGACCGCCCAGGGGTGTAATGAGGCCCGACGCCGCAGGCAGAGGGCCTTATAGCCTCTGGAAGGTCCGTATCCATACCGCACACCCTGGAGGGTATTATTGTGCTTAGAAAATGGGCACAGTAAAAAAAAAAAATTTGAGAAAAAGATTGGTAATAAAAACATTTGCATTATGTTTTGTGATTAAATAGTTCCTCCACCTGTTCTGCAATAGAGGACTTTTGTCCTAATGGGGATGCTGTAGTTGAGGAAAAGAAAACAAAGAGCTGGTTAAATGCTGTTGGTGCCCCCACAGCAGAGTTTAAGTTCCCCCCCAATGTCGTTATGGAATAGTTTTCTTTCCATTTTCATTAACAAGACTGCGTTTTGTTCTGTTTTTTTTTTTTTTTATATTGGGGATAACTGCCATCGGGGAAGAAAGCCGCGGTTTGGGACAGTGCATCAGGTCTTCACTTCAGGACAAAGACATAGAGTGAGTTTGACATTTCCCTTGTATGGATGTTTAAAAACTGCTGCCTTTTGAAGTATTTCTTACTTTGTGTAGTTCAGGAGAGCACGATGGGAGCAGCATTTTGTTCGTTTTCCGTGCCGCAGATGCACATTCAACTGTGGTAGGGAAAAAGAACAAAATACGGCTCCTCTCGTGCAGGGTAGTTACACGCATACTTCGATCGCAGTCTACTGGAACAGAAAATGATCTGCTGCCCGGTTTCATATAAAAGTACCTATTCTTAAATCTTCTAGATGTTGTCACAGTATCAGGATAAAGAAAAAAAAATGTTTGTGTAACTCCAGAGTCATCTGGGACTTGGCAGGCAGCAATACAGTGGTCTGAGTAGGACGAGAGGCTGGAAAGCAGTGTGGCTGAAATGGGTAATAGCATCGGTTGCTGTAGCCTAGAAGACCTGCTTCAAATTAGCGGGTTTTTTTTTTAAATAGGCGTGAGTTGTTTTGTTTGTTTTTTTCCTGAGAAAAGGGGAGTGGAGTTCAGTTGGTGACAGGGTTTCTGTGCGAAGGACTACGAGGAATGGGCTTTTAACTTGGCATTTGTTTTTTTACAAAGCAGGTGGGTTAAGTTTTTTGGAGAAAATGGGAGTAGAGTGCAGTTGGTGACAGGGTTTCTGTATATGCCTCTGTGTAGGACTATTAAGAACTTCTTTTTCCTTTTTGTTACACTTCAAGAAAAACAAAGAATTCAAGGAAATATGGAGTTTAGACAGTGGGGGGACAGTTGCTCTCGCTAAGTGAGGGGAAAAAATGGCAGCGATTTGAAATGCAAATTTGGTGTCTTAGCCAGTTAGGAAACGGGGTGGGCACAAGGATACTTAGCTGGGCATGAGGCAGGATTGGGCTGGGACTTTTTATTTGGTGGGCATCTATTGTCTGATAGATGCCCACCTAAATAAGTGTCTCAGCCAATCAGAAGAGAGAATTGTCTTTGCCCATTTTCTAAATGGATGTAATAATGTGAAGTATATTGAAAGGTACAGTAATGTAACAAGCTAATGATATGTATGTCTCATTTATATTGCTTTTTTGATATTGTGATGGTACAGACTTGATGTGGACGCCAAGTTTTCTCCAGGCAGGGAAGGGTGTAACCCTCCTACAAATGGGGGGTTCCCGAAAAGTCTTCCTTGAGCTTGCCTAAATGCTCACTGCCAGGCTGGTGTCCTGTGTTTTAGCAGTTTAAATGTATTGCCAGAGAGTGCCTGTATAGCCTCTGCGTACTGACTGTCTCTTAAAGAGCTGCCTGGATTGCAGTTATAATTAATCTGGGAGGGGGGCTGAGTGTTTCTTTGCTTGAGTCTCGCCAGGGTTGCCAGATAATTGTTTTGTTCTACCATCATTATTTGCGGAGAGGGAGCTCGGTTATAAGATGTGCTTATTTGCTGATTATCTATTAGAGTGATAATAATATTGCAGTTTGTTCTAACCTGTTTTCTTTGCAGCAAGGACTGTTCTGTCTTCTCCATCATCTTAGCCCAGGACTGTCAGAATGGGCCAATCAGTACATTTGGGACTCTAAAATGGAGCCTGCCTACAGAGGCTTGGTGGGGCCAAAACTTGTAGGAATTGTAGTTTTGGGCTTTTGGCGCCTAAAATAACATGGAGAAGGAGCCCTTGTTGTGACTGACAGACAGCTCAGCCAACCAAACCTTTTGGATCTTGGGGAAGGTCCCACACTGCTTGCAGTTTCAGTTAGATCTGAGTTGGGAAGTGAAGAAGTAACAGCTCGAGATAGTTCGAGTAGCAATCCATAGTGGATTCGTGCGGGAGAACTGTGGAAAGGCCTGAGTTTGGCCTGCATGCCTGCCTGTTGTTCCTGAGAAGAAACTTGTGCTTTTTTCAGACTGAATCTGAAATTTGGAGAGCAAATTAAGCCACTGAATTGTGACCAGGCTTTAAGCTGAAGAAGACCGAAGATTTGCTGAATGCGATCGGCCTGTCAGGACTTCCAGCTACCTCTTAACTCCTGGATTGTGCAGAGACTCTGTAATTGTGACCGGATAGTCATTTGTCTGGTATAGTGGAATTTCCTTACATATGAATGTGCTGTGTACTTATAGTGGGTCATGATTTGGTTCCCCACTGTGTGTCTGAACTGTGTTTTGCTTGCTGGAGGCTGTATCCCGCTCCACGGACTGAATCCGTATCCATTTCCATTTGCCTGGGCTTTGCTACACTGACCCAGCCACAATACCTGCTGTGTAGAGAAAGTCATCGACGAGAGACCGGCCTGGGGATCAGCCTTCTGCTCAATGCTTTGAACAGGAAAGATGCCTCGGTGATTCGTATGGGTCCTGCCTCTCCAGGCACTCCAGTTCAACAGCCTGCAGTCTCGATTTCATCCTGCCTGTGTCCAGTATTGGGTAGCGTGAGTAAATACCAGGGTAGCTCCCTGCAGCAACAGCTAAATCTGAAAGTGTTGTCATCTGATTGTCTTGTTGCCTTTTCTGTCATGAACTGAGCCCTCCAGCTCCGGATTACAAATAGTGTGTGTTGTGCATGTTGCTTTTCTTCCATCACAGGGCCCCAACTGGCTACAATGTTCCTGACTAGCCCACCGTATTCCTACCTGGGTACCCAGAGTGTGTGACTGTGTAGGGACTCTGAACTGCATGCATAACTGTCTGATTAATATAGCTTTTAAGCAAATCAACCTGTGTATGCCCCTCCCTTGTTCAAGTCCCCTGAATAAATCAAATTTAACTTTGTTTGCATTTAACCTGACTGTGGTTCCAGTTTGTGCCAAGAGTATTGTACTGTTGTTATTTGCTGTGCTTAACCTTGTTTTACAGGGGGTCACCAGGGTCAAGCTAGAGGAACAAGCCCTGGTGGTAAGTGCAAACAGTGTGGGTAATTGCCTGGTGAATAAGGGTCAAAACAATGTCTGCCGCTTCGTCCTAGCGGCCCCCCGGCTCACTCACCACTGATCTCTACAATAAGTTAAACTGGCTCTCACCCTCAAAGCACATTGACTTTGTCCTCGGTTGCTTCACAGGAAAGGTCCTCAACACAGGCACTCCTCCAGGGATGGCAAGTTTGCTGGCCCAAACTGTTCCCTCATCCTATCACCTTAGGTCTCAGGGATCTGCCACACTCAAGGTACAAATGACTCGGACTCAAATGGGTGAAAGGGATTTTGCAGCATGTGCCCCTAAACTTTGGAACACCTTCCCAGCCCAGGTCCGTGTTGTCCCCTCTCAGGGCAGCCTGCGTTCCTCCCTATGGAACCATCTCAAATTCAGATAGGCCTTCGGGTGCCAAAACCCCCCTGTGACATATGTTAGCACTTAGCACTCATGCATAACAGCTGGCCCTTAAGATGATAGTTTTGTACTTGCTGCTACCAATCCTTACCTTGTACTGCTCCAAAACTGGCACACACCGCTTACTCTGCTGTACCTGTTCTAACTAAATGTGCCTCATATGCCTTGTACTTTGTGTATTCTACATTATGATGTTCGCACGTGACATGCGAGTTTGTTTTTTTCTAACTTCTACCTTGTTGTCTCATGACGTGTAATCTTTTCCTAATTATGTACTATGTTGTGTCAAGTGTGAAAGTATGTAATTTCCTGTACTCTCCCAGGTCGTACCTTAAAATAGGCAAATTGTCTTGTCTAGTGTACTTACCTGGTTAACAAAAGCTAAATAAATAAATAAATTGTGAAAGTAATTATTGTATATTGTTCAGGCCACTGGCAGAGGGGGGTTACAGTGTTCCAGAGGTTTGTGCCTAGGTTGGCTTGACCACTAACAACCCTGACCTCCGGGTGGAGGCACCCATTTCATTACCCAGGCCCCTTAACCTGCTACTAGCCAAGCAGGCAGGGGTAGTAGCCCTTGTGATAGTGCCACCTAGGGGTTACACTTGAATACCTCTTAATGCCTCTTCAATATGATATCCAAACAGTTTGGTGCCTCTAAAAAGAGCATTCAAAACAGTTTGTTGCACCTCAGTTGCAAACCCAGCCACCCTAGGCCAAGAATATCTTACCAATCAAATACCAGTGGCAGTTGCCCTGGCAGATGCATCTGAAACATCATAAGCTAAGTGAAGCAGATGTTTGCCTACCTCAGCTCCAGTAGTCAAATTTCTAAGTAACTCATTCTTGGCAGTGCCTTCTGGAAGGGCCTGGGCTGCAGCTTTGGAGCCTTCCAGAGGCTATTTTGATACCTGATCATGTGAGAATGGTGGTTAGCAATACACAGGTCTAATGACGCAGAGGTGTTGCTTTGTTTGCCCATTTCATCAAGCAACCTGGGCTCCTTATCAGGGCGCAGAGTACTCGTATGTTTTGGTGACCTGGATCTGTTGTGGGCAGTCATCATGACCACAGAATCTTTTTCTGTCTGGTTGGCATAGTAAGGCTTGGCAGCAAGACCAGGGTACTGTTTGTTAGCCCTTCTGGGTATAGCTGGTATAGTATTTGGCCTGAACATGCAGCAAAGGTTGCATCCTCTAAAGCAGGGTAAATTGGAAGGACAACGATGGATGGAGTAAAGGGGACCTCCAGAAAATCCATCAAATTATTTTTGGTGGAATCCCCTTCTTCCACAGCAAAACTAATTGCATTTTGTATTTTCTACATCATTGTCTGGAAAGTAGGGTCTTCAGGAGGAGATCCGGGACTGTACATTGCAGAATCCTCACTACAAGAAGATACAGTGGAGCTAGAATGTGCTACATATTGTTGTGCTCCATAATCCTCCCCCTCTTCATAATCCTCCTCCATTATGGGTTCTGGATTATATTTTTCCTACTTGTTGATGATCCTATCAATGACAGGGATGGAGGACCTCATTGGCGATGCCGGAGGCCACTGCTGAGGAGGTACCTGCTGTGTACCAGCTGTTGATGTCGATAGGGCCTGCGATGCAGAAAAGAACAATTACATAAGAATTTACCGAAACAATATATCTTCGATGAGATCTCAGTCATCAGGTCACATCATGGGAACTTCACCGATGCTGAAGCAGAATCCACATGGAAGATTTTCAGCAGTACAACTGGAATCACCCACACCGTTGACGTCACCAACCCTATCAAGGCTTGGGCAGCCCTGCTACCTCCTCAGTTCTTTCCCCCGGAGACAAAGGGAGCATAGCTCTAGCCATGGGGGACCAAGGAGAGAAAAACAGAGAGGTGCCCAGATGACTGCGATCCTCTTGAAGATCTACTGTTATGGTAAGTTCTTACGTAACTGTACTATCTTCATCAAGGTTATCTCAGTCATCAGGTCACACTGCAGGAATGAGTCCCAAGCAGTTACAGGTGTCAGCAAACAGTCTGGGAGGAGGGTTCTCCATAAAACTTAAGACGGGAGGCCCTGCAGTACAGCCCTGCCAAATCCTGTACTGACTCTAGAGGCAATGTCCAGACTGTAGTGCTTAGTGAAAGTATGAATGGTACTCCAAGTGGCAACCGCACAGATGTCAGCAGCTGAGTCTGAGACCCCTTGGAAACAAGCCACAGAGGTAGCCATGCCCCTTGTGAAATGAGCTTTGACTACTCCAGGCAACTCTTCGCCGTACTTGTTACAGCAGAACACAATGCAATCTGCCAACCATTTGGATAAACAATGCTTAGAAACTGAGGTGCCCACTCTATCTGGAGCAAAAGAAACAAACAACTGCTTTGACTTCCTGCATTCCTTAGTGTGAAGCAGGTAATACTTCAAAGTTCTGTGCACATCTAATGTATTGAACAATGCTTCCCCTGGATTGGCACGCTCAGGAAAATAAACAGGAAGGTGGACAGATTGGTTGAGTGTAAACTCAGAAACAAACCTTAGGGAGAAACTGTGTGCAGACACCCTGTCTTTGTGAATGACCAAATAAGGCTCCTCACACCAGAGGGTCTGAAGCTCTGAAATTCTTTGAGCAGAAGTAATGTCAACTAAAAATAATGCTTTAGAGAAAGAAAGCATAGCTTGCAAGTGGCAGCTGGCTCAAAAGTAGACTGGGTAATTTTTCCAAAACAAAATTTAAATCCCAAGCTGGGACAGGAGAATGGATTGGGGGTTTCAGATGCAGGATGCCCCACAGAAAAGTGCGGGAAACATCCAGCTGAGCTATTGTGCTGTCAACCTCGGGCTCATGAAAGGCCGAGATAGCTGAAAGGTGCACTTTGAGGGAGGAATACTGGAGACCCAAGTCTGACAGAGAAATCAGGTAGTCAAGAATCTGGTTCACCGGACAGATGAAAGGGTCTAGATTATGTTTGGCAGCCCAGATGGCATACTGCTTCCACTTCATGACATGTGTGACCTGAGTGGAGGGCTTCTGGGTGGCCACCAGGACATCCGCCACCCTGTTGGAGACTCCAAACTTGGCGATAGCTATGTCCTCAGGAACCAAGCATGCAGATGGAGAGACCTGAGATTGGGATGGACCAGGATCCCCTGGGCTTGAGTCAGCAGGTTCCTGCAAAGAGGAAGTGGGACGGTGGGTTCCTCCACCAGCTGCTGTAGGAGTGGAAACCAGACCTGACTGGGGCAGAATGGGGCTATCAGAATCATACTGGCCCCTTCCATCTGCAGTTTGATGAGCACCCCCTGGATCAAGGGAAAAAGGGACTGTGTAAAGAAACGTCTCACTCCATGAGAGAAACAGCGCAACTCGTCAGAAAACTCTAGGCCCTGGATCAAGTGAATAAAAATTGGGCAGTTTTGCATTGAGTGGGGACACAAAAAGGTCCCACTCTGGACGACAGCATCAGTCGAACAGATGTTCTGCGACAGACGAGAGGATCTCCCACTCATACCCGCTGGACTGAGTCTGGCTGAGGCTGTCCACCAGAGTGTTTAGCACTCCTGGAAAGCAGAACGCCAAGAGTGTTAGACCGTGATGCAACGCTCAGTACCACACTCTCATGGCCTCCATGCAAAGGGGATATGAGTGGATCACCCCCTGTTTGTTGATGTAGTATACTACACTGAGGTTGTCCAAATGCACCAACAGGTGACACAGAGCAAGGTGACTCTGAAAGGCCTGCATGACACAGAGTACCGCCCTCATCTCCAGGACACTGATATGTATGGAGACTTCCAACAGGGACCAAGAACCTTGAGTTTGGAAAGGATTCAGGAGCTCCACAGCCCAGACCAGATGCATCCTTGGTGAGAATCTGCTCTGGAGAGGACATCTGGAATGGGACACCTTGGAGCAGGTTTAAGGGATTCATCCACCATTTCATCACCTTGCGAGCTGAGGAAGAGACCAGGAATGGATGGTCTAACTCATCCAAGCACTTGTCCCACTGGACCCCCAGAGGGTACACTGGAGGATGTGCATATGGAGTTGGGCCACAGGGGCATTTGGAATTGCTGCCTTCATCAGGACCAGCAGCCTGAGGTACACCCTTGCAGGGATGTAGCAGCTCTGTGCAGCTTCCAGAGCCTGGGCCATAAGGCATTCTGCCCTATTCTTTGGGAGGAAGGCTTTCTCTTGAGCCAAATCCAGAACCACCCCTATGTATTGCAGCCTCTGGAATGGAGTAAGAACCAACTTGGGCAGACAGTGATGCCCAGGGAGAGGAAAAGTTGCAGGGTTCTCCCCAGAGTGAGCAGAAGCTGCTCCCTGGATGGGGCTTTCAGGAGCCAATCATACAGGAAGGGGAAGATGTACATGCCCTCCCTCCTGAGAGCTGTGGCCGCAGCAGCTAAGCACTTGGTAAAGACCTGCAGTGCCAAGGACAAGCCAAAGGGCAGCACTTTGAACTGCTAGTGCTCGCATTGAAAGGCAAAATGGAGAAACCTCCTGTGAGGAGGAAAGATTGAGATGTGCAGATAAGCGTCCTGCATGTCCAGAGAGCAGAGCCAGTAACCTGTCTTCAGCAAAGGCAGCAGGCCTGGCAAAATTACCATTCTGAACTTTTTGTACTGGACATACAGATTGAGGTCCTTTAGGTCCAAAATCTTTCTCAAATCCCTGGTGTTTTTGGGGACCAGGAAGAACCTGGAATAAAACCCCTTGTTTCTCTGGCACTTGGGCACTGGCTCGATGCCCTGCTTGCACAGAAGGGACCGCACCTCCGCCCGGAGAATGGGCAAGTGTACAGGGGGGTAACTGGCGGGTAGGGGAGGGGTCTCTGAGGGTTGCTTTATGAGCTCCAGAGTGTGACCATTTTTGATAATCTGCAGAATCCAAGCTTCCGAAGTGATGGTTCTTCATTGAGTCAGATGGAGGGAGAAACAACCTCCAACTGCCACCTCTTGGTCAGGGACGAGAAGGGAGGGGGTCTGGAAAGGAGTCAAGCTGAGGTGGATCGAGGTGCAGGAGCTGGTCTGTCACCTCTGGGACGCTTGGCAGCCAGGGCTCTGGTAGCAGCGGGGACTGGCAAAATGGTGGGAGCTCTCCTCTTGCTTTGAGGATGAGAGGCCGCACCTTGTCTACTGGCTATCCTATGAAAAGGAAGACGCTGACTACCCTTCAATTGTGTGTGACAGAGGGAATGAATAGACCGAATGGCTGTGCTTGAGGCCTGCAGGTCGTTTATGATGTCCTGCACATCAGGGCCAAACAGCTTAGTGCCATGGAAAGAGGCATTATGCACTTTCTGCTGTACGTCAGCTGCAAACCCAGAGACTCTCAACCAGAATTGCCTATGGAGACAGATATCCATGGCAGCCACCCTGGGAATAGTATTAGCCAAACCACAGAGAGCTCTGAGAAGATGTTTGCTAACATCTTCAGCCGTCTGCAGGCATTTTAGAAGCTCCTGCTTCTGTGAGCCATCTGGCTGGGCCTGCACAATAGCCTTGCCCTTCTTTTTGAAATTCAATATACTTTATTTATTGGACACAAGTGAGGACAAGAATTTTAACATAGCTATGTCACAATGAGCAAGACCAGGTGTATATGGCTGTCGAGTCATTGGTTACAATGGCTCCTATTTCTAACTTGTAATAACAACCATTTTTATTATATTACTATACCCCCCACCCTCCCCAGCCTTGCCCTTCTTCCAGCTGGCATTCTGGTGCCTTACCATGTGACACAGGTAGCTGGCAATCCTCAGGCAGAGGGTAAAAGAGGCATAAACCCTTTTGCCCCAGATATCAATCCTAAGTGATTCTTTGTCCGGGGGAAGGGAACTAATGTGCTTGGGTGCCATGTCTAGCCTGTGCTAGGCAGCTGTGGCCACATCCTTCAAGGCTGGAAAGATGGGAGGAATGATCTTAGAAGGAAACTCTGGAATCTCCAGGAAGTCCACCAGCTGTTTCCTGGTGGCATCCTCCTCCTTGGTGAGGAAGCCCATGGTGGCAGATAATTGCTTCATCACATTGAGGAAGGTGGGGTCCTTAGGAAACCTAGGAGTGTGCTTGACCAAGTCTTCACTGACTGAGGAGGAAGCAGACTTGTCAGAGGCCAGTAGCTCTTCCTCCACCTCTTCCTCCTCATCTGGAAGGATGAGGTGTGGGTGGTACTCCCCCCACAACGTTGACCTCCTCCAACTCCAGGTCAGATGACTCGTGCACTGATGATGGCTTACGGGGAGCTTCCCATGGCTGCTGAAGGGGAGTCGATGCCAAAGCAGCCATCCAGAGCACAGGAGAAGGGGGCCTCATGGCACCCAGCTGCTGAACAATCACAGTAGTGAATTTAGTCAGAATATTATTGAGGTTGATGGTCGTGGAAGACCACATTGACAACGGGGGGAGGGGAGTCGACGGCATAGCAGGCAGTGCTCCGCCCAAGATACCCTGAGTGTCCAAGGGGCCTGAAGCCTTGCTAGGGGAGGGAACAGGCTGTGATGGGAGGGTGGTCTTTGACGAACCCATTGTTGATGATGATGATGAAGGGACTGATGACATAGAGATCGATGGTCGACTGCCTTGGGAATCAGGTGGAGGAGCTGTCGGTATAGGTCTGGTGGGCACAGAGACCTGGACAGCAGATTTGGTCGATGGTGCAGAAGCATAGAAACATAGACTTTGATGGCAGATAAGGACCGCTCGGCCTACCTAGTCTGCCCATTTCCCTACCTAGAGGATAAGCTGCAGATCCTATTTAACCAACAGCCTATTTCTTCCTACCCCCCACAAAAAATGCCTTATGTCTGTCCCATGCATTCTTGAATTCTCCCACAGTTTTAGACCCCACAACTTCCTCAAGAAGGCTGTTCCATGTGTCCACCACCCTCTCTGTGAAAAAATACTTCCTCACATTGCCCCTGCGCTGCCCCCCCTCTATCTTCAAATTGTGTCCCCTTGTTCTTGCACATCTCTTTTTCTGAAAGATGCTACCCTCTTGGACTTTGTTGATTCCACTGAGGTACTTAATTGTTTCTATCATGTCTCCCATCCCTCCTTTCCTCAAGGGTATACATATTAAGCCCCTTTAGTCTCTCCTCATATGCCTTCTCTTGCAGACCCTGCACCATTTTAGTTGCCCTCCTCTGAACTGCCTCCATTCTGTCTATGTCCTTGCGGAGATGGGGTCTCCAGAACTGGATGCAGTACTCCAGATGGGGTCTCACCAACTGTCTGTACAGGGGGATAACAACTTTCAGTTTTCTGCTGGTGATGCCTATCCTTATACATCCCAGTATCCCCCCAGCCCTCCCTATCGCCTTCTCACATTGCTTGCCAACCTTAAGGTCATCTGATATGATTACCCCCAGGTCCCTTTCCATTTTTGTTGTTGTTACTACCCCCATTGTGTAATCTTCCCCTGGGTTTTTGCTTCCCAGGTGCATTATTTTGCACTTTTTTGCATTGAATCCAAGCTGCCATACTGCTGACCATTCCTCCAACCTTGCCAAGTCCCTTCTCATCCTTTCCACGCCTCCTTGTGTATCAAGCCTGTTGCAGATCTCTTTGTCATCTGCAAAGAGGCCTACTTTTCCTTCCAGTCCCTCTGCAATGTCACTTATAAAGACATTAAAAAGGACTGGACCCAGTACTGAACCCTGTGGTACCCCACTAGTAAGCCCTCTTTCTTCAGAGTGGACTCCATTTACAATTATCTTCTGTGTCCTGTTGTCCAGCCAATGTTTTACCCAGGCTACCACCCTGGAACCCACCCCAGACTGATTAATTTGACTATTAATCTTTTGTGTGGGACTGTGCGTCAAATGCCTTGCTAAAGTCTAGGTAGGCCATGTCCACAGCCCCTCCCTGGTCTTCTACTTTGGTCACCCAGTCAAAGAAATCAATTAGATTCGTCTGACATGACCTTCCTGCTGTGAACCCATGCTGCCTTGGGTCCTGTGCCCCACTGACCTCTAGGTACTCAACAATTCTCTCCTTCAGAAGTGATTCCATCACTTTCCCTACCACAGAGGTCAAACTGACAGGTCTGTAGTTTCCTGCCTCTGTCTTGGTCCCACTTTTGTGAAGGGGAATCACAACAGCCTTCTTCCAGTCCTCAGGTACTACACCATACTCCCATGATTTGATAAAAAGGGTAGTCAGTGGTGACACTAGTTCTCTGCTTAATTCTTTTAAAATTCTGGGGTGAATTCCATCTGACCCATTGCTTTGTCCACCTTCAGTTTTAGGAGTTCTTTCAGAACCCGTTCTTCTGTGAAAGGACTGGGATCGACCCCCCTCTCCAGAGTGCTTCTGTTAATTGGTTTAGGCATCTCGCCCACTTCCTCTTTTGTGAATACTGAACAGAAGTATTCATTCAGTATCCCTGCTTTTTCACTGTCACTCACTGCCCACCCACTATCCATTCTATTCAGACTCACTATCCCTCCCTTTGTCTTTCTATGCTCCCTGATATACCCATAAAAGGTTTTATCCCCCTTCTTAACTGAGTTGGCTATCTTTTCCTCAGTTTGGGCCTTTGCTATTCTGACTACCCTCCCTGCTTCCTTCTGCCTTAACTGGTACAGTTCTCTGTCCTGCTCCATCTGTGTTTCCTTATATTTCCTAAAAGCTATCTTTTTCTCCCTAACCTTCACCGCCACCTCTTTTGAGAACCATAGTGGCTTTTTCTTTCATTTTGATTTGTTTATTTGCTTCACACAAAGGCTTCTTGTCTCTGTGATGGCAGTTTTGATATTTCCTCATTTTTGCTCCACCCCTCCTTCTAGCCTGTTTGCTAGTGCTTTTCTAAGGCACTCTCCCATCTTGCCAAAGTCAGCCCTCAAGAAGTCCAGAACCCTCACTTTTGTATGGCTTGACTCTGTAGCTGAGTTTATCGTGAACCACACTGTTTGGTGCTCACTTGTTCCCAAATGGCTACCCACTTCTAGATCTGAGATCCTCTCACTGTCCCCATTTGAGAGTACGAGGTCTAAGATTGCTCCCTCATGAGTAGGTTCCAAAACTAGCTGTCTGAGGCATGCCACCTGAAGGGCATCAAGAAAGGCCCTGCTTTTGGACGTGGCTGCAGCAAAGGTGCTCCAGTTAACATCTGACATATTAAGGTCCCCCATCAACAGTATCTCCCCTTTCTCTGCCATCCTAAGTATGCCTTCTATCATATTCTTGTCCATTCCCTTCCCCTGACATGGGGGTCTGTATACAACCCTTGTGCGGATTGTGGTACCATTTCCAGTCTCTAAGGTGACCCACAGTGCCTCCTCTCCTCCCTGTTTACTCTTTTGATCAGTTGCTTTTATCTCTTCCCTTACATAGAGAGCTACTCCCCCCTTCTTCTCCCCTCCCTGTCTCCCCTGTAGGTTGTGTACCCTGGTATGTTAACATCCCAGTCATGGTTCTCTGTGTACCATGTTTCTGTGACTGCTACGATATCCAGGCATCCCTGTTCCATCAAGGCCACCAGTTCAGGGAACTTGTTGCCCAGACTACAGGCGTTGGTACTCATTACCCTCCATTTCTTGATGGTCTTACCCCTTTTTGCCCCATCCCTGTCCTTACTGCATTTGTCACTTTCTCCATTTACCCCTGCGCGTCTCTCTATCGACATCTCTATGTTGGTGTCTACCTCACTTAGTACCCTGACTTTTTGGGGCGGCTAAGATTTCCTGCTCCTTTCCAGTGCCTACCCCTTGGCTAGTTTGGTGCTTGCCAATGAAGTATTTAAACCTATCACCTGGGATCTGGTTCCCCTCCTGGACAAATGCAGACCATCACACCAGTATAGCCCTGCATCCCTCCAGGTGGACCCCCAGTCCCCAATGAAGCCAAATCCCTGAGCTCTGCACCAGTTTTTCAACCACTGATTGAATCCCATGGTGTGGAGCACCCTAGCCTCACCTGTGCCATAGACAGGCAGCACCTCCGAGAAGGTTACCGTGTGTGCTATTTGTCTAAGGCCCCTCTCCATCTCCACAAATGCTTCTTGCACTGCTCTGATCTGTTTCTTAGCCAGGTCATTTGTCCCTAGGTGGACAATGACATCCAGCTCCCTCCCCTGTGCAGCTGCTCCTGCGATCCTGAGGATTCACTCCCTCTCTCTCCATGGTGCCAGGCAGACACCTTACCTCCCTCTCCCCTTCCTCCCCCAGTTCTACCTTTCTAACAATGGAGTCCCCCACCAGGAGTTGTTTCCTTCCCCTGTGGGACCCCATGCCACCCTCCTGTGGGTCTCCCTTGTGGAGGTTCCCAGCATCTTCCTTGGTCTCCACTGTGGGTGCCTCCATAGAGGAAAAACACTTTTCCAGAATGGCATAGAACTTGTGGAGAGGTACAACTGGAGGGATGCGCCTCTGTTCCACCACCATCACCCTCCCTGAGCCCACTGTGGTCCAACTGCTCCTCTTTCTTGGCAACCTCTGAGGCAACGGCAGTGGCCCTGGTGGTCCCTGGGTGGAAGAAGAGATCCCATAAATCCTGGCCAACTCAGCCTGGAGATGAGCAGCCTCCTTCCTCAGCCCAGAGAGGTGCCTGCAGATGGGACAACACTACATCCTCCAGAACGTCTCCCGGAAGACTGCTGCTCTACAGCCACTGCACTGCACCACTCCCATCATGTCTTTTTTCTGGCCCCCTAACTGTTGTTTGGAATGCTTACTCTTTCCTCTGTTTGTTTATTTCTTTTTTTTTCTCTCCCTACTTACTTACTGCCTCTGTGCCCTTTTAGCTCCTGATCTTCCTGTTCTGAGACAAGAAGTTTCTATATTTCTCAGCAGTCTCCTTACTTGCCCAGAGTCAGACCTCCAGCAGCTGGGGGGCACGAAGAGCTACTCTTGCCCTTCTAGGATGGTGAGTCTTTGGTGGCTCTGCGATCACTCACTTCCTGCTCCCAAACAGGAAGTTCCTGTTGTCAGTTAAATCCTGTACCTATAAAAGTAGAACTGGTTTAGGGTGGGGGGTGGAGGGAAGGGAAGGAGGGCAATATAGTCCCAGTAGAGAAGTTTAGTTATACCAGTAGCTCCTTCCTCCTGGTATTCTGTCTGTTCTCTGGCAGAAGCTATCTAGGGCAGTGTTTAAATCTGGTTTTAACCTGGCTCCTTTTAGCTAAGCCACTCCCCCTACTTTGCAAATCTTTCTACACTTAGTTAATTTCACAGATATTAGCAGCCAATGATGATCCCCCCGAAGAAGGAGAAGAGGCTGATGGGGAACAGGAGAACCACCAGGGAGAGAGATCACTATCCCGGTCTTTTTTATGACTTTTCCCCGAGGACTAGTCTCAGGCCTTGGAGGTCTGGGAGCTCAAAGACCCTGCCAGCGGGGAGGCCTAGGCCCTGGAAGACCTCTGCCCATAAATGGTTACCTGTTGATCCATGAGACATTTCTTTAATGCCTTTTTCCTTCACCTTAGGGTGGTCTGATTAAATTTTTGGCAGAGGAAACTTTCTTGGAAGGCCCAAGACAGCAGACACAGATGAGGTGTACATCACTGGAGGCAATCTTCTTTCTACAGCAGCAGCGACGAAGAGAGAGGTTGAAGGATTAATTCTCTACATAAAATAAATGAAACCCTAAGAAGAAGAGATTCCCAGGTAAGTATTAGAAAAAAGCCAAACGCTGAATAAATGGCACGAGTACTGCGTAGGAGCTTACACAGAGACTCATGCGATCGAGTCGACAGGTGGGAAAGAACTGAGGAGGGAACAGAGACTTTATAGGGTTGGTGACGTTGATGAACATCAACGGCGTGGGCGGCCCCAGCTGTACTACGGAAAATCTTCCATTTGGATCCTGCTTCACAGTTGGTAAAGTTTCTACAGTGTGACCTGATGACTTAGATAACCCTGATGAAGATCCCCCACTGATGGCAGTATAGAATTCATAGACAAGCCTAGAAGCATGTGCCGTATCATATCTGAGAATGATGCCAGTACTGCATGCATGGAAACGACAGGCCTGGACCCATCAACAATGGCGATGTACTGGTGTAGTAGGTATGGTAGTGCCTAAGACAAGCCTTGACCTTGGTGTCTGGTCGACTTATGGGGAAGCTAGCATCACTGCTGCTGTGGCAGATGAAGACAATGCAGGCTGATTACCTGGTGGCCACAACAGTGACCTAGATCTCACTGGGGAAGCAGATCTGTCTTTATCCTTATGCTTATTTCCTGATGACCTGTCTTTTTCATGGTCTTCAGACTTTGACAACCATGAATCGGTCGAGGGCGCTGGTAATACCGCTTTCTACCCTGAGCTTTGTCCATGGCCATGAGTTTTCTCTAATAAAAACTTTTCCAATGCCTTTCTTCTGTGTTGCCTAGTTGCTTGACTGAAATCCTGGCAAATCTCATAAGTCCTGACATTGTGAGACAGACCTGAACAGCAGACATACACTTAGTGTGTATCATGTTTGTAAATCTTTTCTCTGCACTCGCAGTACCAGAACAACATAATTGGTTTCAATAGCAGGCAGCAGCAGTGATATCACTAAAATATTAGCGATTACTTTAGAAGAAAATAATGAACAACAATGGCTAGTTGGTTGGTGTCTATGGAGGTCCGACAAGTGCAATCAATGGCGGAAAAGAACTGAGAAGTGATGTGGCAGCCCAGGTTTACGTAGATGGTGATGCATGACGTCACTGTGGTCGGCCTCTGACTAACAAAAGTTTCCATGTGGTCCTCTCACTGACACGAGTATAGTTCCAAAGGTGTAGCCTAAGGAAGAGACATCCCTGAAGAAGACACTGCTGTTTCAAGGTACATACTTTATTGTACTGAGCTACTAATTTAACAAAATGTACTTATGCACTTTATTTGTAAGATGATAAGGAACATAGTGGAAATGATTTGTGGCTCAGTGGCATGTAAAAAAGGATCCTCTCTCTCTCTTCAATTTTTTGTCTGGCAGGTTTGTGTTAAACTCCTTTTCTTTTTAAATTTTCCAAAACAATGTAACAGTTAGGCAGGATATGCACTGGATGGGGTGAGTTGCCCAGTAGCCCTGGCGTCATATAGACAGGGGGATGGCAGATGGGCGAGTGGTACTCCCTGGAGAAGATATTCTGGAAAATCTATTTCTGTCTTCCTAGAATCTACTGTATGACCCCTTAATTTAGAGGTAAATAAATTTACGCTTTATCCGGGGGGCACACACACTTTACTTGGATATAAGTTTACAGCGGACTATTGGTGCCAGCTAAAAAAAAAAACTAAAAAAACTTTCCTGCAGTGGTTTTTAGTGACAGCAAGTGCTGTACTTCTTTCAGTGTTCCTTATTCACCTGAATGCCCCATGAATGCCTCCCTCCGTTCCCCTTTTCACATTCCCCTTTGAATACTTTCCCCACTTACAGCATTTCCTTGTGGTTGCAGGTTTGGAGAAATAGAGACACAAGCAGACACTTGTGGGTATACGAAGCAGAAGCGCCATGTTTTCCCTATTTTGAGAATCACGTTATCCACACGTGATACACCCTGATACACCATCTTGCTTGGCCACATTGAACCACACCACCTAAAATCATGGATGGGCCATACAGTACTGTATTTCACAAAATGTGTTCAGTTGTCAAACAGCAATGAATACAGGTGTCAGTATTTGCTGCTATTTGTAGTAAATTGACAGCTGACTTCCGAGCTCAGAAATCACTGCCGATGCGCTAATATAAGGTAACGCTAAAACATCTGAGGGGCCTGACTGTGTGGAAATTATGCTACATGGTAATTTTGCATTATACAATATCTTCTCCATGCAGTCCAACTCCTGGGTCAGTGTACCAAGCTGCCACTTTGACAAGGGAAAAGCCTGCTCACCCTGAATCTACAGAAAATAGCCGCATCCTTCTCCATTAGGGTCAACACCTGAGGAAGGGGTCTTTCTTGGTCCAGAGGGACCAAGGACTGGTTGGATCAATGTGGAGGCTTATGGGGGAAGATCTCTCATCAACTGCAATTTGACCCAAGGAGTGAAGAAATTAGCCCCCTGCTAGTGTGACCTGGGCACCTTTCACGTGGCCAACAGTGCTAGGTGGAAAAGGAATAAGCATGGCATCCGTCTGATACAGATGGCTGGTCAGAAGACCCTTTAAGCCACCAAGCTGGCATTAAAGTCTGCCCTGTGCACCTGGTGTGACGGTATGGCTAAGAAAGTTTGTGCTGAGGAAAACACTTTCCTGCACAGGGCATCAAATCCAGCAGAATCTTGACTCTCAGGATGTCTGAGGTCATGTCTCAGGCACTGTGGCTCAGTCTGAGTCTGTAGTACCTGAAGAACCTAAGTGGGGTGAGGTTTAGCCCATGCAAACCCAGTGGAGGTGTGATACCTTATTACGAGGTCCCTGAGGGTGGCAGGAGTCGAATAGGGACATCCCCATAATGTCCTATATGCCATTTCCATGGCCCTGGGCAAGAGAGAATGAAGAAGGTGGATGACAGGATCGTGACTTGTACAGGCAGGAGGTCCAATGCCAGTAACATTCTCCCCCCCCCAACCCTCGATTCACTGGTACAAAATGTACTCAGCAGATGAGGCCACATGGAGGGATGACTCGTTGTCGTCTGAGCAGGATATCAAGGGAAAAGAGCTGCAGAAACCCCTTGGGTCAGGCACCAGGAAAAGGACTCTGAACTGGGCTCTATCATAATCCCTGTACCATGGTACATACCCATGCATGGTTTTGTTCCCATGTAAGAAGTTCAGGAGGCCTGACGATTGTGGACATTCTATATACCCACTTCCGAGGCGCTTGATGCAGGAGCCAGAGGGGTGATGGGGAACCTGCTAAGCTGTAGTACTCATTCCTTAGGAAGGGTCTTAAGGCTCTAGCAACACCCTTGCCCTACAGTAAGATTGAGCTGAGCCCCTCGCTACTGGCACTCCTATGACAGAGGAGGTGGTAGAGCAATGGCTTTGGGGGGAAACACCAGTAAGGACTGAGAGAGCCTGAAGCTAAGTAAGCCACACTGAGAGGCCCGATTAGAGCCTGGTGTCAACACCAATGCCAGAATCTACAGAGGATACAATACTGAGGCTGTTGTCACTGTCTGAGCTGGCACTGCTAGCAGCACTGACGCCAGAAGCTCCGACATCTCCAGCACAGAGGTAATCCTCTGCACCGACCTTGGCCCCGATGTCAGTCTCTATGGTACCAAGTCCATGGTCAGCACTGGAGCTGACCCCAGCACCAACATCACTAACGGTGTTAGCACCAGAGTCAGCAGTACTGTTGACCTCAGTGTTGTTACCATGATTGGGGACAACAGCCTGGGTGACACCGACAGTCATCGTAAAGTCTCTATAGAAGTATACAAGGTCAGGGGCCTTGACCCCAAATCTGGGTGGTCCATTGCAAAGAACAACTGGACCATAATAGGTTCTCCGGTCACCAAGAAGGAGCCAGTGGTCCAATCGACAGTACCACCAGAAACTCCAACACAGCCCCAGCATGTGGTGGTGGGGGGGGAGGAGAGCTCCGTACCATGCCCGACTCAGAAGAGCCTGGGTAAAGGGCACAAAGTTCTACCTCATGACCTCCTGGTCCAAGAACAGATGTCCCAGCTTCAGGAAAATGAATCTGCAGGATGTGGCAGTCAAAAGAAAACAAGTATCACAGGAGTCAATGTTGTGGTCTGGCTCTAGGCAGAAGAAACATTGAATGCCCATCGTCGTGGATAATTTTCTTGCCACACATGTAGAAATGGAAAAGAGGGCTGGTGCCCTTCCTTGAAGACTTCGGTATTCTGGAAAATAATACAACAATAAGTGGACGAGATGCATGTCACCACATGGTGTCATACAGGTGCCATAGGCCAATAGCTGTTGCTGGTCCCCCGGCCAAAAGGACTTGCTCCCATGGGGCCCTAGCACCTCCAGTTTAGATCCAAGTGGGGGGCTCAATGAAGAAGATTAATTCTAGGAAGATCAATAAAGCAAAAAAAAAATGGCAGTAAGGTTGCTGTGATACAGACCTACCTAGGAGGAAGTGTATGCAAATTAACCTTTTTAAGACTGTGATTGTCTACCGAGCTCGCAGCAAAACCTTTACAGTGATCACGTTGATACTGACAACATTGACAGATTGCTGTAATGTCTGCCCTGGACCCTGACACTCTTTCCCCTGGTCCTGCACCCCTTCCCCGAATCAACACTGACTCGGAGTTGATAATCCTAAATCAGGTGCAGGCGAAGACCCCCCAATGGGGGTTGAGGGAGAACCCCTCTGAAAAACACAGACAGGTTTCCAGATGGATTTATGCCAACTGCAGTTTGCGGTTGACATAAATCCATCGCTGTAACATCGGTCGACAAATGTTTTGTCGAACCGGCATCATAGAGCCCTTTCTGCAGTCCCTAAGGGGATTAACTGAGTAAGGGAAGGCCTAGATTTGGGAAGGGCAGTTGGTAAGTAACCAGACTTGAACCATTCAGTTTAGGTGGAAACGGTTTACATTCGGTTTGTAGCTGCGTTACTTAAGGCTGCTGTAGTTCGCCTGCTCTCTTTTATAAGTGTAGAAAAACAGCAACCATTTAGATCTTGTGTATCTAGTATTTGATTTTTTTAAATTTAGGAATTGGCCTTTTACAAAGCCTGATTTTTTTCTATTAAGCATTATGTACTTTAAAATAAACCTCCATATTGTAAAAACATCTGATATTGTGTACTATTAGTGAATGTAATACTTAAATAACAATGGGTAGGAACCCAATGGTTTTAAAATGTATGTAGTCTGTAGTTATGATGAGATATTTAAATGTAACTGAATGTATTTTGTATGTAATGACTTTAATGCTGATCATAAACTAAATAAAACTAAACTATAACTAACTGTCATACAGCCTAGTAACAAAGGTGTAAAGATTAGAGTCGCTGATGGAGATTCAGCAGGCTGAGCTACTTCCTTTCGGAGCATTTTGCTAAACTGTGCTGCTCACAAGTCATTTAACAAATATAAATGTGGGTTACGTTTGAGTGGAGTAAGTAACAGTAAGTTTAACAAATACCAGAGCCAAGCAGACAGGGTTAGTGTGAAATAAGCTGATCACAGAATACATATGGAGTTGCTTTGACAGGGTGAGTGGCTTAACCAATGGTTTAATTTGGAACCAAATAATATGACATTCATTTAATGCTACACTTAAAATACCACCCCCCCACTCCCAAACACACACAAAAATGTCGCCGATTGTTGGCTGTGCCAGACTTCACTCTCATATCTGAAAGGGTGAAATAGAGGAGTATATATATCAACTAAGGTGGATTTAAACTGGGGGGAAAGGACTGAGGTTACTAAACAAGTCCAGATAGGGGAGCCTAACGAGCTCACCCCCCTAAATATGGGTAAAGGCAGAGGCGAAGCGACTCAGGGAAGGGGCATGCAGGGTAGCCAGCGCGAAGAGCAGAAAGCACCACCACCTGGTAATAACAGGGAGGATAAAGGGAGTGGACTACTGAAAGGAGGGGAGCAGACCAAGAAGGAAAGAAGGGGATGGAGGAAGGAGGGATAAGGATGGAAGGTAGTCTCCCTAAATGCAAGGAGCCTGGGAAACAAAATTGCGGAACTTCAGGCACTACTTTCAGAGGGGAAGGTGGATGCTGCTGCAGTAACAGAGACTTGGGCCACCGAGTTCCATGATTGGGATCTGGCAATCCCAGGGTACAGAATATACAGGAGGGACCGGGGGGGTTGGAAGTGGGGGGTTGCACTATATGTGAGAGAGGGGATAAACTACACAAGAGACGAGGGGAAGGAGGGGAGGATGGAGGCCCTTTGGGTGCAGCTTCTGGACTCCAAGGGTAGGAAGCTGAGGTTGGGAGTGGTGTACAGACCACCAGCCCAATTGGGGGAACTGGATGGGGAGTTGGCAGAGCAGATAAGAAGGGTGTGTAGGAGGGGGAGTGTGGTGATAGTGGGGGATTTTAACCTGCCAGGGGTTGATTGGAGCACCCCTCCCACCAACAGTGCCAGGGAGCAGGTGCTCCTGGATGCGATCCAGGATGGCCTCCTGACACAAATGGTAAGTGGGCCTACAAGGCTTGGTAACACACTAGACCTGGTACTGGCAAATGGGGAGGCAGTGAGGGAGGTAAGGGTTGAGGACCCACTAGCTGGTAGCGACCACCAAACAGTGTGTTTCACTCTCACGTTGGGCAGGGAGACTTGAAGCACGGGAACTAAAGTGGTAGACTTTAGGAGGGTGGACTTTGGGAGGATAAGTGAAATATTGCAAGGAAGACTCCCGGATATAAGGTCGGGGATGGATACAGAGCAAAAAAGGGACATTATTAAAGCTGAGCTAATAGAGGCCAGAGTAGCCTGCACCAGGGCTAAGAGTAAGAAAGGCAGAGCCAGAAAGCCATGCTGGATGAACAGTGAAGTGTTGCAGGGGGTGAGGGCAAAGAGGGCTGCATATCGGAAGTACAGGAGAACTATGAAGGAAGAGGATAAGGAAGCTTACGAGAGTTCGTCCAAGGAGGTGGCCAGGAGCGTGAAAAAAGCCAAGGCCTCCAGGGAATCAAGGTTAGCACAGGGCATAAAGGAAGGGGAGAAGGACTTTAGATATGTCATGGAAAAGAGGAAGTGCAAGGAGCATATAGTAAGGATAAAGTGGGGAGGGGAATGGGTGAAAAAGGGAGAGGATCAGGCAGAAATACTGAATGAGTACTTCTGCTCGGTTTTCACTAAGGAGAGGGATGGACCATTACCAGTATGGACTGGGGGGTTGGGGAAAGGGGGTGACAGACAAAATGATCATAGGGAGTAGAGTGCTAGAGGGGCTGAGGGCGCTAAGGGCAGATAAGGCACCAGGTCCTGATGGCATCCACCCCAGGGTGCCGATGGAGATGGCGGAGGTGTTGGCCAAACCACTGCCAGATCTGTTCAACACCTCCCTGGAAACAGGGTGTGTGCCTCAGGACTGGATGTAGCCCGTGGTGCCTGCTCCCACAGAATGGGCCTAGGGATCAGCCAGAGTGTGCCTGGTCAGTCTCACTTCCATAGTGGGGAAGCTTATGGAGATGATTTTGAAGGAGAGGCTGGTAGCATTCCTCAAGGGTAATGGCCTCCAGGATGGGCGGCAACACGGGTTCATCTCAGGGAGGTCTTGTCAAACAAACCTAATAGAGTATTATGACTGGGTAACTAGGGAGCTAGACGGGGGGTCATGCGGTAGATGTCCTGTACTTGGACTTCAGCAAGGCCTTTGATACAGTGCCTCATGGGAGATTGGTGGGGGGAGCTCACTGTCGTGAGTGTGGGGAAAAAGCTGGCAATATAGATAGAGAACTGGTTACAGGGAAGGGTGCAGAGGGTGGTTGTTGGGGGGAAGCTCTTGACACCCAGAGCAGTGACAAGCAGGGTGCCTCAGGGTTCAGTGCTGGGCCCAGTGCTGTTTGGGCTCTTCATCTCCGATATAGCACATGGAGTTGGGAGCAGGGTTAGTCTGTTCGCAGATGATACCAAAATGGGGGCGGTGGTGGACGAAGAGGACGGATGGAAACAACTGCAGGAGGACCTAACCAAACTAGAGGCATGGGCAAAGAAGCGGCAGCTAAGAAGCCAGAAGGTGAAGGAAGGAAACATATTCAATTCAGTGCTTCAGAGTAACTGGTAACTGGTATTTTTCTTTTAAACTTAGATTGTAGGCTTGTAGTGACACTATACTTTCTTTCTGTGTTGTCTTTACTTATAATTGTTTTTGGGCTGTTGAAAATTTAAAAAATAGTGGTGGTGTAATTCTGTGCTGTCTTTAATTGCTGCAAATTTTATCTTGGCTTGTCTGACTGTCCTAGCTGGGTGAAGGGTGTTAATTGTCTGGCCTCTGACCTCAGCTACGTGATAACTGGAGGTGGGGCTTAGTCACAGTTAAAGCAGCAAACAGAAGTTCATCTTCTCAGAAGAAGCCAGAAGGTGAAGGAAGGAAACATATTCAATTCAGTGCTTCAGAGTAACTGGTAACTGGTATTTTTCTTTCAAACTTAGATTGTAGGCTTGTAGTGACACTATACTTTCTTTCTGTGTTGTCTTTACTTATAATTGTTTTGGGCTGTTGAAAATTTAAAAAATAGTGGTGGTGTAATTCTGTGCTGTCTTTAATTGCTGCAAATTTTATCTTGGCTTGTCTGACTGTCCTGTAGCTGGGTGAAGGGTGTTGGTGTCTGGCCTCTGACCTCAGCTACGTGATAACTGGAGGTGGGGCTTAGTCACAGTTAAAGCAGCAAACAGAAGTTCATCTTCTCAGAAGAAGCCAGAAGGTGAAGAAGGAAACATATTCAATTCAGTGCTTTAGAGTAACTGGTAACTGGTATTTTCTTTCAAACTTAGATTGTAGGCTTGTAGTGACACTATACTTTCTTTCTGTGTTGTCTTTACTTATAATTGTTTTTGAGGCTGTTGAAATTTAAAAATAGTGGTGGTGTAATTCTGTGCTGTCTTTAATTGCTGCAAATTTTACGCCCCCTTCCCCAACTCTTAATTATATGCCCTGATAAATCTGATTGACAGGAGCTAAACACAGGGTATAGTAAGAGGTGTGAAGTAGAGAGGGCATAGGGGAAGAAGACCACCCTCAGACGACAAGTTTTTGACTCATTTATTTATTTATTGGTTTCTTTTTCCTTAAAAATATATAACTGAGGATCAGTTACAGGATTTTAGTACTGTAAATAAATAAAAAAGAACTAAGGAGCTTCAGTAGCAGATAAGTAGTGGAATTGCAGTATAATGTGGGAGTGGTGCAATGCAGTGGCTGTGGGAAGCCATATTCAGGCAGACCTCTGGACACTGAGGTGCTGCCCTATCTGCATGCATCTCTCGGGACTGCGGGATGAGGTAGCCAGACTCAGAGCGGAAGTAAACTGGGTCAGGAGTACCATCACC
The DNA here is from genome assembly GCA_016271365.2 of Neoceratodus forsteri. Taxonomy (NCBI): domain Eukaryota; kingdom Metazoa; phylum Chordata; order Ceratodontiformes; family Ceratodontidae; genus Neoceratodus; species Neoceratodus forsteri. The sequence continues at coordinate 256,527,532 of CM057451.1, read as the reverse complement.
CTGTCCAGGATCCACCCAGTCAAATGCAGCTGCCTCAAGGATGCCGAGAGCAGGAGCACTTGGATGACAGTGGGCTCAGGAGGGTTAGAGCAGTCAGACAGAGGCACATCCCAGATCCTATTCTCTCTAAGAACTCATATGCCACACTGGCAAATGAGGACAACCAAATAGAGGTACCCAGGGAAGTGGAAGGAAAGGATGTGGAGGTTAGGCAAGGAGGTGACCTCAGTGAGGAAAGCAGTGGACCCCAGAGGAGGAGGAGGCGAATCCTGGTGGGGACTCCATCATAGAGGGATCCAGCTAGGAACACAGGAGGGAGGACAGGGAGGTGAGGTGCCTACCAGGTGCCACGGCATGGAGGGATGGAAGGAAGATACTGGGGATCACTGGGAAGGCAAGACAGGAGGGTGAGCTGGATGTCATTATCCACCTAGGTACTAATGACTTGGCAAATGGGGAGCCAAAGGAAGTTCAGGAAGAGTTTAGGAAACTGGGAGGGGTCTCAAGCAAGTAGCTACTTCTGTCACTTTCTCAAGTACTACCTGTGAGAGGCAAGGGAGAACATGGAGTGCATGCACCAGGAACTTTAACTCATGGTTGAAGAACTGGTGCTGTGAGGAAGGGTTTGGATTCACTGGTGACTGGGGACCCATCTGGAGGGATGGAGGTTTGTTCAAGCCTGACGGCCTGCATCCATCCTGGAGGAATCCAAGCACTCAATGATAAGTTTAAATGCTACATTGACAAGCATTTAAACTAGCAAAAGGGGTGGCAGGCCAGCAAGGATGATACCTACTTGCTCCCCCACAGCTAGTAATGGAACCAGTGAACCAGAGGGTGGCTATCTCTGCAAAGCAGTGTGCAAAAGATGGAGATTAGTGTCCAAAAGGTGGATAAAGCAGAAAGGGCAACATTCAGCAGAAGGGCGAACCTTAAGGAGAACCAGGGATAAATGACAACCAAGGAAGGGGCTGGAGTAGAACAGTGAAGCAGTCTAGGGAGGTCAAATCATGGAAAGCCATGTGTGCAAATGCCAGGAGCCTTAGCAACAAGATGGAAGATCTGGAGGCTGTCATGGTACAGTCAGACCTGGACATTGTGCCATCACTGAAACCTGGTGTAATGATAACCATGACTGGGAGATGGCCATACCTGGCTACAACATATTCAGAAGAGACAGGGCAGGCAGGAAGGGAGGAGGAGTGGCACTGTATGTGAAAAATGACATAAGGGCCACAGAGATCCAGGAGGAACAAAATGGGGAGAGATACTGTGGGTTAAGCTGGAAAGGAAAATGGGGCCAGCCATCCACACAGGTGTGGTCTATAGACCACCAGCCCAGGAGGAAGAAACAGATAGGGAGCTGATGCTAGCCATCCAAAGGATGGCAGACAAGAGTGAGGTAGTACTGGTTGGAGACTTCAATATACCAGATGTGGACTGGAGCATCCCAGCAGCAGCATCAACTAGGAGCAGATTTATCCTGGACTCCCTTCAGGGTGCCTTCCTCAAGCAACTGGTCATGGAACCAACTCGGCAGAAGGCAATACTGGACCTTGTGCTCACAAACAGGGACAGTGTGATGGGGGTAACAGTGGGGAGCACCTGGGTAACAGTGACCACCAGTCATTGTGGTTTGAAATCACAGAAAGAGCAGAACCAAACCACACAAAACACGTATCCTGGATTTTAGGGGGCAGACTTTGGGAAAATGGGGAGATGCTTGAAAGAGGCATTAAGGAATGGGACAGGAATCAGGGATTGAGGAACAGTGGGCAGTATTTAAAATGGGGATTATAAGAACAACAAATTTATGCATTAAGCAGGTTAGCAAGAGGAAAAGAAAGAGGAGACCATTATGGTTTTCCAAAGGGTAGCAAAGAAAGTGAAAGCCAAAAGATTGCATTCAGGCAATACAAAAGACACAGGCAGAAGGGATAGGGAGAAGTACCAGGAGAAACAAGGGAGGCAGGGAAGTCAGTAAGGGAAGCCAAAGCTCAGACAGAAGAACACATTGCAAAATCAGTGGTTAAAGGGACAAAACCTTTTACAGGTACATAAGTGAAAAAGAAGGACAAAGGGAGGATAAGTGAGACTGAAGGGGAGGATGAGGCACGTGGAGGATGACAACAGTAAAGCTGACTTATTGAACAGGTATTTCTGCTCAGTCTTTACTAAGGAAGAGGGGTAATGGGTCTGAAGGAGTACAAGGGTGAGAATGGTGCAGAAATGGACACAAGTCCCTTTACACGAAAGGGTCCTGAAGGAACTGGAAGTAATAAGAGCTGATAAAGCAATGGGGCCAGATGGGTGCACCCCAGGGTCCTTAAGAACTAAGAGAGGTGGTGGCTGAACCTCTGGCTATCCTGTTCAGCCAATCACTGGAAACAGGAGGTACCCAAAGACTGGAGGACAGCAGATGTAGTCCCCTTATACAAAGTGGGAACAAAGAGGAAGCAGGGAACTACAGACCAGTCAGCCTCCCCCGGTAGTGGGAAAGATCATGAAAGCACTACTGAAGGAGAGATTGGTGGAACATCTGGTTGTCAATGGACTACAGGACCCAAGGCAGCATGGTTTCACCAGGGGAGGTCATGTCAGACCAACCTCATTGAATTTTTGACTGGGTGACTAGGGAGGTGGATCAGGGGAGGGCAGTGGACATGGCCTATCTGGACTTCAACAAGGCCTTTGACACTGTGCCACATAGAAGACTATTACACAAACTGGGGAATATCGTGTGAGGCAGGACAGTAGTGTGGTGGGTAGGTAACTGGCTGGGTGGCAGGACACAGAGGGTGGTGGTAAATGGCTGTCACTCCCACAGAGGAAGAGTGACCAGTGGGGTACCACAGGGATCAGTGCTGGGACCGGTCCTGTTCAACATCTTCATCAGTGACATTGCGGGATATAGAAGGCAGAATTTCACTGTTCGCTGATGACACAAAGCTCTGTAACAGAGTAGACACACCAGAGGGTGTAGACAGAATGAGAAGGGACCTGCAGAAACTTGAAGAATGGTCAAGGGTTTGCAGTTAAAATTCAATGCAAAGAAGTGCAAGATAATGCATATGGGGCACAAAACCCTGGCACAAATATATCAGTTGGGGGTGAGGATATAGCATGCACCAAGCAGGAAAGGGATCTTGGGGTTGTCATCTCTGATGACCTCAAGGTAGAAACAGTGTGACAAGGCATCAGGTAAAGCAAATAGGATGCTGGGATGTATGGGCAGGGCATCACCAGCAGGAAAAGGAGGTCATAATTCCGCTATACAAGACACTAGTGAGGCCCCACCTGGAGTACAGTGTACAGTTCTGGAGACCATACCCACGTAAGGACATAGACAGGGTAGAGAAGGTTCAGAGGAGGGCAACAAAGATGGTGCATGGGTTGCATCACAAGTCCTATGAAGACAGGTTGAAGGAACTGAACATGTACTCCCTGGAGGAGAGGAGGGAGAGGGATATGATAGAGACATACAAGTATCTTACAGGAGGAACAGGGTGCAGGAAAACACTATTTTTAAGCGAAAAAGATGTTTCAGGACTAGAGGGCATGGGATGAAGTTGGAGGAGGGCGATTCAGAGAAACATGAGAAAGAATTTCTTCACAGAACGGGTGGTGGACAAGTGGAACACCCTGCCAGAGGAAGTGGTGGGGGCTGAAACAATCACGGGATTTAAGAATGCATGGGATAGACATAAAGGAATTCTAGAGGTCAGGGGTAAGGGGAAATAGACTTCTAGGAAAACAAACTGAACTTACAAGCTCAAATGGGCAGACTAGGTGGGCCATAGGCCCTTATCTGCCGACACTGTCTATGTATCTATGTATCTATGTATCTATGTATCTATGCAGAAGTGTAAGGTGATGCATTTCGGGACAAAAAACCATAGGAGGGACTACTGGTTGGGTAGGGTGAGGCTAGGGATCACGGAGGAGGAGAAGGATGTTGGGGTGTTGGTAACAGGGAGCATGAACAACTCAGCCCAATGCAAGAAAGCAGTGGCTAAGGCAAACAGGATGCTGGGTTGTATCGCAAGGGGTTTCTCATCGAGGCATAGGGATGTGATGCTGTCTCTCTACAAGTCCTTGGTCAGACCGCATTTGGAGTACTGTGTGCCGTACTGGAGGCCATATCTAAAGAGAGATATAAAACCACTGGAGGGGGTGCAAAGGAGGGTAACAAAAATGTTAAAGGGGATGGAAGGAAAGTACTATGAAGTCAGGCTGCAGGAGCTGAATATGTATACACTGGAGGAGAGGAGAGATGGGGGGGATGTGATTAAAACATTCAAATAGTTGAGAGGGTAAATAAACCTAGCACCAAGGGGGTGTTTAAACTGAGGAGAGGTAGGGCGATGAGGGGGTACGGACTAAGGCTGGAGGGGTAATGATTTAAGAGAGAGATGAGGAGGCACTACTTCACTGAGAGGGTAGTGTCTAACTGGAATGCACTACCAGTGGGGGTGGTAATATGTAGGACAGTCGGAAGTTTTAAGAGGGAGTGGGACAAAGCAAGAGGAAGGGTCTGGGGGCAAAGGCTGTGGCAGGTATAGGAGGAACGGTGGGGGAGGAGGCTGGGGCAGCTGTAATCTAGGGTGTTAGCTGCACACTCAGGCAGACTTTGATAGACCGATTGGTCTGTTCTGCTGGCAGATTCATATGTTCGTATGTTCGTATGAAAGCCCCAGACACTGGAGAACTACTGTGAGAAGGGAACAACTGAATCAGGAAGAGTGGACGGGCCCAGCTAATTAAGAATTAAGCGCAAAGCACTTTGGAATTCACCTGAAAGCCCAGATAATCTGCATACTAATGCACAAGATTAGAAATGTAAACAGAAATCTCACTTCTCATGCTTCTGGGTCCCAAGTCCCGCTCCTAGGTTCTCTTTGTAGAATCTCATTGAAGGAACTATGGATCCAGTCACCCAATAGATCATCACGTTGGTCAGCAGGTCATCCAAGGAAAAGTGCCTGTAAAGGTGAAAGTTCAAACAGTAGGAAAATTAATACAATAGACAGCATAATACAAGGGATAAATTATTTACTGTACATAATAAAGGGGTTAAAATGGCGAGGGATTCTGGTGACATTTACAAACCTTGAGGCCAAAGACAGAGTGGTTTAGATTGTCCCAGAACCCCAAGACAGTGTTGCACCCTTAGTGTGTGTACAGTTGGGCATAGTTTATCCATTATAATACATTTTGAACAATAACACAAGTAAAAGAAACTACAGAAGTACAAAACTTAATGAAGGAGAATCAGCGAGCAACTGAAAGAAATGTGATATTGTGGAGATTCAATAAATACAGTATATAATGTATTTACAGGGTGAAGGAAATAGATTTTTTTTATTTATTTAGTTTTTGGTGACCAGGCAGGGTGCACTAGGCAAACACTTTCCTGTTTTCAGGCATGACCCGGGAGGTTACAACAGCAATGATAATACAAGGCTGACAAAAAAAAAAAGGCAGGTTTACACATGAAATAATCCAGAGTAGCAGTAACCACTGAGTTTTAACAGAGGGCAAAAAGATACATACAAATTACAGTGCATAAGAGAGGTACAGCATGTTTTTTTTTCCTTAACAGAAATTTCGCTGAGGAGCGAGAAAAGTAGTCACTGTAGGTTCTGACAAACGGTAGCACAGTGTTAAGGGTTGGAACAGGTACATTGGTAGCATTGCAGTAGATCATCATGGAGCTGTTGATTGAAGGTGCCAGCTGTTTGATTCTGTCGCACAGATGGAGGTATGCTATTCCACAGCTTAAGGGCAGTGGAGGAGAAGGATACTTCATCATACCTGGTACGTGACCTGGGGATAGTCAGTTGGTGAGTGTCCGAAGATGTAAGGGAGTAGTGACTAACGGAGGGTGATAGGTATGAAGTAAGGGATAGAGGCTTTTTGTTATTTAATGTACTATGGACAATCTTCCCTAGAGTAAGGTCCATTAGGGCTGAAGGGGAGGGCCAGCCTAGTTTGCTGTACAGGAGGCAGTGATGAGTAAGATGACTGCATCCAAGAGCGAAGCGACATGTAATGCTATAACTCACTGTCCATTTGCGCATGAGGGTATTGGAAGCGTTGGCAAAGACTGGAAGGCCATATGTAAGTTTAGGGAGCAACAGAGTGTGTTCAATAGTGTCCCTAGCAATAGGGGAGAGATTTTTGCAGGCATGATAGGCTATACCAAGACTAGAGTTGGCAGCCTAACATGTGGAGGAGATGCTCCGAGCCGCCAGCGGCCCGGCGGTGAAGTCCAGCCGAACAAGAGATCCAGGAGGCCGGGAGAAGCAGTGTGAAAGCCGGCACTGCCCTCCAGCTCCAGCCGCAGAAGGGGCTCCGAGCCGCCAGCGGGCCGGCGGTGACCTCCAGCCGACCAAGAGATCCAGGAGGCCGGGAGAAGCAGTGTGAAAGCCGGCACTGCCCTCCAGCTCCAGCCGCAGAAGGGGCTCCGAGCCGCCAGCGGGCCGGCGGTGACCTCCAGCCGACCAAGAGATCCAGGAGGCCGGGAGAAGCAGTGTGAAAGCCGGCACTGCCCTCCAGCTCCAGCCGCAGAAGGGGCTCCGAGCCGCCAGCGGGCCGGCGGTGACCTCCAGCCGACCAAGAGATCCAGGAGGCCGGGAGAAGCAGTGTGAAAGCCGGCACTGCCCTCCAGCTCCAGCCGCAGAAGGGGCTCCGAGCCGCCAGCGGGCCGGCGGTGACCTCCAGCCGACCAAGAGATCCAGGAGGCCGGGAGAAGCAGTGTGAAAGGTACGGGCAAAGCCGCAACCAATCGGGAAGCGACCGCTGTCTCTGCCTTGCTTCCGATTGGTGCGCCTTTCCCATTGACTTTAGCTGGACTCTGCAACACTTTTCTGGATGGGATTTTTCTGATTAGCTGTAACTTGTATTAATTTCCTTAAAAGAGCTGTTTTTACTTAAAAATTGTGGGTAATTTAAACATGTTTTGATGTGATGTTTGCTAGTGATTCAGCCTTTTCTGGGGATCTGTGTGGGCTAGGCGCTTAGGCGCCTAACCCCCAAACCCTCCCAGTCTTTTGTTGTGCAGATTCTTGTTTCTTGCACCTAATTGCAGATTGCCTGCAATAAAATTGCCTTCTCACTGCCTTCTCCTCTGTCCCCTGACTTGCAGCGGCACTGCCCTCAGCTCCAACCGCAGAAGGGGCTCCGAGGCAGCCAGCCGGGCGGCGGTGACCTCAGCCGACCAAGAATCAAGAGGCGGGAGAAGCAGTGTGAAAGAGTACGGGCAAAGCCGCAACCACTCGGGAAGCGACCGCTGTCTCTGCCTTGCTTCCGATTGTGCGCCTTTCCCATTGACTTTAGCTGGACTCTGCAACACTTTTCTGGATGGGATTTTTCTGATTAGCTGTAACTTGTATTAATTTCCTTAAAAGAGCTGTTTTTACTTAAAAATTGTGGGAAATTTAAACATGTTTTGATGTGATGTTTGCTAGTGATTCAGCCTTTTCTGGGGATCTGTGTGGGCTAGACGCTTAGGCGCCTAACCCCCAAACCCTCCCAGTCTTTTGTTGTGCAGATTCTTGTTTCTTGCACCTAATTGCAGATTGCCTGCAATAAAATTGCCTTCTCACTGCCTTCTCCTCTGTCCCCTGACTTGCAGCCGGCACTGCCCTCCAGCTCCAGCCGCAGAAGGGGCTCCGAGCCGCCAGCGGGCCGGCGGTGACCTCCAGCCGACCAAGAGATCCAGGAGGCCGGGAGAAGCAGTGTGAAAGGTACGGGCAAAGCCGCAACCAATCGGGAAGCGACCGCTGTCTCTGCCTTGCTTCCGATTGGTGCGCCTTTCCCATTGACTTTAGCTGGACTCTGCAACACTTTTCTGGATGGGATTTTTCTGATTAGCTGTAACTTGTATTAATTTCCTTAAAAGAGCTGTTTTTACTTAAAAATTGTGGGTAATTTAAACATGTTTTGATGTGATGTTTGCTAGTGATTCAGCCTTTTCTGGGGATCTGTGTGGGCTAGGCAGCTTGAGCCTAACCCCCAAACCCTCCCAGTCTTTTGTTGTGCAGATTCTTGTTTCTTGCACCTAATTGCAGATTGCCTGCAATAAAATTGCTTCTCACTGCCTTCTCCTCTGTCCCCTGACTTGCAGCCGGCACTGCCCTCCAGCTCCAGCCGCAGAAGGGGCTCCGAGCCGCCAGCGGGCCGGCGGTGACCTCCAGCCGACCAAGAGATCCAGGAGGCCGGGAGAAGCAGTGTGAAAGGTACGGGCAAAGCCGCAACCAATCGGGAAGCGACCGCTGTCTTTGCCTTCCTTCCGATTGGTGCGCCTTTCCCATTGACCTTAGCTGGACTCTGCAACAATTTTCTGGATGGGATTTTTCTGATTAGCTGTAACTTGTATTTATTTCCTTAAAAGAGCTGTTTTTACTTAAAAATTGTGGGTAATTTAAACATGTTTTGATGTGATGTTTGCTAGTGATTCAGCCTTTTCAGGGATCTGTGTGGGCTAGGCGGCTTAGGCGCTAACCCCCCAAACCCTCCCAGTCTTTTGTTGTGCAGATTCTTGTTTCTTGCACCTAATTGCAGATTGCCTGCAATAAAATTGCCTTCTCACTGCCTTCTCCTCTGTCCCTGACTTGCAGCCGGCACTGCCCTCCAGCTCCAGCCGCAGAAGGGGCTCCGAGCCACCAGCGGGCCGGCGGTGACCTCCAGCCGACCAAGAGATCCAGAAGGCCGGAGAAGCAGTGTGAAAGGTACGGGCAAAGCCGCAACCAATCGGGAAGCGACCGCTGTCTCTGCCTTGCTTCCGATTGGTGCGCCTTTCCCATTGACTTTAGCTGGACTCTGCAACACTTTTCTGGATGGGATTTTTCTGATTAGCTGTAACTTGTATTAACTTCCTTAAAAGAGCTGTTTTTACTTAAAAATTGTGGGTAATTTAAACATGTTTTGATGTGATGTTTGCTAGTGATTCAGCCTTTTCTGGGGATCTGTGTGGGCTAGACGCTGGCGCTAACCCCCAACCCTCAGTCTTTTGTTGTGCAGATTCTTGTTTCTTGCACTAATTGCAGATTGCCTGCAATAAAATTGCCTTCTCACTGCCTTCTCCTCTGTCTCCTGACTTGCAGCGACTGCCTCCAGCTCCAGCCGCAGAAGGGGCTCCGAGGCATCGCCAGCGGGCGGTGACCTCCAGCCAACCAAGAGATCCAGGAGGCCGGGAGAAGCAGTGTGTGAAAGGTAATGGCAGCCGCAACTAACGGGAAGCGACCGCTGTCTCAGCCTTTGCTTCCAATTGCGCGCCTTCCATTGACTTTAGCTGGACTCTGCAACACTTTTCTGGATGGGATTTTTCTGATTAGTTGTAACTTGTATTAATTTCCTTAAAAGAGCTGTTTTTACTTAAAAATTGTGGGAAATTTAAACATGTTTTGATGTGATGTTTGCTAGTGATTCAGCCTTTTCTGGGGATCTGTGTGGGCTAGACGCTTAGGCGCCTAACCCCCCCCAAACCCTCCCAGTCTTTTGTTGTGCAGATTCTTGTTTCTTGCACGTAATTGCAGATTGCCTGCAATAAAATTGCCTTCTCCTCTGTCCCCTGACTTGCAGCCGGCACTGCCCTCCAGCTCCAGCCGCAGAAGGGGCTCCGAGCCGCCAGCGGGCCGGCGGTGACCTCCAGCCGACCAAGAGATCCAGGAGGCCGGGAGAAGCAGTGTGAAAGGTACGGGCAAAGCCGCAACCAATCGGGAAGCGACCGCTGTCTCTGCCTTGCTTCCGATTGGTGCGCCTTCCCATTGACTTTAGCTGGACTCTGCAACACTTTTCTGGATGGGATTTTCTGATTAGCTGTAACTTGTATTAATTTCCTTAAAGAGCTGTTTTACTAAAAATTGTGGGTAATTTAAACATGTTTTGATGTGATGTTTGCTAGTGATTCAGCCTTATTTTGGGGATCTGTGTGGGCTAGGCGCTTAGGCGCCTAACCCCCCCCAAACCCTCCCAGTCTTTTGTTGTGCAGATTCTTGTTTCTTGCAAATAATTGCAGATTGCCTGCAATAAAATTGCCTTCTCACTGCCTTCTCCTCTGTCCCCTGACTTGCAGCCGGCACTGCCCTCCAGCTCCAGCCGCAGAAGGGGCTCCGAGCCGCCATCGGGCCGGCGGTGACCTCCAGCCGACCAAGAGATCCAGGAGGCCGGGAGAAGCAGTGTGAAAGGTACGGGCAAAGCTGCAACCAATCGGGAAGTGACCGCTGTCTCTGCCTTGCTTCCGATTGGTGCGCCTTTCCCATTGACTTTAGCTGGACTCTGCAACACTTTTCTGGATGGGATTTTTCTGATTAGCTGTAACTTGTATTAATTTCCTTAAAAGAGCTGTTTTTACTTAAAAATTGTGGGTAATTTAAACATGTTTTGATGTGATGTTTGCTAGTGATTCAGCCTTTTCTGGGGATCTGTGTGGGCTAGGCGGCTTAGGCGCTAACCCCCAAACCTCCCAGTCTTTTGTTGTGCAGATTCTTGTTTCTTGCACCTAATTGCAGATTGCCGCAATAAAATTGCCTTCTCACTGCCTTCTCCTCTGTCCCTGACTTGCAGCCGGCACTGCCCTCCAGCTCCAGCCGCAGAAGGGGCTCGAGCGTAGCCAGACGGCGGTGACCTCCAACCGACCAAGAGATCCAGGAGGCGGGAGAAGCAGTGTGAAAAGGTGCAGACAAAGCCCAACCAATCGAAGCGACCGCTGTTCTGCCTTGCTTCCGATTGGTGCGCCTTTCCTTTGACTTAGCTGGACTCTGCAACAATTTTCTGGATGGGATTTTTCTGATTAGCTGTAACTGTATTAATTTCCTTAAAGAGCTGTTTTACTTAAAATTGTGGGTAATTTAAACATGTTTTGATGTGATGTTTGCTAGTGATTCAGCCTTTCTGGGGATCTGTGTGGGCTAGACGCGCTGGCGCCTAACTCCCAAACCCTCCCAGTCTTTTGTTGTGCAGATTCTTGTTTCTTGCACCTAATTGCAGATTGCCTGCAATAAAATTGCCTTCTCACTGCCTTCTCCTCTGTCCCCTGACTTGCAGCCGGCACTGCCCTCCAGCTCCAGCCGCAGAAGGGGCTCCGAGCCACCAGCGGGCCGGCGGTGACCTCCAGCTGACCAAGAGATCCAGCAGGCCGGGAGAAGCAGTGTGAAAGGTACGGGCAAAGCTGCAACCAATCGGGAAGCGACCGCTGTCTCTGCCTTGCTTCCGATTGGTGCGCCTTTCCCATTGACTTTAGCTGGACTCTGCAACACTTTTCTGGATGGGATTTTCTGATTAGCTGTAACTTGTATTAATTTCCTTAAAAGAGCTGTTTTACTTAAAATTGTGGGTAATTTAAACATGTTTTGATGTGATGTTTGCTAGTGATTCAGCCTTTCAGGGGATCTGTGTGGGCTAGGCGGCAGGCGCTAACCCCCAAACCCTCCCAGTCTTTGTTGTGCAGATTCTTGTTTCTTGCACCTAATTGCAGACTGCCTGCAATAAGATTGCCTTCTCACTGCCTTCTCCTCTGTCCCTGACTTGCAGCCGGCACTGCCCTCCAGCTCCAGCCGCAGAAGGGGCTCCAGCCGCCAGCGGGCGAGTGACCTCCAGCCGACCAAGAGATCCAGGAGGCCGGGCAGGCAGTGTGAAAGAGTATGAGGCAAAGCCGCAACAATCAAAGGGCGACCGCTGTCTCTGCCTTGCTTCCGATTGGTGCGCCTTTCCCATTAACTTTAGCTGGACTCTGCAACACTTTTCTGGATGGGATTTTTCTGATTAGCTGTAACTTGTATTAATTTCCTTAAAAGAGCTGTTTTTGCTTAAAAATTGTGGGTAATTTAAACATGTATTGATGTGATGTTTGCTAGTGATTCAGCCTTTTCTGGGGATCTGTGTGGGCTAGACGCTTAGGCGCCTAACCCCCACCAAACCCTCCCAGTCTTTTGTTGTGCAGATTCTTCTTTCTTGCACGTAATTGCAGATTGCCTGCAATAAAATTGCCTTCTCCTCTGTCCCCTGACTTGCAGCCGGCACTGCCCTCCAGCTCCAGCCGCAGAAGGGGCTCCTGAGCCGCCAGCGGGCCGGCGGTGACCTCCAGCCGACCAAGAGATCCAGGAGGCCGGGAGAAGCAGTGTGAAAGGTACGGGCAAAGCCGCAACCAATCGGGAAGCGACCGCTGTCTCTCCCTTGCTTCCGATTGGTGCGCCTTTCCCATTGACTTTAGCTGGACTCTGCAACACTTTTCTGGATGGGATTTTCTAAGTTAGCTGTAACTTGTATTAATTTCCTTAAAGAGCTGTTTTACTTAAAAATTGTAGCGTAATTTAAACATGTTTTGATGTGATGTTTGCTAGTGATTCAGCCTTTTCACAGGGATCTGTGTGGGCTAGGCAGCTTAGGCGCCTAACCCCCACCAAACCCTCCCAGTCTTTTGTTGTGCAGATTCTTGTTTCTTGCACCTAATTGCAGATTGCCTGCAATAAAATTGCCTTCTCACTGCCTTCTCCTCTGTCCCCTGACTTGCAGCCGGCACTGCCCTCCAGCTCCAGCCGCAGAAGGGGCTCCGAGCCGCCAGCGGGCCGGCGGTGACCTCCAGCCGACCAAGAGATCCAGGAGGCCGGGAGAAGCAGTGTGAAAGGTACGGGCAAAGCCGCAACCAATCGGGAAGCGACCGCTGTCTCTGCCTTGCTTCCGATTGGTGCGCCTTTCCCATTGACTTTAGCTGGACTCTGCAACACTTTTCTGGATGGGATTTTTCTGATTAGCTGTAACTTGTATTAATTTCATAAAAGAGCTGTTTTACTTAAAATTGTGGGTAATTTAAACATGTTTTGATGTGATGTTTGCTAGTGATTCAGCCTTTCTGGGGATCTGTGTGAGGCTAGGCGCTTGGCGCTAACCCCCACCCCAAACCCTCCCAGTCTTTTTGTTGTGCAGATTCTTGTTTCTTGCACCTAATTGCAGATTGCCTGCAATAAAATTGCCTTCTCACTGCCTTCTCCTCTGTCCCCTGACTTTTGCTTGACACTGCCCTCCAGCTCCAGCCATGAGAAGGGCTCCAGGGCCGCCAGCGGGCAGGCGGTGACCTCCAGCCGACCAAAGAGATCCAGGGAGGCGGGAGAGCAGTGTGAAAGATGCGGGCAAAGCCGCGGCCAATCGGGGCGACCGCTGTCTCATGCCCAGCTTCGATTGGTGCGCCTTCCAATCGACTTTAGCTGGACTCTGCAACACTTTTCTGGATGGGATTTTTCTGATTAGCTGTAACTTGTATTAATTTCCTTAAAAGAGCTGTTTTATAAAATTGTGGGTAATTTAAACATGTGTTTGATCGTGATGTTTGCTAGTGATTCAGCCTTTTCTGAGGAACTGTGTGGGCTAGACGCTTAGGCGCTAACCCCCAAACCCTCCGTCTTTTGTTGTGCAGATTCTTGTTTCTTGCACCTAATGCAGATTGCCTGCAATAAGGTACCTTCTCTCTCCCGACTTTGCAGCGCTGCCCTCAGCTCCAGCCGCAGAAGGCTCCGAGCGCCAGCGGGCGGCGGTGACCTCCAGCCGACCAAGAGATCCAGGAGGCGGAGAAGCAGTGAAAAGATACAGGCAAAGCACAGCCATCGGAAGTGACGCTGTCTCTGCCTTGCTTCCGATTGGTCGCGCCTTTCCAGTTGACTTTAGCTGGACTCTGCAACACTTTTCTGGATGATTTTCTGATTAGCTGTAACTTGTATTAATTTCCTTAAAGAGCTGTTTTTACTTAAAAATTGTGGGTAATTTAAACATGTTTTGATGTGATGTTTACTAGTGATTCCAAGCACTTTTCTGGGGATCTGTGTGGGCTGGGCTTGAGACTTAACCCCCCAAACCCTCAGTCTTTTGTTGTGCAGATTCTTGTTTCTTGCACTAATTGCAGATTGCCAATAAAGTGCCTTCTCACTGCCTTCTCCTCTGTCCCCTGACACAGCGGCTTACTGCCCTCAGCTCCAGCCGCAGAGGCTCCAGGCATAGCCCGGGCGGCGGTGACCTCCAGCCGACCAAGAGATCCAGGAGGCCGGGAGAAGCAGTGTGAAAGAGTCTGGCAAACCGCAACCAATGGGAAGCGACCGCTGTCTCTGCCTTGCTCGATTAGTGCGCCTTTCCACTGACTTTAGCTGGACTCTACAACAATTTTCTGGATGGGATTTTTCTGATTAGCTGTAACTTGTATTAATTTCCTTAAAGAGCTGTTTTACTTAAAATTGGGTAATTTAAACATGTTTTGATGATGTTTTGCTAGAGATTCAGCCTTTTCTGGGGATCTGTGGACTGGGATGACAGGCGGCTTAACCCCACCAAACCTCCCAGTCTTTTGTTGTGCAGATTCTGTTTTTGCACCTAATTTGCAGATTCCTGCAATAAATTGCCTTTCACTGCCTTCCTCTGTCCCCTGACTTGCAGCCAGCACTGCCTCCAGCTCCAGCCATGAAGGGGCTCGAGCCACCAGCAGACGGCGGTGACCTCAGCTGACCAAGAGATCCAGCAGGCCAGGGCTTGGTGTGAAAGGCTGCGGGCAAAGCTGCAACCAATCGAGGCGGCCGCTGTCTCTGCCTTGCTTCCGATTGTGCGCCTTCCCCATTGACTTAGCTGGACTCTGACACATTTTCTGGATGGGATTTTTCTGATTAGCTAACTTGTATTAATTTCCTTAAAGAGCTGTTTTACTAAAAATTGTGGTAATTTAAACATGTTTGATAATGATGTTTGCTAGTGATTCAGCCTTTTCTGGGGATCTGTGTGGGCTAGGCACTTAGGCGCTAACCCCCAAACCCTCCCAGTCTTTTTGTTGTGCAGATTCTTGTTTCTTGACCCTAATTGCAGACTGCCTGCAATAAAGTGCCTTCTCACTGCCTTCTCCTCTGTCCCTGACTTGCAGGCGGCACTGCCCTCCAGCTCCAGCCGCAGAAGGGCTCGAGCCGCCAGCCCAGACTGGCCCGGTGACCTCCAGCCGACCAAAGAGATCCAGGAGGCCGGGAGGAAGCAGACCAATAGTATGGCAAAGCACGCAACCAATCGGGAAGCGACCACATGTCTCTGCTCTTCCGATTAGTGCGCCTTTCCCGTAACTGGCTAGACTCTGCAACACTTTCTGGATGGGATTTTTCTGATTAGCTGTAACCTTGTATTAATTTCCTTAAAAGAGCTGTTTTGCTTAAAAATTGTGGGTAATTTAAACATGTATTGATGTGATGTTTGCTAGTGATTCAGCCTTTTCTGGGGATCTGTGTGGGCTAGGCGGCTTGGCGCCTAACCCCCAAACCCTCAGTCTTTTGTTGTACAGATTCTTCTTTCTTGCGTAAGTACAGAATTGCCTGCCAATAAAGTACCTTCTCCTCTGTCCCTGACTTACAGCGGCACTGCCCTCCAGCTCCAGCACTTGAAGGGCTCTGAGCAGCCAGCCGGCAGGCAGTGACTCCAACCGACCAAAAGAGATCCAGGAGGCCGGGAGAAGCAGTGTGAAGAAAGTGCAGGGCAAAGCCGCAACCAATCGGGAAGCGACCGCTGTCTCCCTTGCTTCCGATTAGGTGCGCCTTTCCCCATTGACTTTAGCTGGACTCTGCAACACTTTTCTGGATGGGATTTTCTGATTAGCTGTAACCTGTATTAATTTCCTTAAAGAGCTGTTTTACTTAAAATTGTGGGTAATTTAAACATGTTTTGATGTGATGTTTGCTAGTGATTCCAGCCTTTTCTGAGGGATCTGTATGGGCTGGGCTTAGGCGCCTAACCCCCAAACCCTCCAGGCCTTTTGTTGTGCAGATTCTTGTTTCTTGCACCTAATTGCAGATTGCCTGCAATAAATTCCTTCTCCTGCCTTCTCCTCTGCTCCCTGACTTACAGCCAGCACTGCCCTCCAGCTCCAGCATGAGAGGGGCTCCGAACCGCCAGCCAGGCAGTGACCTCCAGCCGACCAAAGAGATCCAGGAGGCCGGGAGAAGCAGATGTGAAAGAGTGCAGGCAAAACCGCAACCAATCGGAAGCGACCGCTGTCTCTGCCTTGCTCCGATTGAGCACGCCTTTCCCGTGACTTTAACTGGACTCTGCAACACTTTTCTGGATAGGATTTTCTGATTAGCTGTAACTTGTATTAATTTCCCTAAAGAGCTGTTTTACTTAAAAATTGTGGGTAATTTAAACATGTTTGATGTGATGTTTGCTAGTGATTCAGCCTTTTCTGAGGATCTGTGTGGGCTAGGCAGCAAGCCTAACCCCCAACCCTCCCAGTCTTTTTGTTGTACACAGATTCTTGTTTCTTGCACTAATTGCAGATGACCTGCAATAAAGGTACCTTCTCACTGCGCCTCCTCTACCCTGACTTGCAGCCGGCTGCCCTCCAGCTCCACCCGCAGAAGGGCTCCAGCGAGCAAGCGCCAGCCCAGGCGGCGGTGACCTCCAGCCGACCAAAGAGATCCAGGAGGCGGGAGGGGCGCAGTGTGAAAGGCTCTTGAGCAAAACCGCAGCCAATCGGGGCGACCGCTGTCTCAGCCTTGCTTCCGATTGGTGCGCCTTCAGTGACTTTAGCTGGACTCTGCAACACTTTTCTGGATGGGATTTTTCTGATTAGCTGTAACATGTTAATTTCCTTAAAGAGCTGTTTTACTTAAAATTGTGGGTAATTTAAACATGTTTTGATTGTGATGTTGCTAGTGATTCAGCCTTTTCTGGGGAACTGTGTGGAGGCTAGGCTGAAGGCCTAACCCCCCAAACCCTCCCAGTCTTTTGTTGTGCAGATTCTTGTTTCTTGCACCTAAGTGCAGATTGCCTGCAATAAAAGTGCCTTCTCCTCTCCCCTGACTTGCGGCCCTTCCTCCAGCTCAACCGCGAAGGGGAGCTCGAGCCGCCAGCGGGCAGCGGTGACCTCAACCAACCAAAAGAGATCAGGAGGCGGGAGAAGCAGATGTGAAAAGTGCGGGCAAAGCACTAACCAATCGGGAAGCGACCGCTGTCTCACGCCACTTCCGATTGGTCTTCCATTGACTTTAGCTGGACTCTGCAACACTTTTCTGGATGGGATTTTCTGATTAGCTGTAACGTATTAATTTCCTTAAAAGAAGCTGTTTTACTTAAAAATTGTAGGTAATTTAAACATGTTTTGATGTGATGTTTGCTAGTGATTCAGCCTTTTCTGAGGATCTGTGGAGGGCTAGGCAGCAGGCGGCCTCCCCCAAACCCTCCCACTCTTTTGTTGTGCAGATTCTTGTTTCTTACCTAATTACAGATTGCCTGCAATAAAATTGCCTTCTCCTGCCTTCTCCTCTGTCCCCTGACTTGCAGCAGCACTGCCCTCCAGCTCCACAGCCGCAGAAGGGCTCCGAGCCTGTGGGCAGTGACCTCAGCGACCAAGGATCCAGAGGCCGGGAGAAGCGCGGTGTAGTAAGGCAAAGCCGCAGCCAATCGAGCGACCGCTGTCTCTGCCTTGCTTCCGATTGGTCGCCTTTCCATTGACTTTAGCTGGACTCTGCAACACTTTCCGGATGGGATTTTCTGATTAGCTGTAACATGTTAATTTCCTTAAAGAGCTGTTTTACTTAAAATTGTGGGTAATTTAAACATGTTTTGATGTGATGTTTGCTAGTGATTCAGCCTTTTCTGGGGATCTGTGTGGGCTAAGCGGCTTGGGCGCCAACCCCAAACCCTCAGTCTTTTGTTGTGCAGATTCTTGTTTCTTACCCTAATTGCAGATTGCCAATAAAATTGCCCTCTCTGCCTTCTCCTCTGTCCCCTGACTTGCAGCGGCACTGCCCTCCAGCTCCAGCCGCAGAAGGGCTCGAGCCGCCAGCCCAGGCGGTGACCTCCACCGACCAAAGAGATCCAGGAGGCGAGAAGCAGTGTGAAAATGCGAACAACCCGCAACCAATCGAAGCGACCGCTGTCTCAGCCTTCCGATTAGTGCGCCTTCCCATTGACTTTAAGCTGGACTCTGCAACACTTTTCTGGATGGGATTTTCGATTAGCTGCTGCTTAACATTAATTTCTTCAAAGAGCTGTTTTGCTTAAAATTGTGGGTAATTTAAACATGTTTTGATGTGATGTTTGCTAGTGATTCAGCCTTTTCTGGGGATCTGTGAATGGGCTAGGCAGCTTGGGCCCTAACCCCCAAAACCCTCCAGTCTTTTGTTGTGCAGATTCTTCTTTCTTGCAATGTGCAGATTGCCTGCAATAAAGTGCCTTCTCCTCTGTCCCCTGACTTGCAGCGGCACTGCCCTCCAGCTCCAGCCGCAGAAGGGCTCGAGCCGCCAGCGGGCGGCGGTGACCTCAACCGACCAAGAGATACAAGAGCCGGGAGAAACAGTGTGAAAGAAATGCGGGCAAAGCCGCAGCCAATCGGAAGCGACCACTGTCTCTGCCTTGCTTCCGATTGGTCACCATTCCCAATGACTTTAGCTGGACTCTGCAACACTTTTCTGGATGGGATTTTCTGATTAACAGCAACATGATTAATTTCCTAAAGAGCTGTTTTACTTAAAATTGTGGGTAATTTAAACATGTTTGATGTGATGTTTGCTAGTGATTCAGCCTTTTCTGGGGATCTGTGTGGGCTAGGCGGCTTAAGCCTAACCCCCAAACCCTCTGATCTTTTGTTACGTACAGATTCTTGTTTGTGCACCTAATTGCAGATTGCCACAATAAAATTACCTTCTCACTGCCCTTCTCCTCACAACCCCTGACTTGCAGCCGGCACTGCCCTCCAGCTCCAGCCACGAAAGGGCTCCGAGACACGCCAGCCAGACGCGGTGACCTCCACCCGACCAAGAGATCCAGGAGGCGGGAGAAGCAGTATGAAAATGCAGGCAAAGCCGCAACCAATCGAGAAGCGACCGCTGTCTCAGCCTTGCTTCCGATTGAATGGCCTTTCCACGATGACTTCACTGGACTCTGCAACACATTTCTGGATGGGATTTTCTGATTAGTTGTAACATATAATTTCCTTAAAGAGCATTTTTACTTAAAAATTGTGGGAAATTTAAACATGTTTTGATATGATGTTGCTAGTGATTCAGCCTTTTCACAGGGATCTGCCATGGGCTAGGCGGCGGCCTTACCCCCCAAACCCTCCAGTCTTTTGACATGCAGATTCTTGTTTCTTGCACGTAATTGGGTGCCTGCAGTAAAGTGCCTTCTCCTCTGTCCTGACTTGCAGCAGGCACTGCCCTCCAGCTCCAGCAGCAGAAGGGGCTCCGAGCCATCAGCGGGCGCGGTGACCTCCAACCGACCAAGAGATCCAGGAGGCCGGGAGAAGCAGTGTGAAGAGTGCAGGCAAAGCCGCAACCAATCGAGGCGACGCTGTCTCTGCCTTCCGGTGATCGCCTTTCCAGTGACTAGCTGGACTCTGCAACACTTTTCTGGATGGATTTTTCTGATTAGCTGTAACATGTTAATTTCCTTAAAAGAGCTGTTTTACTTAAAAATTGTGATGTAAACATGTTTTGATACGTGTTGCTAGTGATTCAGCCTTTGGGATCTGTGGCAGCTTTGCACTGCCTCCAGCTCCAGCCGCAGGGTCTAGCCAGCTGGTCATGTGGACCTCCAGCTTCGCTAAGAGATCCAGGAGGCCGAGAAGGTGTGTGGTCGGGCAAGCCAACCAACCTGGGAAGCACCGCTGTCTCTGCCTTTGCTTCCATTGCGCCCCCTTTTCCCACACTTTAGCTGGACTCTCTGCAACACTTTTCTGATGGATTTTCGATTAGTTGTACTTGTATTAATTTCTTAGAGCTGTTTTACTTAAAAATTGTGGAATTTAAACATGTTTTGGTGTGATGTTTCTAGTGATTCAGCCTTTTCTGGGATCTGTGTGTACAATTTTCAGGGCGCCCAACCCCCCAAACCCCCAGTCTTTTGTTGTGCAGATTTTGTTTTTAATTTAATTGCAGATTGCCTGCACAATTGTTTTTCACTGTTTCTCCTGTGTCCTGACTTAGCTGCACTGCCTCCAGCCCGCCGCAGAAGGGGCCCAGCCGCCAGCGGTCGGTGACCTCCAGCCACCAAGATCCAGGAGGTTTTGAGAAGCAGTGTGATGGTAGAAGCCGCAACTAATCGGTAGTTACCTGTTCTGCCTTTGCTTCCGATTGGGCCTTTCCCATTGACTTTAGCTGGACTCGCAACACTTTCTGGATGTGATTTTTCTGATTATTGTACTGTATTACTTTTAAAGAGCTGTTTTACTTAAAATTGGGTAATTTAAACATGTTTTGATGATGTTTCTAGTGATTCAGCCTTTTGGGATTGTGGGCTAGACGCTAGGCGCCCCAACCCCCCCAAACCCTCCCAGTCTTTACACAGCAGACTTGTTTCTTGCACCCAATTGCAGATTGCCTGCACAGCCTGCCTCTCACCGCCTCCTCCTCTGTCCCCTGACTGCAGGCATGCCTCCAGCTCCAGCCGCAGGTGGGCTCCAGCCGCGACGGGCCGACGTGACCCCAGCCATCATGAGATCCGGAGGCCGAGAAAAGAAAGGTACGGGCAAGTCGCAATTAATCGAAGCGACCGCTGTCTCTGCTTGCCTGATTGCGCCTTTCCCATTGACTTAGCTGACTCTGAACACTTTTCTGGATGGGATTTTTCTGATTAGCTGTAATTGTATTAATTTTAAAAGAGCTGTTTACTTAAAATTGTGGGTAATTTCAAGATGTTTTGATGTGATGTTTGCTAGTGATTCAGCCTTTTTGTGGATCTGTGTGGCTAGACGCTAGGCACCTAACCTCCAAACCCTCCCACTCTGTTGGTGCAGATTCTGTTTCTGCAATCCACTGGTAGATTGCCCGTACAAACTGCCTCACCGCCTTCTCCCTGTCCCCTGACTCTGTAGCTGCACTGCCCAGCCCAGCCGCAGAAGGTCTAGCGCCAGCTTGTCGCGGTGACCTCCAGCCGACCAAGAGATCCAGGAGGCCGAGAAGCAGTGAAGGTACGGGTAGCTGTAACTAATCGGCAGGCTCTTGCCTTTGCTTCCGATTTTGTGATTTATTGACTTAGCTGACTCTGCAACACTTTTCTGGCCGGGATTTTCTGATTAGCTGTAATTTGTATTAATTTCCTTAAAAGAGCTGTTTTTACTTAAAAATCAGTAATTAAACATGTTTTGATGTGATGTTTACAGTGATTCAGCCTTTCAGATCTGTGGCTAGACTTTAGGTTTCTAACCCACCCCCAACCCTCCCAGTCTTTGTTGTGCAGATTCTTGCTTGCACCCAATTGCAGATTGCCCATTGTTGGCCTTCTCACTGCCTCTCTGTCCTGACTCAGCCGCACTGCCTCCAGCCCAGCCGCAGAAGGGGCCCGAGCCAGCGGTCGGGTGGTTAGCCCCACCAAGAGATCCAGAGGCCGAAGCAGTGTGAAGGTATTTGGTGCAAGTCAATCGGGCAGCGCATCATTGTCTCTGCCTTGCTTCCATTGCGCGCTTTCCCATTGACTTAGCTGACTCTGCAACACTTTTCTGGATGGGATTTTTCTGATTAGCTGTAATTATTAATTTTAAAAGAGCTGTTTTTACTTAAAAATTGTGTATCTAAACATGTTTTATGTGATGTTTGCTAGTGATTCAGCCTTTCGGATCTGTGGGCTAGCTTAGGCGCCTTAACCCCCCAAACCTCCCAGTCTTTGTTGTGCAGATTCTGCTTTCACCCACTGCAGATTGCCTGGGATAACTTGTCTCTCACCGCCTCCTTGTCCCTGACTTGCAGTCGCACTGCCCTCCAGCTCCAGCCGCAGGAGGGGCCCGAGTCGCAGCTGGCCGCTGACCTCCGGCCGAACAAGATCCAGGAAGCCGGGAGAAGCAGTGAAAGGTATCAAGAAGCTGCAACCAATCGAAGCGACCGGCTGTCTCTGCCTTTGCTTCCATTGGTGCGCCTTTCCTACTGGCTGACTTCTTTAGCTGGACTCTGCAACACTTTTCTGGATGGGATTTTTCTGATTAGCTGTAACTGGCCACTTAAAAGAGCTGTTTTTACTTAAACGTTGTGGTTTAAATATAATGACGTGATGTTCATAGTGAACAGCTCTTCTGGGATTCAGTGGGCTAGACGCCCAACCCCCCAAACCCTCCCAGTCTTTGTTGTGCAGATTCTTGTTTTGCACCTCATTGCGAGATTGCCTGCAACAAATTTGCCTCTCACCGCCTTTCCTTCTGTCCCCTGACTTGCAGCCGCACTGCCCTCCAGCTCCAGCCGCAGAAGGGGTCTTTAGCCGCCAGCGGTCCGGGTGACCTCCAGCCGACCAAGAGATCCAGGAGGCCGAGAAGCAGTGTGTGAGGTACGGGCAAAGCCGCAACCAATCGGAAGCGACTGCTGTCTCTGCCTTGCTCGATTGGTGCGCCTTCCCATTGACTTTAGCTGGACTCTGCAACACTTTTCTGGATGGGATTTTTCTGATTAGCTGTAACTTGTATTAATTTCTTAAAAGAGCTTACTTTTTACTTAAAATTGTGGGTAATTTAAACATGTTTTGATGTGATGTTTGCTAGTGATTCAGCCTTTCTGGGATTCTGTGTGGCTAGACGCTTTAGGCTTCAACCTTCCAACCCTCCCAGTCTTTTGTTGTGCAGATTCTTGTTTCTTGCACCTACTTGCAGATTGCCTGCACAAAATTGCCTTCTCACTGCTTTCTCCTCTGTCCCCTGACTTGCAGTCGGCACTGCCTCCAGCTCCAGCCGCAGAAGGGTCCGGGAGTCGCCAGAAGGGACGGCGGTGACCTCCAGCCTTCCACCAAGAGATCCAGGAGGCCGGGAGAAGCAGGTATTGCAGTCGTTGAACTAACGGGAAGCCACCGCTGTCTCGTTTCTTGCTTCTGGATTGTGCTGCCTTTCCCATTGGACTTTAGCTGACTCACAAATACTTTTCTGGATGGGATTTTCTGATTGACTGTAACTTGTATTAATTTCCTCAAAGAGCTGTTTTACTTAAAAATTGTGGGTAATTTAAACATGTTTTGATGTGGATGTTTGGCAGTGATTCAGCCTTTTCTGGGATTCTGTGGGCTAGACGCTAGGCGCTCACCCCCCAAACCCCTCCCAGTCTTTTTGTTAAGTAGATTCTTGTTTTCTGCACCTAATTGCAGATTGCCTGCAACAAAATCCTGCCTTCTCACTGCCTTCCCTCTGTCCCCTGACTTGTAGCCGCACTGCCCTCCAGCTCCAGCCGCAGAAGGCTCCAGCAGCCAGTGGGTCGGGCGGTGACCTCCAGCCGGACCAAGAGATCCAGGAGGCCGGGAGAAGCAGTGAAGGTATGGCAAAAGCCGCAACTAATCGGAAGCGATCATGCTGTCTCTGCCTTTGCTCCATTGGTGCGCCTTTCCCATTGACTTTAGCTGGACTCTGCAACACTTTTCTGGATGGGATTTTTCTGATTAGCTGTAACTTTGTATTAATTCTTTAAAAGAGCTGTTTTACTTAAAATTGTGGGTAATTTAAACATGTTTTGATGTGATGTTTGCTAGTGATTCAGCCTTTTCGGGATTCGTGGGCTAGACGCTAGGCGCTTCTAACCCACCCCCCAACCTCCCAGTCTTTTTGTTGTGCAGATTCTGTTTCTGCACCTAATTGCAGATTGCCTGCATAAATTGCCTTTCACTGCTCTCTCCTCTGTCCCCTGACTTGCAGCCGCACTGCCCTCCAGCTCCAGCCGCAGAAGGCCCTATCACCAGCGGGCCGGCGGTGACTCCAGCCGACCAAGAGATCCAGGAGGCCGGGAGAAGCAGTGTGAAAAGGTACGGGCAAAGTCAAGAACCAATGGGAAGCCACCGCTGTCTCTGCCTTGCTTCCATTGGTGCTTTTCCCATTGACTTTAGCTGACTCTGCAACACTTTTCTGATGGGATTTTTCTGATTAGCTGTAACTTGTATTAATTTCCTTAAAAGAGCTGTTTTACTTAAAAATTGTGGGTAATTTAAACATGTTTTGATGATGTTTGCTAGTGATTCAGCCTTTTCTGGGATTCAGGTGGGCTAGACGCTTTAGGCTTCTAACCCCCAAACCCTCCCAGTCTTTGTCAGCAGATTCTGTTTCTTGCACCTACTGCAGATCACCAGCCAAATTGTTTCTCACTGCCTTCTCCTCTGTCCCCTGACTTGCAGCCGGCACTGCCTCCAGCTCCAGCCGCAGAAGGGCCCCAAGAGCCAGCTGGTCATGTCAGACCTCCAGCCGACCAAGAGATCCAGGAGGCCGAGGAGAAGCAGTGAAGGTATGCAGGTCGTTAAGCTAATCGGGAAGCTACCGCTGTCTCTGCCTTGCTTCCGATTGGCGCCTTCCCATTGACTTTAGCTGGACCTCTGCAACACTTTTCTGGATGGATTTTTCTGATTAGCTGTAACTTGTTTTAATTTCCTTAAAAGAGCTGTTTTTACTTAAAAATTGTGGGTAATTTTAAACATGTTTTGATGTGATTTGCCATAGTGATTCAGCCTTTCTGGGATCTGTGTGGGCTAGACGCTTAGGCGCCTAACCTCCCCCAACCCCTCCCAGTCTTTTTGTTGTGCAGATTCTGTTTTGCACCTAATTGCAGATTGCCTGCACAAATTGCTTCTCACTGCTCTCCCTCTGTCCCCTGACTTGCAGCATCGCACTGCCTCCAGCCCAGCCGCAGGGCAGCTTCCCGAGTCAGCCAGCGGGTCGGGCGGTGACCTCCAGCCCACCAAGAGATCCAGGAGGCCGGGAGAAGCAGTGTGAAAGGCACGGCAAAGCCGAACCAATCGGGAAGCTTCATTGTCTCTGCCTTGCTTCCGATTGTGCGCTTTCCATTGACTTTAGCTGGACTCTGCAACACTTTTCTGGATGGGATTTTTCTGATTAGCTGTAACTTGTATTAATTTCCTTAAAAGAGCTGTTTTACTTTAAAATTGTGGGTAATTTAAACATGTTTTGATGTGGTGTTTGCTAGTGATTCAGCCTTTTCTGGGGATCTGTGTGGGCTAGATGCTTAGGCTCAACCCCCAAACCCTCCCAGTCTTTTTTGTGCAGATTCTTGTTTCTGCACCCACTGTAGATTGCCTGTCAATAAAATTGCCTTCTCACTGCCTTCTCCTCTGTCCCCTGACTTGTAGCTGCACTGCCCTCCAGCTCCAGCCGCAGGGCTCCGAGCCGCCAGCTGGGCGGGTGACCTCCAGCCCACCAAGAGATCCAGGAGGCCGGAGAAGCAGTGAAAGGTACGGCAAGCCGCAACCAATCGTGTTTGACCGCTGTCTCTGCCTTGCTTCCCATTGCGTTTCTTTCCCATTGACTTAGCTGACTCTGCAACACTTTTCTGGATGGGATTTTTTCTGATTAGCTGTAACTTGTATTAATTTCTAAAAGAGCTGTTTTACTTAAAAATTGTGGGTAATTTAAACATGTTTTGATGTGATGTTTGCTAGTGATTCAGCCTTTTCTGGGATCTGTGGGCTAGACGCTTAGGCGCCTAACCCCCCCCCAAACCCTCCCAGTCTTTTGTTGTGCAGATTCTTGTTTCTTGCACCTAATTGCAGATTGCCTGCAATAAAATTGCCTTCTCACTGCCTTCTCCTCTGTCCCCTGACTTGCAGCCGGCACTGCCCTCCAGCTCCAGCCGCAGAAGGGGCTCCGAGCCGCCAGCGGGCCGGCGGTGACCTCCAGCCGACCAAGAGATCCAGGAGGCCGGGAGAAGCAGTGTGAAAGGTACGGGCAAAGCTGCAACCAATCGGGAAGCGACCGCTGTCTCTGCCTTGCTTCCGATTGGTGCGCCTTTCCCATTGACTTTAGCTGGACTCTGCAACACTTTTCTGGATGGGATTTTTCTGATTAGCTGTAACTTGTATTAATTTCCTTAAAAGAGCTGTTTTTACTTAAAAATTGTGGGTAATTTAAACATGTTTTGATGTGATGTTTGCTAGTGATTCAGCCTTTTCTGGGGATCTGTGTGGGCTAGACGCTTAGGCGCCTAACCCCCCAAACCCTCCCAGTCTTTTTGTTGTGCAGATTCTTGTTTCTGCACCCACTGCAGATTGCCTGCAATAAAATTGCCTTCTCACTGCCTTCTCCTCTGTCCCCTGACTTGCAGCCGGCACTGCCCTCCAGCTCCAGCCGCAGAGGGGCCCGAGCCGCAGCTGGCCGGGGTGACCTCCAGCCACCAAAGAGATCCAGAAGGCCGGAGAAGCAGTGAAAGTATGGCAAGTCAGAACCAATCGGGAAGCGACCGCTGTCTCTGCCTTGCTTCCGATTGGCGCCTTTCCCATTGACTTTAGCTGGACTCTGCAACACTTTTCTGGATGGGATTTTTCGATTAGCTGTAACTTGTATTAATTTCCTTAAAAGAGCTGTTTCTACTTAAAATTGTGGGTAATTTAAACATGTTTTGATGTGATGTTGCTAGTGATTCAGCCTTTTCTGGGGATCTGTGTGGGCTAGACGCTTAGGCCTAACCCCCAAACCCTCCCAGTCTTTTGTTGTGCAGATTCTTGTTTTGCACCTAATTGCAGATTGCCTGCAATAAATTGCCTTCTCACTGCCTTCTCCTCTGTCCCCTGACTTGCAGCCGGCACTGCCTCCAGCTCCAGCCGCAGAATGGGCTCCGAGCCAGCTGGCTGGCGGCTGACCTCCAGCCGACCAAGAGAGATCCAGGAGGCCGGGAGAAGCAGTGTGAAAGGTATGGCAAAGCCGCAACTAATCGGAAGCGACCGCTGTCTCTTGCCTTGCTTCCCGATTGCGCGCCTTTCCCATTGACTTTAGCTGACTCTGCAACACTTTTCTGGATGGGATTTTCTGATTAGCTGTAACTTGTATTAATTTCCTTAAAAGAGCTGTTTTACTTAAAAATTGTGGGTAATTTAAACATGTTTTGATGTGATGTTTGCTAGTGATTCAGCCTTTTCTGGGATCTGTGTGGCTGACGCTTAGGCGCCTACCCCCCAAACCCTCCCAGTCTTTTGTTGTGCAGATTCTTGTTTCTTGCACCTAATTGCAGATTGCCTGCACAGACTTGCCCTTCTCACTGCCTTCTCCTCTGTCCCCTGACTTGCAGCCGGCACTGCCCTCCAGCTCCAGCCGCAGAAGGGGCGGGCCGCCAGTGGGTGGGCGGTGACCTCCAGCCGACCAAGAGATCCAGGAGGCCGGGAGAAGCAGTGTAGTATGGCAGCTACTAACCAATCGGGAAGCGACTGCTGTCTCTGCCTTGCTTCCATTGGTGCGCCTTCCCATTGACTTTAGCTGGACTCTGCAACACTTTTCTGGATGGGATTTTTCTGATTAGGCTGTAACTTGTATTAATTTCTTAAAAGAGCTGTTTTTACTAAAAATTGTGGGTAATTTAAACATGTTTTGATGTGATGTTTGCTAGTGATTCAGCCTTTTCTGGGATCTGTGTGGGCTAGACGCTTAGGCGCCAACCCCCCAACCCCTCCCAGTCTTTTGTTGTGCAGATTCTTGTTTCTTGCACCTAATTGCAGATTGCCTGCAATAAAATTGCCTTCTCACTGCCTTCTCCTCTGTCCCCTGACTTGCAGCCGGCACTGCCCTCCAGCTCCAGCCGCAGAAGGGGCTCCGAGCCGCCAGCGGGCCGGCGGTGACCTCCAGCCGACCAAGAGATCCAGGAGGCCGGAAGACAGTGCAGTATCAGGCAAAGTCCGGATCCATCGGGAAGCGACCACTGTCTCTGCCTTGCTTCCGATTGGTGCGCCTTTCCCATTGACTTTAGCTGGACTCTGCAACACTTTTCTGGATGGGATTTTTCTGATTAGCTGTAACTTGTATTAATTTCCTTAAAAGAGCTGTTTTTACTTAAAAATTGTGGGTAATTTAAACATGTTTTGATGTGATGTTTGCTAGTGATTCAGCCTTTTCTGGGGATCTGTGTGGGCTAGACGCTTAGGCGCCTAACCCCCCAAACCCTCCCAGTCTTTTGTTGTGCAGATTCTTGTTTCTTGCACCTAATTGCAGATTGCCTGCAATAAAATTGCCTTCTCACTGCCTTCTCCTCTGTCCCCTGACTTGCAGCCGGCACTGCCCTCCAGCTCCAGCCGCAGAAGGGGCTCCGAGCCGCCAGCGGGCCGGCGGTGACCTCCAGCCGACCAAGAGATCCAGGAGGCCGGGAGAAGCAGTGTGAAAGGTACGGGCAAAGCCGCAACCAATCGGGAAGCGACCGCTGTCTCTGCCTTGCTTCCGATTGGTGCGCCTTTCCCATTGACTTTAGCTGGACTCTGCAACACTTTTCTGGATGGGATTTTTCTGATTAGCTGTAACTTGTATTAATTTCCTTAAAAGAGCTGTTTTACTTAAAATTGTGGGTAATTTAAACATGTTTTGATGTGAGGTTTGCTAGTGATTCAGCCTTTTCTGGGGATCTGTGATGGAGGCTCAGGCGGCTTAGAGCTAACCCCCAAACCTCCAGTCTTTTGTTGTGCAGATTCTTGTTTCTTGCACTAATTGCAGATTGCCTGCAATAAAATTGCGTTCTCACTGCCTTCTCCTCTGTCCCCTGACTTGCAGCGGCACTGCCCTCCAGCTCCAGCCGCAGAAGGGCTCCAGCGCCAGCTGGCCGGGTGACCTCCAGCCGACCAAGAGATCCAGGAGGCCGGGAGAAGCAGTGTGAAAGGTACAGGGGAGAGCCGCAACCAATCGGAGGCGACCGCTGTCTCTGCCTTGCTTCCGATTGGTGCCTTTCCATTGACTTTAGCTGGACTCTGCAACACTTTTCTGGATGGGATTTTCTGATTAGCTGTAACTTGTATTAATTTCCTTAAAAGAGCTGTTTTTACTTAAAATTGTGGGTAATTTAAACATGTTTTGATGTGATGTTTGCTAGTGATTCAGCCTTTTCTGGGGATCTGTGTGGCTAGGCGCTGGCTAACCCCCAAACCCTCCCAGTCTTTTGTTGTGCAGATTCTTGTTTCTTGCACCTAATTGCAGATTGCCTGCAATAAAATTGCCTTCTCACTGCCTTCTCCTCCTGTCCCCTGACTTGCAACCGGCTGCCCTCCAGCTCCAGCCGCAGAAGGGGCTCGAGCCATGGCGGGCAGCGGTGACCTCCAGCCGACCAAGAGATCCAGGAGGCCGGGAGAAGCAGTGTGAAGTGTACGGAGCAGCCAGCACCAATCGGTGAGCGACCGCTGTCTCTGCCTTGCTTCCGATTGGTGCCTTTCCCATTGACTTTAGCTGGACTTGCAACACTTTTCTGGATGGGATTTTTCTGATTAGCTGTAACTTGTATTAATTTCCTTAGAACAGCTGTTTTACTTTAAAATTGTGGGTAATTTAAACATGTTTTGATGTGATGTTTGCTAGTGATTCAGCCCTTTCTGGGATCTGTGGGCTAGACGCTAGGCTTCTAACCCCACCCAAACCCTCCCAGTCTTTGTTGTGCAGATTCTTGTTTCTTGCACCCAATTGCAGATTGCCTGCAATAAAATTGCCTTCTCACTGCCTTCTCCTCTGTCCCCTGACTTGCAGCGGCACTGCCCTCCAGCTCCAGCCGCAGAAGGGCTCCGAGCGCCAGCGGGCAGGCGGTGACTCCCCCAGCCACCAAGAGATCCAGGGAGGCCGGGAGAAGCAGTGTGAGGCAGCAATGGCAAGCCGCAAAATTTTGTCCGCCTCCCTCCCCCTCTTGGTTATTTGTATTTATACACTCTTCCCGCCATTTCTCTAATCCACGCCCACATCTAATTCCCTTCTCTATTAACCCATACCTACCCTGCACAATGCTAACTTGTTTCCTTTTGCTCCTTAGCCTCTCATCTCCCCATTCCATTATGATAATCATATTATACCCCTGTCATGAATAATGTTAATGAGTATGTTCTGCTCTCCACTGCCATCCACAATGTATAACCATCTATTCCTTATTCACTTTGAACCACTATTACACTGCAACCCTGGGGTATCCCACATAAAGCCTCTCTAACAATCCAGCTCTCCCTAGCCCTTACATGTATCCTGGATCTATAAAACCCACTATGCCTGTCCATCAGACTCCTATGTTATGATAAAAGACACACCTATATAACAGGACCATCTCCCACTACACAGTGGGCATCTAGGACTAAGAGGAAATGCTCTGATCACTCTCTATCCCTATCCCTTGTTGCCCTACTCAAATTAATCTTCTACCTCCTTTTATGCATTGGCACCATTGAGATTAATCCTGGCCCCATTGTCAGTTTATCTTCCCCTGCTGAGCTGACTACCATAAAAGGACTAAGCTTCATACACTTCAATGCTTGCAGCCTCCTAAAAGTTCATCTTAATACAGGCTTGGGTACATACTCTTCCAGACTTCCTGGTCATCTCTGAATCTTGGCTCAGGCCTACAACAAAGACAGTGTTGTAAACCTTCCCAATTACCAGCTCTTCAGAGCAGATCGCCCTTCCAGGGGTGGTGGGGTGGCCATATACATTAAGGACACCATCTCTGCAACCTGCCTCATCAACACATCTGAGCCAAATGAATTTGAATGTTTATCAATCAAAAATTTCCTTCCTAATTCGCCTCCATTTAAACTGATTGGATGCTATAGGCCCCCCTCTGCAGGCCTTAAACTGCTTTCTCACCTAGGGTCAATTCTCAACCAAGGCCCTGAAGATACCGTCATCCTTGGTGATTTGAATTTAAACTGGTTGTCTAATGTATCTGCACCTTGATAACCTTTTGTGACACCTATGGATTCACACAGCTAATTAAAGACCCAACTAGGATTAACCGAAGAAATTCCAGCAACAGCTCACTCCTGGATATTATGTTGGTAAACAAGCCTCACTTATATTCACATGCAGGAATACTGCCAAGTGATGTGAGTGACCATTACCCTATAGCTGGCATAAGATCCACACTCAAACCACCAAATCCTGCAGAATTTATCCTCAAAAGGTCAAAAAAGAATTTCAATATCTCAGGTTACCTCCATGACCTGAGTACTACAATATACTGGCAAGATTTCTATCTTACAACCTCTGTTGAAACAGCACTCCAGACTTTAAAGGATATTATCACCAATGTTCTCAATATTCATGCACCTATCACCAGTATCAGAACTAAGGTAAAATCCTGCCCTTGGTTCACCTCTGAGCTTAAAGCAGCCTTGAGAACCAGAGACAAGCTGTGGAAAAAGGCAAGAAAAACAAAGGACACCAGAGATTGGCTAAATTTCAGAAAAGCAAGGAATTCATGTACAAAAAAAATAAGAACTGCCAAAACTGCCTACTATACAGCTGAATTGGATGCCTCCTACAATAACCCATCCAGACTCTGGGGTACAATAAAAGGACTTCTGGGCCAGAATTCTACTCCTGCCTTAACCACCAAATTGCTACTAAATGACACAGAAATTACAGGTAAACAAGAAATCTTAAATACCTTCAATGTTCACTTCACCACTGCTGGCCTAGCATTTGACTCATCACCTGCAAATATCCTGAGATCTTCCTTGCACCTGCAAACTACTGTGGGACAAATGGCCACTTCAACTTTTCCTTCATCCCAATATCCGTGAAAGAAGTGGAAGATCTCCTCTAATTTAGACACAACTAAAAGTGCAGGTGCAGACTCCTGGATCCCTATTTCCTGAAAATTGCTTCACATGTCTTATCTGCCCCTTACTCATCTCTTCAATCTTTCCCTAACTACTGGATCCATTCCATCTACTTGGAAAACAGCTCAAGTAGTTCCATTACTCAAATCTGGTGATACTAGGGATCTCAACAATTACAGACCTATCTCCATCCTACCAGTACTATCTAAGATGCTCAAAACTAGTAAACTCTCAGTTAAGGGACTATCTGGATAGCAATAACCTTCTAAATTCTGCACAATCTGGATTTAGATCAAAGCATAGCACCATTACTGCCTTAGCCAAGGTAACCAACGATTGGCAGACTAATTTGGACAAGAAAATTTTACCTGTGTTGTGTTTCTGGATTTGAGTAAAGCCTTGACACAGTGGATCATGACTTATTACTCACCTCCCTTAACTCATTAGGCCTGGATTCCCTATCACCAACTGGTTTAAGGATTACCTTTCAGATAGGTCGCAACTGGTTAGAAATGGAAATTACCTATCCACCTCAAAACCTCTGCTAAGGGGCGTACCACAAGGCTCTATTCTTGGCCCTATCCTCTTTGCTATTTATATAAACAATATTGATGCCAACCTCACTCAATCTAACATTCATCTGTTTGCTGATGATACTGTATTGTATGTCAGCAATCCTCACCTTCCAAAGCCTGTGAACTTCTACAATCCGAATTCTCCATTCTGCAGCACAATCTACTTGACAAAAACTACTTCTAAATGCAAAAAAACAAAAGCTATGTTCTTACCACAAAGAGTTGTACTACCACTACCCCAGCATCCAACACCCTACATATATCCACCTTACTTGGAGAGAAACTTGAATTTGTTGATAACTTCAAATACCTTGGAGTCTGGATAGATAACAGGCTTGACTATTCTGTTCATATTGAAGAGCTACTTAAAAGCTAAGACAGAGGCTCGGACTATTTTTAGAAAAAACATTACCTAAACAGTGATTCTAAAAAAGGTTAATTCAGGCCTCATTCCTATCCTCATTGATTATGCTGATTTTCTCTACTGCCATTGTTCAAGTCATCTTACATAAGCTGGACACTCTGTATCACAGGTCCATAAGATTTATTACTGACCTTCCTCCAACACCATCATTGCTCCCTTTATATGGCAGTCAACTGGACATCATTGCAACACAGAAGAAATAGGAATTCTGTTATCTGGATATTCAAAGCGTTAACAGGCAAGCTACCGACCTATATCACTGATTGCTTTACCCAAATTACAACCAGGCCATACACCTTAAGGATCAGTAAACTCATCACATTAAAGGTCCCCAATGCCTGCACCGGTATGGGAGGGCTGCTTTCAGCTATTCCTTAGCAGTTGCATGGAACCTCTCCAAAAATCCATGAAGCTAGATAGCCTACTACCTCTGGTATCCTTCAAAAGATTGTTCTCCCCTTTTTCCAGAGCTCTGCAATTGCTTTTATAAAGCATAATCCCCTACCTATCTGACCCAACTAAACCTCCTTTTTCTATCCATTATATTAACTCAATTTCTTTCTTCCGAATCACCTATTATATTCTCATAAAACTAGTTAGACCATATAACTTATATTTTAGGACTGCTATACCCTTTGTCCTCTTTTTCCTACAGGCTAAATGGTTCTATTGTTACTTGTATATATGTAAATTGTTGTATATAATCATTCCATGCCATTGTATTACTATTTATTCTATTCTTGTCTATGTAATAATACTTGTATCCTCATTTGTATGACCACTCAGGTCCATCTTGTAAATGAGCTTTGCTCAATGATGTTCGCCTGAATAAATAAAGATTTTGATTGATTGATTGATTGATTGATTGATGTGTAGGGTGAAATCTAGGGAGGGGTCCAGGGTGATACCTAAGTATTTGAAGGGTATGACTGTGTTGAGAGGAGAACCATTCGCACAGGACACCAAGAGGGGAGTGTTTATATTTTGCAACTGAGGAGGTGTCCCAAAGAGCATTGCCTGGGTTTGAGAGAGGTTCATTAGTAGTTTATTATCACTGAGCCACGACTGAACTACCTGGAGATCAGAGGATAGACCACTGTTGATGTTGACTGTATCCGGTGCATGACTGATAAACACTAACTCGTCAGCATAAAGGAGAGGGCTACTATGCTTGAAGCAATGATAGAGAGTTTATGTGCAGGGAGAACAGCAGAGGTCCAAGGATTGAACCTTGTGGGCAGTAGGGAGATACTTGGAGAAGGTGGAGCTTATCTTAACCCTTTGTGTCCTATCTGCAAGGTAACTGGCAAACCAAGGTAGGGCAAGTTCTGAGATCCCTAGAGAGCGCTTAGTTTGCTAAGTAGTATCTGGTGGCTAACCATATCAAAGGCCTTAGTCAGGTCTATGAAGACTGCACCAGAGTATTCTCCATTGTCAAGGGAGGTGTAAATGGTGTTTGTTAAGGTGAGTAGTGTCGTAAACGTGCTGTGATGTTTTCAGAAGCCATGCTGAGCAGGGCAGAGTAGGTTGTATCTATCCAGGTATTCAGTAAGTTGGGTGGCAACAATTTTTTTTAGTATTTTGCTTAGAGTCGGTAGAACGGCGATGGGTCTGTAATTGGATATGATTTTGTTATTTCCTTTTTTGAAAACAGGGACTTTGTTTGCTTGTTTCCAGGCAGTGTCTGATGAGTTTAAAGGTTTTGATGCAGGATGGAGTGAAATGTCAGTGTTGTGTTAGAGTCATGTTTATTAGCACTTAATTTCAAACAATAAAGTAAACTAAAGGTTTTATTTCAGCAAAGAGATGTTCTGTTTTCAAGGTACTTTTTTTAAAATAAGATCTGTGGCAATAATAGGTTATGATAGAAAGTCCCTGTAGTGCCCTTTGTGACGGAGTGTTAGGCTTATGCTGAATATGTATAGCTATGCATGTGTGGCCTGTAGTTAATAGATTTTAGAAACAGAGAAAATGACGGCAGAAAAGGACCCTTGGTCCATCCAGTCTGCCCATAAAGGACTAATTAACCCAGGAGGACCTTTTGTTCATTCAGGGTTCTAACGCACACTATCCACCCCATGCTCCTTACCCTACCGCTACCATCCTGTGCAACCACTAAGCCCATCACTTTGTTCCAGCTGTGTTTGAAACCACGATGATAGTTCTGGCACCCTCACATCAGCTGGTGGACTGTTCCAAGGCTCCACCACACTTTCTGTAAAATAAAACTTTCTCACTTCCCTTTTGAACCCTCCCCAGTCATCAGTTTCCACTCATGGACCCATGTTCTTGTTCAACTGCTTATTGTTTATTATCAGAGTTCTACAACGCACCCCTCTAGGGCTTGCAACACTTGTAAAGTAAGTACAATAAATAAGTCTACCATAAATAGCATAAAAACATGATACAAACTACATCAATTCCTACAAAAAAATTCTCTTATACAATACTATAGGCACAGACCGAATAACACATTCATTAGACAGCTCTGGTTAATGAAAAGCTCTCAGAAGCAGGTAAGCAACTTTTTAGTTTCTTGTTAAGTGAAAATACAGAACTGTTGGTGAATATTCCTTCAGGGGGACGTGTTCCATAAGGTAGGGGCTGCCACTGAAAAAGCTCGATCATCAGTGGACTTCAATCGTGAATAAGAAACAGCCAACAGATCACTAAAGTATTGTGGGCCCAGTCCTTTGTGGGCTTTAAATGTCACCAACAATACCAGGAAATCAATGCGCCATCTAACAGACAGCCACATTAGAACCTGCAGCAAGGAAGTCATATGCTCTGACCTCCGTGTGGAGGTCAGAAGTCTTGCTGTAGTGTTCAGTAGGAGACGCGACTGACCCCCAGGTAAGCCTTTACAGAGCACACAGCAGTAGCAAGGCTGGGAGAAAAGGATGGCGTTGACTAGTGTAGCTAGATCAGCAGAATCAAGCAGTGGTCACAGTCGGGCAACATTCTTAAGATGGCAAAAGCAGTTCTTGACCACAGAAGACTTCTGTGAAACAGATGTCAATTGTCCTATTTATGCTAAATAATTTGTTGCAATTTACCTTGTTCTTTCCTTTCAGGAACTTGAAGGCCTCTATCATATCTCCCCTGCCAGCTCGCAGAGCCATTCTCCAACAAATGATTCTCCCCATTTTTGACTAAGGAGACATTGTCTACAGTGCTGCTCCTAAGTCCACCTTTACCAGACAGTATTCCCTCTTCCACTCCTTCTGTTGCTTTGTTTTGGACTGCCTGCCCCGCACCCACCATTGCTCCCTCTATACCTCCCTCTCCCTCTCCCTTCCCTCTCTTGAAGCCAGGTGCCTTACTCATTGTACCACCTTCATTGTGGAATTCTGGCTTGCCTCTCTCCCCTCTTAACTCACCTCTTTCCTCTCCCCCTTCCCATTATACCCTTTGTAACTCTGGCTTCCTCTCCCTAGCACTCCCAACTAGGTCATCCTCAGCTGGCCATGCTGCCTTCTCCTACTGCTTTCCCAACCTATGGAATTTTCTCCCCCTCTCCATCCACTCTGCCTCTTCCCTACACTCTCTCTCCTCTCTTCTCTTCAAGTTCTCTTCTCACTTCTGCAACTGCACCTGACCCCCTCTGTACCTCTTTTCCCCTCCTTCTACTACCTCCTCTCCTCTCCCACACCTTGTCTCCTTCTCCCTCTAACGCCTCACCCTAGCTCCTGCTGCTAACCTGTCCCCCCCAAACAGACTCTTCCTGAATAGCTACTGGTTAGCTTTGCTGCCACCTGCTTGCATTATCTGCACTTTGTACTTTAATCTGTATCCTCTTGTTGTCCTGGATGCATCCTGCTATATCCATGCCAGTGTACATATTTTGCTTAAATGCCTTGCAATGGTGCTTGTTATATGATGCTTAGCTATGTTTTTTACCTGTTATGTAATACTTTTCTAATTTTATTCATGACCCTCCTTTACCCACTCCTCCAGAACTCATCTGGAAATGAGCTGTTACCAGCTCAGTATGTCTTTCCTGATGAAGCTTTTGAAATAAATAAATAGATAACTAAATATCTCCCCTGTTTCGTCTGTCCTCCGGCGAGTACATGTTCAGTTCCTTGAGACAATCCTCATAAGATCTACCCTGCTGGACCTGAATTATTTTTGGTCACCCTACATTGCACTGTCTCCAGCCTGTCCTTATTATTCCTTAGGTGAGGACTTCAGATCTGGGCATAGTACTCCAGGTGGGGCCTCACCAGTGACCTGTAGTGAGGCACAAGTAATACCTCCTCCATCTGTTGTCAATACCCCTTTCTATACACACCAGCATCCTGTTTACCTTACTGTAGGCTTTGGTACACTGGCTTGATTGTATAAGGGAGTCAATGGTGATGACTCCTAGGTCATTTTCCTCAGAGGTCATGCCCAGCTTTAACCCACCCATCCATCCAGTACTGTGTCCTGGGGTTCTTGTTGCTTATGTGCATCACCTTGTATTTTTTGCATTGAATTTCAGTTGCCAAACCTTAGATCACCTTTTCAGTCTTTGTAAGTCTCTTTGCATCTCCCTAACCCCCTTTTTGTTGTCTACCCTGCCACAGAGCTTAGTGTTGTCTGCAAAAAGACACATCTTGCCCTGGATTCCTTCTCCCATGTCTCTGATGAACATATTGAACAGGACTGGACTCAGGACTGATCCTTGTGGTACACCACTGATGACATCCCTCTTTTCTGACTTGACTCCGTTAACCACAATCCTGTGCTGTCTCCCATCCAAACAGTTTCTTACCCATCTATCTGCGTCCTTCACTGCACCCAGATCCTCTAGCTTCTTCAGCTACCTTCTGTGAGGCACTGAGTCAAAAGCCTTGCTGAAACTGAAGTAGTGTAATTCCACAGCATGGCCCTTATCCACTGACTTGGTTATCTAAATAATACTAACAGGTTGGTCTGACAGGACCTCCCTGCCAAACATGTGCTGTTTGCTATTCTGGAGTCCACTGCTCTCCAGGTAGTCCACAAGGTCCTCTTTGACTAGTGTCTCTATCAGTTTACACACAATAGAGGTATGACTGACATGTCTGTAGTTACCTGGTTGCTCCTTGTCCCCCGTTATGCAGCGAGACTACATCGGCTATCCTCCAATCTTTTGGAACTACCTTTGTCTCGACTGAGCTACTGAAAGCCCTACCAGGGTTTCATTTAGTTCAGCTGGAACCATGTGGAGGAAACTTGGATGATTCACTTTTGAAGTGTGAATCTTTCTGGACCTATGAACTTGGATCAATGCACAGACCAGATCAAAATGTTAGGAGAGACATTCCCCTTTTCTACTATAAAATGTAAAAGCATAGTGGGTGTGTGCGTGTGTGTGTTAAGTTTTGATTCTGAGTACTTTGTTTTGTAGATTAAGCAATTTAACTGTGTTTATATCGCGTACTACAGCAGCATATTATTCATATACAATATATACAGTACATACACAACCGGAGTTTGGGTAAAAATGACAAGATAACAGAGATCTCTTAGTGACATCTTTAACAGCAACATATAAAAAATATTGTTCTTACTGTTGTCACAATGGATATTTGTAAGGTTACTGTCATCATGGTGGAATACTGAACCAATCAGAAAGTAGCATTCACAATGCTGATGACATAATTCCTAGTGCAGTACTGAAACCAACAGTTAAAATCAAAGAAAAAAAAGCAAAATCTTCAAACAAACTAGATCTAAAAGCTATAACTTGTTCACTATTGTTGTATATATCAAATATACAATAGCCTGACTCAGAATAGGCAATGTATCATCACTTGCAAGTAGGCAGAACTTTCATAACTCACTCATGGCTCTGCCACTCGTGGGTTATGGTCCTGCCCCCTTACACTTAAAGATAAATTGCATATTTTGAGTTAGCCCTCTGCATAATCTAATCTGTTGGGGTGTTTTATTGCTGTTGTTTATTTGTACTGGCTATATTTTGTTGTCATAATGATTACACATGTACAGATAGACAGACAGACAGATAAACATTTATCTCTTTTTGCCTTTTGCAGACACCACTGACCAAGAGTTAGTGTCTTGTTCCCTTGATGTTAATCTTCATCACTCCAGTACAACAATTGTTTAGTTGTGCAATATCTGTTACGCACAATATCCGGATAAGTAGTCCACTATCAGTTTTCTATCTGTTTTTATACATTTATTTATTGAAACTTGGTAACAGAGAAAGGCACATTGAGACAACGCTCAGTTCCAAGTACGACATGGGGGAGGTGTAAAGTAAAACAAAATATTCAGAGATACTGTATAGACAGAATAAACAATTGTGCTAGCAGTATGAACAACTAAATGACACTATATGCAGAGGGACGCTATAGAGAGCAAGTGCAATAAAAACATGAGCAAGTAATACGGACAAACAATGGTAAAATATGCAGCAGGGAATTATCAGACAGAGTATGCAGTAATGTTGAAATGGCAAAACATACAATAAATGATTACATAGTTTTGGTGTAGTCCAGAAAGGGGGAATTACCCAACCCAGGGCAGGCATGCAGGATTTGAGTGTAAATTAGGTGAAGAAGGACAGAGGCAACGAGCAATGCAAGAGAAAGGAAAGGACACAGACTAGACTAGCCAGGGCCACGGCAAGGGCAGGAGAGAGCCTGGAGAAGAGGTACATTAACAACTGTGTCTTATGTGTCTAACTATGAGATGGTTTCCCTTCAGCAGTTTGGATTCAGGCCCCTCCATTCTACCACAATGGCCTTGCTTGATTTAATGGACACTATCTCCCTGGCTCTTAAGAACAAGCTGTACACTGGGGCTGTGTTTGTGGACTTAAGCAAGGCCTCTGACACAGTGGATTATCTCCTCTTACTACAAAAAATGGAGAACATAGGAGAGAGCCCAGAGTCCAGTTCATGGTTTGGCTCTTACCTGAGTGGTGAACGCAATGGGTTAGTGTTAATGGAATGCTTTCAAGTACCAGGAATGTGTAAAAAAGGGTACCAGAGGGGTCCATTCTGGTTCCCCTGTTGACTGTCCTTTTCACAGCCTAGCTAGGTCGGGTGCCCATGTGGCATCAGAAATGTATACGGATGACACTGCAGTGTTAATGTCTACTAGAGGTCCAAAGGAAGTCTTTATGAGATTCTAGATGAACTTTAACAATCTTCAATAGAGGCTGATTCTGTACAAATTAATTAACAACTAAATTCATGTCATTTCCCCCCAACTACTAAATTACACACACCACGTGTAGAAAAAAGTGATATTAAAACCTTAGAAGGAGTCTTCATTGAAAAAGTAGCTACTTGCAAGTATTTGGGGGTATGGGTTAATGATTCTCCAAACATACAGACAAACTATGCACAAACGTCTCTCAGAAAACTAGGGCCTTAAAGAGGCACAGACATTGTTTGCATATTAACGCCAGAAAAAAATTGTTTCTTCTTTTATTTTGCCACAGAGAGATAGATTATGGGTCCCTGGTGTATGACTTCACTAAAAATCTGACCTTAAAAAACATAGATCGCACCAGGGAGAAAGTATGCATATAATCACTGTGGAGCTCCCAGCCCTGTAGCCAAGCTTAGACTGGAGGCATGGGATGAAGTGAGATGAAGCAAGGAGGCAAGGTATGACATTATCCTGCTAGTGCCAGTGGCAGGAAATCCAGAGTTCTTGCCGGGACTTGAGGACTGAGGCTTTAGGAAGTGGGCACAAAGAGGGAATCCAGTGTGTGTGTGGGACTTGTACATAGGACAGAGTATTCACTCTTTTGTTGAAATATAACAGAAACTAAAAATCCCCCTCCCCCCACCCACTACAAATATCTGTCGGTTTGGGCATTCTGTAGGAGTTTAGGGAGGGATACAGTAGGACCTCTCCACTGCACTTCCTAGAGCAGGCAATTTATAGTTCAAGTGTGTCAGCAAAAGGCCTAATAGCAAAACTGGCAAAGCAAGATAGAACATACCTGCCAGATCTAACAAGAGTAAAGCCCACTAGGAAAGAGACCTGGGGATCCCCATCAATGAGGAAAACTGGGGCAATATACTAAGACAATACATGGGTCTGCTCCGGGTGTAACAAGAAATCTCAGTGCAAGTTTATACATAGGTTGTATTGCTCCCCTAATGTGGTTTATAGGTTCAACCCCACTGTCTTACCAATGTGTGGAAAGTGCAGAGTAGCACTGGGTACATATAGAACAGTTACATAAGAACTTGCCATAACAGTAGATCTTCGAGGGGATCTCAGCCATCAGGTCACACTGTAGGAACTTCATCAACGCTGAAGCAGGATCCACATGGAAGATTTTCAGCAGTACAACTAGGGCCACCCACACTGTAGACATCACCAGAGCTATAAAGGTGTGGGCGGCCCCACTCCCTCCTCAGTTCTTTCCCACGGAAACAAAGGGAGCATAGCTGTAGCCATGGGGGATCGAGAAGAGAGAGAGAGAGAGAGAGAGGGGTGCTGAGACCAAAAAAAAAGTCTGGATACACCAGATAGCCAGTTCCTAAACAAGAGCCCTCTAGAGGGGGATGACTGAGATCCCCTTGAAGATTTAGTGTTGCAGTAAGTTCTTACGTAACTGTTCTATCTTCATCAGGGTTATCTTAGTCACCAGGTCACACCATAGGAATGAGTCCCAAGCAATTACAGGTGTCAGCAAACAGTCTGGGAGGAGGAGGGCTCTCCATTGAACTTAAGACAGGAGGCCCTGCAGCACAGTCCTGCCAAATACTGCACAGGCTCTAGAGGCAATGTCCAGACTGCAGTGCTTAATGAAAGTATGGACGGTACTCCAGATGGCAGCTGCACAGATGTCAATGGCTGAGAGCCCTTGCAAACAAGCCACAGAGGTAGCCATGCCTCTTGTCAAATGATCTTTAACTGCTCCCGGCAACTCTTTGCCATACTTCTTATAGCTGAACACAATGCAGTTCACCAACAATCTGGATAAATATTGCTTAGAAACTGAGGTGCCCTGTCTACCTGGGGCAAAAGAAACAAACAACTGCTTTGACTTCCTGCATTCCTTAGTGTGAAGCAGGTAATACTTCAAAGTTCTGTGCACATCTAATGTATGGAGCAGTGCTTCCCCTGGATTGGCACACTCAGGAACATAAACAGGAAGGTGGATAGATTGGTTGAGTGTAAACTCAGAAACAAACATTAGGGAGAAACTTAGGATCTGTGCGCAAAGACACCCTGTCTTTCTGAATGACCAAATAAGGCTCCTCGCACCAGAGGGTCTGAAGCTTTTAAATTCTTCTAGCACAGGCAATGGCAACTAAAAATAATGCTTTTCCAGGAGGAGGGGGAGAAAATAAGGTGAAAAAAAATACGGCTACTGGGGAAAGGGGATGTAGAACATAAAAGTACAAGGGGACTGGGAAAGATGGTGCGGAGGGAGGGGGGTGCTGGAGAATCTGATACAGGAATTCAACAAACTAAACTACTCTAATCTAGAAAGCTGGATATGTACATAATTTTACTTGTTCGCCCAGAATAGTTATTGTTTAAGGCTGTTACCAAAGTTTTTTGACATTTTTGTTCACCCTGCATGGCTGTGCTTTCAACAACATATAGACTTAAGAGGAGAGAGAAGGTTTAAATTAGCCCAACATAGGTACACATGGCAATATAGGATGACCACTGGGGAGGACCATGGCTAGGCCCAAACAGTGTAACATAATTTCGTGGAACATTAGGGGTTTTACCTCACCTGCTAAGAGAGACAAGATTTTGCTAGCACTTAAAAGAAAGAAGACAATGATATCTATGCTACAGGAAACGCATCTGACATATAAGGAACATGGAAAATTGGCTGGTGGGTGGGTTGGGGCCTGCCATGCGTCCTCTTACAACTCCCATAAGAAGGGAGCGTTGATTCTTCTGCACAAAAGCCTTCCCTTTAAACACATTTGCATGGTCAGAGACCCATTGGAAGGGTGCTATGTTTTTGTAGTAGGAAAGATACAGGGGAGGGAGGTCACATTGGAAAATATCTATGCGCCGGCAGTAGTCAACCCAGAGTTTTACCAAACGATGCTGGACCTAATGATCAGGGAACAATCCCTTAATTTGATCCTTGCAGGGGATTTTAACTGCATCACAGATCCAAAGATTGACTATTCAGGCACGAGGCTTAGGGAAACTACCTCAGTAAAGCAATGGCTCTTAATTTAGTCAATGCTTGGAGGGTGGCAAACCTGGGTACTCGAGAGGACATGTGTTATTCAAACCCTCATAATACATGGTCCAGATTGGACTATGTATTTGTGACAAGAGGCCTGTACCCTAAGGTGAAGAAGGTGACCCACAGCCCAATTTTTTTATCGGACCATGCCATAGTCCAAATGGATATAGACTTGGTTCACGTGGGGGAGGACGTGGCGATTCCTGGTCTACTTATTGGTCAAGCAGGAATTTAAGCAATTCCTACAGACACAGTGGAAGGAATCTGAAATCACAAACAAGGGATCGGTTGAGTCAGTGGGCACATATTGGGAAGCCAGTAAAGCTTTCATGAGGGAGGTCACAATAGGCTATATGGCAAAGATTAAACTGTAACGGAAAAAGAAGCAACATGAATTAGAAGAAAGGGTTAAGGAATTGGAAATGCTAGTAGCACAGA
The DNA here is from genome assembly GCA_016271365.2 of Neoceratodus forsteri. Taxonomy (NCBI): domain Eukaryota; kingdom Metazoa; phylum Chordata; order Ceratodontiformes; family Ceratodontidae; genus Neoceratodus; species Neoceratodus forsteri. The sequence continues at coordinate 256,484,430 of CM057451.1, read as the reverse complement.
CAGGAGACTCTACCCATATGAAAGAGTTACATAATGTGAGGGAAGCCCTAAATTTAAATGTGACGGAGGAAGCTAGGGGAAAATTATTCTTTGCACAACAAAGAATATATGAGTGGGGAACAAACCTGGTCCCTTGCTGGTGAAACTGATGAAGGGAGGTAGAACCACAAAATGAATCATAGCCATTAGGGATAGAACAGGAACCCTGATACAAGAGGAGGGAGGTATCAAGTCCTGTTTTAAACAATTCTATGAAGCTCTATATAAAGTCGAATGCAAAGGCACGACAGATGGTATGGATAGATTTATGGAGGGGCTACCCCTACCTTGGTTGAATGAACAGCAGAGAACTAAACTGGGGAGTAAAATTATGATTGAGGAGGTGATGCGGACAATTGGGATGCTTAAGAGGGGCAAAGCAGCGGGACCAGATGGGTTCGGGAGTGAATATTATAAAGAGCTGTGAAGGGAAGTGGCTGCTCCTCTTAGAGATGTGTTAGAGGAGGCGAGGGGGGAGAGAGGGCTACCTAGAACCTGCTGTGAAGCCAATATTTGCGTCATCCCCAAACCAAACAAAGATGACACAGAGTGCGTCTCATACCAACCCATTTCATTATTAAATTATGACTGTAAAATCATGACTAAGGTACTGGCGTTTGGATTAGAGGAAATGTTACCCTCCATCATACATACAGATCAAACAGGCTTCATACAGGGCAGAATGTCCTATCACATCAGATGCCTGCTGAAAATCATTCACTGGGGATCTAAAGCCAAAGACCAAACGTGTTATGTCGATGAACATTGAGAAGGTCTTTGACAGGACTGAATGGGAATACTTGTTGAATATATTAGCCAAATTTGGGGTGGGAAAGAAATTTACCCAACTAGTAGGGGCCTTCTATAGAACACCCACTGCCAGAATCCTTATTAATGGGTCTGTGTCTGAGGCTCTCACTCTTGAAAGGGGGTCATGACAGGGTTGCCCTCTCTCCCCCCCCTCGCTCTTTGCATTGGCCATAGAACCACTGGCTATGAAACTTAGGGAGGACCCCAGAATTAGGAGAATACCTGGTGGAGCAGGCAGAAAACATGTCATTACCTTATATGCTGACGACATCCTTCTGTCAGTGACACATCCTGAGCAATCGATTCCCCCCCCATACTAGAAACTATAGAAGCTTTTGCCACATTCTCTGGTTACAAGCTTAATATTAATAAGTCAGAGATAATGTATCTAAAAATAGACAAGGGAGGAGTGGAGAATTCCTGGGGCCTCAAAAATGTGAGGGATGTATTCACCTATCTGGGAATAAAAGTGAGTGGAGATTTACAAGAGTTATATAAATTGAATTATGCACCTATCATAGAAACGATCCTCAAGGACTTACATAGATGGAGAGCCCTGCCCATCTCATGGCTAGGTAGGCATAAGCTCCTAAAAATGAATGTGCTACCAAGAATTTTATCTGTAACGCAGATGTTGCCCTGGGGATGAAATAAAAAAGATTTAAAACAACTGGAGAGGGGATTTGCAGACTTCATATGGCAGGGAAAGAGGCCAAGGATTAGTTTAACCAGACTAAAGGCTGATAACATTAAGGGGGGGACAACATTTTCTGGACATTAAAGGATACTACCTGGCCACACAACTTTGATATATCCACAACTGGATTAATCAGGGAGAGGCAGCAAACTGGTTAGACTTGGAAGAAAAGGATAGCCCAGGGAGAATCTCAGCATATTTGGGAAAGAATGGGCCAAAAGCTTATAAAACTCTTGCAAACCCCAATCCATTGGTGATGGCCAGTCTGGAGGAATGGAGAGAGATGAAAAAAATGACAAATCATAAATCAGGTCAATACCCTCCTAGTCCCAATAGCCAACAACCCAGCCTTCTTGCCTGGTTTGGAAGATGAGGGGTTTAAGGAATGGGAGAGGAAAAGGATTCGCTGTTTAGGAGACTTAATAGAGAGAGGGATGCTATGCACTTTTCAAACCATCCAGACCATCCTGGATGCCCCCCTCATCCCATATGTTCAGATATTTTCAAGTAAGGAATTACTGGAAAAAACTAGGTAGAACCATGGATCAGGAACCCTCTATGTGGGAAACTGAGAGAATAATCCTGTGAGCAAGGGACAATGAAAAAGGTCTTATTGGACGGGTGGCAAAATTTGATAGGTCTCACTTTCAAGGGGAAACACAAAAAGACCAAAGAAAAGTGGGAATGAGATCTACACCCTGAGATTTCAAAGGAGAATTGGGAATTGATCCTTAGCACTCATATGGGCTTACTCCTCTGCAATACATTTAAAGAGCTACAATATAAATTCCTACACAGACTCTATTACCCACCGAGTGTGGTACATAACTTCTGCCCAGGGATCTCCCCCCTCTGTGGAAAATGCGGAGGAGCCAGAGGCACAGTTATCCACTGCTACTGGGATTGTCCAGGAATCCAAAATTATTGGAAGGACATTTGGGGAGAACTTATTAAAATGGGGGGGGGGGGACAGTGACATTTTCTGTATGCTCTTTATTGCTAGGGGTCTCTACCAAGAAGAGGAAGAAAGGAGTCTCTATCCCAGATGGGTCCGAATTCTCCTGGTCATTGCTAGAGAGGGAATACAAAACATGTGGATTATGAACCACACCCCAACAATGTCCCAATGGAAACACTTAGCCATTAAGACCCTCTTGACGAGAACAAGGAGCACTTGGGTAACAGTGGGCTCAGGGAGGGTTAGGGTGATCAGGCAGAGGCACATCCCAGATCCTATTCCACACAAGAACTCATATGCCACACTGGCAAATGGGGACAACCAAATAGAGGTACCCAGAGACGTGGAAGGAAAGGATGTGGAGGTTAGCCAAGGAGGTGACCTCAGTGGGGAGAGCAGTGGACCCCAGAGGAGGAGGAAGTGAATCCTGGTGGGGGACTCCATCATAAGAGGGATCCAGCTAGGAACACAGGAGGGGGAGGACAGAGAGGTGAGGTGCCTACCAGGTGCCACGGCATGGAGGGATGGAAGGAAGATCCTGGGGATCACTGGGAAGGCAAGACGGGAGGGTGAGCTGGATGTCATTATCCACCTAGGTACTAATGACCTGGCAAATGGAGAGCCAGAGGAAGTTCAGGAAGAGTTTAGGAAATTGGGGAGGGGTCTCAAGCAAGTAGCTACTTCTGTCACTTTTTCAGGAGTACTACCTGTGAGAGGCAAGGGAGAACATAGGGGTGCATGCATCAGGAACTTTAACTCATGGTTGAAGAACTAGTGCTGTGAGGAAGGGTTTGGATTCATTGGTGACTGGGGACCCACCTGGAGGGATGAAGGTTTGTTCAAGCCTGACGGCCTGCATCCATCCTGAGGGGAATCCAAGCACTCAATGATAAGTTTAAATGCTACATTGACAAGCATTTAAACTAGCAAAGGGGGGTGGCAGGCCAGCAAGGAGGGTACCTACTTGCTCACCCCCCACAGCTAGCAGTGGAACCAGTGAACCGCAGGAGTGGCTATCTCTACAAAGCAGTGTGCAAAAGATGGAGATTAGCGCCCAAGAGGCGGATAGGCAGAAAAGGGGCAAAATTCAGCAGAAGGTCAGACAGCAAGGAGAACCAGGGATAAAGGACAACCAAGAAAGGGGCTGGAGTAGAACAGTGAAACAGTCTAGGGAGATCAAATCATGGAAAGCCATGTGTGCCAATGCCAGGAGCCTTAGCAACAAGATGGAAGATCTGGAGGCTGTCATGGTGCAGTCAGACCTGGACATTGTGGCCATCACTGAAACCTGGTATAATGATAACCACGACTGGGAGATGGCTATACCTGGCTACAACATATTCAGAAGAGACAGGGCAGGTAGGAAGGGAGGAGGAGTGGCACTGTATGAGAAAAATGACTTAATGGCCACAGAGATCCAGGAGGAATAAAATGGGGAGAATACTGTGGGTTAAGCTGGAAAGGAAAATGGGGCCAACCATCCTCAGACAGGTGTGGTCTATAGACCACCAGCCCAGGAGGAAGAAACAGATAGAGTTGATGCTAGTCATCCAAAGGATGGCAAGGTGAGGTAGTACTGGTTGGAGACTTCAATATTCCAGACGTGACTGGAGCATCCCATCAGCAGCATCAACTAGGAACAGATTTATCCTGGACTCCTTTCAGGGTGCCTTCCTCAAGCAACTGGTCATGGAACCAACTTGGCAGAAGGCAATACTGGACCTTGTGCTCACAAACAGGGACAGTGTGATGGGGAAACAGTGGGGAGCCCTAGGGAACAGTGACCACCAGTCATTGTGGTTTGAAATCACAGAAAGAGCAGAACCAAACCACACAAAAACATGTATCCTGGATTTTAGGGGGGCAGACTTTGGGAAAATGGGGAGATACTTGAAAGAGGCATTAAGGGAAATGGAGCAGGAATCAGGGGTTGAGGAACAGTGGGCAGTATTTAAAATGGGGATTACAAGAGCAACAGAATTATGCATTAAGCAGGTTAGCAAGAGGAAAAGGAAGAGGATACCATTATGGTTTTCCAAAGAGGTAGCAAAGAAAGTGAAAGCCAAAAAGATTGCATTCAGGCAATATAAAAAGACACAGGCAGAAGGGGATAGGGAGAAGTACCAGGAGAAGCAAAGGTAGGTCAGTAAGGGAAGCCAAAGCTCAGACAGAAGAACACATTGCAAAATCAGTGGGTAGAGGGGACAAAACCTTTTATAGGTACATAAGTGAAAAAAGAAAGGCAAAGGAAGGGATAGTGAGACTGAAGGGGAGGATGGGGGCCGTGGGGAGGATGATAACAGTAAAGCTGACATATTGAACAGGTATTTCTGTTCAGTCTTTACTGAGGAAAAGCAGGGTAATGGGTCTGAAGAGAGTACAAGGGGTGAGAATGGTGCAGAAATGGACACAAGTCCCTTTACACGAGAAAGGGTCCTGAAGGAACTGGAAGTAATAAGAGTTGATAAAGCAATGGGGCCAGATGGGGTGCAACCCAGGGTCCTTAAAGAACTAAGAGAGGTGGTGGCTGAACCTCTGGCTATCCTGTTTAGCCGATCACTGGAAACACGGGAGGTTCCCACAGACTGGAGGACAGCAGATGTAGTCCCCTTGTACAAAAGTGGGAACAAAGAGGAAGCGGGGAACTACAGACCAGTCAGCTTCACCTTGGTAGTGGGGAAGATCATGGAAGCACTACTGAAGGAGAGATTGGTGGAACATCTGGTTGTCAGTGGACTACAGGACCCAAGGCAGCATGGTTTCACCAGGGGGAGGTCATGTCAGACCAACCTCATTGAATTTTTGACTGGGTGACTGGGAGGTGGATCAGGGAGGCAGTGGACATGGCCTATCTGGACTTCAGCAAGGCCTTTGACACTGTGCCACATAGAAGACTATTATACAAACTGGGGAATATGGGTGTGTGCAGGACAGTAGTGTGGTGGGTAGGTAACTGGCTGGGTGGCAGGACACAGAGGGTGGTGGTAAATGGCTGTCACTCCACAGAGGGAAGAGTGACCAGTGGGGTACCACAGGGATCAGTGCTGAGACCGGTCCTATTCAACACCTTCATCAGTGACATTACGCAGGACTTAGAAGGCAAAATTTCACTGTTCACTGATGACACAAAGCTCTGTAACAGAGTAGACACACCAGAGGGTGTAGACAGAATGAGAAGGGACCTGCAGAAACTTGAAGAATGGTCAGGGGTTTGGCAGTTGAAATTCAATGCAAAAGTACAAGATAATGCATATGGGAACAAAAACCCTGGCACAATATATCAGTTGGGGGTGATGATATAGCACGCAGCAAGCAGGAAAGGGATCTTGGGGTTATCATCTCTGATGACCTCAAGGTAGGGAAACAGTGTGACAAGGCAGCAGGTAAAGCAACTAGGATGCTGGGATGCATAGGCAGGGGCATCACCAGCAGGAAAAGGGAGGTCATAATTCCACTATACAAGACACTAGTGAGGCCTCACCTGGAGTACAGTGTACAGTTCTGGAGACCTTACCTACGTAAGGACATAGACAGGGTAGAGAAGGTTCAGAGGAGGGCACCAAAGATGGTACATGGATTGCATCACAAGTCCTATGAGGACAGGTTGAAGGAACTGAATATGTACTCCCTGGAGGAGAGGAGGGAGAGAGGGGATATGATAGAGACATACAAGTATCTTACAGGGAGGAACAGGGTGCAGGAATACACTATATTTAAGCGAAAAAGATGTTCCAGGACTAGAGGGCATGGGATGAAGTCGGAGGGAGGATGATTCAGAGGAAACACGAGGAAGAATTTCTTCACAGAACGGGTGGTGGACAAGTGGAACACCCTGCCAGAGGAAGTGGGGGGGCTGAAACAATCACACGATTTAAGAATGCATGGGATAGACATAAAGGAATTCTGGAGGTCAGGGGTAAGGGGCAACAGACTTCTAGGAAAACATAAACTGAACTTACAAGATTAAATGGGCAGACTGGGTGGGCTATAGGCCCTTATCTGCTGACACTGTCTATGTATCTTGACGGTCAGGTGACATATACCCTCAGAGGGAAGGAAGAGGCTTTCTTTGATACATGGGGGGGGGGGGATTCTTGAGCATACTTTCCCCGGGCGAGATATCTGTTTCACAAGAAGGAAGCTTAATTTCAGAATAATCATCACACAGGAGATAACATGCAGATAGCATAAAATCTTTTTATTACACCTCCTCTTTACAGCCACTGCATAACCATAGAACTCTCAGCTGATTTTAAGAAATAAAGAGCACAGCCAGTTTCAATCAATCTAACATAGAAACATAGAATTTGATGGCAGATAAGGACTGCTTGGCCCACCCAGTCTACCCATTTCCCTACCTGATGGATAAGCTGCAGATCCTAGTTAACCAGCAGCCTACTTCTTCCTACCCCAACCCCCTAGAATTGCCTTATAACTGTCCCATGCATGCTTGAATTCCACCACTGTTTGTGACTCCACAACCTCCTCTGGAAGACCGTTCCATACATCCACCACCCTCACTGTGAAAAATACCTCCTAAATTACCCCTGAGCCGCCTCTTCTATCTTCAAATTGTGCCCCTTGTTCTTGCACACCTTTTTTGAAAGATGCTACCCTCTTGGACTTTGTTGATTCCCTTGAGGTACTTGAATGTTTCTATCATGTCCCCCTCTCCCTCCTTTCCTCGAGGCTATACATATTAAGCTCCTTAAGTCTCTCTTCATATGTCTTCGGTGCAGACCCTGCACCATTTTAGTTGCCCTCCTCTGGACAGCTTCCATCCTGTCTATGTCTTCATGGAGATTGGGTCTCCAGAACTGCACGCAGTACTCCAGATGGGGTCTCACCAGCTGTCTGTACAGAGGGATAATAACTTCCTGTTTTCTACTGGTGATGCCTCTCCCTATGCATCCCAGTATCCCCCAGCCCTCCTTGCTGCCCTCTCACATTGCTTGCCCACCTTTAGGTCATCTGATATGACTACCCCCAGGTCCCTTTCCATTTTTGTTGTTGTTAGTATCTCATCCCCCATTGTGTACTCTTCCCTTGGGTTTTTGTTTCCCAGGTGCATTACCTTGCACTTCTTAGAATTGAATCTAAGCTGCCATACATTTGACCATTCCTCTAACCTTGCCAAGTCCCTTCTCATCCTTTCCACCCCATCCTGTGCATCAACTCTGTTGCAGATCTTTGTGTCATCTGCAAAGAGACATACTTTTCCTTCCAGTCCCTCTGCAATGTCACTTATAAAGACATTGAAGAGGACTGGTCCTAATACTGAACCCTACGGTAGCCCACTACTAACCCCCCTTTTTTCAGAGTGGACTCCATTTACTATTACTCTCTGTGTCAGTAAATGAAGTCCACTCTAATGTTAGTCTACTTACTATAACTCTATAATTAACCTTTTATTCAAAATGTTCTATTTTTGTTTCTCTTAAATCAAAGAAATTTTCACACTGCTACAGTAGAAATACTAAATTGTCTAAAGGGTAATTGTTTTTTTTATTTTACCTTATAGTGTGACCACGAGATAAGGAAAACATTTCAGGTATGACAAAATGCTATACAATGCAACAGAGGGAAGAACAGAACTTTGAGAAATTTATATAAATAATAACCTTCTCTGTAGATAACATGTCATAATAGGAACTGAATCATTTGCTGGAGTTATACCGGTAGCCTGTGATGATGGCGACGGCATATGGGCGACTGTTATAACGGCGACCCATATAACAGCGCTTTCATTGTGGGCGACCATACCGGGATGGCGAATGCTTCGATTGTGAAGCTAGGATGGGCGACAGGAAGGGAGGGTGGGTAACAGGATGTGGAGGGATGGGGAACAGGTATGTGACCCACGGGGAACCTGTTTCCACCGAGCCAGCCATGTGGTGTGGTGTGGTGCGTAGGGTGCATGGCTCCAACGGAGGGGGGGTATGTGGGGGGCACAGCCCCACCTCGTGCACAATTCCCAGTAGCCTTTTTCTGCATATCGCTGAAATTGTTTTTGGCGATAATGCAGGTCGGGATAATAGCGATCGCCTTTGTGCAGTCGCTATTATCACATAGAACCAGTTATACCTATACTGTATAGCAAATATGCCTGTGACTGTAACACATGAATAATCTCAATAAAAATATTATACAAAAAAAATAATGCTTTTCAAGAGAGAAAGCATAGCTTGCAAGTTGCAGCTGGTTCAAAAGGAGACAGGGTAAATTTTTCCAAAACAAAATTTAAATCCCAAGCTGGGACAGGAGAATGGATTGGGGGTTTCAGATGCAGGATGCCCCACAGAAAAGTGTGAGAAACATCCAGCTGAGCTATTGTGCTGTCAACTTCGGGCTCATGAAAGGCCGAGATAGCCTAAAGGTACACCTTGAGGGAGGAATACTGGAGACCTGAGTCTGACAGAGAAATCAGGTAGTCGAGAATCTGGTCCACAGGACAGGTGAAAGGGTCCAGATTATGTCTGGCAGCCCAGATGGCAAACTGCTTCCACTTCATGGCACACGTGACTTGAGTGGTGGTCTTCCGGGTGGCCACCAGGACATCCGCCACCCTGTTGGAGACTCCAAACTTGGTGATGGCTATGTCCTCGGGAACCAAGCATGCAGATGGAGGGACCTGAGGTTGGGATGGACCAGGATCCCCTGGGCTTGAGTCCGCAGGTTCCTGCAAAGAGGAAGAGGGACCAGGGGTTCCTCCACCAGCTGCTGTAGGAGTGGAAACCAGATCTGCCTGGGTCAGAATGGGGCTATCAGAATCATACTGGCCCCTTCCATCTACAGTTTGATGAGCATCCTCATAATCAAGGGAAACAGAGAATGTGTAAAGAAACTTCCCACTCCAGGAGAGAGAAAATGCAACTCATCAGAAAACTCCAGGCTCTGGATCAAGTGAGCAAAAATTAGGCAGTTTTGCATTGAGTGGGGATGCAAAAAGGTCCCACTCTGGATGACCCTATCAGTCGAACAGATCTTCTGCGACAGACGAGAGGATCTCCCATGCCCGCTGGACTGAGTCTGGCTGAGGCTATCTGCCAGAGTGTTTAGCACTCCTGGGACGTGAACTGCCGAGAGTGTCAGGCTGTGATCCAATGTCCAGTACCACACTCTCATGGCCTCCCTGCAAAGGTGATATGAGTGGGTCCCCCCACTTGTTAATGTAGTACAGAACACTGGGGTTGTCTGACTGCACCAACAGGTGACCCAGAGCGAGGTGACTCTGAAAGGCCTGCATGGTATAGATTACCGCTCTCATCTCCAAGGCATTGATATGTAGGGAGGTGTCCAACAGGGACAAACAACCCTGAGTTTGGAAAGGACCCAGGTTCACTCCTCAGCCCAGACCGGATGCATCCATGGAGAGGATCTGCTCCACAGCGGAGATCTGGAACAGGACGCCTTGCAGCAGATTCAAGGGGTCCATCCACCATTTCAGCACCTTGTGAGCTGGGGAAGAGACCAGGACTGGACAGTCTAACTTGTCCGAGTGCTGATCCCACTGGACCCGGAGGGTCCACTGGAAGATGCGCATATGGAGTCGGGCCAGAGGGACGGTGGGAATGGCCGCCACCATCTGGCCCAGGAGCCTGAGGTACACCCTGGCAGGGATGTAGTGGCTCTGTGCAACTTCCTGAGCCTGGGCCATAAGGCATTCTGCCCTGCTCTGCGGGAGGAAGACTTTCGCTTGAGCCAAGTTCAGAATTGCTCCTATGTGTTGCACCCTCTGGGTCAGAGTAAAAACTGACTTGGGCAGACTGACAGTGATACCCAGGGAGAGGAAAAGTTGCAGGGTTTTCTCCAGAGTGAGTAGAAGCTGCTCCCTAGACTGGGCCTTCAGGAGCCAATTGTCCCGGTAGGGGAAGACATATATGCCCTCCCTCCTGAGAGCTGTGGCCACTGCAGCTAAGCACTTGGTAAAGATCTGCAGCACAGAGGACAAAGCAAAGGGCTCGCCCTGAAAGGCAAAACAGAGAAACTTCCTGTGAGGAGGAAAGACCAAGATATGCAGGTAAGTGTCCTGCATGTCCAGAGAGCAGAGCCAGTGGCCTGTTTTGAGCAGAGGTAGCAGGCCTGTCAACGTTACCATTCTGAACTTTTTGTACTGGACATGCAGATTGAGGTTCCTTAGATCCAAAATGGGGCCTCAAATTGCTGGTGTTTTTGGGGACCAGAAAGAACCTGGAATAAAACCTCTTGTTTCTCTGGCACCTGGGCACTGGCTCGATGGCCTGCTTGTGCAGAAGAGGCTGCACCTCTTCCCAGAGAACGGGCAAGTGTACTCGAGAAACTGGACGGCAGGGGAGGGGTCTCTGGAGGTTGCTCTATGAGCTCCAGAGTGTGACCACCTTCGATAATCTGCAGAATCCAAGCATCTGATGTGATGGCTCTCCACTGAGTCAGATGGAGGGAGAACTGATCTCTGACCACCACCTCTTGGTTGGAGACCAGATGAGGGGGTTCTGGCAAGGAGTCAAACTGAGGCAAATCCAGCAGTGGGGGCTGCTTCATCACCTGGCTGGTCCATCACCTCTGGGGCGTTTGGCAGCCAGGGCTGACAAGGTGGTGGGAGCTCTCCTCTTGCTTTGAGGATAAGAGGCTGCACCTCATCTACCAGCTGTCCTACAAAAAAAGAGTATGCTGTCTACCCCTCGACTGTGTGTGGTAGAAGAAGTAAACAGACCGGATGGCTGTGCCTGAGGCCTGCAGGTTGTTTATGATGTCCTGGACATCAGGGCCAAACAGCTTAGTGCCATAGAAAGGGGCATTAAGCACTTTTTGCTCTTCATCAGTAGCAAACCCAGAGACTGTCAACCAGGAATGCCTACAGAGACAGATATTGGTGGAGGTCGCTCTGGAAATAGTATCAGCGAACTCATAGGGAGCTCTGAGAAGATGTTTGCTAACATCTTCGGCCATCTGCAGGCATTTTAGAAATTCCTGCTTCCATGAGTCATCTGGTAGGGCCTGGGCAGCAACCTTGCTCTTCTTACAGTTGGCATTCTGGTTCTTTACCATGTGAGACAGGTAGTTGACAATCCTCAGACAGACAGAGGGTAGAGGAGACATAAACTCTTTTGCCTCAGAGATCAATCCCACGTGATTCTTTGTCTGGGAGAAGGGAACTAAGGTGCTTGGGTGCCTTAGACCTGTCATGAGCTGCCTTAATGACCACTGAATCTGCTTCAGGTTGGGCAGCATAATAAGGAAACCCCTGGGCGGCATGGTAAAGTTTGTCCACCTGATGTGGCATAGCTGGCATGTCTGGTCTGTGCCAGACTGCTGTGGCCACATTCCTCAACGCTGGTAAGATTTGAGGAATTACCTTAGGAGGAGACTGTGGAATCTTCAAGAAGTCCATCAGCTCTTTCCTGGTTACATCCTCCTCCTCAGTGAGGAAGCCCATGGCAGCAGACAATTGCTTCATTACACTGAAGAAGGTGGGGTCCTCAGGAGGGGACATAGAAGTGTTCTTGACCAAGTCTTCACTAACTGAGAAGGCAGTGGATTTATCCGAGGCCACCATCTCTTCTTTCACCTCCTTCTCTTCATCTGGAAGGATGAGGTCTCGGTGGTACTCCTCCTCGACGTCGATCTCCTCTAACTCCAGGTCCGAGAACAGATGCACCGATGACAAGCTTCTGGTGGCCACCAAATGGGAGTCAATGATGAAGTAGCCTTTAATGGCGCAGGAGAAAGGGGCCTCATGGCACTTAGCTGCTGGACTATCACAGTAGTGAATTTAGTCAGAATCCCATTGATGTAGATGGTCATGGAAGAACACATCGACAGCGGGGGAGGTCAATGGCCTAGGATGCGGTGCCCCGCTCAAGGTACCATGAGTGCCCAACAGGCCTGAAGCACTGCTAGGGGAGGGAACAGGCTGAGAAACAAGGGTGGTTGTCGACAAATCTGTCATTGACAATGATGAAAGGATGAAGACCCAGCGGAGGCCCTGTTGGTATGTGTCTGGTGGGTACAGAGACCTGGACAGTGGATTAGGTCGATGATGCATGAGCAACCGATGACAATCCCCCCCCAAGAAGGAGAAGAGGCCGACAGGAAATGGGAATGCTGCTGGGGAAGCAGTTGCGATCCCAGTCTTTTTTATGACTTTTCTCCGAGGACCTGTCTTAGGCCTTGGAGGGCTGGGAGCTCGAAGACCCTGCAAGTGAGGGAGGCCTGGGCCCCAGAGAACCCCTGCCCAGAACTGGCTACCTGCTATCCATGAAGGATTTCTCTAATGCCTTTTTCCTTCATCATAGGGTGGTCTGATTAAACCAGAGTTCACAGGAGGAAACTTCGTGGGAAGGCCCAAGGCAGCAGACAAAGAAGAGGTGTTTGTACTTGGAGGCAATCTTCTTTCCACAGCGGCAGCAATGGAAGAGAGAAGCCGAAGGATTAACCCTCAACATAAATGAAATAAATGAATCTCTTAGAAGAAGATATTCTCAGGTAAGTAGTAGAAAAAAGCTGAAGGCTGAAAAATGGTGCGAGTACTGTGTCAGAGCTTCAGTGGAGACCCATGCAATTAAGTCGACGGTGGGAAAGAACTGAGGAAGGAGCGGCCCCAGTTGTTCTGCTGAAAATCTTCATTGTGGATCCGGTTTCACCATCAGTGAAGTTCCTACAGTGTAACCTGATGACTGTGATAACCCTGATTAAGATCCATGTTATTTCTGGGAATGCCCAACACTAAAACCCTTCTGGGCAACAGTGACACATGAGCTGCCAAGGTGACTCAGTAGGCCAGTCCCATGTGCATTAATCTCTTTACTGTTTGGAATGGAAGGCATGGTGGAGGAAAGCTGGGAATCATATCCTGGAAGGGCGAGGATCCTGTCTGCATTAGGATGCCAGTGTATACAAAATACCTGGGTGAACTGAGTACCCCCTATGCACACTCAGTGAAAATCAGTGACTACCAGCCTTGGCCTTGAACATATGTGCTGAAGGGTCAGACTGAGCTTCTTCTAAGCAGTTGGGGCAAATACTTGAACTCCCTTCTGGCTGCAGAAGCTTTGATATTACAAGAAGACAGGGTGTAAGATATGCAGAGACCTTGGCAATGGTGTAGCAAAGGTGGTAAAAGCCTGGATACTGCTCACTCTCCCACAGAAGTGGATACAATTAAATGTATTTCTCAGGCCTGTAAAATCGATTGATGTCATAATGAATGCAGAATGAACTTATGTTTTACACTGTATGTAATCCAAGTTGAAATTCCAATGTAATATATTGTCTGCCTTTTTTTTTTTAACTGAAAACAATAAAAATATACACAGACAGATGCATCAGAAGTAGGCCTAGGTGCAAGCTTGAGTCAGAATATAGATGGGAAGGAAAGTACAGTTATGTAAGAACTTAACGTAACAGTAGATCTTCAAGAGGAGTTCTTACAGCAAGTAACACCCTTAGGACTGAAGCCAGCAGGCACCAGGACTGCACGGAAAACTTCTAGCTAGCAGTATGCAGTGGGGGACCGCCCCCTGATGTCGGCCCGCCCCCGACGTCCACCTATGGAATAAAAGGGGTGGTCCCCCAGCCCAACCTCATTTCTCCCATCAGAGACCCCAGCACATACAGAAATTGGAGAACTGAGGTGGTTCCTCTAATCCAAGAAAAGAGAGATAACAGAGATGGAGAAGTAGTCACCAGGAGGATGGAGGGAGGGAAAGAAGTGCCTGCCGCAAGAGCTCCTCTTGAAGATCTACTGTTATGGTAAGTTCTTATGTAACTGTACTATCTCACTTCAAGGGGGCTCTTGCAGGAGGCAACACCATTAGGACTGAGTCCCAAGCACTATAAGGACTGGCTCTGGTCAGCTGGGAAGATGCAGAAGTCAATGTAAGGCTCTCCAGAAAGAAGGCCCTGCAGAACTGCAAGTCCAAAGCCTGCCCTGCACCTAGATGCAATGTCCAGGCTGTAATGCCGAATGAAAGTGGGGATAGAGCTCCAAGTGCACAATGCACAGATACCGGTGTAACCCCCCTACAAATGAGGGTTCCTGAAAAGTCTTCTTCAAGCTTGCCTAAATGCTCACTGCCAGGCTGGTGTCCTGCGTTTTAGCAGTTTAAATGTGATTGCCAGAGAGTGCCTGTATAGCCTCTGTGTACTGTCTCTTTAAGAGTTGCCTGGATTGCAGTCATAAGTGTTCTGAGAGGGAGCTCTGTTGAAAGATGTAACTATTTGCTGAAAATCATTTAGAGGGATAATGATAATGTAGTTTATCTAACCTGCCTTCTTTGCAGCAAGGACTGTTTTGTTTATCTCCTCTATCTTGGTCCTGGACTGCGAATTGAACCAATCAGTACTGGTGGGACCTAAAATGAAGCCGGACTACAGGAGCTGTCTGGAGTCAAAATCTGTAGGAATTGTAGTTTGGGGCTTTTTGTGCCTTTTTGCCTTTATTGTGACTGACAGGAGGATCAGCCAACCAAACCTTTTGGATCTTGGGGAATTTCCCAGCCTGCTGCAGCTAGTTTCAGTTTTGAGCTGAGAAGTGAAGAAGTAACAACTCAAGTGATTTTGAGCAGCAGTTCTGTGTAGTTTTGCATGGAAGAACTGTGAAAGGGCTCTGTTTTGGCCTGCCTGTCTGCCTGCTGTCCCTGAGAGGGAAAATAGAGTTTATTCGGACTGAATCCGAGTTCTGAGGACTATTTAAGCCACTGGACTGTGACCAGGCTTTAACCTGAAGAAGACCGAAGATTTCAAATCAAATCAAATCAATATTTATTTATAATGTGCTTTTCAGAATGCCAAAGTGCAAATACAAAACAAACATAACAACACAGATCCAATAATAAATACAAATATAAAACATTTAAAAGGCAGCAGAATAGACAAGTGTTATCTTCAAAAAGCTAACTCAAATAAATAACTTTTCAATGAGGCTTTAAAAGACTCAGTGGACAGGCACTCTCTGATCCGACGAGGTAGAGAATTCCACAGGGTTGGGGCCACAAAGGAAAAAGCTCTGGCTCCAGATGACTGAAGACGAACCCTGGGAATCTCTAGCAATCCCTCGTCGGTGGAACGGAGCAGGCGGAGAGGGTGATAGGGCCGAAGGAGATCTTGCAAGTAGCCCGGTTCCTGTCCATGTAGGGCCTTATAAGTCAATAACGTGATCTTGAAGGAGATCCTCTATCGCACCGGCAGCCAGTGCAATTCGCATAGCACAGGTGTGATATGGCAAGTTCTTGGTAACCCAGTCAACAACCTGGCTGCAGGCGACAGAGATCCATCCCCGGTAACCCTAGATATAGAGCATTACAGTAGTCAAGACGTGAAGATACATAGAAACATAGAATTTAATGGCAGATAAGGACCACTTAGCCCATCTAGTCTGCCCATTTTCCTACCTAACAGATACGTTGCAGATCCTAGTTAACCAACAGCTTACTTCCTCCTACCTCCCACTAGGACTGCCTTATGTCTGTCCCATGCATTCTTGAATTCCCCCACTGTTCTTGACTCCACGACCTCCTCAGGGAGGCTGTTCCATGCATCCACAACCCTCTCCGTGAAAAAATACTTCCTCACATTACCTCTGAGCCGTCCCCCCTCTATCTTCAAATTGTGCCCCCTTGTTCTTGCACATCTCTTTTTCCGAAAGATGTTACCCTATTGGACTTTGTTGATTCCCTTGAGGTACTTGAAAGTTTCTATCATGTCTCCTCTCTCCCTTCTTTCCTCAAGGGTATACATATTAAGCTCCTTTAGTCTTTCTTTGTATGTCTTCTGGAGCAGACTCTGCATCATTTTGGTTGCCCTCCTCTGGACGGCCTCCTGTCTTTGCGGAGATGGGGTCTCCAGAACTGCACACAGTACTCCAGATGGGGTCTCACCAACTGTCTGTACAGAGGGATAATAACTTCCTGTTTTCTACTATTGATGCCTCTCCCTATGCATCCCAGTATCCCCCAGCCTTGCTTACTGCCTTCTCTCATTGCTTGCCCACCTTTAGGTCATCTGATATAAATTACTCCCAGGTCCCTTTCCATTTTTACTGTTGTCAGTATCTCACCTACCATTGTGTACTCTTCCCCTGGGTTTTTGTTTCCCAGGTGCATTACCTTGCACTTCTTTGCACTGAATCTGAGCTGCCATACATTTGACCATTCCTCCAACCTTGCCAAGTCCCTTCTCATCCTTTTCACTCCATCTTGTGTATCAACCCTGCTGCAGATCTTTGTGTCGTCTGCAAAGAGACATACTTTTCCTTCCAGTTCCTCTGCAATGTCACTTATAAAGACATTAAAAAGGACCAGTCCCAGTACTGAACCCTGCGGTACCCTGCTAGTAACCCTCCTTTCTTCACTGTGGGCTCCATTTACTACTACCCTTTGCTTCCTGTTGTCTAGCCAATTTTTTATCCAGGCTACCACCTTGGGACCCACTCCAAGGCTGGCTAACTTGTATATTAATCTTTTGTGTGGGACTGTATCAAATGCCTTGCTAAAATCTAGGTAGACCATGTCCACAGCCCCTCCCTGGTCTACTACTTTGGTCAGTCTGACACGACCTTCCCATCGTGAATCCATGCTGTCTTGGGTCCTGTGCCCCACTGGCCTCTAGGTACTCAACAATTCTTTTCTTCAGAAGTGATTCCATCATTTTCCCTACCACTGAGGTCAAACTACCTGGTCTGTAGTTTCCTGCCTCTGTCCTGCTCCCACTTTTGTGAAGAGGAATCACATCCGCCCTCCTTCAGTCCTCAGGTACCACCCCATCCTCCCATGATTTGTTAAAGAGAGTAGTAAACAGTGTCACTAGTTCTACCTTTTGTTCTTTTAGAATTCTTGGGTGAATCCCATCAGGTCTCTCACTTTGTCCACCTTCAGAACCCTTTCTTCTGTAAATGGACTGGTATCAACCCCCGTCTTCAGAGTGTTTCTCTTGTTTGGTTTAGATACCTCCCCCTCCTCTTCCTTTGTGAATACTGAGCAGAAATATTCATTCAGTATCCCTGCTTTTTCACTGTCACACTCTACCCACATTCCCTCCCCTTTATTAAGCCTCAGTATCCCTCCTTTGGCCTTTCTTTGCTCCCTAATGTACCGATAAACTGTCATATCCCCCTTCTTAACAGAGTTGGCTTTCCTTCCCTCGGTTTGGGCCTTTGCAATTCTGACTGCCTTCCCAACCTCTTTCTGCTTTAACTGATAAAGTGCTCTGTCCTGCTCGTTCTGTATTTCCTTATATTTTCTGAATGCTATCCTTTTCTCCTTAACCTTCCCTGCCACCTCTTTCGAGAAACATAGCATTTTTTTCCTTCGTTGTGTTTTGTTGATTTGCTTTACACAAAGCCTTGTTGCCTCTGTGATGGCTGTTTTGATTACTCCCCATTGTTCCTCCACCCCTAATTCTTGCCTGTTTGCTAGTGCTTTTCTGAGGCACTCTCTCATTTTCCCAAAGTCAGCCCTCCTAAAGTCCAGTACTCTTGCTTTTGTATGGCTTGATTATATGGCTGTGTTTATTGTGAACCACGCTGTTTGGAGGTCGCTTGTTCCCAGATACAAAGGTGTGAACCAACACAGGGAGGTCATCATGTGGAACAAGGTGTTTTATCCAGGCTATATTCCTCAGATGGTAAAAAGAGGACTTGACAACAGCTGACAAGTGTGTCTTTGGCGTCAGCTCGCTGTCAAGCACTACGCCCAGATTACGCACCTGTTGAGAAGGTCTCAACTGGTTACCCCTTAACATAAGGCCAGAAGGAGACCCAGAAGTCAACTTCTCTACACGGTGACGAGGGTCCACCACCAGCACCTCAGTCTTGTCCGGATTCAGTCTCAACCAGTTAGCACTCATCCAGTCCTGAATCTCAGTGAGGCAGTTGTTAAAGACCGATATTACATCATTTTGTTCGGGTACAAAAGACATACAGAGCTGAGTATCATCTGCATAGCAGTGAAAACTCAGCCTATAACACCTTATAATGTCTCCCAATGGCAACATATACACTGTGAATAACATGGAGGAAAGCACAGAAACCTGCGGCACTCCACAAGGCAGAGCAAAGGGAGCAGAGGAAAAAACTCCTGATACTACCGTCTGAGTTCTGCCCATGAGGAAAGAATGGAACCATCTGAGGACTGTCCCCAACAGTCCACAGAGTAGCCACAGGTGTTCTAGCAACATCCCATGGTCCACAGTGTCAAATGCTGCAGAGAGATCAAGGAAGACCAAGATCAAACGGCTTCTCCGATCTCTCGCTATTAGGAGATCATTCAGCACTTGAACCAACGCCATCTCGGTACTGTGCCTCTTCCTGAAACTGGACTGGAGAGAATCATAGACTTCATGGGTGGTAAGAAAGTCATCGAGCTGCAACGCGACTACTTTCTCAATAACCTTGCCCAAAAAGGGCAGGTTAGAGATCAGTCTGTAGTTAGCGAGACAGTCTGGGTCGAGGGAAGATTTCTTTAAAAGGGGAGTCACGATAGCCTCTTTCAGAGACTCTTGGAACACCCCTTGGTCCAATGAACCCTAGACTATCTCAGCAAGAACTGGTCCAATTGCATCCACGCACCCCACAATGAGGCACGTAGGACCAGGATCCAAACTACAGCAAGTTGATCGCAAGCCCTGGACAATCTTCATGATATCCATGATCGCTGGCCGGTCAAAATCTGTCCAGGCAGACTGAGGGCCTGTAGCCTCGCATCGATCACCGCCATGCTCATTTGAATGCGTTTTTCGGATCTCCGACCTGATCTATGACACCTTATCATCAAAGAACCAAGCAAACTCATCACACTTTATTTGTGAAAAAGCTTTCTGACCCCACAGGCAGGCTGGATTGCACAGCCTCTCCACGGTCCAGAAGAGCTGAGCTGGTCGATTTCTTGATGCAGCTATCTCCCTAGACAGGAACTCTGCCTTCTTACGGGAGATTTCTGATTGATAGTCCGTGTAATGGGTGATCAATCTTAGCCTGTCCCCTTCCAGGCTGGATTTCCACCAACAGAGTTCCAATCTTCGCCCTACTCTCCTCAACTCCCTCAATACCCCATCAAACCAAGGGGACCAAGGGCGGAGGGAGAGGGGCCAAACTTGGACAGGTGCAATGGAATCCAGAGCCCTCAGCACCATATTATTATAGTGCACTACTAAGACATCTTATTCCATGCACTCCACAGGCCAACTCAATAGGTCCAGCACTGCCATCAGACCCTCAGGGGTTACTCCCCTCAAAGGGCGGTACCAGACCATCTCCAAAGGGGGTGGTCTCATAGGAGGGACCGCAAAACTGAACCTTATAGAGTGATGGTCCGACCACCCAACTGGTTCCACCACCAGTTCTGTGATCTCCATCCCCAGGGTGAACACCAGATCCAGACAGTGACCCTGAATATGGGTTGCAGCGGTAACAACCTGGGTAAAACCCAATGAAATCATCAGTTGGAGGAAGTTTTGACCAAAATGCGAGAGTTCATCGTCGACCCAGGCTTTGAAATCCCCCAGGACCAACCTCCTGGAGGGTTCCAACACCATATTGACAATGAAGTCTGCAACTTCCTGCAGAAAAACTTTCTCATCACCGGGTGGATGGTAGATGAGTAAGATTCTGCTACCCACACCTGCTGCCATGATACACTCGAAGGATCTAGTGGTCGCCACTGGAATCTCTACAAGGTCCAATTCTGATTTTAAACAAATAGTGACCCCCCACTTCGATCCAGTCTTGGGTGATGTATCACAGAGTACCCATCTGGAACAGCTGACTCCAATATGGGACCAGCATTCTCGTCCAGCCAGGTCTCGGTGATGCAAGCCAGGTCAGATGACTCAACAAGATTATTAATAATTGCTGTCTTGTTCTTTGTTGATCTGGCATTGCATAACACCGCCTGAGTTGGATGAGAGGCCTTGGAGGAATGGGCAACTTGCCCACTATCAGTGGAAGCCTTGGGTATGGGAACCAGGCATCGTGAACCCCTGTCCTGGACCCATTTCTCCTCAGGGTGTCTCCATGACCTCACCACTCTTATCTGCCCACTCCGCTCCTCCCCCCCAGCTGAAGCGCCCCCCCATCTCCTCCATGCAATCCCCAAGGCACGACAACGCCTATATACCTCGGGTTGCAACAGGGGACTGTCGAAGGGGCGCAGGCCCCTCAGCCTGGAGGGGTAGTAGCGCCTGCCCACTGAAACTCGGTCCCAACACATGCTGCCTATTTTAAAAACTACCGTTGAACAACAGATTTTAATTATCACCATCAACGCCACTACCCTATTTAAAATAACTTATACAACAATTTCCAAAAAGAAAACAATAATTAAACTATTTTAAACTAAATTAAACCAAAGCCCCCCCCCCACCTCTCACGTAGCGAGGGAGAGCCTTAACAAAACCAAATAAAACAACTACTATTCCCCTTCAAATAGGTTTTTAGTTCCTCAAAAATAGTTCAAAGGATTTGGACATAAAGCCCCAGCCACTTTTCAGCTTGTGTACCACTGTAGAAATATCCAATTTCAAAACTGTCATATCTTGTATAGTCTTGAAATGGCAAGAACCCTCAGAGTTCTCACCTCTAAAGATTTAACCAGACAGTGATTTTACCTCCAGTTTAGCTCTTACCTTAACCTTACATGAGAACACTGAATTGATATGAAAAGAAGTTAAAAAGATTCAGGCACTCTCACAGCCAGAATCTAACTTTTCCACAAGATGTTCCTGGGAGTGGAATAACAAATAAAACTTCAGCAGTTCAGCAAGCATCTCAAACATCAAAGAGAAAGAGATATTTTTAGAGGGGATACCCAGACAGAGTCCAGCCCATGCCTTCCCAGGGAGGTAATTTAACCGCCAGGGCAGGCCCACCACTACGAGTCCCAGGAACGGCTCGCCCTAAGGCCAGCCACCTGAAAAGGCCTAAGAAACAACGATGAACTGCACCCACCCTCCAGTGGATCCTGCACCAGCATCTCCCACAGCAGGCTTGCCCTACAGCCATCACCTCCCAAGCTGGCACAAGGTTGACCCTCCCTGACCCCCCCTTACCTTCCCAAGGACCAAAGTCCACCAGTAAAACACCGAAAAGGCCCCAGGAGTAAAAATATCCTCCTTCCCGGGACCCACTAGAGCTGGTACTCATGCTGGTCTTTGAAGACTTGGATTTCTGAGGAGGGTATTAACTGTTCCAAACAAGGGAGTACCCTAGGTCCTTCACCACCAGAAACTGAGCGAGCCGCCGAAAGAAAAAAGAAATTAGTTCCCCAGTCCACTCGCACCCACTCCAATGCACAGCACCACGCTGCACAGCAAAACCACGTCACAAATTGAATCCTTCGCACTCAGTAATGAAACGGGCTGCAAAAGAAAGAAGGAATCTGCTCCACAGTCCACAGTCTGCTCCACAGTCCTCTCTTGCTCGTTCCAACGCACAGCACCAAACTGCACGGCAACACTCCTCGGACTCATACCTCTCAACTGTCACACATTACAACGTACATCACTCATTTTAACCCTCAGAAATCCTTTGTCCCACATCAAGGTAGTGATTTTCCACATTTCTCACAGAGGTTTTAAAGCACAAATTCATAATTATCTATTGTGCTCAATTATCAGCAAACATTATTAACATTAGTGCACTGACAGCAATAGTGTTTTGAGCTTGCAGTGCCCTGTTTGATGATATGTCACACATTTTGCTTATTTGTCACACATTTTGGTGAAGAAAGGTTGAGAGGTATGCTCGGACTCCTCAGGCTCACGAAGCTCACAGACGTAAAACACAGGACAAAAACAAAACGGAATGACTGAGTTTTTAAAATAAACAAAACACAATTAAAAGCTATTAGAGTAGTAGCCTTAAAATCGAATGACAAAATTTTAGCATCTGTTGGCTAGCCCAGCATGGCCGCATCTTAGTTGTCTGTGGTGTAGTTATTCTCAATGTCCTGAATTTGCTGAATGCAATCGGCCTGTCAGGATTTCCAGCTGCTTTTGAATCCCCGGTTTGTGCAGAGACTTTGCGATCATGACCGGAGAGCGGTTTGCCTGATACAGTAGAATTTCCTTACATGTAAATGTGCTGCGTATTGAAAGTGGGTCGTGATTTGGTTCCCCACTGTGTGAACTGTGTTCTGCTTGCTGGTACCATAGAATCCTTTACATGTAAATGTGCTGTGTATCGAAAGTGGGTCGTGATTTGGTTCTCCACTGTGTGAACTGTGTTCTGCTTGCTGGAAGCTTTATCCAGCCTAATCGGACTGAATCTTCATTCATCTCTATTTGGCCTGGGCCATGCCACACTGGCCCTGCCAGACTACCCCAATGCACAGAGAAAGCCACTGAAGAGAGACCTGCCTGGGGATCAGCCCCCTGCTCCACACTTGAACAGGAATGACGCTTTGGCAAATCATGTGGACCCTGCTTCTCCTTGCACTCCAGATTGACCACCTGCTGTCTCGATTTTCAACCAGCCTGTGTCCAGTCTTGGGTATCATGAGTAATCATCAGGGTAGCTCCCTGCAATAACAGCCTAATCTAAAAGTGTGTCATCTGATTGTCTTGTTTTCTTTTAACGAACTGAGCCCTCCGGCTCTGGATTACAAATAGTGTGTGTTGTGCATGCTGTTTTCTTCCATCACAGGGCCCCAATCAGCTGCAACATTCCTGGCTAGCCCACCGTTCTCCATCTGGGTGCCCAGAGTGTGTTACTGTTTATGGACCCTGAAGTGCATGCATAACTGTTTGATTGATAGAGCCTTTAAGCAAATTAACCTGATTATGCCCCTCCCTTGTTCAAGCCCCTTAAATAAATCAGATCTAACTCTTTTTTGCATTTACCCTGACTGTGGTTCCAGTTTGTGCAAGGTACTGTACTTCTGTTATTTGCTGTGTATAACCTTGTTTTACAGGGGGTCCCCAGGGCCTGGCCAGAGGAAAGCCCTGGTGGTAAGTGCAAACAGTGTGGGTACTTGTGTGGTGTATCAGGGGTATTGTGAAAGTGATTATTGTGTATTGTTCTGGCCACTAGTAAGGAAAGAGGGGGATTACAGTGTCTCGGAGGGCTGTGCCCAGGTTAGCTTGACCACTACCAACCCTGACCTCCGGGTGGAGGCACCCGTTTCAGAACTCAGGCCCCTTAACCTGCTACTAGCCAAGCAGGCAGGGGTAGTAGCCCTTGGGATAGCACCACCTAGGAGTTACACAAGCAATGGACACATTCCTGAAGGAGGCAAAAGAAGCAGCCATGCCCCTGATAGACTGGCCTTTAACTGGCCCCAGTAAAGGCTTGTCGTACTTGCGGTAACAATAAACAATGCAATTGACTAACCATTTGGACAAACATTGTTTTGAAACAGGAGCCTCTTCTTTCCTAGGAATGAAACAAACAACTGATAGGATTTTCTAATGGCACAGGTGCGGTCTAAATAATAGTCAAGCACCCGGGTGGACATCCAGAGTATGAAGTAAGGCCTCCCCTCGATTTGAATACTCTGGGTAATACATAGGCAGGTGAATGTCTTGATTCAGAGCAAACTCAGACACCACCTTAGGTAGAAACTTAGGATTAGTCTGCAAGGACACTCTGTCCTTGTGGAAAACATAATAAGGCTCTTTACACATCAGAGCCTGAAGCTCGGAAGTCCTTTGAGCAAAAGTAATAGCGACTAAAAGCAATTCTTTCCACAGCAGAAAGCGTAGCTCCCAACTTGCAGTAGGTTCAAAGGGAAGCAAAGTAAGCTTGTCTGAAACAAACAAAAGGTCCAAGGGAGGGACAGGGTCCCTGATGGGGAGGTTTCAGATGCAGTATGCCCCACAAGAAAGTGTGGGAGAGGTCCAGCTGGGCAAGATTCTTGTCTTTGATAGGTGCATGGTACGTACAGATGGCAGATAAGTGCACCTTAAGTGAAGAGTAACTCAGACCTGAGTCCGACAGGGAAAGGAGGCACTGTAGAACAGGATTAGCTGGACAGGAGAAGGGCTACAGGTGATGAGCGGTGGCCCATATACAGAACCGCTTCCACTTCTTAGCATAAGTGGCTCTAGTGGATGGTTTCCGGGCTGCTACTAGGACATCTGCCACCTGGGAGGAAACCCCAAATCGGGCAACTGCTATGTCTGCAAGAGCCAAGCATGAAGGTGCAATGGCTTGAGATCTGGATGGACCAGAGTGCCCTGCTCCTGGGACAGCAAATAGGAGCACAGAGGCAGGGGAATTGGAGGCTCCACTGCTAGTTGTTGGAGGAGTGGAAACCATACCTGGCTCAGTCAGTAAGGGGCAATTAGGATCATCTCTGTACCCTCTGACTGCAACCTGAGAAGTACTCTCTGTAAGTAATGGAAAGGGAGAGAAGGCATATAGAAACATCCCTGTCCAGGAGAGGGACAACGCGTCTTGCCAGAAAACACCAGGCACTGGATCTAGCAAGCAGAAACTAGGCAGTTTTGCATCGGATGGGGACGTGAAGAGGTCCAGCTTGGGATGGCCCCATCTGTCAATGAGATCTTTGACCATGGAGAGAAGAAGCTCCCGTTCATGTGCCTTTGGCTGAGATCAGCTCAAGCTGTCAGACAAGGTGTTTTGAATGCCTGGAACATGCACAGCAGTCAGGTCCAGGTGATGCTCTATGGCCCAATACCAGACTGTCATGGCCTCCCTGCAGAGGGGATAAAAATGCATTCCCTCCTGCTTGTTTATTTAAAAGACCACAAACATATTGTCAGTCTGGACCAAAAGAGGGCCCAGGAGCAGGTTCGTCTGAAAGCCCTGCAAGGCATACAGAATCACCCGTATCTTCAAAACATTGACGTGGAGATGCTACTCCTGTGGGGATCACGTCTCCTGAGTCTGACGGTCTGCCAGATGAGTGCCCCCACCCTGGCTCGATGCATCTGTGGTAAGGATCTGGTGAGGTGGCCATTCAAAAGTGATTCCCCCTTGGAGAGGTTCAACTACCACATCAAAGTCTGTCACACAGAGTTGGAGACTGACTCCAGTTGCTCCAAATCATCTGTGCACTGATCCATTGGACCTGAAGGTCCACTGGTCTACACTCATGTGCAGACAAGCCAGGGGAACCATTGGAATGGCTGCCGCCATATGTCCAAGCAGCCTTAGAAATGATTTGGCTGGGACCTGGCGAGATGATGATGAGTCCAGTTGAGCCTGTGCCTGAAGGCGTTCTGCCCTGTCTGTGGGCAGAAAAGCTCTGCCTTGGCCAGTGTTCAGGACTGCCCTGTTGTGCTGAAGTCTCTGACTTGGCCAAGGGAAGGATTTGGAAAGATTTAGAGTGATCCCCAGATACCAGAACAGAATGAAACTTACCTCTATGGTTCTGAGCAACTGTTCCTTGGTGGGAGCTGTCAGAAGCCAATCATCCAGATAAGGGAAGACATAATGGCCTTCCCTTCTTAAGACCACAGCCACTACCATGAGGCATTTTGTAAGGACTCAGGGAGCCGAGGACAGGCTGAACGGCAGAGCCCAAAACTGGTAATGGTTTCCTTGAAAATGGAAGTGAAGGAACCCCCTGTGGGATGGGAAGACCAAGATGTGAAGATAAGCATCCTGCATGTATTGAGAACAGATCCAATCCCCCGATGAAGTAGGGGGAGAAGGCAGGGGAGAGTGACTATCCTGAATCGTTTGTATTCTATGTGCTGGTTCAGGTGGTTGAGGTCTAGGATGGGACACAGGTCCCAGTTCTCTTTGGGACCAAGAAGAAATGAGAATAGAATCCCTTCCCTCGTTGTGCCAGCGGAATGGGCGCTATGGTCTGCTTTTGCAGGAGTACCTGAATCTCCTCTTGGAGGAGGATGATATGAGCCTGAAGGTAATGGGAGAGCAATGGGGGACAGTCTGAGGGCACCTCCAAGAACTCTAGAGTGTGCCCCTTTTCCACTAACTGAAGAACCCATTGATCTGAGGTTATTCTGTGCCATCCTCTATGTAGAAAAAGCGACCTTACCGCCTCCCTCAGGTTTCGTCTGGGGAGGGGTTTGAAATAGAGTCAGGCTGGGAGCAGGGGACAGGCAATGTGGCCTGGGAGGCATACCTCTCAAGTGTACCAGATTTTGCATGACATCCCGGATTCTGAGCCCTGCAGTCTACCTGTACCACCGCCCTGCATTTGCCATTTTATTTCCGCATCGGAACGCCAAACCACGCGGCCACACCGTTCTCAGCATTCCACTGATTCTGTTGTTTAATCCTCCTCGGCTGGCCCCTCGTCTCCTCCAATTAAATCTCTGGCACCCCTCACTTCTGTCATAGTAATAATGACGTTGGTGTGGGGGGCGGGCTTGGGGAGGTGTCGTGAGAGAGAGAGAGAGAGAGGGGAGCATAGCCAGGTCACCCTGTCCCACCAGCGCTGCTGTGCTGTATTAGGTCCCCCCTCAGGTCTGCTGCCAGGCTAGTAAAGCAGCCTGCTGCCCAGAGGGGGAACCATAGCATCGGCACTGTTTTGTGGGTAGGGCCGGTATACTGAAGTACCTGAAGGCACCAATCGCTGTGCTAGGAAGGAAGGAAGGAAGGAAGGGAAGGAAGCCGGAGCCTGGAACAACAAGCCGCACTGAAGCACACCCCAGACAGAGAGCGAGGAAGCAGCAGAAGAATGCCACCAGAGACCAACCCAACTGTGGGGGGGTTAGTATTCAGTTTGTTTTTTGTGCCAATTTTGGTTGTTTTGGGGGGATGAGATGGGCTGGGGTTCTCTTGGTGAGGGCCCATACTAGTGATTTGAACCTTCAGAAATCAGCTCTAATATTCCTGAAAGGGACTTTGTTCAGTTTCTTCACCCCTTGCAGCCCAGCTGAGGTGCAGCACCATGTTGCTACTGAGGCAGCTTGTCAGCTGGAAAGGGGCAGACGCCAGAGCTCAGCCTATTTGGTGCAGGCCACATCTTGTGCTGTGGTGGGATATAGAAACATAGAAACATAGAAGTTGATGGCAGATAAGGACCGCAAGGCCCATCCAGTCTGCCCTTTTCTTTTTCTACCTTATAAATGTGCCATCGGCCTTTGCTCTGTCAGTGGCCTATCTATTCATAGTCATTTGTATTGCTCCCTTATGCCTATCCACGCCTGTTTGAAGCCCTGCACTGTATTCATAGCCACCACTTCTTGTGGTAAGCCATTCCATGCATCCACCACCCTTTCTGTGAAAAAGATTTCCTCACATTCCCCTTAATCGGACCCCTCTAATCTCATGTTGTGTCCTCTTGTCCTGCTATTTTTCTTATATTTAAACATGTTAGACTCTTTCACCTTGTTAATGCCCTTAAGGTGTTTGAATGCCTCGATCATATCACCTCTCCCTCCTTTGCTCAAGGGTATACATATTGAGCTCTGTTAATCTGTCCTCATATGTCTTCTGATGCAGTCCCTGCACCATTTGGTTGCCCTTCTCTGGACTGCCTCAATTTGGTTAATGTTCTTGTGAAGGTGTGGCCTCCAATACTGCATGCAGTACTCCAGATGGGGCCTAACCAGTGTCTTGTAAAGAGGGATTATTACCTCCCTCTTACGACTTGTGATACCCCTACTAATACACCCTAACACCCCCCTAGCCTTACATACTGCTTTAGAGGTCTGCTTGGATGATTTCAGGTCATCAGTGATGATGATGCCCAAGTCTCTTTCTTCCTTTGTGACTGCTAGCAACTCCCCTCCCAGCCTATAGGTGGCTTCAGGGTTTCTTTTCCCTATGTGCATGATTTTGCACTTCTTTGCATTAAATCCCAGTTGCCACTCTTCTGACCATTTTGCTAGTTTATCCAGATCTCTTCTCATTCTGCCCACCCCATCTGGATCATCTACTCTGTTGCAGATCTTGGTGTCATCTGCAAACAGACAAGCCTTACCCTCTAGTTCATCTGCAAGGTCACTAATGAAGATGTTGAAGAGGACTGGCCCCAGGACTGATCCTGAGGTACCCACTTGTGACTTGCATCTCTTCTGACTGTATACCATTTACCACCACTCTCTGTTTTCTGCCCGTCAACCAGTTTGCCACCCAGTTGACCAACTTCTGACCCACCCGAGCCTACCCAGCTTATTTATCAATCTTCTATGTGGAACAGTGTCAAAAGCTTTGCTGAAGTCAAGGTAGGCGACATCAACTGCTCCCCTTTGGTCCATCACTCTGGTTACCCAGTCAAAGAAATATATGAGATTAGTTTGACAGGACCTTCCTTTTGTAAACCCATGCTGTCTTGGATCCTGTGCCCCTATGGATTCCAGGTGTTGCACTATCCTTTCCTTAAGGAGTGCCTCCATAATCTTGCCCACTACTGAGGTAAGACTGACTGGTCTGTAGTTCCCCGCCTCCTCCCTGCTACCACTCTTGTGGAGCGGGATCACATGAGCCCTTCTCCAGTCTTCTGGGACCTCTCCTGTGCTCAGAGACTCACTAAACAGTTATGCTAATGGCTCTGCTAGTTCCACCTTTAGCTCCTTAAGTACCCTGGGATGTATGCCATCAGGTCCCATTGCCTTATCCACCATGAGCTTAGCAAGCTCTTGTAGGACCCTTTCTTTTGTGAAGGGAGTAGTGCTCACCTCCTCCCCCCCGTGTCCATGATGCTGAGCTGTGGGCCCTGCCCTACCTTCTCTTCAGTGAATACTGAGCAAAAGTATCTATTTAGGATAGATGCCTTTACAGGGTCCTCCTCCTCACATGCTCCCTTTTCTCCATTAAGCTTAACAATACCCCTCTAGACTTTCTCCTTTCACTAATGTATCTATAGAAAGTCTTGTCACCTTCTTTACTGTTAGGTACTAGTGTTTCCTCAGTTTGGGACTTTGCCTGCCTTACTGCTTCCCTGCTTCCCTTAGGGCAGTTTGGTATGCCTCCTATCTTCATCCGCTGTGTTCCCTTATATTTCCTGAAGGCCAGCCTTTTGGCTCTGACCTTTTCTGCTACTGTATTTGAGAACCAAAGCGGTTTCCTTCTTCTTTTGCACTTCCTTTTCTGTCTAACACAATGGGATGTTGCTTCAAGTATTGCATCCTTAATGCTTGCCCACTTTGCCTGTACCCCTCACTTGTGTTTCTTTTTGCCAGGGCTAGCTTAACTCTGTTGGCCATCTTATCAAAGTCAGCTCCTCTGAAGTCCCATATTTTTGCCTTGGAATGGGATGATTTAGATGTAGTAGCCAAATTGAACCATACCATGTGATGGTCACTGCCCCCAGGTGACCTTCTACCTGGAGATCTGTGATCCCTTCCCTGTTAGTCAGTACTAGATCTAGGATAGCTCTGTCTCTTGTGGGTTGCTGTACCAGTTGTTTGAGGCCCTCCTTGCAGGAATCCACTATGTGTCTAGTTCTGGCAGATGTTCCTGCTGGTATTGACCAATCTGCATCCGCATGTTGAAGTCTCCATTATCAGAACCTCCTTTAGCTGTCATGTTTTGTATATCTTCTAACAGTAATGTATCTATGTCCTCCCTGGTCTGGGGCCTGTAGACAACCCAGTTCTTATGGCTGTTCCATTTCCTGTTTCCAGGGTGACCCACAGTTCTCCTGGCTCCTTATGTGTATTCTGAATTTCTGTAGCTTTGATATTTTCATTGACATACAGGGCCACTCCTCCCCCCCTTTTTGCACCTCGGTCTCTTCTGAACAATACATAGCCAGGTACTGAAGTCTCCCAAGTGTGGTTACTGGTAAACCACGTCTCACTAATTGCTACTATGTCCAGTTTAGCCTCTGACATTATTGCCTGCAGGTCTGGGATCTTATTTCCCAGGCTGTGAGCATTTGTGTACATGATTTTCCATTGGCCAGATTTTGGTGTGTTAGTTGTTGGGTGAGGTTTGACATTACCCCTGTGCGTTGTATGGGGAGACAAACCTTTTTTCTTACCTGGCGATGCAAATGAAATGCAAACATGCTGAATCCCTGTTTGACCACTAGCTGAGGGAGGAGGGGTGTTCTTCCCATTCAACGTATGGGGTGCTGCACCCCTCTCCCCATTTGCTAGTTTAAATATTCTGCAAAGACGTCAAACTTCTGCCTCAATGCAGTGACTCCCTCCTTAGTCAGATGCAGTCCATCAAATTTAAAGAACTTTCGCTCCCAGAACTGTTACCAGTTCCCTACAAATTTGTGTCCTTTTTCCTGGCACCAGCCCTTGAGCCACGTGTTTAGCTCTCCTATCTCCCCTTCTCTGACCTTCCGTCCATCTGCTGCCCTCTCCCAGACTGGCAGGATCTCAGAGAAGGAGATGCCGGTCGAAATAGATGATAGTTTGTCACCCAGCCTGGTCAGGTGCTCCTTGGTCTCCACAACTGACCGGCTGGCGAAATCATTAGTCCCTATGTGTACTAGGACATCAATGTTTTCTCCTGGTTTGTGAACAATTTTAGCAATGCAGTCAGTGTCTCTCCATGCTGATGTACCTGGGAGACATCTGACCATTACCCCTGGCTGGAGATGGGTATCAACTCCCCAAATCATGGAGTCTTCTATGATCAGAAGTTTTTTCGATTTCCTTTTTGCTTTTTTTGTTTTGGTTCCTGATTTGGGTGAGTTTTGTTGTGCTAGCTCATGTGCTGCAATGTCCTGCTCTGCAGTGTCTTCTGCCTCTTTGTTTGATTTCAGAGATAGAGGCAGATACCTGTTTGTAGTGTTTATATGGTTTTTGGAGGTAATATGTTGGAGAGCAGAGAGTGATGGGGGATTCGACCCTGAGATCACACGTGTCACAGGCTCACAGCCAAGGATCTAACCACAACTATAAACTATTCTCAGTGTTGAAAGGTATTCCTCCTCTCTGAGAATATATTAATTTCTAATTTATGAAAACAAGCTGCAATGGTGTTCTCTGTAAGCTTCAACACATTTGCTTTCATAGGCATTTAAAACAAAAATCTGTCATTTTTGTTTACAAATAATATTCCAAGCAATTTAGGTTCTCTCTGACAGACTGGAATGCTTACATGAAATATTCTGGCAGCATTTCAAATTCTGGCTAACAGTATTTGAAACTCTTAGCTAAATAGATTAGTAAATGACTGTGGATAAGTATGCTGTTTTGTGCAGGGGTACCCCATCCCCCTTTCTGTATTGCAACACAGAAAATTCTTGCGAAGACTAAAACAACATACAGGGCAGGACAGTGCTGTTATATGGAGGGTCCACTGCTTTTCAGTATGGGCTGAATTTGTGCTGCAGCTGAGTGTGTTTCTGCAGCTCCTGACCTCTTGTTCTTCTGAGCAACTCCATAGTGCCGTGGCCCATGCTTTCTAACTTGCACATGACGTCCTGCTCGCCAGTCGTGCTTCCACCTTCTACTACCATCACCTTTGTTTAGACTGGCAGTATAGCCTAGAGGTTAGAGTAGCAAGCAGCGGTGAGTGAACTTAGGACTTACAGACATGGGTTTGATTCTCACAACCTCCACTTACATACTGTGTCTGTGTGATTCTGAGCAAGTCACTACCAGCCCAAAGCTCTGAGGTACGACACTCCGTGCGCTGTGAAAAAATGGGTGTACCACATTTCTGCCATTTGTCACACATTTTGTAGCCCTTTGTCACACACTGTCAGGTTGGGAGGTTGAGAGGTATGCTGGGAGGTCCTAGGAGCTCTGGGGGCTGAACCTCCATGACTTGGGTAGTGGCTTTTCTCTTAAAGGCACTTCTGGGTTGTTGGCCCCTGGATTGCTGTTTGGAGGGGTGACAAAAGGACTGCCGCTGGGAGGATTTAGGCCAAAACCGGTATAAAATTTGTACTGAACGCAACACCTTGCTAGACTCCTGTAAGTGAGTGATTATGTTTTGGGAATCCTTGGCGAACAGAAAGGGACCCCTGAAAGGGGCATCTAGGATCTTGGATAGCATATACAGAACTCACCCAGGTTGCAGTGGCAGTTAGAGACAAAATATCAAGCCTCTACCGCACCCAAATGGTCACCCAAGCCATAAGGCTAAATTACAGGACAGTCTCAAGCACTCTGATCGACTGACTCCTCTCCACCAGCCCTGACCATGTCTCTGAGGTCTCAGTACTACCGGACTCCCTAAATGACAGTTCCCCAGTAATGTGCACCTGGACTAATATGTTTACAAAGCACACTCCCCAGCCCACCAGAACTCGCTAACTGACTGGTCCCCACTCGACAACGCCAATGACAGTAACCAAGCTCTTGATTACTTCTGCTCTATCTTTACAAATTCTTGGGTTATCTTCACCCCCTACAAATCCAAAAAAGTAAGAGGGACCAGTAACCCCTGGCTCTCATCCCCATTAATCGACCTCATGTGATTCAGGGACAACTGGTGGCATAGGGTAAAGGCATCTGGAAATATGACTGATCACACTGCCTACAAAGCAGCTAGAAATAAATGCATGAGATTGATCAGGATGGCAAAGGCCTCTTACTATAAAGATCTTTTAAACAGAAGTTGGGGATGCAGAAAGGAGTTCTGGAACTCGGTGAAAATCCTTATGGGCATGGATCTCCAAGGCACCATCCAACCTTATAGTTACCTCGTCAGGGACACTCCAGGAACATAGTGACATGGCAAATGCATTTAATACCGCTTTCAAAGACCTAAGTGCTGTGCTGCCCAGGGACTATCTCTCCACCCCATTGACCAGACAGCTCCCCCACTTGAGCCCACTGCCCTCTACTCCCAATGGCACACCGCCTTTCTACTTCAGACACCTAACCAGGGCTGAGATCCTTAGGTATGTCAAATGGATATTGGGCAAGACCAGAATGGGGAGTGACACTATCGATATGAAGTTAGTTGCACTAACATTAAACAAATTAGCTGAACCACTTACCAAAATCTTTAACACATCCTTGAGAATGGGCATATTCCTGGACAAATAGAAGGCAGCAATTCTCACGTTGGTTCACAAAAGCAGAGATAGAACAAGCCTCTCAAACTTTAGACCCATCTCCATTTTGCCACCTCTTTCCAAAGCATTGGAACAGGTGGTATCTGACCAACTCACAGAATACTTGGAGAAACACAATCTACTATGCTCTCAGCAGCATGGCTTCCGTAAACACCACTCCACCCAAACCGCCCTGGCTGACTACACCACACAGATCTATGAGGCAATAGATAATGGAAGGGCAGTGGGGTCTATATTCATAGACCTCACTAAGGCATTTAACACTGACAACCACCAACTCCTTCTACAATGTCTCCTATCCATTGCCCTCTCATCTAACACTGTTACCTGGTTTGAAAGCTACCCGTCTCACAGAACACAATGTGTGAAGATCTTCAACACACTCTCTGAGCTTAGGGAACTCAGCTTTGGAGTCCCCCCAAGGTTCAATACTGGGACTGCTCTTGTTTAGTCTATTTATAAACTCCCTACCATCTGCCTGCCCAGCACACATGGTGCTTTATGCTGATGATGTGGTCATTTCAGCTTCTGGTAGGGAAATATCCGCAATCATCACTGATCTGCAGGCCAATTTCCAAAGACTGGAATCCTGGTGTTAGCAACATAAACTCTTACTCAACTACAAAAAAACGAACGTTATGCCCTTTACAGTGTCTCAGAACAAGAAAAAGCATGGTGCCTTACAAATAATGAGACAGAATGGTGAGTTGCTGGAGCAGGTCGACACCTTCAAATATCTAGGTGTTCACCTTAATGACACGCTCACCTTCTCAACACATATTGAATAGGTCGTTAAAACAGCTAACACCAAACTGGGTGTTCTATATTGATGCAGACACTCCATGCTTCCGGAAGCCCTGAAACTGTCAGTGGCAGCTCTGTGCTATCTACCATTGATTAAGGGCTGGTAATCTATGGTGCTGGGTCAGATACCGCTCTTAGAAGGATCATTACCCTCCTCAACAAGGTTTGTTGACTGGTCCTTGGGGCTGACCATCTGACGCATACATGTGCACTGTATGCAGAGATGGCTCCCCCTCCATCTCAGAATCAAATATCAGGCCTGCCTACTGGGAAAAAAATCATTGCTTGGCCTTATGCCAGAATCCACCTCAAGATATTCAGAAACACTCAACCGTAAACACCAGAAGTGTGACCAAAGGGGTGTTTCTTGTGCCCTTTAAGCACACCACATTCACACAATGATCCCTTTCCTACCAGGGTCCTAGATGGCTTAACGACCTCCCTACCGAACTCCTTGGTGTTAGCAAAATTAGTCAGTTCAAGTCTGGACTCCGCAGTCTCCTGGCATGTGAAGCTGACTGCAATTGTTATCTATAACCTTGCCACCAATGGGCTTTCTACCTTCTCAGCTCCCCTACTGTCTTGTCTTACCTCTCCCCTTCTCCCCACCCTTACCTTCCTCCTCTCCCCCTACTTGACAATGCCTCCCTGGCTGCCATTCTCTCTAATATAAAGTCCAAGTCTGGGATCTGTTCGCCAACCCCAAGTCCATATAAGAGTAATTCCACACTTTCACAGTGTAGTTGTTGCTATCCCTTGCACTTTCTGATTACACTTTAGTAACCAATCATACTGCTGTGTTTTTTGTAACCATTTCTGTATATTGTTCATGACTTTGTACCTTCGTCTCTGTACTCTGTTAATCTGACTTGGAACCTTTATAAACGATCCTATGGCTCAAAGGTATTTAATCTGAATCTAAATAAATAAATAAAAAATAAATAAACATTTGGAGCAAAACTGGAGATTCTGAGCCAAGAGTAGCGATGAAGACAAACTGCCATAGCCGCAGCTCTGCCTGCGGAGTCTGCTGAGCTATAGGAGGCTTGGAGAATGTGTGTCCCAACATCCGAGCCCAATCTGAAAAGGTGCAGCAGCTCAGTCTTGCCAGGAGCATCAGGCTGAGCCTGTGCTACCACCAAAGCCTTCTCCCAAAGGGTGTTCTGGTATTGGACCATGTGGGTCAGAAAGTTCAGGGAATGGATAGTGCAAGTAGAAGAGGCATAGACCTTCTTGCCAAATTGGTCTTTCTGTCTGGAGTCTTTGTCGAGAGGCTGAGAGCTAATGTGCCATGGCCACTTAGAGCAGTCATGATCAGTGTTAATGACTCCAGAGTCAGTGTCTGGGTGCTCCCCATCCAAAGGTTTCACCCCTTGGAGCATCGTATAAGTGATCCACCTTCTTGGATGTCGCCAGAGTAGAAGATAGATGCTTTCAGGCAACCCTATTGATGTGCTTGAAGAAATCAATAAGGAGTGGAACAATCAAGGGTAGTGACTCCTTTTTATGGAGAAACATGACTAGCCAACATCGCTCAGGATCCACTTCTCCCATGTCCCATAAGGGACTAGATGTGCCTCATTACCTCCATAAAAGTAGGGTCATCTGGAGGAGATCACTGGGTATCCTTGGACTCATCTGGTTCTGACAGTAAGTCAGGGCCATCAGACTCATCTGAAGAGGAGGAGGAGGAGAAGGAATATCTTCCTGACTCTTCTGAATTTGTGGAAGGAGAGGGCGAGCGACGATGCCTTCATCAGTTAGTCCTCGGCTTGCTGATGCCAGCTCAGTCAGGCTGTTGGGTAGGAACTTTAGGAGGTGGCACTGGAGCTTTCCAAGGGAGGACCTGATCCTTTTCCAAATTTGGAGGAGGGTCCTTAGGAGTCAGAGTAGGGGGCTCCTTCAGGGACTTCTTGTCCTTAAAGTACCCCCACCAAGCTGCAAAAAGGGCATTAAGATCTGTGGGTGGATACTGAGGTGTGACTGGGGGAGCCAGTGTTGGTGGGGTAGTATCAGAGGGCCCCAGTGTCAGTTCCTTAGGGTTTGGTAACCCGGGCATTGGGTTAATGGGTGTCGGTACCTGGGGCACAGAGCCATCCATCACTGGTCTGTCATGAATAGATAGACCAGGCATCAGATGAGTGGCGACAGGGTCGACCAACAACAGTGGAGGGTTATTGGACAATGGCTGAGGCATCACTGGAGTTGAAGGCATCAGCCAGACAGGCATGGGCTGATGCCAGTCTGGTGATGCAGCCAGTGCCAACCTCAAAGGAGAAACCTGTCCCAGGGAGCTAACTCACGAGCAGGGCAGAGGTGTCACTCTCATGGGGGAAGTGAGTGCATGCCCTTGGAATTGCTTGGTGGCATCTTTCCCTAAAGTCGGGGCTGACTTAGCTGATGCCCGGACCGAGCAGGTTATAGGTAAAGACCTGTTGCCCAAGGAGAACCTAGTCAACTCACCTGATTGACCCACCTGGCTGACGACCCACCTGATGTAAGAGCCTGAGTGTCAGGGGCTGAGAGGCTGGAGATGAAGTCTCGATACCAGAGAACCACCACCTGAGATGGTGATGAGAGTGGGTGGTTTGACCACTGGAAGCCTGAAGGGAGTAAGGGCTGCTGGAGTGGAAGGGGCCAACTTCCTATGGGAGGAAGACCCACACTTGGTTCCCAATTTTTGCAGGGACCTGGAGCAGGAAACTGACCGGGGTTTGTCCCTATGCTTCTCCTGATGTTTGTGCTTTCTGCTGGACTTCTTCTCCTTGTGAGATGAAGAGGAATTCGAAGCCCCAGAGGCCGGAGAACAAGAGGTGCTTTTGTGGAGTTCCTTCTCCATTGCTGATGGTCTCTGCTGCAGCAGAAAAGCTTCCAGGGAATTCTTTAAGATATGGAAGAAATAATAAAAAATAAAAGACTATTTTCATAAGGATTTGGAATTTGGCTGGAGTGCCTTTATTGTTTATAGTCTTCTGGCAGCGTAGCCTGGTGCACTGGTTAAAATCCTGGTAGTGCTGGTAGGCTTCAGTGTCATGGTCTGGCTCTAGGCACAGCACACAAGAAGTGTGACCGTCCTTGTGGAGAACCTGCTTTCCACATGCACACTTCATCTACTGCTGCTCCAAGGAGGATACAGAAGAAGACATACAAGAAAATGCTGAAAATGGAAGAATACAAGTAAAATAATAAAGCACTGGTAAACATGGAGAAAATGGCAGTCAACTATAGCAGAAGGAGTCTGTGAAGGTCTGACTTGCGTGGGTCGATGGCGGGAAAAGAACTGATGTTAGGCTGGGGGCCAACCCCTTTTATATCATAGGCGGATGTCGGGGCGTGCCAAGGTCAGGGGGTGGTCCCCCGTTGTATACTGCTAGCTAGAGGTTTTCCATGGGGTTCTGGCACCTGACAGCTTCAGTCCTAATGGTGTTGCCTGCTGCAAGAGCATCCTCAAAGTGAGATCATCCCATTCTGTATATCAGTACAGAACTGCATGACAGAAAGAAAAAGTACTGTACTACTGAAAAAGAATGCCTTGCTGCAAAATGGGCAATGGAGTTCCTTAAGTTTTATTTGCTAACAGCCAGGGCCCTTCAGAAGGTGAGGGAGCCTGGGATAATTCCTGGGCCCAGCACCAAAAAGGGGTCCAGGCCCCTGCATGCTACTGTACACTGCTGCATGGGACCCCAGAGTCTGAACTTTTCCCAGGGCCCAGAATTCCTCTCAAGGGGCCTGCTAGCAGTTGACTTTGTACTTATAACAGATCATAATCCTCTCTGTTGGCTTAATCAAATGAAGAATAACAATCTCAGATCACAAAGTGGTACCTGGCACCATAGCCATTTAAATTTAAAGTGATGCACAGATCTGCAAAACAGAATATCAATGCTGATTTTCTGTCAAAATATGGTTTAGGAATTGAGAATAATTTAGAAGGTTGAAAGCATCTTTGTGCTTAACTGAAATGTTTTCTGTAAAAGGTGTCATGAAAAAGGTACACTGCAAATGTAAAAAACTATAAATGCTATACAGTAGTATTAAAATGATCCATGACAGTCGGTCCACAAATTCATTGTCGACCGACTTTACAGCAACAGCTTTATTTCGATTGCAATTATGGTCAGCATAAAGGCAGTCACTTTTGACTGTGTTTTCTTCAGGGGACTTTGCCCCCGCACCCCCCGTAAATAAAATAATCAACTCTGAGTTGGAGTTGATTTGGGGAGGGGATGTAAGACCCCCAGAAACAGTGCCGGGGTCCCATGTTGACACTACAGTGACCTGGGGCTGTTATCGCTGTAGCATCAGTCATGGTAAAATTTTCACCGTAGCAATGGTATACTGTATTGAAAGAGGAACAAAAGAAGGTTTGGAAACCTGTTTCTAAAAGAAAAAGAAAAAGACTCCCTCTTAAGGGAAGGGGGGTATGTAATATGGTTGCATAAGACCCTGTCCCATTTGTTATACAGAGAGAGCTTTAAGCAAGGATCTATTTTTCTGTCCTCTCCTATTCTGTTACTTGTCTATCTTTTATCTGTCTGATTGTGCAATCAAATGTTCCTTCTGGAACCTCTGAACTGGTCACTCTGATGGTCCCACAATTTCCCCCTGTTATCTCCCTTCGTTTCTTGCTGCTTCTGTTCTTTCTTTCTCCCCGTGCTTATCTGCTGTTAAAACCTATATGTGATTTTTTATGTGAAATGGAGATCCCTTGGTTTGAAAATGTATATAGTTATATTGTTGAAATGAATTGCAGAAAGTTGTTTAGGATTTGTTAGAAAAGATGGCAAGCTGGAACACAGGAGGTTGACTTTGAGAAACCTTTTGACCTTCCACAAGCTTGTTTTGCAGAGCTGTCAGCAGGAGAAACAGCTCTGACCAGAATGTCTTAATTGGCTGCACCTGTTGAAAAGATTAGATGTACTGGTCATAGAAAAGAAACTGACAAAGTTTGGTACACTGTGTGGAAACAGGAGACGTAGCTTAACGAGAACAGGATACAGAATTTAATTTCCAGCTGAAAACATCTCATAGAAGGAGAACGAGGTTTGTTTAGTTAGAGAGTGAAAGACTGAGATTTAGATTTAGAGATACCCTCAGATGAAGGACTTTGTTTTGATTACCTAGCTGTGTAAGAGCTGTCCTGCACAATTATATATACTTTATTGTTATTGATAATAAAACAATACTTGCAAATTTCATGACTTCTCCAGGTTTGACTGTGCTTTCTGACCTATGCCTTGACGACAAGGATTTTGTTATCGAGAGAGATCGACTCTTGCTCAATGGATTAATGATGGATCAGTAAGTGCCCCACTTCTGTTGCAGGACTTACTACCTGGACCACACCCACTAAAACTAAAAGAACTTAGGATGAACTAGATATTCATTGTATATTAGACTTCTAGGTATATTTATTGTACTAGGGCATTTTTTTCACTTTTTGGCCCCTTTGTTGCACTTGCTCTTTGGACTCAGCCATCAGTAAGTCTGTACCCATTTAAAAAATGGCACGTGGGGGGTACCCTTGAAAAGGCACCAAAAGGGAAGAGAAATACTGGGTGCCTAGTGGTGTATCGCATATCTTTGCTTGCACTGTATTTGCTTTCATAGCTTCAGAATAAAGTGAATCCTTCTGGAACTTCCTGGGTGTGGTGCCATCTTTACTGATGAGTGAATGCATTTGCTGTTTTGTTTTTGCATATACAATTCCTGCCTAGAATTCAGGATTACAGCTCTATACATATATACGAACATACAAAATTTGCCAGCAGAAACAGGCCTTACGGTCTATCAAGTCTGCTCATATGTGCAGCTAGCATCCCTATATTAGAGCTGCCCCCTCCCACAATAACCTCCTGGAACTGATCAGGGTCCTTTACCCAGCCCCACTTCCATGCCCTTTTGAAGCTCCCCATTATCCTACATGCCACCACCACCTCCTCTGGCACAGCATTCCACGTTGACACAACCCTCTCAGTAAAATAATGCCTTCTCATCTCCCTCCTGAACCTGCTTTCCTCCAATGTCAGCCCATGGCCCCTCATGTCCCTTCCCTTCCTCTGCTTAAACAACCCATTTGTGCCAGATTTAATAATAATAATAATAAAACTTTATTTATTAAGCACCTTTCAAGCACCAAGGCGCTGTACCAATGAATATTAGAATCAGAAATATACATATAAAATCAACATTCACAACAGCATCAATTTATAAAGGCCTTACTCCACAAAAAAGTCTTAAAATCCCGCTTAAAGGATTCCACGGTCGTGCATTCCCTAAGCCAGCGAGGAAGAGAGTTCCAGAGGGTTGGGGCTGTAAACACAAAAGCCCTGGCCCCAGAAGACTTCAATATAACCCTCAGAACCTCTAGCAACCCCTCGTCGGCTGAACAGAGCTGTCGTTACGGGGCAGTAAGGAATCAGAAGCTCTTTCAAGTAGTCGGGGCCGAGTCCATGCAGGGCTTTGAAGGTCAAAAGACCTACTTTAAAGGTGATACACCACTGTATAGGCAGCCAGTGCAGATTGCGTAGCACAGGGGTAATATGTGTCCTTCTAGTTACCCCTGTCAATAACCTTGCAGCAGCATTCTGCACTAGCTGCAAGCAGCGGATATCAACCCCAGGAAGCCACAAGTACAGGGAGTTGCAATAGTCAAGGCGTGAGGTCACGAAAGGCATGGACCAACATGGGTAAATCGCTGGATGGAACAAGGTGTTTCACCCTGGCAATATTCCTAAGATGGTAGAATGCAGACTTAACGACTGCTGACACCTGATGACGAAGAGTCAGCCCGTCATCAAGTACCACTCCCAGGTTAAGCACCTGTTCAGAGGTAAGGATCTGATCCCCCCCCAGCAATAAGCCAGAGGGCTGACCAGACTCCAACCCCCGTCCCACGACCCAGGTCAACAACCATGACCTCAGTCTTACCGGCGTTCAACTTTAACCAGCTCGCAATCATCCAGTCATGTATTTCAGCGAGGCAGCTATTAAATACCGAGAGAGCACTAACCTGGTCGGGGCCAAAAGACAGGTAGAGCTGGGAATCATCAGCATAACAGTGAAACCTCAGCCCATACCTTTTTACAATGTCTCCGAGGGGCAGCATGTACACTGCAAACAACATGGGGGAAAGCACCGAGCCCTGGGGGACACCACACTGCAGAGGAAAAGGGTCAGAGGAAAAAATCCCCGACACAACTCTCTGCGTTCTCTCAGATAGAAAAGATGAAAATCATCTGAGCACTGTACTGGACAGTCCACAGATGGACTCCAGATGCTCGAGCAAAACCCCATGGTCTACAGTGTCAAAGGCTGAAGAGAGATCAAGGAGAACCAAGATAGAGTGGTTCCTCTGATCTCTCGCCATCAAGAGATCATTGAGCACCCAAACCAGAGCAGTCTCGGTGCTATGCCTCTTACGAAAACCAGACTGGAGAGGTTCATAGATACTATGGATGGTCAAATGGTCCTCCAGCTGGTTTGCCACTACCTTCTCAATAACCTTCCCAATAAAGGGAAGGTTAGAGATAGGTCTGTAGTTGGAAAAAATATCTGGGTCCAAAGAAGCCTTCTTCAAAAGGGGAGTCACCACAGCTTCCTTTAGGGAACTAGTAAACTCACCCAATTCTAGGGAACACCAGATTATTTGAGCCAGAAATGGGCCTACGATCTCAACACAACCCAAAATCAGGGAGGTAGGACCTGGATCTAAACTACAGCACGTATGGTGCATCCCCTGGATGATCCGCATAATATCGCCGAACATTGGCAGGTCAAACAAACACCAGGAAGCAGAGGATTCCATGGCCAAACGCCGACCAATAGCTTCCCCTTTAGAGTGTGTCAGATGGATCTCGGATCTGATATTGGCAACCTTATTCGCAAAGAATTGAGCGATCTCATCACACTCCTTTTGTGAAAAAGCTCGACGGAGCTGGAGACAGGCTGGGTTGCACAGCCTGTCCACAGTCCTGAAGAGCTGAGCTGGTCGATTCTGAGCAACAGAGATCTCCCTGGACAGGAATTCTGCCTTCTTATGGGAGATCTCTGATTGGTAGAGCCGATAATGCTCCTCCAAACTAAGGCAGTCGACATCTAGAGCAGATTTCCTCCAACGGCACTCTAACCGTCGTCCTACACATCGCAACTCCCTCAAGGACCCATCAAACCATGGGGCCTGAGGGCGGAGAGAGAGGGGACGAACATGGACAGGAGCAATTGAGTCCAGGGCCAAGGAAATGGCCTGATTATAAGCCAAGACCATAGCCTCTGGACCCAAGCTGGCAATCGGAAACTCTGAGAGGTTCAATACCGCCATCAGGTCTTCAGGGCGCACATCCCGTAAAGGGCAGTATCGAACCATCTCCACAGGGGCAGACCTACGAAGGGGAGCACAAAAATTGAAGCCCACGGTGTAGTGATCAGACCAACTGACAGGTTCCACCACCAAATCAGAGGCCTCAATCCCCAGGAGAAAAACTAAATCCAAAGAGTGACCGTGATTATGAGTGGCTGAAGAAACAATCTGTGTAAGGCCCAGTGATGTCATCAACTGGAGGAAGTGCTGACCAAAGGCTGAGAGTTCGTCATCGACCCAGGCATTGAAGTCGCCCAGAACCATCAATCTAGGTGACTCCAATGCCATATCGGTGACGAAGTCTGCCACTTCCTGCAGGAATCGTCTCTCGTCTCCTGGTGGACAGTAGATGAGGGTTATCCTGCAACCCACACCAGCCACTACGGTACACTCAAAGGATTCAGCTTCCTCAACTGGTACACCCGTGAGCCCAACCTGGTCTTAAAACAGACCGCTACTCCCCCCCCCGCCGCGATCCAATCTCGGGCGGTGAATCAACGAGTACCCAGCTGGAACGGTCGCCTCCAGAATGGGACCAGCATTTCCATCCAGCCAGGTCTCAGTGATGCAAGCCAGATCTGCTGTCCCAACAAAATCAGAAATAACAGCTGATTTGTTTTTAATAGATCTGGCATTGCACAACACCACCCGAGTTGGACAGGGCTCCGGAGCCATCCCGACTACTTGCCCATCCAAATAGGTGGAGCCCTTGGGTATGGAGACTAGACATGGATCACCATGTTCCGGGCTCCATTTCGCCTCAGGGCATCTTCTGGACTTAACCAACCCTATACGAAAGGTCCGTTCATTTGCCCTACCGAGTCCACGACCCCCGCCACGCCCACTCCCCTTCCTATGAGCAATACCAAGCACCCGACAGTGCTGGTAGATGGAAAATGGGAGGGGAGGAGGGCAAAAAGGGCGAAGGGCGTGGAGATCAGAAGACGAATAATGCACGACCGGGGCAACTAAAGAACACATAACAAAAGCGGGAAACAAACTAGCTGCTAAACAGCTAAATAAAAGTCCTAATTACCTCTTAGATAAAATACCCACAATTATAATTAAACTAAAAACCCGCCCAATAACATAATCCAAAAACAAATAAACAAAACAAAACTAATAAAAACTACCCAACCCAATAAACCTTCTCACAGCTCCAGGAAGGGGAAAAACAAAATTAGAACTACCGACCATAAATAATCTGTAGACAATTATTAAAGAATCCAAATATATAAGGACAGGGAGGCCCTCTCACTGCACACACTGTCCTTCATATAATGAAACAGGATCCAATAGAAAATAAAATTGCAGTTTTTAGGCACTCTCACTGCCAATGATGATAATGTTAAAAGGTCCAAATATATAAGGACAGTAAGGAAGGCCCTCTCACTGCACGCTCTGTTCTTCATATAATGTAAACAGATTAATCCAATAAAAATCCAATAGTGTTGCGATGATCCAGGTCAGAGTCAAAATATTATAAATGTACATTCAAAGACAGCAGTATGCAGACTCAGTGCAAGTTCATAGATGGAAGAAAAATGTCTCCTA
Organism: Neoceratodus forsteri; assembly: GCA_016271365.2. Classification (NCBI taxonomy): domain Eukaryota; kingdom Metazoa; phylum Chordata; order Ceratodontiformes; family Ceratodontidae; genus Neoceratodus; species Neoceratodus forsteri. The sequence goes on along the minus strand of CM057451.1, from coordinate 256,440,367 downwards.
TAAAGTTGGGGATGTCTACTGACTAAACTGTAAGACACAGGAGGTCCCCCCCCCCCACACCCCAAACTGCCTAATCAGGCCCAGTTATACCACTAAGACCCACAGCTCAGATACCCCAGACCAGACTAATAAGGCGGCCCTAGAGTAACTTAGAAGCCCCCAATAACCCCCAACCTCAAGGAAATAGGAGAAGCTCCTGCTTGGTCCCAGACAGCACAACACAAAGTGCCCAGGCAAAGAAAAAAGGGGAAGGGGTTAAAACCTCCCAAAACCAAAACCAACAATGTGGCACTATTACCCCAAGAAACCTTAAGCACAGCTTGGAATAAAATTTAGAGTCCCAGAGAAACAAAGGACGTCGATCGATGAATCGTGTCCTATTACTCACGATACATCTAAGGCAACAAACTGTTCTTTCAGGCCTGAAATCGTATAACAGTCACAGCAAATCACACCAACTAATCCAGATCTTCACCGAATAAGTCACTGTAGAAACCTTCGCAATATATCCAGCATCGAAAAATGCATCCTGTATCGAATAATGACCAACAATCCCTGGGACTGGAGCCGGCAAATGTTCAACTGAGTCGAAAACTCCCACACACAAAAAACGCCAAGGGAGCAACTGCAAAAAGCAGTAAAATGGCAGCAAAGTCTTATTCCCAGCAGGAATTCACTCGCTCGTTTCCCCAAAGCAAGGGCGAAAAATGTTTAAGTAAGGCTGCTGTAGGCAATAAAACTTGCTTCCCACGCTTGGGGAAAACCGAAACAGCAGTCAACAGCAGGTGATAAAACGACCAAAAAGGGTTACAACTCCCCACTAGAACGCCCTTCAACCATGACCACGAAATGCCGGGATTTGTTGATTCCCCTCAGGTATTTGAAAGTCTCTATTATGTCCCCCCCATCCCTTCTCTTCTCCAGGGTGACCAAGCATAAGTGACTCAGCCTTTCTGCATAGGTTCTGCCTTCCATCCCCTGTATCATTTTTGTCGCCCTGCGCTGCACAGTCTCCAGCAGCTTGATATCCTTCCTCAGGTACGGACGCCAATACTGCATGCAGTACTCCAACTGCGGTCTGACCAAGGACCTGTACAAGGGCAGGATCCCCTCCTTGTGCATGGATGAGAATCCCCCATGCGATGCACCCTAGCATTATAATGGCTCTGGCCACCACCCTCCTGCATTGAGCAGAGTTGTTCATGCTCCCCGTTACTAAGACCCCCAGGTCCTTCTCTTCCTCAGTGACCCCTAACTGCACCCCACCCAGCCAATATTCTCTCCTCTGGTTCCTTGCCCCAAAGTGCATAACTTTACACTTCTTTGCTTTAAATCCCAATTGCCACCTCGTTGACCACTCCTCAAGCCTGGTTTGGTCACCCTGTAGCCTCTGCCACCCCTCTGTGTAATTCACTACAGTTCTCATCTTGGTGTTGTCCGCAAACAGTCTGATCCTGCTCTCTACTCTATGTGCTATATCTGATTTGAACAGTCCAAACAACACCGGCCCCAGCACAGAGCTCTGCGGCACACCACTGGTCACTGGCTTGGGAGATGAGAGTTCCCCCCCCCACCAGCATTCATTGCAGTCTATTTCCTAGCTAATTCCTGATCCAGACAGCCATCTTAGCCCCCACCCCTACGTGTTCCAGCTTTGACCCCAGTTGCCCAGGAGGGACTGAATCAAAGGCCTTGCTGAAATCCAAGTATAGGACATCCACTGCATGGTCCTTGTCCAGTTCCCTTGTCACCCAGTCGTAGTATTGTCAGGTTGGTCTGGCATGCTCTCCCTTAGACGAACCCATGCTGCTGCCCATCCTGGAGATCATTGACCTCCAGGAAGGTTACCAGTCTCTCCTTCAAGATTGATTCCATTAGTTTACCCACTATGAAAGTGAGACTGACTGGTCTGTATTTGTCCGGCTCGTCCTTGGGGCCGCTTTTGTGGATAGACATCACATGGGCCAACTTCCAGTCCTGTGGCACACATCCCATGTCCAGGGAAGTGTTGAACAGGTCAGTCAGTGGCTCAGCCAGCACCCCCGCCATCTCCCTCAACACCTTAGGGTGAATGCGATCAGGTCCTGGTGCCTTATTCACCCTAAGTGCCTTCAGACCTTCCGATACCGTGCTTACCTGAATCACTTAGTCAGTCACCTCCTTCCCCCTCGTTCCCACCTCTCCAGCCCACAGAGGTAGTGGACCTCCTACTTCCCATCATGAACACAGAGTAGAAGTATTCATTCAGTACCTCTGCCTGCTCCCCCTTCTTCTCCCCCACCCCGCCCTTCCTAATCTGAACTATCCAGTCCTTACAAATTTTTTTTTCCCTCACGTACCTAAAGAATTCCTTCTCCTCTTCCCTTACGCCTTGGGTCAGCCTCAACTCCTTGGTGGCCTTGGCCTCCCTTACAACCTGGTTACTTCCTTGGCCTTCCTAGCATACAACTCCTTGTTCTCCCCCCTCCCAGTTCTGTTTATTTGTCTAAAAGCAGCTCTCTTGGCCCTTACCCCCTCCAACACCATCCTGGTCATCCAGCGTGGTACTTTGACCCTGGACTTCTTGCTCAGAGTCCTTGTGCATGTTACAGTAGCCTCTCTCAGGCCAGACTTTATGATCTCCCACTTTTGGCGAACATCCATCTCTGACCTAATTTCTTAAAGGAGCTCCCTCAGTATTTCCCTCATCCTTCCGAAGTCCACCCATCTGAAGTCCACTATCTTTGTTGCTGACCCCACCACGTTCCTGCTCATGCTGAGCCTGAACCACACCGAAAGGTGGTCGCTCCCAGCTAGTGGATCCTCCACCCATAGCTCCTTCAACATCTCTCCATTAGATAGTAGCAGGTCCAATATGTTGCCCAGTCTAGTTGGTTCACCAACCAACTACACCAGGTGACTATTCTGGACTACATCCAGAAGAACCTGTTCCCTGGCACTACAGGTGGCATGGGTTCCCCAGTCCACCCCAGGTAGACTGAGGTCCCTGACAATCACCATACTCCCCTTGCTACACACCCTTCTAATCTGATCCGCCAACTCCCTATCCATCTCTTCACACTGTGCTGGTGGTCTATACATCACCCCTATCCTCAGTTTCCTACCCTTCAGGTCCAGGAACTGCATCCACAGTGCCTCCATGCTCCCCTCCTCCCCCTCTTCCCTTGTGCACCTAATCCCATCCTTTACCAACACTCATGGTTGAAGAACTGGTGCTGTGAGGAAGGGTTTGGATTCATTGGTGACTGGGGACCCACCTGGAGGGAAGGAGGTTTGTTCAAGCCTGACAGCCTGCATCCATCCTGGAGGGGAATCCAAGCACTTAATAGTAAGTTTAAATGCTACATTGACAAGCATTATACTAGCAAAATGGGGTGGCAGGCCAGCAAGGAGGGTACCTACTTGCTCACCCCCCCCCCCACAGCTAACAGTGGAACCAGTGAACCGGAGGAGTGGCTATCTCTACAAAGCATTGTGCAAAAAATGGAGATTAGCACCCAAGAGGTGGATGGGCAGAAAAGGGGCAAAATTCAGCAGAAAGGCAGACAGCAAGGAGAACCAGGGATAAAGGACAACCAAGGAAGGGGCTGAAGTAGAACAGCAAACAGTCTAGGGAGGTCAAAATCATGGAAAGCCATGTGTGCCAATGCCAGGAGCCTTAGCAACAAAATGGAAGATCTGGAGGCTGTCATGGTGCAGTCAGACCTGGACATTGTGACCATCACTGAAACTTGGTGTAATGATAACCATGACTGAGAGATGGCCATACCTGGCTACAACATATTCAGAAGAGGCAGGGCAGGTAGAAAGGGAGGAGGAGTGGCACTGTATGTGAAAAATGACATAAGGGCCACAGAGATCTAGGAGGAACAAAATGGGGAGAGATACTGTGGGTTAAGCTGGGAAGGAAAATGGGGCCAGCCATCCGCACAGGTGTGGTCTATAGACCACCAGCCCAGGAGGAAGAAACAGATAGGAGTTGATGCTAGCCATCCAAAGGATGGCAGACAAGGGTGAGGTAGTACTGGTTGGAGACCTCAATATTCCAGACGGGACGGGAGCATCCCAGCAGCAGCAGCATCAACTAGAGCAGATTTATCCTGGACTCCCTTCAGGGTGCCTTCCTCAAGCAACTGGTCATGGAACCAACTCGGCAGAAGGCAAAACTGGACCTTGTGCTCACAAACAGGGACAGTGTGATGGGGGTAACAGTGGGGGAGCACCTGGGGAACGGTGACCACCTGTCATTGTGGTTTGAAATCACAGAAAGAGCAGAACCAAACCACACAAAAACACGTATCCTGGATTTTAGGGGGCAGACTTCGGGAAAATGGGGAGATACTTGAAAGAGGCATTAAGGGGAATGGGGCAGGAAACAGGGGTTGAGGAACAGTGGGCAGTATTTAAAATGGGGATTACAAGAGCAACAGAATTATGCATTAAGGAGGTTAGCAAGAAAAAAAGGAAGAGGATACCATTATGGTTTTCCAAAGAGGTAGCAAAGAAAGTGAAAGCCAAAAAGATTGCATTCAGGCAATACAAAAATACACAGGCAGAAGGGATAGGGAGAAGTACCAGGAGAAGCAAAGGGAGGTCAGTAAGGGAAGCCAAAGCTCAGACAGAAGAACACATTGCAAAATCAGTGGGTAGAGGGGACAAAACCTTTTACAGGTCCATAAGTGAAAAAAGAAAGGCAAAGGGAGGGATAGTGAGACTGAAGGGGGAGGATGGAGGACGCGTGGAGGATGACAACAGTAAAGCTGACATATTGGACAGGTATTTCTGCTCAGTCTTTACTGAGGAAGAGGAAGGTAATGTGTCTGAAAGGAGTACAAGGGGTGAGAATGGTGCAGAAAGGACACAAGTCCCTTTACTCAGAAGGGGTCCTGAAGGAACTGAAATAATAAGAGTTGATAAAGCAATGGGGCCAGATGGGGTGCACCCAGGGTCCTTAAAGAACTAAGAAGGTGGTGGCTGAACCTCTGGCTATCCTGTTTAGCCGATCACTGGAAACAGGGAGGTACCCAAAGACTGGAGGACAGCAGATGTAGTCCCTTATACAAAGTGGGAACAAAGAGAGCGAAACTACAGACCAGTCAGCCTCACCGGCAGTGGGAAAGATCATGGAAGCACTACTGAAGGAGAGACTGGTGGAACATCTGGTTGTCAATGGACTACAGGACCCAAGACAGCATGGTTTCACCAGGGGCGGTCATGTCAGACCAACCTCGTTGAATTTTTTGACTGGGTGACTAGGGAGGTGGATCGGGGAGGGCAGTGGACATGGCCTATCTGGACTTCAGCAAGGCCTTTGACACTGTGCCACATAGAAGACTATTACACAAACTGGGGAATATGGGTGTGGGCAGGACAGTAGTGTGGTGGGTAGGTACAGCAACTGGCTGGGTGGCAGGACACAGAGGGTGGTGGTAAATGGCTGTTACTCCACAGAGGGAAGAGTGACCAGTGGGTACCACAGGGATCAGTGCTGGGACCGGTCCTATTCAACATCTTCATCAGTGACATTGTGCAGGACCTAGAAGGCAGAATTTCACTGTTCGCTGATGACACAAAGCTCTGTAACAGTAGACACATCAGAGGTGTAGACAGAATGAGAAGGACCTGCAGAAACTTGAAGAATGGTCAGGGGTTTGGCAGTTGAAATTCAATGCAAAGAAGTACAAGATAATGCATATGGGGCACAAAATCCTGGCACAATATATCAGTTGTGGGTGAGGATATAGCATGCACCAAGCAGGAAAGGGATCTTGGGGTTATCATCTCTGATGACCTCAAGGTAGGGAAACAGTGTGACAGGGCAGCAGGTAAAGCAAATAGGATGCTGGGATGCATAAGCAGGGGCATCACCAGCAGGAAAAGGGAGATCATAATTCCACTATACAAGACACTAGTGAGGCCCCACCTGGAGTACAGTGTACAGTTCTGGAGACCTTACCTACGTAAGGACATAGACAGGGTAGAGAAGGTTCAGAGGAGGGCAACAAAGATGGTGCATGGATTGCATCACAAGTCCTATGAGGACAGGTTGAAGTAACTGAATATGTACTCCCTGGAGGAGAGGAGGGAGAGAGGGGATATGATAGAGACATACAAGTATCTTACAGGGAGGAACAGAGTGCAGGAATACACTATTTTTAAGCGAAAAAGATGTTCCAGGACTAGAGGGCATGGGATGGAGTTGGAAGGAGGATGATTCAGAGGAAACGTGAGGAAGAATTTCTTCACAGAACGGGTGGTGGATAAGTGGAACACCCTGCCAGAGGAAGTGGTGGGGGCCGAAACAATCATGGGACTTAAGAATGCATGGGATAGACATAAAGGAATTCTGGAGGTCAGCGGTAAGGGGCCACAGACTTCTAGGAAAACATAAACCTACTTACAAGCTCAAATGGGCAGACTGGGTGGGCCACAGGCCCTTATCTGCCGACACTGTCTATGTACCTATGTATCTTTACATAAATCACCACCCCTCCTCTCTTCCCCACTCACCTGTCCTTTCTATATACCTTGTACCCAGGAATCGCCAGATCCCAGTCCTGGTGTTGACTAGCCCACGTCTCCATGATGACCACAATGTCCACCTTCCCTATACTTAAGAGAGCTTGTAGCTCTGATACTTTGTTACTCAGGCTCCTCGCATTCAGGGAGACTACCCTCCACCCAGCCCTGGCCTTCTCCTTGCCCCGTGCCCCCTCCACCTCATTCCCCCCCCTTTGCTCCCCCTCAATACAAACCCTACTGTCTTAGGGGTTAGCTCTATCGCTCCTCTACCTGGCGGCCCTGCATACTAGCTGCACACCCGCTACCCCCCTTATAGTTTAAAATCCCCTTGGAAACTATGTACTCCTCCAATTTCTGTTTCAAGGTCCTCTGCCCAGCCCTACTCAATTGCAACCTGTCTGCTGCCTATAGGTCGATGTTTTCCCATATGTGCCTCCTGTCCCCCAAAGAGGAGACATCACCACAATTAAGTCAGACAGTTGAGCCCACTGTATGGGAAGCATCCATTATGGGATGTGTATAGAAATATACAATTGGTTGGCACATAACGAGCACTTGGCCCACCTAGTCTGACCCTTTTTTCTCTGCCTACACTTTTACCGCAGACCTTACCTGATCTCCAGTTACCCCCACCACCACCATCACCGCTTGCTTGCCAACTAAGAATCTGTTATGCATATACCATGCATTCTTGAAGCCCACCACTGATTTTTTATCCACTACTTGCACTGGAAGACTGTTCCGGGCATCCACCACTCTTTCAGTGAAGAAGAACTTCCTCACATCCCTCCTAAAATGTTCCCCCTTCCAGCTTCATTACATGTCCCCTTAATCTTGTGCACTTTCTCCTCTGAAAAATACTCCCCTCCTCTACCTTGTTTAATCCCATGAGGTATTTATAGGTCTCTATCATATCCCCCCCTTCCAGGCTGTACATATTGAGATCCATTAGTATCTCCCCATAGGGCTTCTGATGCAGCTTCTGCACTATTTTAGCAGCTCTCCTCTGGATGGCCTTCACCCTGTCTATGACCTTCTTGAGATGTGGTCTCCAAAACTGGACACAGTACTCCAGGTAGGGTCTCACCAATGTTCTATACAGTGGCTACACCACCTCTTTCCTTCCGCTGGTGATACCCCCATATGTACCCCTTCATCCCACTGACCCTATGAAAGGAGAGCCTTGCCTAGTAAGGTGGAGCCACAGGAAATGGTGCAAAAGTAGAGTCCAAACACTGCCACCCCCAGATGTGGACAATGCAACAGGTAAACACGGAGGGGGGGGCAAAAGTTCACCAAGACATACAGTTGAATTCTTCCACAACGTAGTTTATTCTGTAACATTTGATCCAAGCACTAACATCACCTTCTAAGTTTTGCCTCTGTTAAAAGCTTCCTCAGGAAATTGCCTAAACATGCTAAAAAACAATATTTACAGTAAATAAACTGCATATTCAAAAAAAATATAACCACAAAAAATGTTCTTTACTTGTGTGATGTATCGGTCATAAATTACTTACAGTTTCTTGCTTCTGAATGTACGTTTTGAAAAAGTGAGGCACCTCTCTTGGACATAAGGACATGCCAGTGAGTATAAAAAGAGGAAGTAGACATTCAGCTCAGCTCAGCCCGACCACCAAAACACGCCAACAAACCTTGGAAAATGCAGCAGCGCCTTCAAACCTATGAGTTTTCTAATGTCTTCTGCAGGAAATGCTAGGATTATTTATTTTATTGCCACAGTATTTTAGGTTTTATCAGCAGGCTTCAAAATATGTTGTTTTGTATTTCTTTGGATAGATTTGGGCCCACTGGATCTCTGAGAGCATGGTTAAAACTGTGTTTGCTGTGGTCAGGTAGGAGCTGGTCTAATAATAATTTAAGATAGAAGGGATTGAATCCCTAGGTAATTAATATCACAGGGTGAGCGTGTCTGGTGGAGCGGAATGCCTCACTTCTTTATTTATTTATTCATTTGGTAACTGGGTTGGTGCACTGATCCAAAGACCTTTTTCAGGCACGGCCTGGGCCAGAAACTGGCACATACAGTGTAAAGAATCAGTGAGAGAGCATCGTGTATCATACAGGGAACATAACAGTGGAGGCCAAGTTAACAGTAAATATAAGGTAACCAGCACCAGGTACATCAGCATTTGAGCAAACAAGGTATATAACATTTAGGTAAACAGGGTAAGGTTGCTCCATCATTCAGCAAAAAAAATAACAATAGTATTCGGAGCAGGAGAGGACAGCAGAGCACTAGAGGGGGAGAGGGTAAGAGAGAGCTGCAAGGGAGGTGAAGCCACACTAGCGGCCTGTGGGCAGACACAAGTTGTGGTGGACAGAAAGTGCATTCTTAACATGGAATTTAGATTTAGAGGTAGGTCGGGGGAACGTAGGGAGGAGGGGAGGTCGTTCCATAGTGAGGGTCCGGCTGCAGAGAAGGCACTTAGGCCCATCCTTGTAGTTATGTTAGGGCGTTCTAGTTGAAGGTATGAAGACTGACGTAGATTGTGGCAGTAGATTCTAGGCTGGATAAGAAGGGATAGTAGAGAGTAGGAGGGATTGTGCAAAGTATCAGCAACTGTCTGGGCCAGCAGGTAGGAGCGTCGTGCTTGTGGAGGGAGCCAGTTAAGGGACTGTTAGAGTGTAGTGGTGAATGAGGAGAGGGGCGTGGAGGGCAAGGTAACATACGATTATAGGTAGCATCCAGGCAGTTAAGGTTGGTAATGGAGGTGAGGGAGTACACCGGGCAGCAATAGTCAAGGAGGGGAAGGAGGTTGCCACAGGCAATAGCAAAGTGGGCTTCCGCCAAGAGGTAGTCGATCATGCTATAGAAAAGCCCTTTCTTCTGGTTGATGTGCCCGATCAGTGAGGCAATGTGGTCAGTGTAGGTTAGAGACGGGTCCAGGATTACCCCTAGATGCTTGAAGGTGGGAACAGTGTCAAGGGTAGATCCGTCTGGGGATCTGACAGAGAGAAGGCCACCGTTGTGGGCTAGGGCAGAAAGTTTCGGTTTGGAACCAAAAGCATGGCCTTTATTTTGGCAGCATTGACAACAGCTTGTTGATGGAGAACCAACAATGTGCCTTGCAGAAATCTTCAGTAAGAATGATTGATAGAGAGGAGGGGGAGGGGCCACTTTGGTATAGTATTAAGTGGTCGGCGTACAGAACTGATTTACAGGATAGACCCTCCAACAGGAAAGAGGTAATGAAGAGGGAAAAGGGGAGAAGGCCAAGAACAGATCCCTGGGGGGGGCACCCACAGAGAAAGGCAAGGGGGGGAGATGACACCACCCAGGCAGACCATCTGTGTTCTACCAGGGGTAGTTAGTGAGCCAGGTGGAGGAGGCAGGGGAGAAACTAAGGGCATTGAGTTTTGCTATCAGGATGTTGTGATTTACAAGGTCAAATGCCTTGGACAGATCAATAAAGCCCTAGCCTTTCTCCCCCTACTTCCCTCCCTCTCTTCCCCCCTACCTGGTGTATATTTTTATTTTTATTTTTTTCTTCCGTTACTTCCTCCTGCAACCTTAGATAACCTGCTTTATCTTCCTATAGACACTTCTATGTATGCAAATACCGTGTAATCTGTACAATATCTGTATAATTCTATGTACATATGAACTTCTTTTTCTTCCTCTCTGTAAAGAGCATTATCTGTATTGCCTTGTAAATACCTGTGTTGACCTGTATATACAATTGTTCATGCTCCACCCAGGTCCATCTTGCAAATGAGCTTCTGCTCAACGATGAACACCTGGTTAAATAAATACAAATTAAATAAAGACTTGATTGATTGACAAACACTGCACCAGTTAGGTTCCCTTCATCTATATTCCTCAGCACATGGTTGGTGAAGAGGGCAAGGGGTGGTGTTAGTGCTGTGTCCCTTACAGAAACCATGTTGCTGAGGGTAAAGGAGATTATATTTGGATATGCTCTATAATTTGGTAGTTTACTGCCTTCTCTAGGCTAGGGTCACCTGATTTATGAATGGGGACAATTTTGGCCTACTTCCAGACAGAGGGAACAGAGTCTGTAGTAAGGGAGAGGTTAAAGATGAAGGTGAGTGGATAGACAATGTCCTGGGCCTCTAGTTTTAAGAAGCGGGGGGGACAGACCATTACTATCAGCACTACCTCAAGATGGTAGGCTGAAAAGGAGTTTAAGAGTCCCAGGAGGAGAAATGGTCTTAAAATAAAAAGGGTGGCTAGCAGGAGGGGAAGGTGGAGGAGGGGGCAAGGGGGTGGGGGGAGCTTAGCCAGGTAGCTGCTAAGGTTTGAGAAATGCGCATTAACTGCATTCGCAATGTCGGTAGGGTCAGTGAGGAACCTTGTTGTGCATTTAGGGGAGAAGGTGACTGCTTGGTGGGAGGAGGGGGAGCAAGGCATTAACTCACTGAGGCCTCAAGAGCTCTTTGAAAGTTCCACCACTTGTGGCCTGTATACTTTTAACAATGCAACCTGGAGTTTCCTGAGCAAAATTAAGCCATAATCAGCATGCCACAAAGAAATGTGAATACCTCATGAACCGTAAGTGCTACACACAAAGCATGAGTGGCAATAATCTTTCCAGTGGTGCTATGCAATTAATTATAAGTAGTTTCTATTTTTTTCTATGTTGGTTAAAACAGAAAAATTGTTTTATTTTTCAATAAAAAAGGCAATGTAAACCATTTTTTGTGGGGAAAATATTTTAACATAACACCACCAAATTAAGCATCCATACATTAGATGGTGGTACAAAACTCATTTTATACTAAAAAGCATTTTTTCTAATATAATACTTGTATTTTTTTCCCGTTTTATTCAAGATGGCTAGGTGAAGCTTGAGAGACAAATGTCAGCCATACACCATACTGTACAAAAATGTAAATATCTTCTAAAGCATACGTGACAGACACAAAGTATCAGCAGCAAAGTTGTTCAGCATAAAATTACCTTTCCAACAGTGCTATGCAGTCAATTCTACTTACTTCAGATTGTGAAATATGTAAATTTTAAATAGTGATGTCCTCAGACGTCCTAAATCCTCAGTGGCACAAAGTGCAGGACATCTGGAGGTATTAAAAGACCTCAGGAATATCTTTTTTGCTGCTACCTACAGGCATCTTGGGGCCCCAATGAGTTAATGGAGGACCAAGCCTGGGGTTGCCTAGGTGACTGATCGAAGCTGGATTGCATTGAAGTGACTGGAAGTGGGCAGACTTCTTAGATTGCATATGGTACTTGCAGAGATTTGCAGTTGATGTTTGTTATTCCAATGGGAAGGGGATGGGGTGACTTTATAGTTGGCCCACTTTGAGTCACGCTGCTTCATAAGCTTGAGGAGGTTCAATGTGAGCCCACAAGTGTCACCCCCATGCACTCTGTGAGAACTGAGCGGGAAATGCTTGTCTTGGATATGAGACAGGGCTGAGACAAAGATGTCTAGTGCAAGGTAAGCATTAGTGGTACCGTAGAGGGAAGTCCAGTCAAGGGCTCTGAGGTCATCCTGAAGCCTGAGTGGGTCGAAATTAGAGAAATTGCAAAAGGTCAGGAAGGTAGGTGGGGGTGGGGGAGTTTGGTACACCAGACACAATAGACAGGGGAGTGGTCACTAATGGCATCAGACAGTGTGCCGGCATGGGCAACTTTGTCTGCTTAAATTGTCAGTATCCAATCCAGGGTAGTTTGTTTGTTGGACTGACTGTTGAGGCATGTATGAGATATAATTAGCTGGGTGAGATCATGTTGTTGTATGATGGAATTGCAGTCAATGTTAAAATCCCATACAAAAATGGAGTCTTATGTGGGGAAAAGAGATGCAAGAAGGTTCAGGAGGGCTGCAAGCCAAGGAACACCAGCTCTCTGTGGGTTATAGCAGCACCCAACAAGCAACTTCTTATTGGTGGCAACTGTTAGTTCAGCTGCAAGCCACTCAGAAGGGAAGTCACTGGAGGACTGGCCAAGGAGTGTGGCACTGTAGTAGTTACGGTAGTACTGAAGTACACCAGCACCATGGCGTGAGGTAGAGTGATCATGGCAAAGGAAAGTATAACTAGGTAGAGAGCAGTTTTAGTTATGGGTGGAGCTCTTTAGCCAGGTCTCTGAGATGACCAGTATGTTGGGATTGTACAGAGAGACCCAGGCCTCCAGCACAGCTATTTTAGGAAGAAGGCTCCTCACATTCAAATGGGCAATTTTTAGACCGTGCTTAATATCCCATAAAGGATGACTATGGGATAGAGGAGTGCTTAAAGGGGTGAAGAAGTGGGGCCAGGGTTACTTTCTATGTCACCAGAGAGTAGGAGGCAGGTAGCATGGATGTTGGATTGGAGGAGGACATAGAGAGAAGGGACTGAGAGGGAAGAGAGGTGAAGGAAGAGACGGTATCGGTCACAGGAGCTAATGAAAGCTAGGACAGCAGACGGACAGGAGAGAAGCAGGCCGCAAGCAGGCCTAGGTGGTATCACAGCTGGGCAGATGGTTGGCCAGGCATGCTTCAGAGCAGTTTGTTCAAAGGCTAGGGCCGATGCACCAAAATCAAAGGCTAAACAGAGGCTGAGGAGTTGACAGAGAGAGAGAGAGAGAGACCAATAACAGTAGCGGAGGACATCATGGGGGTGGGGTGCAGAAGGTAGGGAAATAAATACAATTGGTGGAATAGTGAGCTTTAGGAGTATGGAACTGGGAGTGGACTATAAATACTGTTGGGGTATAGGGAAGTTTTAGGAGTATGGACATTTTTCAAAATTAAGCAAAGTGACACTTGGAACTGTTGTTAAAGCATGGCACTTTATTAAATGAACCTAATTCTATCTACATACTTTACAGGTGCAATATATAGCTGAAAACCTGTTTTTCAAAACGTATATTTAAATGCAAAAAACTTTAAGTAATTTACGACTGCTCAACACACAAGTAAGAAATATTTTTTACTGCCTTGCCACCTTGTGGTCATCAGATATGATTACTCTCTGGTCTCTTTCCTGTTTGGTGATCACCAATACCTTCCCCCCAAACTATACTCTGCCTCTGGGTATCTGTGCCCTAGCTGCATGATTTTTAATTTTTTCACATTGAACCTCAGCTGTCATACTCTCGACCACTCCTCTAGTTTACCCAGGTCTCTGTATATTCACACTACCCCCCTGGGGTGTCCACCCTATTTTATTCTAGTGAGTTTTTCTTTCCACAGGTGGTTGTGATGGCTGCTCAGTCCCTGTCCCACCTCCTCCGAACCAGGGTCTGCTGGCCCTAGGACTTACCTAGTCCATGAATCCTCCAACTGCACCCCCCCCCATGGCAGGGCCAGAAACATACAAACATAGAAACATAGAAGTTGATGTCAGATAAGGACCGCAAAGCCCATCCAGTCTGCCCACTTCTTCTACCTTATAAATGTGCCATTGGCCTTTGCTCTGTCAATGGCCTATCTATTCATACTCATCTATAATTCTCCCTTACGCCTATCCCATGCCTGTTTGAAGCCCTGCACTGTATTCATATCCACCACTTCCTGAGGTAGGCCATTCCATGCATCCACCACCCTTTCTGTGAAAAAGAACTTCCTCACATTACCCTTTAATCGGCCTTCCTCTAATCTCATACTGTGTCCTCTTGTCCTGCTACTTTTCTTATATTGAAACATGTTCGACTCTTTCACCTTCTTAATGCCCTTAAGGTGTTTGAATGTTTTGAACATATCACCTCTCTCCCTCCTTTGTTCTAGGGTATACATACTGAGATCCATTAATCTGTCCTCATAAGTTTTCTGATGCAGTCCCTGCACCATTTAGGTTGCCCTTCTCTGTACTGCCTCAATTTGATTAATGTCCTTATGAAGGTGTGGCCTCCAGTACTGCACGAAGTACTCCAAATGGGGCCTAACCAGTGTCTTGTAAAGAGAGATTATTGCCTCCCTCTTCTGACTTGTGATACCCCTACTAATATTCCTTAACATCCCCCTAGCCTTATCTACTGCTTTAATGGTCTGCTTGGATGATTTCAAGTCATCGGTGATGATGATGCCCAAGTCTCTTTCTTCCCTTGTGACTGCCAGCAACTCCCCTCCCAGCCTATAGGTGGCTTCAGGGTTTCTCTTTCCTATGTGCATTATCTTGCACTTCTTTGCATTGAACCCCAGTTGCCACTTTTACAACCATTTTACTAGTTTATCCAGATCTCTTCTCCTTCTGCCCACCCCATCTGGATCATCTACTCTGTTACAGATCTTGGTGTCATCAACAAACAGACAAACCTTACCCTCCAGTCCATCTGTAATGTCACTGATGAAGATATTGAAGAGGACTGACCCAGGACTGATCCCTGAGGTACCCCACTTGTGACTTGCATCTCTTCTGACTGTATACCATTTACCACCACTCTCTATTTTCTGCCTGTCAACCAGTTTGCCACCCAGTTGACCAACTTCTGATCCACCCCGAACCCACCCAGCTTATTAATCAATCTTCTATTTGGAACAGTATCGAAAGCTTTGCTGAAGTCAAGGTAGGCAACATCAACTGCTCCCCCCTTGGTCCACCACTCTGGTTACCCAGTCAAAGAAATCTATGAGATTAGTTTGACAGGACCTTCCTGATGTAAACCCATGCTGTCTTGGATCCTGTGCTCCTATGGATTCCAGGTGTTGACACTATCCTTTCCTTAAGGAGTGCCTCCATAATCTTGCCCACTACTGAGGTAAGACTAACTGGTCTGTAGTTCCCCGCCTCCTCCATGCTACCACTCCTGTGGAGCCGGATCACACGAGCCCTTCTCCAGTCTTCTGGGACCTCTCCTGTGCTCAGAGACTCACTAAACAGTCCTGATAATGGCTCTGCTAGTTCCATCCTTAGCTCCTTTAGTACCCTGGGATGTATGCCATCAGGTCCCATTGCCTTGTCCACCCTGAACTTATCGAGCACTTGTAGGACCCTTTCTTTTGTGAAGGGACTAGTGTTCACCTCTGTCCCCCTCTGTCCATGGTGCTGAGCTGTGGGCCCTGCCCTACCTTCTCTTCAGTAAATACTGAGCAGAAGTATCTATTTAGGATAGATGCTTTTACATGGTCCTCCTCCTCCTCACACGCCCCCTTATCTGCTTTGATCTTAGCAATACCCCCTCTGGACTTTCTCCTTTCACTAATGTATCTATAGAAAGTCTTGTCACCTTCTTCTTCTACTGTCAGTGCTAGTGTTTATTCGGTATGGGCCTTTGCCTGCCTTACTGCCTTCTCTGTTTCCCTTAGGGAAGTTTGGTATGCCTCCCTATCTTCATCCCGTTGAGTTCCCTTATATTTCCTGAAGGCCAGCCTTTTGGCTCTGACCTTTACTGCTACTGTTTTTGAGAACCAAAGTGGTTTTCTTCTTCTTTTGCACATCCTTTTCTCTTTAACACAATGGGATGTTGCTTCAAGTATTGCATCCTTAATGCTTGCCCACTTTGCCTGTACCCCCTCACGTGTATTTCTTTTTGCCAGGGCTAGCTTAACTCTGTTGGCCATCTTATCAAAGTCAGCTCCTCTGAAGTCCCACATTTTTGCCTTGGAATGGGATGATTTAGTTGTAGTGGCCAAACTGAACCATACCATGTCATGGTCACTGGCCCCCAGGTGACCTTCCACCTGGAGATCTTTGATCCTTTCGCTGTTAGTCAGTATTAGATCTAGGATAGCCCTGTCTCTTGTGGGTTGTTGTACCAGTTGTTGGAGGCCCTCCCCCTGCAGGGAATCCACCATGTGTCTAGTTTTGGCAGATGTTCCTGCTGTTATTAACCAATCTGTATCAGGCATGTTGAAGTCTCCCATTATCAGAACCACACCTTTAGCTGTCATATTTTGTATATCTTCTAACAGTATCGTGTCTATGTCCTCCCCCTGGTCTGGAGGCCTGTACACAACCCCAGTTCATATGGCTATTCCACTTCGTGTTTCCATGGTGACCCACAGTTCTTCTGGCTCCTTATGTGTATTCTGAAATTCTGTAGCTTTGCTATTTTCATTGATATAAAGGG
Organism: Neoceratodus forsteri; assembly: GCA_016271365.2. NCBI lineage: Eukaryota > Metazoa > Chordata > Ceratodontiformes > Ceratodontidae > Neoceratodus > Neoceratodus forsteri. The sequence continues at coordinate 256,423,845 of CM057451.1, read as the reverse complement.
CAACTCCACCCCTTTTTTTGCACCTCAGTCTCTTCTGAACAATATACAGCCAGGTGCTGAAGTCTCCCAAGTGTGGTTACTGGTAAACCAGGTCTCGCTAATTGCTACTATGTCCAGTTCAGCCTCTGTCATTATTGCCTGCAGGTCTGGGATCTTGTTTCCCAGACTGCGAGCATTTGTGTACATGAGAGAGGAGGGCCGTCCCCCAGTCCACGAGGCCAGGTGGAACCAGGTAGCCTGGTCAGTAGAGCAGGTTGGAGGTAGGCAGTAGTGCTTCATTAAGCCCCATCATCACTTTTCCATTTTCTCCCATTACTTCCTAGCCCACCACCATCACTTTTTTGTTTCCTCCCCTTGCTTCTTGGCACCACAGTAGCTCAGAGGACACATGCATGTGGAGGCATGCATGCCCTCCGGAACCACAGCCCCTTTCATCCACCCTGACCCAATTCTGTCTCCCAAGCATCAGCACTACCACCAGGCTTCCAGCCTGGTGGCAGTCAACAGGCGGGACAACACAACACCCTGTTCTGGGAGAGGAGAGTTGCCGGAAGGCCGCTCGATCTTCACCCAGCCCTTCCCCACCGCTGAAAGCCGGTAATCCAAACTTGTTCCTGAATTTGGGTTGCTGATGTGGTGAGAGGTAAGTCCCCACAGTGCTTCAGCCCTCTGCACCACCGGTCTGGCTTGGTGTCTGTGCTGTTTTAGATTTTGGTGTCATCTGCAAAGAGAAATATGTTCCCTTCCAGCCCTTCTGCAATGTCACTTATGAAAACATTAAAGAGGACTGCACCTGGTACTGAGCCCTGCGGTACACCACTGATCACTCTCTTCTCCCTAGAATGAATTCCGTTAACACCAATCACTGTTGCCTATCCATCAACCAATTTCCTACCCAATTTATCATCGTAGGACTAGCCTCCAAACTGCCCAGTTTTATAATGAACCTTCTACATGGTTCAGTGTCGTAGGCCTTGCTGAAGTCTAAGTAGGCCATGTCTATTGCCCCACCCTAATCTATTTCATGGGTCACCCAGTCGAAGAAATCTATGAGGTTTGTCTGATATGACCTCCACTTCTCTCCACCCCCTATGAGTCCATGCTGCCTCCTGTCTTGTAACTCACTGGATTCAAGATACTCCACAATCCTTTCCTTCAAAAGTGACTCCAGGAGACTTGTGATGTGCCTCTGTAAGGACCACTGAATCCACTTTGGGTTGGTGGGCATTATGGGGTTTGTTAGAAGAGGAAGAGTACAGTTTATCTGCCTTCTTTGGCAGCACTGGTTCCATATTAGGTCTGTATCAAGTGGCATAGGTGGCATCCTTCAACACTGAATACAAGGCAGAGATAACCGAAGATGGGGTCTCTGGCAATTCTAGGAAATCCATGAGTGACCTCTTTTTTCTAAACTAAATCTCATGGCACCTTGCATGTCCTGCATCATGAGTAAAAAGGAGGGGGCCTCTGGTGGCAATCTCGGTATATGAGCCACCAAGTCCTCACTACAGGAAAAGAGAGTGGAGCTTGAACGATGCGTGAATTGGCTGTCTTCTGTGTACTCTTCCTCTTCTTCCTCATCTGATGCTATTCTAAAGTCATGATGGTGAAACAACTTGTCATCATCTTTACTATTGACGAGTGGCAGGGAAGACAGGTTAAGAGGCACTAGAGGTGGTCTCAGTGGTGACAGTCCAACACTATCAGGGGGCCTCACCAATTGGACAAGTGGTTGTAGGGGCAGACCCAGCATGATACATCTGATCATGTCTGAAAACATGCTGAGAAGCTCCTGAGCATCGATGCCTCCTGTATTAGGAGCTAGAATGAGTACCATTGATGATGGATGGACACCTTGCGGTGATGGCACCCTGCCATTAATGGATGGTGCGGTAGCATCTAAACCTGATCCTGACCTCAGTGTCTTAACGATGGCTTTGGGGCAGCCTTACTGGTGCCTACCATATGTATGGAAGATGTGACATAAAAAGACGTCAATGGAGGACGAAACTCCATCGATGACGGTGATGCAGCATCCTTATTGGGCACAGTAGTGCCAACGCCTGAGTCCAACCCTGGTGTCTGGTTGATGATTGGGGGGCAGCAGCCAGAACGTTGATGACCTCGTGGGGGGGGGAGATGAGTGTCTTGACAGTGAGCTACTGACTGTAATAATTCTGGCATCACCTGAGTCCTGCCCTGAGTGTTTGAGAACTGTTTAAGAACTGGCCAGGAGGACAGAAGACACCACTGCTGAGGCAGACAGTGACAGGGTGTGAGACAGGCTCACTGGCTGCCATGGCAACCTAGAGCTCAGCCAGGAGTTGTGATCATTGTGTTTGAGATGCTTCTTGTGCCTGTGACTCCCCAAGGACTTCTTTGGTGACTGGGGTACAACTGACTAGGCTGATGACACAGCCTGTTCTTTCAACTGCTTCTCCAATGGTCTTCTTTAGGAGAAAAGTCTCCAAAGCCCCCAGTCTGTGTCATCTGGTAGCTGAGTTGAACCCCAGGTGGACTGCACAAGCCTTGATGTCATAGGAGTGGCCTAAACAGCAGACGCACACCTCATGCTCATCGTCTTTCTATATTTTTTTCACCGCAATCAAAATACCAAATTAGTTTGGATGTTGCTTTTGGCAATATGCAGAAAATAGGGATGAATCACTAAAAATGAGTTATTGAGGGAAAGACAGAAAAAACTAATTTGCTAACAGCACTTGCTTCCACTATGGGTCCAACGACTGTCATCGATGCTGGGAAAAGAACTAAGCAGGGGGGGGCTCCCGCCTTATATGGACGTGGAGGCACATGACGTCGTCATGGGTGGACCCTGGCTGAATGATGGTGAAAGTCTCTATGTGGTCCTAGTGCTGGCGCAGTATAAATTCCAAAGGTGTGACCTGACGAAGGAGATATCCTCGAAGAAGATACAAAATATCTGTTTAAGATATCTGCTTTTTCCTGATCCTCTCATAGTCCCCCCATCTTTTTAAATCTCATGATCCCTCTTCTTATATTCCTCTTTTCACTTACATACCTAAAAAGGTCTTGTTCCCTTTAGCTATCTCTTTAGCTATCTTTTCCTCAGTTTGCACCGCTGTGCTCCTCACTGTTTTCTTTCCCTGTTTCCTTCTGCCTTTCCTAGTACACTTAGATACATGTACATGTGAAGATGTACTAAATGAACTGTTATGACAGCAGCCATCAGGCCCAAAAGCCTGAGGATGGATCTGGCTGACACGTATGAAATGTTTATTACAAGCCTAGCTTGAGCTATCAGAGCACCTGCACTGTCTTGGTGGAAATGCCCTGGCAGCAGTCATGTGCAGCATTGCTCTTATATACTGCAAGCACTGACATGCAGTCAGTACTGATTTGGGTTCATTCACTATGATGCTCAGTTGCTTGAATATTTGGTGAGTATGATACAAGAGTGTGAAGGACAGTATCCATAGGCAAAGCTTTTCGGAGTCAGTTGTCCAGATAAGGGAAGACATATAAGCCTTCCCTCTGAAGAGCTGTGGCTACCACTGCAAAACATTTGGTGAAGACTCCTGATTCTAAGGACAACTAAAAGGAAGAGACATGAAACTGAAATTGCTTGCCCTCTATCATAAATCTCCGTAAGTCCATCTCTCCTCCAGTCCGCTGCCTGTGTTAAACATAATCCCAACATCTGGCCCACCACTCAACTGCCCACTTGCTCTGGCCAGGTTGCACCTACTCCCCTGCCTTCCACCCCTCCCTACCAACTCCCCCCCACTTGTCCTTAGTCCAGTACCTCACTATCCCACCACCTGCCCTGTGTCCAGTTCACCCACACTACCTCCTGCCAGTCCCCTGTCCACTTCCTCTGCCCCCTACTCCTCCCCTCCACCTGCCCTCTGTCCAGTACATCCACACTACCTCTAGCCCATTTTCCTGACCTCTTCCTCCCCCCACCTACTTGCACTTGCCAAACCCCAACTTGTTTCTCTGCACTTAACTTCTCTCAGATGGCTGCACATTGCGTACCTCCACTGGAAAATGCACAATGCTACCAGCTGCTTCATTCATGTCTTGACTTGTATAAACCATAAATGTATTTGCTACCTGTGAAAGGGGCTTAGGTTTAATTTTAACCTCCCCACCATCTAGCTATACTTCCTGAAGGTAAGAGGGCTGTGTTTTGCCAGTGCAGCCCCTAATACAGTGGTGTCTAGTTAATTTTTGCTAATTTAGAGGCAACTAGAAACTATCTGTGCTGCTGGAGTGATGTTTCCTTCTCCTTTTCTCAGAAAAAGCTGTTGCAACAGTGCCCTGTAATGCTAGTCTATCCACTAGCCTTCTTCTGTCCTTTTGCTCTTTCTGTATTTTCCCTACCCACACACTGGACACATGTGGGTATTCTGCCTCTCCTTTTCTCTTTCCATTTCATCATCACTCCCATAGCCCTCTCACTGCCTGTAAAAAGCCCCAGGATTATTGAGAATGGCCATTTGTGCGCTTGTGTAAACAGGAGAAACCTTGCAAGAGGAAAAAAACAGTGCCTAAAGAAGCAGAGGGGACTCCTTTTTTGGCTTGTGAGTACTCCTTTTTTGGTGATAAAAGAGTTAATAGTTCAACAGAGCTTGTGGAGGGATACACCTTACTAATGCGGCTGTACAGCATTGTGTATGAGATCTGCCTTTAAAAAGATAGATAAAAGACAGATAAATGGAGATAAATAGCTGAAATAAAACTTCTTTCAAGAAATACAGAGTACAACAGGGTTCCTATCATTGTGCTCTACTGTTTAGAAACTTTAGGTGAAAAAGAAGCAATTGCATATGTACCTGTGTTCTAGGTAGAAAACTGTTGTTTGTTCAACTTCAGGACCTCCCAGCAGAATGACTGGGTTACCTAGGGCCGGCTAGCCATGTTTTCTGACTATTTATAACAGTCACTGCTGGGAGGAGCCTGACTTCCTGGAATATTCTTTGTTTTTGTTTAATAAGCCTTATTATTTGCACTGATGTGTAGCTATCTTTGTGTAACAGTATGAAATGAAAGGTTTATGTAATGAAATATGCTTTTGTAGCCTTTAAAGGTATCTTTTTGACGCAATGTTTAAAGTGGGAGGTGCTTAGTGGGTCATGAGACCTGTAACTGATGTAATTGTGCTTGTGCTAGGTGAATGTCGGAAGCTGTTTGAGAAGCTAATATTAGACCTCTTTTGTTTTGTTATGTTACTTTATTTTCCATACTCAGTCTGCTTATTTTTGTCTGCTGAATAATAAATTTAAGTTGAAGTTTTTGCATCCTGAACATTGCCTGGACTCTATGTGTACCTATGATCACACTACCCCTTCCTGTTTAAACTCTATGTTAGTAGTACAACCCGTGTCAATTTGTCTACTGTAATTAAGCTCTTGCAACAAAATGTATCTCCTTAAGTGTTGACAAGGATCCTTTGCAAACGAGCTCTCAGCTCAAAGGTTTGAAATTCTGAGTTCCCAATTAATAAAAATAAATAAAATGAAATCTGAGATACTGTAGGTACTGGCAATGTATCTTTATAGAGAGGTAAACAGCCTTCATGTCAAGTGTTAACATCCAATCCCCTTGCTGTAGCAGGGGAATGAGGGATTGATGAGATACCATAAATACTTTTTGTGTTTTATTAACTCTTTTTAAATTCCTGAGGTCTAAAACAGTAACTAAATGCTCTGTCTATACTGGGAGAAGAAAGTATTAGGAGGAAAATCCCTGACTCAATTCTGAGACAGGAATCAGTTCTAGTGCCAGTTTAGTCAGCAGCAACGATACTTCTGTTAGAAAAGGGACAAGTGCCCTGGAGGATAATTAATTAATTTCAAAAGTTTTACCAGGAAAGACATACTGAGCTCATGAACACTCATTTCCAGATGTGTCACAGAGGAAAGAAGGAGGATGTACTGGAAGATGTGACAGAAATTCCACTGCATGATCACATTCTATTATCTCCAGGACCAACTTATCTTTAGTGATCATGATTACTCTCCATTTAGATTTTGAGAAAGCAGAAGGGCATCAGAAGGCACCATTTGTGGCAGGAACGCTGCCAGCACATGCACCTTTGGGGACTCTAGAATGGACTCTGTAGGCAATGAGGGGGTGTAAAAGTACACCATGGTGTATGGGTTCATGGACAGGAGTCACAAGTCGAATGAGTAGTTGGTCTTCAAAATGTACCCCTACCAGGATTGGGCTGAGGTGTAAGAAACTTCAAAGCAGTCTTGTAATGTCATTTCTAAATCATGTCCAAACAGTTTCTGTCCACAGAATGGGGAATTAAGGACAGACTGCTGAACATCAGTGACAAAGTCGGCAACCTGTAACCATGTGTAATGGCCCAGGCAAATGCCCAAATCAGCGGGATGAGCCGAGGCATAAGAGGCATCATCAGCCAATCTCTGGAGATGTTTGCTGGTATCCATGCCATCAGTAGTAGTCTGTTGAATGTTAAATCCCTCCTTGGTTGCATCTCACTTTGACACTTTCTTCATCACCTGGGCCCTCCCTCCTCAGCTGCAACTGCCGGCTTCTATTTCTCCACCCCACCCCCACCATACCCTCTTCACACTGTTTTTATTTTTCTCCTGTTACTCCACTGGATACCCTTCATGACCTTGATCCCTCAATCTCTCAAAGGATTCCATGTCTGGTGGGCTTGACCCTAAAATACTCCATCTCACTGCCCCTGCTATTGCTGTACCCCTTACCTACCTATTAATCTCTTCTCCTACATCTGCACTGTCCTGCAGTCCTGGAAATTTACTAAGGTACTTCTACTACACAAGGGCAGCGATCCTACCTTCCCCTGGCAACTATCATCCTAGCTCTGTCCTCCCTACACTCACTAAGTTACAAGAAAAAAATAACCTATTCCCAGCTTTTTGACTTCCTCCATTCTGACAATTTCCTCTCTGCTTTCCAGGCTGATTTCCATAAGAACCATTCCACTCTATCCTTCCTGCTGCATGTCACTGACTCCATCTTCCTGGGATGGATCAGGAACACGTCCCTGCCATCATCTTCACTGACCTTGCTAAGGCCATTGATTCGGCGGTTCATTCCCTCCTTCAGGAGAAGCTGAGATTCAAAGGTCTTTCTGACCCAGCAGCTGACTGGTTCAGATCCTTCCTCTCATATCATCTCCAATCAGAGCAGGTTGGCAATGCCTTTTGCCCTCCTACCCACCTAGGCTGGAATCACCCAAGGCACCATCTTGGGTTCCATTTTATTCTCCATTTTCCTAAATGACCCCTTCCCCACCATCCATCTGTGTTAACTTGCATATTCACATGTATGCAGATTATATGGTACTCTTTGCCTCAGGCACCTCAGTCTTAACCTTGGAATCATTGCTACAGTGTGACTTTAATAAGGTCCTTCACTGACTCCACTTTAAACTTAGGGTCAATGCAAGGAAAACTATATCAATGACCTTTGGCACCAGACAGAACTTGTCAAGCTCTCTTCCCATCATGTTTTCTCCACCCTGAATGGCACTCCCTTCGAGGTTGTCCCTCATTATAAATACTTTGAGGTGTGGTTGGATAGTAGGTTTGACTTCTATACCCATATCGATGCCACCCACACCAAGCTCTGCCCCAGACTTGGTGCTTTCTACCACAAGAAAGACTGTCTCTAATTCCTAGTCCACTGTGAGCTGGTCACTAGGATGGTGCTCCCAGTGTTTGACTATATGAATGCTGTCTATGGCACTACCCCATACTCCTCCCTTGCCAGACTGGACACCCTCTGCAATCCCTTCTGCCACTTTGTTGCTAATGCTCCTCCTTGTACTCAACACTGCACCTTTTACACTTTCCTTTCTATCCTCCCCTTTCCTCCCATTGCCTCATGCACTGTGCATCCCTTGTTTCTAAATATTGGTTTGACTCTCTGCACCTATATCTCTCCTCTCTCCTAGTCCTTCTGCTTCATATGCTCTTTACTCTTGTGACTCTCGTATCATCCTCATTCTTCACTCCAACTCTGCTGCTGGGAAATCTGCTTTCTCTTCTTATTTTCCTTCTACTCAGAGCAATGTCCCTCCCATCCTCTGCTTCCCCCTCCCATTTCTCCCTCAAATGCCAACTCAAACCTCTTACTGTAGCTTCCTGCTCCTGTCCTGGCCACAGCCGATTTGACCATGTTATTATCGCCTCTAGCCTTTGTGTACCTGTACCAGTGCCTTAGCTTTATTAACTAGCTGACACATGGTTTACAGTATTTTTAACTTAGTGTACTTTTACTACACCTTATCACTTAGGACATTTTGCACTTAATTACCATGTACACTCTGTATATTTTGTCTCCCTAATCTCTCCTCCAGGTTGCACCTGGAAAAGAGCCTTGGCTCGGTGTGCCTATCCCGGTTACCAATTTTCAATAAATAGATTTGGCACAGCCATTAGGCAGCTTGTCTATGGTAGATGTCAAAGAGTCCCACAGGCTGTTTTGATATTAATCATGTATGCCTGGTAATTTGCAATATGAAGGCCAAAGGACACTTAGGTGTAGGTGCTGTTCCTATCACATCAAGCCTCCTGAATTCTTTCTCAGGATTCAAGGAGCTCATGTGATGTAGTGCTTTTGACTGTCATGAGCAGCCATCATCATAAATAAATCCACTTCAGGATGTGATAAAATTAAAAGCCTTAGTGGCCAGAGCAGGATATTGCTTCTCAGTCTTACATGGCACAGCAGGAAGTGTGTTAGGTCTGTGCCAAGCAGCCACCCTGTGCAAGCCCTTCAGTGCAGTGGCTGGGCTACCACTTGTGACACTGGTGATCTGGGTTTGGAAACAAGCCTAGGTTGTCCTGGACTGGCTAGGGGGGTAGGCTGCAGCATCCAAGGGGATGCTCTCCCCCTCTGGGGAAGGAGGCAGCCTGATCATTACCACCTGTGCACTACCTTGGGTGTCCAGATGGCACAAGCTCAACAGTGATGGGTAAATATGGTAGTATCCTCCAGGGCAGGGTAAACAGGAGGAATGACAATGGCGGGTACAGTGAGCATCCCTAAGAATTCATAGAGATTACACTTAGAGGTGTTTTCATCCTCAGCAGTCAATCCTAACATCACTTGCATCTGTTTAATGAGAGCCTGAAAAGAGGCAGCCTCAGGAGGAGATCTGGGCATACAGTAGTAGCCACAGACACTGCCAGTTATTTCCAGATATTTCGTGACATTTCTAAAGAGTTTATCTCTGCTGCCCCTACTGTGCAAAATGCAAAAGGCAGATTTCTCTAGAAATATCACAGAAATTCAGGAAATAACTGGCAATGTCTGTGGAACATAAGGCTTTATAGGTCACACTGATGTTGATGCTGTCTGTAAAGGAGAGATGTTGGGAGCAGATGCTAAACCCATATTGACATTAACAGAAGTTGTCAATGGCACTGCTGGATCTGCTAAAAGCAATGATGATGCTGTGATTGTCAATGGCTAAGTGAGGAATAGCCTAGACGCATTGGTTAAACCATGCTGGTGTTGATGACACCCTGAGTCAGGATCACGTGACTGTTATCAGTGGAATATTACCCGAAGGTGAGATCTGCAAACTGCCATCAGTGGAAGAGATAGAGCGAGAAGCAGCTGCCTTATACTTATGTTTGGATGATGCTAATTTAAGACATTTTGTCTTTCTGCTTTGAAGATCTCCAAGGCAATAGTCTTGCAAATGTCAAGGAGACTGGCGAGGTGCAAAAGTGAAGCCTGGTAACTTGAAAGATGATGCTGGAGTCAGAAGGGAAGGGAAGTATGCCCATTTTCTGGAAAAACTCTTCCAGAACCTTCCAGTGGTGTATCCTTGTGGCCTGGTTGAAACCCTAGCAAATGGCACAGGCCTTCATGTCATGCAAGAAGCCTAAAGAGCAAATGTAAATATAATGAGCATTGTCCTTGAAGATTTTCATGCTGCAGTGATATAACCTTAATAAGGGTTTCTTCAATGGAGGTATACAACAATGTAGAATAAAACTTGAAGAAAAAGTAAAGAAAGTTGCTGTTTCTCAGCATCATTTGACAAGCAGTTGATGGCCAGAGAAAGAACTGAAAAGAAAAAGAGCCGCCCACGTTATACATAGGCAGCATCAATGTATCTCAACATGGGCAGTCCCAACAATCAAACATTTCAAACTGGTCCTGATGCCACCAGCTTAAAGTTCCAAAGGTGTGGCTCAATGGATGGAGATGTCCTCAGAGAAGACGGGATCCAGTATTGACAGGAAGATGCACAATGTTAGAGGATATCTGGCAATATCACACAGAGGTAATAGAATGGTTAAATCCACACGGAAAAATAGTGCAAGTGAAAACAGGTACAGGAAACTAGAGCACCGACATTATAGCAATATACCTGTAGGTGTGTTCTCTCATGCCTACCACTCTAAGTATGCAAGTGTGTCCTGCCTGACCAGCCTTCCACAGTAGCGTAACTGTTAGAATCATAGGGTATGTGTGGGCTTGCTATGTCCTGCAGTTCTGGATTTGACGCTGACTGGGTAAGTTTATTGCCTTTTTTTTCACCCACTTTTGTTTCCATGGTGGCTACCCCCCCTCCGAGTTGCATCCCCCAAGGAATTTATTTAATGTGTCCACATCCCCAATTCCCCCTTCCCCAGAGTTGCATCCCCTGTGGAGTTTGTTTCTTTAATCTTCCTGCTCCACCATTCCACCCTCCCCAAGTTGCGGCCCCCCATGGAGTTTGTTTATTTAATCTGCCCCTTGTGACAGGGAGATACTGCCACTCTTGAGGACCGACCTTTTCTTAAATCTGCTTCAACAGTTCTTCTGTTTCTTAGCCTATTCTGTCTTTTAGAATTTCTAGTCCATAAGGCTGGCCACCAATGGGCGTCCCCCTCCCCTTTCTTGACTATGCTATAGTGTTCTCATTTTTCCTTTTCCCTCTCAGGTCCTCATACAGGAGGTTATTGTGGTGACCTCTGAGCTGATGTAAAACAAGAAGCTGTGTTCCTCGTTGTTGGATTTAGTATGCAATAGCACTATGTCATAAAATACCTTGTTGTATATGCCTTATGTTTATGAAACCTGTAAATGTTGAAAATATCATGGCTCTTGGTGTTTTTGATAAAGGTAAAAAGTTACTAAGGGACTGCATTATAAAAATTAAGTTACAGGGTAGAGATATCAGAAAACCTCTGTTGTGTTATTTAAAATGCATATAAATTACAGATTGTTTGAGAGGCCCTTTGGCACCATGCATTCCTGCTTTAAGCTGAACCAGCCTAAAATGTCAAGGTGATTTGCATATACATCCCATGATGCTGTGCATTATGGGGATATGTGTGATGTTGTGTTTCTATGAAACTTGGCTTTATTGCCAATGTCCTTTAGGGTAACCCTTGCTTCAGTGCTTCTGCACTGAGGTTCTTTGTCTTTAGCTTGTTTTGGGGTTTTCCTTTTTTGAGCTCCCCATCACTCAAACACACAAGGTCAGTACAGAGAATGAATTAATTTCCACTGATGAGACAGATCAGTACATCAGTGGGTCAGTAAGTGCTGACTAAGTGCAGAGGAAGGACATACGTAGCCTGTTGCTACAAACTGATGTATTGAAGAGGGGATATGCCATTGCTTAAGGTTATCCCCTGTATTTTAAATAAACATCACACGGAGATTATGTGTTGAACCTGAAGTTCTGTGTCTGGTCTATCTGTTACCCACAAGCCCTCCACAAACTTGGTATTAGAAGTAGGATGACTTGCTGGAAACATCTGAACTGGGCTAAAGGGATGTTTTCTGGTGGATATCGCCCAGAGATCCCAGGTGGACCGATGCACCAGGATTCACCAGAGAAGAACCTGGAGAAGAAAGTCCATGGAGTTCTGACCAGAACCTTGGCCGACAGACTGGGAGAGGAGCTGCTGCCTGGACTGGACCTGGGAGTTCAGATGAAGGCCAAGCCTGAAGACGATGAAGAGATGCAAGAGGATGAGGAAGAATCGAGGGAGCTGCTTCCTCTTGAAGATGCTCCACCTGAGGACATAGGGGGTTGTTGAAATGGCTGTGCATAAACCAGGTGCAGATGGAAAAAGGGAGAGAGAGATGTTGAGCAGAGAGATAGAGACACTTAGCGGAGAAGGCGAGATGCCAGATGGGTGGATACCATGAGGATCTTGCATGCCATTGATGCAGGACAAAATGAAAGAACCAGTAGTTCAAAAGACATTAAACTGTCTAAACTATTGGACAGCAATGATATTGAAGCCTACCTCACAACGTTTGAGAGGATTGCTCAAACATGTGCATGGCCAAGGGAACAGTGGGTTGTTCGACTGGCACCATACCTGAAAAGCAGTGCCCAGTTGGTTTATACCCATATGGATCCCTGAGAGGCAGAGGACTATGACCGTGTGAAGCAGGTGATTCTCAGGCACTATGACAAACACCGAAACCTATCATCAAAGGTTTAGGTTTCTTAAAATACAGTCACTGGATACCCCCCGAGACTTATACCCATCTCAAGAAATTCTGCTACCAATGGTTACAGCCAGATAGCAAGGACCAACTTCTGGAGGTGTTAATTACTGAACAGTTTATTAAAGATTTACCCCAGGATGTACAACTTTGGGTTCAGGAACATAAGCCTGATTCTGAGGATAAAACCATCACGTTGGCGGAAGACTTCCTGGCAGCCCAACCAACCAGACCCAGAGGGTTTCAAGGGACAGCTGCAGCTACAACACCAGCAATCCAGTAAGGAACCCTTTTACTTATGAACTGTCAAATCCAGTCCCAGTGAAACAAGACTGGAGAACAGAGAAAGGGGGGGTGAATTCCAGTAGCAGAGATTATATGTCATGGGTGCCAAAAAAGGGACATTATGTAAGAAACTGTTCTAATATTAAGAAAGAGACATCTCACGTAGCCTTAGCAAACTGAGGTCACTTTATGTCTACTGTGCAGATTGAATCACAGCAGATGATGGGATTGATTGATTAAGGGAGCTGCCAAACTCTTGGCAGATCTGGTGACTGGGAATAATAAAGGGCCAGATACAGTAGTCATCTGTGTACATGGAAATATCCATTACTACTGTACAGCCACCATACAAACAACTGTTCAAGAAAAGACACATGAGGTAGAAGTGGGGTTAGTACCTCACCTACCTGTGTCAGTTGTTATCAGGCATGACCACCCAGACCTTGCTTCATTTATACATTGCCATGCCACCCAGTGCTCAAGTGAAGAAGGGACATTTACCATCTGTGTTCCCATTTGATGATGATGTTTTTGAGGATCCTGCCAAGGACTGTAAAACTAAGGTGGAGAAGGGGAAGCTAAAGAAGGACTGAACTGATACTCATGCTGGTGTACAGTCAGACTTGGGACACACTTTTAAATGCGATATGCAACATGAGCAAAAAGCAGACCCTTTACTTAACCCATTTTTTCATAGGTGGGGAAGGGAGTGGAAAAAGGTGCTCCTCAGGTTGTTGTAAAACAGGGAAGACTGTACAGAGAATACACTAACCCCAGAACTGGAGAGGTAGTAGACCAACTAATGGTTCCAAAAACATTCCGCTCCCAAATCATGCATCTGGCACATGACATCCCTCTAGCAGGCCATAAAGGCAGAGATAGCACCCTGAATAGGATATTACCCAGGTTTTATTGGCCTTCTATCCATGAAAACATAGCTGAGTATTGTAAAGCATGTGCTGAGTGTCAGAAAGTAGCTCAGGCAAGTTGGCCCGGTGGCATAGAGGGTTGAGACACTGGTGCCTTACCTCGACCCACGCCGGCAACCTGGGTTCGGGAACAGACTCGTGGCACCGGGGGTTGGCAGGGGATGGAGAGGATTGAGCATCTGGCAGATTGCTCTCCTCTCTTCTCTGAGGGTGGGATCTGGGGATGCATTGCTCAGCAGCGGCCCCCACTGGAGACCGGGGGCACTGTCCGAGCATGCACTGACTGGGCAATAAAACAGGAAAAATGGCGCCTGAAGCAAGCGGCTTGATGGCCATCCACGAGTTTCTCCCAGGCACCCGCCTTGATCCGTGCCCGCAGGGAGTACACGGGAGCACCTCCCTGCGGCCCCACTGTGGGGGTGGGAGCCACAGAGTCTGGTGTCCGAGGCAGAGGCAGGCATCGGCTGGATGTCCCCCAACAGAGGGGGAGCAGCTCAGGTGGCCAGGAGGGAAAAATCATGAAAAAAAAAAAAAGGTTGCTCGGGCAGGAAAAAGGGGTAGAATACTGTTACAACCCATCCCCACAGTGACTAACCCCTTTGACAGGATAGCAATGGATGTAGTGGGCTCCCTGGAAAAGACCTCCAAGGGTAACAGATTTGTACTGGTCATATGTGATTACGATATACGCTACCCAGATGCTATCCCCATGAGAACTGCACTGCTCCAAGGATAGCAGAGCAGCTAGCAAAAGTATTTAATTGCATGGGAATCCCCCAGGAAATACTTACTGAACCGGGAAGTAATTTTAATGCACATCTGCTAAAAGAATTGTACCATCTACTGGGCATGGTAGCAGTGCGTACGTCTGTGAAAGATTCAGTGTGGGTACAGACGGACACATAAGCCAATGTCAGGTTCCAACAAATTAATCTTCTTTTATTTTTACAGAACAAAATTAAGCAGACTGGTTTCGACAAAACAAATTAAAATAAAGAAAATAAACAGCAACTAAAGAAAGCTTAACTGCAGCATCATAATAATTTTCCAGAAGGAATAAAAAAAAAATCACTTTGACTAGAAAGCACTAGTCCCACTGACTGTTGTCCCTCTCAACACTCCAACCGAATCTGATCTGACTAGGCTTGGACCTTTACATATATAGCCTGTCAGAGGCTAAGATTGGCTCGTAATACCTGTCAATCAGGGGATGTTACATAACACACACTGTTTACTTTGTTTATCTAGAAGATAGTTTTATAATATAAATTGAATCACAACACATTTAATGATACTAAGTACAGTATGTGAACAGAACCTGTTTTATTTCTAGAATAGCAAAGATCACTAAGGAAGCTGTCTGTCTGACCCTCCCACAGTTAGGTTCAACATAAATATGGGAAAGTCAGGGCCGACCGGCTCTTAGAGTGCTAGCTGTAGCAGGACAACACAGAAACACCCAGAGCTCTTATTTGTTCAGGTACATTTTGTACTTTAGCTAAAATAAACCTAGTGTTAACTCCTAGTCCTTTCTAGGACTTCCAGTCAGTCAAGAAGACTTAAGAGCGCTCCTTTATGTATTTGCCCAACTTTGTTTACAACAAAATGCAGAGAGAGAGGGCTTCTAATTTTGTATGCATTCACACTGCAAGAACTTACATGTTTAAAAGAAGGGTTGCTAAAACGAATACAGATAATCTACCATTTCAAGCATAATTTTACCATAGTCTCTTGTCTTACTATTCAAGGGGAATCTTATGCTTGTTTTAAGCCCCATATATACCCTATAAGCTCAGGGTTGTTTTTATATTGTCTTTTATTTTAACACAGCTCTGCCTGAAGGGGGGGGGGGATACAAGACAAATAAACAAGACAGACTGACATAAAACATGGGTGGCCAATCCAAATATAACGAACATTTTAACAATAAAATACATACATTTAGGAGAGATACATAAAGGACACCCAACTTGGTAGAGCTACAAAAAGCTTAGGGTGGGGGAACTTCCCACAATGTCCCATACCACCCATAGACTGACAGCCTCGTACAGAGGTTTAATCAGACATTAAAGAGAATGTTGAGGAAGTATGTAAAAGAAGAGGGTAGAGAGTGGAATAGGTACCTCCCCTACTTACTGTTCACTAACAGGGAAATCCCTCAAGCATCCTCTGGTTTCTCTTCTTTCTCATTACTGCATGAGAGGAACCCGAGGGGGCCACTGGATGTGGTTAAGGAACACTGGGAAGAAGGGAAGGAAGTGGGACATTTTAATGTCATAGAGTACATGACTCAGTTACGCAAACGCCTGGTCAGGTATATCAACTTGGTACACCAGAGCATAGAACAGAAGCAAGACTTGCAGAAAGAAAGATGTGACCAAGGTTTGAAGACTAAAACATTTCAGTCAGGGGACAAAGTGTTGTTACTCCTTCCCACCACAGAGACAAAAATTACTCATGACAGGGCAGGGCCCCGTCACCATTTTGAGGCAAACAGGAGTAGTGAATTACAGTATGAGCTTAGCATGCCAGGAAAGAGACCCCACCCCCCCAGAAAATTTACCATGTGAACCTCCTTAGGAAATGACATGAGAAGTCTAACCCCTCCCTTTATATCCATCCTGAAGTTAGGGAATCAGAGCTGGAGGTTGCCTATAAAAGGCTACAGAAGTTAGGACAGTAAGGAGAGATCCGGATAAACTCTGAAGTGGAACCTCAGCAACAGAAAGATCTGCAGGGGGTATTAACAAGAATTTGAGCCCATACTCACAAACATCCAAGGGAGGGCCAAAGGATTGTGCACACCATAACTGCCAAGAAAGACAAGCCCACATATCAAAACCCACAGACTGCTCATGAAGGTGAGGGAAGAGGTGATTCAGGAAGTCAAAAAAATGAAGTTGTTAGGCATAATTGTGCCCTCAAAGAGTGCATGGTCTTCACCCATGGTCAAAGTGGGCAAGAAAGAAGGTGGGATACATCTATGCCTAGATTTTAGAAAGCTTAACAACACATCACTATTTGATGGCTATCCAATGCCCTGAATAGATGACACCATTGACAGGCTAGGCAGTGCACAGTATATCTCCACCTTTGACCTTACTAAAGGATATTGGCAAATCCCCCTGTCACCTGATTCACAAGATAAAATTGCATTTAGCACCCAAATCAATTTATACCTGTTAGTCTTAATGCCGTTCGGACTACATGGGGCCCCAGCCACTTTTCAGCGTTTTATGAACAACATACTACGACCACACACTGAGTACTGTGTGGCTTATTTGGACAATGTGGTCGTATTCAGCCCTGACTGGGAAACCCATTTTAGACACTTGTCCCAGGTATTGCAAGAAATAAAGGAGGGAGGAGTGACCATTAACCCTGCAAAATGTGCCCTAGCAAAGACAGAGACAAGATACCTAGGGTTCATTTTAGGCAACAGACAGGTGAAGCCCAAGGCAGAAAAGGTGACAGCAGTAGTGAACAGTCTCATAACTACCACAAAAACGCACGTGAGATGTTTCAACCTGTATGTGGCTTCACTACAGTACGAAATGCAGGATGTTTAGTTATATAAATTCGCAGATGATTCTAGGGTGGGAGCAGTAGTAGACCATAACATAAATATTTCCCCACTACAAACTGCACTTGGCCACATCTCAGGATGTACTAAGGATTCAAAATTGTCACTTAATCAGGACAAATGTACTGTTATGCACCTTGGTGAAAATAACCCAGGCCATAAATACATACTGGATAATAAACCCTTAAGAGTCACGGTAAAGGAAAGAGACGTGGGGATATTGGTGTCAGATGACATGAAGTTCACATCACATTGTAAGAACATCACACAAAAAGGGAATCAAGTTTTGAACTACATATTCAGACACATAGAAGCAAGAAATAGGAAGGTCATTCTACCCCTGTATACACAACTGGTGAGACCGGTTTTGGAGTATGGTGCAAAGGTCTTCTTGCCCTACAAGAAGGGGGACCTGGCTGTGCTGCAGAGAATTGAAAAAAAGGCCACAAGAGGAATAAATAGCATGGTAGGGAAGGATTATAAACAAGACTGAGGGAGCTGAACCTGTTTTCTTTGGAGTACAGGAGGAAAAGAGGAGATGTGCTTAGTGCAGAAAGTATGGGCAGAAAATTATTTATGGGAAAATCTGGGCACAGAAGCCTCTGAAAAGGTTATAATACCAGGTTACATCCCCTGCAACTAAAAGCAAGACATACACAACTAGTAAGAATGAGCAAATGGTTCAACCAATGAGTGGTATATGAATGGAACAGATTATCCCTTGATGTAGTAGGCAGTAAAACTACACAGATATTCAAACACAAACTAGACGAATTCTACCAAGGATAAGGATACGTATCCAAGATGAGCACAATGGATGCAAGTTTTCTGGCTCTGTAGTACTCCTATAGAAACATAGAAGTTGATGGCAGAAGGAGACCGCTAGGTCCATCTAGTCTGCCCAAGGAGACTGCTAGGTCCATCTAGTCTGCCCATTTGTTTTAGACCTATTTTGACTCCTATGAGATCTTTTCTAGGCCTGGTTGGTTATTACCAGCAATTTATTCCTAATTTCTCAGCCATTACCAGTCCTTTGATTGATCTCACTAACAAGAGATGCCCGAATAAGGTTCAGTGGACCCCTATTTGTGATGAGGCTTTTAGGGATATCAAGGCCATTCTATGTAGAGCTTCTATATTGAAAAGCCCTGACTTCAACCAAGTGTTTGAGGTTCAAACCGATGCATCAGAGAATGGTATTGGGGCAGTCTTATCTCAGAAAATAGATGGGGAAGAACATCCAATCATGTGAAAAAGCAGGGTGCTACATGAGAGGGAGAGAAGATATGCTACCATTGAGAAAGAATGCTTAGCTCTGAAGTGGGTTATTGAGTCTCTAAAATATTACTTGTGGGGGGCTGAATTTAAGGTTGTAACTGATCATAATTGGTGGGTTAAAGCCCGAAGTTCAATGTGGGGAACAGCTTCTCCCACATCCCCATAAAGGCCAGCCTCCCACGGCAGTTTCCCACATAGCAGATTGCAAAACTCACCCCCTTTGCAAGTGCTGGACTCCTGCATGGCTTGTGTGGCTCAGCCTCCTTTGTTTCTGCCCTCTCCCCTTGCTGGTTGCATCTTCCCTTTGCTCCATTCTGTGCCTTTCCTTCCTCCATTCCTTCTCCTTTTCACTTGTCTCCAGCTCCACTCCTGCCCCTCCTTCTCATTTTGCTGTGGTTTCTTTTTGCTCTCTTCCCCATTCTTGATGTCTCCCTTTGCCGTGTCTGGTCCGGTCCCTCCCCTTTTGCCTCGTCTTTCTCCCTTCCCTTCCCCATACCTCGTATTGTGCTGCTCTCTGTTGTCTGCAGTTGTCTCCTCCTGGCTGCTGTCTTGGTTCCCTGTCCTTCGCCATTCCATTCTCTGTCCTGTTTCCCTGGCCATTTGGTTTGGCCTATTCCACCTGTACCTTTCTGGACCCTTCTGCTGCTCCACTCCTCGTGGAGGTGGCCACCCATTGTTTTTATTCATGTGGTTGTGCTGTACTGTGCACCGTTTTGACCCTGGTTCATACTCCCCCCACCCCCTTACTGCCAGCTCCATCATTTTGACTTGCTGCGATGTTTTGCCTGTGGTCCTCTTCCCTTTCATTCACTGACCTGAGGTGTTTCCCCCGTGGTTCACACGGCAGGGGCAGCTCTTGTTTCCTGCTGTTTCCCCTTAGCTTGTTCCTGTTGCTTGAGATTTTGATGTGAGTGAAGTGAGTACCTCAATCTGGTTCCCATGATCAGTTAGCCAGTGCTCCTTAGCTCTACTGCACGTATCAGTTTCAGGTTTGTTTGAACACTGGTCATCTGTATTGCATTCATCTTTGCAACTTGTTCCATTGGGGTGTACTTCAGTGGCCTGGTTCACTTGGTGGACTTAGTATGGCATGCTGCTGCCGCCCTGTTTCTTTGTACTTTTGCCATGCATACCACCATGGGAGTTACTCCTCATTTGTTATGAAACAAGACATAAAGGAAAAAAAAACATGGAACCCCCCCACCCACCATTCCTGCCCTCGTCCCTTGCTCCCTTGTGTTTTTTTTTGGGCTTCTGTGGCACTCCATCTCCATCAACTATCCCTTATATTACATCCAGCCAGGCTCCCCGGCTCCCCTTGCCTGGTACCTGATTCTTATATTCACTGCACTCTGTCAGCTCTTCCACACAACCTTCCCCAGTGAATTTGTCTGCTACTGAAGCAACTCATGCTTTTCACCCCTTTGCACCATTCCTGGTATCTGCATTCATATACCCTGCTCCATATTGTTTCCGAATGTATCCCTTTATTATCCCACTACTTCGGACCCTTCCAGCACTTACAATGACATGCCTTCCCCGCTTTGCTGCTATGGCTACCGAACCCTCCTGCTTCCCCTTCACATCCCATGTCATGGCACCCACAGTCCTTCTCAAATAGTGCTCTTTCCCATATCTTTCCTGTTTTGTTTGGCTTTGTCCGTTCTATGTTCTTTCCCTGCTTTGTCCATTTTATGTTCTCCTTATGCTCATTCTCCTTATATTCTCTTCCTCCTGCTCCTGTCTCTTTGCTTACATTTTACTCCACAGCATTCATCTGCCCCTTCCTTGCTTAGCCCATACCAGCAGTCTTCCAGTCTCTGTCCCTAACTTTGCCTTTTGAGGCATTGAGCATAGGTAGACCTGATCTGTCTACTGGGGATGAGAGTCCGTTTTAATTCACATACCCAGCTGGATTCTCTACCACCAAGTACCACTACTACTGGCACCCAGCATCCTCCATTCCTAACTCTGCCTTCTGAGGTATGGTGAAGGTAAACATCCCATCTACCAGGATGGGGCATGTTCCTCTCCTCAATCTCACCTCATTCTATACCCAACCACTGCCTGAAGTCTCAGTCCCTAATTCTGCCCGGTGTGGCATCGAGCGAAGGCTAGCTGTCCCCCGATTACTGGGGATGGAAGCCTGCATCTGCAATCTACTGTTTCAACCCACTGCTTTCTTTACCTAATATCCAGCTGCCGCATTCCCTTTAGCAACGGAACCGATAGTCCTCATTTGTCTTTAATATCCTACCTCACCCTACTACAGCCTACACTTTCATGGATTTGATGTACTTGTCCCTGCCTTGGCCTCCTCCCATTCTGGACTGGAACCCCATCAGCTTGTTCAATCTCCACCTCCACTCAGCTCATCAGACTCCTGGACTCCCTTGCTGCTTGTCTTCTACCTCCTCCTGTGCTCCTGGGCATCATTGTTGTGGTTTACCTTCCGGCTCAACCTCCTTCAAGCTCCAGATCTTCAGCTCCCTGCTGCCATCTTGTCCCTCATTTGCTATTCTGGATGAATCTGTTTCCTACTGCCTTTCTCATGGACATGTCTGCCTGCATTCCCCCTTGCTGCCTGCTGGATTTGTGCCATATGCTCATCTTCAAGGATCAGTGCCTAAGGCCTTCTACAGTTTGTCCCCTTCTGCTGCCCTTGTCCTATCCAGAGATCTTCTGACAGTGATTCCTGTTCAGTTTCCTATAAACGATTCCAGTTCCCCATCACTGCTGCACCCTGCTACCAACCATTACATTCGCCATCTCCTTCAGAAGTGAGAACCTTCTCTGCATCACTGCTGCCCTTCTACTGTCAGCAATGCAAGTTCACCATCTCTTTCAGAGGTGGGAACCCATTCCCCATCGCTGCTGCGTTTTTGCTATCATTAATTTATGTCTGCCATTTTCTTTGGAGGTGGGAACCTATTCCCCATCACCGCTATGCCTTTTTTATCAGCAATTTCTGTTCACCATTTCCTTCGGAGGGTGGAACATCATGCCTCAGCTTCGCAGCATCTTGTACCTAGATTGACTTCTTGGTCATGCATGGATCCATCACCCAAGACCTGATGCAGCTTTCCTACATCCCATTCCTGTATGCTGTGCCACTTGCCCCCAGTTCTGTGCCTTACCTGCACCTGCTGATGTCAGTACTGCCTGGCCTCTGCTGTTGTCATTTTCGGCTCCATCCTTCAGTATGTGGTATTCTGCTTGGACTTCTCCCTCCCTCCATCCTTGGACTGCTACCTTCCTCTTCACCGCCCTGGGGGCTCGGAGCCCCTGCATGTTTTCTGTGTCTCTTTTGGGCCTTCCTACAACTATCAACATCCAGCATCCCTGCCTGATCAATTACTTCTACCTGTTCATTCATCTCATACTCCTACCTTGACCATCATAACAGCTCCCTTCCAACACTCTAGAGAGTACCTGTTTATCTTGCCTGAGGAAACCTTCTTCTAGCAACATCCCTTGAACAGCTTGCCCTGTAGACTCTTACATCTCCATAAAATCATCAGTACTTCCGATAGCCTTCCCAGAACCCAATCCCAGAATCCCATTCATCTGCACTATACAAGATCTCATCTCCCAACCAACACAGCAAGATGTTTCCTTATATTTTCTACTAATTCAAACAGTATAGACATCTCTACCTACCAGTGTCTTCATAGGATCCAAGAATTAGTAAAGTCTCCTTCACTCCTATCTTCTTACCTGGATACATATCCCTCAGTCCTTCCAAGATGTACCAACTCCATAATAACCATCACTGTTAAGGATAAGGGAACCGGAGGATACCTCTTAACAGTACTAGCATCATCCATTATACCTTTTCCACATAGTTTTCTCCTAAAAGCACCGACTATGTTATTTAACTTGTATTCACTGAATACGCCATGTGATGTTCTTAAGACCTTCTCCAGCTTCTACCCCAGAACATGTATTGTTGGACATCTGGTGCATAACTACCTTGCTAAAGTTACTCTATCCAAGCTGCTGGCCCCCGGACGTCACCATAACTCATAAGGTTATCTACAACTCTTTATCATGTTACCTTAAATCATGCAAGCTACCTATCCAGTGGTCTTTCTAGCTCATCCCTTAGGATCTACCTTCCATACTCTCTCCAGCAAATACAGCCACTGAGAGCAGGCGTCCATTAATTCCTCAATCAGTGCACCCACAACCCACCTGGCCACCTCTCTATCCCAGTTAGGCCCCACAATAGTCCTGTACCTAACCAACCGTGCTAGGCACCCATTGCATTCTATGCCAGCTCTTAACTTACCTTCACCACAACAGTCTATAGATTCATGCAAGACCCATTCTCAGGCTCCCCTCAGCATTTAGACATTGGATCCACCAGCAAGGCAAAATCACCGTGGCCACTTAAGCTCCTGACAGGGACGATTAAGCCACAGCAATACACATATCCATATACACCATCTCACACTAGCAGTCCTTCCTGAATACGAGCCTATGCAAATCTCATTATAGCAATAATAACTATTCAACCCTCTGACTCATTGTACTGAACTTTCCAATTATTCTCATCAATATCCAGTTACCATCTCTACAACATATACTATCCTTCCTTCATTGGTCCTAAATCTTTTGCATTACCCCTACTACCATGTACCTAAAGCTTCTGTCTGAATCCTTGATCAGCTACAGATGCCTTCATAGCAAAATATTGCACTTCGCTGAACTCCAAGCCTGGCGACCCTAATCCGAATGTAAAGCCTCGACTACTCCAATGTTTAGCCTTTTTAATTTCTGCATTTTCTTAATCAGTACTGATGTTAAGCTCTTCCGAGAACAATGCAAATACAGTATCAGAACCACCTGCCACTCTACAAAGGAACTAAACATGTTATCTTAACCTGTACCTTCTACAAAGTCTGACAAATTACTTTAAGGATTTCATAACCCACCAGACTTCCCAAAGTTTGGAATCTAGCAGCTCATTTCATTAATTCATGCTCTTCATGCTCACATTGACTTTATACCCAATTGAATATCACCCGATATCACACTGAAATCCTGGACTATGTTCACCCCTTTTCAGCTGGACTTAATCCATATTCAGGATCTGGACATTCCTTCAGACTGGACCTGCCTCTTCAACGTCAGAATCAACCTTCCTGAATGCATAATCCAACAGACTCCTAAGATGGAACATCATCTCTACAATCAGTTTGCCTTACTCAGAAATTAGATATGATTGCAAGAACCTAAGATCATCTCCTCTTAGTTTTCCCAGAGGACGGGTGGTCAGTAGCCATGGGTCCGCAAAGGATTACTCCACCTGGGAGGTTTTCCTGTCCTGTGAGCTACTGGTCATACTTTCTGTGAGTTGGGAGGTAATCTTTTGAGCTTTCTATTCCCTACTTACTACACACTACCATGGGTGCGAACAGAGAAAAGCCAAAAAGTAAACTACAGTTACATAAGCATTTCTAGCCCCACACTCTATTCACCAAAACACTAAATGGGAGGGCTAAAGCCCAAGTTTCAATGTAGAAACATAGACACTGATGACAGATAAGGACTGCTTGGCCACCTAGTCTTCCCATTTCCCTACCTACTGGATAAACTGCAGATCCTAGTTAACCAACGGCATATTTCTTCCTACTCCCACAAGAATTGCCTTATGTCTGCCCCATGCATTCTTGAATTCCCCCACTGTTTTTGACCCCACAACCTCTTCAGAAAGGCCATTCCATGTGTCCATCACCCTCTCTGTGAAAAAATGCTTCCTCACATTACCTCTGAGCCATCTCCCCTCTATCTTCAAATTGTGTCCCCTTGTTCTTGCACATCTCTTTTTCTGAAAGATGCTACCCTCTTGGACTTTGTTGATTGCCTTGAGGTACTTAAACATTTCTATCTTGTCCCCATCCCTATAAAGGCCAGCCTCCCATGACAATTCCCCACTTAGTACGTTGCAAAAACATCCACCATCCACCCCTGCCTCCTCCTTCTCTGGCACTCTACTCACACTTGGTGCTGAACTTTCTATTTCCTACTCACTACCCGGCTTAACTACTAAGGGTGGGAATAGAGAAAAGTCAAAAAGTAAACTACAGTTACATAAGCACTACTAAATCCATATTCACCAAAACATTGAACCCCCTTTGCTGGTTGCGCCAAATGAGAGGAAAAAATCCCCATATAATGCGGTGGTACTTAGCTCTTCAGCCATATCTATTTACTGTGTCCCACAGGGCAGGCAAAAAACATGTAAATGCTGATTTCATGTCTAGATATGGTGCACAAATTAATGCTAGTGAAATGTTACACAGTTTACCTAAAATGAGGTAGTGCAGGGAAGGTACCATTAGTCTCTGTTGAGAAATGTGTTAACACTTCAAGGTAAAAAATGATGTCCACTATGTTTATGATGGAATGTTTATCATTAATAGGGATCCTGAGATGGAGCATCTGAAGATAGATGGGTGAAAGCTCCATCCCTTCCTGGGACAGAAAGGTTGTAAGCAGTCTGAAATAATTGCTTCAGTCTTAAGGTGGGGGACATGTGACAGGGAGATCCTGCCACTCTTGATGACCAGCCTTTTCTTAAATCTGTTACAACAGTTCTTCTATTTCTTAGCCTCTAATCTATCCTTTACAATTTCTAGTCCATAAGGTTGGCCTCCTATGGGTGCCCCTTCCCCTTTCTTGACTATACTATAGTGCCCTCCTTATTTTTCCTTTTCCATCTCAGTTCCTCATACAGGTAGGTTATTGTGGTGACCTCTGAGCTGCTGTAAAACAACAGGCTGTGTTCCTCATTGTTGTATTTAGTATGCAATAGCACTATGTCATAAAATACATTGATGTATATACTTTAAGTTAATGCAACCTGTAAATGCTGAAAATATCATGGCACTAGGTGTTTTTGATGAAGGTAAAAAGTTACATGGGGACTGCATTATAAAAATTAAGTTACTAGGTAGAGATATCAGAAAACTCCCGTTTTGTTATTCAAAATGCATATAAATTATAGATTGTTTGAGAGGCCCTTTGGCACCATGCATCCTTGCCTTAAGCTGAACCAGCCTAAAATGTCATGGTGATTTGCATATACATCCCATGATGCTTTGCATTATGGGGTTATGTGTGATGTTGTGTTTCATTGAAACCTGGCTTTATTGCCAATGCCCTTTGGGGTAACCCTTGCTTCAGTGCTTCTGCACTGAGGTTCTTTGTCTTTAGCTTGTTTTTGGGTTCATTATCACCCTAACAAGCAAGGCCAACATAGAGAATGAAATAATTTTCACTAAAAAGGGAGATCAGTAGATCAGTGAGTTAGTAGATGCTGACCAAGTGCAGAGGAAGAACATGCATAGCCTGTTGCTGCAAACTGATGTATTGAAGAAGGAATATGCCATTGCTTAAGGTTATCCCCTGTGTTTTAAATAAACATCACGCACAGATTGTGTGTTGAACCTGAAACTCTGTGTCTTGTACATCTGTTATTCCACAACCCCTCCACACACCCCTGATTTCCCCAAGCTCAGTTTCACCTTCCCCAAGTTGTGTTCATGCTGTATGTCTAGCTCACTGTATTCCTCTAGGCATGATTTTGATTCCCCTTGTTTTGCTTGTGCAGTTTTGGACCACATAATTATTTGATCGCAGTTTTTATTTAAACCCATGTTAGAGACAGCAGGAAGCAAGAGGAATGGAGGAATTAATGCAGAAGGAGCAATGATGGGTGCAGGGAGGGGCAATAGAGGCAAAGCAAAAGAAGGCATGAAAATCATGTCCAGTTTGACTAGTGAAGCATCGGAGGTGGCACCACAGACCGCATTTGTGTAGTCAAACACCAGTAGGACTATCTTGATAAGGATCTAACAGCAGACTGAGAGAGGTGTGCATAATTTCTTGTGATAAAGTGTGCCAAGATTGGGGTGGAGTTTATTGTGGATGGCATTAATGTGGGTAAAAAAGTTCATCATATCAAGCCTCACATCTAGATACTTAAAGTGAGGCACAATTGCAAGAGGAGTACCATCCAGGGCAATAAAGACTAAAGGGGAAGAGAGCCTAGCAAGCTTTTGGTTTGTAACAAAAGTCACAGGCACTGTCTTTTTAGCAGTGACCATATATTGGAGTGACTGGAACCAGGGCAAAAAAGAAAAGTGTCATCAGCATACAACATATGAATGTGTGAGTTGACACAAGAAAAGGCTAGGAAAATGGAGCATGGAATGGGGTCCAGGATGGGGCCTTGGGGGACCCTCAATTGGATGGGAAGCCGGGAGACAAGGTGTTGCCTAAATGACCTGACTGAAGATAGTTATCAGGGATAGATTTACCAGGGATAGAGGTGCCACCTCCTTTGTAGAGGGAGAGACCTTTGGCCAGTTCCCAAGGCTGGAAAACAGCATAACAGTTAATAGAGAGGTTAAGAAGATAAGTAGGAGTACTGATAGCATGAGTTGGCTGGTGTAGAAGTTTACAGTCTAAATGGTCTGGCTTATGACCACTTGAAAAGTTAAGGGAGCAGAGGGCCTTGAGAGTCTCCTCAAGGGTGACAGGTGAGAAAAGAGAATAAGGTAAAGGTAGTGGAGGGGTGATTGAGAAAGGAGGGTAAGGCACATGTGGTTACGAATTTGCTAAAACAGGAGGAAACTCATAGGAGGTATGAAGTAAAGGAACTACCATCCAGAAGGACAGGAGAGGATGTATGGAAAGGGGCAATCAAAGAGGGAGAACATGACTTTCCAGAAATTTGCTGATGACTTCAGGTTGTTCTAAAGACTGGAGGCAAAATAGCTAGCTTTGACCAGCTTGACAGCCTTAGCAAAGGAGTTTCTTAACTGCTTGTATCTCTGAAGGTCCACAGGGGAGAGAGAAGTCTTGAAAATATACCACGCAGTCACACACCCTATAAAGGTTGATGAGCTCTTCTGAGACCCAGGGGATATAAGCCAAAAAATTGCTAGGCTCTCTATTCTCATTTAGTCTTTCTTCACACTGACTCTTCCAGTCAACAACAAGCTCTATGCAGGCAGCAGAAGCTAGATGACTAAGTTGAGAGCTCAAAAAGGACCACTTTGATGGTCCACGATGGTCGTGGCAACAATGTAATAGTCATATCAATTAATAAATTTGTTCAAGAGCCAGATGATCTGAGAGCAAACCATTGGCCTCAATAAGGAGTAGTAGGTCCATGGTTTCAATTTGTGCTGCTTGTGCAGCTGGCAGGACTTGAGCTCAGCTACAGATGACTGGCCAGCCAGAAGACTGAGGGGGAAAAGTGGCTATTGCAAAGCTGGGATACCTATCATCTGGGCAGGAAGGCCCCATTGGTTCAACCCTGACTGACTCTGACCCACTTACCCCATAGGGGTGGGGTGAGATTAGCAAAGGAATGACCAGGGTGGTGTTGAGCATAGTTGACTCACCAGTGGCATCCTACTGTTCAGTCCCAACTTTGACCTATCTCAATGGACTGACCAGATCAACCCACAAAGAGTGATCCAATTTTTCTGAAAGACTCTATAAACTGGCTGAGCTGGTCTGCTGGCAATGTGTTCTCCTTAAATATCAACTGACGTGGTAGAGGCTCTTACTTTGAAACCCAAGGGCTGCACTTCAAGAAGGTCTGATTGCCTGATCTGCATCGACTCATCTTGTATCTGTAGCGTGTGTGTATGGCAATTCTTTGTTATAGCAGATCACATACTTCAGTCCTGGGCAAAACGCTGATGACTGATGCAGATTCAACTTCAGATTATCAGTGAAGTCCTGGAAAATCTGTTGTGTTTCTCGATGATATAGCTATTTCAGTTGCTAGTTGAGTTCACCTTCCAGAAGCCATACAGTAGGAATGTTGGTGGCAGCATGTTCCTCCTGCTCCCCTTCTTCCACTATGACCTGGACCTTAAGTGAAATGTCTGAATCCACCACAGCAGATGGGCCTTGGCTAGTCCCTGACCTCCCCTGAAGTACACATGCCCAGTGAGCCCCAATCGACTGAGGGTGCATAGCGGGATGCTAGTGGCAATCACATCTTACAAATGAAAAGTAAGCATCATGGTGAACTTGCAAATTTTTTATTGAGGTTTTTAGTAACCGGGTAGGTTGCACTAGGCAAACAATTGCCTATTTTCAGGCATGACCCGGGAGGTTACAACAGCAATGGTGAAACAATGAGGACATTTTCAAGGCAGATTAAGACATAAAATTCATACAAAGTAGCAATTGGTTACATATAAAGATACAGTGACATTTAGGTGCAAGTTATACATGTAACAAATTTGTACAAAAAAGATCGCTGAAATGCTAGCTAGCTAACTATATGCAGATGACCTTGTCCTTTTCTCCAGTGACAAGGCTCTTGAAAACATATCCATGTCCTTATCCAGTAACTGCACTGCTGCCCACACCTGGTTCCAATCCCACTGCCTACTTGTAAATCCCAAAAAAATTAAATCCATGCTGTTTGCATCTAAACCCTCCCTCTCTAAGGTTGTCAAGACAGGGCTCTCTCTCTCTCAATTACTCATGCAGTGCAGCACGAGATGGGGTGCTGCACTTCCTGAGGTGCTGTCTTTCAGATAAAATGTTAAACCAAGGTCCCATCTGCCTGTTCTGGTGGTAGTTCAGGTGGATGTTAAAGATCCCATGGCACTTCTCGAAAAGAGTAGGGGAACTTTTTATTTAAACCATAAGAGACAAATAAATACAAAGCAGTATTACATCATACAAACTCATAATAAGAAAACTCAAAAACATAAATCAATATTTCGTCATACAGTAACCCTGAGCTTAACCAATCCCCTCCCCTCCCCTAAAAGAGTAGGGGAATTTTTTATTTAAACCACAAGTGACAAAGAGACAAAAAAAAAACAGTATTACATTGTACAAACTCATAATAAGGAAAATCAAAAACATAAACAAATATTTCATCATTTCATTACTCCAAGCTCAACCACCCCCACTAAAAGAGTTGGGGAAATTTTTATTAGAATCATAAAGCAAAATATATACAAAACAGTAGTACAGTATACAAAACCAAAATAAAAGGAAATCAAAAAAACAAATAAATAGGTATTATTTCATGCCATAATCCCAAACCGAAGAAGGACATACCAGAACCAAAACTCCTCCCCTCCCCATGGTGCATGTAAGCCATGAAAAGCAAATATATAGAGAGCAGTATTACATCTTACTAGCTCAAAACGAGTAAAGCAAAAGGAAAAACAGACAGAACATATCATCATACAATACCTTAAACAAAACCATTCCTCCCACCCCACCATAAAAATAGGGTTTTGCAAAATACCTATACCTAAAGCCAAACAGCCACCTCTCCCCTTACCTTAGGCATAGAAAATCAAGTCCCCCACAAGGGGCCTATCAAAAGGACCAAAATAACTCCAAACCAGAAAAACACAATAATCAAAAAGCATGAATGTGTGCCCAATTTCAGGTCCAAATCTGTGGGCAAAAATGTAATCATTCAGACTGCATAAAGTGCCGCAAGTCCGCAAGCACCAAATGGAAAAGCCCTAACACTGAAATATCCATTTGTTAAAGCACCATTCGACACCGACCAATCCATATCCAGTATAAAAAATGTACCATTAACATATGGAATGTGCTATGAGCAACAGTGTGAGCCGGCTGAGGAATCATACCATAAAACAAGGATAACGGATCTAGAGGTATTTGTATTGGTAAGAAATCTGCAGCCTGAATCAACTTCCAAAATGGAATAATATATGGGCATTGAAAATATAAGTGCATCATCGTTTTAATCGTAGATCCACAAGTTACTCTTGGACAATAACGATCCTGTAGTTGCTTGTGCTTATGATTATCTTTCATATTTACCTTCCCAAGAATTGCTAACCAGACAGTATCCCACATCTTGGCTGGAATTCTCTCATCCATAATATAACTAGAAGTTGATTTTTGATCCACCATCAAAAATCCAGCAAAAGGATATTCTGAAAAACATTCCAACAAAACCTCTTCATATAAAAGCTTCCTGTGCATAGAGAAAACCATATTATATTTAATCTTCCATTTTTTAATATTATCATAAACCCCTGTCCAAACACAATCAAGATGGGGCTGTCATTTGTTTTTATATAAAAAGGAGTCATGTTGCCACTCCATTAATATTCCACGTAAATTAATCATATCCCACTGTGTCCACAAACTCAGGCTCAATTTCATCAATGGAAGCAAGTTACTATAAATAAATAATAAGGAAAAAAACAAAATTGGGTTTACCAAATGCACCCCTCCCTTTGCCAAACTTAAATACAATACATTCCGCTTAATAGGGTTTAGACTGCTTCCCCAAAAGCACAAGAAAAAACATGCCAGTACTTTTGTTTCTAAATTTCTAGGAATAGAGAAAACTATACTGACATATAAAAAAGAGGAATCAAAAATGAATTAATCATATAAATTCTCTCTTTTTTTTTTGACATTTTCCAAACAATTCATCTGGCCACTTTATCCATATCTAACTTCAAAACAACATTCCAATTATAACTCGCCATATCCTACCCCCCCAAATAAATACCTAATATCTTACATGGCTTAGTGACAACTGGAAAACCTGCCACTTCAGGTAATAATGGGGAAAAGCCTTGTACGGCTAAGCATCTTAATTTCACAGTATTTAAACTAGTTCCAATGGACTTTCCTAACACACTCAATAAGTCACATGTCAGTTATAAGGAGACATCATCTTGAGCCAATAAACAGATATCATCAGCATATGCAATACATATTATATCTTGTGAAAACTCAATCCCCAACCCCTTAAGCTGGGGGGACCATTGTAATAATCACAAAATGGGATCAATATAAAACACATACAAGATGGGGCTCAAGAGACACCTATGTCGTACCCTGTCGTACCCCTCTCCGAATCCCACATTTCCACCCCATCCATCCATTTTCAAAGGGTCTAGCATAGGCTAATAAATAACATAGCTGTAACCGTTGGATAAAAGGTTCAGGAATGCCATAAGCTGCCAAGCATTGCCACAAAAAAGAATGGGAAACCCCATTGAAGGTTTTTGCCTGATCCAAACTCAAAATAAAAACCCCATCCAATAAGGTTTGTTCCTGTTTTCCCCCTGTAGCCAAAATTTCCCTGATTAAAAATAATGCATCACTGATATCTCTACCAGGGACTCCACAAAACTGGCTTGTACTAATTAAATCATTCATTATAGAAAGCAGTCTATTTCCCAATAATTTAGTGATGGTTTTAAAATCAACATTCAACAAAGATATTGGGCTCCAGTTTCTAATTTCTCTGGGGTCTCCTGATTTAAACAAAAAGATTAATAATCCCTCATACATAGCCATGGGCAAACAATAATCTCTTAACATATAATTACAAAGTTCCAAAAAATCCTCTGGGATAATATCCCACAAAAATTTAAAAAGCTGACCCAGAAAGCCATCACAGCCAGGGGAAATGTTAAGTTTTCAACCCGAAAACACTTGGCGAAGCTCAGTAATAGTAAATGGGGCAAGTAAAACTTCAGCTTGCATATGAGAAACCTGTGGAAAATCTGCTGCCAACAATAAATAAGGAATACATTTAGATTCCACCACCGCCTCCCCAAAAGTGCATTCCACATGATGTTCCAAAGCCTGCATTATCCCCAAATTATCTGTCACAGACATCCTCTTATCAGTTTTTAAAGCCACAGATGTTTTCTTCTCCCTTCAAAGTTGGGTATCTGAAAAGGGATTTGTTTGTTCCACCTTCCCCTGGATCCCAAACGATTGTTCTTTTTGTAAAGAACACAGTCTGTCATACTGATAGGTTGACATTTCAAATTTTAAATCATTTATCTCCTGGCTATTATCAATACCATCAGCATGTTGTATTGAAAGTAATACTTGGAGCTGATCTCTAAGAGCCAAATAAGTTACCTGTGAATGTGCTGCCTTTGCATCTGCCTGAAAATGAAAGAAACTAATAATGCCTACTTTCAGATCTTCCCACCATTTAACGATATCACCTTCACATAAAAACAATGTAGACCGTTTATCAGAGATAAAAGAAATAAACTCTTGTTTTATCACTAAATCAGTCAAAAGAGATGAGTTCAATCTCCAGTATCCCGGTCCTGCAGCATTTAAAGGAGGGAGCACTATCTGAATTCCAATCAACATGTGGTCCAAAGACTCAATCGGTATAGTAACTACATCAGCAGCCTCTAATGTTTGTTTCAGAAATATGAAATCAATGCAAGAAGATAGTTTCCCCCTATAATATGTAGGAACTACTTTTTGATTCCCAATTACGTGGGCATCCCTTAAACCCGCCTGTTTTATCATTTTAATTAAAAAGGTTTTATCACAATATTGTTTTTTGTCAGGAGATGAATACTGGAAGTTAACATTAAAGTCCCCACCACAAAATATCTCTCTGCTAGTATGGAGAAAGGGTTGAATCTTAGTGAACAATTCTACCCAAAGAGCTTTCGTCTGTGGCCCATAAATACTAATCACTCGAAAATTAAAAGAATCCATTTCTGTATCCAAAAGTAAGGCTCTGCCAGGATCTATGTCAACCAACTGCTTAACCTTCATGGCCTGGGAGAAAAACAAAATCCCAACCTCTCAACATGTTTATGACCCCAAGGATCAAAAAGAAGGTCCCCACACCCATTCCTTTGAAGCCAATTAAATTTCTGTCACTGTATGAAGCCTGGTATCCTGTATCAAAAAAACATCATACTTCAATTGTTGTAACACAGCAAATGTTGTGGCATGTTTTGTAGAAGACTTAATACTATTAATATTTAAACTGGTGAGCCATAACCTAAACAGCTCTGGGGGGTGGTAATCAATTTAGTACTTGATCTAGTTCATCTCTTTGAGGGCTCTTGAACAGGTGGGCAAACTTGACTAGCATGTTTTTCATCTCCCACCTCCTGAGATAGGGTTGAATCTTCTTCCAACGGGTGGTCCTCCTCCACCCTGTCACCCCAGGAAGTAAATACCACAAATTGATTAGACAGGGGCAAGGGCGACAAATTTGAAGTGGGAATAGGAGCCACCACCTGTAAAGAAGACAGACAGGGAGAAGTGGGTACAGATAAGGGTTGCTGATCATCCTGATTCAAAATGCCACCATCTGTGAGATTATCAGTTGAATCATCCAGTATCTGTATGGGGGGGATTTTCAGGAACCACACTGTCCCGAGGTCGTGAAGATGCAACGGGTTCCTGGGATGGTTCTTTAGGAGGAGGTCCAGCATCCAGAACCTCCTCAGAACCCCTTGTGAGAGGATGCCTGACGGGAATCTGATCAGAATAGTTACTGGGAGTCACAAAAGAATGTCTCAAAGTGTCACTAGACCTGGACAGCACTTCCAAACCCCTCCCTTGATCCCTGTCCCTTCGGTGAGGGAGAGTATCCTCTTGGTACTCCAAATCCAGTGGATTAAAGGACTGCCAAGCCTGGGAAAGAATGCCATCCTGATCTGAAATTTCCTCACAGTTGTGAGCAGCCCATGAGCACTCCTGAAATGCATGATCATCATCACCACAGAGACTACAAACAGGAGAAGCTGTACAGTGGGCCACAGGATG
Source organism: Neoceratodus forsteri (assembly GCA_016271365.2). NCBI lineage: Eukaryota > Metazoa > Chordata > Ceratodontiformes > Ceratodontidae > Neoceratodus > Neoceratodus forsteri. The sequence continues at coordinate 256,389,720 of CM057451.1, read as the reverse complement.
ATCTAACAGGCCACACTGAAAATAGCGCACCGTGTCACAATCAGTATTAAGATGGGATAAAGATCCACACTGATAACAGCTTTTCAGTTGGCCTGCATAAAACAGGATACCTCTATCCTGGCCAAAATAGAATGAGCTGGGCAAGTGCTGTATACCGTGATCTGTCTGGTGTAACTGTATCCTAAAGGTCCATCCACCTGTCCAAAAAGCATTGTCTTCCATGATGAGATTAGGGTGACCAATGATTGTGCACCGTTTCTCAAGCCAAAAGGTAATATCTTTAACATCCACCCCTTTATTATGAAATAATATTGTTATCGTTTTGACTGTAGGTTTAGTAATAGGTATAGCTATGAAATCAGTCCATACAGCCGAGTCTTTGACCACATAGTAAAGCCTCCAGAATTTATCCAGCAATGTCATAGCACAAAAGCTAATGTCATAAACATTTTCCCCAGGTGAATGAATAAAAGCGTAAACTTCTGTCGGAGTAAACCCCAAGGAATCTTTCAATAACTCTTTACTCAAAGTCTATCAGGTGTTATAGGAGCCAGTCTTCTATACTGCAGATGGACCAAAAACTGCCTTTTAGCAGCCTTGGGGGTTTACAAAAGAGACTAGCAAAGGTTTTCATAGGCGGCATGCCCAAAACCGGGTCAGAGATGCCCCGTTCCCGAGAAACTCCTTCCACCTCCCCTTGTCCCATACCCGAGGTGCCGCGCTGTGGCTCTGTATCTGCATTCACAGGGTTATCAATCGGAAGCAAAGCAGATGCCAAATATGGGTCAGGAGCAGCCACCTCCACCATGTCTGCTTCTTGGGGAACCGCTTCTGGTGCAGCAACTCCATGAATAGCCTCCATCTCAGATAGCGCAGCTGCAGATGAGTGGGAATGGGTCTTAGCAGATAGAGAGAACTTACTCCCTCTACTTGGGGAAACTGGTAGAGTAGTCGGTTTCAGAAGTGCAGCTTCAGGAGAACCTGGTAACAGAATCGCAGGGTCAGGTATCCAACGACCAGACTCAAAAATCCAACTTGCTCATTCAACACATCTCCAGGAATCCAATCCGATGAAGTACCACTAAAGTCCAATTCGTCATATGAGGACATCTGAATTGCAGAACCATCTCCTAAATCAGGTAAAGGGTTTTGAAGACAGTCTGGTACAGCACCTCCCGGCAGCTGTTTACTCATTGCCTGCATAGGGCTAGCTAAGGACCTCTTATGTTTTTTCTTCTTCTCGTCAAGCTTTGTTTGCCCCTGAAGAAATTCTTGCTCAGCCACTGACAGCATGTCTAGCAATTGCTGCCATTTTCTATCCAACTGTAATTGCAGCAAAGCCTCATTAGCTACAAACATTTCCTCCAGGACTACATCCAAAATGCCTAATTCAGCAGTCCGGGTTGCTGAAGACCCCATAACAGCCTCAGGAGCCACCAAATCTGCAGAAACCTGGCGCAACATCTCGGACCCTCCAGTAAAAGGACCTCCTCCTTCTACCACCACCTTCGGAGTGAGGTCCTCCATCCCTGCAGACAGATGGACAGCGCCACCTGTCTACAGAGTAGGGGTACATTTTATTACAACTGAAAACACAATACACTCAAAAACAGCAATATTACATCATAGAAAAAAGTACACAAAAAAATGAAGAAAAGAACAATGAAAATCACAAACCCATAACATATCCATCTATCAAATAAAAAGTAAAAATGTTATACAGAGTAATCACTTCATTTAAAAAGGAAAAATCACAATATTTCACAAAATAATAAGAATAGAAATAAGAGAAAAAAAAATAACAAAACACAAAGAAAAGTACTTCAACGTACAAATATATAATATAGACAAAATGCAAAAAATCATATGGGAAAAGTCGATCTATGTATTATATATAATCATAGCCATATGTACTGCTGTATATCTCTCATCCTCCAATCAAATTACCTCTGGCTATACGTTAATGTCCAAAGAAATTACTCAAAATATCTACAGCGTTCTTCTAAAGAAACAAAACCTATTCTCCCCTCTCATCCTGTATCTAGCCATGACATATTCCTCCACCATAATTTATACAATTCCATTGAAACCCTTATTACATTCCAAAGATCGCCATTGACATATTTCCTCAGAGAGTAGCAAGATGAGTTTATCACAAGTTAAGAGTTGTTTCCATAGTGTCAGACCACATCGTGCTTGCCACAATCAAAAAAGAATAAAACTCATCAAAAGTCTGAGAGTGCAATTATCATATTTAATCCAAGATCAAGGTAGAATCCCCTCTGCCCACATCTCAGAAGTAACAACCACAAAAGGGCTTAGAGGCCAGGTCATATGAAAACGATCCCAAAAGGAGATGACAAAGGGACATTCAACAAACAGGTGTGCCATAGTTTCTCCAATATCTGTACATACTCCTCCCCTTGAACATTCTCTGTCTGCCATCTCTTTGTGCTTAAAATTCCCATGTACACCCAACTTTTTATGAGTACACAACCATATGAAATCCCACATATACAGAAGAACCCTCTTACTATTTAAAAGCACAATAATCTTCCTCTGGTCTGCACACGGTAAATTCTCAAAACCTGGAGGCTGCAAAAATTGTGTCTCTAGAATCCAGCTATATAAAGCTTTTCTATCACAAGAAACCATTAGACTTTTAACTATTTTCCACACCTTTCATTTATCAATTGCATCCTTATAATAACTCAGCAACTGAGCCATCCAGGTCTGTCGGAAAACAGGTTGTGAGGGATCCCAAACCAAAAATATAGGCCCCACTATATCAATTACCCATGGTAACCAAAGATTGTGTGCCTTAACCAAAATAGGAACAAAATTATAATAAAAAAATTGAACAAAAAAGAAAAGCACCAGATTTATCATCCCCAGGCCTCCCCTATGTTTTGAGAGATATGTAACCCCACGTTTCACAGGGTTTAAACGACTCCCCCACAGACATTGAAAAAACACACTGTACACTGAAGCTTCCAAAGCCCGGGGGGGGGGGGACCGCAGCTAGAAACAAGAAAAAAGACAATAAATATGTTTTGATGAAATAAATTATTTTAGTTTTTGTCATTTGCCATTTATTCCAACACTGCACTCTAGATCTAGCTGTCTTCAGTTTACATTCCCAATTAAATGTTTGTGGATCTGGGCCCCCAAAATAAATCCCCAAAATTTTATGCTAACCAGGATTAACCGATATTCCCCAAACCAATGATACATCAGCAGCATCATAGCTAATTGGTGAAATACAACACTTAATAGTGTTAATTAGAGAACCAGTCAATCTTGAAAGTAATTGTAAAATAGTCTTAGCTTCTCCCGCCATCTGCCAGAAATAAACCTAAATCATCTGCGTATGCTATTTTTACAATTGTAGAATCCTCACTTCCCACTGAAAGTCCTACAATAGAATCATATTTATGAAAAGCATGCAACAGGGGATCTAAAGATATGATATATAGCAGAGGGCTGAGAGGACATCCCTGCCTAACTCCCCAATGTACCTCTACTGCCCAACCTACCCATCCATTCATACTAGGTAAAATACTAATACCAGAATAACATGTCTGTAACCAATATATAAAGGCATCTGGGAAACCATAGCAGCAAAGGGTTTCCCAGAGGTACTCATACTCCACTCTATCAAAGGCTTTGGATTGATCCCAACATACCAAATGACCAAACAGTTCTTGTGTGTTTCCCTTATGCATTATTTCCCTGATAAGAATTAAAGCGTCCCATAGATGTCTCTGTGGAACTCCACTAAACTGAGAGGGGTGAATAATAGTCTCCAAAACTCCCGAAAGCCATTTACTCAAAAGCTTCATTTAGATTTTAATATCAGTATTCAGAAGGGAAATTGGTCTCCAATTTCTCAGCAATCCTCTGTCCCGTCCCTTAAATATCAGTATTAAAAGTCTTTCCATCATACTGTTCCATAGATGACCTACAGTATCTGTAAGCACTTATTAAACATAAATATCACATAATTCCACTGCCAAAACCTCCCAAATAATTTTATAAAGCCCATGAGGGAGCCCATCTGTCCCAGGAACTGCTCCGGAATGTAAGGACCAGATCACGTCTCTTAATTCCATCGGTGTTACGGGTTTGACCAAGCCCTCCCCAGCCTTTGGAGGAATGTGAGATAGAGAACATGATGCTAACCACTGCTTCATATCTGAGATTGGTAAATCACGTTTTTTAAAAGATTCTTTAAAGAAGAAAGAAGAAAGAAATTTCTTTCAGGATCCCCTTATTATCTGCTATTTTATCCCCATATGAGGCATAAACAAAGCTCATATTTCTTTGATCTTTTAGCGAGTAAATAGGCTCAAATGGTAAAGTTTCTTCTGATTTTCCATTTATCCCATATTTATGTTTTTGTTCCAAATTCCTCATAAATTGTAATTGTAAAAGGGACAGTTCTTTTTTAAGCTCTTTGATACGAATATGAGACCTGCCATCCAAATGATGGTGTAGACCCGTCAGAATACTGATTTCATTCCTCGAAAAACTCATCCTGTCATGTTTGAGTTTCCCATTAATTTGACCCATTTCTTGTAAAAAAATCCTCAGTTCTATCTTCATACCTCCCACCACTGAGAGATATCATAAAGGAAACACAGACTTTCTGGCCTCCAGAAGAAAAGCAAGACCTTCCACTATCTGGGGAATTTCAAGAAAACGCTCATTTAATTTCCACACTCCAGAGCCCTGGCATTGCGCCGGGTGACTACCAAGCACCACCTCTAACATCCGATGATCTAAGGTTGTTACATCCACACACTGAGCTGATTGCAATAACAGGGACGGAGAGATAAAGAAAAAATCAATTTGAGAGGCTCTAGGGCCACAAAAATAAGTGAAGGGGGCTACAGCATAGGAAACCTCAAAAACATCAGCCAACCCCACTTCTTCAATCAGAGCTCTCAGGCTAGACAAATCACAATATATCTTTCTACCCACTGAATCAGACCCTGTTGTTGGTAAGGAACAATTAAAATCACCCCAATATAACTGGATAATTCATCAATAACAAGGGTTTTAAAGACTTAAATAATGTTATACATTCCCAAGTAATATCTAACAACAAAGCTCTACCCTCCATAATTTCAAGCTGTCTAAAGATTTGTATTTTAGAAAAAAAAATCCCCACCCCAGAATACACATCTACTACCTGCGACCAAAAACAATATCCCCATAACCATCCATTAGAAGCTGCACATAACAGATCAGCTGAATGCAGGCAGACATCCTGAAAGAAAATGCAATCTAAATTGCTACCAAAAAATTGAGCAAAAGTACTGTCTCTCTTAATGGAGGATTGAATACAGTTCATATTTAGTGAGGCCACCTGAAAAGTAGAAAAAGCCAGGGATAAATCCTTTCTACAATCATTTCACTTTACTTGATGCCCTAGTCACCCTTCCACTTCTGGTAGTCACTACAGGTCGATCTTCATTTCCCTCCACATCCACTTGATTTTGTTGTTTTGAGGCGGAGAATGGTATTTTGTCCTCTTCTTCCATGTCAGAGTGTTCCTCCAACAAAACCGAGTACAAGTTTGAATCCTCCAAGGGTTCTTCAGGAGACTTCTTTTTGCTCTTCAATTTAAGTTTCATTCTTTTCCCTTGCTTTCCCGTAACAACCACAAAAGCCTCCTGCTGAGGCTGCTTCTCTGGAGAACCCCCGCAAGGAGCCACTTCCCCAGAGGGACTTCCCATAGATAGCCCCACAGGCATAGGAGAGTTCTCCCGTGGTTCTTGCTCATCAGAGCCGATAGGAACAGAAAGTGTTTGGGCTGATTTTAATAAATTTACCATCGAAGAAACAGTAGCTTGTGTCACAGCAGTGGATATGTAATGATCTTGCACTCCATAGTCAGCATCTTCAGTATTTTTAGCAGCCTGAGAACAATCTGATAAGGTATGTCCTGACCCATCACACAAATTACATTTTGGGGCTTGAAAACAATGGGCGCTAGGATGACCAGTTTCTCCACAGTGAGAACAGTGTAAGATTTCACAAGCAGTACTGATATGCCTGGTAGATCCACATTTGAAACACACTCTGGGCTGTCCGGGATAGAACAGAAAACCTTTGTCTCGCCCAATAAAAAAACAGTTTGGGAGATGAATAATATCCTGGTCAGATTGTTGTAGCTTAACTTTAAACTTCCAACCCCCATTCCAAAACCCTTCCTCATCCTTGATGGGCATCGGGTTCCCCTGAATAGAACAACACTTCTCTAGCCAAAAGACAATTTCTGTGATGTTAACACCTTCATTTCGAAATAGAGCGGTAATAACCCAAAAGGGTTGTTTTGTCAATGGAATGACCAAAAAAATCTACCCATAAAGGGTTAGTTTTGAAATGTGTATATCTACACCAAAAGGTTTCTAATAAAGCTGGTGTCCGAAAACTGACATTAAAATGAAATTCCCCCTGATCATGTATGAAGGCATATACTTCGGATGGAGAAAAGCCCATGCTCTGCTTCTAAAGTATTTTACCAACAAAAAAACGATCAGGGGGTGATCTCTAGGCCCCACATACCATAGCCTCACCGCATTGCGGCATTTCGCTAATTCCACCGGTTTGTGAAAATGGCTGCCATGGGTAGGTTTAACATTGGTGTTTTTAGCGGGGGCAGCCTCCTCAGCAGGCTTTGGATTATCTTCTGAAACCTCAAGGACAGCATCAGACAGCGGAGGCTGGGGCTCTAGTTCAGGGGAAATGATAGACACTTCAGAAACCATGTCAACATTATCACCAGTTTCAACTAAAGGAGAAAGTGTTTTACTTATCTGAGGTTGCAAAGGGGAACCCAGTATCAGAACCTGAGGATTTGGTCTCCAGTGACCATTTTGGGTAGGGATCCAGCCTGCATCCTGCAGGGCCTAGTCCGGCGACCAGGATCCATCCACCTCCTCACTCCAGACTCATCTTGGGGAAATGACTATCCTGGTCTGGGATGATCCGGGTCTTTCGTCTGCAGCCAAAAGTTTAATTGGGCCAGTGGCCCTATCCATACTCGGTGAAGAAGCCGAGCGTTTCCATTTTCTATCCTCTTCTAGTCTGAGCTTTTCAAAAGTAATTTGCAAATTTATCGGCAACAATTCAGCTTCTAGGCATTTCTGTTTTTGTTCTAGTGTTAATTGTTCCGTTTCTAAGTCCAGCAAGGGACTGCTGTCTCGAGCGATGTGCTGGCCATCCCCAGGATGCATCCCAACCACCTCCGCAGCGGATTCCTCCAGCTGAGGCAGCACCACAGGTCCACGTAGCACTTGCTGATCATGATGATTATCCATCCATCCAACCTCTTCCTTCTCCAACAACAAAATGAGCTCAGTCCAGAAATGCAAAGGTCCCCCTACAGAACAGTAGGGGAATTTCTTTGGTGCCCTGGCCAAATCTCCCCAATCCACTAGAATACCACCAACAGCTTACTCTGGTTCAGGATCAGTTGGCATTCATCTGTATCCCCCCCCCCCACCGCCTGGGTTGTGCCTGAAAATAGGCAAGAAATTGTCTAGTGCATTACCCGGTCAACAAAAACTAAATGAAAACACTGCACCAGATGGCACCATACTTGACAATGTAGAAACTTTCAAATACCTGGGGTTAATCCTTGACCCGTCACTATCTTATAATGATCATATCACCTCTGTTACATGACGTGTTAACCAGAAACTTGAGACAGCTTACTGGGTCAGGCCGTTCCTGACTAGGGAAGCCCATGCAGCCATTGCCCAAGGCAACCTACTACCTAGCCTGGACTATTGCTCCCCCACTTTCTCACAAGCATCCTCAGCCATGCAAGCATGCCTCTCCTCGACTTACAACAATATCTGTAGTTTCACCCTCCTAGCCCCATACTCTACCCACCACTGTCACCTTTACCAGTCCCTAGGCTGGCTACCACTCCACCACATGTTTGACTGCACACTTGACTGCATCCTAGACAATGCCATCAGGCATGGTGAAGCCTTCCCATACATGTCCCTCCTCAAGCACAGAGCACCCTTGAGATGCTTGCGTGCATCCACGGTTCCCTCCCTTGGAAATCCCTAAAGTCTCCACCACTATGGGGGCAAAAGTATTATCCGTAGTTGCTCTTACCCTGGAACAGTTTTCTGTGCCCATCCACTCTCAGGAAACTCATGCCACTTTCAAGGTTCATCTCAAATCCTGTCTGTTTGATGAGGTCAGCTGCCTTTGCTCACCTGGCTAATACCCCCTCCTTTTTCCCTCTATTCTATGGTATCTGTCCCAGTCTATTCTTGCTCACGTACCCAACTGTTTTGTTTGTGTTTCTAAATTCCTGCACCTATTTATTACTCGTCACTATTTCTACTATACTTGTTGTACAGCTAGTTTCTGGAGTATCCTGATTCAACCAATTTTACACTTGTTATTTAGCTATTGTCTCCTATATGCTTGCTACTATGTAACCTGCTTAGTGGCCTCTCAGTTGCTGCTCCTGTGTATTTTGTTTGGTATATCATTGATGTCTTTATATTCACTGCTTGTATTTATTGTACCATATGCTTGTACTGCCACCTTTGTGGGCAAAGTCGTGCCAGAAAACGGTCCCTTGGATCAGCGCACCTACATGGTTACCAAAGACTTAAATTAATAAATAACTTGTTGCAAGTAAACAATTAGGGATTACCACAGGTACACTGCAAATGTTGCAGCAATTGTTGGCGGAGGTGCCGACTAAAGTTACCAGCTGTTTGATTCTGCCACACAGTCAAGGGTATGCGGTTCCACAGCTCAGTTGCAGTGGAAGAGAAGGATGCCTCACCAAATCTAGTTTAGTTTAGTTTAGTTTATTGTTCTAGGAATTACTACCTTTGAGCCAGAGGCTCTTTTACAAAGGTTCCACGTCAATTAGGTACAGTACAAAAAAAGGTTACATAGATAACACAACAATTTGTGCTGTGTCAAGAGCGAGAAAACATATACAAATACATATCAAATCATTTGTGCAAAAGGACATGAGATATCAATAATCACATTATTATTACAAGAAAGAGGTCATACCAGATTAGGAGAAACAAATAGGGAAAAAGTCCAGAAAAGAGAGGGTAAGTGAAAGGTGTGGGGAGCAGACAATAGCAGGAGAAAAGGTTTCCCATACATGTCTTTGTCAAATAACGGAACAGGGTGGGTAGTGAGAAAATAGGAGGTTTAATCAGGGCAGTCACAGGAGCTGGAGGTGGCAAAGTAAGAGAACAGCCTTGATTTGAAAATACCTAGAGAGGTGGAGGCAGTAATATGAGTGCTGAGGGCATTTAGCCAGCTGGGGACACGATAGGCAAATGATCTTTGTCCCTGAGAAGTCCGGCATCAGGGGACTTGGAGAGGCTGGTGTTCTGTTCTTCTGGTAAAATGGGTGCTAGCACTCGGGCATAACAGGTCTTTGATACAAGGTGGAGTGAGGCCCAGAGTGGATTTTTTTGCCATCAGACAGGTAAGGTACTTTATCCGGTTTGAGAGCTGCAACCAACCTGAGTCAGCATAGAGTTCACATGTGTGAGTACGTCGATGTGCACCAGTGAGCAGCCGACAGGCCTTATTTAGGGATGTTGTAATGTGACTAAGTGCTGTAGTAGTGGCAGATCCATATATGACTAAGCCATAGTCAAAGACTGAGATGATAGAGGATTGGATGGCAAGCATCAGTGCAGAATGGGTAAGGAGCTGTCGGTTCCGATACAGAATCCCAATTCGCTGATTAATAGTTTTTGCTGTACTGTCAATGTGAGTTGCAAAGGTTAGGCCTTGATAAAAGTTGATTCCAAAATATTTGAAGATTGGCACTTGTTCAAGGGTATTTCCCAGGTATGTATTAATGGCGAGTGGGACTTGCCGTTTCTTGTTTTGCGGGTTAGAGAAGAGGATGGATTTCGTTTTTTTGTGGTTTAGAACCAGCTTATGTTCAAGGAACCACATCTCAACTTGGAAAAAGCATGCTGAAGGTTGAGGCATAGAGGTTTGGATCTTTATGAGTGGCAAGAATCACGGCATCGTCGGCATAGAGGATTATTTGTTCAGGGCAGAATTTGGAGAGGAGTTTAGGAAAAGGCTGAAAGGAGGGCCCAGGATGGATCCTGGGAACTCCTGAGCGAGCGGTTTTGAGTCTGAGAGAACTCCAGCTACTTTTACAGATTGAGGCGCTGAGCAAGGTAATTTTACTCAGTCACCAGGACCTCACGAGCCCTAGGGATAGTAGTTATTTGATAAGTAAGCCATGGTGTACTGTATCAAATGCCTTGATTAAGTCAATGTAGACTGCTCCAGTTAGGTTTCCTTTGTCCATGGCATTGTGGACTGCTCTGAGAATTCAAGTAGGGCAGTTGATGTGCTGTGCCCTTTCCTAAATCCATGCTGCTGAGTGCATAGGATGTTGTGCTTTTCCAGGTAGTCTGAAAGTTGGTCCTCCACCAAGCGTTCAAGGGCCTTAGAGAGAGGTGGTACTATTGATATTGGGCGATAGTTACCAGACAGTGACTTATCACCACTTTTGTGCACCGGAGTGACAACTGCAGCCTTCCATTTCCTAGTGAATTGGCTGTAGCAGAGGAGGAGATTGAAAATTTTTGTGAGAGAGAGCAATACTTCCTCCAGAGTGAGGGACAAAAGTTTAAGGTCAATAGTGTCGCTGCTTGCTCGGGACTTAGAAATGGCCTTCTTTACATATTTATAGACTTCATGTGCCTTTACTAGTTTAAAATGGAAGGGTGGTTTGGTTGGAGAGGCAGTAGTAGAAGTAGAAATTGGAGGGTCACCATCAGTGAAGAAATCAGATGAGAGGACACCACTAAGGTCCATGAAGGTATCATTTAGGGTGTTTGCAATGATCTCTGGGTCTAATGTAGTGGTTCCATCCACATTCATTATTGTAGGAGAGGATTTGGACTGCTGACCCATGATATTTCTTATGTTGTCCCAGAATGATTTTCCTTCACTCCAGGAGTTGGAGAGGGCATTCTTGAAGTAGGAGCTCTTCATCAAGCGGATCTGTTTAGTACAGTGGTTGCGAGCTTGTTTATATTTTTGGATGTCCGATAGAGTGCCAGTAGCTCTTGCAGTGGCCCAGAGGTGATCCCTACTTTTGAATTGTGCCAATAGCTTCGCCGTGAGCCAGGGATTTGTGAGTGCTTTGACTTTGCGCTTTTTTACTGGTGCATAGGTGTCACAGGCAGTGTTGAAAGTAGTAATAAAGTAATCAAGGGCTAGGTCAACATCTTGAGTTTTGTAAATCAAGGACTAGTCTATCTGCCTAAGACAGGTCTTGAGATGAGTAAGGTTGCCATAAGGTAGGACTCTGCTATAGATGGCTTTTGGAGGTGGCTTACAAAACTTATTTGTCCAGGTACATATTATTGGAGAGTGATCACTGAGCGAGTCAGGGAGAACACTTACATTGGTTATACGGGTAGGGTGGCTGGTAAGGATCCAGTCAATGCGGGTGCTGGTCCCTGATTTGTAGTTTTTCCTGGTAGGGGAGTTTACCACTTGTGTTAAATTTGCTGCTAGGATAGCATCTAGTTTGTAACCTGGGGATGGTGAGCTGGTCGGTGTCAGAGGATCAAAGGAAGTAGTGGCTAGTTAAGGGTAAAAGAAGTGAGGAGCGGTACAATGGCTTTTTACTATTAAGTGCACTATGCATAATTTTTCCTAGGTAAAGGTCCATAAGGGCTGCTTGGGAGGGCCAGCCCAGTCTACTGTATAGGAGACAGTGGTGAGTAAGTTGATTTGCAGCCTAGTGCATAGCAAAGCATATGCATATATTGTTATAACCCACTGTTCATTTGTGGATAAGGGCATTAGAAGCTTTGGCAAAAATTTGGAAGGCATATGTTGGTTTGGGGAGTAGTAGAGTTTGAGCAATGGTACCTCTAGCGGTTAGGGAGAGATTTTTGCAGGCGTGATAGGCTATACTGAAGGAAGAATTTGTAGCCTTACATGTGTAGGAGATATGAGAGGCAAAATCAAAGGCAGGGTCTAGAATGACACCTAGGTATTTGAAGGATGTGACAGTGGAGAGAGGGAAACCATTAATGTAGGACACCAAGAGGGGACTATTTATGTTTCTCAGCTGAGGAGGTGACCTGAAGAGCATTGCCTGAGTCTTACAGAGGTTGATTAGTAGTTTACTGTGGTTAAGCCAGGATTGGACTACAACACATCTTTTAAGCTGATTTCCTCTTGTGGGCTATACCCTTGAGGAAGCAGTGAGTATGTACTGTGGTTCACAAATTTAAGCCCAAGGAAAAATCCAAGTGCTATTGAAAATGTACAAAAACCAGCTTGAGAACCACAACACTCAATTTTCTAGCAGGAACTGTGAAGGGGCTGCACAGTCTGTTTAAGCAGAAAGAAATGTGACAGCAGAAAGGTGGAGCCAGAGGACACATAACTAGGTGTATCAGTTGAAGACTTCCAGTGACAGAGCATGCTCAGTGGATACTGCCTAAGTGCATGGGTCCAGAAAAGTTGTAGAACCGGTAAGTACTTACTGCTGGCATCTTCAACCTGGTAGTGTTTCTATCTAAATGGTAGTAATTCCATCCACAGATCAGTTTTGGATCCTAACTCTAAACCAAGTCTCCAACCCATTGTGCTCCTGCAGTCACTGGCTCTCTGCCTGGTACTTCCATGGAGTTTGAGATACTTTCCTGATGATACACAGCGTTACGACCTTTTTGCATGGTTACAGTGACTCTTCTGGCCTGCTGGACAGCAACTTCTCACACTGCCTCCTGTGCTGTACTACACAGTACTGTACTGTACTATAAAGTCACAACTGATACTGATGTTCTTTTCTGCCCCAATTGCTTCTACTCCATTATAACATGGTGCTAAAGCCAGTGCTGACAATGTTTTTGGCATGTGTAACAGATGCATTTTAAATGTACATGGTGGGAAATAAATTCTTAAAATCAGAAAGTGGTAGAAAATCATGCAAAAATGGGTATAAATACTCCTTTATTCCCTTATCTGTTCCGCTGCCTAAGGGTAGATAATGAACTAAATCTCAGTTAGAAATACATCATACAAAAATGTTCCAGTACATTAAAAAAGGGATTCTCAGCTGACCTGACTGCACAGTTGGGGCGCTGCATGCCATATCACTGATGCAGGATTGCATCCTAATCATAGAACACTGTTTCGGGCTAGCAGGATGAAGAATTGATATCTGGCAGCATGCTCTCCTTCGAGTGGGTAGTGAAGTTGGAGTTAGTACATGAATGCTCTCTTCTGTAAAAAGTGAGGGACTCTAAAGTGTAGCTTAGCCATCGGATGGTAGTGTGTAGGGGGGCACAGGGCACAGAAACACATGGCAGTACCACAGGAGTACACTGCTGATGTGCTGGCACAAAGGGAGTAGGGCAGGATGTGCAGAAAAACTGCCAGATCTCCTGATAGGAGTGAAGTGTCTCCCCAAGCCCCAGCTGCAAAACATGGGCTGCTGTAGTCCAGTGCTAACCCTGCAAAGGAGAAGCCATGGGACTTTTTTGAGTGTTGTGGGCAGACAAAATAAAAAAGGCTCCTCACCCGAGCCCAACATACAGATTCAGGCCAGGAAGAGGATCAAGATCCCTGCTGGGAGGGCAGGTAGCAACTTCTGCTGTGTACTTAAGAGTGTTAAGATGGACATAGGCACAATGTATAAGCATGCTGACATGCCTGTGCATCCCTGTGGGTGGGATCTGGGGCAAAAACAGTGCAAAGGGGACAGATCGTCCAACAAATGACATCACCTCTGTAAAGCAGCTTTCAGTTGGGTCCATCAAGGCAATTCACATCACTTCCTCCTCTTCAATCTCCCAGATAAAGGTCCCCAAAAGCAGAGTATGAAAGGGTAAACTCCCAAGGGTTTCTTGGATGAGAAATCAAGAGTTCAATGTCGGGACCCTACAGCAGTTATTGGGATGATTTGTGATGGCTGACAGAGGCCCAAGGGTCCTTGACAATTAGGTAAAATAGAGAGGAGGGAAACAAGGGCTCATCAAGCTACTTCTGCTCCACACTTAAGTGCATATTAGATATTTTTACAAGCAAAGCTTAATAGTGTTCTGTAGAGGCAGAGATAAATGTTTTAGTTTTGTTTTTGTGTCACTTGATAAACTACTCAGCTGGTCTTGCATGTGGAACCAAACTGCAAGGCTATAGCCTGAGGTGCGGTAAGGCTGAAGTTGTGCAATATCAGGCCCCTTCTCCATAAAGCACTACAAAAGAGCTCGTGTCCCAGGCATTTTTTGTATGCCTGTTTCTTTGCAGGCTGGTTGCTGTCAGTTTATCTCCGCTGCTCACTGTCCTGCTCACTTCTGTGGGCTCCCAGTACACCATCCTTCTGTATCCCTGCCCTGTGGCCCACCATCCTGTTATGCGGGCTCCTTTCTCCTTGTCTAACAACTCCCTGCTCAGTACTGCACGCTGCATCCCAAGCACGTCCATGCCTATTGCTGGGCAAGCCAGAGCAGGCTTGAGCCAGGCTTGAGATTACTGCCTGGCTTGGTCCAGCTCTATCTCTGTCAGAAATTGACAGCCAAGGTCAAGCTGAGCCAGTTATGGTCAAAGTAAGCATTTTGTCAGCCTGAGCAGCTAGCATAGTGTCTGAAATGTGCAACTTCTATGCAGAAAACAGCCTGCAGTAGCCAGAGATTGGCTCATATTCTAGCTCGCAGAGTCAAGCCAGACCTCTGGCTCGACTCGAAGTGAAAAAATCCTGGCTTGCCCACCCTTATCCATGTCCTTTGCCTGATCTCCTGCTACTTCTATCTGAGGTAAAGGGCTATTCTCCAGTTGCCCACCTTCTTTCTGTTGCCTACTCGCTTGGCCTGCCTTGTCCTCTGTGAAGAGAGGCTGTGTCTCCGATTCTGCTCTCCTTGCTCATTTTTCCAGGCTACACAGTGGCTGGTGGTGACCGTAGTTGCCACCTGCTTGCTGCATCCTCATTCCTCCCCAGCTGGTTGTCTGGCTGATTCTAGGGGTCCTCTAGGCATCCTGCTGAGGCTGCTGCTTACTGGTTGGATGCAAGCAAACAGAAAAGGGCTCTCTCACCAAATTACCAGCCTATCAGAAGCAAACAGAAAAGGGCTCTCTCACCAAATTACCAGCCTATCAGAAGCAAACAGAAAAGGGCTCTCTCACCAAATTACCAGCCTATCAGAAGCAAACAGAAAAGGGCTCTCTCAACAAATAACCAGCCTATCAGAAGCAAACAGAAAAGGGCTCTCTCACCAAATTACCAGCCTATCAGAAGCAAACAGAAAAGGGCTCTCTCACCAAATTACCAGCCTATCAGAAGCAAACAGAAATAGCAAACATTTTGTAGTACCAAACAGAAAAGGGCTCTCTCACCAAATATGATGGCACCTCACAATAAATAATCTATAACTTGTAACTTTTTTGGTCTCTGTGGAGCATCACTGTTTTTGTATTTTCCTGCTAGTACCTTGCCTGTATACAACTGATCCCCGACTATGGTCTGTGTGCACCTTCTTCGGTGTTTTCTCTCTCACCAAATAACCAGCCAATTAGGAGTTACCAGCAAACGTGAACTCTTTGGATTGCGTAAGTGAATTCATGGAGCTGTAAAAAGAGCACAGACAAACCCCCTTGCTAGACAGGTGCCTGCTGCTCCCACTGACGTCCTCTGCTTGGCTTCCCCAGGTAGTCTTCTGCTCCATTACCCTGGTCTGTCTTCCTGTCTGCCTCTCCTACACTGCTGCTTTATATGACTGCTTCCCCTTGCTTCCTAGTCTTGGTTTTCCTTGCTGTCTTCTGCTCTGCCATCTGCTGCCCTTTGCCCCAACTGGCTTCCTAGCATCTACATGCCTTCGACCTTTCCCATGGTGTCCCACTGACCCTAGGAGTGATGTTCCTTTGTGGGTGCTGGCTGTCCTCTTCTTGCCTGTCTTGGATGTCTGCTTTGGCCATGACTTGCCCTCCTGGATGTTTGGGCCTTTGAACAGCTGTTCCTATCCCTAATCTAGAATTGTTCACTAGCATGTCTACTTTTACTACCTTCAAGCTTTGCCCCTCAAGGGTTTGGGGCCAACAACTCACTCATGGGTCGTGCCGTTGAGGGAAACTGAAAAGACTGGCTTGAAGCAGCTGTTACATAAGTCATCTCATTCTTGGGGTGTATTTTGCAAGCCTACAGTTCCTTTGGCACTTGGAACTAGCTCCATGTGCACCTCTCCAAATGTGCAGTCCTCTCATGCATGAACTTCTTTGGCTGCAGACCCAAGCCCTATGGCACTTTTGCAAGTGTAGAAGTCTGACAGAAACAGAAGGAGAAAACAAGTTAATTCCTTTCTGTTCTAGAAGGGACATGCCAGAGGTTTGGTGTTCACTTTTGTTGTTGATTAAGCCTTCAGGATTGACAGGAGGTGCAAGAAAGGAGGTGGCTGTCTCATCTATTCTAGGGACTTCCTTCACTGTTCTGTGCTCCCCATTACCGGGATGGCTGACAACCATGAACTCCTAGTGGTCAAAGCTCAGGTTGGTCAGCATGGCAAGTCCCTGATCGTAGTCTTGGTCTACCTACCTCCTAAAAAAGCCATAGATGGTCTTCCGAAGATCCTGGATGCTGTGGCCACTCTCCCTAAGGACAGTGAACTCATTATCACAGGTGACTTTAACATAAACTGGGACAGTAATGATTCAACCCCCTAGAGGGAAGCCGTGGCCAGCACCTACCTAACACAATTAGTCACTGAACCCACTAGACAGAACTACAAGTCAGGCAACAATACTCTCCTTGACTGACTCCTCTCCAACACTCCCTCCTGGATTTCTGAGGTCACAGTGCTGCCAGATACTTTGAGCGACCACTTCCCAATCACCTTCAGGTGGTCCAACAAATTAAAAAATAACCCCCCCATCATAACTGAGAGCAGGGTCCTAAAGACAGATCAGTTAGGGTCTCTCAAAACAGCCCTCTCTCTATTTGACTGGTTCCCCCATTGATGTGATGTCAGACCTAGACCTTACCCTAAAGTACTTCGTCGATGGGTTCAACAAAATCTGTGATCTTTATGCTCTGGTAAGAAGAAGGAAAGCTCACAGGAACAACAATGGCTGGATTATTGGGGAGCTCCTTGCCAAGATGAAGGAAAGGGACAACCTCTGGTTGAAAGCCAAGTCCACCAGTAACAAGCATGACCACCACTGCTACAGGGCCTCCAGAAATCGCTGCACGAATCTAGTCCAACAGGCCAAAGCTAACTACCACAAGGAACTAACTGCTGAACAGGAGGTGGGGAGATGGTAAGAGGTTCTGGGAGAACATCAAAAATCTCCTTGGAAGGATGAAAAGAAACATCCTCAACTGCTCAACATGAATGGCTCCCCCATATCGAACCCACTCCTAATTAAGGAGTCCTTCAACTTGGCCTTCACTGATCTGAGCACAGTCCTCCCCCTGCCTATCTATACCCCACCGAGGATCTCTCCTGCAACAAGTCAACAATTAACACCCACTCAGACTTTTACTTCAGGAGAGTGACTGTTAAGGAGGTTATGTACTATGTTAAAAAAAATGTTAGGAAAAACCAGAATGGGCAGTGATGGAGTAGATATGAAACTAATATCCCTCACTCTCAATGTACTCATTGTTCCCATAGCCAAATTATTCAAAAAATCACTTGTCCTGGCTAAATTCCCAGCAGTCTGGAAATAACTCCTAGTGACCCCTGTCCACAAGAGTGGTGACAGGTCCTGTATTTCCAACTATAGGCAGATCTCAATCCTCTCCCCCCCCATCCAAGGCACTAGAAAAGATCATAGCTGATCAACTCACCCAATACCTCAACAAATATCAACTGCAGTGCCCCAACCAGCAACGATTCAGGCAGAATCGCAGTACTACTACTGCCCTGGTGGAGTACACTGACTACATGCATCAAGCTCTAGATGAAGGCTAATTGGTCAGGTCAGTGTTTATCAACTTAACAAAAGCCTTCAACATTGTTAACTACACCCTCCTCCTCCTGGCTCAGCTGCAGAACCTGGGGGTGGCCACTAATGCAGTACACTGGTTCCAGGACTACCTGTCTCTTAGATCTCTGTGTGTCAAAGTTGGACAAACCATGTCAGGATCCAGAGAAGTCTCACTGGCTGTTCCCCAGGGGTCGATCTTGGGACCCCTGCATTTCAGAATATTTCTAAATGATCTTCCCAAAGCCTGTGACACCAAAATTATCTTATAAGCTAATGATGCGGTTAGTCTTAATAGCAATACACGAATCGAATCTCTCCAATCTGAACTACAGTACTCCTTCAACAGACTAGAGGACTGGTTCTGCAAACACAAGCTTTTGCTTAATTATAAAAAGACTAGGACCATGCTCCTATCCAGTCTCCAGCTCAAGAAAAGGTTCTGCACCCTCTCCATCTCTAACAAAGTCCAAGCACCTCTGGAGCAAGTGCACTCATTCAAGTACTTGGGAGTCACCCTCGCTGACACCCTATCCTTTGCTTAGCACATTGAATTAGTGGTCAAGGCAGTAAATTCCAAGCTGGGAGTGCTATATAGACACAGAAAATACCTTACACTGGCAGCCCTCTGTCTCTCAGTCACTAGCTCCATTTTATCAACCATTGACTATGGCCTGGTAGTTTATGGTGTATCCATAGATACGGTGCTAAAGAGGATAGAAACAGCACTCAATAAGGCTTGCAGACTCACTCTAGCTGCTGATCGCCTTACTCATACCTGCTCACTTTATGAGCAGAAAAACTGGCTGTCTCTAGGAAGCAGGATCAAGTTCCAAACCTGCCTCCTTTGCAAGAAAGCACTGTTGGGCAAGGCACCCCTGTGTGTATCTGATATCTACTCCCTGACAGGCTCTGGGGGGTATGGCACCAGAGGTAGGAAGCAGGGAGCACTCTCTGTGCCATTTTGACGAACCGCACTTGGTCAGCGTACCTCCTCCTACAGAGCCCCTCTGTGGCTCAACGAGATTCCTGAGGTCACTCACAATACCCTTAGTCTCTCCTACTTCAAATCTGAGCTCAAGCACTACCTTACCTCCAACATTGTGAGTGCCTGTTCTCTGAACGCCTGATACACCACCCCACTGGCTAGCTTAAACGAGTTTCTCCCATGAGTTGGCCTGGGACTGTTCTTCAGTTCCCCCTTACCCGGCTCAATCTCTCCTACCTGTCAATCCCGCCCCTCATTCTACACTCTCCCTCACACTCTCTCATCCACCTCCCCCTCTCCTGTGGCTCACCTGCCTCTCTCCTCTATCCCCTTCTCTCCTGTGGCCCACCTGTCCACCCCGTTGCATGCCCTGCTCTCCTAGCCCCCCCACTCTTTGTGCTGTCAACAAAGCCTCTGGCCTAAGGCTGTCTACTACCCCTACTACTCCCCCTCCCCCTGGGGGGGCTCTTTTTTGATCACTGTTCTGTTTTTTTCCCTCTTCCAAAGGTCTTTCTGCACCTTACACTATTTTAGCCCCATCCAACACCTATTGGAGTTCAACTGTTGTAACAATGTTTAAGATTTGTAATCCTAATTCTTTGTGTATTACTGTATACTTATATTGTATTGTGTCTGTTAACTGTTATATGATGTGGAACCTTTATAAAAGAGCCTAAGCTCAAAGGTTATTTCTGAATCAATCAATCAATAAATAAATAAAATAAATGCAATATTAAGCTTAGCAGGATAGCGACCTAAGGTCTTGCTATCCAAAGATTTCCTTACTCAGGAGGAAGTTCCTTCCCCTCCACACTGAACATTGTAATAATGATCATCATAACATAAATTTGCTGTGAGCTGGGTCGGGATGGTGGCTGTCCCTTTCAATATGTATTCTAATGTAGTAAATTTGATACTGTCCAGTGTCCATTCCCTCTCATCACTCCTTACAGGAAGTCATGTGTTTCACCATTCTACTTAATGCCTTCTGTTCCCACCTGTTGGGCATCTTCCTTAAAATACCTTTAGCCTAAGGGAACTTTGCTCCCGTGGCACCTCTATGTGTGGAACCTACTCTAGAGGATTCTTGTGCCTTCATGGTATCCGAAAGGGTGATAGTCCCTGTAATGTGGCAGGGTATGTGAAAGGCACATATACGTTACGTACATAATCGTACTACCTACAGTATAGTTCAAGCTCAAACTTCCAACTATACTAAACATTCTGCCTCCTATTAATCTCCAGGCTGTTTCTAGCAAAAGAGAACTGGTTGCAGAGCAAGAAACAGAAGTCCAGAACTACAGATTTTTTACTAATTAATCACTTCTGTCTCAGCAGGAGTAGTACCTGTTTGGATTAAGCAAACAGATACTTTATTAGAAGAAGAGTGTCTCATTTAAGTAAAAAAAAAATTTTTTTTTCTGAGAAAGGGCGCAGTATCACCTTAATTTACTGAGAGCAGAGAATGAAACTAATTGGGGTGTGGCTTAGCAGTTTAGGTGTACAAAAGCAGCTGTCTCCAATTACAGCTTCTGGCTGTTTCTAGCAGAAGAGAACTGGTTGCTGAGCAAGAAACAGAAGTCCAGAACTACAGATTTTTACTAATTAATCACTTCTGTCTCAGCAGCAGTAGTACCTGTTTGGATTAAGCAAACAGATACTTTATTAGAAGAAGGGGTCTCATTTAAGTAAAAAAAAAAGTGTTTTTTCTGAGGAAGAGGGCAGTATCACCTTAATTTACTGAGAGCAGAGAGTGAATCTATTTGGGGGTGTGACTTAGCAGCTTAGGTGTACAAAAGCAGCTGTCTCCAATTACAGCTTCCGGCAGTTTCTAGCAGAAGAGAACTGGCTGCAGAGCAAGAAACAGAAGTCCAGAACTACAGATTTTTTTACTAATTAATCACTTCTGTCTCAGCAGGAGTAGTAACTGTTTGGATTAAGCATACAGATACTTTATTAGAAGAAGGTGATCTCATTTAAGTAAAAAAAGTGTTTTTCCTGAGGAAGGGGGCAGTATCACCTTAATTTACTGAGAGCAGAGAGTGAATCTAATTGGGGGGTGTGGCTTAGCAGCTTAGGTGTACAAAAGCAGCTGTCTCCAATTACAGCCTCTGGCCTTTTTCTAGCAGAAGAGAACTGGTTGCAGAGCAAGAAACAGAAGTCCAGAACTACAGATTTTTTACCAATTAATCACTTCTGTCTCAGCAGGAGTAGTACCTATTTGGATTAAGCAAACAGATACTTTATTAGAAGAAGGGGTCTCATTTAAGTAAAAAAAAAGTGTTTTTTCTGAGGAAGGGGCAGTATCACCTTAATTTACTGAGAGCGGAAAGTGAATTTAATTGGGGATGTGGCTTAGCAGCTTAGGTGTACAAAAGCAGCTGTCTCCAATTACAGCTTCTGGCTGTTTCTAGCAGTAGGGAATTGGCTGCAGAGAAAGAAACAGAAGTCCAGAACTATAGATTTTTTTCTAGCTTCCCTCCTTCCCACCCCTCCACCCTCCCACCCAAAGCCAGTTCTAGTTTCATAGCCACTGAATTTGACTGACAACAGGAACTTCCTTTTTGGCAGTAGGAAGGGAAGGATCACTGAGACACATTAGTTTCAGCAACCTTGAAGGAACCTAAAAAAAAAAAAACTCTATACCCCCCCCCCAGCTGCTGGAGGTCTGAATCCAAGCATGGAGGAAGGAGACTACTGAAGACTACAGGAAGTTCCTGTCCCAGAACAGGAAGGGTGAGAGTTGTAAGGGCACACAGGCAGTAGGAAAGTAAGTGTAAAAATTCATAGAGGGAGGAGAAAATAAGCATACAAAGCAACAGGAGAGGGGACACAAAATAAGTCAAGATGGGAGTGGTGCAGTGCAATGGCTGTGGAGCAGCAGTGTTCCAGGAGACATTCTGGAGGCTGTGAAGCTGCCCTGTTTGCAGGCACCTCTCTGGTCTGAGGGAGGAGGTTGCCTGTCTCCAGGCTGACCTGGCTAGGATTTGTGAAACCTCTTCCCCCACTCAGAGACCACCAGGGCCACCACCGTTACCTCAGAGGTTGCCAAGAAAGAGGACCAGTTGGACCAAGGCGGACTCAGGAAGGGAGAGGGTGGCAGAACAAAGGTACATCCCTCCAGTTGTAGCTTTCCACAATTCATATGTTGTTCTGGCAAAGAGTGGTTCCTCTATGGAGGCACCTGCAGTGGAGACCAAGAAGGATGCTGGGAACCTCCACAAAGGAGAACCACAGGAGGGTAGCATGAGACCCCACAGGGGAAGGAAACAACTCCTGGTGGTGGACTCAATCATTAGGTGAAGTAGACGTGGGGGAGGAAGGGGATAGAGAGGTAAGGTGCCTGCCTGGCACCATGGCTTGGAGGGACAGGAAGCGAATCCTCAGGATCACGGGAGCAGCTGCATGAGAGAGGGAGCTGAATGTCATTGTCCACCTAGGGACAAATGACCTGGCTATAAATGGTATCAGAGCGGTGCAAGAGGGGTTTGTGGAGTTGGGGAGGGGCCTTAGACAAGTAGCATGTACGGAAACCTTCTTGGAGGTGCTGCCTGTCTATGGCAAGGATGATGCTAGGGTATTCCGCACCATGGTATTCAATGAATGGTTGAAAAACTGGTGTGGAGCTCAGGGTTTTGGCTTCACTGAGGAATGGGAAGCCACCTGGAGGGATGCAGGCTTATACTGGCACGATGGTCTGCATCTGTCCGAGGGGGATCCAGGATCCTAGGTGACAGGTTTAAATGCTTCATTGGCAAGCATTTAAACTAGCCAAGGGGGGAGGCACTGTAAAGGAGCAGGGAAATCCCAGCCTCTCCCCACAAAGCACAGTAGTTAGAGAGGTAAACACCAAGGCAGAGAAGTCAGTAGGGAGCAGGACAGGGATAAATGCAGAAAAAGGTGTTGAGGACAGGGATGGGGCTAAAAGGGGTAAAGCCATAAAAAATTAATGGAAGGTGAAGAGTACCAATCCCAGTAGTCTGTGCAACAAGCTCCCTGAATTAGTGGCCTTAATGGAAGAGGGATGCCTGGATATTGTGGCAGTCACTGAAACATGGTACACAGAGAACCATGAGTGGGAAGTCAACATACCAGGATACACAGTCTACAGGAGGGACAGGGTGGGTAAAAGAGGAGGAGGAGTAGCTCTCTATATAAGGGAAGAGATTAAAGCAACAGAACTAAAGAGTAAATAGGAAGTTGATGAGTCACTATGGGTCACCCTGGAGACAGGAAATTGCACCACAATCCGCATGGGGGTTGTGTACAGACCTCCATCTCAGGGGGAGGAAATAGACAAGGAAATTATAGAAGGCATCCTTAAAATGGCAGAAAAGGGGAGATATTGTTGATGGGGGACCTGAATATGCCAGATGTTAACTGAAGTACCTTTGCTGCAGGCACATCCAAGAGCAGGGTCATTCTTGATGCCCTACAGGGGGCATGCCTCAGACAGCTAGTGTTGGAACCCACTCGGAAGGAGCAATCTTAGATCTGGTACTCTCAAATGGGAAGGAGAAGGATCTCAGATTTAGAAGTGGTAGCCATCTGGGAACAAGTGACCACCAAACAGTGTGGTTCACAATAAACACAGCCATAGAGTCAAGTCATACAAAAACAAGAGTATTGGACTTTAGGAAGGCTGACTTTGGGAAAATGAGAGAGTGCCTTAGAAAAGCACTAGCAAATGGGCAAGAGGGAGGGGTGGAGGAACAATGGGAAATAATCAAAACAGCCATTGCAGAGACAACAAGCCTTTGTGTGAAGCAAATCAATAAAACAAAACGAAGGAAAAAAACACTATGGTTCTCAAAAGAAGTGGCAGGGATGATTAAGGAGAAAAGGATAGCATTCAGGAAATATAAGGAAACACAGAAGGAGCAGGACAGAGAACTTTATCAGTTAAATCAGAAGGAGGCAGGAAAGGCAATCAGAATAGCAAAGGCACAAACTGAGGAAAAGATAGCCAACTCTGTTAAGAAGGGGAATAAAACTTTTTATAGGTACATTAAGGAGCAAAGAAAGACCAAGGGAGGGATACAGAGACTTAATAAAGGGAGGGAATGGGCAGAGGGTGACAGTGAAAAGCAGGGATACTGAATGAATATTTCTGCTCAGTATTCACAACAGATGAGGAGGGGGAGGTGCCTAAACCAAACAAGGGAGAAACTCTGAATGGGGGGTCGATACCAGTCCATTCACAGAAGAAAGGGTTTTAAAGAACTCTTGAAACTGAGGGTGGACAAAGCAATGGGGCCTGATGGAATTCACCCAAGAATACTAAAAGAACTAAGGGTAGAACTAGTAACACCACTGACTACTCTCTTTAACAAATCATGGGAGGATGGAGTGGTACCTGAGGACTGGAGGAGGGCAAATGTGATTCCACTTCACAAAAGTGGGAGCAGGACAGAGGCATGAAACTACAGACCAGTTAGTTTGACTTCAGTGGTAGGGAAAATGATGGAATGATTTCTGAAGGAAAGAATTGTTGAGTACCTAGAGGTCAGTGGGGCACAGGACCCAAGGCAGTATGGTTTCACAGCAGGAAGGTCATGTCAAACGAACCTAATAGATTTCTTTGACTGGGTGACCAAAGTAGTAGACCAGGGAGGGACTATGGATATGGCCTACCTAGATTTTAGCAAGGCATTCAACACAGTCTCACACAAAAGATTAATATAGAAGTTAGTCAGCCTTGGAGTGGGTCCCAAGGTGGTAGCCTGGATAAAAAACTGGCTGGACAACAGGATGCAAAAGGTAATAGTAAACAGAGTCCACAGTGAAGAAAGGAGGGTAACTAGTGGCGTACCGCAGGGTTCAGTACTGGGACTGGTCCTCTTTAATATCTTTATAAGTGACATTGGAGAACACCTGGAAGGAAAGGCATGCCTCTTTGCAGATGACACAAAGATCTGCAACAGGGTTGATACACAAGATGAGGTGGAAAGAATAAAAAGGGACTTGGCAAGGTTGGAGGAATGATCAATTACGTGGCAGCTCAGATTCAATGCAAAGAAGTGCAAGGTAATGCATCTGGGAAACAAAAACCCAGGGAAAGAATACACAATGGGGGATGAGTCAATAACAACAAAAATCGAAAGAGACCTTGGAGTAATTATATCAGATGATCTAACGGTGGGCAAGCAACATGAGAAGGCAATAAGGAGGGCTGGGGGGATACTGGGATGCATAGGGAGAGGCATCAACGGTAGAAAACAGTAAGTTATTATCCCTCACTACAGACAGTTAGTGAGACCCCATCTGGAGTACTGCGTGCAATTCTGGAGACCCCGTCTCCGCAAAGACATAGTCAGAGTGGAGGCTGTTCAGAGAACGGCAACCAAAATGGTGCAAGGTCTGCACCAGAAGACATATGAGGAGAGACTAAAGCAGCTTAATATGTATACCCTTGAGGAAAGGAGGGAGGGGGAGGACATGATAGAAACTTTCAAGTATCTCAAGGGAATTAACAAGGTACAAGAGGGTAGTATCTTTCAGAAGAAGAGATGTGCAAGAACAAGGTGGCACAATTTGAAGATAGAGGGGGGACGGCTCAGAGGTAATGTTAGAAAGTATTTTTTCACAGAGAGAGTTGTGGATGCATGGAACAGCCTTTCTGAGGAGGTTGAGGAGCCAGGAACAGTGGGAGAATTCAAGAATGCATGGGACAGACATAAGGCCATTCTAGTGGGGGGCAGGAGGAAGTAAGCTGTTGATTAACTAGAATCTGCAGCTTATCCATCAGGTAGGGAAATGGGAAGACTGGGTGGGCCAAGTGGTCCTTATCTGCTGTCAGATTCTATGTTTCTAGCACTAAGCTGCAACCTACATACAGTAACATTCAGTCTATGTTGCACAATCGTAACATACTTAGTTGCCCACTAAACCAAAGAACCAAAGAGAAAGACTATAGAGAGGACCTGTACTTAGCCTGGAGAGGACAGTAGGACCAGTGAACATCTGATAGGATCTGTAAAAAAGTTTTACTTACATTCCAGTCATTTGAATTTCCCATAGCTGCAGCCCAGTCATGACTTTCGCCCTGGGTGCAGGAGGGCTAAAGGGCAGGAGAAGTGGGGGTAATTTATAAGAACCCCATGGAATGTATGGAACAATATCCCCATATTTCCAATCATTACTTCCTTAAATGATATAATATTCAGAGATGCATACTTTACTCTGTATGCTGATGACGCCGTAAATTACATGCATGCTTCAACCATAAATGATCTTAATGAGATTTTAACTAGGGAAATGCATATGCTACAGAAATGGCTGTTAAATAACAAATCGGTTCTTAATAAAATAAAGACCAAGACAATGGTCTTTGATACTGCAGTGAGACATAGGAATAGTACGCACAGTCTTAAAGTTGCATCACTGGATGCCGTGTTGAGTTATGGTCCCCACATGGAAACATTAAGAGCAAAAATCCATGTTATATTCGATTTATTGTATATGTAATTTTATGACCACTGAATCAAGGATGGCCATAGCAACCAGGACCTAATACAAATAGTCAGTTAAGCCACTTTGGTAACTGATAACACTCCAATCTGAACATTATCGGAGAAATCTTCTAGATACAAAAATTGGAAAGTTTGCTTTGCTAGCACCCAACAAATTACATCATTGTGAAGTTTTAAAAAAATGGGCTGGTTACCAACTCCTTTGTTTTTCAAACTGTCAATGGCAAGGTTTGTAATTAGAATTAAGAGGACAGGTAACCCTCTCCCACCCCACCTCACCCCCAATTTATGTATACAACTTTAAACTTATAATAGTAATTACTGTTCAAGATCTTTGTGCGATTGCACTGTATTAAGAACTCCCTGATGTGTACATCTTGTGGTCAGCGTGCCTTTTCTTATGTTGTACTCAGCACATGGAATGATATACATCCCAGACTAGGATATTAGCAAACTACAAATCTTTTTCAAGAACTCTGTTACAGCATCACAATAATTTGTTTGAGTGTGAATGTTTTTAATAACATTTTTGTATTACGTTATGACGTGGAATGTTTATTCCCATTTATTTGTATCATATTGTCATTGTAAATTATGTATGTAATGTATTGTATATTTGTGATTCCAAGTCACACCTGTAAAAGGAATTAATTTCCAGTGTGCTTACCCATTAAACAAATAGACAATTGTCTGAACCCACAAATCTGACTATGTTATAGAGACCACAACAGAATACATATATACATATACAGATTTCAAATCCAATATCACTTTGATTTTTTTCTTATGCTTATAGGACATCAGCATGTCTGTTTGGAATTCCTTTTACACCTACTATTTGGGTAGGGCTGTAGCTATTAAATTTTGTTAACATTTCCGTTCCCATTGCATTTGTGACCTTTTGTTCTCATTGCCTGTTTGGGTGTGTGTCATTTTGCTGCTATGCCAGTTGACAAACAAAGCAGCTGGGGATGATTCTGAGACTTCCCAGCTGTCCATCATCCTAGGGATATTATATCATGTAGGGCACTGATTAATTAATCCAGTAATGACCCCAGAGAACATGTTTGTTGTCTGAAAAGCTATGACAGTGCCTTCCACCCAGATCTTAGCAGAACATGATTACTTATTATTAGTACTCACAAGATTAAACTTGATTCCAAGATCAAACGGGATGGGAGGGGATGTGGTTCTGGATCTGCTGCCTAATAGTGGAACTATCACTGACAGGACAGTCTGGGGAGAGCAAGTGAATAACAGCAACCATAATGGAGTTAGATATGATACACAGAACTCCTTCACCACGAAAAACACCAGAATGCTAAACTTCCGCAGATCTGATTTTGATTAGCTACTGAAGGTTTGGGGTCAAATGGCAAATACATCATGGAGTGCCGTTGCCAAGTTAAAGGCCCTGAAGAATTTAAAGAAGGTAGTGACTAGATGCATTCTTAAAGGTAACAAGAGCAAGGCAGCAAAAAGCTGATAGTGCAATGGCTAGAGCACAAGCTTGGGAACCAGAAGATGCTGCACACCCTGGTTCAAATCCCACTGGAGCCACTTCCACACTGTGTGACTCTGACTAACTCACTTAATCTCTCAGTGCTTCAGTTCACCCAGCTGTAAAGATGGATAAAAGCAGGATGCCACTGAAAATGTGGCAATCCAGCTGGGCTATCTGGGGTAAATAAATAAACTGTTAACCAAACAAAATCAAGAGGGCTAGGGTGGAAAAACTGTGAGATGTCCAGAAGCCTGCAGGGGAAGATATGGAATGAATATGAGAGTATATTATAGTGGAAAGATTCTGGAGATAAGGCCAGGGAAGCAGATCATGTGTCAAAGAGAATGCAGGCCAATGAGAATATAGGATACAACAGGACTGGAATACAGGATTGTGCAAGAGATTGTGGAGAATAACAACCCTTCCTTTAATACACAGGGAACAAAAAACACAGAGACAAGGACAAGGTGGGGTGCCTCATTGGGAAGGGGGCATAGAGGAAGACAGGCTATATGACAGTGACACTAAATATTCAGCTTGGAAATCAGGGGGTTTGACAGCAGGGGTAGGAATTTGTAAGGCATGAGCAGGCACTGCTGATCATGCCTGAACTAGTTGGTAAGTATCTGGAGATAGTTAAGCCAGAAAAGGCCCAGGGCTTGGATGGTATCCACTAGAGGGTCATAGTGACATTAAAAAGAGTTCTGGACATCAGGGGACTGCTGTGGCACACTGGTGACGTGGCATTGCAAGCTCGGATGACAGGAGTGGAGGCTGGCAGGTTAGGCGAGTCAGTGTCAGTGAAGATGGACTCCTCCAGGTGGTGAGTTGAGCAGTACATCACTCAGATGGCAGTTCATGCTGGTGGCACAGAAATATAGATAATGATGGCAGGAGAAGACCAGTGGTTCATTCAGTCTGCCTGTAACACCCTATTACACCCTGGGACCTTTTGTCTTTAGAGGGTTTTAGCCAACACTAGCCACTCCCATGCTCCCTGCTTTATGGCTGCTGCCCTGAGTAACTACTAAGCCCTTTCAGCCTGTCCTAACCATAGAAACATAGAAACATAGAATTTGACGGCAGATAAGGACCGCTTGGCCCACCCAGTCTGCCCATTTCCCTACCTACTGGATAAGCTGCAGATCCTAGTTAACCAGCAGCCTACTTCTTCCTACCCCCACCCCCCAGAATTGCCTTATGACTATCCCATGCATGCTTGAATTCCACCACTGATTTTGACTCCACAACCTCCTCCGGAAGGCCATTCCATGCATCCACAACCCTCTCTGTGAAAAAATACTTCCTTAAATTACCTCTGAGCCGCCCCTCTATCTTCAAATTGTGCCCTCTTGTTCTTGCACACTCTTTTTTGAAAGATGCTACCTCTTGGACTTTGTTGATTCCCTTTGAGGTACTTGAAAGTTTCTATCATGTCCCCCTCTCCTCCTTTCCTCGAGGCTATACATATTAAGCTCCTTAAGTCTCTCTTCATATGTCCTCTGGTGCAGACCCTGCACCATTTTAGTTGCCCTCCTCTGGACAGCTTCCATCCTGTCTATGTCTTTATGGAGATTGGGTTCCAGAACTGCACACAGTACTCCAGATGGGGTCTCACCAGCTGTCTGTACAGAGGATAATAACTTCCTGTTTTCTACTGGTGATGCCTCTCCCATGCATCCCAGTATCCCCCAGCCTCCTTGCTGCCTTCTCACATTGCTTGCCCACCTTTAGGTCATCTGATATGACTACCCCAGGTCCCTTTCCATTTTTGTTGTTGGTAGTATCTCACCCCCATTGTGTACTCTTCCCTGGGTTTTGTTTCCCAGGTGCATTACCTTGCACTCTTAGCATTGAATCTAAGCTGCCATACATTTGACCATTCCTCTAACCTTGCCAAGTCTCTTCTCATCCTTTCCACTCACCCTGTGCATCAACTCTGTTGCAGATCTAGTGTCATCTGCAAAGAGACATATTTTCCTTCCAGTCCTTCTGCAATGTCGCTTATAAAGACATTGAAGAGGACTAGTTTTCTTATGAACCCTCACGGTACCCAGCTAGTAACCCTCCTTTCTTTTGAGTGGACTTCATTTACTATTACTCTCTGTGTCCTATTCTCCAGCCAATTCTTTACCCAGGCTGTCATCTTGGGACCCACTCCCAGGCTGGCTAACTTATATATTAATCTTTTGTGTGGGACTGTGTCAAATGCCTTGCCAAAGTCTAGGTAGGCCATGTCCACAGCCCCTCTCTGATCTACTACTTTGGTCACCCAGTCAAAGAAATCTATCAGATTCGTCTGGCATGACCTTCCCGCTGTGAATCCATGCTGCCTAGGGTCCTGTGCCCTTCTGGCCTCTAGATACGCGACAATTCTTTCCTTTAGAAGTGATTCCATCATTTTCCATATCACTGAGGTTAAACTAACAGGTCTATAGTTTCCTGCTTCTGCCTTGCTCCCACTTTTGTGAAGGGGAATCACATCTGCCCTCCTCCAGTCCTCGGGTACCACCCCATCCTCCCATGATTTGTTAAAGAGGGTAGTCAGTGGTGTCACTAGTTCTACCCTTAGTTCTTTTAGAATTCTGGGATGAATCCCATCAGTCCCCATTGCTTTGTCCACCTTCAGTTTTAAGAGTTCTTTCAGAACCCTTTCTTCTGTAAATGGGCTGGTATCAACTTCTGTATCCAGAGTGTTACTACTGTTTGTTTTATGTACCTCCCCCTCTTCCTTTGTAAATACTGAGCAAAAATATTTGTTTAGTATCTCTGCCTTTTCACATTCTCCTTCTGCCCACCCTCCCTCCCTTTATTAAACCTCACTATCCCTCCTTGGTCTTCCTTTGCTCCCTGATGTACCTATAAAGGTTTATTCCCTTCTTAACTGAGTTGGCTATCTTTTCCTCAGTTTGGGCCTTTGCTGTTCTGACTGCCTTCCCAGCCTCCTTTTGCTTTAACTGATACAGTTCTCTGTCCTGCTCCTGCTGGATTCCTTGTACTTCCTGAATGCTTTCTTTTTCTCTTGAACCTCACTGCCACTTCCTTTGAGAACCATAGTGGTTTCTTACATCGTCTTGTTTTGTTTATTTGCTTCACACAAAGGCTCGTTACCTCTGTGATGGCAGTTTTATTATTCCCATTGTTCTTCCACCCCTCCTTCCTGCCCATTTGCTAGTGCATTCCTTAGGCACTCACCCATTTTGGCAAAGTCAGCCCTCCTAAAGTCCAGTACTTTTGTCTTTGTATGGCTTGACTCTATTGCTGTGTTTATTGTGAACCATACTGTTCGATGGTCGCTAGTTCCCAGATGGCTACCCACTTCTACATCTGTGATCCTCTCTCCATCTCCATTTGAGAGTATCAAGTCTAATATTGCTCCCTCTTGAGTGGGCTCCAGTACTAGTTGTCTAAGGCATGCCCCCTGTAGGGCATCTAGAATAACTGCACTCTTTGAAGTGGCAGCTGCAACTGCGCTCCAGTTAACATCTGGCATATTCAGATCACCCATCAGCAATATCTCCCCTTTTTCTGCCATTCTAAGTATACTTTCTATCATTTCCTTGTCCACTTCCTCCCCCTGAGAAGGGGGTCTGTATACAACCCCTGTGCGGATTGTGGTGCCATTGCCTGTCTCTAAATTTACCCACAGTGCTTCTTCTCCTCCCTGTTTACCCTTTTGTTCTGTTGCTTTTATTCCTTCCCTTATGTAAAGAACTACTCCTCCTCCTCTTTTACCCTCCCTGTCCCTCCTGTAGATAGTGTATCCTGGTATGTTTACGTCCCAGTCATGGTTTTGTGTGTACCATGTTTCTGTGACTGCACGATATCCAGATGTTCCTCCTCCATCAAGGCCACTAATTCAGGAAGCTTGTTACCTAGACTACGGGCATTGGTACTCATTGCTCTCCATTTTTTGATGGCCTTACCTTCTGTTGCAGCATCCCCCACTGACTGTTCTACCTTGGTCTTTTTCTCATTTAGTACCCTGTTTTGTAGGGAGAGGCTGGGATTTTTCTGCTGCTTGTCAGTGCCTCCCCATTGACTAGTTTAAAAGCTTGCCAATGAAGCATTTAAACCAATTGCTCAAAAGACTTGTTCCCTTCCTGGACAGATGCAGACCATCCTGCCAGTATAGGCTGGTGTCCCTCCAGGTGGAACCCCAGTCCCCAATGAAGCCAAACCCCTGTGCTCCGTGACCATTTTTTCAACCATTCATTAAACTGCATGGTGCCAATTACCTCGCCTCCCCATGCCTTTGACAGGCAGCACCTCTGAGAAGGATACTGTGTTTGCTACTTGTCTTAGGCCCCTCCCAACTCTGCAATGTCCTCCTGCACTGCTCTAACCCCATGATGAGCCAAGTCATTTGTCCCTAGGTGGACAATTACGCCCAGCTCAGAATCCTTGCAGCTGTTGTTGTGATCCTGAGGATGCGCTTCCTGTCCCTCCAAGCCATGGCACCAGGCAGGCACCTTACTTCAGATTTCCCAGCTCCTCCCAGTTCTATCCCCCTAATAATTGAGTCCCCCACCAGGAGCTGCTTCCTTTTCTTGTGGTGTCCTCTGCCTCCTTCCTGTGGGCCTCCCATGCTTGAAACCATGAATGGTTTTGGTGCCCACCATATCTGGCATGGTGGTTTTTATGACACTGAAGGAGTGGGGTTCCACGAGTTGTCAAGCACCCCCTCAGGATGCCTCAAGTGTGTGTGCTCTCCTGTGTAAGGTAGGGTGGAGGAGAAACATGGGAACTGCCTGGCTGTCATAGACATCCCACACATCCCTCATGCCAAATGACCCCTCACAGCAGCTCATCACTGCCTAGCCATCTTCACAGATTCAAGGTACTATTCTTCATCCCCAGAGGCCCCCGAAAGGGATACTCCAAGGATGTGAACCTGATGATACTGGTAGAGTACACCAGCAATGGTGAATCTTGCAGGCAGAGACTACCAGAGGAGCTAAAGGGAGTGGGGTTTCAGGGGGAGCAAGAGGGGAGCAAAAAGCATGGGTGGGGTGGCGTTCTGGCTGGGCCCCTTGCTAATATTTTTCAGGACTCCATACAGACAGGGATAGTGCAAGGGAAGTGGTGAAAGAGACAATGGCATCCCCCTATTCAGCAAGGGGAGAGGTCTGAAACAGGTAGCTACAGACATGTGAGCCTTACCTTGGTGCATGGCAAAGTGTTTGACTCATAAAGATGTGGTGGAGTCAGTATACAGAACAGTTCAGGCTATTCTCCAGAGTGTAACTTGGCTCCAAAAAACATACTGTAGATCCCACCAAACCAACATGACTGGCTTCTTCAAGAGGGTAACTTGGGAGGTGGATAAAGGCCATGTAGTAGCTGCAGTCTATCAAGACTTTAGCAATGCATTCAACACTGTACTGCATGGAAAACCCATGGAGAAATTAGCACAATATGGAGTTAGAGCTGTTATGAGCTGTCATGAGGAGAACTCTGTCTATATGACAGTGCTGGTACTTTCTTGAGTGCAGTTCCCAGAGATGGAAGTGTGCTGCTAGCAGAAGTCTGTTACCACACCTTGCAGATTTCGGAATAGTGCAAGTGCAGCTATGGTAGCTGGTTGCAGCTAAGATCACCTGACAATGCACTGACTCTTAGAGTCTCTTTTTTCAGTGTTTCTTTTAAATACCTAATTGTTTTTGCCAGTGGAAGAGAGCATTATTGTGGTTGTGAGTGAGCCTCTTGGTGACAGCAGGTACATGGAGCTGGCCAGTGGGATAACAAATACGTCCGACATACAAAAAAAGGTGTGGCGATGGAGACAGTCAGTGATGGGGGTAAGTTTAATAAGGAACAGCTGTAGAGTGCATGGGGGAACATATACATTACTGGAGGTGTGGATTGTACTATATTAAACTGCCTGGGTTACTGTGTTGAACTACAAAAATGTCCGACATTTGAAAAACTAAGATTCAGTGCTGGCACACTGATATTTAAAGTGCTATGCCCAGGTTGGAAGGGACTTGTTTTTAGCCATGGAATGCAATTCACAAGCCCGTGGCTAGAATCAGATCTCAGTCAATCAGGATGCAGGGATTTCCTTACTCATATTATATTTAGAGTAAAGGGACATGCCGAGAGGGGGCACCACAGGTGTCGGCGCAGAGTATCCTGCTCCTTTAACATATTTATCAAGAGCTGGGAAACTACTTGCCATAACGGTGAGATGGGCTGGCACCTTGAGCCTGAGTTGTCGCTGTAGGTCAACTGAAAATTGGTAAGACATCTGTGCAGATGCTCCCAGCCTCCAGAGAGAGGAAAGATGTGCTGCTTGCGCTATGACTTCTCCCTGGTGGCTGTAGGGAGTCAGTGCAAGCGGGGCATGACCATCAACTGTGTCTTCCTCCCCGTCGCCACTCCTTGGTATGTGTACACATGTGGACCCTTGCTGACATCATCCAGAGGGAGGGAAAAAAGTGAACAAATGAGCAGTTGTCAGGAGGGTGAAGCATAGGACAGCAGCCCTTCTATACTGATACACTGGAGCCCACATCTGCCTGTCAGCTTCCACACCTGATAATGCTCCAGTGGGGAAGGAGGACCTCAGCTCTCTGCCGCAAGATACCATGGAGGACCTGGGGCACAGCTGTGGGTGACAAGGCTGGGCAGTCACTGGTGTAGCCAGATGGCTGACTCTGGGAGGAAAAAAAACGAGGACTAAAAAACAAAAAAATCATCAATGACTTGGAAGACAGAGACAGCAGCAGGCTGTTAAGGTCTGTGGATAACACTGAACAGGACAAAACAATGGTGACAGTAGAGTAAGAGATGTACTGCAGGGAGACCTGCTCACACCGGGCAGGTGCAGTGACAAATGGTGGCTTAGATTTACTCTGGGGAAGTGCAAGGTACTCTACCCTCAGGTACGGAATATTAGTCATAAAACCGTGGACAGCACAACCGCAGCAAAGTATTTTGAGATACCTCTGGACAGTAAACTGTAGCCTGCCAGGCAATGGGCTGCTGCAGTCAAGAGAGAAACTGCAATGTCAGTGTGCATTATGAGGGACATGAGGAGCAGGTCAAGGTAGGTGAGCCTCCGCTGTGTAAGGCCATGATTAGGCTGCACAAAGAGTACTGCATCCAGTTCTAGTAACCACAGTTCAGAGGTTGTGAGGGTACAGCTCAGGTGTAGTGAATTGCAGCTTACGGGCAATAGCTATGATAAAGGACCGATGCACTCAAATTATTCAGAGTAGAGAACTGAATGCTGTAAGTGGACATGATTACAATTTTAGGAATACTAAAAGGGCTAGATAGTGAGCAGCATACACAGCTGTCTGAGCTGGTGAGTTCCGGCAGAGCTTGAGGGTATGCACTCCAACTGTGTGGGTGGAGGGGCACATCAAAAAGAATTACTGTCATTCACAGAAGTATGGAGTATAAACAGTAGTCTACACAGCAAGGCTGTAGAAACTATAACGTTCATGATTTCAAACGAAGACTAACCAGATTCCTGAGGAAACTAGTGCAGATAGTTACACAGCACGCGCAGAGGTAACATTTCCAGATGTTAAACTTGGATGTGTATCAGTAGTCTGATTAGGGTACAGTCACTGCCATGCAGCAGAAATGGCAGACACGATGGGCCCCAAGTCCTTTCTGTCACAATACTGCTGTATGTTACTATGTAATCTGACTTGGAATGAACCCTGGTATCCTAACTCAGAAAACATGTCTAGTTTCTGAAGAAGGTCAGAACACTGACTGTAGTGCTGGAGACTTTTGTTCCATGTCTCATTAAAATTTGCTTGGTATGGAGATGCTGTTTTTGTGTGTTGCACACTTAGTACATTAGGGTCAAAATAAATGTGCTCATTTTAAGCTTAAAGATATTTTCCCACCAATCTGAGAGCAGCTACCACTCACACACAGTGGTAGCTGCCCTCGTCAGCCGTTATTCTAGCCCGGTTTCATTCAATAAAAGCAGTCGGTACCTGAATAATTTCACTCATAATCTCCATAAACATACTGGAAGCCCTCTGTTTTTTCAGTCCCAGGTTCGGTCGCCATGCCCCCACGCTCAAGCACGTAATGACGTGTGGCCAGGGAGAGTGTGGGGGCGTGTCCCATTCAAAGGAATGAGGCTTGGTTTCTCATTCAATTTTAAGCTTCAGAATGGTCCCTTGGCAATTAATGAAGGACACCTCTCAACCAACATGGCCCATGTTAGTTCGAGCGGTGTCCTTCACTAATTGCCAAGTGACCATTCTGAAGCTTAAAACTGAATGAGAAATCAAGCCTCATTCCTTTGAATGGGGCACGCCCCCGAACTCTCCCTGGCCACACGTCATTATGTGCTTGAGTGTGGGGGCATGGCTGCCGAACCCGGGACTGAAAAGACAGAGGTCTTCCAGTGCGTTTATGAAAGTTACGAGTGAAATTATTCAGGTACCGACTGCTTTTATTGAATAAAACCGGGCTAGAATAATGGACGATGAGGGCAGCTACCACTGTGTGTGAGTGGCTGCCTTACATTGGAAATTTCCTTTAAATACACATGCTGAGGGCTGCATTCTCTTTGGTGTTAACCAACGATGTCTTTTGGTTTAGTTTCTGAGTTATCCTGACAACCAGCTCTCAGGATGTACCTCTACAGTGGGCTTTAAAATTCATCATCTAAAGAATACACAATTGCACATACACCAATAATGCAAAGCATCATGGGAAACATATGCAAATCCCCATGACAGAATTTGGTCTGGCTCAGCTTTAAGCTGCCTGCCCTTGAACGGGGCTGCTTCAGCTCCCTCACGGTCGGACGGCACCCAGCCAGCCACCGACCGAGACCAGGACACCCGCCTGCAGCTCCTTGGAAGCTGCCTGCCCTTGAACATCGCTGCTTCAGCTCCCCCACGGTCGGACGGCACCCAGCCAGCCGCTGACCGAGACCAGGACGCCCGCCTGCAGCTCCTTGGAAGCTGACTGCCCTTGAACAGGGCTGCTTCAGCTCCCCCACGGTCGGACGGCACCCAGTCAGCCGCCAACCAAGACCAGGACACCCGCCTGCAACTTCTTGGAAGCTGCCTGCCTTTGAACAGGACTGCTTCAGCTCCCCCACGGTCGGACGGCACCCAGCCAGCCGCCG
The DNA here is from genome assembly GCA_016271365.2 of Neoceratodus forsteri. Lineage (NCBI taxonomy): Eukaryota > Metazoa > Chordata > Ceratodontiformes > Ceratodontidae > Neoceratodus > Neoceratodus forsteri. Next base: position 256,352,665 of record CM057451.1, on the reverse strand, counting down.
ACCAAGACCAGGATGCCCACCAGTAGCTCCTTGGAAGGTACTGCGACAGCACAGCCAATCAGAACATAGGCGCTTCCAGCAAACCTGCTCCGATTGGCCAGGGCTTTTTCCCCTGCTTTTGCCACCTGGCAAGTTTTACAAATATATTTAGCTGCAACTAAGCAGAATTCAGGTGTCTAATAGAAGGATTTCAACTGTATTAGCTGGATTATAATTTCTACTACTGTTTTAAAGTGCTTACATCTCTTCTGCTGTTACCTTGCTCCTGCACCCCCCCCCCCCATCCAAGCACTCTGCCTTGGCTCAGAAAAGTCTCACTCTACTCTGTCTTGCTAAATTGCTCAATCTAAACCTGTCCTGCCTCTACGCTATTTAACACCTGCTATTTTTCTTCTCTCCAGCTGCCTGCCCTTGAACAGGGCTGCTTCAGCTCCCCCACGGACAGAAGGCAACCAGCCAGCCACCGAACGAGACCAGGACACCCGCCTGCAGCTCCTTGGAAGGTATGGTGACAGCACAGCCAATCAGAACACGGGTGCTTCCAGCAAACCCACTCCGATTGACCAGGACTTTTTCCCCTGCTTTTGCCGCCTGGCGCTTTTTACAAATAGATTTAGCTGCAACTAAGCAAAATTCAAGTGTCTAATAGAAGGATTTTCAGCCCTGCCACCCACCCCCACCCCTCCACTGATTAAATACACCTATTGCCCGCCCACATTCCCTCTCGCTCCATCACTGGTTAGTAAGCCTAGCATCACTGCCCTCATTGGCTAATAAGCCTAGCAGCACTGCTCACTCCCTCATTGGCTACCTAAAACCCTCATTCCCTCTGCTCCCCCACTGGTTCCTAGTTCTTGCAGGTCCCTATCATTTCCCTGCCCCTGCATCCCAGCCCTCCACCTTCTCTACTAAGTAACTACAGCACCTACTTTCCCCACTAAGTAACCACAGCAGTAGGGATCTCCTAGCACCTGATCCGTGCCATGATCCTTCTACTAGGCCACCTGATCCTGCTCATCCCTATTCTCTTCTCCCTTCCTCCCTTCCTTTCCAACATGCCACCCACCTCTCCCATGCCCCCCTCCCAAATTCTGCCAAACCTCATTGAGCTCTCCAACCCCTCCAGCCTGACTTCCACCTCCCCTTTCACCCAAGCATGGATACACTCTGCCACACATCCCAGCCCATTTCTTTTCAACCCATTGCTCCCCTGGGTCGTTTTTCAACTTATTCCCCTATGCCCAGCTCATACACGCCATCAATCTAAGAGACGACCGCTCACAGTCAGTCATATACAGCTATTCGCTCACTACCTAACTCTCGCTCTCCTGCTCCTTGCAGCAGGTGACATCCACCCTAACTCTGGCCCCAATACTACCCCCCATGCCCCTCTCCAACATCGGCCTCTTCTGCACCTCACTCTGAGGACCTTCTCCCATGTGGCCTGTGCCTCCTGCACCTAAATATAAGAAGCCTTGTCCACAAGCTTGACTCCCTTCAGGTTCTTGCCACCCACTATGCTCCAGATATCATCACCCTGTCCGAAACCTGGCTCAACAAAAACATCAACAACCCCTCTGTCGCTATGCCAGGCTACACTATGGCCCGCCAGGGTAGAGCCTCTAAAGGCGGCAGAATAACCATCTACATAAACTCAGACTTGCACTATTCAGTGGTCCTGACCAAGGCCAAACCAAAAGTCCTTGAAGTAATACTTATTCAGTTTGTCCTTCCCTTCTCGCTACCAATCTACATTGCTGGGATATACTACTGACCTGGTACACCAGCTTCTGCTGTCACTGACCTCCTCAAGCAAATCTCCTGCCTAACCACGACAGGGGAACTCTACATTACGGGTGATCCTAACCACAATTGGCTAGCTCCTGCCCTCAACAAAACCAGGACTGAAATTTCCACCCTAAACCTCTCACAAATCATTACTGAGCCCCCCTGGCTTAACCTAAAATCTGGTAACCAATCGCTCATCAACTGGGTCCTTACCACACACCCCCACCTGGTCAAACAAGCTGGTATTCTTCCTGACTTCCACAGGGACCACCAGGTAACCTTCTTAGTGCGTAAAATCTACTGCCCAAAATCCCCCCTTAAATTTGTAGTCCAACGCTCCTATAAATCCTTCAATCTAGCCCCTGTATTAGATGACCTTGCTCTAGCAAACTGGGCCCCTGCCCCTCCTACGATCTCCATTGTTGATGCCTTCCTACACTTTAAAAACACATTCCTCAGCATCTGGAACACAAACGCCCCACTGCGTCGTACAAGAGTACGAGGAAACCACCTACCTTGGGTCACCCAAGAACTGATTGCATGTCAAATCACATGGGACAAAGCCTGGAAAAAGCATAAATCCTCATGCCTCCCACAACACCTCTTCACAAACCGCATGCTCCGTAACAAGTGCACTAGTGCCACTCGTCTTGCAAAAGCACAGTACTTCAGCAGCTCCCTCCAGTCAAACCTAAATAAACCCTCAAAATTCTGGGAGGTCATTTGCTCTCTTTTCACTCCACCAGCTGCCAATCCCACTCCAATGCTAAATGTTAATAACTCTCTCCTATCAGAGCCCACAGCAGTCGCCACTGAGTTCAATGTGTACTTCTTCACTTGTGCTGCCACCCTCCTCTCTTTCCTGCCCTACACTACACCTATCGCACTGCCTACAGACATAAAGACCCAGACTAGGCCTCACTCCTTTTCCTTCAAAGACATCTCTGCAACTGAGGCTCTAGATGCATTACTTTCTCTCAACCTTCAAAAGGCAAATCCCCGGATGGATTAGACCCCAAACTTCTATACCTCTCCGCCCCCGCTATAGCGACTCCACTTGCCAAACTCCTAAACCAATCCTTTGCTGCCACTGCCGTCCCCCATGCATGGAAGCATGCCATTGTCATCCCTCTGCCAAAAGGAGTGCCCCTACCTCCCCCTCTAACTACCTCCCTATCTCCCTCCTCCCAGCCCAAGCAAAACTGCAAGAGCACCTTGTGCTCACCCAACTTACCTCCTTCCTCACTGACTCCAAATTCTTCACGCCATTCCAGTCTGGCTTCAGGAAGGGACACTCCACCACCTCCTCCCTGATAAGGCTTACAGACACTATCCTGACAGGCATAGACAATGGACTGATCACCTCAGCCGTTTTTGTCGACCTTGCAAAAGCCTGCTACACAGTCTCCCACCCCATATTGCTCTCGAGTCTCGCTGAATCAGGCCTCTCTGTCGCAGCCATAAACTGGTTCAGATCATACCTCACTGATAGAACTCAGTCCGTTAGAGTCTCAAATGTGATCTCCACTCCCCTTCCCTTAACTACTGGTGTCCCACAGGGGTCGGTTCTTGGTCCCATTCTGTTCTCTATATTCCTAAATGACCTGCCACTCATCTGCTCTACTTCCTCAATCCACATGTATGCAGATGATACTGCACTCTACTACTCGGGCTCCGCCCCTGATGTGGTACAATCAAACCTCCAAGCTGACTTCAACAAGGTACAGCAATGGCTTAGCTCGCACCAGCTCTTCCTAAATGCAAAACAAACTGTCACTATGACCTTTGGCACATGACAACGCCTGGCCAGACTCCGCTCCCTTCTCTACTTCGCCACCCTGGATGATCAAAAACTTGAAGATGTCTCCTCGTTCCATTACTTGGGGGTCTGGCTTGACAGGCATCTCTCCTTCTCTGACCACATTGATGCTATCTCAAAAAACTACGCCCTATGCTCAGTGCGCTATATAGGAACCGCAGCAGCCTCCCTCCCCGAGTCCGACATGAACTGGTCCTGAAGATGATACTCCCCTCCATCAACTACTGCAACATTGTATACAGTGCAGCCCCTAAGTCCACCCTATCTAAACTGGACACACTTTATAATGCCTTCTGCCGCTTTGCACTCGATACCTCTCCCCCCACCCACCACTGCAACCTCTACCGAGCCATGGCACTACCATCCCTCGAAATCTGATGCATTTCTCACTGTGCTAAATTTGTCTCCAATCTATGGCTATGGTCCATCCCCTCCTACCTTGCCACCGTGCTTCCAGATGCCCCACCCCTCCCATCATCTTAGATCCAGTGACTCCCACCAACTTTCAGTCCCTAGACAGAAGACCTCTGCTGGTCAAGCTGCCTTCTCACACTGGCTACCCAAGCTCTGGAATGCCCTCCCACTGCAAATTCGGCACTCCTTCTCTTCCTACTCTCTGTCTACCGCCCTAGTAAACTTCCTTACTACAAATTGCTCCTGTCCCTGAACCTGCCATGCCCCACTATCCCCTCCCCAATACCTGACCAGCAGCCTTAGCCTTGCTACAGAAGCTGGCATATAACCCCAACCTTGCACTTATGTCCTGGGCCTATTTTGCCCTATGTACTGTGTATAACTGTGATATACGTCCTCTGTTGTTTACAGCTGTTACTACTGTGCTAATTTACCTTATCTGCTGCTTCTTGTCACAAAAATTATTTGATACTATAATATCCTAAGCATTCAATGTGCGCTGCTTGTATATGAATGCAATCATGTATCCTTATGCTTATTTGCTTCTGTTAACTGTTCACTTGATAACCTGCGTGTTATCATATCCATGTGTACCCCCCCAGATCGCACCGGGAGATGAGCATCTTGTTGCTCAGTGTGCCTTTCCTGGTGAAACAATTGCAATAAATAAATAAAGCAGAATTGCATGGTGCCAGAAGGCCTCACAGTGCAATCAGCAAAGGGTAAGAACAGCAGACACATACACATGTTTCGTCCTCATCTGGACTCATCAGTGTGCCATATCTGTGTCTTAGCCCAGGGGGAGGGAGCCAGCCACCCAAACATATAATAACATCCCCCTTAAGTGGTGGCTGGCTCCCTCCCCTTGGGCTAAGATACAGATATGGCACACTGATGAGTCCAAATGAGGAAGAACTACGTGTATGTGTCTGCTGTTCTTAGCCTTTGCTGATTGCATTGTGAGGCCTTCTGGCACCATGCAATTCTGCTTAAAGCTGAGCCAGTCCACATTCTCTCATGGGGATTTGCATATGTTTCCCACAATGCTTTGCATTATTGGGGTATGTGCAATTGTGTTTTTTTTTAATTTGGCTGTATGGTCAATATCCTCCGGAATAACCCATGCCTCAGGGCATTTGCTCTGGGGTTCTTTTGTAATTCTTTTCCATCATCTAAAGAATGCTTTCTTTTCCACTAAGTGTTAAATTCTGTTCATACTTCTTATATTAAGGGGGCAGGTATAGTTTAGTGGTTAAGAGCACTGAGCTGCAAACCTGGAGAACTGGGTTTTTATCTCACAGCCACCACTTGCATACTGTGTGACCATGAGCACGTCACTTAACTTTCCTGTGCTCCCAGGACACACCTGGAAACAAGCTTTAGCTTAGTGTGTCTTTCCTGGCCACAAATTGAAAATAAAATAAAATAAAATAAACAAATATTACACAAGTATATTTAACCTCCAACTACCGCACATGCAAGTCCCAAGATATGGCTTCAGAATCAGTAAGAACGTTTGTAAATTCTGATGTTCACCCACCTCTCTAGACCCCCATCTTCCAGATCACGATATTCTGGGTTTGTCCAGGTTGAAAATTTCTCCAAGATATAAGCAGCCAATCCCACAGGGGAGTCATTCAGTCCACAACCTGAAATAGGAGCAGTCAACTTAACTCCAGCCAAATAAATCATACCCATGCCTGTGTGACTGGAATCATTAGTTAGTTCATGGAACTCTGCTGTCTGACATAAGGCTGAACATCAGTATATTACAGACAACATTAAAAGAATCAGTCTCCTGATCCTCATGTCTTAATTTTCCTTATTTAAATTATTCTGGATCACTCTTCTAATCTGTAACATCAGCTGGTGAAAGCAGTGTTCTCCCAGGCTGTAGAAGCTCAGTGACACCATTCTGTTTTTTATTTCCTCTTCTCCTAAGTGCAACTGCCTTATGTGACAGTCAATCCCCAATCCCCAAGCTGCCTGTGAACCTCCAACCAGATTGCAGGATCAGACAGGGGTCCATGGGGGGAAGCTATTGGAGAATGTGCAGGACAAGGCTCCGCGAGCGTACCACATTTGTCTTATTCCTCTCACAAGGCTGTGGGGTGTAGTCATGGTCACAAAGTCCTGCATCCCAAATGACACCTTTTCCACTCTCCCTTCCCACAAGTGATACTCATGTGGCCTGTACTATCTAGCCCCTCCCCGTGGATATCATGTGACCACACTATAAGCCCAAACCACCAGGAAGCCCTGTAGCTAACAGTGTCTCTACCATCTCCCCCCCCCCTCTGCTGCAGGGGTCATCTACTGTAGGCAATCCATTTTATATGTTTATATGAACACTTCCGGCATCTCTTGGAAATGCTAATGTGGTCTGGACACAATTCTTATGGTTATGATAGTGGTGTCATGTGCAATGGTAGGGTGTGAGAACTGTGCACCTCAAGAGTGGTCTCCCCAGCAATATTAACATATTACTAAGCTCAAATAATAATATATGTAACTGTTTCCCCAATTATGTTGCAGTTACTACCCCTGCCTCGGGAGCTCAAACAAGTTTAAGGGGCCAGGATTATTTTTTTTCCTGATGGGGAGGGTTCGCATCCAGATATTTTTGATTTGCTCTGTGTCTTCATGCAGAGTTAAGTTAAAGTGGACATGGTTTGAGAGGGCTACAATCTGCTGGTAATGCCATACCTCCCCACAGTGTTCCCCTACACAAGAAAAATCACAGTGAAACTTTAAATTTAAGAAAAATGCATTTACTGACGTACTACTAATAATATTTGCTGTCCTTCACCTTTGTCCCTTCCCCCGTTCTCCCCAGGTCGCATCTGGAAATGAATGGTTCTCCGCTCAGTATGCCTGCCTGGTTAAACTCTTAAATAAATAAATAAATAAAATATGCTCACGAGACAAATGTAAAACAACAATTAAATATTTACTGGTGAATGTCCACAAGGGATAAGGGAATATGGGAATACAGATCAATACACCTTTTGCAACTGTCGTGAACTTTAGAGAACCAGGGCTGAAGTTAGGTGTCTGACTAGGCTCAGCCTATTAAACAGTGTAAAACAGTAGTAGTACCCATCCCCACCAGGCAATGTAATACAGTGACTATAGATCTTTAATATAACCAGTCTACCTGTACTGGGAGCACTAATCACTGACACTGGTTTAAAACCCCTTTACATCTAATGGGAGCCCACTGTGCTTCATTGGGTGCAGTGAGCAGGAAGAAACCCCTTCCCTGAGGGAGGTGCTGGTATTGTTGTTGCTGTCCTAACTGTGGAATGAACTGCTGTGGTTAATGCTGGTTCTTATGAAGGTAGGGATGCAATGGTCAAACTCACCACAAGGAGAGGCAGGAGACTAACTTTGGTAGAATGAAATAGCGGATACTTTATTGAAGTAAGACAGGAAGGACGGAAGAAGGCAATGCAATCACTGCAATACCTAATACTTAAGCAATAAACCACGACAGGGTGTGGGTTATGTTGGGAGTTACCCATGCCTGGTGTGGTCTGGTCATGAGGCGCAGCCGAGTAACCAAATCCACATCAGCAGTGGGCAAATCCCAGCATAAGCCACACCTTGGAATGGTTTATTGCCATTATACAACGGTCCACTTTTTGGGGGGTGAGAAAAAAAGACTGAAAATGAGTTTTTTAAATTTTAAATTATTATTATATTTTATTACTCCACCACAAAAAAAATAGTTCCTTGTTGGTAGGGAGACTGCTGCCTGTGCCCCCCCCCACTCTGTGCTCTGTGCCCCAACAATCTGATTATGTGCCCCCTGAACTTGTTTCAAAAGTTTTAACTAGTTGGGTATATTAAGACATGTGCATGAGTCTTCCCTACTTCTGTATTGCACCACATTGCTCCAACTATTACAACTTATATTAACCTGAACGGTGATGGTGCAAGGTATGAACTCTCTGCTGCAGTGGTTTCGGTCAGAAGCGCGATGGATTAGACTGTTGTAACTCACAGATGAGGCACTCTCCGACAAAATGTTTCATTTTAAATTTTTTCCTCACTTCTTTGGGCCATTTTAAGATGCCATACAGACCTGGTACAGCACAAAGTTTTTGTTGTTTTGTTATTGGAAGACGGGGCTGGGCAGTGATGAGCTGGAGAGTGTACAGCGCTTGTGAGAGGGAGGGACCATGTTAAAGTGAACTGCCATCTGTCACAGTTCACAGAGGGACAGAGAGAAAGACTTTATCTCCCCATAGGCAGACAGTGAAAATGGCCATTTACATGCAGGTGCAGGAGCAGCTTTTACTGTGAAGGACTGAATGGAGAGTGGGAGAAGCAGTGAAGGGCCGCTCAGTGCTTCTGGGTTTCCTGTTACAGTAGCGGTTCCGGTTTAGAGTGCCTACTGCGGTTTGGAGAAACTGTTTTCTGTCTGGTGGTATTTGCAATTAGGACATTGGGCATTTTTTTCTACTTACGGAGGGCATTTATTGTTGGTACTGAGGTGCGATTTGTGGGAACAGAAAAGTGAGCCGATAGCTGAAAAGTTAAGGAGACAGGTGAAGCGGGTGCATTCTGAGTTTTCAAGGAGATATTTAAAAAAAAGGTGGGGGGTGTTTGGGTAGGTGTACTGAGTTTGGCGACTGTTGTGATTGATCTGATTGAAACTGCAGTGGTTGTTTGAATCTCCCGCTTTTGCTTCGCTCTTTAGCGGGGGATAGACATGGCGGCTGAATTGTTTTATTTTAGGGGATCTTATTTATCTTTTGGGAGATGTGGCTGACTGGCACCTTTTCCTGTGGGTTATGCCAGGATTTACCATGAGTAAAAGGTGCCAGTTAGCCAATCAGATTAAAGAAATCTAGGACCCTATTGTATAATATATTACTGTAAATACTGTAACTCTTATACTCTATAAATACTTGGACTAATATTTCAGACTGTGCAAGTAGTAGAAGTAGTAAATTATTTATAAGACAGCCGGCCTGGTGGCGCTGATGGCTGTGGCGCTGGATGCCTTACCTCGCATCACGCCGGTGGACAGGGTTCGGGAACAAGCCCAGGGTCATTGTAGAGCTGACACGGGGGGGAGAGGGAGGGAGCAGGATCGAGCAGCCAAAAAGCAGTTCTCCTCTCTGAAGGAGGAGCCCTGCTGCCCACCATAGTTCCACTGCCCCCAGATGGAGGTTTGAGGGCAGTGCAGGCAGGCAGGCGGCAACGTACTGGGAGGGTGTTCTGGTACCGCAGAGTGATCATGCCTCCACACATATGTGCATGGCTGAGACAGGGACGGGGAGAAAAATGGGGTAAAAAAAGATAATAATAAATTATTGATGAGGCACTCTTCCCCAAAGGCTCTGGGTGCCGTGCAGTTGTCATCCAAACCAGAAAAATGGTCGCACTACCTGGAGACACTCTGAGGTACAGCTGGGGGTGCTTCCACCAGTAGACAAACAAAGATAGAGTGCATTAGGAACACCAAAAACACTTGCAACAGCTTAGCTTATTCTATTGCCAAACCATCATATGCAGACAAACACCTGAACAGCAAGCTGCAGGCTAGGGACACCTAGTCTGCAGTTCAGGTGTTTGTCTGCATATGATGGTTGAGCAAAAAAATAAGCTAAGCTGCAGTAACATTGCCTGTTTTTGGTGTTCCTTTGAGTGTGCTTCTGCTCATCTTCACCATAAAGGTGTAGACGGGCAAATAAAACTAAAACATAGAAGCATAGAATTTGACGGCAGATAAGGACCGCTTGGCCCACCCAGTCTGCCCATTTCCCTACCTAATGGATAAGCTGCAGATCCTAGTTAACCAGCAGCCTACTTCTTCCTACCCCCACCCCCTAGAATGGCGTTATGACTGTCCCATGCATGCTCGAATTCTACCACGGTTTTTGACTCCACAACCTCCTCCGGAAGGCCGTTCCATGCATCCACAACCCACTCTGTGAAAAAATACTTTCTTAAATTACCTCTGAGCCACCCCCCCCATCTTCAAAGTGTACCCCCTTGTTCTTTCACACCTCTTTTTTTGAAAGATGCTACCCTCTTGGACTTTGTTGATTCCCTTGAGGTACTTGAAAGTTTCTATCATGTCCCCTCTCTCCCTCCTTTCCTCATGGCTATACATATTAAGCTCCTTAAGTCTCTCTTCATATGTCTTCCAGTGCAAACCCTGCACCATTTTAGTTGCCCTCCTCTGGACAGCTTCCATCCTGTCTATGTCTTTGCGGAGACTGGGTCTCCAGAACTGCACGCAGTACTCCAGATGGAGTCTCACCAGCTGTCTGTACAGAGGGATAATAACTTCCAGTTTTCTACTGGTGATGCCTCTCCCTAAGCATCCCAGTATCCCCCCAGCCCTCCTTGCTGCCCTCTCACATTGCTTGCCCACCTTTAGGTCATCTGATATGACTACCCCCAGGTCCCTTTCCATTTTTGTTGTTGTTAGTGTCTCACCCCCCATTGTGTACTCCTCCCCTAGGTTTTTGTTTCCCAGGTGCATTACCTTGCACTTTTTAGCATTGAATCTAAGCTGCCATACATTTGACCATTCCTCTAACCTTGCCAAGTCCCTTCTCATCCTTTCCACCCCACCTTGTGCATCAACTCTGTTGCAGATCTTTGTGTCATCTGCAAAGAGACATATAAACTAATAAATACATAACTTAAATAAAGCAGATAAATTCCGGCAGCAAACCTGGTTTTGAAGCATTCTGCTCTCATAGACCAGGCTGGTAACTGAAATCACTCTGAATTTGTATGCTGCTGAAGTTCCTGACCCATTAGATCTCTGTGTTGAGAAAACCAGGATGGCTCAAAATTGGGAGATTTATCAGATTTGAGAACCACTGCCTTCTTGGCTACTCTGGAGCTATAAGAAGGAAGCTTCCTTCTGACTGTTGAATTGTATTGGTTTTTTTTTGTTTGTTTATTTGTTTTTTTACCAAACATTTAATATTCTAAGTATTTTCCGAGAATGCAAGAGATCTGTCAAAGGTGTTCAAACTGACTACACAGAAGACTGAACATTTCAAAGATTAGAGACCACTTTTCAGGAGGGTCGATACGATAGCTGGCCCAATCTGCCTGAACAATAAGATCGCCCACTAGATAAATGGCAGAAAGAGATACTAAAGAACTTGTGGAACTTCCAGGAGCATGTTTTATTGTTTATGTATGCGACTATCACTGCATTGTCTGTGCTGATCTTCATCGCTTTGGACCTGAGCTGCTCCTGAAAATGCAGAAGAGCATGAAAAAAACACTGCTTTCATGTCAAGACATTTATCTTAAGGACTTATTCATCTGGGCTCCAACACCTTGAATGAAATCTGGTCCTAAATAGTGCCCCACCCCTGAAAGCTAACATCCAATCAGAATTTTCACCAGATGGAAAATAGCAGGAATCTCAGCCAGATTCTCTGCATCTTCCCACCAAGCAAAAGGCTTACACGCCGAGGAGGCAATCCAAGTGGGAGTCTGGCACTGTTCAAATGCAGAGGATCAAGATGAGAGCAGGTAGGGTCAGCCTGCTGGTGCAGGGGTTCAATTTCTGCCTGCGACGCTGATGCCACAGGTTCGAGTCCAGACTTGGGATGTCAGAGGGCTGGCTGGGGGAAGAAAGGACTGAGCGTCCTGTGAACTGCTCTCCTCCTCTGGGGGTGTGTGACCGGTGCATGATTAATCCCTGGTAGAGGCAGGGGGAATACAGTTGCTGGTGGCTGTTTCTGTGGGAGGCAGACCAGACATCAGCACTTCTGCGTTGGACATCATTGCATGTCCTGCCTTCCGGGGTCTTTCTCTGAAAAACCCTTGGGGTCCTGTTGGCAAGGTGACATCCTGCCTGCCCCCAGACCCCACACTGTGACCCCATGTCCCCTCACCTCCTGGTACTATATGTCGGCCCATCGGGGAACTGGCAGCTGTACCTTGGGGGGAAAGCCAGGGTGTTTGTGGTGTAGCAGTGTGTTCCCGGATTGCAGGTATCAGGGTGGAGCTGTGGGGATCACAGGAGAGGACTGATGATGGCCGTCAAAGCCTCAATGCCAAAAGCATAGTCAATTAACTAAAAAAAAAAAAAAGATGAGGTTAGGAAAAACTGGAGAGACCTCATCTGGAGGTAACCTCATGGAGTTAATTCTACTGCAGCAGTCATAAGACCCAAGTGTGTGGGCAAACATGAGCAGAAACTACGTTCTGAGCACCAAGATGCCCAATGTCTTACTGGAAAGATTCCACTCTGGACAACGAGAGGACGGAGTAGACCCCACCCCAAGTGAAGGAGACCTATTCATATCTCATCTGTATAAGGCACCAGAGGAGAGCCACTTCTATGGATGGAGAGGATGATTCCTCTTTGAGAGAATTATATAACCAAGAAGAGCCAGGACCTGTAATGTCCAGGCCATGGAGGGTCTTGCTGATGATTCCAAAAGGTTCTGAACAGGATATTGGTCAGACCAGGGAAAACAAAGGACCCTCCCAGTCTGGTAAGGCAATGTGCAGTTACATAAGTACTTACTGTAACAGAAGATCTTGGAAAAGAGCTCTTGGGGCAGGCAATAACCTTAAGGACTAAGCCATCAAGCACTAGGACCCCATGGAAACCTTCTAGCTAGCAGCCCTCAGCAGGGCCTCCCCAGTGTCAGCCACTGGTATAAAGGGGTTGGTCCCCAGCCCCACCTCTGTTCTCCTGTCGGAGACCCAGAGTCTTAGATGAAAGGAGAACTGGCAGGTTCATGTTTAAAGGAAATGGCAGAGAGAAACCAGGGGAAAGGAGGGAGAGCAGTGCCAGCTGCAAGAGTTCGTCTCAAAGATCTACTGTTACGATAAGGTCTTACGTAACTGTACTATCTTACTTCAAGTTGGAGCTCTTGCAGCAGGCAATAACCTGAAGGACTGAGTCCCAAGCAATTAAGGAATAGGGAACGGACAACTTCAGGAGGAGGCAAAGAACAGCCAGCAAGAGATTCAGGAGAGGAGGCCTTGAAGAACTGCAAGGCAAAACCTAGTCCTACATCTGGAAGCTACATTTAAGCTGTAATGCTTAATGAAGGTGTGAACAAAGCTCCAGGTGGCAGCTGTGCAGATGTCTGCTGCTGAAACATGCCTCAAAGAGGCGAAAGAGGTAGAAACTCCTCTGGTTGAGTGGCCTTTAACTGGACCCAGTAAAGGCTTGTCGTATTTCTGATGGCAAAAAACAATGCAGTTAACTAACTACTCAGACAAGGTCTGTTTGGAAACAGGTGCTCCCTGAGTTTTGGGAGCAAAAAAAACAAATATCTGATCTGTCTTCCTCAAGGGAAAGGTATGGTTCAAGTAGAAACAAAGCATCCGGTGGACGTCCAGAGTATGCAATAACACTTCCCCCCGTTGGAATACTAGGGATAATAAACTGGCAGGTGGATGTCCTGGTTCAACGTAAATTCGGACACTACCTTAGACAAAAACATAGAACTGGTCTATAAGGACACCCAGTCCTTATGGAAAACTAAATAGGGCTCTTTACACATCAGAGCTTGAAGCTCGGAAATCCATCAAGCAGAAGTAATGGCAACTAAGAGTAACGCTTTCCATGACAGAAAGCATAGCTTGCAATCTGCAGCTGGTTCGAAAGGGGGGAGTGTGAGTTTCTCCAACATAAAAGGGAGGTCCCATGGGGAACAGGGTCCCAAATGGGAGGCTTTTAATTCAAAATTCCCTGCAGGAAGTTACAGGACAAGTCCAACTGAGCAAGGGGTTTGCCCTCTACTACGCAGAGATGGCAGAAAGATGCACCTTGAAAGAGGAATAGCTTAGGCCTGCATCAAACAGAGAGAGCAGTTACTCCAGAATGGAGTTCACAGGACAGGCAAAGGGGTCGAGGTTATGGGCAGTAGTCCATAAGCAGAACCTCTCCACTTCATGACATAAGTGGACCTAGTGGAAGGCTTTCTGGCCACCACTAGGACATCAGCCACTTTGGGGGAAACCCCATACCTAGCTACTGCTAGGTCTGCAGGAGCCACGCATGTAGATGCAGGGACTTAAGGTCAGGATGGACAAAAGTGCTATGGTCCTGGGAGAGCAAGTGAGAGCTCAGAGGCAGAGGAATAAGAGGTTCTGATGTCAACTGTTTGAGCAATGGGAACCAAATGTGATGAGGCAAAAAAGGTATGATGAGATTCATCTCTGCTCTCTCCACCTGTAATTTGAGAAGTACCGTTTGAAGTAGAGGGAAGGGGAGGAAAGGTGTAAAGAAACCTCCCTGTCCAACAGAATGACAATGCATCTAGCCAAAAAGCTCCAGGCCCTGGATCTAGTGAGCAGAAACTGGGCAGTTTGGCATTGAGGACACGAAAAGGTACAATTCCAAATGCCTCCATCTGTCGAATAGCTGGTCTGCCATTGATAGAAGAAGCTCGCATTTGTGAGTTTTGGATCGAGACCTGCTTAGACTGTCGACCAAGACATTTTGGATGCCTGGAACATGAACAGCGGTGAGCTCTAGGTGGTGTTCCAAAGCCCAGTACCAGACCCTCGTTGCCTCCCTGCAAAGGGGGTAGATAAATCCCAACTTACTTGTTTATGTAAAATACCATGGACTGTTGCCCATCTGATTGAGCAGAGGGCCTGGAAGGAGGTCCGTCTAAAAGGCTTTTAATGCGTTCAAGACTGCTCGCATCTCCAGGACATTGATATGTAGGGATTGCTCCTCTGGAGACCAGGACCCCGGGGTTTGCCTGACCCCCAGATGAGCCCTCCAACCGAGTCCCGAAGCGTCTGTAGTCAAGACCCTCCTCGGGGGCTCCTGCTGGAACCAGACCCCTTTGGAAAGGTTGTCAGGGTACGTCCACCAGGATAGGGTCTTTCAGACTGGATTGAAGACCAAGACCCTCTGGTCCAGGTCATCAGACCATTGGTCCCATTGCACCCTGAGTGTCCATTGGGGGACCCTCATGTGGAGGTGGGCCATTGGAACAGTCAGGACGGCAGCCGCCATCTGGCTGAGAAATGTCAGATATGCTTGAGCTGGGATTTGAAGGGCTGCAGAGACCTTTTGGACCTGATCCAGAAGGTGATCCACCTTGTCTGATGAGAGAAAGGCCTTGCCCTGAACCGTGTCGAGGACCGCTCCAATGAATTGGTGTCTTTGGTTGGATCAAGGGGATGACTTTGGAAGATTCAGGGTGATCCCAACTCTTGGAAGAGTGTAAAGGTGTTTCCAAGAGTACACAAAAGCTGGTCTCTTGTTGGAGCTGTTAGAAGTCAGTTGTCTAGATAGGGAAAGAAGTAATGGCCTTGTCTTCTGAGGACTGCAGCCACCACTGCAAGCACTTGGTGAAGACTCTGGGAGCGGACGATAGGCTGAACGGTAAGGCCCAAAACAAATAAGTGTCGCACTCTGGAAGAGAAAATGAAGGTACTTCCTATGGGGTGGAAATACTAGAATGTGCAGGTATGAGTTCTGCATATCTAGAGAGCAGGGCCAGTCTCCCTGGTGCAGGAGGGGGATTAGTCCCAGAACAGTGACTATCCTGAATCTCCTGTATTCGATGTATTTGCTCAGGGAGCTGAGGTCCAGGATGGGCTGAAGGTCCTCGGTCTTCTTGGATATAAAGAAAAAGTGGGAATAAAATCCCTTTCCTCTTTGTTCTGGGGGGACTGGCTCAATGTCCCGCTTTTGAAGTAAGACCTGTATTTCCCCTTCTATCAGGGCGATGTGAGGAGGACAATGGGAGGACACTGGTGGATTTTCTGGTGGCCCGTCCTGGAACTCCAGGGTATGTCCTCTCTCTATGAGCTGTAGGACCCGCAGCTCTGTCGTGATTTTGCTCCATCCCACGAGACAGAGGGATAAGTGACCTCCTACCATTTCCCCCATAGATTCCACTGGAGGAGGGGGGTCTGGCAAGCAGTCACTGTGTGGCACCAGGGGTGGGCAGAGGGCCCTGGGAGGACTTAGTGGCTCGGGAGGCAGAGCTTCCAGGGGTCTGGGAGGTTGCCTTATGCTTAAAGCCCCCCCCCACTGAGGCTGACTTCCAGACTGCTGACCTAAGGGCTTCTGAAAGGGCTGCTTCTTGGGTAGCATTTGATCGGTCTTGTACATTCTTTGTATGGACCAAATGGCCTTTCTGGAGTCCTGGAGATGGGTGATTAGCTTCTCAGCCTCGTCCCCAAAAAGAACTGAACCCTTATAGGGGAGGTCCATGATCCCAGCCCCGAGGTAGTTGGTAAAACCAGAGACCATGAGCCACGTATGACGACAGAGGCAAATGCTAGGGGCAGCTGCCCTGGTGGCTCTGCCTGCGGTGTCATATGAGGCACGCAGACCATGGGTGCCTAAATGTGACCCTGACCTGAGCAGGTCCAGGAGCTCGGTCTTTTGTGCCAAGTCTGGTAAGGCCTGAGCCAATTCCATATCCTTTTCCCACAGGGCATTCTGGTACTGCACCATGTGGGTAAGGAAGTTGAGAGACATGATGGAGCAAGTCGAAGGAGTAAACATTTTTGCCCATCTAGTCAATAAATCTGGACTCCTGTTCCAGAGATTGGTTACTTAGATGCTTTGGCTTCTTTGACCAATCGTGAGCAGCAGTGGTCACCATTGAGTCAGTGTTAGGGTGCTCAGCCAATAAGGGTTCATACCTGTGCACCTTATAAAGCCGGTCCGACTTCTTGGAGATGGATGGATGTTTCCAGGTTAGCCTGGTCAGGTCCTGGAATGTGTCCACTAAAGGAAGAACCACCAGGGGCTTTGGTTCCTTCTGCCTCAGGTATTTAGGCAGCTGCTGCCTCTCTGGATCCAGGTCTTCTGTCTCCCATCCGTTGGTGGCCTGAATGTGCCTCATTACACCCATAAAAGATGGATCATCTGGAGGCAACCTAGGGGTATCCCTGCGGTCTGGTGAGACAGGACGGCCTCTAGGTTCAGAGTGGTTTGACTGAGAGGAAGATGAGCTCCTATTAGAATCTGATGAATTGCCGGAGGAGGAAGAGGAGCTAGACCAACGTCGGCTATGGGACTGATGTCCGTGTTGATCAGACGAATGGGAGGGGATCCGTGTCAGCGACCCCTCTGTTCAGACCGTCCACAGTGCCCATAGCATGGGCTCAGAGAATGGCTAGGTGGCTCTGGAGTCAGTTGTGTGGGTTCCAGGTGCAAGTCCGGCTCTGACTGTAGTGCGACGACCACCACTTCTGCTGGCTTCGATGGCAGGAGGTCTCCCTTGATTTCATTCCACCAAAAGCAGAAGAGACCCTTTACTTTGTTGAGGGGGAATCTGGGGACTGGAAGGGTCTGTCAGCAACTATGGTGGTGGCAGATCTGTCATCAGGTTGTCTGGCATTGGATTACCTACATCGGTGGGGTTGGCATCCGGGGGTAGGGATGTCCGGTAATGAGCCTTTCTTAGGAGGGGAGGTATTCATATCTGTCGGTGATCCCAGGCAGACTGGTGACTAAGAAGGGGATGTCAGGTCTGATGTTGGGGTACTGGTGGCAGTGACCATCAGCTGCTGGTGAAGTCAGGACTGGAGGTAGCCGCCGGCTTAACCGGAGCCTCTGGTGAAGACACCAGGGTTCTAGGAGGAGATGCCACTTTGCCGTGGGAGCTGGACACCTGTTCCTGATGACGGGGTGTTTTGTCTGCATGCTGGACACCACCATTGTCAGGGCAGGATGGACAGGAACCGAAGCCCATCTGCCCTATTTTGAACCAGACTCCGTCCCTGAAGTGGAATCGGCCACAATGGACGTGGGCTTCACCTTCAGGGGGGTCAGGGCCAGAGCCGGAACTCCAGACCCTGACTTACCTCCATCTGACACCTCTACTACAGCAGGAGGTTTCACTGCTGGCTGCCCGGAAGGGTTGTGAGCAGGCCGGGATGAGTAGTCCCCCCCCCCCATGGGAGGATGACCCTGAAGAGGTCTTCTTGTGGTGAGGAAACCAAGAGCAGGAGTGAGTCCAGGCCTTCTCCCTGTCTTTGCCCTCCTCAAACTCACAAATGACATCTTTGCTTCTATGGATTTGGGCCTCCTGACAGGTGCAATTTTCACTGACTTAACAAAGGTATTTGACCTGGTCAACCATACCCTTCTTCTTGCTAAACTTCACTCCCTCGGCTTCTCTACCGATGTAGTGGCCTGGTTTAAAAGCTATTTGTCCGAAAGAAAACAGGCTGTAGTTTTCAACTCAGCCATATCTGACCTTTCATCTATACATGTTGGAGTGCCCCAGGGTTCCTTACTTGGCCCCTTGCTATTCTCAATCTTCATTAACGACATGCCGTTGCTCGCTCCTACCTGTTCATCTTTGCTTTATGCAGATGACCTAGTCATTTACCGTAGCACAAGAAATATCGCTGACCTGAACCAACCTCTTGCCTCAGACTTCTCAAGTATTCAGACTTGGCTAACTGAGAACAAACTCATTCTCAATAGTAGTAAGACACATTCTATGCTCTTTGGGTCACCTGCCAGACTTAAAGCAAACCAAAATGCCCTCAAAATCTTTTGTGCAGACGGCGCCTCACTGGTTAGCACCAGATCCTTTAAATATCTGGGCATTACTCTTGACGAATCCCTAGATTTTGACCTACACATAACTGCCTCCTGTAAATCTGTCAATGCTAAGTTAGGAGGTGCCTACCGCACTAGCTATGCCCTTGCCCCATCAGCTAGACTAGCTGTGGCACAAGGTTTTCTGCTCCCAGCCTTGGCATATGGCTCAGTCACATACCTGTCTGCCTCAAAATCCTCCCTCCACAAATGGGACACCACCTATAACAACATCTGCCGTTACGCCTCTGCATCCCCACGTTACAAACATCATTGCCAACTCTATACTGACTTAAACTGGCCCAGCCCCTCCGCCCACCATCTCCAGTCCTTTGGCTCACTGATTGACTGCATTTCCATATCCTACCTCCCACTATCCCTTGCCTGTTTGCTTCACTCACAACCTCTCTCCTATGGGCTCTGATCTGCTGACCTAGCCCCTTTTCACATCCCCAGACGCAAAACTAATATGGGTGCCCACGCTTTCGCAAACATGGCTCCAAAGTACTGGAACTCTATACCTCAAATCGTTCATGGAGCACCCACCCATGCTAGTTTTAAGAAACTTCACCATGACCATCTACTTACAACTAGCCCCTGCACTTGCTTTCATCCACCTTAGACCATCTTCTCCCTGCCATCAGTCTTCCCTAGGTAATCCACCTCTCTGACTCCACTTCCTCGCCTCTCTAATTAACTTCCTTACATGTCTTCTTCTCTCACCCTTTACCCGTTTTTCCCTGCCTCCTTCCACGCTCCCTTCTTCTCCGCTGTTTTCATTAACCACAAATTTTAGGCACTTACTGTATTTGCTCTGTGTATATCTTTCTCTCGCAATGCCTGTTTTTACATTTTTTGACTCTTGTTGTTACTTGACCTAAATGCATTTTGTCTGCTTCATACTGAACAATTGTCTCTATAGTCCAAGTATGATTGTTTATTGAATCAATGTTCTCTCTACACCTTACACTTGATTGTATGTTGATTTACCTCCCAACTGTGTTACATATCTCATGTGCTGTGCCACATGTATGCTCCTTTTGTATTTCATACTGTCTTTCTCCCGGGTCATGCCTGAAAATAGGCATTCTTATGCTAGTGCACCCACCTGGTTATCAAAAGCAAATAAATAAAGAAATAAATTTTCCTAGGACTTATGCTTCCCAGAGGCCTTCTTTTTCTCCTCCTGATGTGGCTTCAAGGAAGACAAGGTCGAAACAGAGGAGGGTGAAGAAGAAACTTTCCCTGAGAACTACTGCAGGTCAGCCGGGCACGGGGCATGCCATGGCACTAGAAACCCATAGTAGGATACTTTGTATAGGAGCCCTACGTTAATGAAGGCTCTAGAGGGGGTCCCCCAGAAATGGAGGGTTACGAAATCCTCCTCGTTCTCCTAATCATAGGAGTATAAAGGGGCTAGTGAGGTACTTAGCCCCCAGCCTTGGAAGTACAACTGTTCAAGTTACTGCTAATGATTACTCAGTTGTTTCATGTTAAGTTTGAGTGTTTTGTTAAGTATGGCATGGCAAGATGATTGAGAATGATAGGCTCTAAAGAAGACTGGGGAGAATCAAAAGGCCTAAAGAAAATGAGGTCACCACCATGGGCGAAAAGCCAAAAACCTGAGGTGAGACATAACCTTAAACCTGCATAACCAGATATAAAGATGGCGCACACCTATACTATTTGCACCTATAATGTACATGGTATTACAAATCCTGTTAAAAGAACAAAGATTCTCCAGTTAATGAGGTGACAAGGGGAAATATTCTACTGCTACAAGAGACGCATCTCTCGCAGAACAAACAAAAACAAATTGAGAAACTGGGCTTCTCCCAGGTGGTGGCCTCATCATATAAGGGGGGTAGGTGCAGGGGTACAGCTGTATTGATAAAACAAGGCACCCCCTTTGAAATTAAAGACAAGATAATAGATAAAGAGGGAAGGTTTGCATTCCTCAAGGGCTACTTGGAAGGGCAGCAGATCACACTTGCCTCGGTATACGTTCCCCCTGCGATGGATTTTTCTATATATCGAAACCTCCTAACCCGGCTTGCAGGTTGGAAGGAGAGCAGACTGATATGTGTTGGTGATTTTAACCTGGATATTACCGGGGGGGTCGCCCCACCCAGGGCCAAACACATAAATTGAGCAGAAAGGTCCAGAGATTGCTGCAGGAGTTGGGCTACGAGGATGTCTGGAGGCACACATGTGGTCAGGGGCATAGACATACTTTTTATTCCCAGGCGCACGATTCCTATTCCTGCTTGGATTTTCTGGTAACGCAGAAAGAGTATTTAAGCACTATACAGCAGGTGTAGCAGGGGGACTTTACTCTCTCAGATCACGCAACCATTTTTTGTAAAATACAATCACAAACATCTCATAAGAAAACATTCTGGAGACTTAATTTATCACTGCTCAGAGACAAGGAGATGCAGGAAACGATCAATAATACTGTAGTCCAGGCACTGGTTGACAATGACAATAAAGACACCACTGTTGCCACACTCTGGGATACAGTCAAAGCAATAGTGAGGGGGAAAATTAATGCAATTTCCTCATATAGGAAGAAACAGAGAGGAGAAAAGAGACTCTCTCTGGAAGCTAAAGTAGGGGCTTTAGAAGAAATGCAAAAAATGAAACAATGTAAGGCTCGATCTCGAGAACTCACTTCTCTTAAGAGTCAGCTGAACGCTGTCTTGGACTATGCCGTGGAACAGAAGTTAATGTACCTTCGGCATAGATATTACGATGGGGGCCCTAGGTTCACGAGACTAATAGCAAGCCAATTGAGAGCCCGGAAAGCAAAATCTACTATCGTAAAAGTCAGACACCCAGCTACAAACGAAATTAAAAATAAGATACATACAATTTCAGAGGCTTTCCATTACTATTACTCTATGCTTTACTCAGAAGAAAACAACCCCTCTGAAGAAAAGATTAGGGAATTCCTGGCGCCCCTGCGCCTTTCTGCCCTGTCACGGGGACAGGGGAACCGACTGATGGCCCCAATAACAAGTAAAGAGGTGGCATCTCTGATTGGGAATTTAAAAACAGGCAAGTGTCCAGGCTCCGATGGGTTGCCTGGGAAAGTCTATAAGACCTTCTATAAAGTACTAACTCCTATACTGGTAAGAGTGCTCTCCTTTGTGACCTCGCCAGAGGGAGAAATTTCCCCGTCCTGGAATGAGGCAATAGTTTCAATTATACCCAAGGAGGGCAAGGACCCAATATACTGCTCCTCATATCGGCCCATATCTATTTTAAACACGGACTACAAGATATTGGCCTCTATATTAGCCAGGCGTCTGGTTCAATATGCCCCAGCCACAATAGATATGGGCCAGGGTGTCTTTATTCCAGGGTGTCAAGCCCAGGATAATGTAAGGCGCACGGTGTACATTATGGAACATATTTGCACACAGAAAACCCCAGCAGTCCTCTTAGGGCTAGATGCCGAAAAAGCCTTTGATAAGGTGTCATGGAAATACCTGAGAGAGGAAATACTAAAATTTAACTTCCCGAATCAATTTATTGACACCATTTTCAAATTTTACAACAATCCGACTGGATATGTACGAACAAATGACCACATATCAGAAAAGTTTCCCCTACGCAGAGGGACTAGGCAAGGTTGTCCCCTCTCCCCACTATTATTTGCTTACTACATGGAGCCTCTGGCCCAGTGCTTACGACAGGCCCCAGATGTGGAGGGAGTGACGGTGGAGGGATAGAACAGAAATTGGCCTTGTTTGCAGATGACATTTTACTTTACATGTCTAATCCGGAGTCGTCTCTAGAGGCACTCTTTAGAAAGATTCAACAATTCCCTAAACTATCGGGATTCACGCTTAACATGAGTAAATCTGAGATCTTAACATTTAATTATAAACCAACATCTTCATTTAAAAAACAGTACCCAGTTAAGTGGGATAATGAAAGTATAAGGTACCTAGGAATTCAAATCCCCAAGAACTTAGACAAATTATTTACCCAAAATTATGACCCCTTGATCATTAGTATAAAACAGGACCTGAGGAGATGGTCACTACTCCCATCATCATTTTATACCAGGAACTTATCATTAAACATCAATGCGCTCCCAAGATTTCTCTATGTGTTCCAGTGTGTGCCGTGTGCCCTTGCCCTCAAAGAACTTTTATCCTGGCAAAAACTACTAAATGGATATCTTTGGGACCAAAAAAGACCAAGGGTTGGCTTCTTGAAACTAACTCTCTCTAAGGAGCTGTGTGGGGTGGCCCTCCCTTCGCTCCGAAACTACTGGACTGCCACTTAGATGTGATTGGCATTACTTTGGGGTAACAAATCCTACCAGGCTAAATGAAAGCAGATGGATCTAATGAGACCTACTGCAGTTCCTCTTCCAGCCTGCCTATTCTCCCCCTCACATCTCAGGGAAACCGTCCAGGTAGTCCCTCAGACGACAGCAGCCATCCTTAGAGGATGGCAAATGGGAACAAAATATAAGCCGGACCAACAATATTACTGGAAATATAAGTGGTTTATCCTAAACCAGGCAGTCAATAACCGGTGGTATAAAAATCAAGCAAAAAAAGGGCTAGAGGCTCCATGGCAACTTCTACGAGGGAATGATATACTGAGTTTTGAAGAAGCCCAGAGAAAATACGGGTGGTCTGAAAAAGATAGGTTATTTTACTACCAAATAAAAGACTATATTTCCACACAGATTAGACAAAACGAAAAAAGCACCAGATGGGTAGAAGATAATACCCCTTTTAAACAAATATGGACCTCGCTTTATGGGGAAAGGGTGATAACAATAATATATAAATTCCTTATACAATGTGTGGCCCATGCAATGGTCCCAACCCAAACAAAGTGGGAACAAGAATTAGATCGGATAATATCCACTACGGAATGGATCAAGATAGGAAAGGACACTTGGGCAACCACCTCCTCTCCTATTTGGAGAGAATTTATTTGGAAGGTAAGGGTGAGATTCTTCTTAGTCCCCTCTGTTATGGCTTTAGGAAACTGGGGAAGCTCATCACAGTGTTGGAGGGGATGTGGTGAACCAAGGGCCTCGCACAAACATATTTTTCTAGATTGCACAAGCTTTTGGCAACAAGTAATAGATCATATAAAGGGATACTAGATATACAAAGCACACTCGAGGTTGCTAACTTGGTATTGGGAATCCCACCAGTAGAGGGTAGAGATAAGGCCAAAATATACTTATGGATCCGCCTATAAGACCATAACTAAAAAATGGCTGCAAACAGCCGCCCCGCAAATTTCAGAATGGAAAGTAGCAATTTTAACTATTCAACACAATGAACAGATCTCCTCAGGACTTCAGGATCGCATGGAGACCTACACAGCAAGGTGGACTAGATGAGAACTCTACCAAGAGCAAGTGAATTAGTACAATTGAAATAAGGAAGCAGAAAGGTGGTGGGGTTAAGATAATGGGGAATAAACTTAAGGAAAATAAATTATTGTAAAGGCCTTGATTAAATAAGGGAAAAAAGGATTGTTTATCCGAGAGCCTATATATAAATATTTCCTCTTTACACATTAAGTGTGATGTAATTTGAAACTAACGTGTGTAGTAGCAAATAAGGAAATTGAAATTAATGACTATAAGGAATTGTCTTGCAATAGATGCCAGAGTTATGATGTTGAAGTTAAGTTTTTTATGGAATTTGACTGATTGAAGTATGAGCATACATATGTATAAATATGTTAGCTAAAAGATGTGATGAAATAAAGGAAGTATAAAAAAAAAGAACCTTTCCCTGAGGTCTTTGTATGCATCTCAGCAAGTTTCTTCTCTAGAAGATGCACCATGAGGGCCTTCTGGCGGCGTATCCTAGCCCTCTGGTTAAACCGCTGGCAGTGTTCGCAGGCCGAGGTGTCATGGTCCGGGCCCAGGCACAGGAGGCAGGCCTTGTGGCTGTCTTTCGAATGGTATTTGCTTGCCGCAGGCGCACTTCGATCTCCATCATTCAACTGATGAAACTGATGATGCCATGGAAGAAGACATGCAGAAAAAAGCAATATTTTAGACAAAAAAAAAGAAGTCGCTGAAAGCACGAAAGCAGTTGAACTATAGCAAGAAGGTGTCCGAAGAGCCAATGCAAATAGGTCAACAGCAGCAAAAGAACGACGGTGGAGCTGCAGACTGCCCCCTTTATACCACTGGCTGACATTGGGCAGGCCGACATCAGGGGGCAGTCCCAACTGAAGACTGCTAGCTAGAAGGTTTCCATGG
The DNA here is from genome assembly GCA_016271365.2 of Neoceratodus forsteri. Lineage (NCBI taxonomy): Eukaryota > Metazoa > Chordata > Ceratodontiformes > Ceratodontidae > Neoceratodus > Neoceratodus forsteri. The sequence continues at coordinate 256,327,846 of CM057451.1, read as the reverse complement.
GGTCCTGGCGCCTGGCGACTTAAACCTTAAGGTTACTGCCTGCTGCAAGAGCTCCAACTCAAAGTAAGATCAGCCCTACTGCTCCTGTCATAAAAATCTATAGTCAAAGCCAGGCCACCAGAAGGGCCTGAAACAGAAGGCTAATATTAAAATGCAAATGTTTGAAATTTTCCAAAAGCAGACAATAGCAAGAGTAGGCAGGTACATGACAGATCGAGGAAGGTTAGATGGCTCCCCTTTCCCCTGATCAGTTCAGGTGTGGATGGACTCCAACAAATCTGGGATGACTAGAAATCTGTTCATGCACCACAGAACTTAGGTTTGGGGAACAAAACACCCCTGACTTCTTTAGACATTACAAAATCAAGACAAAGAGTAAGTACAGTTATGTATGGACTTACCATAACAGTAGATTTCCGAGAGGAGCTCTTGCAGCAAGCAACACCAGTAGGACTGAAGCCACCAAGTGCTAGGACCACATGGAAAACTTCTAGCTAGCAGTCTATAATGGGGGACCGCCCCCACTGACATCAGCATGCTGATGTCCACCTATCCTATAAAAGGGGCAGTCCCCCAGACCTACCCAATTTCTGCCACCAGAGACCCCAGCACAGCAGGTGAAAAGGAGAACCAAGGCAGTTCCTCAGAACTGAGGAAAAGCAGAGTAGCTGAGAAGGAGAAACAGCTATTGGGGAAGGAGGTAGGGAAAGCAAGAGCTCCTTCAAAGAGCTACCATTATGGTAAGTTCTTAAATAACTGTACTATCTTACTTTGAGGAGGCTCTTGCAGCAGGCACCACCGGTAGGACTGAGTCCCAAGCGGTATCGAAACTGACTGAGGCCAAAAGGGCAGAGGTACAAACAAGTAACAAGGAGTTCAGGAAAGAAGGCCCTGCAGGACTGCAAGTCCGAAATTGGTCCTGTGTCAAGAAGCAATATCAAGACTGTACTGCTTGATGAAGGTGTGGACAGAACTCCAAGTGGCAGCTGTGAAAATGTCAGCAGCAGACACATTCTTTAAGGAGGCAGCAGAAGGGGTCATACCCCTTGTAGAGTGGCCCTTCACTGGACCAGTCAAAGGGCTTGCCATACTTCTGGTAACAGTAGACAATGCAATTACCCAACCATGGGCCTAGAGGTTAGAGTTTAGAGTAATGAGCTGTGAACGAGCTTGGTACATCCAGCAGACCAGACCTTGGTTTGATTCTCACAACCTCCACTTGCATACTGTGTGACTCTGAGCAAGTCACTTAACTGCCCAGTCATCCCAGGTCGCCCCTGAAAACAGATACTTGTGCCTAGTGAGCCTTACCCGGTTACCAAAAGACAAAGATAAAAAAAAATAAATAAAAATTAAATTTAGACAAACGCTGTTTGGAAACAGGAGCCCCTTCTCTTCAGGGGTCAAACAAAACAAACAACTGGTCAGTTTTCCGAACAAGGTGGATGCGGTCCAAATAATACTGAAGCACCTGGTGAACATCCAAAGTATGGAGCAAGGCCTCCCCCTGATTAGAATACTCAGGAAAGTAAACTGGAAGGTGGGTGGATTGGTTTAACTTGAACTCAGACAGCACCTTAGACAAATACTTAGGATTTGTATACAGGCACCCTATCTTTGTGAAAAGCAAATAAGGCTCTTTACATATCAGAGCCTGAAGCTCAGAAATCCACCGAGCAGAAGTAACTGCAACTAAAAAGAGCACTGTCCATGACAGAAAGCACAGCTCATGTAACCTCAGCGCCGGTTTGACAAGAATTCTTCTGGAAGGTGCTGGTGTGGTACTTTCGTATGCCTTCCGTTACCAAACACTATAGTACTGTTAGATCAGATATATGCTGGAGGGGATGCGAGCAACTGGGTAATCACTGGCACATTTTTGGGGGCTGCCCGGAGTTAGGAGACTACTGGTACAAACTGCAGGAGGTGATTAGGGCCATCACAGGATTCTCCATTCCTTGACCTTGAAAATTGGGTTCTAGGGATCCCCCTGCTACCTATCAAAATGTAGAAATCCAGAAAGTCTTACTCACTCTGTTAGTGGTGGCCTTGAAATGTATAACAGCCAACTGGTTACAGCAAAAACCTCCCACGTTGGATGAATGGATGGGGAGGGTGCAAAAGGAGGCCAAGACGACTAGAATACACCTTCAGTTTGAAAAACATGTGGAAAGAAGGAAGGTCTGGGAAGCCTGGTAACAAGGGAGGTTGTTTTAAAATATTTTATGTGAGGAGTGGCACTCCGAGGGGTGACCACCAGTTATGGACAGGGGCAATAGATTACATTCCATCTCATTTGATAGGATGGGGAGCAGCCAAGCCAGATGTGACACTGGATCCGGAAGCCTGTGACCTAAGGTTGGACGGAGATGGATCTATTGACATGAAGTTTAAGGAGCTAGGCGATTGAGAAAGCATAGTCTTATAATGACAAACCATCATAATTTAGGAGTTAACAGGGTGGTATGTAGCCAAATGGTTGGCTTAGGTTGGTATGCCAAAGTGTTATGGCTGAATTTTTAACTATGAATTTGGTTCTTTATTACATTAGCATTGTATGTAACCACAAGAGAAAAATGCATGTTTGGACATTTGAGCGCTTATAACGGGCTATAATGCAGTGATCCTGTGCAGCAGGACAAATGAAGTGTTCATTCTATGAAAGATACATGTATGTCCAGTTAATTTGATTGGATTGTTATTATTTGCTGTACCTATATAAAAAATAAAGCTAAGTTTAAAAAAAAAAAAAAATGCACCTCTCAACATGGCCGGCTCAAAGGGGGGGGCAGAGTGAGCTTTTCCAACAAAAACAGGAGATCCCAAGGTGGGACAGGGTCCAGAATGGGAGGTTTCAGATGCAAAATACCCTGCAGAAAATGTGTGGAAGAGTTCCAGCTGGCCAACGGCTTTGCCCTCTATAGGTGAATGGTACGCAGAGATGGCAGAAAGGTGCACCTTAAGTGAAGAGTACCCCAGGCCACAGTCTGAAAGAAGGCAGTATAGTGCAGTGGGTTAAGGCTCTGAGCTACAAATCTGGAGACCTGGGTTTGAATCCCACAGCCCCACTTGCATACTGTGTGACTCTGAGCAAGTCACTTAACTTCCCTGTGCTCCCAGGTTGCACCTGTAAACAAGCTTTCAGCTTAGTGTGTCTCACCTGGTTAAACAATTGAAAAAAAAAGAAAGAGGCAGGAGGTACTCCTGATTCACCGGGCAGGTGAAGAGATCCAAGTGCCGAGTGGCAGCCCAGAGGGAGGAGCACTTCCACTTCATGGCATACTGTAGGTGACTCTCGTGGAAGGTTTCCTGGCAGCTACCAGAACATCAGTCACCCTGAAACAGATCCAAAAGCGGGTGATAGCTAAGTCTGCAGGAGTCAGGCATGGAGATGCAGATACCTGAGGTCCATATGGACCAGGGTGCCCTGCTCCTGGGAGAGCAAGCTGGAGCACAGAGGCATGGGAATAGAAGGTTCCACTGCCAACTGCTGAAGCAGAGAAAGCCAAATCTGATGTGGCCAGTAGGGAGCTATTAGAATCATCTCCATCCCCTCTGACTGTAGCTTGAAGAGAACTCTCTGCAGGAGCAGGAAGAGAGGGAAGGCATAGGAGGAATCTCCCTTTCCAGGAGAGAGACAACACGTTGTGGCAGAAAACTCCAGTCTCTGGATCGAGCAAGCAGAAAAGCGGTAGTTTTGCATTGAGTGGAGATGCAAAAAGGTTCAGCTCTGGATGACCCCACCTGTCAAAGAGGTCTTCGACCACTGAGACAGGAGCAAACACTTGTGAGCTCTCGACCTGGACCTGCTTAGATTGTTGGCCAGGGCATTTTGGATGCCTGGAACATGGATGGCTGAAAGTTCCAGGTTTTTTGTGATGGCCCAATATCAGACTATCATGGCCTCCCAACAAAGGGAGTAGGAGTGAATCCCCCCATTTGTTGATGTAGAACACTACAGACATGTTGACCGTCTGCACCAGAAGTGGGCCGGGAAGGACCTAGGTCTGGAAGGACTGCAGGGCATAAAGAAGAGCTCTCATCTCCAGTATGTTGATGTGAAGATGCTGCTCTGACTCAGATCAGACCCCCTGGGTCTGACAGTTGACCAAGTGGGTGCCCCTGCCCAGGCCCGAGGCATCCATAGTGAGAATCTGTTGTTGGCTCACTGCCCAGAAGGGAATCCCTCTCAGAACACTGGTGGGGTTCTGCCACTTCCCTAAGGTCCATCTCACTGGATCTGAAACTAGCACTAGCTTATCCAGATCATCAGAGTGCTGGTCCCATTGGACCCAATGGTTCCACTGAGGAACTCTCATATGCAGTTGGGCCAGGGGAATAGTAGCCACTGTCATGTGACCTAACAGATGAAGGAAAGCCCAGGCTGGTACCTGATGAAAGGAAGAAACCATCTGGGCCTGAGCCATGAGACGTTCTGCCCTGATCAGTGGCAGGAAGGCTCTGACCTAGGACAAGTCCAAAACTGCACCTATATACTGAAGGCATGGCTTGGAGTGAAACAGGACTTCGGCAAGTTGAGGGTGATTCCTAGGGTCTGGAACAGCAGAAAGGTAGATTGCAGCATCTTCAATAACAGTTCTCTGGAGGGGGCTGTCAGTAGCCAGTCATCCAGATAAGGGAAGACATACAAGTCCTGTCTCCGAAGAGTCATGGCCACCACTGCTAGGCATTTGGTAAAGACCCAAGGTGCCGTGGAAAGGCCTAAAGGGAGGGCCTGGAACTGAAAGTGATTCCTCTGAAAACAAAAATGGAGGAATCTGTGGTGGGGTGGGAAAACCAGGATATGGAGATAGGCATCCTGCATATCCAGGGAACAGAGCTAGTCTCCCTGGTGAAGGAGGGACAACAGCCCCTGTAGGGTAACCATCCTAAAGTACTTGTACTCTATATAGAGGTTCAGGAGACTGAGATCCAGGATTGGCCTTAAGTACCCCATCTTCTTGGGGACGAGGAAAAAGTGGGAATAGACTCCACTCTCTCTTTGGGTTGGGGGGACAGGCTCTATGGCCTTTTTGCACAAGAGCACCTGAATCTCCTTCTGGATGAGGGCAATGTGAGCTTGAGGGTAGTGGGACAGCAAGGGAGGACTCTATGGGGGGGTCTCTAAGAATTTGAGTGTGTGACCCCTTTGAAATATCTGGAGCACCCATTGGTCTGAAGTTGCCGTTTGCCACCCTTCGAGGTATACGGAGAACCGAACCCCAACCACCTCCCCCAAGGCTTCTGCTGTGGGAAGGGGGGGCTGGCAAGGAGTCAGGAAGTGGCACCAGGGGTAGACAGAGCGGCAGGGGATGCACTGGGGGCTCTAAGTGTGGAGGCTCCAGTTGGCTGGGAGGTAGCTTTACGCTTGAAAAAGCCTTTGGAGGGCTACTGGGAGGACCAGTAAAGGGGCTGAGAAAACTGAGGTTAAGAATGGTACATGGAGTGTACCGACCTCAAGATCTTGCTCGATTCTCGAAGGTCAGAGATGATGTCTTGGGCATCTACCTTAAATAGGAGTGAACACCGAAAAGGGGCATCCATAATTTTTGCCTGCACATCAGGGGCAAACCCAGAAATCCGTAGCCATGAATGGTGATGAAAGCAGACTCCAGCAGCCACTGCATGCCCAGAGGCATCTACAGTATTGTAGGCAGCTCTAAGGACATGATTGTCCAAATCCAAGCCAGACTTAAGGAGCTGGGCCAGCTGCATTTTAGTGGAGTCCTCAGGGAGAGCTTGCACCAGCTCCCTTGCCTGATCCCAAATAGCATTCTGGTGCTGAACCATGTGGGCTAGATAATTCTGGGCCCAAATGGCCAGTGTGGCTGAAGATTATACTTACCTGCCTAGCTAGTCTAACTGGCGAGACTCCTTCTCTGGAGGGTGGGTGCTAAGGTGCATGGGCTTCTAGGTGTGGTCATGAGCTGCATTCATGACCACAGAATCGGCCATGAGGTGCTCTCCCAGGAAGGATTTGCCCACTGGCATGTGGTAGAGGCGGTTGGCCTTCTTAGCCAAGGCCAGGGTGGAGGAAGGGTGGTTCCACGCTGCCTTAGTGACACCCTCATTTGATTCAATAAGAGGAAGGACCACTAAAGGAAGGGTCTTCTTCTTTCGGAGGTAGATGACCAGGCGAAAGGTGCACTGGGTCCAACTCCTCCATCTCCCACCCTATGAGTGATTGGATGGGGCACATTACGTCCATCTGAAGGGTCCCAGGAGTCCTCTGAGGATTCCAAAGAGGAGGAATCCTTTTTAGAGGGGCCACTGTCTGAGACAGGTGTCAATGGGTGACGCTAGTTCCCAAGCAGATCAGGGACCTTTCTTTGGCCTCCAGCAGCTCCAGTGGACCAGGGGTTACTGACTCCAGCCTGGACCGCATCCAGAGGAGGGGGATCCCGAGGAGGAAGAGTGGAAGGCCACCTGGGGGTATCCTTATCCTTCATAAAGGCCCACCAGGCCCGAAACAGCATATTATAATCCACCGGGGGAGGTGGATTATACGGCGGGTAGGGATAATGTGGATACTGCGGAGGTGGAGGCAGCATCAGGTACCCCAGCATCAGTCCCTAGAAGGGTTAGCAGGCATTGGCTATGGCGCAGATTGAGGTTGAGGTGATGATGGTTGAGGCATGGTCGGGACAGGTGCTGACATGACTGGCTCTGGCCTAACAGGAGAAGGTTGATGCCGGTCCAGCAAAACAGTTGACGAAGGCCACAAAGGGGAAACAGAGACATTGCCTGGGTAGAGGAGGAGGCAAGCGCTTGCTCCAGGCAATACCTAGCAGGGCTAGTGCCAGCCTCAGAGTTGGGGACCGAAGAAGGCAATGTCTCGATCGGGAGGGTGATGGGCAGAGACCCACCACCAGAGGAGCTAGCCCAGGTCAAGCCAACTGGCTGAGGACCTGCTGGGATCAAGGGCCTGTACATCAGGGGCAATGAGGCAGGAGAGGAATTTCACTGCCCTGAAGAGCCACTGCCTGTGACAGAGATAAGGGCGGGTGGCTGAGACACTGGTAACCCCAAGGGAGAGGGCTGCTGAAGAAGGGGGGCCAACCCCCCATGGGAGGAAGACTCAGAGGCAGATGTTAAACAATGCGGCAACCACAAGCGAGAGGCTAACCCGAGGACTGTCCAGGTGCTTGTCCCGGTGCTTGTGCTTCCTGCTGGACTTCTCCTTTTGGGAAGAAGAAGTCAATGCCCTGGAGGCCGGAAAAGTAGAAGAGTTTATTGCCTGAAGCTCTTTCTCCATCTCTGCTAATTTCTGCTGCAGCAAGAAACTTTGCAGGGTCATCAAGAGGCATCTCTGTGTGACCTGACTGAAGTCCTGGCAGTGCTTTCAAGCCTGTGTCATGGTTGGGGCCCAGGCAGAGCAGGCAAGAAAAGTGTCCATCCTTGGCGGGAAGCTGCTTGCCACAGGCACACTTCATTGGTCGGTCAGAAGACAAGGCTGGAGAAGGCTGAAGAAGACATGAAAACATAAAAAAAAAGGTGACTCACCTGTAACAGTAGTTCTAGGAGAGGTATATGATGTTCATCCAGACTTCTGGCAGTGTCCTTTCCCTTTAAGATTACTGGAAAGTCTTCAAGCTGGCTCCTCCCACCCACCTGGGTGGTAACTCCCTCGGCTCTGCCCCATGATGCCAGATCTTGCCCACTGGAAGCAGTAGTGGGCACCAAATCCAGGGAAGGTCAGGTGGAGCCATGTGGATGAACATCATATACCACTCCTAGAACTACTGTTACAGGTGAGTAACCTGTTTTCTAGGGATATGGATATGATGTTCTAGCCAAACTTCTGGATGATTCCTAGCAGTTTTCTGGGAGGAGGGAGGCAAGGCGCACACACCCTACTTGGGAAATAAAGATTGGAGAACCGAGACCCCAAAACCAGCATCGCGGCATGATTTGAGGTCAATGTGGTAATGGGAAATGAAGGTGTGTGCTGACCTGCAGATAGAAGCCCTGCAGATTTCCTGGATAGGGACATCTCTGGAAGCAGCCACCGACGCAGCGGTATGGTGGATGGAATGAGCCCTTAGCCCTCCGGGAGGATCCCTACCCACCACCCTATAGCAGAGATCAATGCAGGATGTGTTTCACCTGTCAATCATCCACTTGGCTGCAGATCTGCCAGGTGCGACTTCAGCATAGGTGACAAACAGCTGGTGAACCTCTCCCCGAACACCAGCCATGTGCTCTTTATAATAAGTGAGCACTCACCTCAGGTCCAAAGTATGGAGCCTGTGCGCAGCCTACAAGGTGTGATTGGTGAAGTACACTGGGAGATTAATCACCTGGTTAAGGTGAAACTCTGACACAACCTTCAGGAGGAACTTCTGGTTGGGGTGAAGAATAACCTTGTCCCTGTGGAAGGCCAGGTAAGGAGACTCCACTGAGAGCACCTGCAGCTCACTGCTCCTTCTTTTTGATGTGATAGCCACCAAGAAGGCAGTCTTCCATGACAGGTGAGAGAGATCACACCTGTGCATCGGTTCGAATGGCTTGCCCATGAGCTTTGCCAAAACCAGCAAAAAGTCCCTTGGTGGTGGTGGTGGTTCATGCACCAGAGGGGAAATGTGGTCAAGGCCCTTAAAAAAGCACTATACCACCTTTTCCTGTGCCACCGACTGCTGACCGGCCAATGCCCGGTAAGAAGAGATGGCTGCCAGGTGCACCTTAAAGGTCATCAACCGAAGGCCTGACTGGGGGATGGACCAAAGGTAATTGAGAATGCTAGCCACTGGACAGAGCAAAGTGTCCAACCCTTTGTCCTGACACCAAATGGAGAATCTCTTCCATTTGAAGGTGTAGCATAGTCGGCTCCTTATGAGATGCCGCCACGACAATGAAGACAGCTACAGAGAGACCCAAAGCCTGGAACTCTAGCTGCTCAGGGACAGGCTGTCAGGTGCAGGGATTGAATGTCCAGGTGGAGTACCTTCCACTGACTGATGGACAGCAGGTACAGGCGTAGACACCTTGGGAGTCGGTTGCTGAGACTGAGGAGATCGAGGTACCAGAACTGGTGTGGCCAGTCCAGTGCCACCAAGATCACCTGTGCCTTGTCCCTCCTGGCCTTGAGGAGCACCTTGTGGATCAAGGGGATCGGAGGTAAGGCATAGAGGAGGCCTGGGGTCCAGGGCCTTGAGAAGGCATCCCCCTGCAGAGTTTCCTGCTGAGGGGGGTGGGTAAGAAACAGCCTCAGCTTTTCAGTCTCCCTGGAGGCAAACAGGTCCATCTGAGGGGTGCCCCACTTTGAGAACAGGCTGTGTGCTACCTCTGGGTGGGGAGACCATTTGTGAGATGCCTCATCCACCTGGCCAAGGGCATCTGCTGGCTGATTGGAGGCTCTTGCCACATGGATGGCTAGGAGATCCACCTCCAGGCTGTGCATGAGGGTCCAAACATGGAGAGCTTCCCTGCACAATGGCAGGGAGTATGTCCAGCCTGTTTGTTGAGGTAGTACATGATCATAGTGTTGTCGGTCTGGACTTGAACCACCTGATCCAGAATGTGCAGAGCAAATGCCATCAGTGCCAGCTGAACTGCCCAGAATTCCAGCAGGTTGATATGGCATTGCCACTCCTTCGGGATCCAGAGCCTGTGGGCTCTGTGTTCCCCCAGTTGGGTGTGACAGGGCTGAATATAGCCCTGTCCCAGTTGTTACAGAGAAAGAGTTTAAATGCAAGGATCTGTTCTATTCTTTCCTTTTCTGTCTGGTTGCACAACCAGATTTTCTCGTGAGACCTAGGACCTGATCACCCCGATGGTCTTGTAGTTCTCTGCCTCTTGCTGTCTCTCTACCTTCTCTTGCTGTTCTGTCTTTTCTCCCCCCCCCCCTTGCATATCTGCTGGTATAGAAATATATGTGAATAATTATGTGGAAATGTAACTGCTACTGGAATCCCTTTGTTTAGAAATGTATATAGTTTTACTGTTGAAATGTATATAATTATCCTGTTGAAATGAGTACAAAAAGCTGTTTGGAACTCAAGGGGTTATCCTGAGAAGCTAATTTGCAAACTCTCTGAGAAGCTGTAAGCAAGAGGTCAGTTCAGGGTCACAATGTATTTCTTGCTGCACTTGTGGAAATTTACAAGAACACTGTGTGAGAAGCATGCTTCTTTCTTAACGAGCGGGGGTTGCAAAGACTACACAGCTGCAATTTCTAGCAAGAGAGAAACACAGAGACTTAGATTGGAAATTGAGAAGAAACCCAGATGGACTTTCTCTGTTTATACTGCCTTTATAAATAGTTATACTGAACAATTTTATTTTTTTATTTTACTGTTAATAATAATAAATCACTTGTGAATTTTACAACTGCTCCTGGTTTTCCTATGCTTCTGGACCTGTGCCTCTACAATAGTGAGCACCCCAACCCATGAGAGAGGCATCGGTCATCAAGATGACCATCGGTTCTGGGTGGAAAAATGGGATCCCCTCCTGAAGATGTGCTGGGACCAACTACCACTGGATGGCGTCCCACATCCACTGGGTCACAGTGACTAGCTGGTCAAAATGACCCTTGCACTGAGATAACTGGCTGGCCAGATCCCACTGCAGGGAGTGCATTCTCCAGCAGGTCCAATGGCCACCATGTAGCCCAGCAAGCACAGAAAGTCCCAGGCAGGGCGCAATTGCCCAACCTGAAATGATCAGGCACAGGCGGAAAGAGCCTCTGCCCTATCCGCTGGGAGTTGGGCTCTGGCTCTGCAAGAGTCAAGCTCCGCCCCGATGAAGTTGATCACCTGTGAGGGCACGAGTTCTGACTTGGCCTTGTTGACTAAGAGGCCAAGGTCGATGCAGGTCTGGAGGGCCAGATCCCTGGACCTGTCCTCCTCCTGCCTGGAGGTACCTGCTATCAGACAGTCATCCAGGTAGGGATAAACTCGGACCCTTTGGAGAATCAGGTAATCTGCCATCACTGCAATGCACCTGGTGAAGACCCTGGGGACTGAGGATAGGCCGAATGGCATGGCCTGGAACTTGTACAGTGCTCCCTCTGCCTGAAAGTGAAGGAATCTCCAATGAGAGAGATTGATTGAGACAAGAAAGCATGCGTCCTGAAGATCCAGGGAGCAAAACCACATGTCTTGCTCTAGAGATGGTATGATCCTTGTGGAGGAGCTGGGCTATGTCATCGCTGAAAGCTGACAGCATGTATGTGGAGACCAAGTCTTCCCGTGGGGTGAGGGCTCAGCAAGCAGGGTACTGCTTGAATTCCAGGGGCAGACCCTGACTCACCACTTCTAGAGCCTTCCTGTCCATTGTGACAATGGACCAGACAGAAAGGAAGTGGCTGAGCTGTCCCCCCATGGGAGGACCTATGGCAGGTGTGACAGGTATGAGGGAGGCACCCCTCATCTCATCACTGGGCAGGCTTTCTGGAGAAGGAGGGCCACCAGAGCCTCTCCCTCCAGGCTTGTGGACAACCGAGGCCACTGACTTTGGTCAAGGTCGCCAAGCCTGAGCCCACCCTGGGGCTGGGCTGGTTTGGCCGCAGGAGTGTAGGTGGACCTAAAGGGTTTCCTCTTCTGCTGCTGCTTGGAGCCCTTATGGTCCCTCTGGGCAGGTGACATGGAGTCCAAGGTGGTGCCGGACTTCTCAATGCGGGTGAGGTGGCCCTCAGCCCCAGGCCCGAACAAGTCGGTGCCCAAGTAAATACATCTGCCAGCTTGTGCCAAATGTCTGCCGTAAAGGTCAAGATGGTCAGCCAAGCCCTCTGGTACATGGCCATTGAGGCCATCACAGAGTGGGAACAGGGGTCCCCAAGGTTCATGGCTTTCTATAGCTGTTGCTTGGCTACAGCCCAGCCCTGGTCCTGGACCTGTTTGACCATGGTCTGGAGGTCCGTAGGCAGATGAGGAAGGCAGGGTACATGAGATCATGGCTTAGACCTGCAACTGCACTTTGATTCCCTCGAAAGTCTACCTTCTCCCCATCCTACTCCTATTGTCTTTGTAGATTCCTGGTTATACTGACATGCATCTTCCTTCCTTCCTTCCTTCCTTCCTTCCTTCCTTCCTTCCTTCCTTCCTTCCTTCCTCCCTCCCTCCCTCCCTTCCTCCCTCTTGTCCATTCTACCTAAGTTGTTATCTCCCATATTTTAGGTGTGGTAAACATACCATTTAGTGATGCTTCTAATTTACCTCTATGTATTGCTATAACCAACCTGTTCTACGTACCATGATATCCCTGCTGTTTTTCTATGATGTACTGCTTGTATTGATTGTTTGTGATGATTTTTATTAGGTGGTGGTAAACTTACTGTCATGTGATGCTTTTGCATTTATGTATTTGTTACAACGAATCTACTCTATGTACCATGATATACCTGCTGTGTTACTATGATGTATTCTTGTACTGATTGTCTGTGATGTTTAGTACTTTGCATCAGGGATGTCCCTGTGAATGAGCGTGCTCAATAGAAGCTATCCCAATACAATAAACTGAACTGAACCTCATTCAAAGTGCCCAGCAGGGCATGGGAGAAGTGGACCATAATGAGGGCCAAACTCACCTGGCAGAGAGCAAGCAAGGAGGCAGCACAGACTTTCTTAGCAGCGTGGTCTAACTTCTTGGACTCCTTGTCCGGTGGCTTGTTAACATCCCCGGTGTTACCAGAGCACCTAAACACAGAGTGGGCCACCATGCTCTCAGCTGAGGAGTGCTCCCTGAATCCCAAAAGCAAACTGGTAGGCACCACATATTTACGGGCCATCCAGGCAGAAGGCATAGGGCAGGAAGCAGGGCATTGCCAAAGCTCCAGGGCAGGGACAAGAATGACTTCTGCCACTGGGAAAGCCTCTGTCAAAGTGTCTCCCCAACTGAGGATCTCTGTCAACAGGTAACAAGCCCGATCTGGACGGACTCCATTTACATACCATCAACTTGAAGAACAAGCAAGAAGCCCCATGAAAGATGATGGGTCTTCATCCATCGAAAGGTCCCCCATGGACTCAATGTCAAGTGGACAGAAGTACAGGGAGGACCCCTCAGACTCCGAGGAATCATTAAAGAGTTGTCAACTGATTGAGTCCCCACTGACCCTCCACGGACGGTCAGGGGTGATGGTGACTGATAGCCGATGGGGAAGCCCCTAGGCCAGTTAAGACTTCTTAGTCAGAGCACTGGCCATTGACTGCTTAGGTGGCAGTTCCACCACGATCAGCGGAGACACCGGAGTCAGCCGAGCCGGGAGCATTTTGGTCAGCTCTGTCAAGTGAGATGGCATCGGCCATTCGGGTGACAGCCAGGTGATGGCCAGCGTGGAAACCAGGGTCAGTTTAGTGCTGGTAAGCACCAACTGTTGCAACATCAAGTCCTTGTTGCATTGACGCAATTTGCAGCAAGCATCTCCTCACCTGAGGAGGACAAAGACAAAGAATAGCGGTGGTACTGATTCCTGTGGTGCCGAGAGCAGGAGCACTAGTGTCAGCTGGATCAGTTCGACCCATGGAAGGAAGACCGAGATCTCGACCTCAACCTCTTGGGAGACCGGTGGTAGGGCTTGTAGAGAGTCAGCGATTGCCGAGGCTTCTCCTGGTCTGGGTCAGGGACCAGAGGCAGCAGGTCAGCAGACTGATTCATCCCTCCAATGGTCTGTGTCAGGATCAGAATCCTAGACAAAAAGGTGTCGGCCTCTTCAGTCAACAACTGGTCGGTCAACTTGAGAAACATCTTGGCTGGGACTTCGATCAGTGTCTCAGCTGATAGGCCCGGCAGGGTCACCAAGGAGCCTGCAGCCGCGGCTGAGGATTCGACCATAGTCAAATCCAGAGAAGAGCAGGAATCGTAAACCCTTGTCCGAGAGCACTCACGATCTCATGACCGACGATAAGTCCTCTGTTTTTCTTTTTTGGACTCTTTCTTACCTTTTGATTTGTGCCACAAGGGTCCCTGACCAAGAATCGGCAGAGACCAGCACAATTCCTTGAAGGAGCCCGTGGAGGTCGAATCCAGCTGAAGTGGCATGAAGGCAGATGCCGAGAAGGAATGAGCCGCGACCTGGGCCACCTCCTCCTCGAAGGCCGTAAGCTGCTTGACAGACCCAGCAGCTGCGGAAACCACCCAACGATCATCCTTAAATTTGACCAGTGGGTTCCATTGCACCAGCCCAATTTAAGTCAAGCAGGATGATCCTCCAGAATGGTAGGGTGGAACGTGGGGAAAAAGTTGCAGGCCTGGGGATTATGGTTGTGCCCCAGGCAGTAAACGCACATGGCGTGCGGGTCAGTCCTGAACATCTTCTGCCTGCAAGGGCACCAATAGAACCTGGGAATGGACTTATTGTCCATCGCAGTCAAGATCTAAGACTGAGTTGAAGACTAAACTTGAAGAGTTGTTCTGGAAGAAAATCTGAAGATTTTAAGCGCTAGGGCCTACTCAACGCAGGAGCGGTAAGGATGGAACCTGCTTCTTCCAGAGGAAAGGAAGAGCTGGCATCATGGGTCAGATCCAAGGGAGTTACCACTCAGGTGGGTGGGAAGAGCCAGCTTGAAGACTTTCCAGCACATCTTAAAGGGAAAGAACTGCTAGAAGTGTGGATAGAACATTATATCCACATCCCTAGAAACGATGTTTCTGCACTGTAGAAAAAGTAAAAGAAATCAAGGGTAAATCACGAGCAAAATGGCAGTCAATTGAAGCAGGCATCTGAGAAGGTCCAATGTGTGCAGGTCGATGGTGGGAAAAGAACTGAGGTAGGTCTGGGGCACTACCCGTTTTAGTGGACAGGTGGACGTCAGTGTGCTGACATAGATGGGGGTGGTTCCCTAGACTGCTAGCTAGAATTTTTCTGTGTGGTCCTAGCACCTGGCATCTTTAGTCCTACCAGTGTTGCCTGCTGCAAGAGCCCCCTTGAAGTAATATCCCTCTATCCTCGGGGGGGGGGGATTATTGCCCCAAACAGAATATGTAACCTAGTGGGACAATGCAATACAAAACTGAATTAACTTGTCCTTAGCATCTACAGGGCATGGTACAAAGTCGTATTTTAGCAGAGAAAGGTAAATTTTACTGCCCAGAAGACTGTTGAGGACTGAGTCCCAAATCTGAAAAATTTCTCCCACCATCTTGCCAGCTGCTAAGGAGCATTCTGAATAAACATTTCATTTTTTGAAGATTAAAAATGATTGAATTAGCTTGTCTCAAAGATAACAAAACTTATATCAAGTGCATCCAAAGCACCCTCCCCCAGAGCAAGGGAAGTTGATATGTGATCCCTGCTACCTTCTGATTAATTATAACTGACCCTGTTAAGACTTTAATAACTTCAGAGTTTTGCTTTTGAAAATAAACACTTCAGCCTAAGGTCTAGGGGGCCTGGGCCACAGATCAGTGCTCTGACAAGACTCTCCTCCCAGGCTAAGTATGAAGGAGAAAAAACCTGGTAAAACACAAAGGTTGACAGCAGACGCAGCTCCAAAAAGGGAGAATACTAAAGAAAAAGCAAGACAGGCACAAAACATCTTTACTTCTGTTAAATCAACCAATTAAAAGTTGGAAGCCAGTCAAAGGAGGAACTTGCCTCCAAACAGAATCAATCTTATTATTCCCTTCGGCAGGGACATTTTCCCTTTGGCTGAGAGTATAGAGGGAAGAATCATATTAGCCACCATTGCTTGAAAGACCAGTGGGATGACCCTTTACTTGGCATAGTTTCCCGAGCAGACAGCCCTTTGCTGGAAATTTTGCCCACGGATTTTCTTCCTCATTTACATAAAATTGCAACTAGTGAACACTGCGTGGCAATGCAAAAAGTTTGTACAATATCAAGGAGTATTATCAGAAAACAGAAATTAATGGTGTCACTGAACTTGGTGCCACATATGGGAAATCTGTAGCATTAAGTCTTATGGATTCAGCCATGAGTAGGAATAAACTGACATCCAAATACAAGTGTGAATGAGGGCCACTGAAAGCCTTCTAGTCCATTATGTACATATTCAGTTTTTTGTAAACATATTTTTAATTGAAATCTGTGAATACAGTGTATATCAGTGAAGGTGTTCAAGCTATACATTTGTAGTGTTGGGTCTTCCTTATGGTTATACAAAGGAATTTAACTATTTTTCTAAGCTGATTTTCAGTAACCAACTCTCCTCCCCTAAGTGACAGTGGGCAGACAGGAGGACTCACCTAGACATTAAGAGGTGGTTATCTATTTGACTGTGGATGAGCTGAAAACTGATACAACCTCTGGGTCAGGGAGACTGAGCCGAGAGGGGTCCCCAAGAGGCAGATGGCACATCAGAGCAGTTAACCATGTAGGGGTATGAGGATGATGGGCCGTCTTGGTACAGAAAGGAGGTCTTAACCTATAGGACAATATGGAGATAAGTAGCCCTTATGGGAAAAAGCTGTCATTTTTTACTTATAACATGCAGGAGTCAACCAGTCCATCTGGATGAACATAGCTCCTCTTTATCATTTAAGGAATGTGTGATTTTTTTCCCATACGATATACCTGATCGACCATGTCCCACCAACCTACATCTTCAGTAGAAGAGAACTCAATGTTCAGCGACTCAGTAGGAATTGCTGAGCCAACGTCTTTTCTTGTTTTAATACATCTTAAATTTCTCAATACTGACATTTTCTCATTGGTCGCATATTTGAGAAAAACTTTGAAAAACCACGGAATACCTGCAAATCAGTTAGAGCATATCGTAAGTAATTCCCACTGACAAAGTGGAGTGATGCTTTCACGGAGAGCAGTGTACTGCACACTCAACTCTCCTCCATTTGAACTTTGGTTGGGACTGGAGGCTGAAAGAAGTCATCCTTCATCTATAGCTTGAACTTGAACTTCACACATGGTCTTGGAGTCTTGGAATCATTAGCTCATGTTAAATATATATTATAAAATGGGTTCCAAAAATCCTGCTTTGTAATTGGATGAGAATGTTGTTTAGTTCAGTACAAGCCATTGTTTGGTCGTGTGTCAAAAAATTCCAAGCAAGTTACATTCTCAAAGCTACTAAATCCCTTCACCTGTTCCACGGTTTCGAGACATCTCAATCACAGCAACAGAAAAAAGTTGTCTGTTTCAAACAGCAGTCTGTACTTTTTCCCATTTTATTGCTTTTTCTTACCTTTTTACTTGTAAACAGTAACTCTCATTTTATAAGTGCAACAACACACTACAGGGTTTGTGGGTGGCACCGGATTAAACCATGGAGACCAGCACTTGAATAACTGTATCCATGGTTTGATCCAGCACAACCCACACCCTCATCCTCAGTTACTGCTCACTTATGTAACATATCAATACTTCTGCCACATGTGTAGCAGTCAGGGAATGCTCAAATGTCTCTCCCATATCATGTTTTCACTTGCAGTTGTAGAACATTCTCTCTTGTGGCACATGTATGCTATTTGAGTAATATTAGAAAATGGCTTAAAAAATCCTGCATTCTGATTGCCTAGGAGACTAAAATTAGCAGGTAGGTATTTTTCAATAGAGCCAGCTAAAAAATAAGTACCAAATCAGGGTGTCCCATTACTTGGGGTATCATTGGGCACCCTGAATTTTCAAAACTCACAAGCCGACGTTTTTTTTCTGCTCGCTAAGTGAGCCATAAACTGGTGGCTGACCCGATATCCTCCCTTTTCTCCATAGCAAGATCTCTGCAGAATAAGCCACACACAATCACAATGTAATAAATAAATTACCAGGATTGACTAGAAAATGCAGCTGGACCAAAAACTTCCTTCAGTGCCCCAGATAGCCTGTCAGCTCTGCTACAACTAGTGTGCATTACAGGAGCAGTACTTTCTTCCTTTTCCACACCGCAGATGGACAACTATCTGTGGAATGGAAACTGAAGAAAGTACTGCTCCTGTCATGCACACTAGCAGTACTGGAGCTGCTACTCTCTCATGTGTGCTGAAAGAAGTTGATCCTGGGCATAACATAGACAGTTTTTTTTATCAGACTTTAAAAACAAATTTTTTTAAAGCAGAAATCTCAGGCTCAGCACCTTATACAATCGTTCTCTCACCCTTGCCCCACTGGGTCCTCGAGCGTACTGCAACACTTCAAGACAGAGACAGAGAGCTTGGAGAGAGAGAGAGCTAGGACTTCGGCAGATATTACCGGTACCACAATGAAGTTCAACATGTCAAGTGCAGAGGCTTCAAAATACGGGGGCACCTTGGGGACAAAACGCCAGAAAACACAACAAAACCCCTACTGGTAAAACCAGTAGATATATGGACTACTTCACCAAAACATGACTAAACATTCAGTTATAGTCATTTTTTATAGCATTACTTCAGGGTTTTTTATAATCCTATGAAAAATGACAAATGTAGCCTATTTTCCAAGCGCAATAATATCCTCCAGGGTTGAGTGACTGTCCAGAGGCTATAAGGCCCTCTACCTGCAGCGTCGGGCCTCATTACACCCCTGGGCAGTCCAGTATTTCCCAGTACTGCCCACCCTAGAGGGTATTATTGCTTACATACTTGACATGGTGTGTGTTGTTTGATTTACCTATGTATGGTGTGGCGTATCACAAGATATTCAGGATGCAGCTAAGTAACTTTAACCACATAAGATGTGGGAAGGTCTCATTACTACACATACCCTGGAGTGTAGTATTACAAACTGGATCTCAATGATAATAATGAAAAAAGGAAAAACAAGAATTAAGTTCACACACAGTACACCATGTTTCAAGTAGGTCAGCTGGATCTTTTCTCATTGTGTGTTGCAGGATTTACCCACAGGTACAAATCCAGACTGACCAGCTACCTTCTAGAATTTTTCTTATCTATTTTATAATGTACTTTTATGAATGCAAAAATTAAGTAACAAAAAAAAAAAGCTTGAATTAGTGAGAAAGGAAGGTGCATTACCAGCCGTGTCAGGTTTTGTGGCCTGAATGTGTAAGTAGCCAGACTCCTTCACCAGGTTGTAGACTCCTTTTTGCATGAAATGAAACATACGCTTCACATCTTCCTCCTGGAAGCCAAACAGGGATGGGAAGTACTGACCCAGCAAGACTGATGGCAGTTGGCTCAGGCGTCCACTGGTCACCCCAACTATGTTGACATGGAGGCCTTTTATGTGGCTGTAATCAAAGCACAAGATATCATATTATTAGCAGGTGTGAGTTCTATGGATGTTTGGGAGCCAGCTTTTCTCAGGCTGAACCTGTAACTTACACAACTGAGTCGTTCCTGCCCTCACTGGGGTCAAAATCTAAAGGCAACTGTTTGGGCTTGAAATATCTAATGTGCATGCAATGTAGAACTGTTGTTTAGATACCATCTCCTTTACTGCTATGCCCCCCACACAAACACACATGCAAGCACGCGTGCACACACACATATATATGGAAATGAGTCATTGGCTCAGACACGTTAGCAGAACAGTGAGAACAGCAGCAGGCATGAGGCCTATCAATCCAAGGAGACATCAGGCCAAGACATACTGTAGTCACTGGAAGAGACCAGCTGAACCTGGGCAACCAATGCCATAGCATAATCTGAAGGAGGAAAAGCCTGACCCAGTCCTGTGTCTAGAACCACACCTATGTATTGGAGATGCTGGCACGGTGTGAGCACTGACTTTGGCTCATTTACCAGAATACCGTCTGCTCAAAGAGCTGTCTGGTGCAAAACAAGTGTGTAGATTATTGCTTCCTTCCACAGGACCTTCAAAAGCCAATTGTCGGGGTATGGGTGAACACATAAACGCCCTCACTTCTGAGGGCGGCTGCAACCACTGCAAAGCATTTGGTAAAGACACACAGTGCAGAACACAAGCCAAAAGACAATACATGAAACTAATAGTGGGAGTCTTGGAGGATAAACTGCAAGTAATGTTTGTGGGACATTTGGACTCTGATGTAAAAGGTATGTGTCTTTCATTTCCAGAGTACATAACCAATCTCTGTGCAGCAGCAGGGGGAGCAGGGACTACAGAAAAGCCACACAGAACCATTTGTATTGTATAAACTGGTTGAGACCATGAAGGTCCGGGGCAGGATGTAAATCCTCTGTCCCTTTCCACAGTAGGAAGCATCAAGAATAGTAGGCCTGATAAATTTCTGAAATCGGGATGGGTTCTGTGGCCCATTTGTGAAGTAGGGAGTTTACCTCCTCCAGCAGGAGAGCAAGATGGCCCAGAGGGGTAACAGCTTGGTAAGAGAGGATGTATGGGAGAGACAGAGGTGTGTTTTAGGCTGTCCTTGCTGAACCACCTCTAGTACCCAAGCATCTGTTGTGATCTCTCTCCACTTTGGAAGGAGGAGGGAGTTGTGGCCTTCCACTAAGATGCTAGGGATTAGTGTAGGCAGAAGGGAGTCAAAAGGCTTGGGAGGCAGCAGGTTTGTTG
The DNA here is from genome assembly GCA_016271365.2 of Neoceratodus forsteri. Taxonomy (NCBI): domain Eukaryota; kingdom Metazoa; phylum Chordata; order Ceratodontiformes; family Ceratodontidae; genus Neoceratodus; species Neoceratodus forsteri. The sequence goes on along the minus strand of CM057451.1, from coordinate 256,307,490 downwards.
CTAAGACTCCAACCTTTAGTGACCCTGGCATGGGCACTGGGACACAAAAGGGCCTGAAGGGAGGCCTGGGTTTTCTGGGAACCATGGCCCGGTCCCCTAGTCTAACCTCTAACAGAGTAAGCACACAACCTATGAAGGTACATCCCCTGACTCTGAGGCTTTGGATTAATTCAACATTGGTACCCAAAAAGCTGTTTACCTCTAAAGGGAGCATTAAGGACCAGTTGTTGGACATCAGTGGCAAAGCCATTCACAAGTAGCCACATGTGGTGGTACAGACAAATGCCAGAAGCAGCCACATGAGCAGCAGCATCACAGGAATTGTAAGCTGATCTTACGAGGTACTTACCAGCATCAAACCCACGGGCAACAGTCTGCTGGACTTCAGTCTTATCTGGTTCATCAGGCAGCCTGCCAGCCATAGCAGCCAGACTTCCACATGGTAACTGACAATCCGGAGGCCAAGGGATGCTGAGGCATAAATCCTCTTACCCAATCACATCCAGCTTTCTCTGCTCTTCGTTAGCAGGAAGAGAGCTCATGTGCCTAGGAACTTTAGATCTGTCATGTGCAGCCATAATAATCACAGAATCTGTTTCAGGTTGTGTGGCATAATAGGACTTATCAGAAGGAGCAAGATATTGTTTAACTGCCTTATGAGCCACATCAGGCAACACACTGGGCCTGTGCCAAGCAGCAATTGTGGCATCCTCCAAAGCTGAATGGACAGGAAGAATAATCACCATAGGCAGTGCTGAAACCTCTAACAATTCACAGATTATCTTCTTCGAGGAATCTTCCTCCTCAGCAGTAAAGCCCAAATTGGACTTGAGCTGCCGTAGGAAAGCCTGAAAAGAGGCATCCTCAGGAGAGGCTCTAGATGTGTAATGTACACTGTCCTTACTACAAGAGGATGAAGTGGGCTGGAGCCCACTGCATCGATGGAGAGGCATCATTCCTTCCTCCTCTTCCACATACTCCACCTACACAAAATCTGGATTATATTACAGTGCCTCCTCCTCGTTGATGGGAATAATCAGTGAGTCGACAGCAGGAGAACACTGCACAGGAAGAACTATCTGCAGATCAGGTGTCGACAAAGAAAGCCTTGTACAAGGTAGATTAACCTGCATAGGGAGTTCTGGCATTGTCAGTGAAGTTGATGGGAGTGAACTTGGCTGCAGCAGTGTGTTTGGCATTGACAGTGGAGCCAGGAGCAGAAGCTTCTGAAACGGTTCAAACATCGTCTGAAACAGCATCTGCATGTCGACGGACCATGACAGGGTCACTGACAACTGATTTGCCCATGAGACAGTGCTCAATGGTGGAATCAGCAGTGAATCCCCCAGTGTGGGAATAGAGCCAATGTCAGATGCCAACCTTGATGTCTGGCAGAGAGCCCAAGGACTTTCCTGTGATCTGTCTTTTTCCGCAGACTTAGCTCTTTTAAAAGGAGGAGATCTGGCTGGAGAAGCTTCTTTGTCACAATGTCTGTGTTTTTCCCACTAACTCAGTAGCTTTGTCCTTTTCCTTCGAAAAATTGACAGTTGATACCATCAACTATGGGGAACAGCAGGTTGACAGTGAGTTGTAAGGAGAAAGAGCAGGTGAAGATGACGCCATTTGTGACGCATGCTGTTTATCCTCCATAGCATTTAGCTTTTAATAAGATTCTAAGACTTTCTTGTGATGTCTCCATGTAGCCTGGTTAAAACCCTGGAAAATACTACAGGCTTTCATATCAAGAGTGATGCCTAAGCAGTGGAGGCACATGGTGTGAGCATCGTCCTTGTATACCACAATGACAGTAGTGAAATGATTCCTTGCCTTTTGTCGATGGCATAAAAAATTGTTTTGTATTTGAGACAAAAAAGAGAAAGCAGCAGTAGAACCGATGACGGTTGACAGTGGGAGAAAAAAATGGAGGCATGATGGAGCCATCCACATTATACAGGCACTAACAATGCACGTGTAACCCCCCTCCCCCCGTTACCCGGGGTTATTAGAATCCCAGTAAAACCTAGTGGTAGGCAAGGAAGGCAGCTTATGAAACTCCAGTTAAATGGGTTTCACACTGTCTCACTTTGTTCTCAGTCTCAGCTGAGACTGAGGGATGACATCACCAATAGAACTTTCACAGCTACATGAGCCACATTGGAATCTGCAGCAAAGGGAGTTAGCTAGAACGTTGGGAGTTTTGAAGTCAGTGTTTTCAGTCAGTCTTCAGTGAGTGAGTGTGAAGTAGGGAGCTTGCTGTTAAGCAGCTCAGTGAAGGCTCTAGGAGCCTCAGCCCTGACAGAGGGCTACTTTTAAGTAATAGGGTGTGTGTCTCCACCTTAAAGAGAGACACAGAAGATTACTGAAGTGGCGGAGATCGCTGTTTTCGGGTCTCAGTGCCCCCTCCCTTCAGGGGGGGAGGTTTCCCCTGCAGATTCCTGGGGCAACCCACTAGTTCTGCTTGTGGAGGAAAAGCTGCCTGCTTGTTTCAGTATTTATTTGGGAGAAAAGAAGATTTGTGAGTTGCCTGTGGGGCACCTGCAACGTGAGGGTGAGTGTCTGCTCTGGCTAAAAGGGCTTATGTTTTTCACCCTGGAACTTGTGTGACAATGTGGAGATTGAACTACAGTACTGGGAAGCCTAGAGAAATGGGCTAAGCAAGTTAAAAGTAGTTTCAAGTTCCAGAGTTTGTTGGGATGCAAATAATATGTAGAGGTGATGTGACAGACGTCTACCCTTAATCTACATTTACATCAGTAAAGGAATTGTTCAGTTTCCAGAGAAATGGCCGGGTATGGGCTGTGGGAGCTGGAGGTGGGTGCCCTCCCCCCCATCTTTAGTGACCAGGTCCACCTCTATGGATTTCTTCTGTGGATTTCTACTTTGCCTCAGGCACTTGACCAGTGATGGGGGAAGTACCCAGACATGAGATTTTAAGGAAAATTCTCTCTAGGAGTCGAAGACTCTAGTATGGTTTGGGGAGCCACAACAGGATAATTGGTTCATTCCTCAAATGGATCACGGAACAAGTGGCCAGCAGGAGAGCCAGGCCAGTGGGGAAAACCCAAGTAGTGTACAAGTCGGTCTGTGTACCCAAAGCTGCGTGCAAGTGTGGGCTGTGTGCCTGGTGGGTTTATAGCCTGAGGGCTGGGAATAGTGATAAAGTATTCTGTAGTCTCTAATCTGCATTACCAGGAATGTAGCCCCGTGGGGGTCTGTCTATGCTTTGTTTGTTCAGCTTGGATGTGAATAAAAGCCACACTGAAGAATCCCATTCCTGGTTCTGGACATTACAGTTATTGCTTCCTGTGTTCAGATTTACTTGGGTGCCCCTGTGCAGAGTAGCCAAACCTAAGTCCCCTGTGCTGAGTAACCTCATCCTCCCTGGACCCAGTCCCCACCAGGTACTGCTGTCAGCTTCAACAGCATGCCATCTGTCATTTTGCTAAAAAGGCAGGGGTGAGGGGTTACAAAAATAGAGGCACCGCTTTGGATTTTGTTCTGGGAAGGAAGGTGCTTGGGCAAGGGGGCTAGCATTTTGGCTATCTGGCAGTGGGTAGCCCAAAAAGCTGAAGCAAGTGACTAGTGTGTGTTGCTGTGTGCTGTGGATCTTGTGCTGCTACTTAAAATTGCCAACTGTTTACCAAGGAGCAGTACAGCCAAAGAGTGTGCCCTTGTCCTGCATCAAAATTGTTTACAGTGTTTTGCCTGCTTTAAAAATGAACTATGGTAAAGAAAAGTGTGGAAGACTAGGGGTAGCAACAGGAAAATTGTGCCCTGGATGTTGGAAATGCTTTTTGAGTTGACTGAGAGACTGCAATGTAAATGGCTATGTTAAATGGCTGAAATGGGCTCCCGTCGTGGAGTCAGTTGGTGAAGAAAAAAAGTTGCATTCTGCAGTTTAAATTTGCCTGCTCGACGATCGCCATGAGGAGAAGAGCCCTCGCTAGGAAGAAGAGGCTCATTTGCATGGTATCGTGTGGTTGGTCAGGCTGCAATCAGTCCCGCCCCTCAGTCAGCTCTACAGAGACTGCCCCAGCATTCGAGAGGGAGTGTGAGTGGAGTGCATGTACTGGCAGTGGAGGAGCGTCGCGAGTGTTAAAATCACTGTAAACTTGTCAACAATTAGACTATCTAGTTTAAAATCGGGCTCAACCCACTAATCAATCGTTGAAATTACAAGAGTGGTGGTTGAAAAGACGGTTGGTAGAACTGCCTGCCCGTTTCTGTTCTGAGGCCTCCAAGAACTGGCTGCAGGCCGTTTTTCCCCATCGCAGCAAACTGCTACTGATAACAGTAAGTAACCACCTTAAAACTGCTCAAACAGTGATTTTCAGCCCTATGCCATATAAATGTGTGTGTGCAGCAGTGTAGTCGCTTTGCAAGTAACGACTGTGTAAAGTCCTGCCAGCAAGTGCAGGTCTGTTAAGCCATTGACTGTGTGCATAGTAATGAATTTAGCCTCAGTTTAAAGTTTGCAGCCAGAGAGAGACTGTGGGTTGTAGCCAAAGTGCAGCACTAGTAATACAGACAATCCTGTGCTAAAAACCTGAAGCTTTAAGGGACTGTGAATAAAATAAATGTTACCAGCATGTAAAAAGTCCGTGGAAAATCCTGTAATTGTGTTTAAAGCAAGAACAGAGCAAGTTGTGCAGTTTGAGCAAAAGTTATCAGTAGTTTGTGTAAATCGGGTGCACAGTGGATTGACCCAGATTCTGAATGTTGATGCACAGGAGTGTTGCTGCCGCCATTACAGGGTGGGGTAGTAAAATAAACACAGCAGCAGAGGAGCCATTTTACAACTAAAGAATGTGTTCAGTAAAGTTGGAACTTTCAGTTACAGTGAACTTTTGTTTGTTTTTCTGCAGTTATGGCCTCAGGACCCACTCATTACCCGGATCATGCCCGGGCTGCAGTAACAGCAGCAGTAATTAGACTGAGGGATATTGAAAAGTGGTGCTATGGAGGGAAACTGCCTCCTCATGTGGCGATTCCTGGTTATCTAGTGCATGTATGTCAAATATGCTTGAGAGCTGGAAGGGACGTCTTCATGATTCCTAACTGTGCTGGATGCCTAAAAAAATATAGCTTGTATAAAGCGCCTCAAATTCAGTTGGCTCCCACATGGACAAAGGTTCAGGAATCTGCAGTTGGCAGCACACAGCACCAGGCAGAGCCTGTGGAGGAAGGCCCCTCAGGGGAGTGTGGCACAAAGCTAGAGGGTGCAGAGTTACAGACAGAACCAGAAGCTGAAGTTCCAGATGCTGGATCCCAGAAAGAAAGTGCGGATAAAGCATCAATAGACCCCTGGAGGGGGGGGCCCTAGCCCAAGTCTCTTAGACGAAGATGAGATGCAGGAGGCCTTTGAGTGGGAGGTGTCAACCTCCGTACCTAGTGATGAGTGGATAGTCTCAGGAGTGAGGATGACTGCTCACTCCTGGGCTCAGATCCTCAGTGAAGAGGAAGATGAGGTGGAACCTATGAGGCCTTGTGAAAAAGGAACGGATACACATCCTCAAGATCTTGTCTTGGGGGAATGTATGGAAGAAAGTGGTGATGCCACTGCCCTGGCTTTGCAAAAGGAAGAAGTCAGGGATCCGTTTCTAATTTCTTTAAGGATGCAAAGCTGGCCGAACCAGGACTGGCCACCTCAAGCCAGGCCAGCGGTCTCAGATTGACCAAAGCAAGTGAAGAGGAGAGACTGGTTCGCAGAAAGGTTAATGAGATCTATGGTATGACCTTTCCTACCTTTCCTCGAAAAGTCTGGGAGGAGATTGAGAACTTCAGGAAATCCTGGATCTGGGATGAAGCCATGAAAAGTGTGCATCCTGGGGCCAACAAGCATGTAAAGAATAGACTGTTCCACGAAAAGTATACCCAGTGGAAGAGAGGCAGGACACTGTTTATAGCTAGTGTGAGAATAGTGGATAGAGAGGGACGTGAAATCTCCCACTGTGTGAATTATGTGCGCCCAGACGGGGTAGTAATTCAAGCTCCTGACCCCCGGAACTACTGGCTTTAGTGCAAGGACCTCTCAGCAAATGTGTCTGTGCATACAAAATGGAGAGCTGAGCAGTGGTAGCCAATACTGCCACACCAGACTGTGAAGTGCCTTTATTGATCTGCCAATATGGACATCCAGGACTCAGGTGCCCCACATTCATTAGTCTACAGTGTACTGACCTCTCCAGAAATCATCGACTGGCCCACCAGATGACTTCAGATCCAGAGAGGACACCAGCCCAGCTGTATCCTGTTCATCGCCTGGTAATCGGATGACGTTGGACCAGCTGTTTTCTTTTTGTTCCTGTTCTAAGGTTCCATCTCCAGAGATGACATCAGCCCAGCAGTTCCCAGATGTGTCCTCCTGTGGTTCCCGGAAGATGTCCGCCGAGCTGAATCAAAAGAAATGCTGCCAGGGAGAGTCTTCGTCAGAGGTGCAGGTCAGTCCCAAGATTTCCATTCTACAAGTGGCTGGTAAGTCCGAACTTTTCTATCTTTATGACACTGCAGTATACACCCTACACTAGCAGACTTCAAAATGTGTGAACTGTCCTCAAAGACTCTCCCCTTTGGGACTTTGGCCTGTTAGAACTGTGCTTCACCGGGCTCCGGCCCAGGAGAGACTCTTTATTGGACTAGCCTTCGGGCATTGTGGTCACTAGTTGGGACTTTTAGGGCACTCCATTCCCACAAATGTGTATTGTAAATAATGTTGTTGTTTTCTAATGTAAATACTGTTTTTATACCTTTTTTTCTAAAAAATCTTTTTGGGATTCTTTAGTGTTTTGATGGTAGGGGTTTAGGTAGACTGTGTATGCAGATTAGGAGCGTGTGCTGTCTTTCTTTTTCTTACAGGTGTTCCTGGGAAGACAGACGAGAAGACAAGAAGAGGAGGAGGGGCTCATCGGAGTTCCTCATCAGTGCTTTGGTGTATTTAGAAATTTAAATTACTGTGGTGTTATTGTTGTTGCTGTATTAACCCTTTCCTTCCACAGGTGTGGTTGTGGGGGTAGGGAGGAGGCAGCAATGCGGTATTTCAATGATGTGTGGTTGCAGGTTGCCCAAGGTCAGGGAGGTCCCCGGGTTGTTTTTGTTTTTGGGGGTATTAGGTTAAAGGCAGATAGGTTTTCCCTAGAGGGTTAGGGGGGATAGACAGGCTATGGTCCTGAGTGGCCACTGGGACCGCAGTGCTGATCTATCAGGGCTATGCTCTGGATAGTTCTACCAGAGCCACTGGGTGTCCATAGTAAGTGGATAGTGTAGAGGCTGATATGTCAGCTAAAGGCTTCTAGGCCCTTAGTGTTGCCTGCCTGTGCTTGCACATGGTAGGAGGGAGCCTGATCACCCCCCTCTGCAGGTAGCACATAGGGTGGGATGGCCTAAGGCTGGGTAAATAATGACTGCGGACAGTCATTTTCCTGGTCAAGGGCGCATGTAACCCCCTTGTTACCCGGGGTTATTAGAATCCCAGTAAGACCTAGTGGTAGGCAGGGAAGGCAGCTTGTGAAACTCCAGTTAAATGGGTTTCACACTGTCTCACTCTGTTCTCAGTCTCACCTGAGACTGAGGGATGACATCACCAATAAAACTTTCGCAGCTGCATGAGCCACATTGGAATCTGCAGCAAAGGGAGTTAGTTAGAACGTTGGAAGTTTTGAAGTCAGTGTTTTCAGTCAGTCTTCAGTGAGTGAGTGTGAAGTAGGGAGCTTGCTGTTAAGTGGCTCAATGAAGGCTCTAGGAGCCTCAGCCCTGACAGAGGGCTACTTTTAAGTAATAGGGTGTATGTCTCCACCTTAAAGAGAGACACAGAAGATTACTGAAGTGATGGATACCGCTGTTTTCAGGTCTCAGTGCCCCTCCTATCGGGGGGGAAGGTTTCCCTGCAGATTCCTGGGGCAACCCCCTAGTTCTGCTTGTGGAGAAAAAGCTGCCTGTTTGTTTCAGTATTTATTTTGGAGAAAAGATTTGTGAGTCACCTGTGGGGCACCTGTAACGTGAGGGTGAGTGTCTGCTCTGGCTAAAAGGGCTTATGTTTTTCACCCTGGGACTTGTGTGACAATGTGGGGATTGAACTACTACAATATTGGGAAGCCTAGAGAAATGGGCTAAGCAAGTTAAAAGTAGTTTCAAGTTCCAGAGTTTGTTGGGATGGAAATACTATGTAGAGGTGATGTGACAGACGTATACCCTTAATCTACATTTGAGAGTTCAGTAAAGGAATTGTTTAGTTTCCAGAGAAATGGCCGGGTATGGGCTGTGGGAGCTGGAGGTGGGTGGCCCCCATCTTTAGTGACCAGGTCCACCTCTATGGATTTCTTGAAGTTCAGTGTCTGGTCCATCTGTTGTCCCACAACCCTCCACATACTTGCTGTCAGAAGTAGGATAACTTGCTGGAAGCATCTGGACTGGCCAAAGGGGGACATTTTCTGGTGGATATCACCCAGATATCTCAGGTGGACTGATGCATCAGGAGTTGCCAGAGGAGAACCTGGAGAAAAAAAGTCTGTGGAGTTCTGACCAGAACCACGGCTGACAGATGGGAGAGAAGCTGTTGCCTGGACTGGACCTGGGAGTTGGAGGAAGGCCAAGCTTGAAGACAGTGAAGGGATGCAAAGGGATGAGGAACTACTGTGGGGTCGAAGCAGACTGGAAGTGTGAAGACCACACCCAGGAGCTGGAGACCCTGATGAGGATGATCCTCTGGATGAATGGGCAATGGCTGGTGGCAGACCCAATACACAGAGAGGTGGAACACCAATGTCAGGTGCTCGAGAGGTCCCTGCTGGAGAGTTTAGATAAAGAGTTGGAGGAGGATTTTTTGTGGGCTTAGTTTGAGGAGGACCCCCTGACTGAGCAGGATATTCCTTTGTTGCCTGAGTTTCCAGGATATTACTTGTTGGAGGTCGGCGTTGCAAGTATGGAACTTGAATGTGAGACCCCAGGTAAGACTGTGCCTAGTGATATTGTGCTGGGGTTGAAGACTCCAAGCAAGCAAGAAGAAGCCTATGAGGCTAAAGGGACTTTTTTCTTATATTGATGCAGCTTAATCTATTAACAGTGTTGACTGGGGTATATTGCAGGCTAAAGATGCTAATGTTGCCAAACTGTTACAGTATGTTAAGGTCAAGGTAGTTGCAGGCACAAGGGCAGGTGTGGCTCTGCAATGATCCCTTTCTGTAGGCAAAAGTGTAGCATGTTTGGTCAGGGGATTGGCCTGATGTCAAAAAAGAGGTACCTAAGGACAGACAAGGAGTCTGAGGTGGTACGTGTGTTTTATTCTTTTCTGAGGGAAAACCTACAAAGGAGGAGGTGGGTGGAAAATGGATTGGAACCTGTGCTGGGGTAACATCTAGAATGTCTATCCTCAGGTGTCTATATCTGTAGCAAGTGAAATGAATCAAGAGACATAGTGGGTTTATGTAGAGGGGCTGAACCTAGGACTGAGCCCCTGCTTAAAACTGACATGTCTGGTGGGGTTGGAGCAGGTAATTACTCACCCCAAAGAAAGACTTTCTATGGTTCTGGACTTTACAGGTGTCCAGATGTTCGATCAGTAAAATATGACAGACTTTCCCTAAAAGGAGATGGGAAGGTACTGTTGGTCTCCATTGAGAAATGTGTTAATGCCTCAGGGTAAAGAATGATGATACCCACTGTTTATGATGGAATGTTTATCGTTAATAGGGACCATGAGACAGAGCTTCTGAAGATGGATGGGTGGAAGCTCCATCCCTTCCTGGGATAAGAAGGCGGTAAGCAGTCTGCAGTAACTGCTTCCCTCTTAAGGTGGGGGATATGTGACAGGGAGATCCTGCCACTCTTGAGGACCGACCTTTTCCTAAATCTGTTGCAAGAGTTCTTCTATTTCTTAGCCTAATCCATCCTTTACTAATTCTAGTTCATAAGGTTGGCCACCTTTGGGCACCCCCCTTCCCTTTTATGACTTTGCTATAGTGTCCTCTTTAATTTTCCTTTTCTCTCTTAGGTCCTCGTACAGGGAGGTTATTGTGGTGACCTCCAAGCGTATATAAAACAACAGGCTGTGTTTATCGTTGTTGGATTTAGTATGTAACAGTCCTACTATGTCATAAAATACCTTGATGTATACACCTTATGTTTATGAAACATGTAAATGTTGAAAATAGAAACATAGAAACATAGAAGTTGATGGCAGATAAGACCGCAAGGCCCATTCAGTCTGCTTGTTTCTTTTTCTACCTTATGAATGTGCCATAGGCCATTACTCTGTCAATGGCTTATCTATTCATACTCATCTGTATTGCTCCCTTATGCCTATCCCATGCCTGTTTGAAGCCCTGCACTGTATTTATATCCACCACTTCCTGAGGTAGGCCGTTCCATGCATCCACCACCCTTTATGTGAAAAAGAACTTCCTCACATTACCCCTTAGTCAGCCTCCCTCTAATCTCATACTGTTTCCTCTTGTCCTGATATTTTTTTATATTGAAACACCTTAGCCTCTTTCACTTTGTTAATGCCCTTAAGGTGTTTGAATGTTTCGATCTTATCACCTCTCTCCCTCCTTTACTCTACGGTATACATATTGAGCTCCATTAATCTGTCCTCATATGTTTTCTAATGCAGTTCCTGTACCATTTTGGACTGCCTCCATTTTATTAATGTCCTAGTGAAGGTGCACCCTCCAGTACTGCATGCAGTACTCCAGATAGGAGCCTAACCAGTGTCTTGAATAGAGGGATTATTACCTCCCTCTTATGACTTGTGATACCCCTACTAATGCACCCAAGCATCCCCGTAGCCTTACCTACTGCTTTAGTGGTCTGCTTAATGATTTCAGGTCATCTGTGATGATGATGTCCAAGTCTCTTTCTTCCCTTGTGATTGCCAACAACTCCCCTCCCAACCTATAGGTGGCTTAAGGGTTTATCTTCCCTATGTGCATGATCTTGGATTTCTTTGTGTTAAAACCCAGTTGCCACTCTTCTGACCATTTGGCTAGTTTATCCATATCTCTTCTCATTCTGCCCACCCCATCTGGATCATCTACTCTGTTGCAGATCTTGGTGTCATCTGCAAACTGACAAACCTTACTCTTCAGTCCATCTGCAATGTCACTGATGAAAATATTGAAGAGGACTGGCCCCAGGACTGATCCCTGAGGCACCCCACTTGTGATTTGCATCTCTTCTGACTGTATACCATTTACCACCACTCTCTGTTTTCTGTCTGCAAACCAGTTTTCCACCCAGTTGACCAACTTCTGACCCACCCTAAGCCTACCTATCTTATTTATCAATCTTCTATGTGGAACAGTATCAAAAGCTTTGCTGAAGTCAAGATAGGTGACATCAACTGCACCCCCTTGGTATGCCACCACTCTGGTTACCCAGTCAAAGAAATTGATGAGATTAGTTTGACAGGACCATCCTGTTGTAAACCCATGCTGTGTTGGATCCTGTGCTCCTATGGATTCCAGGAGTTGCACTATCCTTTCCTTAAGGAGTGCCTACATAATCTTGCCCACTACTGAGGTAAGACTGACTGGTCTGTAGTTCCCTGCCTCCTCCCTGCTACCACTCTTGTGGAGCGGGATCACATGAGCCCTTCTCCAGTCTTCTAGGACCTTTCCTGTGCTCAGAGATTCACTAAAGAGTTCTGATATTGGCTCTACTAGTTCCACCCTTAGCTGCTTTAGTACCCTGGGATGTATGCCATCCGGCCCCATTGCCTTGTCCACCTTGAGCTTAGCGAGTTCTTGTAGGACCCTTTCTTTTGTGAAGGGACTTGTGCACACCTCCTTCCCCCCCGTGTCCATGGTGCTGAGCTGTGGGCCCTGCCCTACCTTCTTCTCAGTAAATACTGAACAGAAGTATCTATTTGGGATAGATGCTTTTCCTTGGACCTCCTCTCCACAGTCCCCTTTATCCACTTTGATCTTAGCAATACCCCCTCTGAATTTTCTCCTTTCACTAATGTATCTATAGAAAGTCTTGTCCCCTTCTTTTACAGTTCGTGCTAGGGTTTCCTCAGTTTGGGCCTTTGCCTGCCTTACTGCCTTCCAAGCTTCCTTTAGGGCAGTTTAGTAGGCCTCCCTATCTCCATCCCACTGTGTTCCCTTATATTTCCTGAAGGCCAGTCTTTTGATTCTGACCTTTTCTGCTACTGATTTTGAAAACCAAAGTGGTTTTCTCCTTCTTTTGCTCTTGCTTTTCTCTCTAACACAATGGGATGTTGCTTCAAGTATTGCATTCTTAATGCTTGCCCACTTTGCCTGTACCCCCACACCTGTATTTCTTCTTGCCAGGGCTAGCTTAACTCTGTTGGCCATCTTATCAAAGTCAGCTCCTCTGAAGTCCCATATTTTTGCCTTGGAATGGGTTGATTTAGTTCTAGTGGCCAAATTGAACCATACCATGTGATGGTCACTGGCCCCCTGGTGACCTTCTACCTGGAGATCTGTGATCCTTTCCCCGTTAGTCATTACTAGATCTAGGATAGCCCTGTCTCTTGTGGGTTGTTGTACCAGTTGTTTGAGGCCCTCCCCCACAGGAAATCCACTATGTGTCTAGTTCTGGCGGATGTTTCTGCTTGTATTGACCAATCTGTATCTGGCATGTTGAAATCTTCCATTATCAAAACCTCCCCTTTAGCTGTCATGTTTTGTACATCTTCTTACAGTAATGTGTCTATGTCCTCTCCCTGGTATGGAGGCCTGTAGACAACCCCAGTTCATATCACTGTCCCATTTCCTGTTTCCAGGGTGACCTACAGTTCTTCTTGCTGTCTATGTGCATTCTGAATTTCTGTAGCTTTGATATTTTCATTGACATAAAGGGCTACTCCTCCCTTTTTTGCACCTTTGAACAGTATATAGCCGGGTACTGAAGCCTCCCAAGTGTGGTTACTGGTGAAGTATGTATCGCTAATGGCTACTGTGTCCAGTGTGGCCTCTGTTATTGTTGGCTGCAGGTCTGGGATCTTTTTTCCCCAGACTGCTGGAATTTGTGTACATGATTTTTTATTGGTCAGATTTTGCTACGTTAGTTGCTGCGTGAGGTACGGCATTTCCCCTGTTTCCACGGCACTAGGTGTTTTTGATAAAGATAAAAAGTACTAGTTGATAAAGGTAAAAAGTACTAGTTGACTGTATTATAAAAACTAAGTTAGTTGTGCTATTTAAAAGGCATGTAAATTGCTGCAAACTGAGACAATCTGAAATGTCATATTGATTTGCATATATCCCATGATGCTTTGCATTACAGAAGTATGTGTGATTTTGTGTTTCTTTGAAACTTGGCTTATTGTCAATGCCCTTTGGGGTAACACTTGTTTCAGTGTTTCTGCCCTGAGGTTCTTTGTTTTTAGCTTTTTATTTTATTTGTGCCCCCACTACCCAAGCAAACAGGGCCGCCTGGGGTGGAGGCTGAATCTCAACTGCTAAGTTAGATTATAGATCAGTGAGTCAGTAGGTGCTGGCTAAGTGTAAAGGAAAGACTTTTTTTTTTATTTACTATGCTTTTTCTTGCTGCGCCAGCTGTCGATATCCGCCCTGGTCACGGCGCCCTGGACTGCTACCTCCAATATGGCCAGCGCTGTCCCAGTCACCCCTGGCTCACCACCCAGAGGCTGGGGTCATGGCACTGCCTCCCAAGTACAGTGCCGTAAAACTGTGTCTGGTTGGGAGAGCCAGATTAGGGGGCTAATTGAAGCCTGGAGCAGGGCTCCACGGAGACAGATGGCTGCAGCGCTTTTTCTTCCCCTTGAAGACTGGGGCAGGGACATGCAATGATGTCCAGTGTCTGCCCTGCCCCAGAGTTGAGTTGGCACCAGTGCTGTGTGGCAACCCAGACTCCGCCAGGTGTCACTCGTGCACCAAGCATTCACCACCCTCCCCCCCTGGAGAAGGAGAGCAATCCAAGGGATGCTTAATCCTTCTCCCACGGGCCAGCCCTCCAATGACCCGGGTTCATTCCCAAACCCGAGTCACTCGTATCGCAAGTGGAAATCCCACCGCTGTGCTGGCGGGCCGGCTATAAAGGAAAGACTTGAATAGTCTGTTGCTACAAACTGAGATACTGAAGAAAGCATATGCCATTGCTGAAGGTGATCTGCTGCATTTTGAATAAACATCACACAGAGATTGTGTGTTGAACTTGAAGTTCGGTGTCTGGACCATCTGTTATCCCACAACCCCTCCACAAGTACATCTCAAGTACAGTACATTCCTTGTTGGTACATTATTCACTGTATATTTTGCCATTTTTTTGTAATTATTGCCCGTTTCTTAATGTCACTGTAATATACCTGTTCTATATGGTTCACTATGTCTCAGCAGCTCATACCTGCCAGTACACTGCTTTGTTTGTACTGACTGCATTCTACCTTTGTATGTATTTGTCTCCCTGCAACCTTCCCCCCAGATCGCACCTGTAAACGAGCCTTGGCTCAGTGTGCCTTTCCCAGTTATTAATTTTCAATACATAAATTGGTTAGCTCTCAGTCTTGAGGGCTTGGATATGTGACAGGATGGGGGTAACTCAAACAGAGTCAAAAACCTCCCAAAAGTTTAATTGAAACTTTAAGCTATTCTAGAGATTAGTTATGAAATCATTTGATTTTGCTTCCCTGAAAGTCTTGGGTGTCCCATAATATGGTCAACTCAAATTGAGCACATGTGGGAATAGCTAGTGTGATTTAAAAGTGACTACCACTAAATAGCGAGTGTGCAACAATAGCGACTCAAAAAAATAAAACAGTGAGTCACAAAATAACACCGATTGGGGAACAGTGTGCGTTTTCAGAGTTTGTTATATTATGTTACTAAGGGGTGCCAGGAATGAAGCCCCCACATGCGTGTGGTTTCCCTTTTTCTGCATGTTGTTTTCTTGTGCTGTCCACTAGCTGTTTCCTTTGGGTACTGGGCAGGTGGTTGGGAGATGTAGGAAATTTCATTGAAGGGTAGTTTGGGCTGGATGTCGTCCCTTGCATTCCCATATTTTGGTGGTGGTATGCCATTTGCCTGGTTTTCTTTGGCTTGCTGAGTCGCTATTTTGACAGTTGCTATTTTTGTTGTGGGCTGTTTTGGAGGTCACCGTTTTGCTGCCACTGATATGATCACTATTATATTTTCGCTAATGTCACATAAAATCCCACTAAGGCAGAGTTGTCTGTACCACAATAACTCTTCTGGGGAGTCAGAGGCCTTGTACAGGCACCACACAGAGCCATGAGCTTTCAAGGAAGCTATTAGGTCCAAGGATAGCCAGGGGAAAGTGGGACATCACAAACATGTAACCTACTGTGAGGGACACTTTTGTCACAGATGGTGCAAAATTTAGAAATGAAGAAACAGGTCAGATTCTGTGTCAGTGGACATCATGATGGAGAACCACTCAGTGGTCCTAAGGTCATCCAAGTTAATTTGAGTGACCTGAAAGATATGCACCAGATATATTTGGGGGGGGGGTTTGGGGTCACAGAGCTTATGTTCACAGGAGACCATACAGTGGTTAGTTAGGGTTTGCAGGAGTATGCCAAATTGTACTATACAGTATACTGTGTGGCAGGAACACAGTCGATGGAAGTTATTTGGTGAGTGAGGATTCAGTCGGTGGGTTCAGTGATGAGCTGCATGAGTTTTAGGGATTGAATTTGTGGGCAGAATTAATTGAGGTAGGAGATGGCCAATTCATATTAAGGTCCCCATAGATCGTAAGTTCCCAGAGGAAGGGAGTCAGGGCAGGAATAGTACCAGGGCAGCCTTAAATGCCAGCAATGAAATAGAAGGAGAAAAGGAAAGAATACATGCGTATATTATATGTGCAAACATGCATACATTATGCATACATACACACATAGGTTTGTTATTTTCCAGTAACTGTAGATCTTTGAGAGGATCTCCACAGAGCAATGTTGTCATATATTTGCACACTGGTAGCACACCTTCTATTAATTATGTAAACTGTTTTTGAACTGACTGCCCTGTTTTTGCACCAATGAGTTTGCAGAATGGGATAGGCTTGGAGTACACCGACTCTGCTCCCGACAAAGCCTTTCAATAGGCAATAAGTAGGGGCTGTTAGCCCTGCCTCTGGCACAGTTCTGGGTTCCTCTGTTCATTAAATAAAACTCCATGCTTTAGAACTGTGGTGTGTGGGCTATTTTCTGTTGTTGTCTACATTTGCTGATTGGATTCTTGTGTGAAGGAGACAGCAGTATTAAGTACCTCGCCTGTCTGACCCAGTCTGGAACTACCAGACTTATTTTGTCAACTCACTCCTCAGCTTCAGCAATGCCCTCTGTATTAGAGGAGAAGGAGGAAATGCATACAGGAACTTTCCCTTCCAAGCTGAGGGACACAGCATCCTCTGAGACTGTGCTCTTGAAGGGTGGTGTGTAGTAAAAACACTGTCAGCTTTTTGTTCTTCTGTGAGGCAGAAAGACCCTCCCTTGAAATGCCCCATCTCTTGCAAACATTGTTCAGCACTTGATAATCTAGTGACCAATTGTGATTTCCCTGGCTCATTCTGCTAGGGGAGTCTGCCAGAAAATTGTCCTTTCCTGGCAGATGCATAGACGTTATTTTGGCATTTAAAGACTACGCAACATTCCATACCACACTGCCTCTGTGCAGATTTGTGGATCTGATACCTCCCTGTCTTTATAGGAATACACAGTTGTATTTCCTGTCTTGATCTTGACTGATTGTCCTTGCAACAGGAGGGGAATGACTACACTGACGGTAGGAGAGCTTGGAGATCTAACAAGTTTATGTGCTCCATGCTTTCTTTTACACTTCAAACACCACTGACAGTTCTGTTCACTAGAAACCTTTCCCACCCTGCAGGGTGGTATATGAGGTGGGAATTCTTGTAGGAGACAGCTACAGGAAGGGAATGCCTTCCCTGAGGCTGCCTCTCCATTTCCATCAATGCAGGACCTGAACCATCTTTGTATGACTAGAACTGGATGGCCTATGCATGGTGGGAAAAATCAGCTTGTGAACAGATGGTAAGCATTGGCCACAAACTTTCAAAAGCTAGTAGCCAAATCAATATTTGTAGGGACCAGCAGTATCATGGGCATGTAAGCCCCCCCCCCCCCGAGTTGGGGAGTCAGCTAGTATACTAGGACATACACCATAGAGATTTATTTGGGGTTATTTCAATCCAGGCCCAGAAAGGTTTAACATTTTTGCTGCCTGGGGGACTGCTGTGAGCACGGGAGTACCTTGGGGGCAAGCCTTGCTCATGACTGGCATGTGTGAATGGGCGGGAAGATGAGAGGTGGGTGTGGGAGAAGCAAGAGTTATTGCCCGCTTAAGATGCTCAATTAGATTCTCAAGGACAGGGAGGTGAGAAGGTGGGCTGGCTTTTGACGTGGTGGTGGCCAGCACTTAGCCTTGGATGAGTGAGTGGCCACTGTGGGAGTAGGGATTTTGATGCTAAGGTCAAAGGTAGAGCCAAGGGAGAGAGATTGATATGGATTTAACGTTCGAGAGGGAGCATCTGAACTGAGACCTCCATGGGGGTGTGTCACCCATGGTTCTCAGGGACAGTCACCCAGAAGGAATCTGTGGGACATAAAACTTTAGTGAGGTGAGAACTGGCTGCCCTGAGCTGAGAAGTTAGCAAGTTCCGAGTGGAAGGGGGCATTGGGTCTTTTAGTCAGCTGGAAGAGGATATAGCCCTGTGGGATTGCTGTTGAAGCTCCCCATGGTGAAATGTGTTGCCTAATTTTCAGGGGTCATGCGGATTATGCTCCTCAGTATGGGCACTGAGTGAAGTGTTTGGAGAGTGCATCTAAAGTGCATTAATGGTATATGGACACTTATGGACTCATGAACTTATGTGACCATCCCAATCCGTGTGTGGCATGTTCCCCATTTGAACTGCTGATCAACTCATTGACTCCACAGAGTTGCACAATTGTATTACATTAAATGGGATCCCACCATTTTATTGGAAA
This sequence comes from Neoceratodus forsteri, assembly GCA_016271365.2. Taxonomy (NCBI): domain Eukaryota; kingdom Metazoa; phylum Chordata; order Ceratodontiformes; family Ceratodontidae; genus Neoceratodus; species Neoceratodus forsteri. Next base: position 256,289,540 of record CM057451.1, on the reverse strand, counting down.
TGAAGTGTTGTTTCAGTTTCTTAACTGTTACTACCACTAACCATCAGTTTTCTCCTAGCCCAGAACCCCGGTGAGAGATGGGCACCCCAGCTACTGAAGAAATGGTAAGCGTAAGCCATCTCAGGCAGTTTCTGCTGTGGATACCCCTTCCCCTGGACAGTGACTATCAGCATACCCTAGACATGGGGGGGGGGCTACATATGGGGGCCTGTCCAAGTTGTCTTTTGGGATGCCTGCGGCATGGTCTGACCCCGTGAGGTGCTGGGTGGAGTTGTTTGATACTGTAGACTTTGTGTGCTGGACTTCTGGATGATCAATATGGCACTGGGTGGTCACAGAAAATCTGAGCTTTTTGTTGAATGTGGGTGCCTGGGAGTCTGCAGGAGAGAACCTCCTGTCTAGTCTGTATGAGAGCTATGCAAATGAACTGTGGTCAGATCTATGAACTGGACTGACTGGACTCACCTGGGTGGGGAGGTGACTTCCTGGTGCCTTGTGGCTGTGTTGCTGTCTGGCATATCAACATGAGTGCTGGAAACAGCATTTACTTTGGCTCCAACAGACCAAGTTTTGGACTCTGGACTTTCTTAAACTGTTTTGAAGAGAAAAGTTTGAGTATTGGCAAAGATGGCAGAAGCACCCTCAGCCTCAGGTGTAGCCGTGCCATCTCAAATGTTTAAATGGATGTGAGAGCTGCTTGGCAGATCGACAATGTCTAAAGAGTGTGCCCTTTGCCAGCATAAGGGTCCTGAAGTGAAACTGCTCCCGGTGTGTGCTGTGTGCCATGGTGCCAAGAAGCCAGCCCATCGATATCGATCACACTGGTGTCCCCTCTTGGCCAAGCCAGCCAGCCACCTCTCTATCCTCAGAGGATGTTAGTGTGGAAGGAAGGGAAGATTTGTTTGTCCCATTGGGCCCCAAAAGAAAACCTGATGGTCTCGCTGCTGGTGGGGGGGGGGGGAGTCCACCCCCAGGTGCTTTGGCAACAAAGACAAAGGGCAGTGGCAAAGAACATAGCTATCTGGCCACACAGAAGGTGTCATTGTTGAAGCTAATGACCCCACAGGATTTTTGTGCATCTGGTCAGCAAAGTGAGGCACCCTGTCCAGCACTGTCCAAGACTGCTACAGTCTCGCTGCCTGTGCAGACTGGCAATCCAGCAGTGACATCACCAGCTAACCCACTGTCAAGCATTTGTCAGCAGTCAAATCCACCAGCAGAGCAGCTTAAGTTTCCCCTTCACAGTGAGCCAGATGCCAGGGAAGCAGAAGGCTTAGCAGAGATTGAGGTTGAAGATGAATGGGAGGAGCAGTCAGAGAAAGACCCCCCATCTCCATATGCAACAGTGGTCTTGTCATTTCCAAGGGGTTTCTTGTCCTCTTGTGTAGCCCACCCTGGGCCCCGAGACTGTCACAGCCAAATCAGAGAATAAGAATAGCATGAGCGGGGGTACAAAGATGGCACATGGCTCCCGGAGGGACAGGCTCAACGAACAACCATACACAGCCTGCAAGAGTGGTCACAGGCAGAGCAAATTATAAGGAGGTATATTCACCAAGAGTATCCACAGTATAACTACCCTTACGTACCAGACTGCATCTGGGATGTCACTGAGGAGAAGAGAAGTGACTGGGTCTTCCATGACATTCTAGGAAAGATCTATTGTAGACACAACTTAAATGCATGCAGCCCCACCATTTCCTTGCAAGGAGCGCAGCATGTGGCAAAGAACATTTGTGCCAGAAGTGCTTATGAGAGACTCACTTTGTTTAAAAATGACACTTTGCTGCAAGACTTGGATGGTAGATGCACCAAGCCACACCCTCACTATTATTTTTCTAGGAGGTGAGCTGTGGCATTCAGAGGTCCCACTGGACTCTGTATATAGACATCCCCTGGAGGACATTTAAGTGGGTGAGATTAACCCTTTGCTAACTTTTTTTGGCGGACTGATTTAGAGACTTCAGGAAATCAGGGATGTCTGGTTGGAAAGTTGCTCATGTTCTTGTAACTTTTGAATTATAATAGATTGCTATTGTTATCAGTGAATTCATGTTGCTAAATGTTCATTGTTTGTGTGCAACTATGTATCAGTCCTGTTGGGCCATTAATGTTTTACAGTCACTGTTGCATACTGTAACAATATGCTGGGGACGTAGTCTGAAGGGAGTCCATGTTAGGTTGGTGGCAGTTTCTTGAAGCATTTCAGTTTTGTTTAGACTAGTGTTAGGCATGGGATGCCACCTCCTGGGGATTTAGGCAATCTGCGCTGAGGGTCCAGGTAGGTGGGTGGCCAGGGTGAGAGAGCTTGAGCATTTGAGTGAGTCGAGCAGGTTTTGGGCCCCTTTTCATTAGGTTAGTAGGTCCACCTTTGTGGTGAGGCAGCCTAAGCTCTCTCAGGGTTTGGCAGAGAGGAAGTGCACATACCTTTTTCTGTCTGGGCCCCAGTGGGGTGGCTGTTGGCACTCTGGAGCTTGTCAAGGGTGTCGAGCTTTTAAAGGAGGGAGAGTTGTACCCCTTCCCAGAGCTGGGGCATCAGCTAGTGTACTAGGACATACACCATAGGGATTTATTTTGGATTATTTCTACCCAGGCCCCGAAAGGGTTAACATTTTCACTGCCCCGGGGGAATATCCTGGGGACAAGCCTTGCACGCGGCTGGCTTGAGTACATGGGTAGGAAGGTGAGAGGTTGGTGTGGGAGAAGTAGGAGTTATTGCCCGCTCAGGGTGCTCAGTATGCCCCCTGAATAGCGAAACTCCTACTGCGACATGAGTATACATATCGAGAACAGTGCCATGTCGCAGCAGAAGTCCTCCTGAGACCCGGCAACACATTCCCCTGTCCTGCACCCCCACCCTGAACGAACTCCGACTCAGAGTGGTAATCTAAATTATTGGGGGGAGCGGGGGGAGTAGAGCCCCATGCTTGGGATGTTCAGGGGGAAAAGTCCCACGAAGAGAAAACACAATCCGATGTGTGCGACTCCATGCCGACTGCAAATTGTGGAGCCTGGTGCTGTGATGCCAGATGACGTGTTTCTTGTCGAACCGGCATTGTAGAACCAAGGTGCTCAATTAGATTCCCAAGGAGAGGGAGGAGAGAAGGAGGCCTGGCTCTTGATGTTGCAGTGACCATTCTAAGCAGTCCCCCCTGTGGGGGGTAGAGGCCAGGGCATAGCCTTGGATGAGTGAGTGGCCACCATGGAAGTCGGCAGTTTGATGCCAAAAGCAGAGCCAAAGGAGAGAGATTGATATGGACTTAACATCCGAGAGGGAGCATCTGAGCCTGGACCTCAGTGGGGACCTGTTGCCCATAGTGTTTGGGGACAGTTGCCCAGAACGGATCTATGGGACATGAAATTTTAGGGAGGAAAGAACCGGCTGTCCTGAGCTGAGAGGCTAATAAGTTCTGAGTGGAAGGGGAAATTGGGTCTTACGGTGGGCTAGATGAGGATATAGCCCTGTGGGATCATTGTTGAAGCTGCCTATGGTTAAATGCGCTGCCTAATTTTTAGGGATCATCTGGAATATGCCACTTGGTATGGATACTGAGTGAAGTGTTTGGAGAAAGCATCTAAAGTGCTTTAATAGTGTGTGGACATTTCCGGACCCCTGAACTAATGTGACCATCCCAGTCCATGTGTGACATGTTCATCATTTGAACTGTTTATTAATACATTGGCTCCATGGAGTTGCACAGTTGTATTTCATTAAATGGGATCTCACCACTTTACTGGAAATTAAATGTTGTCTCAGTTTCTATATTGACTGTTACTGACACTAACCATCAGCTCTCTTCTAGCCCAGCACCCCAGTGAGAGATGGACACCTCGGCTATAGAAGAACTGGTAAACGTAAGCCAGCTTGTGCAGTTTCTGCTGTGGTCCACCCCTCCCCATGGACAGTGACCATCAGCATACCCCAACACATTGGGGAAGCTGCAGGCAGGTGACCAGTTGGCTTGCAAATTAAGAATCTGGTAGCCAACCAACTCTTTTAGTGGCAATTGGCCACTTGACTACCTGACTGTCCCACCCTGGGACTAAGGGATCAGTTTTCTGGTGCCAGTACCTTGTTAAGTTGTACTGCACGTTAACTCATTTGTAAGAGAGCTCGGGGCACCACAGCAGCTGTTGAGGCCATGCGACCAAGGAGCTCCAGGAAATCCTGCGCAGATTTAAATTGCTAAATCAGATTTTCTGCACTGTTTTATGGCAGAAGAGCTCTTCTCCCACAGTGTTCAACTGAGCTTCTATGAACACCAGCACTTGACCAGGTTCTAACAAATGTTTGCAAGCTCAGGATGACGTCAGTCTTTTTGGAGTGGTCCTTACAATGAATCTAGAGCACACTGCATCCCCTTTTGCTTTCCCTGCCATGAGCCAGTCATTCAGGTAGGAACAAAATTATTACATCTCTTTTTTTTAAATTGTTTTCATAAATATACTGTTACCACAGTTAGGCACTTTGTGAACACAGTTAGTGCTGAAGTCAGACCTAAAGGCAGTGCTGAGAATTGGTGCTGACAATTTCTCAGCCTGAGGTTGACATTCTTTCTGTGGCCCTGTCTTACTGGAATTTATGGGTACGCTTCCTTCAACTTCAGAGATCCCAACACTCCTTTTTGTGGGGGACTAGATCGCTATATTCTGTGCCATTATTCATAATTTTACTCTTATAATGTGCATGTTCTGGTACCTTAGGACCAGAATGGATCCTCATTTTTATTTTTCTTTGGGTTAGAAACTGTCTTGAGTGCAACCTTTTTCACTTTTGGAAAGTGATAAGCTTGTTTAGCCTTGGAAATTACATACAGTAGACTGGAGGGTCAAACCCTGACCCATGACTTCCTGGGCACACTTACCTGTGGCAACACACTGCAATGAATCTATGGTGGCCTAGGCAACACTGTTAGGATTTCTACTTTACTTGAGGCTGGAGAGTCGTTTTCTACCTCTGCCCATGCCTATTTGCACCGAGTGAACATAGTATCTGTATGAAAGACAAAGAACCTCTGTGCGCAAACACTGAGGTAAGGGTTACCCCAAAGGGCATTTGGCTGGGAAGCCAAGTTTCAAGAAAATACAAAATCACACATGCCCCCACAATGCAAAGCATCATGGGATGCATATGCAAATCACCACAGAATGTTATGCTGGTCCAACTTTAAGCAGAATTTCATGGTGCCGAAAGGCCTCTCACACAGTTTGCAAAAGGTGTTAACAGAAGACATAGACACGTGTTTCGTCCTACCAGGACTCTCTGCTTCTCCTTCAGTAAGGCCTGAATGAGGTTGACACCCTCTATTTTTCAGTCAGGCTGTTGTAAGTGCTCCATTTAATCTTTTGTTTTGTCACCAAAAAGTGGTGAACCCTCAAAGAAGAAACCAATTGCTTTATTCTTTATATCCTGGGTTACGTTTGTTGTCCTTGGCCAGAAGAGCCTCCTCAGAGTCACTGAATGTGCTGTCACCTTGGATGCGGTGTCATTAGCATCCACAGCCATATGAAACCGGCCTTTCTCACCTTCTGTCCTCTCCCTTGACTCTCTCCTTCTCTGATCCCCTTCAATCGAGGCTTGTTTAGCATAGTCTCCTACCCCCAGTAGGCACTGCACACTTTATAGTATTCTCTCATGATTATCCATTTTTCTCTGCTGTATAACATACTGTTAATATACAGTATTTGCCCACTTCATCTGCTGTTACAACTGTATTTGTTGCCTTCTGTATCTGCACTACCTTTTGTAAGTTGTTCTTTCTGTACTCCCTTCCCCTGGATCACACCTGGAAACTCAGTGTCCCTTTCCCGGTTACCAACTCTTAAATAAATAAATACAGAAATAAATAAATAAATAAATTTAGTGGCCCGCTTGTCTTTATTGCAAGGTGACTGTTGTATAGACCTTGCCATTTGATTCAGATGTCTGGAATCCTCTTGGTGGGCAGGCTGATAAGGATACCTTGGGCCACTCACTAGTAATGTATAATACTCCATCATGATCAGAATGGGCATACAGGTATGCCACACCATGTTTGTACAGCGTGTGTGTGTTTATAAATTGATGTCTGGTCAGTTCTGACTCCTCATTGGTCAGGACCCTGTCACATGATACTGCATTAACTTAATATATAATCTTGCTCAGAAGATCATAGGGGTGTACTAATTGACAGCACAACCAGTCAGGAGTCAAAAGGTCAATATGCTAATTACATATCCCTAGGGTCAAAAAGATCACAATGCACATCAAGCAACACAAAATCAAAAAGAAATCATGCAAATTGCCCCCCCACAGCAACACATCACATGCTTAAGAATCATTAACTGTGAAGGAAATTTATCCAACAATTTTGAAAAAACATGCAGTACTTTCTACGCACAAAAACAAAACCAAAATGCCTCAGTGATGCTCACACAAGAAATAGAGGATAATGAATGCTGTACTATCCGTAACAAACATATGTATTTATCGAGAGGTTGCCTTGGTGACCGTTTGAACCTCGAGAGCACAGCTCAAGAGGTTCGTTGCCATGGCAACCTCGCGATAAATACAGATGCTGGTTATGGATAGTACACCATACATTGTCTGTTATAATGTATGGTTTACTGTCCCATGGTAAAAGAACAACAGAAATAAATTTACTAGTGATTTTTTTTCACATCTGAGCCGCTCTTCTCCGTTCTCTCTCAGAGCTGCGGCCGCTTGCTGGGAGCTGGTGATTGTGTGACACGCATGCAAAAGTGCGCCCCTTGTTGTTATGCTGCAGTAGCTACTTAGCTACTGCAGCATAACAGTTATGATGTCAAACCTACTGCAGCATAACAACGCTATTCTAGGGATGGATTTCCATCCCTAATAGCCTCCCACCATACACTATAAACATTTTAAACACCTAATAAAAACACAAAATATTTTTCAAAACTACGATTCTACACAACAGAAACATGCATACATACATCACTAAACCATCAGCAAAACTTCAACAAGCATTGCTGTAAAAGCTAATAAAATATTCACTTACCTAGAAACAAAGAACAGCTCAAACTCTGACTGCTTGAGTCTCAACTGCCCAGCAGTGCACATGAATGAGGTCATACAAACATACAAACATGCCAGCAGAAACAGGCCATTGCGGTCTACAAAATCTGCTTAAGTATGCAGCAGACAGTTTATTCTGTTGTAGCTGCCTCCCCATTTCCTCCCTGGATTTATCTTACCCTACCCTCCCCTTCCCCCACATGACATCAGTAGACTAGGCTACCAGGTTTGACTCTGACCATGCAGAAAGAACAAAAGCACAGCCCAGACTTCCAGCTTAGCCTCACAGTCAGGCATATCTATTTAAAGCAACAAAATAATCACTTTTTTTGCAGTGCAACCGCATTCAACTAGTACAGCTTACCAGCTGCAATTTAACCCCAGCCACATATCTAATTATGCTAATGAACTAAACCCAGTCTTTTAAAGATATAGCATCAATTTACAATACTATAGCTGGCCCAGTGGTGAAGAGGGCAGAGGCGTCATGGGCACCTTACCTCTTTCCACACCAGCAACTCAGATTTGGAAGTGGACGTGGGTCACTTGGGGGTCTGCCAGGAGAGGGAAGATTGAGCGTGGCTGAAAACAGCCACCCATATCTGTCACAGAGGATAAAAACCTATACAGAAAAAATACATTACTACACTGCTAGAAACCTAACATTACTAAGCATTTTATAAGTAGAATAAGGCAATTCCATCTGGGAGATTATGCTATATCAGTGTACCTCATTGTTGGTTGAAGTCCAAAGCCCCCACCACTCAGAGCATTAACATAGCATAATCCTCCATCATGCCTTCATTATTACATACATATTCTATCTATCTATCTATCTATCTATCTATCTATCTATCTATCTATCCATCCATCTATCTAGCCATCCATCCATCTATCTCTCTATCCCTATATATAGTTATCAATGCCACCAGCAGGGAATGGTGCTACTATGTTTATAGCAGTAGCTTTTTGGAGGGATCTGTGTATGGTCAATGACAATCTCCTTGCAGATGTCAGGTTCAGCATACACACTAATTCTGCCTCCTCTATACCTCTGGTGGGGATATTGAGAGTGTCAACCATTTCTTGTACAAAGACAGAAAAGGACTAACTCTCAGTGTTGAATCTGAGTCCTGTTCTGGGTTCATCTCAGGCTCTATTTGTTCCCATTCCACCTCTTCCTTCACCTTCACGACGAGAAGTACTGTTTTTTTGTTGTTCTGCTCCCCCATCCTGATCGGCCTTCTTTCATACCAGTTCTCCCAGCCCTGTCACCTTAACATCTCCCAGGGCTTACTTCTCCTGTAGACTTCTGTGGCAGGGTGACGGGAAGTTCTTCGACCCACCAGGACTTAGAAACACGGAAACATACTGTAGAAGTTGACGGCAGAAGGAGACCACTAGGTCCATCTAGTCTGCCCATTTGTTTTAGACCTATTTTGACACTCTAGCTGCCTTTGTAGTCAGGGCTTCCTTGTGTCTATCCCATGCATTTATTATTATTTTTTTTCTTGATCTGTTTCTACCTACTCTGACGCACACAGTCGTCCTCTCCTTCAAGCGGCCAGCCCTGCCATTGCCTTCTCATCGACCCACCATCCAGCTGCTCCTATGCCCCATTGTCCCAGACATATCCCTTCACCAGGGGGGCCCTTACCCACTGAGGCTTTGGGAGGGGAGACCGGAGTGTGTGTAGCACTCCTTTACATCTTGGTGGGGTGTGGACATGCAGCCTTGATGCATCACGGTTGAGAGGCTCGGGGATGTGGTTCCGCCATCATCTGGACAGCATGCATGCCGTTTTCATGCTTTTCTGGTTCCCCTTACTGCGTTGCTCTTTGTAGTTCCCCCAGTCTCCACCAGATGCCACTACAAAGTGAGGCTACCAACCCCAACTCACCCCAGGAGAGGACAGCAGTCCTTCAGATGCTTAATCCTCTCCTTCCCCTGACAGCCCCCAGTGCCCTGCATTAGTACCCAAACCCAGGTCACCAGCATGGCATGAGGTGTGGCGTATCCCATGCATTGCTGAATTCTCCCACAGTGTTGACCCCCACAACCTCTTGTGGCATGCTGTTCCATGCATCCACCACTTTTTCTGTGAAGAAAAACTTCCTGGTGTTGGTACAGAACCTCCCTCACTGCAGCCTGAGGTCATATTCCCTGGTCCTGGAGCCCTTCTTGAAGTGAAAATGTTCCTGTGCCTGTACCTTGTTAATGCCTTTTATGTACCTGAATGTTTCAATCATGTCCCTCTCTCTCTTCTTTGCTCAAGGGAGTACATATTCAGTTCCCTAAGTCTTTCCTTGTAGGACATGTACTGCAGACCCCGAATAATTTTTGTTGCCTTTCTCTGTATTGTTTCCACCCGGTCAATGTCCTTCCTGAGGTGAGGCCTCCAGAACTGGACTCCATATTCCAGGTGAGGCCTGACCAGTGATCTATATAGTAGTAGTACCACCTCTCTCCTCCTGCTCATGATTCCCCTCCCAATGCTGCCCAGCATTCTGTTGGCCTTCATTGTTGCCGTCTCACACTACTTACTAACCTTCAAGTCATCTGAAATTATTGTGTTGGGGTTTGGTCTGTGTTTAGGCACCTGTTTATTATCTGTTGATGCTGTGGGATTATCATGTTGCCAGTCTCAGGTAAGGGACCTAAGTGTGGATGATTTCACAATCTTTAAATATATTGTGTTGACACTGTTTCAAATTAAGACGTTTTCCCTATTATTGGTTATTAGGGCAGCATTACGATTATGTGGAAATACGCTATTGATGTTCCCTTCTCAATTAAATGTACTGGGTTTGGAGGGTTTAGCTGTTTGTTGGTCAGTGCATCTAGTTAAATCCGGGTCCTTTATTAAATGGTGTTGCTAGATATACTCAGCGTTCCTTTTTGAATTCACATTGTTTCAAAATTATCCATTTGAATACTCGAAGTTTGATTCCCAAACTAGCTGAAATGGAAGTACTTATTGATAATTATTCCCCAGATTTAGTGTTTATATTGGAAACTTGGCTAAAATCTCCCATTCCTGATGATGTCTGCATTTTACCCAGTTATAAGATATTACGTGCTGATCTTAATGGTAAGAAAAGTGGGGGAGGAGTTGTTGTTTATTTTAAGGAGCATTTGGAACTAAAAATATTGAATTCCAGTGTTGACAGCATTTCTGAAACTGATTGGTTAATTGTTCAATTACAGATTGGTGGTCAAAAAACTCTAATTTTGGGATGCTTGTATAACCCTCCTTATTGTGGGATTGAAGGGTTACAGGATTTTTTAGAGAAATTTGTTTTATTTATAGTGATGGCCATGACTCCTTGATTATGGGTGATATTAATCTTAACTGGTTTCAAAAAGATACGCTTGGTCTTGAATCTTTATTGGGTTCTTTTTGATTGTCACAAGTTATTCAGGAACCTACTCATTTGAATTCTTTTTCTACCTACCACACACTACTTGATTGGGTTATTTTGAATAGATTAAGTATAATAGGCTGTTCTGGTGTACTTTCTGACTCTGTAAGAGATCACATGGCCATTTATTGCATCCTTAATTTCAGACGTGTTCGTGTTCCTCCTCGTATAATACAGTCTCGTAATTTCAGCAACGTTGATTTTGATGCACTGTCTTTAGCAATGTCAGCTCTTGATTGGTCTTTTTTGGAATATATACCTGATATTAATCTGGCTGTTGAATTATTTTGTGAGTCATTATTACCTACTCAGATTTTTTTTTTCCTTTGTGGAAGATGAGGTTGAGGGGTGCCCCTAATAAATGGTTTTCCTCCGAACTGAGAAACTTAGTGAAGGAAAGGGGTTTAGCATGGCATATATATAAAAGAAGCCAGACCACCGTCTCCATTAATTTCTATTGTTATGCTAGAAATCTTGTGAGTACAGTACATGTTTTAGGTCCTCCAAAATAAATATAATCATGATCATCTAGAATCAAATCTTTCTAGTCCCAAGAAGTTTTGGGATGCTGTTAATTCTTTATTAACTCCTAAATCCAAAAATCACATTCACAAATTGAAAATTGCTGACAAAGAATTTTCAGAGCCATTTGATATAGCTAAATTGTTAAATGAAAGTTTATCTAATTTAAGTAATTACAGGGGGCAGGTTCGTGGTTGTTCAAGCTGTTCAAAAAAACTTTGATTTGGATTCGGGTCTTCCACACTTAAATAGGCCAAGGTTTTCTTTCTCCTTGGTTGATAGGGTTGAGGTTCTCAGGCTTCTGGGTACCTTGCCTGATAAGTTCAGTGACTGTGAGGGTGGACTTGATGGGTGCTTCTTTAGGTTGATAGCTCCCTTCATTTTAGACCCCCTTTGTTATATTTTTAATTTGTCCTTAACTTCTCAACAATTTCCTCTTAGTTGGAAGTTAACAAAAGTTACTCCAATTCTAAAAAAAATGTTTGCAGAATTGGTCAAAGATTTTTGGCCAATTTCTATTCTTAATCCTGTGCATATCGATGCTATCCTGAAGAAACTGTGCCCCAAGCCTGGTGCTCTGTATATGAATCGTACTTGCATCCTTCTGACTGCAAGGCGTGAAATTGTCCAGAAGATGATACTCCCCATCTTTGACTACTGTGATGTAGCCTACGGTGCTGCTTCCATATCTTCCCTTACCAAGTTGAACACTCTCTTTAACTCCTTCTGTTGCTTTGCTCTCAACTCTCCTTCCCACTCTCAGCACTGTGAACTCTATTGCTCTCTAATCTTCTTTCCACTATTTCACAGACGCATCTCACACTGTGCCAAACTAACCTCCAAATTCTGGTTTGGAGTGTTCCCCTCCTATCTCTTATCCTCTTTCTCTCCACTCCACCTCTCCCCACCCATTCTGTCAGATCTAAAGACGCTCGCACCTTGACAGTCTCCTGCCGCTCCACCCTCATCGGTCAGACTTGTTTTGCCCATTGCTTCCCTAAAATCTGGAATTCCTTCCCCCCTGAAATATGACGCTCCTTCTCCAACTACTCCCTTACCTCTGCCCTACACAATTACCTCTCTCTCAGCTGTTCCTGCTTTAACCCTCCTTAATACCTATCCCCAGTTTTTGCTTTATTGCCCTGCCCCCCAGCAGGGTTCTCAACATCCTGAAGGGGGAATCAGGAAATGGCTACCCCTTCTCCTCCTATTCAGTTCTTGCCTCTCCCCCTCTCTTCTCCACCTGCCCTTCTGGGTCACATGTGTTCACAACCTTCCCCATCCTTTTTACTCCAACAGTGCTTGCGTGCTACCTTGAGCCTGCTCCTGGTACACTCATGCACTATAATGGTTCTGTAGCATTATTACTGTTTTGTACATTTATATGTTCTTTTGTATGATTTTGGACAGGTATTGTAATTTACCCAATGTTCCACTACTGTTTATTGTACAATACCTTGTGTTCCAACTGCTGCATAATTTTACAATGTTGTATTGTTTATACTACCCACATACTATTGTAACGGATCATTCTTCACAACCCTATGTAACCTCTTCCCTTCAGGTCGCACCGTGAGATGAGCAACTTGCTGTTCAGTGTGCCTCCTGGTGTACCATTTGAATAAATAAATAAAATTAATCCACTAAGCAAAATGTTGGAGAAGATAGCAGCAAAACAAATAAATGATTATCTGTTTCAGTTTGAATTGCTGAGTAGTTCTCAACATGCTTTTAGGAAGAACTGTGGTACTGGGACTGCCTTGGTCAGGTTCATGGACACCATACTTAGTGGTTTTGAGAAGGGTTTGATGACTGGTGCAGTGTTCGTGGACCTGACCAAAGCATTTGACCTGATTGGCCATGGTCTCATCTATCATAAACTTATTGAGTTGGGTTTTTCTTGTTCTGCTGCTGCTTGGATTACAGATTATTTGTTTATGAGATCCCAGGTTGTTAAAATTGACACTACAGATTCCTCTGTGGCCCCTATAATGTGTGGGGTTCCTCAAGGGTCCATTGTGGGCCCTTTGTTATTTTCTGTTTTTATTAATCAATTATCTTCAATTAGTTCTGAATGTGAAATTAGACTTTATGCAGATGACTTAATTTTGTTTTGTCAAAATGGTTCTATTGATTCTATTTTTACTAAGATTCAATCTGATTTTGACAAAGTTTGCACTCTTGGCTTAGCCAACATTTATTGGTTCTAATTACGAGAAAGACTAAATTGATGGTCTTTGGAACCAATACCACGTTAAAATCTACCCCTTGTTAAAGTGTTTCTGATTTTGATGGATCAGTCATTGAACAAGTTCAGCAATTTAAATATCTTGGGGTGCTGCTGGACCTGGCATTAAGTTTTTCACTACAAGTTGTAGCTGTTAGTAAGAAAATTAACCAAAAATTGGGAATCCTGTATAAGTTTAAGTCTTTTTTTCAGTTTAGAAACTAGGAAAGCCATAGCAATTGGTACTCTTCTTCCTCATTTGGATTATGTAACTGGTATTTATTTTAAATTGGGAATGAGAGAAACACATATTCTTTCGGTAGCTTATAATAATGTTTGTCATTTTATTTTGTTAGCACCATATCATGCTCATTCCTGTGATTTATATTCTCAATTGGGGTGGTTTTCTTTTAATTCTCAATTTTTTTTTTTTTTTGGTTTATTAATTTTTAAAGCTATTAATGAGAATACTTATTTTCCATTGTCTGATTTGATAGCTGTTTGTATTATTCCTTCCATGCTGCGGTCATCTAATGGTCTGTCTTTAATTACTACTGTGTGTAAGCAGAAATCTGGCCTTCGAGCTTTCGATAATTCAGACCCTTTTTATTGGAATGCATTGCCTGTTTCTAGTCATACAATTGCTTGTAAAACTCATTTTAAATTTATGTTTAAATCTTTTTTACTTAACAAATCAAGTTGTACTCGTAATCGGTAACTTTGCATGTTATGTTGAATTGATTTTGTCTTTAATTTATTGTATTGCTTGTCTGTTTGTTATTTTTGTCCAGGTCGGACCTGAAAAAGGGCCTTTTTGGTCCAGTTTCTTTACCCGGTTAACAAATAAAAAAATAAAATAAAAAAATGTAAATTCCCAGATCTTGCTCCTGGTTTGAGGCCACCAGTCTTTTGCGACCTAGGCAATACTCCTTTCTTGAATTTTTCTTTGCTATGTGCATGACCTTGCATTTTTGGGCATTAAATCTCAGCTGCCACAATCCAGACCATTCTTCTACAGTCGATTCCACTTGTGTGCAATTCAGATGTGTGCACATTCCCGTTGGATACACACATTCCACATTCAGTTTGTATCAGATTAGTGTTAAAAAAATCAGTTGTATGCACTTACTATTTCAGTTGTGTGCACAATTCTGAGAGCATTTAGTTGTTAGCAGCAACATTTGTATGAGGTATTAATTGCAGTTGATGAATGCTTTTGTTACGTGCTTGGGTGCCCTGAGCTTTCCACCTCTACAATTATGTGTTAATCACCTTACTGATCTCTTTCAGGTGTGGTTAGTGTTTGGGAGGTTGGAAGCTCACAGCTCACAGAGCTCACTTCAGATTGTTAACAGCCCCCAAAATGGCTGCTGCCTATTTTGAGGATTTTCTTTCAGTCGACAATGAAGAACCATCTAGTTTTGAGCTCACGGAGGAAGACATTTGTACTGCTGTGATCAATTTAGGTGCGGGAACAGATGATGATGAGGATGAGGAGCCCAAGGTACTGTTGCCTTCAACAGGTGAAGTCAGACCTCACTTGGTTTAACTCATTCAAAAAAGGCTAGAATCACTAACTAAACGAACTGCCAGGCAAACCCACATAACTGAGCTGTTTCTAGTTGGTTCTGATGTTTATAATGCTTATGCTGCTCTGTACCGAATGCTTTTGTCAGTGCTGTAGTTAGTGAATTTAGCAGTACAGTATGGTAACATAACGAATTAAATGGAACATTTGCTATAGTTTTATCAAATATTTATTTACTATGCTGCAATAATTTTAGCATTTTACTTGAAGTAAAGCATTTCTGAAGTGTTCTAAAGTGTGTAATAAAGTGTCTGCATGATTTGACACTGCCCATGTATTAGACCCATTTGTAATATGGCATATTCGGTTTAGTGCATTTTTGGTTGTGTGCTCAACCTCGGCAGGTCCTGACCTTGTGCACACAAGGAGAATTGACTGTAGTTTCTCGAGGTCAGCTTCCATCTTGCTAACTCCTTCTGATGTGTCTGCCCTGTTACATGTCTTGGTGTCGTCTGAGAACAGACACACCTTCCCTTCCAGTCCATCAGCGATATCTGCTATAAAAACACTGAAGAGCAGAGGCCCCCACGCTGAGCCCTGGGGCACCCCACTGGTCACCCTGCCTTCCGTTGATTGCATTCCATTAACCTGTACCCTCTGGGTTCTGCCTTGCAACCAGTTTTGTACCCATCTGACTATTCTGGACCAACCCCTGTGTGGTCAACCTTCCTTATCAGCCTTCTGTGTGAAACCGAGTTGAAGGCCTTACTAAAGTCTAGGTAGACCACATCTACTGCCCCACTGTCATCCACTATTTTTGTAGTGTAGTCAAAAAACTCAAGCAGATTTGTCTGGCATGGCCTACCTGCTGTGAAACTGTGCTGTTTAGGGTCTTGTTGGCTGCTAGTTTTGAGGAATGCTATGATCCTCAGTTTGAGTAGTGTCTCCATTAGTTTCCCTACTATAGACGTGAGCCTCACTGGCCTGTAATTTCTAGCCACTTCGCAACTGCCTGATTTGTGAAGTGAATCCACTATTGCCTTTTTCCAGTCTTCAGATACCACACCACTCTTAAAGGATTTTGTAAATAGAAGTGCCAGAGGGACTGCTAGTTCTGCCCCCAATTCCTTAAGTATTCTGGGGTGCATTTCATCTGGTTCCATGGTTTTGTCTGCTTTTAGTTTATTTAGCACCTCCCATAATTCAGCTTCTGTAAAGGGACTTGTATCCACCCCTGGTCCTGGGGTACTGTGTTTTTTCAGGACTGGGCCATCTCTGGGTCTTCTTTGATCAACACCGAACAGAAGTATTTGTTGAGGATTTTGGTTTTCTCTGGGTCATGTTTGGTGCATTTCCCTTCTTCAATAGCAATCTTTACTAGCCCCTCTTTTGCCTTCCTACATTCCCTAATGTATCTAAAAAAATATTTGTCTCCTCTCTTTGCCCCTTCTGCTATCTCTTCCTCTGTCTGGGCTTTAGCCTTTCTAATTTGTTTGTTAGACCCTCTCACTTGTTTTCTTGCACAGCTCCCAGTCTTTCTCAGTTTTGGTTTACTGGTATATGCTGTACACCTTCCTTTTTTCTTTGACTATGGGAGTCACTTCCTTGGAAAACCATAGAGGATTTCTTTTTGCTTTGCTGACCCATGTGGCACATTGATCTATGGCAGTCTTTATTGCTCTCTTGAGTCTCCCCCACATGACCTCCACCTCCTCAACCTCTGTTTCTATTAACTGGCTACTTATGTTGTTTCACATTTTGTGGAAGTCAGCCTTTCTGAAATCTAGCACCTTTATCTTTGAGTGACTGGTATCCTGTGTTATGTTTACCTTAAAGCTCACCATGCGATGGTTGCTGTTGCCCATATGGCATCCCACTTCGATGTCCATGATCCTTTCTGAGTTTGTGAGGACAAGATCAAGATTGGCATCTCCCGTTGTTGGGGTTTTTAACAAGCTGGCACAGTCCTGCACCTTGTAGTGACAAGAAGTCCCTACCTCTTGTTGTTGCTGCCGTCAGTGTGCTCCAGTTAATATCTGGTAGGCTGAAGTCCCTCACCAGTATTACTTCACCTTTATCAGACATTTTGTGGATTTCCTCTATTAGATCTTTGTCTCCTTTATCTCCTTGATTTGGGGGCCTGTACACAATGCCAATTCTAAAGGGTTTTCCCTTGCCCGTGTCTATTATTAGCCACAGTGACTCAAAGTCCCCATGTTGCCCTTTTACTTCTGTGACTTTTATTTTCTTCTGAATGTAAATGATTATGCCCCCCTCTCTTTTTTTGCCCTGCCTATCTTTCTTGAACAGACTGTAACCAGGAATGGCTGTATCCCATCTGTGGTTTTTCATGAACCACGTTTCTGTTACAGCCACCCAGTCCAACCTTTCTGTTTCCAAGATGGCTGTGAGTTCAGGAAGTTTGTTGGGTAGGCTGCTAGTATTTGCAACCATTGCCTTTCAGAAATGTACATCCCCTTTGGTGAGAGGTTGTACCCTCTTCCCAGACTGCTCCACTTTGCTCTTTCCAGCCAAGATATTATGGAGGCTGCTGGTTTAGGTGGAAGTTGGCTCTGATTTGTTTTCCAAGGATGTATGCATGCATTTGGCATTTTAAGGCATGATGACCAGCCCACCAATGGTAGGGGTGTCAGCTGCCTCATACCCCCCTTCATTTAGTTTGAACTACCTGTGTAGACATTGAATTTTTGTTTGCATGCTCACACACCTTCTCTGTTTAGGTGCAATCTGTCGTATATAAAAAAAGCTCTTTCCCAAAAGTTGTGCTAGTTCACTACGTAGTGGTATCCCTTTGTCTTGGCACCAGTCACGCGGCTATGAGTTCAATTTGCCTTCTTCAATCTCTCTGACTGGCTTGGTGCGTTTTCCTTTTTCCCACACTGGCAGCACTTTTTTTTTTCCAACTTCCTTTCTGCTCCAACTTACTGGGGCATCTCTCGGGCACACTTACTCAGCTTTGCATCCACCGCCCACCTGAACCTTTTCCCCGACCAAGGAATCAGGTTCTGGGTCCCCCCTCTCTTGCCGGCCCCACAGGAGGAGACGTGGACCATGGACAGTCAAGTCAGAGTCGGGGCCAGCATTGGGCATATGGGCTCAGCCACTGAAGCTCCACTGTTTCCTCACCCAGCATCTGGGGTAGTTCTCCTTTGTTCTGTCATCCCCCCTCCAGCGCAGGATGTGCAATGCCATCCAGCACATGACATGCATGCTCCCACCCACACCTGCAGGAAGGCTACCTGACACTGTCCATGGATTCTCATCACCTAGTTGCTGTGTGCATAGTCTCCACTAGGCTCTGCTCACATCGTGAGACCTGGACCCCCTTCCCTCCCAGGAGAAGACAGCAGTCCATCAGATGCTTGAACCTCTCCTACCTGGCCAAACCTCGGCTCACTCCCTTACCCTTGTTGCTGGCATGGCATGAGGTAAGGCAGATGCCACCACCCTCAGCACTACTGGGCCAGCTCTAGGCACTGGCAGCACTTCTGAGAAGGCTAATGTGGATGGAAGGGAAGAAAGTTTATTGGCCAGGTCCTCAAAATGTTTCTTGTCCTCCTGAACTGTGTGATTTGCCAAGTCATTGGTACCAAGGTATATTGTTATATGTGTAACATCCCCTGATTCCTGCACAATTGTCTTTATGCGGTTAGTGTCCCTACTTGCAGAGGCTCCTGGTAGACACTACCACAATGTTGTTTTTAACATTTTGTGTTAGGTGGTGTTCCACTCCTTGGATCATGGAATCCCTGCTTATGAGAATTTTGCTTTTGTTCATATTTGTGTCATTTTTATTTTGAGTTTTAGTAATTTTGTTGTTATTGCATTTGTTTTTGGTATTGTTGTTGGTTATATTTTGTGTATTAGTTTTTTGTTGTTATTGTAGTTTGTATTGGTTTTAATTGGCACGTTAGTCTTTTTTGGTGGTTTGATTTCGACCTTGTATTACTTTGTCTGTGGTTGGTAGCAGTGGAGCAAGCCTGTTTTTGGTTTGGATGGCTGGGAAATGCTCCTGGTTATTGTCTTCCTTTCTAAGCCTTTATGATGCCTTTTTTCCTTGCCACCTGCCAGTCTCTGGGCCCTGCCTCGAGTCCTGGACCCTGGCTGACATGCTGGTACTGGTGATGGGGGGGTTGATGAGGTGTGCTATAGAGTTCCCTGTATTGAAGGGCATGTATTGTAGTCCAAGCACCCTCAAGTTTTTCTGCAAGATCTGTTATGGTGCAGCATGCATGGCAGTGTCCTGGTTGCTGTTTGTAAACCCTATTGTACAGTGCACCACAGTTTTCACAACTGACAGGGTCCATTTTCTTTTGTTTTGTTTTTGTTTTTTTTGTTTTAGTTGACAGGTAGTGCTGATTCCTGCTTCTTGGCAGGAAGTGTGGATGAAAAAGAAAACAGAACAGTGAGGGTTTTTTTTTTGTACCTTACAATCTCCTATCAGGTGTTGTGGGTGGCACTACATGCCTATAAAGCAAGAGCACTTGGAGGAGGGTGGGATTCGGGGGATGGTGGGTGGGCATATCCGACTGTTCCCTGTATGCTGTAGAAAACAATCAGGTAGCTGTTGAATAGACTAGCCTGGAGTCCTGCAAGTAAGAATGAATCTAGTTAATAGCTCAACTGTTCTGTCCTTTGGCTCAGAACAGCTCCATGGAGTCCCCGCTGGTTGCAGTAAAAACCCCTGCCTGTAGTCCATGCATTAAGCTCCCTGCTGCTGTGAGGGACAGGAGACTGATCCACTTGGCTGCAAGACAATACCCACCCTTCTCAAACACTGGGGTGCCCAGGGAACTGCTGCAACAGAAGCTGCCGACAAGAGTAGAAGCTGCCGATAAGATGGAACCTGGATGCATCTATGCTGCTGCAAGTTCCACTTGTAGCACTTCAGTCAGCAGACCTGCAGGCAAGAGTGTGGGAGAATATAAATCTCCTACTTGCGCTTCCCTCAGGTGAAGATCAGTGAAGCTCAACAGACAGTAAGGCTAGGGGCTGGACCGCACTTGGCATATGCCTCCTAGGGTTGCCCTTTGTGTCTGAGCAGTTGCTACTGGTTGTTTCTGGCTGGCAGCTTTCTATTAGCCGACCACTATTTCAGTAATGGTACAGCAGACAGTAAGGCTAGGGGCCGGACTGCTCTTGGTGTATGCCTCCTAGGGGTGCCCTTTGTGTCTGAGCTGTTGCTTCCAGCTGAGAGCTTTCTATTAGTCAACCACTACTTTAGTAGTGGTACAGCAGTATAAATGATGATTTACATACAGCAGTCAGGAATTCTGGGTAAGTGTTCCAACTGCTCATCATGCTGAGAAAGCAGCTGCTGGCTGGGTCTGAGCAGAGCGATCAAGGAGAGAAGTCATCTCAGCAGAGTTAGGAGCCGGGAAGGTGCACTCCAAGGGGGAATCAGTCAGGTAGAACTGCTGTCAAGGAATCCCTGCTTCTGCACCTGTCAGTGTCTGCCTTCCCACCATGATTGGTCTCTCTCCCAGTCAGTGAAGATCAACAGACAGTAAGGCTAGGGGCTGGATCACACTTGGTGTATGCCTCCTAGGGCTGCCCTTGGATCTCAATTTCTGGGAGATGACTGAGTCATCAAATGCAGGGCCTGCAGAGCCCAGTGGTCATCCAGCGCAACCGGGAGATTTTCCATTTTCTCCCCTGGGAGACGTGACATGCACGGACATCAAAATGTACATGCTGACATCTGCCATATTTCCCCCACCTCTTGTGGCTTGGACTGCTTATCCCTTAGCTTCTGCGGGGGGACAGTTGCACACCAAGATCTTCCCGCCTCCCCCCCCCAGAGGAGGAGAGTGGTCCGACAGATGCTCAATCCTCCTCCCCTTGGCCGGCCCTTTGACTCCTCGAGCTCACTTCTGAACCTGGGTTGTCAGCATCACATCACCACTGCACTGGCAGGCCGGCCCAGGAGAGGTACTGGTTGCATTAGTGAACCTGGGATGGGTGTGGGGGCAGCATTAGTGACCAACTTCCCCATAAGTTGGAAAGACTGGAGGAATTGCCATATCTTGTTCATGTCCTCCTAGTTCCTTATCGGGGGAGAGCAGCAGGTGTGTGTTTTTCTGTTTGGTTTTTCTTAGCTGATGCTGATGGTGCTGGCATATTTATAGCTTTTTTATTGAGTGTGTCATCTTTAGCATCGGGGCTCTCATTATCAGATGTTCTGTGCTCCATACTGGGATCCGAGAATGGGTGAGCAGCTTTTTCAGTCTCCGTTGGCTCAGATTGCAGCTTGCAGCATTTTAAGCCATCTTTGAATTTAGTGGCCACTGCACAATGAGAAGCCTGCCAATGTGTGCTTTCCGCCAACAATGGTAACCCCCTTCACGTTAGAGATTTTCGCAGCAGAGCTCTGAAGTGACACTGAAGCAGAATAGGGAACTGAAAAAGCTTCCTGAATTTAGTCATTTTGTGTTTTACAGGAGAAGTGTTTAGTCTGCATTTGACAGTAGCTTCAGATGGTATTCACTGTTTTCAAACCCTGTAAGCCCTAGGCTTAGAAGTCATGTCAATTTGACTGCAGACACCTTAGTTTTCTTAAATCTGGTTCTGGTTGTAATTGCAGTAAAAAATTTCTATCAAAATAACTCAAAAAAAGTTATTTTATGAAATTTTAATCAGTTTTAGTGGTTTCTAAACAAAACCAAGCAACTAAAACTGAACCATTATTTCTCTGGTTCCTAGAAAAGATTGGAAACCAGATAAAAAACACAATTTATGCAAAGAATAAATGTAAGCTAACTGACCCAGGGTATCACAAAATTAACTTAGAATTACAACACTTAAACTGTATGAAACAATAAACTTAGTGTCATCAAAGCATGGGTCAGGAAGCTGAAGAAAACCAGGAGCAGTTATAATATTTTGCAAGTAGCTTTTTATTATTCTCAATGACAATAGCATAAAATTAAAAACAAAAACATTTGCACAATGTTTTTTTTAACATAGGCAGAACAAACAAAGACAACAAAAGTCTTTCATCTGAGGGCATCTCTAATTGTAAATTTCAGTCTCTCTTCTCTAACAAACATTGCTGCTGTTTTTATAAGAAGTCTTTTCCCGGCAATTAATTTCTATATCTTGATCTCATTAAAGAATATCTTGTTTCTCACAAAATGTATCAGAACTTATTCAATTTCTTTGCAGCTGCAACAAAATAGTGTCCCAGAACTCATCTCCTGTTGTCAGCTCTGCAGAAGAGCTTGTGCTGCATTCTTAAGGTTAACCCCCTAAGCTCCAAATAGCTTTTTGCAATCATTTCAGTGATGTAACTATATACACTGGCAAACAAAGGGATCATAGTTTAATATACAAGCAGGAAGAAAAGACAAAAACAGCAAGTGAAGGCAGAGAGGTAGCGGGAAGGGGAGAATTGCAAGACCATCTGAGTGATCAGTTCCTAAGTCTCACAAGAAAGTTGAATTGTGCAATCAGACAGAAGAGATGGATAAGAAGAGAACAGAACAGATCCTAGCCTTAAACTCTTTCTGCATAACAAATGGGACAGGGTCTTATTCAACCCTATCACATACCCCTCTCTTCATGAGAGAACCTGTTTAAAATAAAAAAAACAGGTTTCCAAAACTTTCTTTTAATACTTTGTCCCCCCAATAGTTTTTCCGCCAAGGCACAAAGGGGGCAGGACCTTCATCCCTGCTTAACACTGCCTCTGCCTGCTATCCCCAAGAACCCCCATGGATTACCCCCCCCATGGTGGGGCCAGGATAGAAGAAACCCCCTCCCCGGATCACAATCCAAATCCGAGGAGGCCGTTGGCACTGCGCTGGTGAAGCAGGGTCAGGGATCTCATTGAGACCCCGTCTGCCATTTTCCACTTTTCTTTTGCCCCTTCTGGCTCCAAGGCATTGCGCACGCATGTGGGGACATGCGCATGCCACACCGGATGGCTTCTTTCCTCCCTAGCTTGCATCATCCCCCAGCCCTTACTAAAGAGTTAGTAACAAGTGGAATGATATGCCCTCCCCCCGAGAGAGGAGAACAGTCCTCCAGATGCTCCATCCTCTCTTGTCCCTGCCAACTTCCAATGGCCCTGGCTCGTTCCTGAACCTGGGTCACCAGTGTGGCACGAGGTGTGGCATTCCAGTGCCTCAACCCTATGTGCCACTGGGCCAACTCTTTAATTCTTTCTAACATTACTTCATAACCTTTACAGTTCTGCACATAGGCAGTATTCTTTTTTTCTAAACAACCAGTACAGCAAACCATTTATTAAGTTTAAACTCATACTTTTTTCCAACCTTCAGAATTCTCAATTCCTGATCCATATTTTGACAGAAAATCAATTCTGACATTCTCTTTTCCAAATCTGTGCATCACTTTGAATTTAAAAGGCTGTAGTCCCAGGTACCACCTTGTGATTCTAGAATTTTATCCTCCAGTTGATCAAGCCAACAGAGAGGATTGTGATCTGTTATAAGTACAAAGTTAGTTCCAAGCAAATAAATGTTAAGGGACTCCATGGTTCACTTTGCTGCAAGGCATTTCTTTGCAAAGGTTGAGTACCTCTTCTCTCTGTCATGCAATTTCCTACTGATATATAGAATGGGATGTTTCTCCCCATCTATATTCTGACTCAAGACTGCTCCTATGTCTACTTCTGATGCATCTTCCTGTAACAAAAATTGTTTCTAAAAGTCTGGGCTTCTTAAAACACTGGCTGAACATAACGCAGCCTTAATGGCCTGAAACGCTCCATCACACTCTGGGGACCATTTCACATTATTTGGGTACTATATTTTCATGAGTTCGGTGAGGAGAGAAGATAACTGGGCAAAGTTGGGAATTAATCTCCAATAGTAACCAGCCAGGCCTAAAAATGTCTGGTTAACTGGTTTGGAGAGTTACTTCCTGTTTGAACCTTAAGGAAAACCTGTCAAGAATTTTCTACCAAATTAAAGTTTTGGACTTTGAATTTAGCAAGCCGTGTTTGACCTATTTTCAACTGGGAGTGCAGTGAGTTTATTGGATGTTTGTTATAATTGTTAAAGACTTGCAATCTCTTCACTGCACCTGACTCCATTGATGAGCACACGGTAATTTTGTGGTTTCTTAAAAATGTCTTGACATGTTTCTTTGTTGTAGGGACACGACATTTAGCTGCAGCTTCTGTCTTAGAAATCTCTGGATTTACTTCTACATTTCCCAAAATATAATACAAATATCTGGTTTCCTGAATGCCCAATGCACATTTGGTAGGATTAATGGTCAGACCTGCCTTTTTGATAGATTGAATAACTGCTCATAGGTTTTCCAGGTGGTTTTCCCAGTCTGGACTGTACACCACAACATCAATCAGATAAGCAGCACAATAACCAGAATGAGTAGCTAAAACTACATCCATGTACCGCTGGAACATAGTGGGCATGCCATGTAAACCAAATGCCATGGTGGTGAACTGATAGAATCCAACAGAGGTGTCAAATGCTATTGTGTCTCTAGATTATTTAGCTAGGGGAATTTGCCAGTGACCCTTGGTGAGATCGAGGGTGTGACGCTCTGCCTATCTACTTGTTATTATATTGTATCATATTTGTGATATAAATATATATTTCTTTGAAATTCTGCTGGGAAAATATGGCAGCCAGCAAGGTACCCGAGGATATTAGGTTTTTGAAAATGTACTGGCCTGCTGGTTACCTCTGGCTTGAAAAAAAAACTTGTCTTCTAGGGACTGTAAGGACACCAAGTTATAACACACTGTAAACCATCAATTTACTTTGAAGTCCAGGAACAAGGATGCCTTTTATGACATCTGAGGAAGCAACAACTTCTAACAGATACCTGTTACATTTCTCACAACTAGGAGAAAATAGCTGTCAGGATGTGTTTCTGAAGATCAAAGGGACATGCTCTGATAGGAAAGAGACTGTTATAATTTAATATTGCTATCTTTGCAGATTTCAAGCAAGCAGTAAAAAGATCACTTTTTTGGATATACTTGGTCATGTTACAAATTAATTACAAGACTAACAGTGACCTCATAAGCTGTGACCTCACAAGATTGGAGGGATATTTTGGCTCCTATTATCAATCTAGCTGAAATGAGTGAAATCTTCTTCTATCTCTGGACTCCTAAGAGAACATATACTGTGTTCTGGACTGAAAGGCACTCATGTCAAGAATAGGTAACACCCAACTGAAAACTGAGTTAGAACTCTAAATTCAAGTACACTGTATTTTGCTTCTGTAATTTCCATTTCTTTTGAACTGTAAACATTTATATATATATATGTCCTATGTTTTGCATGTATTTACTATTTTTTTTTAATTTTAGTGAACATTTTAGTTTCCTTAATTCTGCCTGAGTCTTTTCTTATTCTGCATGTGAATGCTGACTCAGTTTTGTTAATTCTGACATAACCGTTAAAGGACTTATAGTGTGTTACCAGTTTGCAAGGTAAAAAAAAAATACCTAGTGCAGCATGAGAGGGGTGCTGCACTTCTGAGGTGCCATCTTTCGGATGAGATGTTAAACCAAGGTTCCATCTGCCTGGATTGGTGGTAGTTTAGGTGGATGTTAAAGATCCCATGGCACTTATCGAAAAGAGTAGTGGAATTTTCCCGGTGTCCTGGCCCAATGTCTCTCACTCACTAACAATACCACCAATAGCTTAATCTGGTTCAAGTTCAGTTGCTTACCATCTGTATCCCCCTCCCCCAGTCACCCCTGAAAAAGGGACTTCTAGGCCCAGTGGGCTTACCGGGTCAACAAAATTCAACAAACAAACACACCTATGTCTCAACTGAGTCAAAAAAGGGAGAATTGTGAACCAGGCTGGGTGCCTGCTGGGTTATGTATTGCACTGCATTTCCCTGAAGAGGGAGTGATATTTGATCCTGTTAACTGGGTGTGCTAGCAAAAAAAGGTTCATATTTGACCTCAAGACTCGAGACTAGTAGGTGTTTGGACCAAAAAGAGGCAGGAGGGTTACCCTGTTTGTCTCCTGTTCACATATTGCACTTCAGTGTTTGGCACTGTGGGAGCAGAGGGCCTGACCTACAGAGTGCGTTTGTGACAGAGGGTACTGATATAGTTGGTATTTCCCAATCTGTCCACCAAATCATCTTTCCTGGGCATAAGATAACTGTCAAATTTGGACTCTTGAGTACATTTTCCAAATCAACAGGACTCCAGGGCATCTGCTCTCTACAGCAGAGAAAATGAATCTGACCAGTAATGGGAGCATTCCAATAGTACAGGGTCTTTCACCAAAGAATACTGGATTCTGAACCGAGAATGGGTCAGGAGGAAGTCCAGCATAGGTGACAAAGAACAAGTGAAGGAGCCAAGGGAGTCTGCCTGGACCACAAATTAAAGTCCATCCACTTCAGAGAATAGTTGTGCCTTGTGGAAGATTTCCTGTTCACCAGCAGAACAGCTGATACTTCAGCTAAAACTCCAAACTAGGAGATCTCTATGTCCTCAGAAGCCAGGTACATAGCCACAGGGAGAGATGCTAAACTGGACATAGTAGCTATTAATGAGACATGGTGCACCAGTAACCAGACTTGGGAGACTTCAGTACCCAGCTATGTACTGTTAAGAAGAGGCTGAGGAGCAAAAAAAGGGGGGGCTGGCTCTTAATATCTATGAAAATATAAAAGCTACAGAAATTCAGAATACACATAAGGAGCCAGAACTGTGTGTCACCCTGGAAACAGGAACTGGGACAGCCATATGTACTGGTGTTGTCTTCAGGCCTCCAGACTGGGGGGAGGACATAGACACATTACTGTTAAAAGATATACAAAACACGACAGCTAAAGGGGAGGTTCTGATAATGGAAGACTTCAACAGGCCAGATACAGATTGGTCAATACCAGCAGGATCATCCACCAGAACTAGACACATAGTGGATTCTCTGCAGGGGGAGGGCCTCAAACAGATCTATGACTGGTCGTCGACACAATGTTTGTTGAACAACCAGACATCGACTGCATTTTGCGGTCGGCAGACTTGTTCTCATGGAGCAATATGTTATTTTAGGGAGGCTTCACCCCACAAGCCCCCCACACACCCCCATTAAATATAATCAACTCTGAGTCAGAGCTGATTGGGGGGGTGCAAGACCCCTGAAAGACAGTGCCAGGTTCCAGATCCAACACTACAGTGACCTGGCGCTGTAGTATCAGTCGAAATAGATGCTTCACTGTCGGGTGGGCATATGGCCTCAAACAACTGGTACAACAACCCCCAAGAGACAGGACTATCCTAGATCTAGTACTGACTAACAGGGAAAGGATCACAGATCTCCAGGTAGAAGGTCACCTGGAAGCAAGTGACCATCAAATGGTATGGTTCAATTTGGCCACTAGAACTAAATCATCCCATTCCAAGGCAAAAATATGGGACTTCAGAGGAGCTGACTTCAATAAAATGGCCAACAGACTTAAGCTAGCCCTGTCAAGAAGAACTACAGTTGAGGAGGTACAGGCAAAGTGGGCAAGCATTAAGAATGTAATACTTGAAGTAACATCCCACTGTGTTAGGGAGAAAAGCAAGAGCAAAATAAGGAGGAAACCACTTTGGTTCTCAAAAACAGTAGCAGAAAAGATCAGAGCAAAAAATGCTGACCATCAGGAAATACAAGGTAACGCAGTGGGATAAAGATAGGGAGGCATACCAAACTTCCCTGAGGGATGCAGGAAAGGCAGTAAGGTAGGCAAAGGCCCAAACTGAGGAAACACTAGCATGAATAGTAAAAGAAACAGACTTTCTGTAGATACATTAGTGAAAGAGAAAGTCCAGAGGGGGTCTTGCTAAGATCAAAGGGGATAAGGGTGTGTGTGTGTGTGGAGGAGGACCAAGGAAAAGCATCTATCCTAAATAGATACTTCTGCTCAGTATTTACTGAGGAGAAGGTAGGGCAGGGCCCACAGCTCAGCACCATGGACACAGAGTAGTGGGGAGGGAGGTGTGCTCAAGTCCCTTCACAAAAGAAAGGGTCCTACAAGAGCTCACTATCCTCAGGGTGGACAAGGCAATAGGACCTGATGGCATACATCCCAGGGTACTAAAGCAGCTAAGGGTGGAACTAGCAGAGCCATTAGCAAAACTGTTTAGTGAGTCTCTGTGCACAGGAGAGGTCCCAGAAGACTGGAGAAGGGCTCATGTGATCTCGCTCCACAAGAGTGGTAGCAGGGAGGAGGCAGGGAACTACAGACCAGTCAGTCTTACCTCAGTAGTGGGCAAGATTATGGAGGCACTCCTTAAGGTAAGGATAGTGCAACACCTGGAATCCATAGGAGCACAGGATCCAAGACAGCATGAGTTTACAACAGGAAGGTCCTGTCAAACTAATCTCATAGATTTCTTTGACTGGGTAACCAGAGTGGTGGACCAAGGGGGTGCAGTTGATGTCACCTACCTTGACTTCAGCTAAGCTTTTAATACTGTTTCACATAGAAGATTGATTAATAAGCTGGGTAGGCTCAGGGTGGGTCATAAGTTGGTCAACTGGGTGGCAAACTGGTTTGTGGGCTGAAAACAGAGAGTGGTGGTAAATGGTATACTGTCAGAAGAGATGCAAGTCACAAGTGGGGTACCTCAGGGATCAGTCATGGGGCCAGTCCTCTTCAATATCTTCATCAGTGACATTAAAGAAGGACTAGAGGGTAAGGTTTGTCTGTTTGCAGATGACACCAAGATCTGAAACAGAATAGATGATCCAGGTGGGGTGAGCAGAATGAGGAGAGATCTCGATAAACTGACAAAATGGTCGGAAGAGTGATAACTGGGGTTTAACACAAAGAAGTGCAAGATCATGGCATGCAGACAGGGACGAGAAACCTTGAAGTCACCTATAGGTTGGAAGGGGAATTGCTGGCAATCACAAGGAAAGAAAGAGACTTGGGCATCATTTTCACAGATGTCCTGAAATCATTCAAGCAGACCACTAAAGCAGTAGGTAAGGCTAGAGGGATGTTGGGGTGTATTAATAGGGGTATCACAAGTCGTAAGAGGGGGGTAATAATTCCTCTTTACAAGACACTGGTAAAGGCCCATCTGAGGTACTGCATGCAGTACTGAAGGCCGCACCTGCACAAGGACATTAACAAAATGGAGGCAGTTCAGAGAAGGGCAACCAAAATGGTGCAGGGACTGCATCAGACAACATATGAGGACAGATTAACGGAGCTCAATATGAATACCGTAGAGCAAAGTAGAAAGAGAGGTGATATGATCAAAACATTCAAACATCTTAAAAGCATTAACAAGGTGAAAGAGTCTAACATGTTTCAGTATAAAAAAATATCAGGACAAGAGGACACAGCATGAGATTAGAGGGAGGCCGACTAATGGGTAATGTGAGGAGTTCTTTTTCACAGATAGGGTGGTGGATGCATGGAATGGCCTACCTCAGGAAGTGGTGAATATTAATACAGTGCAAGGCTTCAAACAGGCATGGGATAGGCATAAGGGAGCAATACAGATGAATATGAATAGACAGGTCATTGACAGAGTAAGGGACTATGGCACATTCATAAGGTAGAACAAATGGGCAGACTGGATGGGCCTTGCGGTCCTTATCTGCCATCAACTTCTATGTTTCTATGTTTCTAGGTCTGGATGCAGCGTTGTGCCATTATTCTTAGCCAGGAGCCCTGGTCAAAGTGGTAACAAAAAAGGAGCCTCAACTGCCAAATCCCACAGTGACCAGATCTGTCGGGGCCACAGCAGGGTCACCAGGATCATGCTGACTGGTTCCTGCTTGAGCTTGCTCAGGACGTTCCGTATTAGAGGGAGAGCAGTAAAGGCACAGAAGAAGCTCCCTTTCCAGCAGTGATAATGCTAGTTACTAAAACATTCCATGCCCTGGAGTGAGACTGCAAAAAGTGGCATTTTTGCACCGTGCTGGGATGCAACAATGTCCAAATCTGGACTGTCTCACACGTCGAACAGCAGTTCGGCCACAGTCCATGTCTTGACTCATCTCCCAGTCATAGATCTGTACTATAGACTAATTGAGACTGCCTATCAGGATACTGAAGGCCCTGTGGATGTGACCCGCAGAATGAGGTGACCCTCACAGGCCACTGCCCAGTCCCACATGACCCAGTGATGAAGTGGCATTAGCCTCGAAGCACTAAGTTGCTAGTTCATTTCTTACTCTCACTACTGTATGCCAGACAACTTAGATTAAATTTTGAATCTCAGTAGATCTGTCAAACTTGTTTTGCTTGCATCTCTTGCTGTCAACCTCTGCACTTCCTTAGAGTTAATTACTTAAGTTCCCTTTTCACTTTCTAGTGTTCTAGAATCCATTGTTAGATGTCCTATTAGTATCATGTACTATATTTCATTTGCTGAGTTTCTCCTGCCTGCAACTGTCTCAATTGTTGGTTGAATTGTAAACTACCTTGAAAATGAGTTATCTCAATGGTGCTATCCTGGATAAATAAAAACTGATTGACTGACTTGTGGGGTGCTTTTCTTCTGTTGCCCCACTCCTACATCCTCACTACCTCCCTGCAAAGAGGGTATGATGGTGTGCCCTTGTTTATTCAAGTAACAGACCATGCTCCAATTGTTGACTGGACCAAGAGTGAAACACCCTGAACCTGAGAAGCCAGGGCACAGATACAGTACAGTGCCATCTATATTTCTAGCACGTTTATGTACGTTTGTTCGAGCAGCAACTAGGGCTCCTGGGTCTGGGTGATCGCCCAAGTGGGCACCCTATCCCATGTTGGAAGCTTCCATAATGAAGACCACCCTAGACTGAGGGTGCAGAAAAGGAGCAGCCATGAGCAGGCAGTCCCTGCCCTGCTATTATAGCAGGGTATCCCATTAAGTACAGTCAGCTGAAATCAAATGGTATAGAGGTTGAAAGGCCTGTGACCACTGTGTTTGCAGCAACCACTGAGGAGTCCTGGTCAATTTCATTGCAGGTGCAACAAAACAAATATGGTGTCCCAGAACTAACCTCCTGTTGACAACTCTACAAAAGAGTTTGTCGCAAATCAGAAGTAGAAGGAGTTGTGGCTGATTGCCCCCTTTACCCCATCCTTCGGGACCTTAAAGGGTGCCCCCGTTGCCCCCGTTAACTTCTGTTGCTGATTCTTGTACAGAGCACCAACCCTGACTACAGGAAGGGAATGGGCAGGAGTCTCACTGAAAGGAGCCCCTAGCAGAGACTTTCTGAGGGTAGTTCAGTGCCATGGACCTGATAGCCTTCGCTGACTTCCATGAGGTTTCCTTATCAGTCACAATGGCTTAATACCTGGAACCAAATAACTTGTGACCTTTAACGAATACATTCAGCACATCTAGGAAAACCCTGAAACTTAATGCAGGAATGTCTATGCAGACAATTATCAGAAACATCTAAGGCATCATACATACAGCCAGCTTCAGAGCCCTAGTAAACACTTCAGGACTTCTTATGAGGTCCGTCAGAAAAACTGCTGACAATGCAGCCCAGATCTTTCCAGATATGATTCTGATATCTGACCAGGTACACCTAGTAGATGGCAATACCCAGACCTAGCAATGCTGAGGTGAAGGTGTGTTTGTCCAAGCTATTCAATTTTCAGAATTCCTTATCAGGAAGTCATGTGCCCACCACAGAGGGGCCTGTGATTTGTCAGGCAGTTGAGTCTTACAAATACCTGGGAGTTTGGCTTTATCCCAAGTTGGACTTCTCCCTACACCTGGATGCCATACACAATAAACTGCATCCAAAACTAGGAATGCTTTACAGGCATAATGAAAGTCTCTCCCCTCCTATTAGGAGGGAATTCATTTCCAAACTCATCCTCCCTTCATTTGATTATCTGGATGTGGTCTATAGTTCAGCTCCACAATCCTCCCTCACCAAGTTAGACTGACTGTTTCATGCCTTCTGTCGCTTTACCTCTAAACTGCCATTTCGTACTCACCACTGCCTCCTCTATCAAGCTTTCTCCATGCCTCCTCTCGCTGACCATCATCTGGCGCATTACGCAGACTTTGTTGCCAAATACTGGTTCAACAAACTTCCCTCCTACCTCTCCTCCCTATTAACCCCTGCCCCTAGCACTGGCTACTCCATGCACTCACATGACCACCGCTCCTTTGCCCTGGGACTCCCCGGACCCACGCTGGGCAACAAGCCTTTGCCCATCGGCTTCCTACCCTCTGGAATTCTCTTTCCCACACTGTACATAGCAAGCTCACTGCACTATCCATCAAACAACACCTCCTCCTTGTCTAGGTACAATGGTCCACTCCCTCCATCAATCATGCCAACTCCAGCTCTTTTTTCCTCTTCTTCTTCCTCTTCTTCTTCTTAGTCTTCTGTCCTCCATAAGCTACTGAATCTCCCCTGTAGTCACCACTGTATACAATACAGGCTGTACACTCTTGGGAACTCTCATCAGCACCTAATACCTAGTCCTATTATATTAGCTCAGGTGTTGCTACTCCTATTAGTTAATTGTACTTATTGCTGTTCCTTGTATTTAAATTGTATATTGCCAGACCCAATCTTCGGATACTGCAGTTACTTCTGACTGTATTCCTGTATATTTCTGATCATGTAAATATGCATTGTAATTTATACATATGTGATGTTTCCTTACCCCCTGCCCTGGGTCACACCTGGAATCGAGCCTTGGCTCAGTGTGCCTTTTCCAGTCATCAGCTTTAAATAAATAAATAAATAGTGTGCAGTCATGACTACCACAGAGTCTGTGTCACACTGAGTGAAAAATACATTTTTGTCTTCCTAAAAACAGCTGGCAGCATACTAAGCAGTCAGGCAGTTAAGGTGGCATCCTCCAGGATAGTACAAATAGGAAGAATGACCACTGAGAAGGTTCTCACAACTTTTGAAAATCACAGAGGATTTTTCTCTAAGAATCCTCATCCTCCAGTGAGAAATTAGAAGTTTTCTGAATCTGCTGCATCCAAGCCTTAAAGGTAGGATCCACAGCAGGAGAATGAGGCCTGTGTAAGACAGTGCCCTCTCTGCCTGAGGAGACAGCAGAACCAGTGGAGTTTTCCTGCCTCAGAACGTAGAACAGTTCAAGTTCCTCCTCCCCCAATGTCCCTCCTCTTCCAGTAAGTTAGGATTAAACTCCTCCTCATCCTCCTGTTTGAGATGCAGAGGCTGAGGAGTCACAGACCTGTGAGGAGGAAAAGTCTGAGGAGGAACTACAAGCTCAGCGGATGTCACTGAGGAGTGGCCTAGTCCATCGATGGCAGAATTGTTGGCAATAGTCTCCTTCTAAACTAACAGAACTCTGCAAGTATAGCATCAGGACTGTCAATAAAGGCCTCTGATGATATTCATCATTGCTGACAGGCCAATCCCTGTTAGCAAAGCTCAAAAGATGCCAAGCCATTAGCTGGATAGGGTTCTGGCTTTTTAAGAACTGAACCCGCTTGTTTTACCAGCAGACTAACCCCGAAGACTTACAATCCTTTTAGAAAGCAGATGTATGGATCACTGACACATGCAGGGAAATATGTCTAACTCCCCAACTATTAGTGGTTCAACTCTCACCGTCTCTGGTGACTCTCTGCCGACAAAGACAAACCAAACTAGGTGATGCTTTAGTTGGCAACCGCGCTGTCGATTTACACAGTGATTATGACATACCCCATTTCACCATCAGTGACTTCAGTGTTTATGGTTTCTACAGTTTGTCAAACACTGCAGTATCTTTGTCCATTTTCTCCAAAAGATGCTTCAAAGTCTTACACCTGTGTCGCCAGGTGGCTTGGTTAAACCCACAATAAATCATGCAGTTTTCACATCATGGAACAGGCCAGCAAATGGCACCTCATGGGTGTTTTCTCTGTAGATCATCTTTCTGCAGAGACAGTGGCGAAATAGTGCTTTACTCGTGGATGACATGCATTGACAGTCACTGCTCCCAAAGGAATGGCTGCCAGAGACAAATACATTCAAATCAGTATAAACGTGACAATAAAAAACAGCTTCCACTGGTCCACATTTCATTCTCTTGTTTGCAGAAGATTAAAAAACTGAAGCAGATGGGGCTAGTCAGATTATATAGGTGACACTGTGTGCCACTGATATGCACATAGGCGAGTCATGGGTGACCATGTTATTGCAAAAGCTTCCTGTGAGGTTCCGATGCCAAGCTTGCAGTCCAATGTATTATGGCTCGCTGGAGAAATCCTCAAAGATATATACATTATCCATATATCATACATACTTACATACATACATAGTTTAAGGGGAAAGATGATCATTGATTCATTGAGATTCTCCCTCCCACCAGCAAAGTAGGAATACCCTATCACACAGTTTTCTTCAAAAAAGTTACAGTCAAGAGTAAAGCATCGTTGCAAAAAAGTTTAAAAGCACTGCAGCATTAGCAGAATGCAGTACAATGTTTTGTGTTTTAGATTTCAAAATGTTTCCTTAGGCTGCTGGAAGATTTAGAACGCATAGGTTTTTAGGACAAGATATCTTGTCAGTGGCAGCCTAAGGGTTAACATAACAATCTAAATTAAGTATAAAGAAAGTACAGTCAGGCAAGAATTTACCACAACAAGAGATCTTTGAGAGGAGCTCTTGCAGCAGGCAACACCAGTAGGACTGAAGCTGACAGGTGCCAGGACCACATGGAACACTTCTAACTAGCAGTCTGTCACGGGGGACTGGGCACACGGATGTCCGCCTATCCTATAAGAGGGGCGGTCTCCCCGACCCTCCTCCATTCTCCCAATGGAGACCCTGGCGGATGAAGAAAATAGGAGAACCAATGCGGTTCCTCAGAGCCAAGGAAGACCAGAATAGCTGCAAAGGAAAAGAAGCAATCAAGGGGAAGGAGGGAGGGAAGGCAGCACCTGTTTCAAGAGCTCCTCTCAAAGATCTACTGTTATGGTAAGTTCTTACATAACTGTACTACTATCTTACTTTGAGGGGGCTCTTGCAGCAGGCAACACTGGTAGGACCAGAAGGGGTACATGACAACTCGCTCCCATCAATTCGCTCCCGCTAAATACGCTCCCGACAATTCATTCCCTTTCAAACTCGCTTTCTTGCAAACCCGCTCCCGTCAATACGCTCCCACATTGCATTCATGAGAGAAAATAGCACAACACATAGGAAAGGTGTACATGATCCATAATTGATTCCCCATTCTATCAAAACAATGATACATGAACAAATAATAAAAATAACACAATCATGTAACTAGCCAGATACCTTAATATCTGATGCCGATGCCTTTTTTCAGACTGCACTAGGATCATAGAGTACGCCCCAAGCTGCTGGCACATCCACCACTACAGCATCACTTTAAGCTGACTACTCTCTCTGGCTCGCGTTGTGTGTATTTTGTGAGTATTTTACTCTGTGCCTTACAATCTGGGGACTCTACATTGCCATCCCAGTTAAGTTCTATACTAAGTGACCACTGTAATCTGCTGTTTAAATTCGGTTGTGGGGGGGGGGATCTTTGACACTCGCAGGGACCACTCTCCACATTCTGAGGCTAACATATATGAGGTAACCCAGTTCCTTTTAAGTCCAGGGCTTACTATGTTCACTGCACTATACAGGGGTACAGACTACCATACTTAACCTACATGACTCTAAATGTACGCTCCCGTATGCGGGGCAGGTATCATGAGGCAGGTTGTCATGGGAGCCGGGATGACGTGGGGTGAATTGTCGGAGCGATGAAGGGAGCTAATTGTCGGAGTGGAATTGCCATGCTCCACCAGAACTGACCGCGAGTAGGTCGGGAAGAGGCAAACAGGCAGTTACCAGCTCTTCGTGAAAGAATGCCCTGAAGAACAGCTAGTTCGAAGTTAGCTCTGCAACTGGAAGCAATGTTCAGACTGTAGTGTGTCAGATACAGGTGTGAACTTAACTCCAAGTAACAGCTGCACAGATCTCCGCAGCAGACACATTCCTGAAACAGGTGGAAGAGGCAGCCTTACCTCCGGTGGAGTGACCCTTAACCGTCGAAGGCAAAGGTTTGCCGTACTTACGGTAACAGAAAACAATACAATTTGCCAACCATTTCGATAAACACTCTTTCGAAACAGGTGCCCCTTCTCTCTTTGGGGCAAGGGAAACAAATAACTGATCATTCTTACATACAGGTTGGGTGCAGTTGGTGTAACAACAGAGCACCCTATGAACATTCAGAGTAAGCATAAAGGCCTCCCCCATTTAGAATACTCTGAGAAATAAACAGGCAGGTGGATGGATTGGTTTAACATAAACTCAGACACCACCTTAGGCAGAAACTTAAGATTTGTACGCAAAGACACCCTGTCTTTCTGAAAAAACAAACAAAGCTCTTTACACATCAGGGCTTGGAACTCAGAAATACTCTAAGCAGAAGTAACAGCAACTAAAAACAACCCTTTCCATGACAAAAAGTGTAGCTCATAGCTTGCAACTTGTGGTGGCTCAAAGAGAGGTAAACTGAGCTTTTCCAACATGAAAAGAAGGTCCCACAGCAAGACAGGGTCCTGAATGGGAGGTTTCATCAATCACTCTATCTTTATTTTACCAGGAGAAATACTCCATTGAGAGCACTCATTTACAAGGTTGTCCTGGGTATACAGGTACTAAAAAGGAAAAAGAAAAACAGAATAACAATTCACAGCAACTGCAAGACAAAGACATGGTAAAACATTACAATTCATGATAACAGTGATATACATCATGAGAGTACAGGTGAATTTCATGACATCGGTGAATCGGTGACTTTCATTGAGCATAAATGGCTGTAAAAGATGAGACAACATTGAGAGTCAGCGAGAACGGTACAGGCAAAAGCCATTACAGCAAATGGGTAAGTGCCATGAGACTCTGTGACAAATTAGGAATAGTCAGATGGGTCTTTAAGTGCTCTAGAGTCAGAAGGGAGAGAGGGGAATAGGCTAGAGGTGGCTTAAGTCAAGGTAGTCGGAGGAGAAAGCAATGTTAGGAGAAGTATCTACAACTTTCTTTGTAGGAGTGGTTCATCAGATCTTGAAGGTGAACATCCCTATTAAGTTCTGGAGTTGTTGGGTGCCCTGTACTTTGTTCCAGATAGATGGGAGGGCATGGCTGATGGAGGAAGTGCCATAGCGAGTTCTGACTCTAAGAATGTCGAGCTGGAGGTATGAATATTTTCTGAGTAAGTCACTTCAGAAAGGTAATGAGGTCTGAGATGTATTTAGGGAGTTTGTTAGTAAGAGCTCTATGGGTCCAGAGAGTGGCATTTTGTAATCTTCTAACTTTCAGTGACTGCCACCCAACCTGGGCATACAGATCACAGTAATGGGTATTGTAAGGGGCACTGGTTATGAATCGAATGGCCCTATGGTAAAGGGTATCCAATTTAGCCAGGGAAGTCAAGGGGCAATGTCCGTATAAGAAGTCAGTGTAGTCTAATAGAGGTAGGAAAGCTGCCTGAACCAGACTTGTTTTGACATCATGGTTGAGGAGGTGTTTAATTCCAAAGAAGATGCCTGATCATTGCCTGAGTTTTTTAGTTAGCTTGGATAGATGAATGGAGAAGGATAACTTGCAGTTGAGCCAGAAACCCAGGTTTTTGAACTTGTCCACTGTTTCACGTAGTTTCCCCAACAGGGTACATATCTGAGAATTATGAGTAGCAGGGGGACATTTGTTGAATGGGAGTGGGGAGATAGGAGCATCGTTTTAGTTTTTTTAGCATTAAGAAGTAATTTCAGGAGCCGGAGGTTGTATTGGAGGATGTCGAAGTCTTGTTGAAGGTCCTTACATGCCAGTTCGAGGGAGGGTCTGGCAACATAGAGCACCATGTCATCCACGAATAAGTGGACACTGGCCAGATTGAGTTTTGAGTTAATGTCATTGATGTATAGGGCAAATAGTACAGGACTGAACATTAAGGGACACCTCTTAACAAGGATTTTGGAGGGGTGGGGTGGTGGTGCCCTGGGCTTTTACGTGCTGCTGTCTGCCAATAAGGTAACTGTTAAACCATTTTAGTAATGTATCATCGAGCCCGGTGTTGTGTAATATGCATAGGAGTATGTTGTGATCAACCATATCGAATGCCTTATTAAGATCCAGGAATAAGTCACAGACATGTTTTTTACTGTCCAGTGTGACTTGCCAGTGATTTGTTACTTTTGCCAGGGCAGAAACAGTACTGTGACTGGGTCTAGTGCCAGACTGAAGTGGGTTGAGGATGTAATGGGATTTGAAGAATTGTCTTAATTAGGTATTCACTGCTTTCTCTAGGAGTTTCGATAGGATTGGGAGCAAGGATGTGGGCCGGTAATCATTTAGATCACTCATACCGCCTGATTTAAAAAGTGGAATGACGTGCAATCTTCCATTGATGTGGAAGGACTCCTTGAGAGAGGGACAGATTAAAAAGATGTGTAATGGGTGCTGTCAATAGATGGAAATGGGGAAAGTGTTGAATGCTAACCCTGCAGTTGCAAAATGATTATTTAGCTGTGTTAGTATGTCTAGTTCATTGGTAAAGGTATTGTTGTTGTGGGTAATTTTAGTCGGTAGGGAGGAAGCATGGCTAGAACCTTCAATGGCCTTCAAGGATTGCCAGAACTTGGCAGGGTTGTGTCTGGAGGAGTCTAATGCTGACTGAAAGTAGTTAGCTTTTGCGGCCCTTATGAGCTTAGTGCAGAGATTTCTAGATGCCCTAAGAAGTGCCCAATCAGCAGACAGCTTGGATGTGTGTGCCTTCTTCCACAG
The DNA here is from genome assembly GCA_016271365.2 of Neoceratodus forsteri. Classification (NCBI taxonomy): domain Eukaryota; kingdom Metazoa; phylum Chordata; order Ceratodontiformes; family Ceratodontidae; genus Neoceratodus; species Neoceratodus forsteri. Next base: position 256,251,073 of record CM057451.1, on the reverse strand, counting down.
AATGTCTCTGTTACGGATCACAGATTTGAGTGATGGGGAAAACCAAGGGCAGGTTCCCTTGCTAGACCTAAGTTTAACCTGAGGGGCATGCTTATTAACAGTTGCCAAGACAATGCTCTGAAATAATGTACAGGCCTGGGATACGGAAGGAGTGAGATAAAATTCCTGCCATCTTATTATGGCCAGATCAGCTAAGAAGGCTGCGGGTTTGAATTCTCGAAAACTCCTTTTGAATGTAAATTTAGGTGAAGGGGTAACCTTGGGGTGGACTTCACACAAGCTATTGCACCATGATCACTTATATCATTATAGAAGACCCCTGAATATGCAAATTTATGGGGCTTATGTACTAGGATGATGTCTAGGAGGAAACTGTTAGAGTTTTTTTTTTTGCATTTAGCCTAGTAGGTTCCAGAACCAACTAAGTAAGGCCATAGGTGTTACAAATGTTCTTAAGAGGTTTGGAGCAGGAAGACAGCCAGTTGAGGTTAAGGTCACCTAGGATGACCACCTCGGAGTTTGCAGCATCCATCAATTTGCATAGGTGGGATAGAATTTTGAGGCCCCCTGAGGGAGGTCTATAACAGCCTATTATGAGGATAGTTTCTTCCAAAGGCAGGATCAGTTTAAGCGACAAGCTTTCAAACCCCTTACAAACTGCATAAGATTCAATACACAAAATGGAAAATTGGTCCAACACATAAATTGCGACTCCCCCATCTCTGGTACCTCTATCTAATCTGAAGATATTATAAGAGGGTATATTAATGGCACTGTCAGGAGTAGAACCTTTCAATCAGGTTTCTGTGATTACCAAGATGTCGGGTTTAGTGTGGCAAACCCAGACCTGGATGAGGTTGAATTTTTTTAAAATGCTACAGGCGTTAATGTGAAGGAAAGTGAGCCCTTTCAGTTGTGGAAGGTCACAGGGCACAGCAATAGGTGAGGGTGGTCCAGGGTTTAATTCGATTTTTGCCAGAGCAGAACAGCAAAAGGAGAAGGAATTTTTTGGGTGCACTAAGAATAATTTTGAGGGCAAGATGTTGTCTCCTTTTGTCTGAGTGGTCCTGAAAGCCCTATTCTGGTATGGAGATAATGGATGGTAGAGGATGCACATAGGGCTGTCTGGGATGGAATAATCAAAGGGGGAATGATATTTGGTGCTGGTTTAGGCTTCTGGTCAAAAACTGTACTCCTGAAGGCAATCATGAAACAAAAATAATGGGGTGTTGTGGGGGGTAATGTGCTTGGAGGATTGGGTAGGTTAGCAATATCTGTGTAGAGATTTATTAGGAGAGGGAGGATACTGTACTTCGTAAAAGGACCCCAACCTGTCAGATGGTTCAGTAGACCGCTAGACATTTTATGTTGGTTTAACATTTATTTGCATCAGCAAAGGAAGTAATCAGGAAGGAAGGGGAAAACAAACACTTCCGGGATCGGTATTGGGAGTAATAGGAGAGAGAGAATAATAGGGGTACAATATGAAGGTGCGTAGAGCGCGGCCAACTCTCAGGGAGCAAGAATGGAGATGCTATTAGGAGGAAGAACTTGCTGAGCGGAAGACCAATCGGCTAAGGGGCAGATGGATGGGGTGGGGCAAAAGTCTATTTAAAGAGTGTTGGGGGCTGTCGGGGGCGAGAGTGGGTGGGCAGGAGAAAATTTAAACTCCAAAGAGCAAAAGAAGGCAAGATTAGGCAGCATGGAGAAACAAGCTAGGTTACGGTCATGGATTTTGGCAGGACCAATGAAAAACTCAGGCTAGGAAGATCAGCCAATCGAGTGCTCAGACTCGGCAGGAAACAGCTAATCAGCTTGCCCCCACAGTCCCAGGGTTTCCAGCGAAGCGTACCTGATGTGCTTGGTGAGCTGAGCGGGAGTGAGCGTCGGCAAGGAGAAAGCCGTGTCCCATCCTCCCAAAGGTGTGGTTTGTGTGGGCCGGTGCACCTGACGGAGTCTGAAGAATTGCTGGGGAGAAGGAAAGAAAAGAAGAATTAATGCAGAGCAGGGGTAATCGGTAGACAAAGAGCAGACAGGGTCAGGAGACAGAGAAAAAGAATAGGAGGCACTTAGCTAAATTGGTGGGTTGGACCAGAGAGCGGGCTGGGGAAGGGTAAGGGAGTCAGACTCGGATAGCCTGTGGAACAAGTGTGGAAGCCAGGAGAAGGGTGAAAGAGTGCAGGGGAGCAGAGCAAAAATTGGCAATAAGAAAGAGTGCAGGGAAGCAGAGCAAAAATAGGCTTATACACAAAGAGAGCAGGAGGGCAGAAAAAGAGCAAAAACAAGTAAATGCACAAAGGATGCAGCAAGTATGATTAAGTCCTGTATGGCCTACTGCTGTTACAAGAAATCAACTAAGCAAATAATCAGAACTAGGCATATAGTCAAATCAGATATATACGATTAAACTAGGCAGTTGCATAATACTAAACTAGGCAGAGTACATGTATTTAGGTTAAGCTGTGTGCAGACTAACACAGAGATAGCACTAACTTTAACAAGATGATTCAAAATTCAAACTCCAGAGAGCAAAAGAAGGCATGACTAGGCAGCAGGGAGAACCGAACTAGGTTTCTGCCACGGATTTTGGCTGGTCAATGAGAAACTCGGGCTGGGAAGATCAGCCAATCGAGTGCTCAGACCTGGCAGGAAACATCCACCACAGTCCCAGGGTTTCCAGCAGACTGTACCTGATGTGCTTGGCAGGCTGATGGGGAGCAGGTGGCGGCAAGGAGAATCAAGGAGTTTCAAGTGCAGAATATGCCACAGGAAAGTGTGGGAGATATCCAGCTGGGCAACAGCCTTTGCCCTCGATAGGTGCATGGTACGCAGAGATAGTGGAAAGGTGCACCCTAAGCAAACAGTACCCCAGACTGGAGTCTGAAAGGGATATGAGGTACTCCAGAATCAGATTCACCGGACAGGTGAAAGTCTCCAAGTGGTGAGCGGCGGCTCAAAGGGAGAATCGCTTCCACTTCATGGCATAGGTGGCTCTCATGGATGGTTTCCTGGCAGCCACCAGGAAATTGGCCACCCTAGAAGAAACCACGTAGCGGGCGATAGCTAAGTCTGCAGCAGCCATGCATGGAGATGCAGAGACCTGAGGTCTGGATGGACCAGAGTGCCCTGATGCTGGGAGAGCAAGTCGGAGCACAGGGGCAAGAGAATTGGAGGTTCCACTGCCAATTGCTGTAGCAGAGGGAACCAGATCTGATGCAGCCAATAGGGGGCGATGAGAATCATCTCTGCCCCCTCCAACTGAAGCTTGAGAAAAAACCATCTGCAGGAGTGGGAAGGGAGGAAATGCATACAGGAACCTCTATCCAGGAGAGGGATAACATGTTGCACCAGAAAACTCCAGGCCCTGGATCGAGCGAGCACAAAAATGGCATTTCTGCATTGAGTGAGGATGCAAAAAGGTCAAACTTGGGGTGGCCCCCACCTGTTGAAAGATCTTTGACCACCGAGAACAGGAGTTCCCACTCATGCATCTGCGAGCTGGACCTGCTTAGGCTGTCAGCCAGGGTGTTTTGGATGCCTGGAACATTTACAGCTGATAGTTCCAGGTCGGGATGGATGGCCCAGTACCAGACTCTTATGGCTTTCTGACAAAGAGGGTAGGAGTAGTATGTAGTATGCTGCAGACATGTTCTCTGTCTGTACCCATAGCAGGCCAGGAAGAATGTGGGTCTAGAAGGCCTGCAAAGAACTGCCTGCATCTCCATCACACTGATGTGGAGATGCTACTCCAATATGGACCAAATCCCCTGGGTCTGTCAGTCAGCCAAGCGAGCCTCCCAGCCCAGGGCTGAGGCATCTATAGTGAGAACCTGCTGTGGGGACACCATATGGAGGGGAACCCATCGGAAAAGATTGTTGGGGTTCTGACACAACTCCAAGGTCTGCCTCATCAGGTCAGAAACTAGCACCGGTTGATCCAGGTCATTGGTACATTGGCCCCACTGGACCAGAAGGGTCCATTGGGGGACCCTCATATGCAGGCAGGCTAGAGAAACCACAACTATAGCCACTGCCATATGTCCTGATAAATGAAGAAACATTCTGGCTCATATCTGGTGACTGAAGGACACCAGCTGAGCCTGTGCTATCAAACACTCCGCTCTGTCCCCCAGCAGGAAGACCCTGCCCTGGAAAGGGTCCAAGTCTGCTCCTATATACTGGAGACGTTGGCTCAGGGAGAGACAAGACTTCAGTAGACTGATTGTGATCCCTAATATCTGAAAAAGCCAAAAGGTGCCATCCAGAGTCTGCAGCAAGAGGTCCCTGGAGGGGGCTGCCAGCAGCCAGTCGTCCAGGTAAGGGAAGACATAAAATCCCTGTCTTCAAAGAGCCACAGATTCCACTGAAAGGCACTTGGTAAAGACCCGAGGTGCTGAATAAAGGCCAAAGGGGAGGGCCCAGAACTGAAAATGGTCCCCCTGGAAAGAGAAGTGGAGGAAACAGCGGTGAGGAGGGAAAATCAGGATAGGAAGATAGGCATCCTGCATATCCAAGGAATGGAGCCAGTCGCCCCTGGTAACAGAGGGGCAACAGACCCTGAAAGTGACCATCCTGAAGCGTTTGAACTCTATGTTGAGATTCAGATGGCTGAGATATAGGATCAGTCTCAGGTCCACTGTTTTCTTGGGGACAAGAAAGAAGTGGGAGTAGAACCCATTCCCTCTTTGTGCTGGGGGTGATGGGCTGTATGGCCCTTTTATGCAGGAGTGCCTATATCTCTTCTTCGATGAGGGGGATGTGGGTGGGAGGGTAATGAGAGAGTGAGGGGGGTGTTCATGTTGTTCATCAACACTTACTGGCATGTCCTTTCCACTTTAAGATCAGCTGAAAAGTCTTCAAGCTGGCTCCTCCCACCCACCTTGGTGGTATAACCCTCAGCTCCGCCCCATGATGGCAGATCTTGCCAGCTGGAAGCTAGGTTGTGTGTCGAAACTGAGGAGGTCGGGTGGGTTCGTGTGGATGAACAACATATACCATTCCTAGAACTACTGTTACAGGTGAGTAACCTGTTTTCTATGATCATGGATATGTTGTTCTAACCACACTTATTGGCAGACTCCTAGCAGTTCTCTGGGAGGAGGGAGGCAAGGCACACACACCCTACTTGGGAAACAATGACTGGAGAACTGCGGCTCCAAAACCAGCATCCCGGCATGACGCAAGGTAGATATGGTAAAGGGTAACGAAGGTGTTTGCTGATTTCCAGGTAGCAGCCCTGCAGATATCCTGGATAGGGATGTCCCTAGAAGCAGCCTCCGATGCAGCAGTATGGCGGTTGGAATGAGCCCTTAGCCCTATGAGAGGCTCCCTACCCACCAACCTGTAGCACAGATCAATGCATGATGTAATCCATCTGCCAGTCATCCACTTCGCTGCAGGTCTTCCAGGTGCGGATTCAGCATAGGTGACAAACAGCTGGCAAACCTCTCCCCAAACTTCAGCTGTCTGCTCCTTAAAATAAGAGAGTGCTCATCTCATGTCCAGAGTATGGAGCCTGTACTCAGCCTCCGAGGTGTAGTTCAGGTAGAACACAGGCAAAGTAAACAGCTGGTTAAGGTGGAACTCTGACACCACCTTCAGAAGGAACTTTAGGTTGGGGCACATGACAACCTTGTCCCTGTGGAAGACCAAATAAGAAGACTCCACTGAGAGTGCCTGGAGCTCCCCAGCCCTTCTGGCTGACATGATAGAGACCAGGAAGGTGGTCTTCCATGACAGATGTGACATCTCACACCTGTGCATCTCTTCGATTGGCTTGCCCATGAGTTTAGCCAGTACCAGCAGCAGATCCCATGGAAGTGGAGGTTCATGCACCGAAGGGGATATGTGATCAAGGCCCTTGAAAAAGCATCAGACCACCGTCTTCTGTGCCACCGTCCGCTGACCAGCCTGTGCCCAGTAAGCGGAGATGGCTGCCAGGTGCACCTTAAGGGTAGCCGTCCGGAGAACACCTTTGGACAGGGACCAAAGGTAGTCGAAGATACTGGCCATAGGACAGGAACTGGGGTCTAAGCCCTTGCCCTGATACCAAATAGTAAACCTTTTCTATTTGAAGGTATAGCACCTCCTGGTTGACTCCTTCCTAGATGCCTCAGCTATGCTGAGGACATTGTTGGAAAGACCCAAAGCCTGGAACTCTAGTTGCTCAGGTAACAGGCTGTCAGGTGCAGGGACTGAAGATCCGGATGGAATACCTTCCCCTGATTGACAGATATCAGGTCCGGATGTGCAGGAAGACACCTCGGGAGCCTGCTGCTGAGGCTGAGGATATCCGGATACCAGAACTGGCAGGGCCAGTCTGGGGCTATCAGGATCACCTTCACCTTGTCCCTCCTCACCTTGAGAAGCACCTTGTGGATCAAAGGAAATGGAAGGAAGGCGTAGAAAAGGCCTGGGGTCCATGGCCTTGAGAAGGTATCCCCTTGCAGCGAGCCCTGCTGAGGGGGGCGTGCATGAAACAGCCTCAGCTTTGTGTTCTCCCTGGAGGTGAACAGGTCCATCTGAGGGGTGCCCCACAGGCAGAATGGGCTGTGAACTACCTCTGGGTGAAGAGACCACTCATGGGATGCCTCACCTACACAGCTGAGGGCATTCACCAGTTAGTTTGAGGCTCCTGCCACATGGATTGCTAGGAAATCCACCTCCAGTCGGCTCACAAGGGTCCAGATGCAGAGTGCTTCCCTGTACAGAGGCCAGGAGTGCATTCCACCCTGCTTGTTGAGATAGGACGTGGCCATGGTGTTGTCCGTCTGTACCTGTACCACTTGACCCTGCAGAAATGGAGTAAATGCAGTCAGCGCCAGCTGCACTGCTCGGAGCTCCAGCAGGCTGATGTGACATTGGGATTCTTCGGGGTTCTAGAGCCTGTGGACCCTGTGGTTCCTTGGGGAGGAGTTGGGCTATGTTGTCTCTCAGAGCTGACCGAGTGTGAACTGATGCCCTTTCCTCGCATGGGGCTTGGGCTCGGCTTGGTGGATACTGCTCGAATTCCAGAGGCAGTCTCTGACCAACCACTTTCAACACCCACCTGTCTGTGGTAACAATGGACCAGGTGGAAAGGAAGTGGTGGAGCCGGCGCCCCCTACGGGAGTACCCAGTGCAGGTGTGATGGGTATGGGGCTGGACACCCCATCCCATCACTTAGCAGGCCTGGAAGAGGAGGATCTGGATGCGAGACCTGGACCCTTCCCTCCCAGTTTGCATGCAGACTTCGCACCTGACTTGGGCCGAGAGTGCCAAGACTGAGCCTGCTGCTGTTGCCCAGATTGAAACTGGGGATGTTTGGCTGCAGGGGCAGAAAGGCAAAAAGGCTTCTTCTTCTGTTTTTTGGAACCCTGAGATTCCTTATGGGCAGAAGTAGCAGAGTCCAATGTGGTGTTAGACGTCTCAATATGTTCAAAGTGACTGTCCACTCCTGGACCGAACAAGTCAGTACCCAGGAATGGGACATCTGCCAACTTGTGCTGGATGTCGGACTGAGGCCGCATAGACCTTTCAGGAAGAGTGATCCAGTTTCTTGGATTCTTTGTCCGATGGTCTATCGGAGTCTTCTAAATTTTCTACCCATTTGAACACAGACTCAGTCACCACTCCCTCAGCCAAGGGATGCTGCGTAAGCCCCTAAAGGGAGCCAGTAGGTACCGCGTTCTTCTAGGCCATCCTGGAGGACGGTGCAGGGTGGGAGTCTGGGTGCTGCCACAGTTCCAGGGCTGGGTCGACAATGGCTTCAGCTACTGGAAAGGCCTTGGTCAGAGAATCCCATCTTCTGAGGATGTCAGTCAAGGGGTATTCTGCCCGTTACTGAATGGGCTCCAGCTTCATCCCCATGGACTCAGATATGAGGTGGAGGATGCCCATAAAGGAGGTGGGGGCCCTCCTTGGCAGAAAGACTGATGGCATCGTCATCCTGAGAACGAGATGTCAATTCAGAGTCCTCGGACTCTGAGAAGTCTGGATACAGCAGTCTGCTACTGACATCACTAAGAACCCACTGCAGGCAGTCGGGTGTGAGAGTGATGGACAGCCTGTATGGGAGGCTATGAAGCAGGCTGAGACTCCTTGGGAGGAGCTCCTGAAGCAGGCTGTTTCGATGGTGGCTCCACCAGGATAGGTGGAAAGACCAGCTTTGGCCGAGTTGGGAGTGACGTCGCAGGCTCCACAGCCAGGGGGGCGATGACTAACTCCGGAGTGGTCAACGACGGCCAAGAAGGTGCTAGCCAGGTAATGGCCAGGGTAGAAGGGATTGCCTTTGGACCAGCCAGGACTAGCTACTGCCACAGCATGTCCTTGTAGCGCCAACACAGCTTGCGTCAAAGCCTCCCCTCATTCGAGGAGGACGAGTGGCGGCGGTGCCACTTTTTAGAGTGCCGCTTATGTGACTTCCTTGACCTTTCAGTCGAGGATGTCTCAGACCTGGATGCTGACCATCAGAGGGACTGATGGGGATGTTTGGGAGAAGTCGGGGAGAACCCTGGTTCCTCCAGGTCAGGATGACCACTAGTTGGGACTTCCCAGCAGACTCGGTCACCTCATCGGTGATGTCCATTAGGACCGGAGTCCTAAACAAGGAGTTGTCGGCCTCATCGGTCGGCAACGGGTTAACAGGGTCAAGAACAATCTCAACGGGATCATCACCCTGCGTCTGGGCTGGCCTGATGGCGGTACCGTGAGGTCAGCGGCTGAGGCCACAACTTCGTAAAAAGCCAAAATTGGAGACTCCTGGGACTGAGATTGCGCTCTGTCCCAAGAGTGACATTGATGAGACGTAGATTCTCTCGGTTTCTTGGATTACTTTTTATGGGATCTGGAGATATGGGAACCAGAGCCTTCCCCATGAGTGGGAAGGGATTGGACCAACTCCTTAAAGGAACCAGAGAATGAGGAGCCCAACATGAGTGGAATGAAAATCAAGGGTGAAGACGAGAGTTCAGCATCCCGTGCCGCCTCTTTTTCGAAGGCCTTCATCTGTGTCAACTGTTCCATGAACCCAGTGGTCACGGAGATCACACGGCGGGCATCCTTTGATTTGACCAGCATTTGCCATTTTTCCAGACGTCCGAGCTGGAGATGCACAAGGTGATCATCCAAAGCATTTGGACAAGAACGACACAAGTTGCAGGCCTTAGTGTCATGATCGTGACCCAGGCAGTACCTGTACATGGCATGCAGGTCCGTCCGAGACATTTTATGCCCCAAGGGACACTGGCAGAACCCAGGCAAGGGCTTGTTCTCCATCGCGGTCGCAATAGCAAAGTTATTAGGAGAGATTCGATGAATCTTAATCAGTAAAACCGAGTTTTAGAGTGCCAGGGCCTACTAAATATGGGAGTGAGAAAGAGGGAACCGGTATCTTCCAGCGGAAAGGAAGATGTGGTGTCATGGAGCAGAGCCAAGGGTTATACCACCTGGGTGGGTGGGAGGAGCCAGCTTGAAGACTTTCCGGCTGCTCTTAAAGGGGAAAGGACATGCCACTAAATGTGGATAGAACAACATAGCCACGATCCTAGAAATGATGTTAACAACTAGAGAGAAAAGAAAAATAAATCCTGGGTAAATGGATTCCAAATGGCAGTCGACTGCAGCAGACATCCGTGGAGGTCCGACATGCATGGGTTAACAGCAGGAAAACAACTGAGGTGGGTCTGGGGGGAATGCCCTTTTATAGGATAGGAAGATGTTGGCGCGCCATCAGTGAGGATGGTTCCCCATGATAGACTGCTAGCTGGAAGTTTTCCATGTGGTCCTAGCGCCTTCAGTCCTACTAGTGTTGCCCACTGCAAGAGCCTGTTTGAAGTAAGGTCTGCTCTTTTAGCCAGATATTTCAAACATCTGTGAGTGCAATATGGTTCTGGCAAATATGTAATTACTTTTTTGGGCTGAAAGATTGTTGCACAGAATTTCTCAGGAGCTAATCATAATTTGCAATTATAGTAGATCCTAGGGATGTCTCCACACACACACACACACACACACACACACACACACCAACCTTACCCACCTTACTTCCTGGTAGGGCAGGTTCAGAAACAGAAATTTAAGCCCAATATTTAAGTTAGGGAGTGGGATAGTATTTAGGTTCTGGAGATTGCACAGCCTGATCCTTTCAGATGTTTCATTTATTTTATTTCTTTATTCATTTATTGCATTTTGGTAACCAGGTAGACCCACTGATACAAACTGTCCCTTTTTCAGGTGTGACCCAGAATTAAATTACCAAAGAAAATACACTGAGGAATACATCCTGACAGTACAACAAACAGTACATAAGTGAATGGCAAAATACAATGCAGACAAAGGACATACAGAAGGGGTTAGTTAGGTGAAGGATACAGATAGGAACTCAGAGGCAACTGGTACTACAGAAAACACGGGCAATAACTAATGTCAAGTACAGTGAGTGAGAATTAACAGATAAGCTTGCTAAAGTAGTCTCAGAGTTAATTAACAAATAGATATGCCTTTATAGTTTCATGTCATCTAAGTTTGGAGAGCGCTGGAGTGCACGCCATAAAAGTAAATGGCAACTTTTTTATAAATTAGAGAGCCATTTTTTGAGCATGTAAGCCACTACTGAACTCCTAAGAGTCAAGAAACATCTAGAGCAGAGAGGAAAGCTGATTTAACAGGGAACTCAAGGGAGCAGGCTTTCCAACTCCATGGAGTCCAAATATGATCTCTTCCCTCCCTCCTTCCCTCCCTTAAATGCTGAGATACTACTGGAAATGATGTTCCTGTTATTTTTCCTTTTTAAAGTAATTGAGGGTGGCTTTAAAATTTGCTGGAGCAACCAAAACCCATGTGCAAATATTCATATGGTATTGGTGCACACCAGGTCACCTGGGTTAAGACATGGAAGAGTCATGCATGCAAATCAGAAGCTGATGGGGATGTCATCCAGGGGTCAGGCTAAGGGTCTCTCCCCTGATGTGCCGGGCCCATCACTAACTAATCTAAAGTGGTGCAGTGGCCACAACCTGTAGATGGAGAGGATGGGATATTGAGGATAAAATGACAGTGGGGCTGGTAGGATGATGTCTGTTCTGTCCCTAACCCCAGTTAGGACTTCAGAAGACTCTCTCACTCCCATGTCAACTCCAACTTTTGTTGTGATGCCACCCCTCTTCCTCCAGTGGCCTGCGGCTGCCTCCCCACTCAGCTGAATGCTTTGGGGATGTTCCATTCTTCTACAGGACCCTACTAGAGTTAGATTGAGGGGTATACCCTAGATGTAATGGGGGTGAAGGGGACCTTTCTGAAGTGTGGACGACTAGGTGAGTAGAGTCAGCCGACTCCGTCAGATGGAGGGAAATCACAAGAAGTCCACCCTTGACCCAGGGGAAGAAAACGTGGAGCAAAGTATAAATAAAAAAGTGATGCATCCCTTCAAATATGGGGCTTTGGAGAGGTATGGGTGGGTGGACTGCCAGTTGTACAGTCTAACAGAAGGATAGATGGGATCATTTTAACTTCAGCTGGTGACTGGTCTTGTTTTCTGTCAACAGATTGACAGTGAACCTCATAGCTGTATGCAGCAGAGAAAACAGAAACATGGATCTTCTTTGGGGGTATCTCAGTCACCAGGTCTCACTGTAGGAACTTCACGATCAGTGAAGCAGGATCCATATGAAGGATTTTCAGCAATGCAACTGGGGCCACCCACACTGACATCATCTGCAGACATCATCAACCCTATAAAGTTGTGGGTGGCCTCGCTCTTTCCTCGGTTCTTTCCCAGCGTCAGCTTGAAACTCCAATGCAGTATTGCGCCTTTTTTCACCTATGACTTTTTTCTACTTATAACTTTAGAATCTCTTTTTTTCAAAGAGATTCCCCCAACTTGTTTATATTGAGAGTTAATCCTTCAACTTTCTCTCTTATGTCGCTGCTACTGTAGAAACAAAATTGCCTCCACAGACAAACACTCTCCCTGTGTCTGCTGTCTTAGGCCTGACCACGAAGTTGCTGACTGTGAGCTCTGCCAGAAGTTTAACCAAACAACCCTCAGGCCATACAAAAAGGCACTTAAAAATGTCATAATGGAGCAACAGGTAGCCAGTTCCAGGCAGGGGTCCCCCGGGGTCTCAGTCTCTCAGTCACCAGCAGGGTCATCAAGCTCCCAGGCCTCTAAGGCCTGAGACAAGTCCTCTGGGAAAAGTCACAAAAAAGACCGAGATCGGGAGCACTCCCAGCTGCAGCAGTCTCATTCCTTGATGGCCTCACCTTCTTCATCCAGGGCTCCATCGTCGGCTGCAGCTACACTAATGCATAAAGTTGCAGTCCAGGTCTCTGTGCTTACCAGACCTATATAGACAGTGCCCCTGCCCGATTCTCAGGGCAACTGATTGACAACCTCTGAGTCGTACACCCCTTCTTCATTGACAAGTCCTCCAGTCGAGGCCTGACCCTCCTCTAGACCCTTGGTCTACAGGCTCTTCAGGTTATCAGAGCCCATCGGGTGGGTCATCGCTGCTTGCTCCGTCAACCCTCCTCCATCAATGCAGTCATCACAGTCATCCACCTCAAGGAGATTCTAACTAAATTCACTTTGGTGATTGTTCATCAAGTGGCCTCATATAGGCCTACATCACCAGTGCTATTGATGGCAGCATCATCGTTGACTCCTCCTTGTAGGTTGCGGGATGCTCCCCACAGACCATTTTTGGTGTCTTCGATGTTGGACCTGGAATTGGAAGTGACTGACTTTGAGGAGTACCACCATGATCTCATTCTTCCTGAGGAGGAAGAGGAGCAGGAAGAGTGTGACAGGGTTGAACACGGCCCTATCCCAGTCATTATGGAGAAAGAGTTTAAATGCAAGGATCTGTTCTATTCTCTCCTTTTCTGTCTTCTCTGTCTGGTTCCACAACCAAATTTCTCGTGAGACCTAGGATTTGATCACCCTAATGGTCTTGCAATTCTCTACCTCTCACTATCTCTCTACCCTCACTTGCTTTTTCTGTCTTTTCATCCCTTGCATATTTGCTGGTATAAAAGTATATGCAAATCATTATGTGGAACTGTAACTGATATTGGAATCCCTTTGTTTAGAAATTATATAGTGTTACTATTGAAATGTATACAATTATTTATTTTTTGTTTATTTATTTATTGAGACATTTGAATTACACACTTTGAGTCGTAGACTCTTTTGCAAAAGCTCCTCATCAGTTAACACAGGATAACATAATAACACATGATGATATGAAACAAACAATTGAAGATAAGTTACCTTGGAAGGAAGGCAGCAAAACTGAGCACAATTCCTTATCAGCAGGCAGAGACAGTCCAGCGTGAGGTGCAGAACAGGAATATACAGTAAATAAGGCAAGGGTTCAGACATTGTAATTATTACAAAGCAGAAGCTAATACAGTTGGTAGACAAAACAGAGATAGTGGGCATAATTACAAAAATCCAAGTAAAGAGCATAACAATCTTTGTGTTAGAAGGTGTGGAGGAAATGGCAGTAGCTAATTTAGTGTAATGATACTAAGGACAGTCACAAGTAGAGTTCCAGTTGATTGCAAAAAGCTACTGGGAACTCAAGGGGTTAACCTGAGAGCAGTTTTTAAGCTCTTTTTCAGAAGATGTGGAGAATGGGCCTCAGTTCTGGGACATTGTGTTCTTGCTGTACCTGCCTAAAACATACAAGAACATTTTAGAAAAAAATAGGATGCTTGTTAAGGAGGGGGTTGCAAGGACTTAGAGAGAGAGCTGCAATGTTTTGGGGTACACAGAGATTGAGGGAAAACACAGAAAGATCTTCTCTGTTTAGTCTGCCTTTGTAAATAGTTATTCTGAACAATTTTCTTTTCTTGTGTTAATGCTAGTACTAATAAACACTTTTTGTGAATTCTACAACTGCTCCTTGTTTTTCCTATGCTTCCTGACCTATACCTCAATGACAGATGGTGTTAAAAGTGGGAGTACACCATGCATACTCCAAGCCAGGAGAATTGTGTGTGGGTACTGAACCTAGTACCAGAGAAGCATAGAGAAAAGTATGGGTGCTGCAGCAGCAAGCCCAGGAGTGGTTACCAGGAGAATGGTAGACAAACTAGCAGAGACAGAGGTCTGAGATGAGACTATACAGCCAGCACCAGTTATGGAAAAAGAACAGAAAGTGACAGAACCTGAAAGCCTGACTGCCTTTTTCAAATGGTGGGATGTACAACAAAAAGAGATGGTAAAGCAGAGAGAGAGAGAAAAAGAGCTTCAATGTTTAGAAGTACAGAGAAAAGAAATACAACAACATGAACAGCAGAGAAAAGAAGAGATGCAGCAACAGGAGCAGCAGAGGAGAGAAGAGATACAGCAACAGAAACAGTGATGGCTGGTTGCTTTGCAAGCTATCAAAGGCGGAGGATCTGGCACAGATCCAGACAAGCAAAAAAACACAAGCAACTTAAAAGCCATTAAACTTACAAAGTTATGTCCCTTGGATGATATAGAGGCATACTTAATAACTTTTGAAAGAGTCTCCACAGCCTGCCAATGGCCAAAGCAGCAATGGACAATCAGACTGGTACCCTACCTGACAGGGAAAGCCCAACTTGCCTACAGCAATATGGACACTACACAGTTAGAAAACTATGACCTGGTGAAAAATGAAATCCTGAAAAGGTATGACATCTCAAATGAGACCTACAGGCAGAGATTTCAATCTCTGAAGTACAACTCAGTCGACAATCCTTGAGAAGCCTTCACATGACTCAGAGCTGACCCTGATGAAATGGCTCCAACCAGAGAGCAAAACAGTCCCACAGATCGACACATTTGAAATGGAACAATTCATCAACATCCTGCCTACAGATGTGCAACTTTGGGTGAAAGAACATCAACCAGACAGTGGGGAAAAGGTTGTTTCTTTGGCCAAGGACTACCAAATGGCCAGACAGATGCCACAGTAGTGAGGCTACAGCCAAGACACTCTTTTTTCCAATTTAAACTTCAAGCCTGTTAAGAACTCTAGTGAGGGTAACAAATCTGTGCCCAAAGATGTCATTTGCTATAACTGTAATAAGCCAGGTCATATTGCAAGAAACTGTCATTAGAAGAGTGACACTGGAGCAGATTTGTCCTTAGCAAATTGGGGCAAGTACTTAACAGATGTGAAGGTGGGGGATAAGACTGTAAAGGGACTCATTCATTTGGGAAGCAGATCCTAGTGCATGTTGAAGTGCTGGGAAAACACTGTGCAAAAGGACCAGGTACTGGTGTCATCTGCATCCACGGGGACACTCGATACTATCCCACCACCCAAGTGACTCTGACCATTAAAGGTGTGTTACACCAAATGAAAGTGGGGGTAGTACCTAAGTTACTTGTACCCGTGATTATTGGAAATGACTGTCCAGGATTTACTGAGTTAATTTCAGAGTAACTGAACCCTGCAGTTTCAGCAACAGTGGTAACAAGAGCTCAGGCAAAGAAAATCTCAAAACAGTGGGGATAGTCTTCCTATCAGTAACTTTGATTCAGACTTGTTTGAGAACAGCTCCAAGATCCAGAAGTCCAGGAAAAAAAAGAAGACGTCTGAAACAACAGCGGCAAGAAAAGACTGATGGACATAAAGGGAAAGCTGGTAGCCGCGAGGGCTCCGGAGTCACCTGCCCTCCCAGCAGCAAGGACAGCCTTGGGTGTTGGGGTCGCTGAGCATCGCGGACCCCCCCAAAAACCGCAAGACCCAAAGTACTGAAAGGTACGTGACCGTGCGCTGCTTAGGAGGTCAGCCTATTTGGACTCTGTTGGCCAGTCGGCACATGGTGTAGGCCCCGCCAGCACTGGCGTCTGATTGTTGGAACTTTTGGTGCCTTTTTTGTGTTTAAAGAAAGTGACCTTGCAGTCAAGCGTGGAGACCTCTAAGTCTGCCTCTTAAACAATCTATGTGAGAAGAAATGTTTAAAACGCTGTTATTATTTTTGTTACAGCCAGATACCTAGCAGCCAGTAATTTGTGTTGACTCTGATTTGCAACCTGCTCCCACCTTGTAGCCAGTATTCTACCTGTTTCCTCAAGACCAGTCCCCTACTTTACTGCATTGCCTTTCTGTCCTGCAACTTAGCTAGCATAATATTTGCACAGTCGAGCTCTCCTATTCTGCCTTTCACCACTTGCTATCAGCCCTCTTGCTGACCCATTTTACTTACTTGTACTTCGCCACGCCTCCCCCAGTCCCTATTTAACCTGCAGCTTTCTTCTTTCTTCCTCAGCTGGTAGCTGCAAGGGCTCCGTAGTCGCCTGCCCTCCCAGCAGCAAGGACAGCCTCGGGCATTGGGGTCGCTGAGCATCGCGGACCCCCCCCAAAACTGCAAGACCCAAAGGACTGAAAGGTACGCGACCGTGCGCTGCTTAGGAGCTCAGCCTATTTGGACTCTGTTGGCCGGTCGGCGCGTGGTGTAGGCCCCGCTGGCACTGCGCGCAAGCTCCCCACCACCCTCACCACCACCCTTGGTCGGCTCGTAGCTTTATAGGGGCAGTCACATGATCGTGTGGGTGCTGAAAACAATCAGCCCACTTTTCCATTAGCAGGTTATCTGCTAGCTCCACTAGTGGCCGCTACACTCTGCCTGTCTGCCTGCTACAGACTAACAATGATGCTCCTTGCCCTCTCTCTGTTCCTTCTTGCCTTTCCAATAGCCTCCTTCCCCCCAACTTCTCACCCTCTAAGGCAACCATTGCCACATCTCCATTTCACTGGCTTAAATACAGGGCTAATGCGCTCAACCACACTACCACAATCAGCTCCAACTAGCCCCCCCAAAACTGGCTAATTGGAGCAACCATTCTCCCCCCTTCTCTCACACCCGGACTTTCTGTGCTGCGCTGTATCAAAGCTGACCTGCTCATGACAGGCCTCGCCCTCACAACTGCCATCGCATAACCAGGGCCTCTCGGCATAAGTTCTTACACCTTGCATCACTACTCCTATTACTAGCAGGGGATATTGAAACTAACCCTGGACCTACCCCTCCTACAACGCCAACCCCTCTGGCTCTACCAAAGGGCCTAAAAATACTGCACCTAAACATTTGTAGTGTCCTCAACAAAACTCCAGAACTACAACTATCCATCCTATCACTTCGCCCAGACATCCTGATACTCTCTGAAACTTGGCTCAAACCCCAACACCCAGATTCCTCTGTTGCCATTCCAGGATACTCCCTAATTAGGCAAGATCATATGGGGAAAAAATGGGGGGTGGCCTAGCCATGTTTATTTCTGCCAAGCACCAGTTCACCCCAGTCCACATCCCTACTCCCTCGCCACAAATTGAGTCTCTAACTGTCAAAGTTGCACTGCCTTTCTCCACCCTGGTGTTTATAGCAGGATCCTACTGCGCCCCTAACACCCCAATACCGAGTATACTAGACCATCTGGCCAATTTAAAATCTGCCGCCACAACAGGAGAACTTTATGTCCTAGGGGACTTCAATTACAACTGGCTTGCAACTGACTGTGCCAAGCTGCGTTCCAAAGTAAATGCCCTGAACCTCACACAACAAATATCCCAACCCACCAGACTAAATCTAAAAATGCACAACCACTCCCTCCTGGACTGGGCACTGACCACACACCCCCATAGGTCAATAGGAGCAGGCCTACTCCCTGATTCACTAAGTGATCACCATATGGTTTACTTAGTCAGAAAAGTGCATAAACCCCTCAAACCCCCCTCCAGACCCTACTAGCCAGGTCCTTCAAGTCACTCTCTCTAACACCACTACTATCGGACCTGACCTTGGTGGACTGGTCCTTCATCCCTCAGGCCCCTACTATAGACGTTGCACTAGACAGTTTCAAAAATAGCTTCCTGAAAGTCTGGAACCTTCATGCACTGCTAAAAAGAACTAGAGTTAAGGGTTCCCACCTACCATGGATATCCACTGATATCATCAGCAAATGCCGCTCCAGGGACCAGGCATGGAAAAAGTACAAAACAACTAGCTCCCATCAAGCCCTTCAGTCTCATCGAGCCCTTCGTAACTCCTGCACGAAATCGATTCAACTAGCCAAACAGAAATACTTTTCGCTGGCACTTAGCACAGATCTTAACCACCCAACCCAATTCTGGAAAACTATAAAATCCCTCCTATCCACGCCTGTACAACCACCAACCCCAGCCCTATCTATCCTCGGCTCAGCTGTCACTGACCCTTTTGAAGTTGCCACGGCTTTTAACACCTTCTTCACCAACAGCACTACTTCCCTGGTACAGAGCCTACCCCTTTCCCCACCCAAGATAACTACCACTCCTAACTTGCAGCACACCTCCCCCCTCCCTCCTTCCATCCTGTCTCCCCAGCCAAAGTCTACAAAGCAGTGTGTAACCTAAACCCAAACAAGGGTAAATGTCCCTCGGACATGGACTCCAGACTACTTCAGCTTTCAGCCCCTGCTATTGCCACCCCGTTAGCTGACTTGCTCAACCTCTCCTTCTCAACGTCAACAATTCCCACAGCTTGGAAGCTGGCAACCGTCAACCCACTACCTAAAGGGGGGGACCTCTCCTCTCAAGGGAATTATTGACCCATCTCCCTTCTCCCAACTCTGGTAAAAATACAAGAACAATTTGCCCTTGCCCAGTTCTCCCAATACTTACTCGATTCCTCTTTCTTCACTCTTTACCAATCAGGTTTCCAAAAATCTCATTCCACTGTCACCTCTCTATTAAGAGTCACAAATGATATCCTCTCAGGTATGGATAAAGGTCATGTCACCTCGGCCATCTTAATCGATCTGGCCAAAGCCTTTGATACCATCTCCCACACAATCCTTCTAGACAAACTAAAGGCTGCCGGCCTCTCCGAACTTGCCACTAACTGGTTTCAGGCTTACTTGCATGGCAGACATCAAACTGTGAAAATTGGCCCCAGCATATCTTCCCCCCTCCCTATCACCATGGGAGTTCCTCAAAGTTCAGTCTTGGGCCCAATCCTTTTCTCAGTTTTCCTGAATGAACTACCGCAAGTCTGCTCCCACTCTGCTATCCAAATGTACGTGGATGATACTGTGCTATACAACACTGGCCCATCCGCAGAAACAGCGCATGCCCAACTGCAGCAGGATTTCAATGCTGTACTACACTGGCTCAGATCAAATCAGCTTCTCCCAAATGCAAAAAAGACAAACTCACTAACTTTTGGCTCGCAACCATGGCTCTCCCAGCTCACCTTCCGCCCCCCTTTCCTAACCCTGGACCTTTCTCCCTTAGAATCCTGTACCTCGTTCCGCTACCTAGGCATCTGGCTTGACCAATACCTAGACTTCTCAACCCATGTTGACTCCCTTCACAAAAAAATTGCATCCTAAACTAGGGGCCCTCTATCGTAACAAAGGCTGCTTTCCCACCCCGGTCAGGCATGAACTTGTGCAAAAAATCATACTTCTGATTTTTGATTACGGGGATGTAGTCTGTGGCACCGCCTCACCATCCACTCTGGCCAGCCTGGACACACTTTTTCATTCCTTCTGCCGCTTCATACTGGAAAGTCCTAAACTGACGCACCACTGTGACCCATTCAGATCCCTGGCCTTTCCCTCACTCTTGGCCTGCAGACTAATCCACTGCTCTAGAGTTGCTGCTAAATACTGGTCCCATACCCTTCCTCCCTACCTGAATTCTACCTTAACTTCTCAACCCCTGTCGGCTTACTCGCTGCAGCACTCGGATACCAAGCATTTCCATATCCCTCATATGCATACCTCTATGGGCCAGACGGTGCTTACATACCGTTTACCTAAACTCTGGAATGACCTCCCAACAGATATCTGCCACTTCTCTAATCTTAGACACCTCAACACCCGCCTCCACGAACATTTCCTCATGGTCTGCTCCTGCACCAGGCCTACACATTAGTAGGCCCCAAGCCCTACTGGGCTACTATACCATGTTATATCAACCTTATGCTCTGGCAAGGTACGCACCTCTGCTCACTCCTTTCTTCTGTCCCTCTATAAAGTCTACAAACCAATATTTGCATTAATTTTTTTTCTGTACAATCTAATGATTTTTGCAATGTTTTTGTCTCTGTGCTTGCTTTAGTTTTCTTTAAGTTGCATGTCCACCCTAGCTACCTACTTGTATAGTCTCTCATATTGTGCCTCCTCAATTGTACAAAGCATTTGTGTATTGCTGTCTTCACTTTGTCCCCTCCCCTGTTTCCCCAGGTCGCATCTGGAAACGAGTGGTTATCCGCTCAGCATGCCTGCCTGGTTAAACTCTTAAATAAATAAATAAAATATGAAAATGTTGACAATAAACTGATAACTGATTGTGATTTTCTTTCAGAGCAAGCTAATGAGGTTTCTCTCCAGGGTTATTTTAAGTAGCTGGGAGTGCAACCAAAACAGGGTGGACCAATGTTTAAAAAATGTAATGGGTTACTGTACAGAGTTTGGGTTAAACCTCAGACATAGGAACAGACAGAACAATTGGTTATACCACAGAAGTATAGAACAGAGTTGTTACAGACAGCACATAGTAGTCCTATGGCTGGTCACTCAGAGAGGGATCGCACCCTTGCCAGATTGCTGTATAGATTTTACTGGCCGGGAATTCATGAAGATGTTGATACCTATTGTAATTCCAGTGCTGAATGTCAGAAAGTAGCCCCAGTCACTAGAAAAGACAAGGTGCCCCTGGTGCCACTACCCTTGATAGATGTGCCTTTTGAGAGAATTGCAATGGATGTGGTTGGTCCTTCAGACAAAAATAAAAAAGGTAATAAATTTATCCTGGTAGTATGCAACTATGCTACTCGATACCCAGACGCAGTTCCAATGCGTACTGTTACAGCTTTAAAAGTGGCAACAGAGCTTGCAAAAATTTTCAGCAGAGTGGGCAGAAGCACCAAGGGAGGTCAACAGTGAAAATGCCGACCTCCCACACAGCGACGGCACAATACCGATGCAGGTATTGTGCCACCTGATGCCCAGCGTGTGGGGGTTGAGCCCCCCACACTTCCGGCTTTAGGATTATCAACTCCAGGTTAGAGGTGGTCCAGAGAGGGGGAAGAACACTGGGGGAAAGCGAACCATGAAAAAGGACCATTACAGCTACTGTTGCTGTAATGGTCTTTTTTTGTGGTTCACTGTCGGGGTGTCAAGCTGAAGGGGGGCGCCAGAGTGGGCATACCTAAAGAAATTATTACTGATTAGGGTAGTAATTTTGGTGCTGCATTACTTAAGGAGTTGCACAGACTACAAGGCATCACTGCCATATGAACCTCCCCCTGTCACTCAGACAGATGGTCTTCTTGAGCGTTTTAACCAAACCCTAAAACACATAAGGTTTATAAAAGGGGAAGGGAGAGATTGGGACCAATACTTGCGTTACCTACTTTTGCATACAGAGAAGTGCCATGGGCATCAACAGGGTTTTCAACATTTGAAATGCTGTATGGTAGGCAGCCAAGAGGGCCACTGGATGTGATAAAAGAAACGTGAGAAGATAACCCCACTCAGAAACAATCTATAACATCTTACATGTGTGCCCTAAGAAAGAAGATGGCAAAATATGTTGAAATTGCCCATAGTAATCAGGAAGAAGCCCCAAATCAGCAGAAGGAATATTATGACAATGCTGGTAAAAGAAAAATATTTTGAGCCAGATGGAAAGGTTTTGCAACTGTTCCCCACAACAGAAAATAAGCTGTCAATGAAGTGGCAGGGGCCTTATAGAGTGCTTATCCATACTGGCACAGTTAACTATGAGACTGAGACCCCTGACAGAAAAAATCCTACCAACAGAGGGCTGAGGCGTTGAACGTCACACCTCGCTCCACGTCGGCGACCCGGGTCGGGCCCGGACTCGAGTAGCGGTGGGTGCCGGGGAGTCAGGCTTGGCGTCCGATGACAGCTCGCCTACCGGGAGGGATTCGCCCATTCTGGCCCTTGTGCACTTCAGGCGGAGGCTCGAGGAAGCGCATGCCCTTTCAGGGATTGGTCGGATGGCCACCAATAGCAGAGCAGACGTCGACGTACGCGTCATGACGTCAGGGGATTGCATCTGCTAAGGGGAGGGAGGAAACAGGAAAAATGGAGCCTGCCTTGTCCGGGAGGAAGCGGGGTCCTGGGACGTGCCCGCGATTTGCCTGCGCCCACTCAGCAAGTCCATGGGGCTGACGAAACTGTAAGTTACGGGGGATGGCCCCTACCTGGTCCCCACCCGGGGGGTAAACCGCGGCTCCATGGGGGCCCGTGGATTGTGTGAGCTGGGTCGCGGGTAGTGGGATGTCTGTGGGACAATGCCGAAGGGTCGGAGAAGGCAGAGGAGGAGGATAAAATACAATTTCAAAAAAAAAAAATCCTACCAAGACATACCATGCTAACCTCCTCAAGAAATGGGCTGAAAAAATGCCAAAAGCTGTTTTTGCTTACTTCACCAGAAATTGATAAAGAAGATATTGATGTAGCTTATGATAGACTGGAACAAACTGTAACTGCTGATGCTGTAAAGGTGAATGTTTCCTTAACCTCAGAACAAATTGCAGAAATTCATAATGTGCTAAAGACATTTAACAGTACTTTTACCACAGTACCAGGCTGAGCAAAAGGGGTCAAGCATGTAACAGTGACAAGGAATGCTCACCCTATTAGGCAAAAGACATACAGGTTACCAGAGCAGTTAAGAGCTGACATGGTTAAGGAACTACAAAAAATGAAAGAATTGGGTATCCTAGAAGAGTCGAGGAGTGCTTGGATCTCCAATGGTAATTGTAAACAAAAAAGAAGGGGGTGTTAGAATCTGCTTTGATTTTAGGAAACTTAATCAAGTGTCAGAATTTGACAGTTATCCTATGCCCAAAATAGATGATTTGGTGGACAGACTGGGGAGTACAAAGTATATCAGTACCCTCAATCTCACCGAGGGTTACTGGCAAATCCCCCTACCTAAAGAATCCAGAGTCAAAACTGCTTTTGCTATTCCTATAGGATTCTATCAGTTCACCACCATGTCATTTGGTTTACATGGCACTCCTGCTATATTCCAGCAGTACATGGATGGAATTTTATCCCCTCAAACTTGTTTCTGTACTACATACCTGGATGATGTCATGGTATACAGTCCAGACTGGAAAAGCCACGTGGAACACCTATGAGCAGTTATCCAATTTATCAAAAAGGCAGGTCTGACAATTAATCCTACTAAGTGTGCATTGGGTATGCAGGAAACCAGATATTTGGGCTATGTTTGGGGAAATGGAGAAGTCAAGCCAGAAGTTTCCAAGACATAAGCTATAGCTAACAGCCCTGTTTCCAAAACCAAGAAACATGCCCAGTCATTTTTAGGGCTGGCTGGTTATTATCGGAGATTTGTTCCCAACTTTGCAGAGTTAGCTACTCCCCTCACTGAACTCACAAAACAACAGTACCCAAATAATGTGAAATGGTCCCCAGAGTGTGATGATGTTTTTCAGGCCATTAAGGCTGCATCATGTTCCTCTCCTGTTTTAAGAAGCCCAGACATTGAAAAAACATTTTTGTTGCAGACAGATGCATCAGAGGTGGGCCTAGGTGCAGACTTGAACCAGCATATAGATGGGAAAGAACATTCTATTCTATACTTAAGTAGGAAATTGCATGACAGAGAGAAAAGGTACTCCACCATTGAAAAGGAATGCCTTGCAGCAAAGTGAGCCATGGAGTCCCGTAAGTTTTACTTACTAGGAGCTGCCTTTGTATTTGTAACAGATCACAGTCCTCTCTGTTGGCTTAACCAAATGAAGGATAAAAATTCTAGAATCACTCTGTGGTACCTGGCACTACATCCATTTAAGTTTAACATGATGCACAAGCCTGGGAAAGAGAATGTCAATGCTGATTTTGTGTCTAGATATGGATCTGGAACTGAGAAATCTGAAGGCAAAAAAAAAAACAGTTTAAATTTCACTATTTGCTGTACTGTTATGGAAAAAAAGATACTGCATATGCACAGAACTGTAATGCTTATGTTAGATGAGAATTACTAGAATGTTTTGGAAGCCTGTTTTTTGTAAAACAGGTTCCCTCTTAAGGAGGGGGCTATGTGACAGGGTTGAACATGGCCCTGTCCCAGTTGTTATGGAGAAAAAGTTTAAAATGCAAGGATCTGTTCTATTCTCTCCTTTTCTGTCTCTTCTTTGTCTGGCTGTGCAATCAAATTTTCTCGTGAGACCTAGGACTTGATCACCCCGATGGTCTTGCAATTCTCTGCCTCTCACTATCTCTCTACCCTCACTTGCTTTTTCTGTCATTTCATCCCTTGTGTATCCTCTGATATAAAACTATATGCAAATCATTATGTGGAAATGTAACTGATGGGATTCCTTTATTTAGAAATGATATAGTGTTACTGTTAAAATGTATATGATTATAGTTTGAGATGACTGCAAAACACTATTGGGAACTCAAGGGGTTAACCTGAGAGCAGTTTTTAAGCTCTTTTTCAGAAGCTGTGGAGAAGGGGCCTTCGTTCTGGGACATTGTGTTCTTCCTGCACCTACCGCAAATACTAAAAATGTGTTTATACATACAGTTTAAAAAAATATATTTTATCCTGAAATTACCTCTGTCTCTATGTGATCTGTTTCAATACACAGACGCATGCCTAATTGGCAGTACAGCCTAGGGTTAGAATAATGAGCTGTGAATTAGCTTGATACAGCCAGTAGACTTGGGTTTGAGTCCCACAACCGGCTCCACTTGCGTACTGTACTCTGAACAAGTCACTTAACCTCCCCTGAAAACAGGCACTTGCATGCATGGGCCTCATACCTGAGTACCAAAGCATTAAGACACCCCACTCAAACTCCAGCAGACCTAGGTTCAATTCCTCCCACAACCTTCACTTGCATACTGTGTGACTCTGAGCAAGTCACTAACCTCCCCTGAAAACAGGTACTATTGCATGTATGGGCCCCATACCTGGGTACCAAAGAATTAAAACATCCCACTAACAGACCTAGGTTTCATTCCTCCCACCACCTCCACTTGCACACTGTGTGATTCTGACAGTCACTCCCCCCCCCATACTCAGGTAACCCCTGGAAACAGGCACTTGTATTTATAAGTGTGCCATACCTGCAGCATGTTACTCTGTTTGCTGGTCTGATGTCTTGTCTTCTCTGCTATGCTGCCAGATAACTGCTCCCATGGTCCCAGCAGCTGCGCTTGGCACCAAAACCCAGAACGAACAGGCAAAGAGTGCAGACTGGATATTCAGCAATGGGAAAGGGGGGGAGGTGCAGTTAGAGTGGAGGAACAACTACTTGAGAAGCCAGAGAGAGACTGGCTATTTCCCCCTCGAGTTGCCTGGTGTTTTGGTGCTGCCACCCAAGTATACCATAAAAGTCTCAGTGCCGCGGCCCTGAATCTGCTGGCAATCACTTCCAGTAGCGCTTTGCAATATTGCAAAGCACTACTGGGAGCAACTGCCGGCATTTGGGGCCACGGCGATGAAAATATTACAGTATGCTGGCAGCTGAGGAGAACGGAGAGGCTCACAGAATGGATTGCATTTTTTAGTGATCCAACATAGAAATGGGTCGCATGAGCAGCCATTTCGAATCACAAAGTGCGATGCGATACTAGCTATTTAAAACCCTGCTCCTCCACCCTTGCGCCGAGGCTTGCCAGTTACCTGTCTTGTATGATAAAGTACCAGAACACCAACTGGAAGAACAGCAAGGCTGTTGCTCAGGCTCTCCCAGAAAGTAAAGTTCAAAAGTTAATTGGTGCTTATGGCTGGTAAACGAGGGTGCAGCAAGTACACCAAAAATAAAGTAAGTTTCAAAACAAAACAATCTTCTGTGCAAACCTTAATGAATGAAGCACCAAACACAGCTGTGATTTCAAAGTGCTGAATGCTGTTTATTTTACAAACCTCTGAGCCAAGAGCAGCGCTCAAACAAAATTACTCCCCAGCACTTCGAATCCTATAGATTCTTCCTCGGTACTATCTGCTTTGCATCAATGAATGTAGAAGTCAAAGAAATTTTTGTTTCTTTTGCCCCAGGCAGAGAGGGTGTCCAAGTTTCTTAACAATGTTTATCTAAATGGTTGTCTAATTGCATTGTGTACTGCTATAACAAGTATGGCAAAGAATTGCCTGGAGCTGTCAAAGCTCATTCCACAAGAGGCATGGCTACCTCTGTGGCTTGTTTCTTAGGGGGTCTCAGCTGCTGGCATCTGTGTGACTGCTACCTGGAGTACCATTCACACTTTCACCACACACTACAGTCTGGACGCAGCCTCTACAGGATTTGGCAGGGCTGTGCTGCAGGGCCTCCTGTCTTAAGTTTAAGGTTGGCCTACCTCCCAGACTGTCTCTTTGCACCTATAACTGCTTGAGACTTGTTCCTACAGTGTGACCTCATGACTGAGATAACCCCGAAGAAGATAGAACAGTTAGTAAGAACATACTACAACAGTAGACCTTTGAGGGGACCTCAGTAATCAGGTCTGTCTTCCCTCTCACCATCCCTCTCTTGGGGCTCTCTACTGGAACTGGTTTATCTGGGGATCCAGCCTTTCTTATAGGCCTGGGCACCTCTCTCTCTCTCTCTCTCTCTCTCTCTCTCTCTCTTCAGTGCACCATGGCTAGAGCTTTACTCCCTTTGTCTCCAGGGGAAAGAACTGGAGAGAGAGTGGGGCTGCTCAAGGCTTTTATAGGGTTGATGACGCTGGCAGATGAGGTTGGCGTGGGTGGCCCCAGTTGTACTGCTGAAAATATTCTGTGTGGATCCTGCTTCACCGACAGTGAAGTTCCTACAGGGTGGCCTGATGGCTGAGATCCACTCGAAGATATAGCAGTTATGTAAGAACTTATCATAGCAGCAGTTATTTGAGAGAGGTTTCTGCAATAGGTCTTCACATATAGGACTGCACCCCCTGGCATCAGGACTGAACAGCAAACCTGTAGCTAGCAATCATCAGCAGGGACCACCCCCCCGTCGTCAGGTGAAGCGACGCCAACATGACTATAAAAGGTGCTGTCCCCTCCCTGCACTCCAGTTCTTTTCCACCAGAGACCTAGATAAAGGAAGCAGAAAAGAGGAGTGACAAACTTCTGGTACCCTGTGCCCTGGAAGAGCCAGAGACCTGGACAGGAAATAAAGAAAAACTACAAGAGCTGGGGGAAAGGTGGGTGAGAAACTAGACCTACTGCAGGAACCGCTCTTGAAGAGCTACTGTTACAGAAAGTTCTTACATAACTGCTATATCTTACTTCGAGAGGGTTCCTGCAGTAGGTCTTCACATATAGGACTGAATATCAAGCAGTCCAACACAAAAGAAGGAGTAAGAGATGAGGTTCTGGGAGGAGGATAATGTCTGCCAACTAAAGGTCTGTTCAGGACAGTAGAACCTGCAGAACTGCAAGGCTGAAGCCAGCTCTATGCCTAGAGGCAATGTCCAGACTGTAATGCTTAGTGAAGGTATGGACGGAAGACCAAGTGGCCGCTGCACAGATGTCCGCGGTGGACACATTCCTGAAAAAGAAGGTAGATGTGGCCACGCTCCTGGTGGAGTGGCCCTTAACCATCTCTGGAAGGGGTTTCTCATACTTCTGCTAAATGTAATGGATACAATTAGCCAGCCACCCAGACAGTCTGTTTCATAATAGCCTTGCCCTGGCACTGGGAGGCAAAGACTACAAAAAACTGGTTCGACTTTCGAACCTCCTTAATCCGAGAGGTATAATACCTCAAAATCATGTGCATATCGAGGGTGTGCAGGAGGTACTCCCCCCTGTTGGAGTGCTCTGGGAAGAACTCTGGCAGTTCAACACTCTGGTTATAGGTCAGTTCTAAAACCGCTTTCGGAAGAAATGAAGGATTAGTCCGCAGAACCACCCAGTCTCTGTGGAAAGTTAAATAAGGCTGTCTACAAGCTAGAGCCTGAAGCTCTGAAACTCTTCAAGCTGAAGTGATAGCAACTAAAAAAGAACATTTTCCACACTAAAAAATGCATACCACAGCTTGTTGATTGTTAAAAAGGGGGCAAAATAAGCTTTTCCAACACAAAATTGAGATCCCAGGGAGGAACAGGATCCCAGACTGGAGATTTGATATGAAGGATCCCTTCAAGAAAGTCTTGGCAACCTCTAGCTGAGCTAGGGTTTTACCCTTCACCGGGAGGTGGTTGGCTGGAACCGCAGACAGAGAGATGGACCTTCAAGAAGGAATAGCTGAGGCCCAACTCTGACAGATGCAACAGGTACTCTGAAACCTGGGAAGCAGAGCAAGAAAATGGGTCTAGACCTTTCACTGAGGCTCAGATAGAAAATCTCTTCCACTTCATGGCATAAGTGGATCTAGTGGAGAGTTTTCTGGTCTCCACTAAGACCTGAGTGACTCCTGAGGAGACCCCATAGTGAGAAATTGCTAAGTCCACAGGTGCCATGCATGAAGATGGAAAGACTTGAGGCTCAGATGAATCAGGGTGCCCTGCTCCTGGGACAGAAGGTCATGGGAGAGAGGAAGAGGTACTGGGAGTTCAAGTGCCAGCTGCTGTAGCAACGGGAATCATATCTGAAGAGGTCACGGGGGGGCAATAATGATCATGTGAGCCCACCTCTGCTTGTAGCTTCAGCAGAACCTTCTGCAAAATAAGAAAGGGAGGAAAAGTGTGTAGAAATCTCTCTATCCATGATACAGACAGTGCGTCTCGCCAAAAAGCACCATGCCAGGGAATGAGCGAGCAAAAGCTGGGTAATTTTGCATTGGATGGGGAGGCAAATAGATCTAGGTCTGGCCGACCCCACAGAAGAAACAGGTGTTCTACTGCTGCTTGCTTTAGCTCCCACTCATGAGCCCTGGTGACTGATCAGCTGAGACTGTCAGCCAGAATGTTGTGAACACCTGGGATGTGGACTGCTGTCAAGGATAGGCCATGCCGTATCGCCCAGGACCACAACCCTGCATCGCCTCCCTGCATAGAGGGTACGACTGGGTGACTCCCTGTTTGTTTAGATACCAGACAGTAACCATGTTGTCTGTCTAGATGAGAAGTGTTCCTGGAATTAGGAGTGACTGGAAGGCCTGGAGAGCACAGAGCACCGCTCTTATCTCCAGAATACTGATGTGAAGATTCTTCTCCATGGGAGACCAGGAGTCTTCAGTTCTGTGGTCTCCCAGATACACTCCCCATCCCAAGCTTGAGGCATCCAAGGTGAGAGTCTAAGAGGGAGATGGAGGGTCAAAAAGAACCCCACCGAAAGGTTGGCTGGGTCCTGCCACCTGAGGAGATCCTTTTGAAGGCTGCTGGAGACAAGGACTCTCAGGTACATGTTGTCCAGCCATTGCTCCCATTGGACTCCAACAGACCACTGGGTAACCCTCATATGCAGTCTGGCCAAAGGGACTGTGGGTATTGCGGCCATCATCAGACCCAGAAGCCATAAGACTGAACACGCTGTGGTCCACCAAGATGAAGCGGAAGAAAGGCCTTGCTTAGGACCGTGTGCAGCACCGCTCTGATAAATTGGGGGTGCTGTGAGGGTATCAGCTGAGATTTGGGATAGTTGACCAAAATACCCAGGCTGGAGAAGAGGTCCAGAGTGAAGGAAAGGGAATCCTTCAGACTGTGTGGGGAAGGGGCTGAAAAGAGCCAGTCATCCAGAAAAGGGAACACATATATGCCACTGCGGTGCAGAAACACTGCAACCACTGCTAGGTACTTGGTGAACACCCGAGGTGCCAAGGACAGGCCAAATGGTAGGGCTCTGAACTGGAAATGATGGTCCAGGAAGGAGAAGCTCAGGAAGCATTGGTGGGCCAGAAGAATGGAGATATGAAGGTAAGCATCCTGCATATCCAGGGAGCATAGCCAAGTGTTGGGAAGGAGTAGAGGTAACAGTCCCTGGAGAGTCAACATGTGAAACATCTTGTACTCTATGAAGAGATTGAGCATGCTGAGATCTGAGATGGGTCTTAGATCCCCTGTCTTCTTTGGAACCAGGAAGAAATGGGAGTAAAATCCTCTCCCTGTCTGTTCTAGATGTACATGCTTTATGGCTGCCTTTTGCAGCAGAGTTTGTATTTCCTGTAATACCAGTTGTTGTTGGCCTAACGGGTAAAATGACCTTCCCAGTGGGTTAGGAGGAGGTCGCTCCAGGAACTCTATTGAGTGACCTCTTTCTATGAGTTGAAGAATCCATGCATGTGCAGTATTGGCCTTCCACCCATCCAGGTAGAGGTTGAACTATCTCCCCACTTTTTCCTCCGAAACAGTTATAAGGTGTGGAAGGGGGATAGGGAGTCAGGACGCGGAGGGGAAAGGCACCTTTCCCCCAGAGGCAGCTTTGGAGAACTTGGTCTTTGGGGTTTGGGTGCCAGAACCTGGGACACAATGCTTGTTCTGTCATTTGCCCTGATTCTGTTTGTTCAATTTCCATTGGCGATGAAATGGCTGCTGCCATTATCTCTGACTGGAATGGTACATGGACCGGACATTCTTGAGGGATTTGCCACTCTCCCGCAGCCGGTAATGATATCTTTGGTGTCGCCACCAAACAGAACTGGACCGCTAAAAGGAACATCCAGGAGAGAGATCTGAACATCCTGCGTCAGTCCCGGAGTTTATTCCATAACTGCTCATCAGGGATATCCTGGAGGTCTCTTTCCAATTCTGAGAGAAAGAATTTTTGGAAAGCCACCATATGGGCTACATAATTCAGGGAATGGATAGTGCAGGTGGACGATGAGTAGATTTTCCTACCATACTGGTCCATCTGCTTGGATTCGTTATCTGGTGGGGAGGCACTAATATGTTTCAGCTGAGCCGATCTATCGTGGGCAGCCATGATGACCATAGAATCGACCTTGAGTTGGGCAGTTAGGTGGGAGACTCCTTCCAGGGGAAAGTACATCCTATCTGCCTTTTTGGATACAAACGGTATGGACGAAGGTTGCTGCCAAACAGCGGACGTGAGGTTCTCATGTGGACCCATCCAGGGTGGAATGAGTAGGGGTTCCACATTAACCAGGTCCAAGTGCTCTGCCAGCCTTTTGCACTTGGGGTCCAATTCCTTGGAGGCCCATACGCATGATTTTTGAATGGTCCTGAGGAGCTCCGCAAAGGAGGGATCCTCAGGAGGAGATTTTTGGGACTCTTTCAGTTGAGGCTCAACCAGGTAATGAGGTTTGGATTGAATCCATAGATCTGAGCCTTCGTCTGAGTCAGAGGTTTCCAGTCTACTGGGCAAGGATGCCTCCAGAGGTCAGGTCCGGGGTCTATGATCTCCAAGAGGCAGAGCACCCAAGTCTCCTTAAGAGACTCGACTAGAGGGTGTCGGACTGGGTGGGGCACCCTGATAGGAAGGGTGGACCTGACTGAGGCTGGCCCAAGTCTAAAAGCAGTTTGGACCTAGCGTCCTTCCACCATGCAAGAATCGCTTCACATTCAGGCTGTGGTGGCAGTGGAGACAGAGGTGGATAACCTGGGTACCCTACAAGAGGAGGGTAACTCAGAGGCTGGTACCAATAAAGGACTGGTAATATGCCTTTTCTGGTGCCTGATAGCCTAGCATTGGATAGCCTGGCATCGGAAAACCTGGTATTGGGTAGCCTGGCATCAGTGGGTTATAACCCAGTGATGGGCTGTCTGGCGTTGGATACTATGGAAACAGAGGGTTCCCAGGAAAGTACCCTGATGGGCCCGAAAGAGGGGCAGAAGGCCCTGTCAGAGAAGGTACCGAAGGACTGCTGGGAAGAGGATCTGGTGATGGGGTAGGCAGAGGAGCTGCAGGTCCTGCAGGAGGAGGTTCCATACCACCCCTGAAAAGATCTGGTGAAAGGTGAGGATCCGTTGGCGGAAGAGAGCCCAGCAAAAGGGGGACATCTGGTAATTCCCCCAACAACAGGTCTGGAAGAGTATCTGATGGGAGGGTTGCCCCAGAGAGGTTGGATACTGGTAGTGAATCCCTGGAGGGAGAATCCCAAGGGGATGAAGGGGTACCTGCGAGCTCTCTCTGTGCAACATCGGGGACCACAAGGGAGTCCGACGGGAGAAAGGATGCATCCACGCGGTCAACAGAGGAACCGTCAAGTGACTTACTGTTCACAGCCAGGCTGACAAGAGCCAGCCAGCAAGTGTCAGGCTGATTGGCTTGGGCCTGGTGCCCAGAGGTGGAGCCAGAGGGCAACTTAGCGGCAGAGCTCAGATCAGCATACCCTGAAGGGACCTCCAAAGAGGCAACCCCCGACTGCCCGCTAAACTCAGAGAGGGGGAGAGGGTGTCCAGCAGTCCACCAGAGTGGAAGAAGGCTCTGCAGGCGGGGTAATCACAGAAGTGGATGGCCCACCCTGGTCAGCAGTGGCTGTCTGGCTGGACTTCCCTTGGGGAGAATGGCTCCGCTCCCAGCGTCTCTCCTTATCCTTCTTCTTTTTCTTTTCCAGGGCCAGCAACGACAATCTTTTCCTCAACTCCTGGAGCTCCTTCTCCATTGAAGCAAGTCTCTGGGTGAGCAGGTGGGCATTGAGGGTCCTCTTGCAATGGGTGCAAGTGGCCTGGTTGAAGCCCTGGAAGATGGTACACTCCGAAGAGTTGTGCCTTGGTCCCAGGCAGAGGACACACAGGGAATGATCGTCCCCTTGCGGGATTTGTGAGCCGCACTTGGAGCACTTTTTCTTGGGCCAGCTAGACGACATACACCATAATGGATCATTGAATAGAATTGATAAAAAAAAGAAATTCACTATTAGAAAATGGCAGATGACTGAAAGCTGTACTACCGCGTTTGTCGAACAATACCATGCGATGACGAGAAAGAACTGGAGGGCGGGCAGGGGACCACCCCTTTTATGGTCACATTGATGTCGCATCACCGTATGATGGGGGACGGTCCCCACTGATGATTGCTAGCTACAAGTTTGCTGTTTGGTCCTGACGTCAGGGGGTGCAGTCCTATATGTGAAGACCTACTGCAGGAACCCTCTCGAAGTAAAATCTTCTGTTATGGTAAGTTCTTATGTAACTGTTCTTTCCTCTCTCTTGACATGTTAGCTACAAAAATCTGAGTGTCTCTTTGGGCAAGACTGCTATTTGCTCCTAGTTTTCACCCCTCAGCCTAACTAGCCCTCCTGACTTCCTCCACTCACTCACATAATGGCAAATGGTGTTATCCCCTTCCTTGACTGAGTTAGCAATTTTCTCTTCCATCTTTGCCTTCCCTCTCCTAACCTCTATTCCTGCCTCCCTTTGCTTTTCCTGGTACAAGGCCCTATTCTCCTCACTCTGCAACCGTTTGTACTTCCTGAACATAACCCTCTTTGCTCTGATCTTATCAGCTACCTCCCTATTGAACCATAGCGGCTTTCTTTTTCTCCTGTTCTTGCCAACTTGCATAACAGAGAAGCTTGTGGCCTGTACTATAGCCTCCTTTACTGCTGCTCATTTTTCCTCCACCCCTACCAGGACCCCTACCCCTGTATGCACTCTTTAAATATCATCACCCATCTTCTTAAAGTCCGCCCACCCAAAGTCTGGGACCTTCACCTTAGACTGTCCACCCACTGCTGTGGTTTTTACCATAAACCAGTTGGTATTATGATCAGTTGCCCCAAGACTCTCTCCCACGGATACCCCCCCTCCACCCTGTAATCATTGCTTAAAATCAGATCTAATATTACTTCCTTCCTAATGGGTTCCCTGACTAACTGTCCCATGAGTGCCACCTGAAGAGAGTCTATAATATCTCTGTTTCTGACCAAGGCCGCTGTTGGGGTACTCCATTCAGCATCCGACATTTTGAAATTGTCCATGAGCAGCACCTCACCTCTGTGCGCCATCCTCTGTATTTTATACAACATGGCATCACCTACCTTCCCCTCTTGCATTGGTGGTCTATATATTAATCCGGCATGAATGACACCCCCTTTTTCTGTTTCCGGGGAGACCAAAAGAGCTTTGCGCTCCCTCTCCCAATTGCCCAATACTTCTGTAGACTTTATGTGATCTCTAACATATAGTGCCACCCCCCCTTTCCTGACCACCCTATCCCTCCTAAATAGAACATATCCCAGCATTACTATGTCCCAGTCCTGGCCCTTCTAGCCCCACATCTCTGTTATTGCTAAGATTTCTAGGTCTGCTTAAGGCATGACTGCCACTAGATCAGGGACCTTGTTCCCTAGACTCCTAGCATTAGTGCTCATGACCTTCCACACTGCTGATTCACCCTTTTGACTATCCTCCTTGGTGCCTCTTACCCCCACCTTGCAGAAAGTCCCTATTTTTGGATGCCCTCCCACCAGCCTCCCCCTCTATTCCCATCCCCCCCTTCTCTTTACTGTCATTAGAGTCCTCTTTGAATTCCCCTCGTATTGGTATGCTGCTTTTCCTCCCTCGGCTTCCAACGTCTGGTGCTAATGACCCTACAGTGCTAATGCAGGCATCGAACTTTTGTGCCAGTGCAATGGCCCCCTCTCCTGTTAAGTGGAGTCCATCACCCCTAAATAGCCTTCTCTCCCAGAAATCACCCCAGTTACCAATGAAGTGGTAACCCCTTGACTGACACCACCTCCTTATCCAGTCAGTTAGCTCCACGATCTCTCTCAACTAGATTTTTTCACTCCCCCGCTTCCCACACTGGCAGTACCTCAAGAATACTAGAGTTTCTGCTGCTCCCTGTAGGTTCTCTGACAGTTTTCTTTTAGATTGCACTTTACCTCTTCAACTGTCTGCCTCGCTAAGTCATTTGTACCCAGGTGTATTAGAACCCCTAGGCCCTTTTCCCCCTTTTCAATCAACTTCCCAACCCTCCCTATATCCTTTTTGGCTGATGCTCCTGGGAGACATCTGAATGACACCTTAGTCTTACTATCACCCACCAGTTTTGATTCTGTCCCTCTTATCATGGAGTTGCCTACAAATAATACTGTATTTGTACTCCCTTTGCCAAGGATCTCACCCTCAGATGGTGCTTCATTCAGGTCCCCCTTTTCACCCTACCCAGTTTTTGCTCTTCTTTTTTGGGACCTCTGACGATACTCTACATAGACAGGCTGAAACATAATGTTCTAGTAGCTTGAAGCAGGGGTGACTCAGCTATGCTGTGCTCTTCTAACAAATAAGGTCTCTATGTATGTTTGCACTTTTTCTACTTTGCGCACATTGTTCTTTGAAACTGTCATGATTTTATTGGAACCAAGAGTCTAATTAAAAGAAGTTTCTTTTGAAGAAAAGACATGGTCCTTGACTGTTTAGTTCACAGAATGTGTCTAGGATAAAAGGACCCTGTTCTATATCATGGCATGGCATTAGGGTCTGCATTTGGTGCACTTTGATTTGTCCGAGACTGGTTGTTTATCAACAGTGTAATGGTGCACATCTGAAATTTAAATCACACCTGAAGTGCAGCACCCAAAATTTGTACTGTGGGGACTGCTTTTTTTGGGACTGGTGTCTTTTCCCCTGCCTGGGGCATGTAATGGATTAGCACCAAGGTGTCAATGGCTGGAACAGTGTTGCAGCTGTCCACCCTTCTTCCCCTCCACCCCTCCCTTCCCACCACCCTCCCCCCCACCCTGGTGGGGCCCTGTGGGTGAGGAGGTAGTGTTTGGGAGCACTCGGCCAGCATGCCCCGCAGCCTGGCAATTTCTGCCCAGACCAATTCCAGCTGTCTGCTGAGCTCATCCAGGTTACGGCAGATTGGACAGCAACCCACCCTCCAGAGGGTCACCCTGGGAAACAAGAGCTCTGCATCTGTTGCACTTTATATATCCCATGATGAGCAGTTTTGCAGTACCAGAACCTGTACAGGTTGAACTTCTTCAGGTAAACCATTGTAAATTTGCTCCATTCTCCCCCACAAGCTGAGTTGCTGTGCATTCCCCAAATTTAAACCTTGAGAGAATTCACCCCCTCTCCTTCAAACTTAATCACAAGACATTTGATTCCCAATTTAAGCCTTGATATTTTCTTATTTTGATAATAAAGCAGTTCCTATTTACACAGAAAAAAATATTTAATTGGCTAATTTTATTGCTAAATCCAGAAGGTACAATACCACGGTGACAAAAGAAAAATGGGTATATGGCTTCTTCCTGTGCAAAAATGTTTTGACTGTGCGATTCCACCACAGATATGGTAGAAATCCCAAGGGTATGACATTCCTGGTTAAGCTGTCACACTCCTTACCTGGGAGCCATTTGTGCCAGAACAGTACAGATTAATGATCCCCAGTCTCCGCCCTGGACATAGAATTCCATAAACCCCAGTCTCCGCATTAACTTGTAGAAAATCCGACCAGCAGCCTCAACATTAAAACCTGTAATAGGGTTAGAGAGAAAAAGAAAATGCAGATCAGCTTTCATGAGTTACAAACTCTGAAATGCACATAAAAAAACGCAACATACTTTATAACTTTATTTAACTACTACAAGAAGCTGCAGAGCTGCACCAAGGAAGACTAGGGTGCTCAGTGACAACATTTTTAAGTCCAGACAAACAAGTCACAGCACGCACCCGACACACTATAAATAATCAAAGTCCCACACTGGTTCTTGACTTTTAAAATACCATTTATTCCAAGTAAAGCAAGAAAGCACAACCCTCCTGAATCAGGGAAACAGACAAAAAAAGTTCTGACGTTTCACCTGCTCACAGGTTTTATCAAAAATGATCTTTGTTCCAGTGTGTTGGGTGAGTGCCGTGACTTGTTTTTCTAGACTAGTATTTAACTACTGTATAATCAGCACATACCAAATTGTTTTCCTTAGTTTTATTCTTTTTTTATATTTCGCCTGCGAAAATGAGGAAGAATTGGTACTGCTGGGGGGGGACTGGAATGTTCATCACACAATTTAAGGTCTAAGATAAATGTTTATGGGCACTGTAGCTATATAGGCACTAATTAAATTATGGGGACTAATACCAAAGGTAAGAAAAAGTGCAAAAAAATATTTTTTTTTAAACCGTCAGGATATTTCCCATGTTAAGAAAAAAAAGTATCTAGAGAGACACTTAGTCATTGTGGAAAAGTATTTCAATAACATTTACTTTTATTTAAAAATAACTCTTTCATTTGTATTATATACATACAGTATATCCATATAGCAAACTGCTTATGTATTGGTAACATAATTACTACTGTTACATGATAATGATGTAATAACGACAGCATGTCTTAATGACTGGACTCCAAGGTTTCATTCAAAAATAAATACATTTCTGGCCTCAACAGTACCAGAGTTAGACCTTTCAAAATAAATTTTCCTTAAAATGTGATAACATTGGAACAATTAGGGGTAGAGACTTTTTTTAATGAAAGCTAGGATTCAGCCAAATAGATATATCATTAAGACATCACTACAGCAACCATGTATTGATTAAAAAAAGTTTCATAGTGATATAAAAAATATTAAATGATTCATTAGATTTTTAAAACCCTGAGATTTTAGCAACATGTTATTTCAATATGTACGTGCAGCAACACAGAAGAACTGCATCAATAGGGTCTATACATGCTGATCTATCTCCAAGCATTCTTAAAAAAAAAAAAAGTTTTTATGGTTAACAGTTCAAATTTTACAGCTTTGAAAAGATAGTTTCAAGCATTATAAAAATATGACGTAAGATCACGTCTGAAAATTGTCAGAAGATATTAGTGGTTGTTCTGCCTAAGAATAAACACTTTTTTTCTAGTTTTAAATGTCTTAATTGGGTAAACCCCAATGACAAGGCAAAGCAAATGTTATTTATATAGCACCCTTTATCCAGGGGCTCAGAGCGCTGTACAAAACATGATAAAATAACCAATATTCCATAAAACATCCCCACAATAAAATCAATATTTCAGATAAAATTAAAAGCTTTTTTGAACAAGAATGTTTTTAAGGAGGCTTTAAAGGCCTCTACCGTGCTGGCTGCATGAATATGAGGTGGAAGGAAATTCTACAGCAATGGTGCTGCTTTACCAAATGATCTATTGCAGGATCTCTTTAGGCAGGAAGAGGGTACAACCAGCAAGCCAGCCACGGTGGAGTGTGGGGGGCGGATAGGGCAGTACGGAACCAGGAGCTCTTTAAGGTAGTCAGGTCCTGAACCACAATAGGGCCCTGTAAGTTAACAAGCATATATTGAAGGTGCTGCATGAACTCAGAGGTAGCCAGTGCAGAGTGTGTGCAGAACAGGAGTGACATGGTCCCTCACTGAGGTACCCATCAACATCTTAGCTGCAGCATTCTGCACTAGCTGCAGTCGATGCATCAATCCTCCAGACAGCCCTCGGTAAAGAGCATTACAGTAATCACGTCTGCTGGTAACAAAGGCATGGATGATCGTAGTTAGGTCAGCAGGCATCAAAAATGGGCAGATCCTGGCAATATTCTGGAGATGGAAAAAAACAGACCTGATGACCGATGACACCTGTTGTTCGAGGGTAAGACAGTCGTCAAGAAACACACCAAAATCCTTCACTGCACTAATCACAATCCACACAGGGGTTGTATACAGACCCCCATCTCAAGGGGAGGAAATGGACAAGAAAATGATAGAGGGCATTCTCAAAATGGTTGAAAAAGGGGAGATACTGTTGATGGGGGTCCTGAATATGCCAGATGTTAACTGGACAACATGGACTGCAGCCACATCCAAGAGCAGGGTCATTCTCGATGCCCTACAGGGCGCATGCCTTAGACAGCTAGTAGTGGAACCCACTCGGGAGGGAGCAATATTAGGCCCAGTACTCTCAAATGGAGAGAGGATCACAAATTTAGAAGTCAGTAGACATCTGGGCACAAGCGACCACTGCACAGTGTGCTTCACGATAAACACAACCATGGAGACAAGCCATACAAAGACAAGGATACTGGACTTTAGAAGGGCTGACTTTGGCATAATGGGTGAATACCTGAGGAATGCATTAGCAAATGGCCAGAAAGGAGGGTGGAAGAACAATGGAGAAAAATCAAAACTGCTACCATGGAGGCAACAAGCCTTTGTGTGAAACACATAAAGAAAACAAAGCAGAATAAAAAACCACTATGGTTCTCAAAAGAGGTGTCAGGGAAGGTTAAGGAGAAAAAGGCTGCATTCAAAAATATAAGGAATCACAGAAGAAGCACGACAGGGAACTGTAACAATTAAAGCAGAAAGAAGTGGGGAAGGCAGTCAGAAAAGCAAAGGCCCAAACTGAGGAAAAAATAGCCAACTCAGTTAAGAAGGGGGAAAAAACCTTTTATAGGTACATTAGGGAGCATAGAAAGGTTAAGGGAGGGATAGTGAAGATTAATAAAGGAGAGGGGAGGTGGGCAGAGGTAGACAGTGAAAAGGCAGAGATACTGAATGAATACTTTTGCTCAGTATTCACAAAAGAAGAAGAGGAGGAGTTACCTAAACCAAACAATAGAAGCACTCTGGGTAGTGGGGTTGACGCCAGTCCATTTACAGAAAAAGAGTCCTGAAAGAACTCCTAAAACTCAAGGTGGACAAAGCAACGGGGCCTGACGGGATTCACCCTAGAATCCTAAAAGAACTAAGGGAGGACCTAGTGATACCACTGACCACTCTTTTTAACAAATCATGGGAGGATGGGGTGGTACCTGAGGACTGGAGGAGGGCAGATGTGATTCCCCTTCACAAAAGTGGGAGCAAGGCAGAAGCAGGAAACTACAGTTCTGTTAGTTTGACCTCAGTGATGGGGGAAAATGATGGAATCACTTCTGACAGAAAGAATTGTTCAGTACCTAGAGGCCAGTGGGGCACAGGACCCAAAGCAGCATAGATTCACAGCAGGAAGGTCATGTCAGATGAATCTAATCGATTTCTTTGACTGGGTGACCAAAGTAATAGACCAGGAAGGGGCTGTGGATATGGTCTACCTAGACTTTAGCAAGGCATTTAACACAGTCCCGCACAAAAGATTAATAATCAAGTTAGCCAGCCTGGGAGTGGGTTCCAGGGTGGTAGTCTGAGTAGCAAACTGGCTGCACAACAGGACACAGAAGGTAATAGTGAATGGAACACATTCTGAAGAAAGGGGG
Organism: Neoceratodus forsteri; assembly: GCA_016271365.2. Taxonomy (NCBI): domain Eukaryota; kingdom Metazoa; phylum Chordata; order Ceratodontiformes; family Ceratodontidae; genus Neoceratodus; species Neoceratodus forsteri. The sequence goes on along the minus strand of CM057451.1, from coordinate 256,211,089 downwards.
GTTACTAGTGGAGTACTACAGGGCTCAGTACTGGGCCCAGTCCTCTTTAACGTCTTTATAGGTAACATTGCAGAGGGTCTGGAAGGAAAGGTATGCCTCTTTGCAGATGACACAAATATCTGTAACAGAGTTGATACACAAGCGGGGGGTAGAAAGGATGAGAAGGTATGTGGCAAGGTTGGAGGAATGGTCAGACATATGGCAACTTAGTTTCAATGCAAAGAAGTGCAAAGTAATGCACCTGGGAAATAAAAATCCAGGAGAAGAGTACACAATAGCAGGGGAGGTACTAACAACAACAATAATGGAACAGGATCTGGGTGTCATCATATCAGATGACCTAAAGGTGGGTAAGCAATGTGAGAAGTCAGTAAGGAGAGCAAGGGGGATACTGGGATGCATAGGGAGGGGCATCACAAGTAGAAAAAGGGAAGTGGTTATCCCTCTGTACAGACAGTTGGTGAGACCCCATCTGGAGTACTGCATGCAGTTTTGGAGACCTCATCTATGCAAGGACATAGACAGGATGGAAGCAGTCCAGACGAGGGCAACTAAAATGGTGCAGGCTCTACATCAGAAACCATATGAAGAGAGACTGAGAGAGTTTAATATGTATACCCTTGATGAAAGGAGGGATGGGGAGACACGATAGAAACTTTTAAGTACCTCAAGGGAATCAACAAAGTCCAGGAGGGTAACATCTTTCAGAAAAAGAGATGTGTAAGAACAAGGGGGCACAATTTAAAGTTAGAGGGGGGGATGGCTCAGGGATAATGTGAAGAAATTATTTTTCACAGAGAGAGTGGTGGACACATGGAACCGCCTTCCTGAAGAGGTTGTGGGGTCTAAAACAGTGGGGGAATTCAAAGATGCATGGGACAGATATAAGGCAATTCTGGTGGGGGTTGCAGGAAGTAGGCTGTTGGTTAACTAGAATCTGCAGCTTATCCAATAGGTGGGGAAATGGGCAGACTGGGTGGGCCAAGTGGTCCTTATCTGCCATCAAAGTCTATGTTTCTATGTTTCAAGGAGCCACCCCTCAACTACTGGAGCAAGCAACCTCCCATCAGCGGAGACACCTCTATGACCCTTCTCAATCACCATAACCTCTGTCTTGCTGGGGTCGAGACATAGCCAATTTGCAGACATCTAGCCATTGATCTTGGCCAAACACTGACTCAGCATACCTGAGGTGGATAGGTCACCTGGAGCACAAATGGCATCAAATGCCCATTTGTATGGGGGACCCGGAAGAAATAACAAGTACATAAGCAAAAAAATTGACATGATCACAATACCGCAATCAATTAAAACATTTACAAACTGAGTTATCTATGCAAGTGTTGCATTTTGTTTTTGAATGCTTTTCTGGAAACACAGGTTTGGTTTTTTTTGGGTTACAGATTTTATTTCATTTGTCAACCAGGTTAGCACACTGAGTCCAGGCCCATATTCAGGAGTGACCAGGGCCACAAGAGAACATAAAAATCAAATACACTTTATTATGAATTTAACTTAAATATCAAATGAGTTTCAATTGCACTTCACCCACTAACTTTTTTCCTTAAGTATATCAAATTCCTTCCATAGACTCACATGGCACATATGTTACTCTGTTTGCGCAGATACTCATTTTATCTACTCAAACTGTACGGTATATGTGACCTATGTTACATCGCCACTGTATTACTACTATTCACTGTGTACCTTACTGTATCGTAGTATATGGTTAAACATTCTGTATAAAAAGGAGCTTGCTCAAAATCCTAACAGTGTATGATGGAACATACTGAACAAAGAATGCAGAGACAGTACAGGGCTGTTAGGCATAGGTTACAGTTGTCAGTCATCTGTTGTGTATAGGAGTGGTCTGCTGCTGTGCATGGGTATTTTAGCTAACAAGTATCTTATAACAGACAATTGGCAGAGCACTACCATCCCATAGCATTCCACAAACTGACGTAACATCAACTTTCCATAAATAGTAAGTTTACATTTAAACACTGTTTCTTCCCCTGTATGTGTTACTGTATGTTGTTTGAACGTGCTATGGCTTAATAATTTGCAATTTTTTTCCTTCACTCTTTGGTCCACACACATGCATACTGAATAATGTTTAACTTTAGCTTTACTTAAACAGATGTCCCATGCCATCACACTCTATAAGAAACAGTGGCACAGGAAACAAACAGTGCTGTGATCCTATCTCATGATTCTTATGACATCAGACTACTAGAGCTTTACTCTCATTATCTGTGATGTCATCAGAATCCCTTGATGGAATCACAACAGCTCTGCTGTGCATGTTTCCCCATCTACTTATTCCAAATATAGTGTATGGCTGAACACTGTTGTGCATGGCAATCTATGCACAGAACAACCTTACTGTGCTGCAGTAGTGACACTGAAATGCCGGTGTGCTGTATTAGCAGTGTCACTACTTCAGCAAAACAATGCAGAACATGGTCACGTGGCTGCCATCCTCTCAAGCACGTCAGCGATCATATGACAGAAGTCCCTTTTGTTTTTACTATGCAGTTTTATTGAGTTAGAGGGTTACCCCATGGCCACTAAATTTGGAGTTGGCTTAGGAGCTTGGTGCTGCTGCAACTCAAACATCATGATAGCAGCAAGTGACAGAATATGGCCAAACATAAAAAAATTGTTATTAAGCACTTTCAAGCTTATGGCTGCCATACGCTATAAAATACTGTGTATGAGCAACCATAAATCTACAAGACTGTGTTTCAATCTTGAGATTTCCATGGGAATGAGACCTCTAGAGCTGCACTCTTGAGGTTTCTTGTTACCATGGAAACCTCTTGATTCAAACACAGGCTTGTTGTGTAGGGTTGCTCATCCTCTACGCTGTGCACTAGATACTCTAAACTGTTGTGCGTATTCCAAAGTGGTGGCGTGCACACTTCAAACTGCTGTTCAGCCCAGTTCAAAGGTCATAATATTTAAATTTCTCATGCAGTTCACACTCAGCTGCTTACTAACCACCCACTGCCTAAATTTGCACCTTTTTAAGTTGTACAATTCTTTACATTTAATTTTGATTATAGAACAGAACAAAGAAATAGCAAGCTTTTTTACTTGTAGGAGGTGGGCTTCTATGACTCCGTTTATGTTATACCCAGACAGGGAACAATAATTTCAACTTTTTTGACCTAGAAGAGCCCAACGAAATGACATCCCCTTTTATTTTCATGGAGCTCTGCTTCCACTTCCATGCAATTTTAATGCTGGAAGAATGAAAGTTTAAAGACAGAACATGATCCATCCAAGGTCATACACTGGCTAACTGCTGGTGTATTTATGTATTAATTTATCTGGTTTGTGTTTACTGGGCAGGTACAATAGGCAACCAAAAGCCTATTTATAGCTATGACCCAGGAGATTACAAGAAACAATATGCATACATTAACTATACAAACTGTGCTAAAACAAATGCTGCACAAAAACAGTACAGCAACAGTACAGAAAACAATATAAATATGCAGTAATGCTTCCAGCCGAGGGGAGGGGAAAGTTAGGGAAACAATGTGCAAAGCCAGGTTAGGAGGGACCTGCGACAAATCTTCTGCCTCACTGTTTTGCCCTTCAGCATTCAGATCATGCTCCCCCCTCTTTCCATCTTTTTACACCAGTCCAAGTAAACAGTGGCCACTTACACCCCCGGGGCCGGATACTCAATAGGGTTGTGCCTGCGCAAGTCCGAACTTGCTCCATTCTGCGATATTCAGCAGGAGGCAGTTGCGCCACTGAAAACAGGCTGAGCAACAGCGCAATGCAAATGAATGCATGCTGAACTGGTGGGGAAGGTACCATGCATAAACTGCACAGCCCAATATTCAGCCGGGCTGTGCAGAGTTGTGCAGGCACAACCCCCAACCTGCACCTGCACAACTTTGAGCCAAAAAAAAAGGCTTAAGTTGAGGGCCACCCACAGGTGAGCTGCTGCATTGCAGGGTGCAACACAGCAGCTGCCACCTGTTGCTGGCCCCCAACCCACTCCCTGTGCCCCCCCCTGCAGCCCGATCACGGGCAGCTGACTGTAAATCCCCACCACCACCCCTCAGTGGCCCGATCCTGGGCGTAGTGTACTCCCCCCCCCACCAGCCTGATCACGGGTAGCAATGTGGCCCCTCCACGAACGTATCCCTGGTGGTCTAGTGGACCGAAATGCCCGATCACGGGCAGTGTATAATAAACCCACCCTCCTCCCGCAGTCATCCCTGGTGGTCCAGTGGACCGAAATGCCCGATCGCGGGCAGTAAGTTTAATAACCCCCGAACATAGCCCTGGTGGCTGTATGTCCCCACCCACCCACCCATGAAGCCCCACCACTCGCCTCCCCGCCGCAGCCGGGCGGCGGCAGCATCTCATTTCACTCTGCCGCTTGCGCCGCTGACTGACTGCCAGCTCAGCAGGTGCCAGCGGTATAGAGTAGAGGTTCGGATTGCGATGACAGTCCAGACGGAATGATCTATCTCACAAATCTGACCGGGTTGCGTACGGTGGTATGGGCTGCACGCCCATTGGCTCTTGCTCTGCACCAATAGGCGGCAGTCCTACTGGGCACCTGGGCCGGGCGGCGGGCGCGGGCGGGCAGCAGGCGGGTGGGATGCTGCCGCCGCCGCCGCCCGGGAGCAGGGTGGTGGGGCAGTCCAATGGACCACCAGGGATGACTGGGGGTTTTATTATACACCGCCCACGATCGGGCATTTCGGTCCACTGGACCACCAGGGATACGCTGGGGGCATTGCTGCCCGCGATCGGGCTGGTGGGAGTACACTATGCCCGCCGACCGGGCACTGGGGTGGGGGGATTTACACTGTTTTGCCCGCATTCGGGCTGCAGGGGGCGTCGGTCCCATATGGCTGCTGCCTGGCAGGGCGCCAGGCGCAAGTCCTCGGGGATCGGCGCACCTACATGCTAATGGCATGCAAATGGGGCCATAATCAGATGCAAATGGCCCCCCCTGCGCCTTGCATGAATTATGGCCCCATTTGCATGTCACCTTTTGAATATGGAGATTTTGCACATGGTGCAATGGTACTTGCACCACCGCAAGTTGAATGCTCCACTCTGACAACTTGCGGTGGCACAAGTTCCACTGCGCCATGCACAGTGGCTGTGGCCGGGGGGTGATATTCAAAGGAGTTGCCCAATAGCGCAACCCTTTGAATATCGCCCCTGCCATACCCCTGCGCAGAACTATTTTACAAGAGCGCAAGGGCTTGCGCCTAAGAATAGTGCAGTTTGAATATCCAGCCCTCTGTCTTTTGTGGACATATTTCTGCCCTTGAGATGACATACCTTTTTTATGAGGTGCCTCTGAGAAGCCATATCCTGGAATGGAGGGACAGATTACCTCGAAGATGTGCTCCCCACTCTGCCCATGGCTAGAAGGGTCTGTCAGAAGTGGAATTATCTGATAGAACTCGTAGAAAGAGCCAGGCCATCCGTGAACCATCAGCAGTGGCTTCACTTTTCTTCCCTCTGACACATGTGGAGGCTTGACATGAACAAAATGCACATCAATCCCTGGATGGAGGGGAACAGAAACAGTTTGTGATACAGCTAGAACTCCAGTACTAAAGTATATATCATAGAAAAGGCCATTACATTGCGTAGTAATTTATTTTAATCAGGTATTCTAAGATGCTTCCCTTACCCCGTTAGCTTGCTATTCATGGTGGTAGCAGAGCGGCAATACCACTAGCTAGCCTACCCCCCACCCACTCCTCACAAGTGAAGGCAATATCAGAAAATCCCTCTGGCAAGGTCGTCGCATGATGTTCCTTTTTAGCTGTCTAACACCCTTCCCCCACCGAAAAAAACTATGAGATAATAGTAATAAAAAAAAACACAGAGGGCAGAGCCTGGACTTTTGCATAGAGCTGCTAAGTGACCTAGTTTAGGCACCTTTTCATTACTTATTTATCAGAAACTGATAACCGGGAAATGCACACTGAGCCAAGCCTCATTTTCAGGTGCAACCCAGGGGAAGGGGTATAGGAAAACAACTACATGCAATGAAAAAAAGTGCAGATATGCTGCCAAGGCAGAATAAATACCTTTATAAACAAAGTGTCTCACTGAGCTTGACAGCCCACTATGTCGTCTGCTACTGCATGCTCAGCAAGATCCTACATAAGCCAACGAGGACTGCACAAGACTAATAATAAAGGCAGGGCCCCGTGTTCACTGTGGCAAACCGGACCTACATTCTGCAGCAGGATCTCATGCTTGCTGCGCTCAGGCAATGAGCAATTCTGTGATGGGCTTTACATTCTCTGATGACTCAAGTGAGCCCCAAAATAATCTAGTTACCCAGAAAGAATGTTCAGAAAAAGACAGACTGGAGCAGTTTGACAGATACACAGGCAAGGCAATGCAAAGCAATTCTGGCATCATGATTTGGATTGGACGTAGGGCATGGGGGAATTGAAGGGTTATTCATTTTTTACTGCATCATGGCTCCCCTCCCACCTGCCCAGTGCTGGTTTACCACAGCTAGCTATGCTCCTGAGAATTTCTCCCCCTGCCTGCCCAGTGCTGGTTTACCACAGCTAGCTATGCTCCTGAGAACTTCTCCCCCTGTCTGCCCAGTTGCTTTAAGACTAGTAATGTCCAGTTGCAAACCAGTGCTGCTCCAATGGCTCCTCCCACCCACTTGCTTGAATCCTGCTGGTGATGGTTTGGGCTGTAACGCTGCTCTAGTTGCTTCCTCCTACTCGTGGTGTCGTTTGTGTCAATGCTACTTAGTTTTCATATCTGCTTCTCTGGCCCTCTGTAATGATTTACTGTGAGGCTAGAGAGTAGTTGCACCATTGTACATTAGACAAAGGTCCAGAAAACCTCCCATTTTTGTCTGCAATAATTATTAATACTTTTTCATGCCACAGTTTTGCAACTGGCAAATAAAACCACCATTCTTTCTAATAAAATAGACTTCCCGAAGTTCCCTTAGTGTTTGAAGAAGGCCATAATGATCATAACCTTCAGGGCTGAGTGCCAGTGGATTGGAAAGGCGTGGCACCACTGACTACTGCAACCCGGGGGGATGGCTGTATAATGGAGCTGCTAACAACTCACACTAATGCCATTTTAGATTTTCAGTGGTGACGGTCATTTTTACTGTACCAAAAAATGCTGTTTCTGCGGCAGAGGCATGTTTCGATGACAGGACCATGTTTCTGTGGCAGTTGCTGCAACCGCAGAATCGCAGAAAACATGAGGCCCTGGATAAAGGGAATGTTGGCCAGGACACTGGGGTTATTCCCTGCTCTTCTTTTTTATACTTCAGTTTATTACAGACGGCTTGAACAAATCATACATGTTTACAACAGTCATCAACAAAGATGAAGAATTTGAATTGTATCATATACATGAGTGACCAAGTACAGTGGCAAAAAATAAAAGAAATAGCAATACATATATAAAGCCACAGAAGTCATCAGTGTAAATCAATGCAACATTTCTCCACAGCTCAGGAACCGGTGGTTATAATAAACATAGAATTTAAAACGCACCTGTTTGCAAATAAGGTCAGACTCCCCCCCGCCCCAAGCCTCTCATATAAAACATTATGAAGGATGTACAGCCCTCAAGTACTTTCAAGCATGGTGTCTCTATCTGGTTCTTCCGGTCCAGAGGAATCAGACTCAGTGACTGCCAGATCAAACATCTCCCATCTAGTTTACCTGTTTAGGAAGGCAGGCATTCACTGCTGTACCAAACAAGCATTTGTCAACGTCAAATGTTTGCTTGCTGGTATTAGCATTGGAAATGCAGGAGTTAGACAGATGCAGAATAGGAATGGCAGTGAAGTATTGAAGTTCACGCCAACCTCACCTCCATCCTGTAGAGATGGACAGGCATTGGGGTAAGTGATTGGGTTGTCACCCATGACGGTCATGCCATGTCATCTCATTGTATTCTACAGACACCGACACGTGCTGAGGTGTGCTTAGGGTGTTTGGCTTTACAGTCACCCCATTCCATAAGGACATACATTGAAAAGGGTGCAGCATAGGAGAATGGGGTGAAGTCTGGGGTCGAAGAGTCCAAGGTACATCTCGATGCCTGTCAGTTGATGGAGGTGGGGGTGGGATGGGATGAGCAGTACAGTCAGCAATCCAAAGGCACACCCTTATGCCTGTCAGTCTGTACAGGTAGGACGTTATGGTTAGAAACCCTAATGCCTCAGGTGTTTGTTGCAATTTACGCTACAAATTTTCAACATGGCCTTTTTGTGACCCCACCTCATGAAAGCATGTGGGACCTCTTCTCAGGAAGAGTGGCAGTGTGATTATATCAATGTGTCCCAAACATTGACTTTCAACAGCGACAGTGCCATTCTGCGCCACATGTACAAAAACACAGATCGGGCAGGATGTGAAAAATGACAGCTGTACCATCCACAGGGAGGTGTGAAGAGATGGCGATGTTGAAAATCTGTACTGGGAACATTAAAAATGCTCACACGTCCCAGCATACATGGAAACTGCACAACGCATGCGCGTTACACAGTCATTTTATGGATGTTCGTTACCAAATGTTCAGCATAGGCCTTGCTCTTCTCATGAACAGTGTCACTGGGATTTTCTTAATGTGTCCCAAACACTGATTTTTCACAGTAACCACGCAATTGTGCGTCAGAAGTGCAAAAACACATTTTGGCCAGGATATGAAAAATGACAACTGTACTGTTTATAAGGAGGTGTGGAAAAATGGCAATGTTGAAAACCTGGAGTGAACATATTACAAATGTGTGAAGTTATGAGCGTGAGTGGAGACTGCACAATGCACGCTTGTAACACACTCATTTTATGGACTTTCATCACCAAATTTTCAACACAGGCATTTTAGGACCTCTGCTAATGAACACTGTCACAGTGATTTTCTGAATGTGCCCTGAACACTGATTTCCCACAGCGACCACACTATTCTATGTTGCAAGTGCAAAAACACATTTCGGCCAGGATGTGAAAAATGACAGCTGTACTGTTCATAAGGAGGGCTGGAAAAATGGCAATGTTGAACATCTGGAATGAACATATTACAAATGTGCGAAGTTATGAGCGTGAGTGGAAACTGCGCAATGCACGCTTGTAACACAGTCATTTTATGGACTTTCATCACCAAATTTTCAACATAGGTATTTTAGGACCTCTGCTAATGAACAATGTCACTGTGATTTTCATAATGTTGTCCCACACACTGATTTCCCACAGCAACCGCGCTATTCTGCGCCAGAAGTGCAGACACACATATCAGCTAGGATGTGAAAAATGACAGCTGTACTGTACTGTTCATAAGGAGGTGCAGAAAAATGGCAATGTTGAAAATGCGGAGTAAAAATATTGCACATTCGCAAAGTTATGAGTGTGTCTGGAAACTGCACAACGCACGCTCATAACACACTCATTTTATGGACTTTCATCACCAAATGTTCAACATAAACATTTTAGGACCTCTGCTCATAAACAGTTTCACTGTGATTTTCTTCATGCATCCCAAACACTGATTCCCCACAGCGACCACTCTATTGTGCGCTGGAAGTGTGAAAGCACATTGTGGCCATGACGTGCCGCTGGAGGAGGAGGGGAGGATGGTGGGCAAAAGAAATGAACCCTGGAAAGGCTTAGGGTGAGCTACCTTATCAAGCCTGATGGGGGAGTGGCGTAGTTGCTCCAGCCAATCGAACCTCAGGCTTATAGCCTTCCCATTTGATTGTGCTTATGCAACTGGATGAGATGATGGTTGTGTGACTTGACTTACGTTGTGGATTTGATTTATGTTGTGGCTTTCTGCCTCTCTATCCATGGGATATACCACCCTATTAGGGTACGACGCAAGGAACCCTAGAGGAGGGTTCCCCTCCATAGGTGTCTTGGGAATGATTCCTTTGGCTAAAGGTAGCTTAGGAAGAAGCCCAAAAAGAATGCCTAATTGTGTGTCGAGCATCGAAGAGGTGAGGCTGATGAATGAATGAAATCTGAGAAGATGATTAAGGTGGACTTCCTAAGGAGAGAGAGAAAAGCTGGGGCCACCATCCATCTCCATCCAACAGCGGAACCTAACTAATTAACCTAAGACAGCACATTAACCTAAGTAAGCACTAACCCTAACTAATAGTATGACCATTAGCACAGAGGAGAGGAAAAAAACTTTCAGGAGGAAACCTCTGAGGATTCAAGGCCTAGGTCACCTTCCCTCCAGGCTGATGACGTTTGATTTAAGGACGCATGTCACTAAAGAGAAGGATTTGTTAAAGAGAAGAAGATGAGTAGGGAGGGTAATGACGGGATAGGGAAAACCCCCAAAAGAAGCACAGATTGAAAAAGGAACAAGAGGCAGTGGGGACCCAAAAGGGCATGCTCGAGCAGGCGATAGGAAGGAGGCAAGCCAGAGGTACAAGGGGCATCCAGATGCGCACAGGAGAAGATTGAGGAGGAAGCAGACTGATGATTGTGAGTGCCACAGAAGTGCAGTAATACAACATGAGAAGATTGAGAAGGAAGCAGACTGATGATGGTGAGTGCCGCAGAAGTGCAGCAGTATAACAGGAGAAGATTGAGGAGGAAGCAGACTGATGATGGTGAGGGCCGCAGAAGTGCAGCAGTACAACATGAGAAGACTGAGGAGGAAGCAGACTGATGATGGTGAGTGCCACAGAAGTGCAGCAGTACAACAGGAGAAGATTGAGGAGGAAGCAGACTGATGATGGTGAGGGCCACAGAAGTGCAGCAGTACAACAGGAGAAGACTGAGGAAGAGGTGACAGGAAAGGAACTCTAAATGAACCTGAATGATGGTGGAGAGCAGTCAGATGGTCTTTAGCAAAGGACGACGGACAGGAAGACAAGGTCTGGAGTGGAGAGAGAGTGTCGAATTGAGGTAGCAGGGACCCGAGAGGGGTATGCCGGAGTGAATGATGGCTGGAGTCAGGAACTTGATGAATGCGGCAGGAGGGCTGTGGTTTGATGAGACAGAAATGAATTATGATAGGGAAGCCCAAATGATGACCGAAGTCAAAACTTGAGGAATGCAGTATGAGGGCCATGGTTCAAGGAGGCGGTAATCATCTGCCTGAGACATGCGCAGATAATTAACTATAGGCATGATGAAGATGGAAGGCAAAGAAGATTATGAGAGGGAAGCCTTGAAGGCTGGAACTGGAAGGCTGGATTGAGAGGTATACAAAGGGAGCAAAGGAAATGGAGAAACAAGGAAGTCAGAATCAGGGAAAAGATCGGATTCGAATACCTGGACACGAATGGTGAAAAGAGAAGGATACAAGTAGGGAACGTGATGGCAGGATAGGGATAAACCCCCAAAAGAAAGCACTGATTGAATATAAATGAATGTAGGGGTCATTAACATTTTTTTTTTTATGGTACCAAGTGAAGCAGCAAAAATTAGATAGAGACATGCCAAAGAGAGAGATAGCCAAAATGAATGCTAGAACACCAAAGACCAAACCCAGACATGGGGGTTGACCCCAGAGAAGCGCATGCACAAAGTCAGGGAAACAGTACAGCAGAAACAATATATTTATTTATTTAATAAGTGTCTATTTGTTTGCAGTATATGGAGCAGCAGGACCTGTACACCAGCACAGCATCCACTAGTTGACAGCCGACGAAAAACCAGGAAAGAGAACCAAATGCCCAGAGCAGAATGCCACTGAGATGGAGATAAAGGAGGGAGCGAGCCAGGGATCAGGCGTTCCAGGCAGCCAAAGCGAGCAGCAGTGCAAACACAGGGCGACACACAAAGAGCAGCTGAAGCAGGAAAGGAATGCCAGCAAGCACTGCAGCAGAGGCCGGGCGCGACAGAGTACCTGAACAAGAGCGGGTGGGGAGCAAGCAGATGACGGCACCAGAGGCACGTGGGGGGCAAGGAGCCAACTGAACAGGAATGCTGGCCACCAAAGCAGCAGACGGGAGGGAGGGGAAACCAGCGACAGGACTGGGTGGCCGAAAGAACATAGTACGAGGAAGAGAGACATGGGGAAAAGAGGAGGACGGCCCCCATTGTACAGAACAATCACTGCAGGTATAATAGGGAGAGCCAAGGAGGGAAATCGAGCAAAGAGCAAGGCAGATGCCAGATAAGAGCGGAAGAAAGCCGCCGATAGAATGAGCTAGGGAGGAAACAAATGACAAACCTGCAGCTGGAGGCAGTAGCGAGAGCAAGGCGATGGAAACTATGTAAGACACCAGACAGAGAGCAGAAGAGCAGCGCTTCCGGCTGCAAAAGAAACGAAACCTGGAAAGGCCCAGGGTGAGCTACCTTATCAAGCCTGATGGGGGAGTGATGTAGTTGCTCCAGCCGATTGAACCTCAGGCTTATAGCCTTCCCATTATGTTAAGAATGAGAAACTTCACTGATGCAGTTTCAGGGTTTGAAAAACATTTATTATACACAAAGTAAGTTAGCAAAGATAGGTAGACTACAATCCAACATACAGTATGTACATGCTGTGGAGCAGCTAAAGGTTCCCTTATCCACATCTCTTGGCATTCAGTGAAAGTGCACGATTTATGGAATAACAACAAGAGCAAGGCTGATTCTCTTCTTGGACTGGGTGACTTGTTCACACCAGTAATTTGTCTAGTAGGAGACTACTCCAACATACAGGTAAGAGAAAGGTGGGCAGACTAGGTGGGCCAAGCAGTCCTTATCTGCTGGCAAATTCTTTGTTTCTATGAAAGATGTTAACAGATGGCTATGATTTCTCTTAAAGAACTAGTGTACTGCTTGGGATTAATAGTAATTTTCAGATGCAGTCAGCTATCACTTCTTATATCTCAATTATTTTTTTTATTTTCTGTTTGCTAATTAGAAGATTTTCCACCTGGCAGTACTGAAGTGATGTGTGGTGCAGCACTCTCTCTGAAGGAGAAAAAAGTCAGTTCTGTTCCTCCCACTACATTATCAGAAATGAGACCAAACACCTTGAGGCACCACAATCCTTGTAGCCTGAGCAGTGACTCTCACAAGCTACCAATCAACATACGAACATATGAACACACATGTGCCAGCAGAAACAGACCACCCAGTCTTTCTATGTCTGCGCGAGTGTTCAGCTAGTGCCCCTAGTTTACCTTCCTCACCCCCATTTGTCATCCCTGCCTGCCCCACCTTCCCCACCCTCACTCTCCCCTGTTCCCTGTCCAATGCATTTTTAAAGCTGTTCACAGACTTACATGATACCACCGATTCTAGTAGTGTATTCCATTTTGCTGCCACCCTCTTCATGAAATAGTCATTTCCTTCCTAAATCTCCCCCCCCTCTATTCTTAGTCTGTGCCCCCTGGTGTCCTTCCCCCTCCTTAACTTAAAGACCCCATCTGTACCATCCTTACTAATTCCCCTCAGATACTTGAATGTCTCTATCATGCCCCCGTACCTTCTATCCTCCAGGTGTACATATTCAGGACTCCCAGCTTGCTCTCATAGTCTCCTCCATTCCACATATCATCTTCGTTGCCCTCCTCTGCACCCCCTCCAGTAGCCTGATATCATGCTTTAGGTATGGCCTCCAAAACTGTACACGATACCCCAAGTGCGGCCTTCCCAGCAACCTGTAGAGGGGCAAGATTACCTCTCTTCACCTGGATGAGAACCCCCTTGCTATGCACCCCAACATTTTGTTCACTCTTATAGCCGCACTCCTGCATTGGGCAGTATTGTTCATGGTCCCTGTTACCATTACCCCTAAGTCCTTCTCCTCCTCAGTGATCCCCAGCTTAACCCCCAAAGCCAGTATTCTCTCCTTGGGTTCCGCCCTGAAGTGCATAACCTTACACTTCTTTGCATTGAATTCAAGCTGCCAACTCTCTGACCACTTCTGTAGCTTGCTTAGGTCCCCCTGCAGCCACTTCCATCCCTCCTTTCCATCCACCACTGCTCCCATTTTGGTGTCATCTGCGAACAGGCTTACCTTGCTCACCACCCTGTGCGCAATGTCTGATATGAAGAGCCCAAATAATACTGATCCCAGCATAGAGCCCTGTGGCACCCTGCTCATCACCAGCTTCGGAGTTGAGAGCTCCCCTCCCACCACAACCTGTTGCAGCTTTCCACTCAGCCAGCTTGTAATCCAGTTCATTTGTGCCCCTACCCCTACACCAGTTAGCTTCCCCCCAAGCCGCCGATGAGGCACTGAATCGAAGGCCTTTCTGAAGTCCAAGTAAAGAACATCTGGCACATGGCCCTTACCCTGCTCACCTGTCACCCAGTCATAATATTGCATCAGGTTGGTTTGACAGGACTTCCCCAATACAAACCCATGCTGCCTAACATCCTGAAGGCTGTTGTCCTCCAGGTATGACACCAGTCTTTCCTTTAGTATCATTTCCATGAGTTTGCACACTATGGAGGTAAGGCTTACTGGACAATAATTACCCAGTTCATCCCTTGGTCTGCTCTTGTGTAATGGCATTACATGTGCCATCCTTCAGTCCAGTGGTACACATCCCGATTCCAGTGAGGTGCTGTATAGATCCGGCAGCGGCTCCGTCAACACCTCTACCATCTCTCTCAGCACCCTGGGGTGGATACCATCTGGCCCTGGTGCCTTGTCTACCCTGTGCCCTCAGTCCCTCTGGGACTCTACCTCCCTCAATCCTTCCATCTGTCATCCTCTCCCCCGTCCCCACCCTCCCAGCCCATGGTGGTAGCAGCCCCTGAAGGAAATGCAGGAAACTGTGACATCACTAGTAACCAGGGAGACTAGTCCCTGCTACTTCATGTGAAAGTGAAACCTGGGAGTGAGAAATGGTTCTCATTGGTTACTAGTGATGTCATAGTCAGTGTGGTCTCAGTGTTGATGTAGTGGGAGGAACAGAACTGACCCCCCCTCCCCAGCAGACTACTGCTCCACACATCACCCCAGTACTACCAGGTGGAAAATCTTCTAATTAGCAAACAGAAAAGAAAAAAATACTTGAGATATAAGAAGTGATAGATGACTACATCTGAAAGATACAATTAATTGCAGGCAGTTTCCAGGCAGTATACTAGCTCTTTAACTGCTAAAAAGCTGGTATTACACCACCGGCTTTACCAAGAAAAAGTACACCTGCGTAAGAACTTACCATAGAAGATCTCTTGCATCAGGCCACACCCACAGAATTACAGCTGTGGGCAGTAGCACCACACGGAAACTTTTCTAGCGAGCAGTCTACAAGGGGCCACCCACAATGATGTCAGATGCAGTGACATCCCTCCCATCTATGTGTGGGTGACCCTGAAACTTTCTCAGTTATTTCCCATCAGAGAACCCATATAGTGGATCTCCAGTTAGGGAACCATGGGGAGCCAGAGGTTCCCACCAGAAGGATATGTGAAGAGGAAGACAGACACAGAAAAGCTCAGTGGCCAAGGGGGATGGAGGGTTGGACGGCATGGACTGATGCAAGAGATCCTCTAGAAGATTTATTCATGCAGAAGAAGAGAACTGCACCAAGCTGAGGTGCTGGAATAAGTGAAATGCCAGTTCAAAATAAAAATCCTGCACTCACCACCACAAACAAATGAAGGCTGCTCACAATGGCTCCTTAAAGTGCAATTTTTTATTGAGGTGCCAGTGCAGGACACACCATACCATACGTATGCCTTGACGCGTTTTGGAAGAAAAAATTACCATAGTAATATTGTCTCTTCCAAGGTGTCTTTTAGCATCAGTAACAGTAGAAGTAAGCTGGCAAGGTTGAGCTGCCTCGAAGGTGGAGATTATGGCAATGAGTTATATTAATTAGCCAATCAGAAGACAGTTAGAGGGTGTGCTCAGTGCAGCTTGCCCAGACGGCACCAGAATTTTTTCGAAGCTATGATGGAAACGTGCCTATATGAAGACTGTCCTAACAGGCTTTAATAACTATGTAAAGTCTGAAAAACTAGAAATGTAACGAAGAAACAGAACTTGGCTTTAAATGCAGTCAAAAGCCAAAGCAAATTTGGAAAAACCACAGGAAATCAGAGTCCTCTTCAGTTAGGTTACTAGGGGAGGAAGGATGGGAGGTTACTGATGCTAAAGGACACCTTGGAAGTAACACTATTACTACAGTAAGTATATTTTTCTTCTCACCCCAGGAGTCCTTTAGCATCAGTAACAGTATTTTACATGGGACAGACATAAGGCAATTTTTGTGGGGGGTAGGAAGAAATAGGCTGTTGGCTAAATAGGATCAGTAGCTTATCCTCTAGATAGGGAAATGGTCAGACTAGGTGGGCCAAGCAGTCCTTATCTGCCATCAAAGTCTATGTTTCTATGTTTCAGTAGCAGACTACAAAGCAGTGCAGTTGGGAGGCATGTACAGAACCTACTTAGGGAAGGGGCTGTGCAGGACTGCTCTGCCAAATTTGGCATCAGATCTAGACTGCACTTCCAGGCAATAATGCTTTGTGAATGTGTGCACAGTCTTCCAGGTGGCTGTTTTGCAGACATCAAGTAAGGGAATATCCCTTACAGCTGCCACTGTGGCAGCAGTGCCCCTAGTGGAATGGGCCCTAAGGCCTTGAGGAGGCTGTTTACCTGACTTATTATAGCAAAACTGAATACATGAGACTATCCAACAGGAAATAGTTCTCTTGGTGACTGGTTTTCCTCTGCCTACCTCACCATAGGTGAGAAAAGGTTTTGTAGTTGAGCCCCTGAACTGCTTGGTGTGCTCCAGGGCTCTTTTAGCATCCAAACTATGAAGCTTGCGTTCCCCTGGAGTCGATTTGTCAGTAAAAAATGCAGGAAGTGTAATGGACTGATTAAGATGGAATTCAGAGACCACCTTAGGGAGAAATTTTATTTTTGTTCTGAGGACTACTTTGTCCTTTTGAGGGATGATGTAGTTTGGCTCAGTGCAGAGTGCCTGAAATTCTGAAATCCTTCTGATAGAAGTGATGGCAACTAAGAAAACTGTCTTCCAGGTGACATATTTCAAATAGGCCGTGGTCATGGGCTCAAATGGAGGCTCCATGAGCATGGCAATGCAGAGATTGAGGTCCCAAGGAAGAACTGGTTCCCGTATTGGAGGCTGAAGATGGAGCAGGCCTTTGAAAAAGTTCTTGAAAATGGGATGTTAAATAACTGATTTGTCCTTTCCAGTGGAAAGGTATGCTGAAATCGCAGCCACGTGCACTTTAAGGGATGAGGCTTTGAGGCCTAAGGTCTGTAGGCATACCAAATAGTCCAAAAGGCTTGGGGGGGGGTGGAGCCTTCAAATGATTTATTTGTTTACCTTTACATTAAAGGGAGAAGCTTTTCCACTTAGCTGCATAAGTTTTCGTAGTACTTGGCTTTTTGGCCATGTGCAGAATCTTCAGGACCTGCTCTGAATATTGGGCATCTGGGAACTCTTAACTCCTCTAGAACCAAGCTTTGAAGTGAAGAGACTCCAGATCGGGGTAGGTTACCCCAATCTGTGGCAGAGTTAGGCGAGTGTGACTCAGAGGAAGTTGAATAGGCTTCTTGTGAGACAGGGCTAGCAAGAGAGGATACCAAGGTTGTCTTGGCCAGTACGGGGCTACTAGAATCATAGTTGCTGAGTGGTCTCTCAGCTTCAGCAACACTTCAGGAATCAGAGGAAAAGGAGGGAAGGAGTAGAGAAACTTCCCTGTCCAGTCCAGAGTTACAGCATCTGCTGGAAGGGTGTCCAGCGCTGAGGGCCTGCAGCAATATGGAGGAAGCTGATGGCTGAGGTGGGATGAAAACAGATCTAATTCTGAGTGCCCCACCTCCTGAACAATGTGGCCAGAACTTGTTTGTTCAGAGTCTATTCAATGTGGCCTTGGCTGATGCGTCTCGAGATATCTACCAGGGTGTCGTCTTTGCTCGGAAGGTGTAGGACTGAGAGGCTTATGTCCAATGAGAAGGCCAGGGACTGAATTTTCATGGCCTCTGTGCAAAGCACAGTTGACCTTGTGCCACCCTGTTTATTTATGTAGAACATGGCAGTGGTCTTGTCTGTTCTGTAAACAAATAATACCAGCACTCCAGAAGTCACTTAATCCACTTAAGGTATATGATTTATTCCAAAATACAGTACCATTGTCGAGAGTTTAACAGAAGAAAAACAAACCCCTAGCGCCTCGACCGTTAGATCTTCCAGGAGGTATAGTTCAGTACTGGCTTGTTTCTCCTTATACACCAGTCATTACATTGAATTAAACAATTAGTTCATTAATTGAAGAATTGCTCCTATTTTTACAGAGCTAAAATAAACTCAGCACTTAGTGTACAATCATTCAAAACAGTGCTGACTTAATGAAAGAATAAAAAGTTAAAACAAAAATAAATCTAAAGAATAAAGGAGAAAATAGCGCAGGTCTTGACGTTTAAATTCATAGCTACAATGGATACCATCTAGCATATTTCTTTTCAAGTAATATTATTTCTTTAATTTACTTAAATAAAGCTGGCAGAGAGATAAATGGCCAGATATATCTTAAGTAATACATAAATAATAAAGAACATGGTCTCTAGTTTTTACATTTCATAACTTTCAAGTCCACAGATCTTATTTATCATATACAGATATATTTGCAGATGTGTGATTGCCTAGGGTTGCACCAGCTGATCGTCAAGCTCTGAAATTAATATATAAATGTAAACAAATATCCCAGTTATATATTTAAGGCAAATTTTTATTCAAATTCAGTATATACCCTACCAGTACACCGGAGGTCACGATAGGGTGCAAAAGGTCAAATAATCGTTCCATTGATTTTAAGGGCCAATCATTGAAGAATACATTCTCTATTATAATCTAATGTAATCAAATGAAAATGGGATAATAATAGAACTGAAATCTTAGGCGATCAGTCAGTACAGACCAGCGTTACCTCACACATCTAAATTACTGAAGATGCTCCATGTTCTTGTTTTCAGGTTTCCACAGGACGTGCTGGTGCCAGCCGAGCATGGTGGGCCATTCATTTTGCTGCAAAATAAATATTTTACAACCTAAAAGAAAAGATTCATCAGAGAATTATTATTTCATTGTGAGCAGGCATTCCCGTGGTTTATTTTTAGTCTCATATTTCTCCAATTCTCATAATAGCCATAAAATAAATCTTTGAACATTTAAATATTCAAACTATAAATAACAATTGGTTCTAATGGAGAAAAGATGTACGAGGAATCCAAAAATTTGTTGAATCAAAACAAAACAAGACCAAATCAATTCAAGAAGGAACGAATAAAGTAATCAATCATTAAGTTTTTAAATTTTTGTCTGTTCTGATCTGCACTGTGTGGCCTTTGAGTTGTGGCAAAGGCCTTTCAGGCTAAGTACACAGCCCTGAGTTCCAGAAGATTGATGTAGCTTGCAGATTCTTTGGAAGTCCAGGTGCCGCTTATGGAGTGGTTGTCCAGATGTATTCCCCAACCTTGGAGGGAAGCACCTGTAGTGAGTGTTTTGGTGGGACACGGCAGCTGGAAAGGAACCCCTATCGAGTGCTTGTCTATTTCCTTCCACCAGTCCAAAGCTTGAAGCAGTGTCCTGGTAACTGGTACCAGTTTCGACAGGGAATACCTTTTTTGGGACCAATGTGCTCGCAAATGGTACTGTATGTCCCTCATTTGGAACTTTACACCAGGGATGATGGCTGTCATGGAAGCCATATGTCCTAAAAGCCTTAGGAAATGTTTGACTGGCGTTGGATAAATGAGTTCACCACTGACAGGAAACTCAGAATCCTGTCTACTGGCAGAAAGGCCTTGCCCTGCTGGGCGTTGAGTTCTGCTCCTATGAAATTTAGGAGCTGTGTTGGTTTCAACTAGGACTTCTTTTAGTTGATGAGAAACCCAAGGGTGTGCAAGGTGTGTCTTGTGAAGCTGAGAGCCTCTCTCACTTGAATGGGGTCTTGCCCACCAGCAGTCAGTCATCCAAATATGGGAAGACTGATATGCTCTGTTTGCTCAGATGAGCTGCCATCACTGCCAGACACTTGGTGAATACTCTGGGGACTGAAGTGAGGCCAAATGGCATGGCTGCGAACTGGTAGTGTCCTGAGGGTAGTCTCAATCTCAGGAACTTTCTGTGGGACTGCCTTATTGGTATGTGAAAGTAGGCATCCTTTAGAACCAGGGAGGCTATCCAGTCTCCCTGTTAGAGAGAGTGAATCATGGTTCAGAGAATAACCATTTTGAATTTTGGTTTTAGTAAGTGCCTGTTCAAGTACCTGAGGTCGAGGATGGGTTGCCACTCCCTATTTTTCTTTAGTGTAAGGAAGTATCTGGAGTAGAGGCTTTTTCCCCACTGTGAAAAAGGAACTCTTTTCGCTACTTTTGCAGAGAGTAATGTCTTGACCGTTAGCTCTAACAGTAACTTTTCTGTTGGAGTTAGGGGTTGCAACTTTCTGGGACCCAGAAGGGGTGACAACTTTTTGAACAACAAAGATAGGACCTCACCCACTACCTCCAGTATCCACTTGTCTGTGGTAATACGAGTCCAATGTTGAAGGTAATGGAAGAGCCTGACACCTACTGGATAAGGGGAGATGACTTGATTGTTGGAGTCAGGGTTTGGACTGAGTGGCTAGGGCAGGAGTAGAGGTAGCTCTCTTCTGTCCTCTCCTGCCTTTTCCCCTAAAAAAGCCTTTCATTTGGGAGTAGTCCATAGGCATGGGCACGGGGTAAAATGCCCTTGGATAGTAGCCTCTGCCTCTGTTTCCCTTATACAGGGCCTTTTGGGAAGTGGAGGCCTTGTCTTTGGCAGCATTACTCTGATAGGTGGTTTTATATCCTTCCACCTTCTTCATGCAAGCTTCCATCCTGTCTCCGAAGAGAGAATTATTTTCACAAGGAAAATCCATTGCTTTGGTTTGAGTGTTCTGTGAAAGATTTGTGGTTCTCAATCATGCAAAACATCTCAAGAAATGGCCTGGGCCATAGCCTTAGAGGCAGTATCATTATTGTCCACAGCCACGTGAAACTGATACTTGGTTACCTCAAGAGCAGTCTTTACTATTTCTGTAATGTCCTGCACCATCTTGTCCGAGTTCTGGTGCAGGATGGCTAGTATTGAATTCCAGAGAGCTTTCTAGTATTTGGCAGCATACGCCATGTAAGTAGACAGGCGAAGGAACAAAGAAGCTGTAGTATATGATTTCTTAGACATAGAGTCTAGTTTTCTGGACTTCTTTTCAGGTGGCTGTGAAGAAAGTGGTACCTTGGCTTTATCACAAGCTGCCACCTGTACCGCCCCTTCGTGACTAGGGAGCACAAAGAGGAAATCAGCATCAGTTATGGCTAGCTGATACTTTTTGTCAATCATTTTATCTACTCCAGAAGCAGAAGTAGGATTCTGGAAATTCTGGAGTAGCTTCATTGTAGCCTTTTTAAGAGATTTGTAAATAGGCAGAACAATCTTTCTTGGAGGAGGAAGACCCATCATTTCTCTATAGTCTTCATCCTCATCTTCCTCAGTGGTCTCCTGGGTTTGGAAGGTCCAGGGTGTCCACCATGTGTTGTAAAAAAGTAGAAAATGAGGAAAAATCATCCTGGCCATTAGAAGTACCAAACTCCTGCTCAGGGGATACATCAGGTTCTAGGGGCTGGTCCTCTGCCTCATCGTCATCCCCATCCCTATAATAGTAGTCAGGCCCACAAGAAGGGCAGGACTGTGAGGACTAACTGGGGTAGAAGGGGCACTGAAAATGGTGCCCATGCTTTGAATAGTCTGATAAAGGTGCCAAGCCTTCACCATTTATTTGGCAGAGAGCAAATATGTTTCCAGTTCTATTTGTTTTTCTTTTTCTTTCTGTTTTGGTTTTTCTTCATGAGTCACTGGCGTCTCTTTTTGCCTTTCCAAGGATGGGGCAGTGACATGTTTCTCTTTATATGTCTTTTTTGCAGGCGAGTCAATAATTAGTTCTCCATGTCTCTTTTGTGGCTGGTCACCATTGCTGTTATTATTATTTTTATTCGACTTAGTCTCAGTCCCTAGGGGACTTATCTTTGGGTTTTTGTTGCGAGGAGGACCCCTCTTCAGTAGTTGCTGTAGAAGGGGAAGCAGAATGAGAAGCCATACTTTCTAATCTTTTAGCTCTCTTTTTAATGGTTTTTGAATGAAATTTAGAGCAAAGTTCACAATAATGGTCTGGACCTAGACACTGCAAACACAGATCATGGCTATCTGCTTTAGCCACTATTTTGTAGCACTTTAAAAAATATTTAAAACCTGTAGGTCCAGTCCTTTTCTTTGGTCTTTATGGCATGCCAATTCATCAGAAAAACCTTTAAGATGATGTTCCCAAATAGGGAAAGAGAGCTTTAGTGATCAGTTCCCTCGCGTGAAAAACCGCGAACTAAAGAGGTGAAAACTTGTAAAAATACAAGGAAAAGTGCAGTTCTGTGAAAAAAAAAAAACAGGAACTGCTAACTTTAAAATATAAAGAAATAAGGAACTGTTGTTTTTACTTAGACGTGTTATTAAAATATATCAAAAAATAGGTGGGAACCAAGAGAGGAACCACAGAAATAGGGAAAAAACACGGTTCCCTGGAAACGAAGGGAACTGCAAAAAAACTAAAGAAAATACCAAAAAATGTATAAATACTCACAAATTCAGCACAAGGTGAATAAAAGATGGAAGAAATTTCATTAGAAATTCTCTTCAGCCAAGAGTGAGAGAGAACTTTAGAGGCAGTGTTGCTCAGTCAGGTGGAGAAAAAATTCTGGTGCCCTCTGGGCAAGCCCCACTCAGCACACCCTCTAACTCTCTTCTGATTGGTAATTCCTGTAACTCATTACCATGATCTCCTCTGAGGCAGCTCAACCTAACCAGTTTACTGCTACTGTTATTGATGCTAAAGACTCCTGGGGTGAGAAATAATACTTTGTCAAAAGACATGTGGTGTGGTGTGTCCTGCACTGGCACCTCAATAAAAGATTGCACTTTAAGGAGACATAACGAGCAGCCTTCATTTGTCTGTGGTGGTGACCGTCGGATTTCTACTTTGAACTGACATTCTCTCGAAGATCTACTGCTACGGTAAGTTCTTACGTGGCTGTACTGTCTTCATCGAGGGTATCTCTTGCATCAGGTTACACCTATAGAACAAGTCCCAAGCAGTTACAGACAGAGAAACAGTCTGGGTGGCTGGAGACCATAGGCCTAAGACAGGAGGCCTTGAAGCACAGCTAGATTGAAGCCTGCTCTTCTGCTAGAAACAATGTCCAGACTGTAGTGTGTAGTGAAAGTGTGGACTGTACTCCAAGTGCAGCAGCACAGATCTCTGCAGCTGAAACATTCCTGAATTAGACCTGAATCAGGCAATTGAAGTTGCTATGCCTCTAGTTGAATGACCACGAACAACACCAGGAAGTTCTTTACTATGCTTCATATAACAAAGCATAATACAGTTGGCAAACCATTTGGACAGGCATGGTTTAGAAATGGTACACCCTTCCTCCCAGGGGCAAAAGAAACAAACAACTGCAAGGAATTCCTGCAGTCCTTCATGAGGATATAACTATGTTCATGCTCCGCTCAGCCAACGAGGGGTTGCTAGAGATTCCAAGGGTAGTTCTGAAATCTTCCAGTGCTCGGGTCTTCGTATTCGCAGCACTGACCCTTTGGAATTCTCTACCCCGTTGGATTAGAGAATGCACGATGGTGGGGGGCTTTAAAAAAGCTTTGAAATCCTTTCTGTGGAGAAAAGCGTTTGGGGAGGATATTGAACCGATCTGATTTTATTATTTATTATGTGGATGATATTATTTATTTTATTGATTTTTACGATATGTTATTTGGATGTATTTTAAAGCCTGTTCTGCACCTTGATTTTTTGAAAGGCTCAATAAAAATAAAGATTATTATTATTATTATGTTGTTATTTATGTTTTGTAAGTCATTTATTTGATCTACTTGTACATTTTAGCCATTCCCTTGTGCTGAAATTGTGTCCGGAACTTAGTATGTAATTAACAGGATTGCCATGAAAACAGGGCTTTTTTGGCCCTATGGTAAAAAATTGCCTGTATAAATAAAGTTGTTTTACTACTACTACTACATGCGGTGTGTATATGTAACCCCCCTCTGGGGGCTTACCTGGTAATTGCACCACTTGTCCCCATTTTGGCTGCTGCTCCAGGGGCCCCGTGCCCTTTTAGTGGCCAGCATGTTGTTTCTGCCTTGTTTGGGCATGGGGTCTGGTCAGCAACCTGCTGGCTGGTTTGTTTGGAGCCGGCACTCATGTATGTATAAGCAGCACTTTAATGTGACAACCCATGATCTTGTGGGTGAACGGGGGGGTGACTCAGTGGTCTCAGTGCCTCTCCCATGCTATTTGAGGGCCAGTGACCTGAAAAGTTTAGCCAAGAAGTCACCATGTGGGCCAAAAACAGAGTTTGAACATGGACACTTAGCGAGGGCTCACCTCATAAATATTAATGAGGGTGCTGCCTGCCACCTCGGGGGATACAGTTGCAGTGGCAGTGACAGCCAAACTGTTGGGGTTACAGCCCTGATAGTAGGCTCATTTAATAGAGGGCAGTCAGGGCTATGCTCTGGTGGGGTGTTGGTGTGGATCTCATAATGCATTGGGCTGCAGCAGAAGTGAGAAGGGAAGAGACTGCATAAAACTGATGGGACTTCATAGAACTGTATGGGAGTGAACATGCTGGTGACATTTAACCCCCTTATTGCAGCCAATTATCAATCTAGGTGCCTAGACTGGACACCAAGGGACTCCTGGGAAATGGCAGTGTCAGTGGCTCAGTAGGCAGCACACTCGCCTCTGAGGCCGGGAGATCAGAGGGCTGTGGGTTCAGTTCCCACATCTGGCACGTGGGTTAATATCCCAGTACTGACACTGTAGTGCAGCATGAGAGGGGTGCTGCATTTCTCGGGTGCTGTATTTCAGATGAGACATTAAACTGAGGTCCCATCTGCCTGGATTGGTGGTAGTTCAGGTGGATGTTAAAGATCCCATGGCACTTATCGAAAAGAGTAGGGGAGTTTTTATTAAATAATAAACATAAATTGTAACACAAAAGAAATAAAAATACAGTATATTCCTGATCATGTTTCAGACTCAGTTAAACATCAATCGCTATCTAAAATATAAATTAACAATTCATTTATACTTGAAAATAAGAGAAAACCCATTCCACTAGTTTTTCACCTTATCGGAATTATACATTTGTGTCTCCTTTAAATGTATTTTCAGTAATTCATTTTCAGCCATTAAAGAATACCCCTCATAGCAAACTTTTTTTTGGTAGATTACCCATTGGCATCTAACCTGCCACAAATAAAATCTTAAACATCCAAAAAAAATATTTAATGTGCGACGATTAAAAGGTGTTAAACTAGAGGGGTAAATACCTGTAACTAAAATCTCATGGTAATTCTCTTGAGCCAAGGAAAATTCCATTTATTAGCTAAATAACCCCCAAAATTTTTAGCACAAGAGCACTGCAAAAAAAAAATTTCCATAGTCCCTTCTTGGTTAATACATTCAGGATATGGACAATTCCATTCTTCCTTTACTTTGTACTTAGCATTCCCTCTAACATTCAATCTTCCATACATAATCAGCCACTGTATTTCTCACATGTAGGATGGGATTCTGGAATTATTAAATTGTCCCAAGATGTATGAATTCTGAGCCATAGGACAGTTTTTAAAACTAGGTTCTGGTGGATGAATCTGTTTCATAATACTATATAATGCTTTAACTTTGTGCAAATCATTTCCTTAGTAATCTGCCATTTATACAGTTTTTGAACAGATGGTCTAAAACAGGTAGGAATATAAGTATGATGATTTAATTTTGGGGCCATATTTAGCCATGCCCAAAAGTAACATCGTAAAACTATCCGTATCCAATCTCCCCCTCCATCCTTAAATCCAATGAGTCCTTTTTTAATAGTTTGAGTAAAAAATACAGCATGGAAAAAAACTATCGGGTCAATCATTCCTAAACCTCCCTTTGTTTTCTCCAGGTAAGTAAAGCATCTTTCATCGGATTTAACTTATTGCCCCAGAGCATCTGAAAGAAACTACTATATAGCCTAGTCTCATACTGAGGATAGCAAAGGGAAGATCATTGCCACATATTGTATACAAGGCACCAACAATTGTTTTAAGTCCTGAATGCATTTCTGTTTAGAGAGCTTCCACTGCCACCATCGGGAAACCCTTATTTCTATTTTTTTCAGTGCGTTATCCCAATTATCTTCTGGGAGATTTTGTGAACCAAAAATAATTCCCAAAATTCGAAGTGGTTCTGTAGAGATGTGAATGTTATTTTGACATACATCCCTGTGATACCCTACTCCTATAATCAGGCCTTTGGTTTTTCCAATATTCAATTTTGCATTAGAAGCCCCAGAAAAAAATGTTGAACTCTGTAATAAACTCCTGAACTTGTTCATAATCAGAAAAAAACAAACAGATATCATCTGCATATGTTTGTAACAAGAGTTGCTTTCCCGGACCTTGACCTAAAATACCTGTCCACCTTGGAGAGAATATTAGGTAGCATAATAGAGTTTCTAGAGAAAAAATATATAAAAGAGGACTTAAAGGGCATACATGCCCCCACAATGCAAAGCATCATGGGCTGCATATGCAAATCACCACAGAATGTTATGCTGGTCCAACTTAAAGCAGAATTGCATGGTGCCGAAAGGCCTCTCACACAGTTTGCAAAGGGTGCTAACAGAAGACATAGACACGTGTTTCGTCCTACCAGGACTCATCAGTATGCCTCGTCTGTTTGACACCCCAGTGGAATGGACCAGCTACCCTAGAGGCAGTGTGCCTTGATATATTGTGTGAACCCATTAAAATAAAAACTATTTAAAGACAAAGAACCTCTGTGCGCAAACACTGAGGCAAGGTTACCCAAAGGGCATTTGGCTGGGAAGCCAAGTTTCAAGAAAATACAAAATCACACATGCCCCACAATGCAAAGCATCATGGGCTGCATATGCAAATCACCACAGAATGTTATGCTGGTCCAACTTAAAGCAGAATTGCATGGTGCCGAAGGCCTCTCACACAGTTTGCAAAGGGTGCTAACAGAAGACATAGACACGTGTTTCGTCTACCAGGACTCATCAGTATGCCTCGTCTGTTTGACACCCCAGTGGAATGGACCAGCTACCCTAGAGGCAGTGTGCCTTGGATATATTGTGGTGAACCCATTAAAATAAAAAACTATTTAAAAGACAAAGAACCTCTGTGCGCAAACACTGAGGCAAGGGTTATCCCAAAGGGCATTTGGCTGGGAAGCCAAGTTTCAAGAAAATACAGGTGTGGGTGAGTCTGTCACAGCCAGTAACGAGGTGGCAGGCTTTATTAAGCGCTATGATTATGCTACTTAGGGTGGAGTTGTCAGCAGTGCCATAGATAACAATCCCGTAATCGAGAAGTGAGAGGATGGAGGAGGTGACAGCTATCTGCATGGCATGGGCAGGCAGGCTGTTCTTGATCCTGTAGAGGGTACCAATTCTGGAGTTAATTGCTGACGAGAGGAGGCGTACATGTCTGTGGTAGGAGAGGGAGGTATCTAAGGCGACACCTAGATATTTAAAATGAGTAACATGTTCCAGATGGGTACCATCCGAGTTTGTGATTTGGAGTGTCATCTGGCTGTGAGGGCTTTGGCGATGTGCAAAGGTCATGGACTTAGTTTTGGAATAGTTAATGATCAGGCGGTGTACAGTAAACCAGTTTTCCAGCTCCCTGAAAAATCCCTGAAGGGAGAGCTGGAGGGTGTCTGGCTGTGGGTGTTGCCAGTAAAGAACAGCATCATCAGCATAAAGTAGGAGATGACCACTGCAAGCTTTGGGGAGTGAGTTAAGGAACAGTGTAAAAAGCAGTGGGCCCAGAATAGACCCTTGTGGAATGCCCGAGCACACAGGTTTGGGGTTGGAGATGGTGGAGTTGATTCTTACTTGCTGAGAGTGACCCGAGAGGTAGTCCTTGAACCAGGCCGAGATCTCAGTGGCCACATTTAGTTGTGGCAGGACTTGGATGAGAAGATCGTGATTGACCGTGTCAAATGCCTTTGTTAAGTCTACATAGATGGCCCCGGCAATAGATCCTTGGTCCAGGGCCCCATGGATGAACGTGGTTAGTTCAGTGAGGGCCATGATGGTGCTGTGGCCAGCACGGAACCCATGTTGTTCCTTACTTAGGAGGTTGTGTCTCATAAGGTGCTCTGTAACCTGGTCTGAGACTATTTTTTTCAAGTGCTTTGGATAGAGGAGGGAGTATTGAGATTGGTCTATAATTACCGGTGCAGGTGGGGTCGCCATTCTTTAAGATAGGAGTGATCAAGGCTTTTTTCCAGTTAGAGGGGAATTGGCCGAGGCAGAGTGAGAGGTTAAGAATTTTTGTGAGATGGGGTAGTGTGACATCGAGGGTAAGCCTAATAAGTTTTAGGTCCAGGGAGTCATTGCTGTAGCAAGTGTTAGTGATAGCTTTGGAGATATAGCGTTTGGCCAGGTTGTCGGAATGGTTCGAGCCGGAACGGGGTGGAGGTCTATATCTCATGGACAAGGTGTGGGGGTTTGGGAGGGTGGAAGAAATTTGGGGAGGATAAGTGAGAGGTCAAGAAGGAGTCGGAGGGCTTCAGCGATTTTAGCTGGGTCTTGAGTAATGTCCCCATTCACATTGAGTTGGGTAGGGTGGAGAGCGAGTTTTGCCACTGATTTCCTGAATGTTCTCCAGAATTTTTTCCGTCTCCCAGGAGGTGGAGAGGTAAGCTGGTAGTATTCAGCTTTTGCCTACGAAGTTGCCCAGGTGCATTTATTACGTGCCTCCATATAGTTGTCTGTCCCTAGTGCGCTGTGTGTCTATGGCCTTGTGCCAAAGGTTGTCCCTCTGTTGCATAAGGTTTATAAGGAAAGGTGTGATCCAGGGGATAGTCCTGGTTTTCACCACCTGCTTTGTGAAGGGGGAAAATATATCACAGGCTTTGTTAAACGTAGTTATAAAGTGGGTAAGGGCGGTATCCACTGTCTGTGTGTTATATATGGGTAGCCAGTTGCTATTTACAAGGTATTCTTTGAGGCGGTCAAGGCCTCCTTTTTTGAGCTTACGATGCCATGTGGTGGTTGGTGGTGCTGGGGGAGTTTACCCGACCACCAGCAGATAACCGGGGAGTGGTCACTGATAGCATCTGGGAGCACTGAGGCCCGAGTGATGTTACGTGGTCTGTTTGTAAAAATAAGGTCTAATAGTGTGGAGGTCCCAGTTCTTGTGTCACACTTTGTTGGAGAGGTAACAATTTGGGTGAGGTCCATAGCCTGTGCTGCGTCTTTGTAGGTGGAGGAGGATGGGGATAGCCAATCAATGTTGAAATTGCCCATTAATATGGATTCGTTAGCATTTGGGAGGTGAGCGATAGTGTGTAGGATTGATTCAAACACAAGTTTCTGGTTTCTCGGGGGGGATATAGGAAGCAATGATGTGGATAGTTTTGGTGCCCAGACTAATTTTGACTGTAAGTGTCTGCGCCCCATGTTCTGAGGGGGGTGTCCACAACTGTGGCACTGAGTGTAGATTTAACGAATATTGCACAGCCACCCCCACGCTTATCAGGTCTATCTGCCCTAAAAAGGTTATAGTTACTTAGGGAGACTGCATCGTTGGGGATTTTTTTGGATAGCCAGGTTTTTGAGAGGGCTAGAATGTCAGGAGCATGTTGGGTAATCCAACCTTGAAGTAGCGTGTGTTTTTTAGGAAGACTACAAATATTAATTGATTCCAGCAGTAGTCTTCCCTGAGGTGTGTTTGGGAAGGGGGTTTGTGATGGAGGGTCCAGGGTTGGGGTGAATATTTCCGGATAGCAGGAGTAGGAGTAATGTGTGCCTTATGTAGAGAGATCCTGCAATGCCTGTGGGACCCAAGCTGAGAATGATAGGGTGACTGTTTTATTTTTTTGTTGTAGGTGGGTACTGGTAGACTAGAGATGACACAGGGAAGCAGGGAGGTTGCAGATGGGGGGCCGACGTCACGTCTTCATGGGTGGATGGGGGCTGAGGTGTAGGCTGG
This sequence comes from Neoceratodus forsteri, assembly GCA_016271365.2. Classification (NCBI taxonomy): domain Eukaryota; kingdom Metazoa; phylum Chordata; order Ceratodontiformes; family Ceratodontidae; genus Neoceratodus; species Neoceratodus forsteri. Next base: position 256,181,052 of record CM057451.1, on the reverse strand, counting down.
AGTAGGGCAGAGGTACAGTGTCGACCCATCTGTAAAGCGGGTGTAAGTGCAGGAGTATGAGAGAGAAGGTAACTTAGGACAAATTGATGTTGGTGTACAGCGAAGGAGTGTCTCTGCCAGCCAATGTCTGGGGTAGATGAAGGGATAGTGAAGTTGGTGAAGTCATGAGGTGGAGGAGCCACAGGGTGGGGTTACAGAGCAAGGAGAGTGAGCCTGCTGGTCAGTAACATTGTGATTAATAGAAGATGCATAGTGACTTTATGTCAAGAGGGAATGTGCGACAGCGGCCTCTAGGGATGGAACTGTATAACCTGCAGCTGGAAAAGTGGGCTGATAGGTTATTTCACCCTGTCACCTGACTTGAACAGGGTATAAGTTCAGGAGCCGACCAAGGGTGGTGGTGGGGGTGGTGGGGAGCCGGACGCATAGCGTTCGGTGGGGAGCTAAAGCTGATCTGAAACTCGCAGGGCAAGGCAGCTGCTTTTCTGCTGGGGTGAACGAGCGGCAAGGCTGGGGGCTGGCGGCCGTATTCTCAGACATAGAAGGGGGGGGTTCTTCTGACGTTGCATCCTGAGCTTGTTGAATCAGCAAGTCAGGACTAATGCAGGAAGCTTTATTTTTTGCCGCCCAGGGACATTCCCTAAACACATGGCCAAATTCATCACAAAGGTCACATTTTGTGAGATTGGCACACTGCATTGTCATGTGCCCTATTTCCCTGCAGTTATCACATCTCAGTTTATCACAAACACTAGAGAGGTGAGGTTTAGAGCCACACTTATAACAGGCCCTAGGCTGACCTCCATAAAAACAAACCCCCCTGTCTCTGCCCAACAAGAAAGAATTAGGAACATGCTCAATCCCTGAATCTGTTTGCCTCAATTTTACTTTATACTGCCATCCCCTAGTCCAAAATTGTTCTGGATCTAGGATGGGTTCAGGTGCACTCAAAACATCACATTTTTGAGAAAGCCAGTAGGTTATGTCCTCTACGTGGACCCCCTCATTCAGAAACATAACAGTAACAAATTTTATTAAAGGTTTCGTAAGAGGAATGACCAAAAAGGGGGTCCACATAGGGGAAAACTTCACCTGCCCATACCTTTCCCAGAATAGATCTAAAGCATATAAGGTTCTAAAGCTCACATCGAAATTGACCTCTCCTGAGATATTTCTAAATGCAAATACATCTTTAGGGGAAAAATGTAAAGAATATTTCAGCAAACTCTTCCCCACATAATATCTATTTGGACGCTCTGTCAATCCCCCATTATAGCAAATATGGACAGCATTCCTTCTTGGGGCTGCTTCTCTTCTGGATTTTGTGAAAAGGTCTGACATTAGGGGTTTTTCATTTGGTGTAGTAAACCCCTCACTAGCTGCTGAAGGAACAACAGGATGTGTAGCAGACCTTTGTTCTTTTCAAGTATCTTCAGAAATAATGATTTATTTTAGGGGAGGTGATACTGGATTAGATGATAAAGCTGGTGTTGAGGCAATAACCTGCTTTTCAATATTTGTATTCTCTACTGTGATTGTTTCTTTCAGTTTCCAATCAGGAGTAGGCTGAGTAAAATTAAATGCTGAGTCCCATATTGGGTCAGAAGTCCAAGTCCCGGATGCTGTTTGTTCCCAACCTGCCCCTTGAAGCGCTTTTTGTGGCGTCCAAGACTCATCATGTACAGCAGACAATGAAGTCGTTGTCTGATCTTTTCGGGAAGTATCCTTATCTTATCCTTATAGGAATGGACAAGGATATGATGGAAGGCATTCTTAGAATGGCAGAGAAAGGGGAGATACTGTTGATGGGAGACCTGAATATGCCAGATGTTAACTGGAGCACATTTGCTGCAGCGACATCCAAGAGCAGGGCCATTCTTGATGCCCTACAGGTGGCAGGCATAGACAGCTAGTTTCGGAACCCACTCATGAGGGAGCAATCTTAGACCTAGTACTCTCAAACTGGGGCAGTGAGAGGATCTCAGATCTAGAAGTGGGTTGCCATCCAGGACAAGTGACCATCAAACAGTGTGGTTCACGTTAAACTCAGCTACAGAGTCAAGCCATACAAAAGTGAGGGTACTGGACTTTAGGAGGGCTGACTTTGGCAAGATGGGAGAGTGCCTCAGAAAAGCACTAGCAAACAGGCTAGAAGGAAGTGTGGAGCAACAATGGGGAATTATCAAACTGCCATCACAGGGCAACAAGCCTTTGTGTGAAGCAAATAAACAAATCAAAAAAAAAGAAAAAGCCACTATGGTTCTCAAGAGAGGTGGCTGTGAAAGTCAAGAAGAAAAAGATAGCATTCCAGAAGTATAAGGAAACACAGAAGGAGCAGGACAGAGAGCTGTACCAGTTAAGGCAGAAAGAAGCAGGGAGGGAAGTCAGAATAGCAAAGCCCCAAACTGAGGAAAAGATAGCCAACTCAGTTAAGAAGGGGGATAAAACCTTTTATAGGTACATCAGCGAGCGTAGAAAGACAAAGGGAGGGATAGTGAGGCTGAATAGAATAAACGGTGGGTGGGCAGAGGGGGACAGTGAAAAAGCAGGAATACTGAACGAATATTTCTGCTCAGTATTCACAAATGAGGAGGGGGAAGTGCCTAATCCAATTAACAGAAGCACTCTTGATAGGGGGGTTGATCCCAGTCCTTTCACAGAAGAAAGGGTTCTGCAAGAACTCCTAAAACTGAAGGTGGACAAAGCAATGGGTCCTGATGGAATTTACCCCAGAATTCTAAAAGAATTAAGGAAGGAACTAGTGAAACCACAAGCTACTCTTTTTAATAAATCATGGGAGGATGGTGTGGTACCCGAGGACTGGAGGAAGGCGGATGTGATTCCCCTTCACAAAAGTGGGACCAAGACAGAGGCAGGAAACTACAGACCTGTCAGTCTGACCTCTGTGGTAGGGAAAGTGATGGAGTCACTTCTGAAGGAAAGAATAGTTGAGTACCTAGAGGTCAGTGGAGCACAGGATCCAAGACAGCATGGGTTCACAGCGGAAGGTCATGTCAGACAAATCTAATAGATTTCTTTGACTGGGTGACCAAAGTAGTAGACCAGGGAGGGGCTGTGGACATGGCCTACCTAGACTTTAGCAAGGCATTTGACACAGTCCCACACAAAAGATTATTAGTCAAATTAACCAGCCTGGGAGTGGGTCCCAGGGTGGTAGCCTGCGTAAAACATTGGCTGGACAACAGGACACAGAAGGTAATTGTAAATGGAGTCCACTCTGAAGAAAGGGCGGTTACTAGTGGGGTACCGCAGGGTTCAGTATTGGGTCCTGTCCTTTTTAATGTCTTCATCAGTGGCATTGCAGAGGGACTGGAAGGAAAAGTATGCCTTTTTGCAGATGACACAAAGATCTGCAACAGGGTTGATGCACAAGGAGGCTAGGAAAGGATGAAAAGGGACTTGGCAAGGTTGGAGGAATGGTCAGACGTATGGCAGCTAGGATTCAATGCAAAAAAGTGCAAAATAATGCACCTGGGAAACAAGAACCCAGGGGAAGAATACACAATGGATGGGGAGGTAGTAACAACAACAAAACAGGAAAGGGACCTGGGATAATCATATCAGATGACCTTAAAGTTAGCAAGCAATGTGAGAAGGCAGTAGGGAGGGGCGGGGTATACTGGGATGTATAGGGAGAGGCATCAGCAGCAGAAAACAGGAAGTTGTTATCCCTCTGTACAGACAGTTGGTGAGACCCCATCTGGAATACTGTGTCCAGTTCTGGAGACCCCATCTCTGCAAGGACATAGACAGGATAGAGGCAGTCCAGAGGAGGGCAACTAAAATGGTGCAGGGTCTGCAAGAGAAGCCGTATGAGGAGAGACTAAAGGAGCATCATGGACACAGGGGGAAGGGAGGTGAGCACTACTCCCTTCACAAAAGAAAGGATCCTACAAGAGCTTGCTAAGCTCAGGGTGGATAAGGCAATGGGACCTGATGGCATACATCCCAGGGTACTTAAGGAGCTAAAGGAGGAACTAGCAGAGCCATTAGCAGAATTGTTTAGTGAGTCTCTGAGCACAGGAGAGGTCCCAGAAGACTGGAGAAGGGCTCATGTGATCCTGCTCCACAAGAGTGGTAGCAGGGAGGAGGCAGGGATCTACAGACCGGTCAGTCTTACCTCAGTAGTGGGCAAGATTATGGAGGCACTCCTTAAGGAAAGGATAGTGCAACACCTGGAATCCAAGACAGCATGGGTTTACAAAAGGAAGGTCCTGTCAAACTAATCTCATAGAGTTCTTTGACTGGGTAACCAGAGTGGTGGACCAAGGGGGAGCAGTTGATGTCGCCTACCTTGACTTCAGCAAAGCTTTTGACACTGTTCCACATAGAAGATTGATAAATAAGCTGGGTAGGCTCGGGTGGGTCAGAAGTTGGTCAACTGGGTGGCAAACTGGTTGACTGGCAGAAAACAGAGAGTGGTGGTAAATGGTATACAGTCAGAAGAGATGCAAGTCACAAGTGGGGTACCTCAGGGATCAGTCCTGGGGCCAGTCCTATTCAACATCTTCATTAGTGACCTTGCAGATGGACTAGAGGGTAAGGCTTGTCTGTTTGCAGATGACACCAAGATCTGCAACAGAACAGATGAGCCAGATGGGGTGGGCAAAATGAGAAGAGATCTGGATAAACTAGCAGAATGGTCAGAAGAGTGGCAACTGGATTTAATGCAAAGAAGTGCAAAATCATGCACATAGGGAAGAGAAACCCTGAAGCCACTTATAGGCTGGGAGGAGTTGCTAGCAGTCACAAAGGAAGAAAGAGACTTGGGCATCATCATCACTGATGACCTAAAATCATCCAAGCAGACCTCTAAAGCAGTAGGTAAGGGGTGTTAGGGTGTATTAGTAGGGGTATCACAAGTCGTAAGAGGGAGGTAATAATCCCTCTGTACAAGACATTGGTTAGGCCCCATCTGGAGTACTGCGTGCAGTATTGGAGGCCACACCTTCACAAGGACATTAACCAAATTGAGGCAGTCCAGAGAAGGGCAACCAAAATGGTGCAGGGACTGCATCAGAAGACATATGAGGACAGATTAACGGAGCTCAATATGTATACCCTTGAGCAAAGGAGGGAGAGAGGTGATATGATCGAGGCATTCAAACACCTTAAGGGCATAAACAAGGTGAAAGAGTCTAACATGTTTAAATATAAGAAAAGTAGCAGGACAAGAGGACACAGCATGAGATTAGAGGGAGGCCGATTAAGGGGGAATGTGAGGAAATTCTTTTTCACGGAAAGGGTGGTGGATGCATGGAATGGCTTACCACAAGAAGTGGTGGCTATGAATACAGTGCAGGGCTTCAAACAGGCATGGGATAGGCATAAGGGAGCAATACAAATGACTATGAATAGATAGGTCACTGACAGAGCAAAGGCGATGGCAATTTATAAGGTAGAAAAAGAAATGGGCAGACTGGATGGGCCTTGCGGTCCTTATCTGCCGTCAACTTCTATGTTTCTATGTTTCTATGAGCTTAATATGTATACCCTTGAGGAAAGAAGGGCGAGGGGGGACATGATAGAAACTTTCAAGTACCTCAAGGGAATCAACAAAGTACAAGAGGGTAGCATCTTTCAGAAAAAGAGACTTGCAAGAACAAGGGGACACAATTTAAAGACAGAAGGAGGGCAGTTCAGGGGCAATGTAAGGAAGTATTATTTCACAGAGAGGGTAGTGGATGCATGGAACAGCCTTCCTGAGGAAGTTGTGGAGTCTAAAACTGTGGGAGAATTCAAGAATGCATGGGACAGACATAAGACAATTCTTGTGGGGGGGCAGGAAGATATAGGCTGTTGGTTAAATAGGATCTGCGGCCTATCCTGTAGGTAGGGAAATGGGCAGACTAGATGGGCCTAGCGGTCCTTATCTGCCGTCAAAGTCTATGTTTCTATGTTTCTATGGCCCCAATCTTAGTAGCTTGCAGTTTGGTGTGGCTAGGAGGTTTTCCAAAACTAAATTCCGTGACTCCAGTTTGCCGAACCTTGTCAGTTTGAAATATTATTGGGGGGGTTTGTTTCATGCAATGCCTCTAACTTCACTGGCGATTTAAAAACAAATCCAGTCTGCTTTGACAATGGGATATTTTTGTCAGAAACAAATTGTGTTGCCGCTAGAGGCTGCTCTGATTCACTTTCTGCTTGCCGCTTTGAAAAGTTCAGAGGGCCATTACCTTTTGTAGAAGAAGCAGCAAGCATCACAGGCGTTTGGCACTCGTTTAGTAAAACGCTTTGTCTGCCAGCCTTAAACAGTGCATCCTTGCTCTGTGACTGTGTGCAATTTAGCGTAGTATCAGGCAATGACTCACCCTCTACCTCCCGGCCTGTTGTTTCATCTGCATCATCCTCACCGCTGTCAGGTCGATTCAAAGGTTTGACAGGCGGAACCGCTGGTATCTTAGCAGGCAGCAGGATCGGGTCCAGTAAAGCTGCCAGTCGTTGACTAGTAGATGTTTTAGTATGTGTGTCTGTTATCGAGGCCTCTTCCTCTTTTATTTTAGAAATAACATCAGGTTCAGGATGCTCACAAAAGTTGTCAAAATCCTCAGAAGAAATAAATGCCTCATGAAAGATATCTTCGGAATCCATCTCCAGGCTTGCGGCCTGGGTGGCCTCTGGCAGAAGATCAGTAGGAGAGGAGGCCAACTCTCCCACCAAACGAACTTCCTCCTCCTCTGTAGTCTCACCCTGAGTGGCCATCTTGTGATCAGACAGCCTGTCCACATACTGGAGAGTAGGGAAATTTCCCCTGTGTCCTGGCCAAATTTCCCTCATTCACTAAAAATAGCACCAACAGCTTAATCTGGTTCAATTTCAGTTGCTTACTATCAGTATCCCCCCTCCCGGTCGCCCCTAAAAAAGGGACTTCTAGGCCCAGTGGGTCTACCGTGTCAACAAAATGCAATGAAACGAAACTAATTCTGGCACCTAGATCATGCCCCAATAAACAAGCAGAAAATATTGATCACTACAGATATTGATTATTGAAAGGCTTCAACAGCCAATCAGAATACTGGGATTCCGGCTGATACAGTGAGGACATACTGAGATTTCTTCAGCCTGTGGTTGGACTGTGAACAGACAATGGACATTGTATTTCAGGGGCTTCCTCAGGCCCACATTTGGAGAACTGTTTGTCAAGCAGAAATGGATTGGAAAGGGGATGGCAGGAAAAGAGACTGTGCAGAGGTTCTGGTTCCCCAGGTACTTGCTGTTCGGCTGATCGAGAAGGGGAAAGAGAGAAAGAGACTGGACTGTGATTAACCAGCTAAAGAGAAGTTGCTTGTGATTAATGAGAGAGACTGAATGCTCCAGAAGTCCAGCACTGAAAAGTTAGAGTTTGCTGAAAGGGCTACGGGGAGTGGCAAAGTGTCACAGCTAGGACTGATAATCCATTTTGCCTGTGTCTGGGACTGCAATTTGAATTCTGAAAAGGCAGAGCATCTCTGGTCATCGGGGTGCTAGCAGAAATGGTGTGTGTGTCCTGTGTGAACTGGTTAAGGTGGCTGAGAGTTGAGTCACAGCTGCAGCCGAAAAAAAAGGCGGGCACTGTTAAATTGGAAAACATGGACTGGTGTGCAGGGATTTGTTGTTCTTGAGTCCCCTTGTGAATTGCACTTGTGCTATTTAATCTGAGGCTAGCACCCCTACTAATTAGCATTGGACTTTAGTGGAGAAACTACCAAAGAACTTTTCTTGTTTGACAGCTCAGTACAGGGACTGCAGGAGGACCCCCACTGCTTGGGAGTCCTCACCCAGAGTCAGGGAGGGAACTTGCTAACCCCTCCCAAGTGGGACTCACTGTCTCAGGAGGTCACTGGTGGTTGCTGGGGTGCTAGATCATCTGTGACCCGTCACTGGGGGCCAGGCTGTGGAGCTGCTCCTGGGTCTGGGCCTTCTGGGGCTGACGTTGCCCTGACACCATGCTCTGCAATAGGCCAGAAGCAGCTGAAGGTGACAAGCAGCCAGAACTACAATCAAGGTGATCAGCTGCAAGATCCTCGAGCAAGTTCCATCCACTAAGAGGGATCTTGGCCACCCTGTGTTTATTGCTGTAATAACACAAGGAGCTCCATTTTCCCTGGTGCTGAGATCATAAAACCGTGAGTACCCAGGACCTGGTTCCTGGGAGGGGAAAGGGGAATTTGTCCGTTTTCAAAACCTAAGTATCTACAATTTCAGGGCCCTAACAGTCGGCCACCCCACGGCACCGATCAGGCCTGCACTTAGTGGGTACCCCTAGGGATGGTACAGGGACACTGGTACCAGTGGGGGAGGGCATGGCCTGTGGGTCCACATGATGAAACTGCGTATTGCATTAACCTTACTTTTTGCCTTCACAGCTACCCTATGCCCCGGTATCCCTTTCCCTAGTCCTTACCCCCTTAATAAAGCTGTGAATTTGTTTGTTGAAACTGTTGTGGTGCTGAACTTCATTGCATGCACTTATTGTTGAGATATATGGTTTATGGTGGAACAAGGTATTTGGGGACACAGTGTGCAGAGTGGCTGGTTGGGGACGTGGATAGGCGTAGTATCCCAGGGGGCTGTGCCAAGCAGATATTTGGCCCACTGACACTTTACTCTGGGTGAAGGCACCACACTACTTTCAATATTTCTGGGAACGAACTCCCAATTGACACAGTAGCAGGACTCAGGCCCCTTGCCCATTATCAGGGACAGTTGGCAAGGGGGGATAGCCTGCTGGCATATGGCTCCAGGAATACATATAGTAATGCAAAATTCCATGTACATCTAAGATACATAAGAATCCCACTGAACTACCAGGGTGCCTTATTGTATTGGGTATAGGGTGGGTCACAGCCGCTATCCAGATTTGTGCAAAGCCACATTAGCCCTTTGGTACCAGAGATTAGAAGTCACTTAAAGGACATGAATCACATGTTATCTATTCCTGAGAAGATACAAGTAGAACAGGAATGGTTACTTGTAACAATGGATACTGACTCTCTTTACACCAATATCCTGATGGCAGGGGGCATGGAATCTATAGAATATTCACTGCTTAAGAACACAGAACTCCCTCAAGAGAAAATAAATATGATTACAAACTTCACAGACCTAGTTTTGAGGAACAACATATTTATGTTTGAGGGGAAAATATTTAAACAGGTCAAAGAGACAGCTATGGGGCCACACTTGCGCCCAGTCTAGCTAACCTTTACCTTGGGGAGTGGGAAGACAAAAACATCTATAACCCTGTACACAATCCATTATTGGAAAAAGTATATATATTCATATATATATATATATATATATATATATATGTATACACTGTATAAGCATTTTATAGATAACATTTTTCTGATTTGGAAGGACACAGAGAAGGAACTGGGGGACTTTGTCAAATTCCTAGAAAGCTCAAACCCTAATTTAAGGTTCAAAGTTGTGAAGGATTTGAAGTCAGTACATTTTCTGGATTGGACCATCATAAAAAATATCGATGGCACACTCACGACACAGACTTGTATGTAAAACCAATTGACAGAAACAGTCTATTACACGCAGAAAGCTGTCATCCTATGCACACGATAAAAAATCTCCCAAAGGGGCAATATATATGTGTGTCAAAAGAAACTGTTCTACCACCGAGCTATACGATAAGAGAGCACAAGAACTTATAGGAATATTCAGAGAAAGGCAGTATCAGGAAAGAGACACTGAGAATGCAATAAGAGACACCCAAACAATTTCTAGGGAATCTTTGTTCTTTCCAAACAAGAAGGAAAAAAAGCAGAAACACCCCTGACCTTTGTGACCTCCTACGTGGGAGGAAGCAAAGACATACTGGATACAGTTTGCCCCCATGTACTGCAGGCACTGACAAGGGGCAGGACTGATTTTGGCACACTGACCCTCATTCCTAGGGCACTGAACAACTGCCTGGTGCATGTTAAAGTCAGGTAGAGCTCTTCTTTGGGCTGAGCTTTAAGTATCCAGTCATCCAGATAAGGGAATATATACAGTCCCTCTCTCCTGAGGGTTGCTGCCACTACTAGCAGCACCAGCATGTGTTCTGGAGGATAGGCTGGAGGGACTGGTGTGAGGTCTGGGGGAAGCTCCAGAAGTTCTAGAGCATGACCCTGTTCTATTACCTGCAGGACCCAAGCATCTGATGTGACTTGCTTCCACTGGTCCAGCTGTAGGGAGATGCGATCCCATATTACCACCTCTGAAAGTACTGGAGGGTGGGAATCTAGGAAGCAATCATACAGATGCAAATACTGCAGCAGCAGCCTCACTTCCACCTCTAGGGGCTTTTGAATAAACATCCGGGGTGGGTCCTGGAGCAGGCAGAGCTGATCCTCGTCTGCTTTTGCCTTAATGTCTGGCTCCTGAATGGAGTCTGTTACTGGCCAGATGAAAAGGCACCCTCAGCTTTGACCTTCCTCCAGAGGGTATTTTGGTATTTTACAATATGGGCCAAGTAGTTTGCAATTCTGCGGCCCAAGGTGGCAAAAGTAAAGGTCTCCTCTTCCCCAGGACATCTAACCTCCTGGATTCTCTGTCAGGAGAGAGAGCTGAGGTGTTTAGGCACTTTAGACCTATAATGGGCTATATTTATCACAACAGAATCAGCCTTGGGTTGGCCTGAAAAAAAAATGGCCTACCAGAGGGGGCCTAGTACAACTTGTCTGCCTTCTTTGGAATGGCAGGAATCATATTAGGCTTGTGCCAGGCAGCCAAGGTGGCATCCTCTAGGGCAAGCAATAGACCAGGAATCACAAATAGGTGGGGAATCAGGTAGTTCTGAAAATGCCACAAGATTCCTCTTAGTGATGTCTCTCTCCTCTAATTCAAACCCCATGACAGACTGGAATTGCTGCATCATGGAGATGAAAGAGGGGTCTTCATGGGGGGGTCAGAGTTTATACAGCAGAGTCCTCACACCCCATGGAAATAATGGAGCTTAAACTCTCAAAAGTGCTCTCCACATAATCTTCTTCCTCCTCCTCCTCTTCTTCTTGTAATATGAAGTCAGGGTTACATTCTTGATCCTCATTGATGGCTTCTGAGAGCCTCAAAGAAGGGATGGAACAAGCAGTTGATGCCTGAGAAGGACTGGGCACATCAACTGCCAAGGAAGTGGTGGGGCTTGCTTAGGGTGCCTCGTCAATGCTGCTCCTGTAGCAGGAGGAGGAGGTAGTGAGCACTGTAATATGTCCGAGAAGGACAAAAACACAGCCTGCACATTGGCACTGGCCATACTACAGGCGCATTCTGGGATGTCGATGGGGAAGGTGCTGTCCTCCAACATCAACGGTCATTTGCCAGCCATGGTAGCTCTGGTGGAACTCACAGCCTGGCCCAACCTGGAGGGATCAAAGATCCAAGCAGCTGGAAGTGTCATCACCAATATGGTCGACAATGCAGTAGCGGTAGCACTGGGTTGCAGCAGCAACCAAGAACGTGTCAGGGAGGATGTCTCCTTACTCCTTTCTTTCCCAGTGTTTGTGCTTGTGTTGCCTTGTGCCTTTATCCCAGGACTTCGACGATCTGAAGCTCGAGGAGTGGGTCAACAACACAGTGGAGCTCTTCCCCTAGAGCTTTTTCTCCATCCTGGCTAACTGTTGTTTTAAGAGGTGGGTTTACAGGGTGTTCTTTCTGCATCACTGGGTAGCTGTATTAAACTTAAGGCAGAGTTCACAGGCCTTAACATTATGGGCATCCACTAGGCACCACACAAAGTCATGTAGGGCACCTGAATAAATATTTTCGCCACACTCGCAGGATCTGAAGAACTTAGTGGGTTCTTTAGAAGACATACACATCAGCAAGAATCACTAGGGAGATAAAGTTTCAAAAGACTAAGTTGCAGTTGAATGAAGCAGAGGCAGCTCCATGGAGGGTCCAGCAAGTATGGTTGATGGCAGGATAAGAACTGAGGAGGGAAGGGGCCACCCACATTTATATGGGAAGTGTCGACAGAGGACACTGTCATGGGCAGTCCCTAGCAGACTGCTTGCAAAAAAGTTTCTGTGTGGTCCTACTACCTGGCGGCTATAGTTTCATAGGTGTGCTCCAGTGAAAGAGATATCCTTGAAGGAGAAGGACCATTTTCAGTTCTTATTTCTTAAGGGCTTAGTGTTGTAGTAGTCATTAAGACATTTCTATTGATATATACACCATCCATTAACTCCAAAGACTGACAGAGTTACAGCTTGTTAAAGTTGCAATGTTATCCTAAGGGAATTGTAATTTTTAATTTTTTTATGCTTTTTTATATAGCCCCTAATGTTTTTGAGGAGGGGGTGTTAGTGTTGTAGTACTCATTAAGACCTCTATTTTGATATATAGCTTGTCCCTTTGCTCCAAATATTAACAGAGTTATGACTAGTTAAAGTTGAAATGTGGGGAAAATACTAAGTCCAAATTAATTTTTCATGTGAAGAGAACTTTTTTCCCGAGGTTGTGTCATTCATATGAAAAAGAAAGTTTCATATTTAAAAAGAATGTGAAAAAAAACTAAGTCCAAGTTCTTTTCTTGTATGAAGGGATCTTTTTTGTGGAGTTGTGTCATTCATATGGAAAAAGATTTCTTCATAAAAAAAGGAATTTAAAAACAACTAAGTCCAAATTCCTTTTTCGTATGAAGAGAATCTTTTTTTGTATGGCCCTATTCTTTTTTCATATGGCCATATGAAAAAAAGAAATTTAGATAATGAAAAAAGATTTTAAAATCTGTTAAAAACACATTTCTGGGTAATTTTACCAAAAACTAACAGCAGAATCCACCTAACAGGGGACCAATTAGCAAGATACATTGGTTGGTATCTCTGCAGGATATTATTTTTATAGAATTTTATTTGGGGATAAAAAAACAGAAACGATTTTTTTCACACAAAAAAGATTTCACCCATATGAAACAGGGTCTTTTCTGTATGGTCCAAATTCTTTTTTCATATGAAACAGCTGTCCAAAAGATTGTACTGAGCATGCTCAGAACCAAAATTTCAAATCCTTATAACTTTGGAAAGTATTAATATTTTTTAACTAAACCAGTGAAAGGCACCACTCTGGCCCATGCCCTTTCTACCCCGAAAATTTCAAACAGTCTGTGCACTAGACAGTGACAAAGAAAAACCAGAAAACCACCCATTTTGTTTTACTTTTTTTGCTATCCAGATCTCAGAATCCACATATCCGACCGGAAAAAAACATGGAAAGTCCAGAGACCTTGCTCCCAAAACCATGTATGCATAATTTGTGGAAATCTATTGAATGGTGTCGAAGCTATTAAAGTATAAAGTTAGGGGATTAACATTAAACAGTCTGCTCAGCCCTAACTATTGTGGGGCTACCGTGCCACTATATTCATTTAGTTTTACTTAACCTTACAAATTGCTTATTTATTTTATTTATTTGAAAATTAGTAACTAGGAAAGGCACTCTGTGCCAAGGCTCATTTCCAGGTGCAAGCTGAGGAGAAGAAAAGTGTGACTGCAGTCCTTTGCTGCCTGTAGTTTCAGGGATTTATTTAGCTCCAAAAATTGATTAGCATTTTGCTCATAAAAGTGCTAAAACCTTGTGAAAATGCATAGCACCTGCCTGTGTTTAACAAACATAACACTTCTACAAAACCTATGTAAATACTTTCTGTACAGTTAGCATTGTCCCAAGAAAAAAACTGCTAATCAATTATTTAAAACCCTGAGTTTATAGAAGGCGAACTTATATGGAGCATTATTATTTAAATCAAAACCAAATCAATTAAAAAAATGTATCTTGCAATGTTTCCACTTGTTGCTATAATTTACATAATGGCTAAAATAATGCAGTCATGGACAGGGGTATGAAAGCATATTATTTATTTCTGTACTGCTAACTTTGTTTGAAATGGCTATATTTAAATTGGTAAAATAGTGGAGTTGGTTTTGGATTCCCCGTAGAGATCCCACACTGCACATCACTGTTAGAGCCCCTTCACAGTAATGTTCTACACAGTGTTCCTGCAGATGTTTGCTTTGTGTTCACTACAGCACAGCCAGGGCCAGTTTTAGGACTTTGGGGGCCTCCAGCAAACTCCATGACTGGGGTCCCACAGATGCCCCCCCCCCCCCGTGATCTTTCTACGTAGCCCATATTTTACCTTAAGGGCATAAACAACTGTTGACATAAAAACTGCTACTCCGAGTCCAGCTGCTCCAGCTACAGCTACTGTACAGTTGTCACAGGAGACAGCGACCTACAGAGCAACACTATAAATGCTGCATTTATATTTAAATAATTTAGAATATAATAAATTGCAAAATCCCTTTTTTAACTGTTTCTCCAGCTACTGCACAATTTCTCAGTCTGACACACAGTGACCTGAAGAACAACACTAAAGGCTGCATTTACAACACAATAATTGTTCCTCCAGCACAATTTGTCATCACAACACAGACACAATTACATAAAAAAGCAAGAAGTACACTACATTCATAATAAAATTAATATATACTATAATTGTAAAAAAATGCTGGACCTCCAGGCCCAGCTGCTAGCTACTAATTGTTCTAGCTCTGCTGCTTTCTGCCTATGTCGCTGTCTCCTCTCCCCTACTACTATATTAACTTTCTGCATCTGTTGTCAGAAACTAAACAAAATAAATATTTATTTTAGCGACAGTCCAAATCAAGAAATCATGGCCCAGACCAACCATATTATAATCTCCCCTCCCATCTAGTTACTGCTCTCTACCTATAGTGTTTCTCCTCTCTCCTGCTACTATATGTAATGTAGCTGTCTGCAACTGTTGTCAGAGACCAGTCCAAAATAGAGAATAAGGAATAGACAGAGAACAGACTAAAAATAGAATAGTCCAAATAAAATATGGTCCAGACCGACCATATTATATTCTCCCGTCCTATCTAGTTACCTACCTAAAAGAAGTGAAGGCTGGGTGGGCACACCAGCAGTCTCACAATCTGCACTGGACTTCAGTGAATTTCTGCTGCTAGCGGTTTAGCTCTTTTTTTTTTTTTAATAAAATGAATTGCACAGTTCTGGCAGCACAGCACTAGCAGGGCAGGCAGCAGGTCTTTATCGACGGGGCTGGCTTGCTTCTGGCTATGGCCAGCAGTGGTGCTCTCTCTTCCACTGGCTGGCTGTCTCAAGTCAGAAGGCTAGTGGCTGCAATGTCATATTTCTCTCCGGTGCCCTGGAACTGGTCCTCGGCTGTATGTTCCAAGAGCGCCGGAGGGGCCATTTTTATGTTGCAGCGATGGACCTGAGTGGGGGCTGAACTTTTCAGGGCTGAGTGGGAGGAGGTGCGATATCAGCAACGGATCGACTGGAGTCCTGTGATTGGTTCTACACAGCACCTCCGACGTCAGCATGTATCTACTGTGCAGTGCACTAGAGGAACCGTGGGAAACAGCAAACAAAGACGTTGAAAATGGTGTGGTGGACAGCGTGGTTTGGAGATCAGGGAAATCGGGCAGCCCACAGTCGCCTGCAAACTGCAATGAAATGGCAAATCAAGAAGACCTGAAATCATCTGGAGCCAGCATCACATCAGCGACAGAAAATTCGGGAGTGTGGTAGGACAAGAAAGAATTAAAGGTATGCTGCAATGCTCAGGGACAGGGAGCTATGATGATTTAGTTTGATGCTGATTCTGCTGGGGCCCACCGCTGGACCCACCCGCTACATGTGCTGAGTGCTGACTGTGCAGGCTGGCTGTGCTGCCACCAGCTACATAACATTTATTGGGTTTACTGCTGACTGCTCTGCTGGGGCCCGACCGCCAGACCTGCTACAATTTGGGGGCCTCCGGCGGCCGCGGGGTTGGCGGGTGCCTAACGCCGGCCCTGAGCACGGCAAAGACAAAGAGAGACAGGAGATTAAAGCACTTCTCCCAGAAAACATTAGCTGAAGGCCCCCGCCCCCTCAAGTGCAATACTGCGGGCTTGGTGGAGTGAGATTTCTGTCAGGAGACTGTATGGAACTGGGGCAAGCTAGTAAAGCTGACAGAGTACAAACAACCGGTGATGGGGAGCTCCTCAGTAGTATGTAGTGTACTGTCTGTTGATTTGTTATGTTTGGAATCAGTAAATCCACTTGTTGGTATATGCCTTCATTTTATGCCGGGAAAAGACTGAAAATCATTTTTAAGCCATCAAACCCCAAAATGTTTTTGGGAGCCTAGGCAGCCCCAGGACAATTTATAGACTTCGAGGGAGGCCCCCACAACACTGACTGCACAGCACGCCAGTCAATCTGGGTCTGAACCTGCTGGAGGAGTTGTAAGCCAAACAAGGCCTAGTGGGCTGTACTGTATTGATTCTGCACTTTAGGTTAATAATGCAATAGTAAACATTGTTTTTCTTGGTCTTTTACAGATCCTGGAATAAGAAAAAGGAGGACAATGTTGAAAGAGCGTGATCCCTGAGACATGCATTGGATGCAGTGAGTTGGAAGAACTGATTGATTTTTAACTTGTTTTTGTTAAGGTACAGTTCTCCTTTACAAGCAATCCTCCATAGTGAAGTTGGCCTAGAGACTTGTTGGAGCACACTGATGTGTTAATTCCTGGGACATGAGGGAATGGAACAGGTCAGCTTCAGGGAAGGGGGGTTATTAACACTTGGAAGGAAGGTAGAGAAGAGATGCATCGTGTAAAGCCAATGCATCTCATGGACAGGTGTTGTAGGGCGCAGGTGTATGAGGGCAAACAAGTAGCGTGACACCACAGCAGAACGTTATATGCTTCAAAGTTTTATTAAATAACAGAAAATTTCTTTATATCAGCAGGGTGCATATTCTTACAACGATCATCAGTGGCACTCCAAACAGTCTAAAGAAAGTCATTATACAGCAGGCTTCTTCATCCATTAACAATGCTTTCCAAGCCTCAAGTCACATTTTATCTCATAGAAATTGGACCTGCACCTTTAGTCTTCCATCTGGTAATGCATACAGTCTCACTCCTCAGAGCACTTCGCATAGGTACTTTAATAGCACACCCCGGAGTTCACCTCCAGACCCAAAAGCAATCTAATCTATCTACTAGCTGTTCAGTATTTTTATACTCTAAAGAGGGTCAGGTGACCTTAAACCCCACCCTCACCTGTGGTCTTTAACTATGTTTCTTTATACTCTACATATTTATTTTATTTAAAGAAGGAATACCCCTTTAAATTCATAAAATAACATATTTTCCAGCTTTCATGTAGTTCAAACCCCTTTTAAGCATTTTAAGCTTTAACTTTAGCATTAGGGAAGCACCACCCCTTTCCCCACAATATTTATTAGTGAACAGAATGGCTGGCCGGCTCTTAAGAGCAAGCTAACACAGAGAGACCGCTGAAGGCAATCCGAGATGCCAAACAAACAGAAAAACCCTCGTTTACAACAAACACCCAAAACAACCCAAAACTCCATCACCTCACCTCTCCAAGGTATGTGCTGCTCATACAGAGATATTTTAATCATAAGAAAACAATTGTAATGGAACTAAGATAAAGAATAGCTTCTCAATTGTGTGCACACTCGCACAGTAACTCCACCGGCAATTCATGTTGCCACCCAGAACCTTAGCAACGTTCCTAGGTACAAACAACCATTAATAATATTTAACGGAGAAAAACTAAAGAATTTGAAGGTTACTTACATCTTTTCAAAGTCTCTAAAAGGTGCTTTCTTTTACGGCTGAAATTTTAAATCACCTGAATCCTGAACACAACATCCTGAGCTTTTTCACATAGTCCTCGAAAATGCAACAAACTTAAAAAACTAAAAGTATTACAGAATGCCCTGCAAGGAGTCTCTTGAAAAAGGGTGGAGGATAAGAAAGAGAACCAAAAGGTTCTCAACACAATTACAAGGCTTGCAAAGCACAAGCCAGCCCATTTCCCAATGGCTGATATTTCAGCCCGTCGGCATACACTTCATTTTGCCATTTTCATCTAGGAGCCAACAGGACTCCTTGCTATCTGCAGCCTTTTAAAGGGGAAAATCCTCCCTTAGAACAAAGAGACTAATCCTTACCACCCAACTCCACACATAACTTACATTCGAGGACAGCTGTAGTTAAATCAATAAAAATAAGCTGTCGGCTGAACGTTCTCACTACCAGAACATATTTGTTAGCTCACGAACGTGCGCACGATCGCACAGTCGTGTCGTTTTGCCGATCGTTCAAGCAGCAACAATAAACATAAAAAACTACTCGCAGGGTCCAAACAACTTGGAATCTTTCCCTAACACCCCCACAAAGGACCACACAAAGGGGAAATATCCTGAAAATAAAAGGGAGCATTATTACCAGCTCCAAATTCAACTTAACTGTCTCTCTTAAAGGGAGATCAGCCAAACACTCCAGTACAAAAAGAAAACAAACATCTAGCCCCATATGCTATTACATTTCCTTATCTCAAATCTTCATAGAAGCACTCTGTGACAATGGGCAAAGAAGTCTGAAATACAAAAAGGGTCTCGGCACACTCATATAATCCTGAAAGGAGGGAAAACTGTGCTTCGCAGTAAAATGCTTCCTGCTTACTAGCAGCTAAAATGAGTTCATTTGCAGTGATGGGATGAAAGGTGCCAACACCGTAATGCTCGAGTAAAGGGCACAACAGCACAAAATGTTAAATACATAAACCGAAACATATTCCCTTCCCTCTGGCAGTCTTACCTGCCACTCCCTACTCTATGCGGATGACCTTGTCCTTTTTTCCAGTGATAAATCCCTCTACTGCATTTCTTCCATCTTTACCCAAAACTATGGAGCAGCCCAAAACTGGCTTGCAGTTAACCTCCTCTTAGTAAATGTCAAAAATGTCCATGCTGTTTGGAACAAAGCCCTTCCTTGAGAAGCTCAGATCTCCTTCCTCTCTCAACATAGTCTCCTCTGATGGCCAGGTGCTTGAACATGTTAATACCATCAAGTATCTTGGTGTCACTCTAGAGACCCCTCCCTCTCCTTCTCTGAGCAAATTAACTCAGTAGTTCGCAGGATGCACCAAATGCTGGGTGCAGCATACAGATTCAGGCACTATCTCACCCCAGAGGCTCGGCTTGCCAAGGAAACCTACTCCCCATACTTGATTACTGTTCCACCATCTATGCCAGGTCATCCTCTTCCCTCACTGCCAAATTCTCCACTGCCTACAATAGTGCTTGTCGCTTTGCCTTACTGGCCCCTTTTTCCACCCTCCACTGTGTCCTATCTCAGTCACTGGGGTGGCTCCCACTCCAAGGCCGCTTTGACTTTGCCTTTTGCTGTTTGGTCGATAAGGCTGTCTGAACCGGCCAAGAGTCCCCTCTTGCAGCCTTTTTCAAAGTCAGAACCCTGCACCGCTGCCTCAGCTCAAATACCAGCCCCCCCACATTCCCAGGGTATCCACCAACATGGAAGGGAGGGCCCTGTCCGCTGCAGCCTCCTCGCTATGGAATAAACTGCCAGCCAAGCTTCGATCCCTGAATACCCACTGCCTGTTCAAATCCTGCCTCAAAGACCGGTTCCTTGCTGAGTCATGCTGCCGGTGCTTCACTGGGTAGCTTCTATCTTCCCCTTCCCTCCCCTTTAATCTGCCCTGGCTACTGGACGCTTTGTATTTTTAGCTACTTCACTGTTCCATGTATATTTTCCTGTGTATCTAAGGTTCTGTACCTAATGTTGCTATGGTCCATTGTTGTATTTCTCTTGTATTACTTTGTCATCACTGTACTAACCCTATGTTCTTAATGCTGTATTGTATATTGCATTTGATTACTTTACTGTATTTTGCATTCATTGCCTCCTGTGCTTTTGTCATGGCCCAGGTTGTGCCTGAAAATAGTCCCTGGGATCAGTGTACCTACCTGGTTATCAAAGTCATAAATAAATAAATATAAATAAAACTATCAACAATAAACAAACAAAAAAAGAGCAGAAATGAGCAGCCTGCCAGCCCAGCAGCATTATTGTGTCTCATTAACACTGATGACCTGGTTTCAAGCCTATAGACACCACCACCCAAGTGGCCCCATATGGCAAGGCAACTGGAGATGTCAGCAGGAGGAAGGATGCAGAACAGGACCACAGTGGCACAATCTGCAAGCATGTTTGGAGCCCTTGGTTGCTGACGCCCTGTGGGGAGAGAATAAAGGGGGAAAAATCTGTGTCTGGCCACAGAATGAAGTCTGGAATTGTCAGGCCCTGTGCTGCCATTTGGGGTGTCAGAAAGCAGAGTGCTTGGGGGGGGGGTGCCCCAGGCAAAACCTGCTGGGGGGGAGTATGATTTTGTGAATTGCTCTCATGTAATGCAGTGCCAGGGGCTGGAAGATTGCTGGAGGCAGTAGAGGGGGGGAAAGAGTAAAGAAAAAGCAACAACAAAAAAATAACAATATGGGCAACTGAAACTATGGACTATATGGCACAGAAGATCAAGGCCAAGAGTGTGGAGAGACATGGAACACTGCAATTAGGCACTCACCTTCAATTTTGGTTTTGAAATGAGGGAAGCTGTTGAGAAGCGCAACTTGTTTCTTCCAGTCAAACTGGTTCCTCCAATAGGAGACCACCTTTTTCAGGTAAAAAGAATTAAACCCATAATGGAACTTGCTGTCTTCTAGCGAAGGAGTGAATCTGTGCTGGTCAATTCTTTTAAACAGATCCTATTTAAAAATAATATATATGCACTTCAGCCAATGACTGTACTCACTCAGCATTTTTCTCAGACTGCATATAATCACTCAACAAACAAAGAGAAAATTGGCAACAACCTAGATGGCAATTGACTGATTTTCTTTCCTAGACACAAAATCCCATCAGCAAGGTGATCATTAGCTCGGGGTGCTATAAGGTGTGGCTCTTTCTGGCTAAGGGAGTTGGAAGGACAGTGCCACATGCCACAGTAGCCTGTCATGGAATAAAGCTTACACTGTTTCTGCCACTGTGGCCTTGAAAGGTGCATCTAGACAATCCATGGACACATCATGGGAGAGAGGGGTAATATTACTTTATCAGGATCCCATGCCTTAACCAGATTTGAACTTTTACAGCCATTGTCCTTAATTACTGTATAATCCCACAAAAGGAATATGAATTTCCATACCGGTAATTCTGGTTGTGTGTAGGCTCGGTCCATGGGCAGGCAGAAGCTGGTATGGGCTGTCTTTTCCTCCTTTAGCTGGGACAGATTTAAAGCTCTGAAAGTGAAGGACATGCCCCAAATTCCATCACCCTCAGGCAACCCCTCTGTCTAAGTCTGTAGGCT
The DNA here is from genome assembly GCA_016271365.2 of Neoceratodus forsteri. NCBI lineage: Eukaryota > Metazoa > Chordata > Ceratodontiformes > Ceratodontidae > Neoceratodus > Neoceratodus forsteri. Next base: position 256,159,819 of record CM057451.1, on the reverse strand, counting down.
AGAAACTTGTAACCCACTGGAAATAACATGAGCGTTACCAACATAAGCCTACAACTGAACTAATCCTTGCACTAAAGGAACTAAATATAACATAGGACAGAAGAGTAATATCATAAGGCGTACAGCAACTGGAAGGGCCTGCCTACCCAGTGACAGAGACTATACAGAACTAGAATTACTGGTAATGAAATTTTAATTCCCCTTTGTGTGTCGACTCCTATGGGCAAGATGGAAGGGGCCCTAAGAAGCAGTTCTGAACTGGGAGGGTCAGTCCTGTACAGCACAGCTCAACACCCGCCTGCCAAACGCAGCATCAGAAGAGCTAAACATGTTCAGGTGGCAGCGCCTAGAGAAGTATGGTCAGGAGCCCAGGTATCAGCCATGTAAAAGTCAAGGGGCATCAAGGCTTGCTCAACACAAGATGCAGCCATAGCTCTAGAGGAGTGAACTTTGAGACCCAACAGAGCCCAAACCCACAGAAACGTATAGGCCAGTCTAATGTCTGCGCAAAGCAACATGACAAGGATACATTTGGCTGGTACCACCTCTTTCTTCCCTGGTCCAGAAAGATGAACAGTCTGTCAGCAAAACAGAACAATTTGATGCCCTGCAAGTAAATCCCAAAAGCCGTCTTCACATCAAAGGAATACATGCATTTCTCCTTCACATTCTTAGGGTCTGGGGTGGACAAAGGGAAGGTAGTGCAATCTGATGTTGCCTATGAAGGGCAGAAACCACTCTGGGAGTAAGGGAGGGGTTCTATGTGGAAAACTACCATTTCCTTAAGGAACACTTGGTAAGGTTCCTTGTGGGACAGCGCATGGATCTACCCACTCCATTTCACTAAGCAAGGGCCATTAAGAATAACACCTTTAGGGTGAGGAGCCAGAGGGAGACCTCGACCAGATGTTCAAAAGCTACATCTACCAATCTTGGCTTCTAACACTAAATTCAGCTCTCGGTGGGGAGAGGGGGGACCTGCAGGACAAAGGGGTAAAGCTTATGGCACGCTTTAAGGAAGCAGACAACATCCATATGCAAACTCTAGGGGTCCACGTCTACATATCCCCGTACATCAGAGAGCGCCTGCCATCTGCATCCTATGGGAACTAAGTGATAGCCTTTAATTAGGCCCTGTTGGAGGAATTCCATAACACTAAACACTGTGTCGGGCAAGAGTCTGATCGCCAAAGGAGAATACCAGGAATGGAATGGGTTCCAGACTCTACTGTTAATCTTATTCATAGACGTCTTCCTGGAGTGCATGAGGATGGATATATCATGCCTTGGGAATGTCCAGTCTTCATGTACCTTCCTTGTCCAGGAGCCAGGCTGATAACTGAAACCTCTGAGGGTCTGGGTGTAATATTGGGATCTTTTTGTTTGTTTTACTTATCCATAGGCTACAGCCACTCAGGGGTACCTTCATCTTTCCCTGGTGTTCTTCAGCTAAGTTCTGGCATACCAGGATCCCAGCATCATGTTGTGCAATGCCAGGGAGTTTTATTCATTTTTCTCACCATTTTACTGTCTCAACCCCCTGAGGCCACTGGCACGAAGGACATATGTCCAAACTGATGGCATGCTAATGTATGTTGCAGTCAAGTGCCTGACAGCACCATCCCTTCCCCCAACCCACCTTGTGAGCCGTGTTCACCCTGCCACCTGTGCTTCCACTAGCGGAAGGGCTAAGGGTGCAAATGCTGCTCGGATTGTCCTTCCCCCCCATGGGAGGAGGAGAGCATCCATTGGGATGTTCAATCCTCCTCCCCCAACTGACCCCTTACAGTATGGGGTAATACTGAGACCTGATAAAGAAGGTCTGGCACTGGCAGGCATGGTAGTGGGACTGGATCACAAAGCCAGGTGAATCACCCCGGAGCACCACGCTTATCTGGGCCACTGTTGTACAGTGTTAATGAAGGTTACCGACTTACTCTAACTTCCTTAAAATGTTTGGGATCATTGGCCATGGGGAAGGGGGGAGAGTACAGCAGTGTGTCTGGACATGGCAGGGACAGGCAGTCTATTTCCAGTGACTGGCTTTTTCTGAAATGGTTGAAGTATTGTAGAGATCTGGCATTTGCCTTGGTGGCCATGAGGTCTACAAGTGGGGTGCCCCACCATTGACATATCATATTTAAGTCCTCCTAAATGAGTACCTACTCCCCTGGGTGAAGGACCTGACAGTTTAGCCAGTCAGTTGACACAGTCCTAGCAAGGTGGATTGCTGATAGGGATGGGACATTCACTTGAGCCCAGTAAAGGACCTTGTATGCTTCGTTCACCATTGTCTCACTCCATATACTGCATTGATTTTCAGTTGTGGGCTACCATCACAGCACTGTCTGCTCATATTGGCATGCTTCTTCTGGATCTTGTGCCTGTAGGAAAGCATAAAAACAAAGAAAAAGGACCACTGGGTCCATCCATTCTGTCCTGTTTTACCCTATCCTACCACAGAATCTAATGTCTTAGTCGGGGTTATTGCCCTCACTACCCCCTGTCCCCTGCCTCACTACTGTCCCCATGTAACTATCAGGTCTTTTGCTCGGTTCCAGCCACGCTTGAAATCATTAATGGTTCTTGCACCCACCATTTCAGCTGGGCGGCTGTTCCACAGCTCAGTCACTCTCTCTGTAAACTAAAACTTTCTCTCATCCCTCCTGACTCCCCACCCCCACCCGCCAGCTCCAACTCATGACCTTGTGGTCTTCATTTGCAAGTCCTACTAAATATTTCCTCACAATCTATCTTGTTAATTCCTTTTAGGAACGTGAAGGTCTCTAGCATATCTCCCTTTTCCCTTCTGGTCTCCAGCAAGTACAGGTTCAGGGCCCTAATCCGATCCATGTAGAATCTACTCTGCTAGCCCTGAATCATTTTGATTACCCTGTGCTGTACCATCTATAGCCTCTCTTTGTCTTTTCTTAGGTGGAGCTCAAGAACTGAGCACATAATTCCAGATGCAGCCTAACAGTGATTTATAAAGGACAGTATCAGCTCCTTCCTCCTGCTGTAAACCTCCTCCTGACACACCCAATATTCTTGATGCGGCCTTGTCACATTGACTAGATTGTTTTAGGGAGTCACTTATGATGGGAGTTTTGAAAATTAATGTAACCCCTCTTGTTCCCTATGTGCATTACCTTTGAACATTTTGGCACTGAATTTCAATTGCCAAACTTTGGATCACCTCTCTAATCTTTGCAGGTCCTTCTAGAGCTCCAGATCCAGAAAGTTGCTCCTGCGTGGCTTGTGGTGCAGGGTTCAGTGCTGTTAGGTGGGTAGCTAGCCCACACAGTCACAAGTTACACAGTAACAGCACTCGTGGCAAGAAAGCAAATAACAAGCAAAAATATAATGCAAATGCATGTTTGTTCCATACTCGTGGTGCTAAGTCTTACCCCAGGGCTTAGCAGCTCGAGTATGGAACAAACGTGCCTTCTGCAGCTCCTTAACCCTTCCCTCACTGTCTACATGTCTTGCCTCATATTTCTTCTCCTATGTAACTGATGAACATATTGTAAACGACTGGCCCAAGGACTGAACCCTGTGGCACTTCACTCATGACTTCCCTCTCCCCTGACTTGACCCCATTACCATCACTCTCTGCTGTCCTCCCCCTACCAGCTTCTCACCCTTCTCGTCAGATCCTTCACTGTTCCCAGATCCTCTAATTTCTTCTGCAACCTTCCGTGCACCACAGTTGAAAACCTTTCTGAAGTTAAAGTAGAGCAAATCCACTCCTTATCCCTTATCAACTGCCCTAGTTACCCAGCCAATGCACGCTATCAGGTTAGTCTGACAAGACCTCTCTGCTACAAACCCATGCTGCTTACTATCCTGGAGTCCACTGCTCTCTAGATAGCTCACTGGGTCCTCTTTGACTAGTGTCTCCATTAGTTTACCTGCTGTAGAGGTAAGACTAATGGGTCTCTACTTCCCTGGTTTCTCACTGTCTGCTCCCTTATGGAGTGGGACTACATCCTCTACCATCCAATCTTTCAGAGCTACCTCTGATTGTAGGGAGCCACTGAATAATCCTGCCAGTTCAAACAGTTCATATGCCAATTCCCTGAGCACCCTCCAGTGCATCCCATCCGGCCCTGGAGTCTTATCTATTTTAAGGGCTGTTTGCCCCTTTTATTTATTTGATTTATAATTTTTGATCAGGAAAGGCACATTAAACTGTGTCAGCTTGCTGTCAGGTGCATCTGGAGGGGTGGGGGATCCACAGACCTGTTTTATTGTTTGGTGTGCTTAAGCAACTTGGTATGATGTATGCTTGTGTGACTTATATACATTGTGGCTGTTCACCTCTCTATCCATGGGATATACCACCCTGTAGGGGTATGACATTGAGGAACCCTAGAGGAGGATTCCACCCCTATAGGTACCACAGGAATGATTCCCTTGGATAAAGGTAGCCTAGGAGAAAACTCACAGGAAAGAGAGATGAGTCACTGGAGGAGGAGAGGAGGAGGATGGTGGGGCAATGAAAGAAACGATCCTGGACTAGCCAGGAGGAGCGGACGTTAAAGGCCTGATGGGGGAGTGGTTTGTTGCTCCACCCATTGAGGCCCTGCTGAAAAGAGCCCCATACCTTACAGCTGAAAGTCATAAATTCTACAACCAGAGGTGTCACCGGAATGAGGGAAGATTGAAGGTCCACCCAGAGCGAAGACATTCTCACTATGGGCCAGGGAGAAAGACCCCACTCCGAGCTTCACATGCTCTAGATTCGGACTTCGGGGTGCAGAGCAAGACTGCTGGCTACAGGTTATCCTCAAGCCATGGGACAACAGACATGGAAGGCACATCTCTGGGTGGAGAGCAGGTCGAGTCAAGGTGGCATGAGACTCATATGAGGTGTATGTTCGAATAGTCGATGTGAACAAGTATACCTACACAGAGGTCAGACGGGGTGAAGTAGACCCCGATGTGGGTCCGGAGATAGAGATTGCAAGTAGCTACCATAGGAGTGCATGCCAACTGAGTCCATAAATAGGTCGAATTAGGAGTGGATTGATTTGGACGAGTGGGCGAGATGAGAACAACTGGGCAAAGCCCGCAGCTGATGGTTGCTGCACAAAATACCAGCAGTATACAAGGTAGAATGGTAGGGAGGAGAAATGGTGACATCAGCTCAGGATGGATGAGGTTCGAGATGAATGGAGTCTGACAAGAAAAGGGGGCAATATGAGCCGAGCGACAGGGAACAGCAGAAGGTAGGTGTGGTGAGGGTCAGAAAAACTGTGGTATCGGAACAAATAGAAGAGGTGGCAGAAGGCTGGCTACCTGGAGCCACAGTGCCTGCCATGACTCAGCAGTCACCGACTGTGGGAAAAGCAGAGAGCCACAAACTGGGCACTGTGACACCAAACAGCGAATTAGGAGTTTGAGATCAATGAAATGAGGTAATGTCAGAGCTGTAGCTAGTCTTGCATAGTGATGAGGGTCCTGAACATAGGTCTATGGTAGCAATAATATGCAAAGAGGAAAAGAAAGTGGCAGGGTAGTAGAACCCAAAAAAGAATACACCAAGGTAAATGACATGATGAAGCAAGGGGAAGGAGGAGGAGACCAGAAAGTCCAAACCAGAAGAGGGAGGCAGTGGCAGGTAATTACAGGTAATGAAGGTGCTGAGCAAAGTAGAACAGAGCAAGGAAAGACATGAAGGCCATAATACCATGGCTGCCACTCCCTTCTACTGCACTGTAGAACATGGCTATCCTGCCAAGAACACTGACTGCACCCTCGGTTTTCAATGTTACAGTATGGCAGAAAGCACCTTAGTAAGCCCCACTGCCCTGAGAACTTGGTAAGCCCTGCAGTTATTAATCTGTCATGGTGACAGCCTGAAACTGTACCCTCACTAGTTACACATGATGCAAAGACAGTCACAGTAGCTCCTGAATCGATATGTGGAAGTACACAACCATGACCAGTCATCTCAACACATGCTTCCAGTGCAGAAATCTCTGATGACAGCCCAGAACAGTGCCATATACTGCTCCAGTACAGGGAACCACATCAGGGTAAATCGAGGCAGTGGATCTGTGGTTTCAATTCATGGAAACAAGAAGAATGGACTTAGACACTGGCCAATTGGAAGGAGATTCTAGCAGTCATACTAGAAACAATGTATTACTCCAGATTTCTCTGGAGGTTATGGCAGAAATCAAACTGGCTCCAGGGGGAAAAAGGTGCAGAAAAGGACTCGTTGCACTTTCAAACAAGAGCAGATCAGGTACAGGGAACTGGAAAGGAGGGTGAGGGGTCTGCAACAGCATGGTGCAGCAGACTACGTACACGCAGTCTAAAGGTATATCAGAGGAGCAGGCGGAAGTAGTCCCCCCAATGCCACCGCCCCACCCAAAACAATTGTTAATATGAATAACTCCCATACTCCCCATGAAAACTCAGCCAGAGCTGCTCCTGGTCAGTCCACAACCAGAACGGCCTTAGACTGAGCATCCCCTTACAGCCAGAGACCATCCACATCTACAGCAGCAGAACATACTCTATCTGCTATCTCCTCATATCCAGAGGAAGACCAAGCTTGGGGAATGCAGATGGACCTGGTTCGATACCCAGTTTTCCGGGTCCCATTTCAACAGCGAACAGAGCCAACCCCACAGCACAATGCAGTACTGGAGCATCCGGACCAAGCCTATGTAGCAAGACAAGTAATACTTACATCCCTTCAGCTTACAGCCTCAGACATTTATGCTCCGATACATGTATCAGGTGAAGACAAATTTGACTTCAGCTTCTTTTTTGGCTCAGGTAAAATTCACACCAGCATGTTCCCCCTTCATTGTGATTCCACTAACAAAGCCAACCATCAAAACAGGGCCATCATGTTTAGGAAAGAAGGGGTCACCTGAGGTGAATTTATTAAGCTGGCCTCCTGGAGGAAAAGGATGAGGGGGGTTAAGATTTCCTCACTGTCTAACCAAATTAAGACCACTGAGGAGACCTTTTCTCTCTCTAATTCTCAATCAGACTTTGAGAAGCTATGCAAACTTAAGAATGAATATGAAGGTTTGATCCAAGAAAAAACGGAATATGTCATCCTCAAAACCAAAGCATGTTATCTCGATATCCCGTTCGAAGGTAGACCATTTTTTGGATAGGATTTCCTTCCCTTGTCTGCAAGTGCATCAATGCGATCTACTAACCACCCCTATCACCTTGTGCGAGATAGAAGAGGCCATTAAAGGTTTGTCCCTGGATAAGTCCCCGGGACCTGATGGTTTTCCTCCAAATTTTTATAAAACTTTCAGTAAAGAGATTTCCCCTCTTCTTTTAAATTTGTTCAATCACATACTTTCCTCAGACTCCCTAGATCCTTCACTGTTGGAGGCTACAATTATTCTAATCCACAAGCCGGATAAACCCCACTTGGAACCAGCTAGTTACCGACCAATATCACTGTTAAATTATGATATTAAGATATTAACTAAGATTCTCTCCCAAAGAATCAAACAGGTATGGCAGGTACTGTTGAGTCCTGAGCAAGTGGGGTTTGTTCAGGGTAGATCAGCGGCCGACCACCTGCGCTCACTATCCCATATCTTTCAGGAGTCACAGAAGTCCCAAGTTTCCATGGTGCTGGTTGCTTTAGACGCCGAGAAGGCTTTTGATCGGGTTAATTGGGATTTCCTGTGGGCCACTCTTGCTAGAATTGGTTTCCCAGAGACTTTCATCCAGTGGATCAGAGCAGTATATAACTCACCCTCTGCCAGGATTTATTGTAATGGGGTTTTTTCATCCCATTTTTCCCTGCATTCTGGTACCCGTCAGGGTTGTCCCTTGTCCCCCTATCTATTCGACTTGTATCTGGAACCTCTCATCCTTTGTATCAAGGCCTCACCCCAGATCACAGGATGTGTTATTTCTCAGCAAGTCTTGACCCTTTCTGTCTTTGCAGACGACATTCTCTTGCATCTCTCGAACCCAGAATCTTCACTAGGGGAAGTTTTACGTATTATTAATCAGTTTGGAAAGGTGTCCAACTACAGGTTAAATCTATCCAAGTCGGTGATATTCCCTCTTAACTCCCTTACGTTTCATGCCAATTTCTCTCAATTAGGCATGAAATGGGCCTCGACTTCTCTCAAGTATCTGGGTATATATTTAGCTCGAGATGTGGAGGTAATTAAAAAGCTCAATTTGGACGATCTGTTGGAAAGAATCCAGAAGGACCTTAATAGATGGGATAGCCTCCCGTTATCGGTAGGGGGAAGGATCAGTATAATTAAAATGAATATATTACCTCGTATTTTTTATCCTCTGAACCTTCTCAATATTTGTCTCCCTATAACTTACTTCCATCGGATACATTCGGCCTTATCTAAATTTATTTGTCGGGGCAAGCACCCCAGAAGAGCTTATCTTAAGCTCAGTTTACCTAAGGATAAGGGGGGTCTCCGTCTCCCTAATTTCAGGTTTTATTATTGGGCCAGCCAACTAGCTAGGCTTGGGCGTTGGAGTAATCTTCAGAACGAAGGTTATAAACCCATCTGGCTGGAATTGGAACTTAAACTGCTGAATAAATATAACCTAAGTCCCCCCCGTATCTTCTACTATAACTATTCATCCTTGCCGGAAGATATTCGGGACTCGCCCATAGGTCTTTCCGTTAGAATTCTCTCTCATTGCTGGTGTTTTCTCAAAATTTTGTATACCAAAGATGTGGCTCAACCTTTAACTCTCAACCCTAATATTAAAATTGGGGGATCACTTTTATCTCCAGACTGGCTCCCCCAAATTCATGACCGATCGGTGGAAGACTGTTACTTACAGGGTTCTCTTTGCTCCTCTGATAGCTTGCTAACAGCACTGAATAATCCACAGAAATCTATATTTAAAGTCTTTCAATTGAGGCACTCTCTGGGGAAACGTTTTGGGTATGTTAGTGCACCTTCCCAAACAAGATCCTTTTTGGACCAGGTAAAGGAATGCGCTACCAAACCCCATGGTATAGCCAGATTATATTATTATCTTTTGGTAGCCAATTATGCTAAACCACTACCTGGCTCCAAGATATGGTCCTCTCTCATACCAGCCCTCTTGTAAGTTGGTATCAGATTTGGAGAGACACATATAAATACCTTACTCTGGATAGGAATAGACTTATACAATATTTTATTCTGAACAACATGTATTACACGCCAACAAGGTTAACTAAATTTGGTACGTTAAAGTCTAATAGCTGCACAAGATGTGGCAAGGGCGAAGGGAATTTACTACACATTTTCTGGGAATGTGCTAAGGTGGTCCCACTCTGGAACACAATTAAGGCCAATATTGACCCGATTTTGGGCCTTAAGGAGTTATTCACAGCTGAGATTTGTATATTGGGGTTATATTCAGATATCAGTGTTAAGGAATGGAAATTCCACATAGCCCTAATCTCAATGGCAGTTAAGAGATTGGTCCTTAGACATTGGCTAGATCAATTGGATATTTCTTATAATGAATGGATCAAGGAAATTTCCCTGTGTTTCAAGATGGAAAGATTAATAGCTAGTTCCAGGAATGTTAGTTTTACTTTTGAGCAGAAATGGGGCAAATTGTACGCTCTGTATTTGCATTAAATCCCTTATTAGTGTTACGTCTGGCAGGAATATCTCTCCTTTTATATTGTTTTATCTTGGTTTCTGGAACACTGCAATTTTGGGTTCCGATGCACTTCTAATCGGTTCACACTATTTCAGACTGGAATTTGGGATGGCACCTTCAGGGGATGGGGGGGTTGTTATGGCATTTTGTTTCTTGCTGTAGTTACGACATTTGATGTTTGTATTGGTATGTTATAGTATTGGATGTTAACTGTACCGCATGTCTGACTATTGTAATAAACCAATAAAGAGCTTAAATTTCAAAAAAAAAAGAAGGGGTCACCATTGGCAACTTTACTTATTGGTCAAAACAAAGGTATGAGATCCTGAGTGCAACTGAACCAATACCAGAGCCAGATCTCATTTGGACTGATGGATGGTGTTTCCCCATCAAACTAAAGTCTACAGAAGAAGGACTGCTGCATTTGTCTAACAGTTTTTTTCTGAGGAGAGACCGGAGAGTATGTTTTTATGTGGGACAACCTAAAGTCAGCTATAAATGTGACTGGCATGTGATCATCTACAGTGCAGGCTTTGCAGAGAGTCTGGACATCATTCTGATGTATCAGAACTGGTTCTGCTGCAATCTGTGCGAAGAGAAGGCACATTGCCCATGGGCTGCCCAAAATAGGTCAAGTGGCATCAGACAAGGTGATCTTCTAAGGAGTGCTTAGCAAGCAGGGGCCTCAATACACCCACTCCCTTCAACAGAAAATCAAGGACAGAGATTCTCGACTAGACCAGAAACTGCTCAGGAACCTGAATCTTTACAGTCTCCCCAAGAAACCTGGAAGCTAGACTGGATCACCTGAGGGAAGAAGCAGATGAACCAACACAGTCCAAACAAAGAATCCATGAGACCAGACCGGAAACATCTAGGAAGGATGAGGAGGAAGGACAAGAGGGTACCAAACCAATCTCCCAAAATATAGGTGCTGCTACTTCAGATACCCCCACAGCTGATATACACCCAGAAGACAGTGTCCTGGATGAAGAATCTGTAGAAATGCCCCACTTCCAGAGGGCATGACTTTAGCTCCCTGCAGAAGATCCAGACTGGTAAAACAGCTCCCAGACCCCACACCTGTTCCATTCTCCAACAAGTCTGCAGTCTTGCAAGAAAAAGGAACTGAGGTGACTGCTACGGGTGACATGGACTCTAACGTGTCCTCCTAACGTTCTTCTCAATCCAGTCTGGCCTCAGGTCTTAATCGATTGATTGTTAAACAAACATGGAGACAAACAAGAAAGTCTGTTACACCAGAAGAGGTTACCTGATGGTCTATCGCCAACTGCATATTACCTTATTCACATACCAGTTAAACACTGCCTCCTGTAATATTTCAAATATTGAATCTGCCCTAAGATTGAAGGCTATATTTTCTCTTTTCTAAGAGACAGTTTTCCACATAATATTTATTCAAGAAACATGGATGTCCTCTGCTTTTGATTTAACCCAGGCAAGGAAAGACTAGGTATGGGAACCATTGTTTTGGTTCTTCAGGGAGGACACAGCAGAATGGGTGGGTGTTCTTTCTCAAGGTAATAATCTGAAGGTTAAATTAGTTGATAATCAACCCCAGGAGAGCACTTAAGATGAATATCAAATGGCAGGATAAAAGCATCAGATGCAGCAATAATTATGCACCCCAAATGAAAGCCAAAAGAGTTGAATTATTTGATTTGATTCAATCTTACCTACAGTACATACATCTAGAACGGTGATCTTGGGAGGCGATTTGAACTGCTCTTTAGATACAGCTTTCAGAAAAGCAGTAGGGAAAATGTTTATTGTGACTCATTTGCTTTTGACAAAATGAAAACTACTGCTGGCTTAACTGATGGTTACCGCTCCATGCATGCTTCTGGAGGAATGACCTTTTATAGAAATCAACTGGCCACTCAGACTGATTATGTTTACTCTACCCCAGGTCCTGAACTTTGACAGCTTTCTTTAATGCCACTGGAATTTACTGACCACCTCCTTTCATATACAGTAGCAAATTTTGGACCATCCCTACCTGCAAAGGCACACACAGGTGGAGGTTGAACTCCTCTCTCCTTGAAGTCCCAGCAGTACAATATGAACTAAAACAATTGTTAAAGGCTAGAGAATCAGTTTTAGTTTGTTACAGTGACCCACTGGTGTGGTGGGGATGGGAAGATACAAAAAAGATGTAAGGTAAGGTAAAATTTTATTTAAAGACGCCCATTCCTGGAGGCTCTGGGAGCCGTATGAATAAATAAACACATGTTCAAAATGCATCGATGAAAGAACATAAAAAATAATTATAAACATAGGTATATTTCATAAAAACATTAAATAACTTGACAAATGATCAACTACTCTACTCAGATCAGAGCTCACAAATCAATAACTTAGTATAAAAATGCCTGGGTGAATAGGAGGGCCTTAAGGCAGGCCTTGAATACCTCCAAAGTGGGGGCCCCCTTAACCCCGGAGGGGAGCGAGTTCCACAGGATGGGGGCGGTGATACTAAATGCCCTATTGCCAGCCGATTTCAGCCTTGACCTGGGAACTGCTAGGAGGTCTCCATTGGAGGAACGGAGGGGGCGAGCTGAGACAGCAGAAACCAGGAGACCTAACAGGTAACCAGGGCCCTGACTGTGTAGGGCCTTATAGGTGAGGTGCCCCACCTTAAAGAGGATCCTCCACGTGACCGGCAACCAGTGCACCTCACGCAACACCGGTGTAATATGGCAAAACTTCAGCTGCCCAGTAAGTAACCAGGCAGCTGAGTTCTGCACTAGCTGCAGTCTGTGGAGAGATCCTCCAGTGATCCCGAGATAGAGCGCATTACAGTAGTCAAGCCTCGATGTAACCAAGGCATGCATCAAAGTGGGGAGGTCCAGAGGCAGAACAAGGGGCTTTATCCTGGCGATATTTCTAAGATGGAAAAAACAGGAGCAGACAACGGAGGAGATCTGCACCTTCATAGACAGACTCCTGTCAAGAATAACACCAAGATTTCACACCCTTGAGGAGGCCTTCAGTAAGAAAGAACACAGAACTAGTCCAGTCTTTGAATCAGAGGCCAACCTATCACACACTTTGTTCGACTCCACCACCAATACCTCCATCTAATCGTGGTTCAGTCACAACCAGCTAGATGCCATCCAGTCATTGATCTCGGCAAGGCAGCTGTTTAACACATCCACCGCATTGGATGTTCCTGGGCCAAAGGAGTTGGATGTTCCTGGGCAAAGGATAAGTATAGCTGGGTATCATCAGCATAGCAATGAAAACCCAAGCCATACTTCCTAATGACCCCCCAGGGGCAGCATATGCACTGTAGACAACATTGGGGCCAAAACCGAACCCTGAGGAACTCCGCAGGAAAGGAGGCTAGCGGAGGAGGAAAAATTCCCCATCGCAATCCGTTGGCTCCTGTTGGTAAAAAAGGACTCAAACCAGCAGATGACAGTGCCAATGAGATGGTCAAGCAACACACAATGTCCACAGTGTCAAAAGTTGAGGAGAGATCAAGGAGAATAAGAATTGTCCTTTATCCTCAATCTCTAGCCTTGAGGAGGTAATTCTGCACCCGAACAAGCGCAGTTTCTGTGCTATGCCTTGCCCTAAACCCTGACTGGAACTGTTCGTACAGCTCATGGGTCACGAGGTGCTCCTCCAACTGAAGTGCCACTACCTTCTCCACAACCTTCACTAAGAAAGGAAAATTGGAGATAGGTCGGTAATTTGCCCTGACCTCTGGGTCCAAAGATGGTTTCTTTAAGAGTGGTCTCACTAGTCCCTCCTTCAAGGCATCAGGAAAGATCCCCTCAGATAAGGAACACCGGACAATCAGAGCAAACACTGGGCCAACTTTGTCAATGCATCTCATCAAGAAACGCATCAGCACTGGTTCCAGTTCACAAAAAGTGTGATTCAGATTGCTCGCCACCCCAATAACCTCACTAGCATCCACTGGTTCAAACTCCCCCACACCAGGTGGAGCGCACTTAGTACACCTCTGGTGACCACTGCCAGCTATAGCATTGCTGACTGAAGAAACTCCCTGCTGGATACTGGACACTCTGTCCAAGAAGAACCAAGCAAACTCTTCATATTCAATATCTGAAAAAATCTTCCTCAGCTGTACAGCAAATGTTTCAAAATGAGAAGTTTAAACAAAGAGAGGCATATTTTTAGTATTTAAAATTACAAGACCAACTCCATAGAGTACTGACCCTGGCAAGTAGAGGTCAGGGAGATTTTTCACATCAAATTCAACAACTAAAGTAATGTGTGGCTCATAGCTCAGTGCTTGTGCTACGTACTGCAATTGGATAATGAAGATTTGTGCTTGGATACAGAGGCCAGATAGGTAAGTAGGACATTGCTTGTCAGATATGTAGCAGTTTGAATTGATCAGTGCTTAGGTACTTTGAACATAGTTATACAGTCAGCGAGTATAGTACAAGTGAGCTGGATAGTCTTATGCAAAGTGCTTAGATGCTTGACCTGATGAGTAACATGTTATGCCTTAGTATTGGTTTGGCCTTACTCTGTATCCCACTGTAAAGAATGCTTAGTCCAATAGTAAGAGATCCCCTTAAAAGAATAATAATATCAAACAATTATTTCCTCCATCTCCGGAGAGTATGACCAGTAGCAGGCAGGAGAAGAAAACCCCCTTTTAGGGGAAACCTCTGAGGACCCATGGCTACTGACCCGCCTGTCCTTCTGGGCACACTAAGGGAGAATAATCCTAATTAACAATATTAAGCTAATTTGAGTTCCAAAGTTCAAGATTCTGATCCAGTGAAGCGAAGCTGAATAAGTATAGAATATTCTGGTTGGTGAATGTAGCAGCATCCTTCTAGCAAATCCAAATCCGAAAATCCATGTCCGGAGCGGAATGGTGGTTAACTGGAATCCATGGTCGATAATGATAATTTGAAGTGTCGAAGTTACATTGGTGAATTTTCCGGCAGGTGAGGACAGCTTCTGCAAGGAGAACCAGTAACCTAAAGGTTAAGTGTCCACTTCCAGAGTAGGAGGAAGGTAGTTTGTATTCCTCTAGGCAAGCTTTGGAAATGAAGGCCTTGGTGATGAAGCATAAGAACTGGGCGCATGCTGCATGATCTGGAGAGGTGGAGTAGTAGGAATCTCTGATCTGGAATGGAAGCAGGTAAGTGAATTACATATAGACGTTAGTGCGAGTATGTAGCCATAAGTTAAATGTATTTCCAGGTCCTGATGGAGAGTAGGTTGTAGAATAGGGAATCAGTCTTGATGAATCCTCTAGGCCCTGAAGAGCAAAACAGGTAATATGAGCAAGTATTGTAATTAAGTGGATGTGTACATAGGTTGGTTGTAGTAATAAGTAAAGCTGCAAGATGCAGACGTAGTAGCAGAAAAATAATATGCATAACTTGTGTACGGTATACAGTGAGGGGTATGAAGAAATGGTAATAGCTCAGGAATTGAAGGGCTTCATCTGGTGATCCAACTAGTTGGTTAATGAAGATAACCATAGTCGAAAAGCCAGAAAGGTACGAGAACTAGAACTGACTTGGATAGAATAGTCTGACGAGTCTTAACTAGTCGAGCTTATGAGTCATAAAAGGTGATGACTGAAGAGGCTGAAGTCGAATGATGTAGCGTTGTTACAAGGTCCCAGAAGCCATAGGGCAAATCATGGAATTTAGAGTCTTTGGATAATCTTGATGAGGTCCTGGTAGGAGTAGTTATAGTAGTAATTCATATGACTGAAGCAGCAAGGTAGAGTCATCCAAGGAATAGAAGATGAATGACTAAACAACTCCAGATGTGAGTCCGTGGACAGGAGCCCTTAAGTTTGGAAAACGTGGCTGCAAGTAGATACAGTAGAACGGACTTCCAGGCCCTGAGCTGGGTGAGGCAAGTGAAGAGTAGAAATAATTAAACCCCTAGGCTCGATAGCGATGCAAGTCATAGAGTAGGTGATTATGAAGTGATAATGGAAGATCGAGGAACCCCGGGGCCCGTAGGGAGCAGGTCTTAGAAATGTAATGCAGTGGACCTCTGGCCTGACAGGCGAAGCAGGTTCCAAGGCAATGGTGGGTAAAATAACAGTAATGTCGAGCTACATGAAATGCAGAATAAGAATAAAAAGCAGTAAGGAATACATTATAAAGGTATTGCAATTGGTAGCATATCTTGAGTCAGTTTGGAACTGAGTAGTAATGTAGGTTAGGGCAGACTTATGAGAGCTGTGAAGGGTGCTGTACATTGTCATATCCTGAAGATCGAGGTTGGAGGATTGTAGTGATGATACTTAGGTAGATGAATTGGCAATTCAACCAGAGGCAATAAGCATCCCAAAACTGTAGATCAATGTCTTAGGCATCAGTTAAATTAAGGAAGGCAATATGGAATACAGCTTAGCAGGGAGTTCTGGCAGAGACTAGTAGTAATTCTGAAGGAGGTGAAAGCTTGGCGGGAAGCATCCACGGAATTGAGGTGAATAACCTGATGTACTCCAGAAGTCGTTCAGTGGAAACAGGAGCTGTAGGAAGGATGATTTGGAGAAGTTAGATTGGATGAATGAGCAGCTCCATAGGAAGCATCCAAGGGAACGAGAGGGAGCTGAGCCCAATGATAAGGTAGAGCGGCTAGACTACATGTAGGTCAGCCGACCGTACGTTGACTGCTTATGTTGGCCTAAGTAAATAGAGTAGTAGTTAAAGCCAAGAAGGCTAGTATATATCTGGACCAAGCGAGATCCGTTAGTAAGGTAAGGAAAGTACAGGGTGGCAGATAGCCCCATGTAAGCCAGCATGCACACCTGGACCAAGTAGGTCAGCTGGTGAGGTAAGTAAGCATCAAAGCAAGCATCCAGGGATGGTGATGTAGAATCCAAAAACATAATCTGACAGGACTCGATAATGGAGCACGGATGATCCTGGACGATGGAAAGTACGAATAGGCAAGGTGAGCTGCAGCGTCCAGAACTCTAGCAGTAGGATTTGAGACAAGACGTCCTGGAGTGTGTCCAATACCGATAGAGAAGCCCAGATGGTCTGAAGGAAGAGTAAGAGCAGGCTCTGAAACCAATGACGGGGTGCATGGCTGAAGTGCATGGCTGGAGGCTAGAAGCTGAAGACAAGGAAGTGGCGAGGCTTGAATGCATGCAGGATGTGCAGCTAGACCACATAGGTCAGCTGGTAAAGTGAGTGAGATGTGTGACTGAACTCACAAAAGGCTACGGCTGCAAAACCCTCATGCAGGCAATGAAAGCGCGAGAGAGCCTGTTTCAGAAACTGCACCGCTGGCGGTATGCCAGGCCCCACGAGGTAGCAGAAAAGAAAGAAAGTCAAGTTAGGACCCTTAATGAGGGCCAGCAGGACTAAAGATGCCGCCACGGGGGCCACCCAGCATAGCATGCATCCCCGAGGGAGTAGAGGAAATGTAGCATGAGTAAATGAAGAAGGACAAAACGAAGTAGCAAGGAGAACATGAGTAGTGAGGACCACTGCAGGCGCACCCGGAGACTAGAGGTGTAGTTCTTGCCATCCAATTCCCAGAACGAAGAATGATATGCTGTATGGAAGGCAGCTAAGCAGTGAGTGCAGGCAGTAGGATTCCAGGGTAGAGTAGCAGAAATCTGCAAATATGTACAGAACGCAACTAGAGCAAGTGCATACCCTGCAACTGATATGAATGGTGCATAGCGCAATGAGCTTCACACTCAAATCACCATGCTCCTCATAGGTGTACTGATGTTATTCATAATGTCAGAAGCATGATAGGATACATTAAGTATTAAATTAGGCTAAGAGAAACATGTCTTATCTCTAATTAGGGACCCACTATCTGTAGCAGTGCAAATATGGTAAGCTGTGAGCAAGTCTCTGAGCCGCGGGATGTTCCCGTAATCCCCGACTGCTCTGCCGTTTGCACTAAAAATCAATGCCTCCATTCTGTAGATCATGCTTGCAAGTCTCATGTATAGCTGGTATGTTTGGAAAGTTAGTGAACTAAACACAGGTGCAAGTATAGGAGGCTCTAGCAGGTGGCGCTGTGAGCATTGCTGAAGGGGTAATCCATGAGCTGCAGTACAGCAGCAAATGTAGGCAGGAGCCCGGCTCGGTGATAGCGGGGAAACCAGTGGCGGCGCCGGATGGCATAGCACAGGCAGCAAGAAACATCCGTGGAGATGTCCCCTTTTATGAGTCCTGGTAAATGAGTCAATGTCCATGGTGGTTCCTTTACCATGGCATGCAGTATGTAGCAAAGGTCCAAACTGGCAAAGCAAGCAAAGCCTCAGCTGGACGAACAAACGTACGGCAGCAGGAAGTGAACGTCCATAGAAATGAGCACAGAGGAGGCAGGAGGTAAGCAGCAATGACCCACCCCCCAAAAAAATGTACGAAATCAAAACTGAGCAGGGAAAATAAAAAATCAGAAGCAAGGCAGACAGAAATAGAATGGAACGGACGGGGAGGGTGCAGGTAGGCAGAAGAGGGAAAGCAGCCACACACCAGGACCGCGGACTAGCGAGTGTGACTAGCTCTAAGCAGAGTGGATGTAGCCTGCTCGTTTAAGTAGGATGTGGGGGAGGAGCTGTTCCCCCACATGACTTCAGGCGATAGCATTTTCATTTAAAAATGTGGCAATACCAATACAACCATTCAGCAACCCAAGCACCAGAGTTAAAATATGGCATGTAGAAGCACCCTTATTGTAATCCTTTTGGTGTTTGCAAGGACAGGATAGATCAGTCATCCACTACAACCTTCTGTTGCGTAGATGGTAGCGTCATAATCCAGTTGATGGATTTACCTCAGCAGATCGAGCAGCATGCCCAGAAAACATTTCGCACTAGACCCAAGTTATCAGGGACGCTGCAGGATTTCAATATTCCTCCACCCGGGATTTCTGAAGTATATCAAGATTATTTACATACCCCAATGTAAAGAGCAGAAATTGTGGCAGTTATTTCTGGACTCAAAAAGGGGCTATCCCCGGGGAAAGGCAGCATTTCCAATTAATTTTTAAATTTTTTCAGAAAAAAAAAATATCGCAGACTCCTCATTATATACCTATAACAGTATTTTACAAACTGGTTTTTCGGCCTCCTTCACTGCAGGGATATTGGTTTATCTTTTCAAAAAAGGTGACAAACTGGATATTGAACACTGACATCCATTCTGTTTACTAAACTCAGATTTTAAAATCTTGACTAAAATATCTCACATCCAGATTATCACAAGTTTCGGATACACTGACTGATCCAGCACAAACTTGCTCCGTTTCCACTAGGAGGATTCATGATAGTTTGCATATTATTACTAATAGTTTGTATATTGTATAATATAATTTTCCATCACTATGTTGTATACAAGGTTCCCATTTTTTTGCTATCGTTTGATTAGTCAAAAGCTTTTGATAGGGTGCCTGATGACTATCTCTTTTTACTACAGTCCTTATATGGGAGATCTCCATATTTTGTGGGATGGTTGTGGGCCTTTTTTTTTTTTACTCTGTTTATGCTCTCTCTCTCCAGGTCAGGAAAGGGATGTACCCCCCCATCAGACTTTGCGTCCCCCCCTCCCGCCACGCTCAGCACCCCTGTTGCTGCCTGGAGAGACCGAGATCACCCTTGATCCGTGCCTGAGACTTCCGCCCAGTCGTTTCAGTGTTGTTGAGGGTCATGGAACCCAGGCTTCATTCAGCACCTGCGGGATGATTTTCCTCTTATGGTGTCCCCCAGATGCACAGACATGCAATGACATCAGTGTGAAGAAGTGCATGAACCCATGCACGTCCTGCAGACATCCATCGTAACTTCCACCCTCTATTTGTGTGATCCTGGCCTGTGTACACCCAGTCTCCACTGAATGCCACTACAGCACTGGGAGTACACATTCCCCCCCTCCACCCCAGAAGAAGAGAGCTGTTCATGGGACACTCATCCTAGCTCCCCTGGCCAGCCCTCTGACACTGCAGACTTGTTTCTGGACTCAGGTTGACAGCATCGTAAGTGATAGCACTACCACTGTACCAGCAGGCCTTGTACAATACTGCCTCGGTAACCCCCTTTGTACAAGGAAGATACTGCGACCCTGTTCCAGTTAAAGTAGGAGTGCTCCAAGGATGTCCCTTGAGCCCCCTCCTGTATATTTATGTTTTGGATCCACTAGTCAGCAGAATAATAGGGGACTCAAACATTAAAGGGATTCCCCCTCCTTTAGTGGGGGGGGGGCTTCTTTAAAATTACTGCATACATGGATGATGTGTGCCTTTTCGTTTATGACATCCCCTTATGTAAGGCAGTGCTGGAGTTGGTACATTCATTCTCAGCCGTGTGTGGGTCACACATTAACATGGATAAAAGTAAAGGTACACAGCTGGGTGGTATACTACCAAAAAACCCCTCTATTGCAGGAGTCAGGATAGAAGATGGCCCAGTTTTGGTGCTTGCTGTAAAATTTTGGGGAGTTGATACGGCAGCCTGTAACTGGTCAGTAAAACTATTGCTTTGTAAAATTAAAGTAAACAGCTGGAAATCTTGGAAATTGTCTAAACTTAAGAGGGTTAATCTGATTTTGTCATTTTTATTCCATATACTTCTACAGTATATCTCACTTACTGTAAGTTTTTCCACCTCTGTACAACTGGAGACACGACTCTTTAGCATTTTCTTTCAGATGCTGTGAGGGAGCTGCCTGAACCCAATAAAGTGAGATTTTACCTACGTATCGAAAAATAAAAGTGGTCTCAACATGCTGAACCCCACAGTATTTTTCCACACTTTATTCATATATGGCTCGCTCAGACTGGGGCTGATTAATACTACCTCACCAGCAGGTTCCTGGATCGCAGGGAACTTAGTTAAGTATTTTGATAGGTGGCACACTGTTCCTCCAGGCTGTTGCAGCAGTTAGCTATATCGGAATATGGCAGACAGAGATTGAAGAAACTTCTGATGTGGAAACTCACAAAACAACAAACTGTCACTGCAGGTATATAATACAGTATAGACAGTAACATGATTCAAGTAGTGTTCCCCCCCCCGCCATAAAAGACCCTTGGTTATAACCCAACTAATGCACACTAGAATTCCTGCATATACCATATGTGGAATATGCTATGGTTGTGCAGCTATGGCAGGTTTGGAGTCCAGGGTAACAAGAAGTATAAGGCAGCAGAAGAATGGTTTTACCCTCATCCAGAATATGTTAATGAAATAAAGACCATGGAACATTTTTTTCTTGGAATATAATTTTAGTACAGGATACTGGTAGGCCCTAGCAATAAGATGGCATGCTCCGTGGTGAGAAAGGATGAATTAACAAAAGATTCTTGGGGATTTTCCTCCACAACTTCAGAAGTACAATTGCAGCACCCTTAACAGTCATTCTGGCCTGCCTGAAATACTATTTGTGGCAGGCCAGGTGCCAGTCTGTGCTACAGCTGCTCAGAGCTTCATATCTATTTTTAAAATCTACGAGTCTGCTTTTACTGAAAGATTTTCACAGGAAAAACTCCATTGTCCCAAGAAAACCTTGTCTCTTTGGAAGGTAGTAACTTCAGTAAAGTAATTTTGGCTGGTTGGAAATAGAGCAAGTCTCCACTGGTTTTCCTTGTATAATATGCACAGGGTCTGATTATTTTCCTTTATTTGAGTGAGGATATAGGTTTAATGTAAAAAGGCTGTTTGGGTTATTTCACTGATGTTCTTGAAGGAAACGGATTGTTGTACGTTGTTTTGCACTAATCTTGTTTATTTCCCCATTCCTCAACATATTTGAAAAGCAGCTGATTTTTCCTTGATTTACTGCACACTTGTATTTTGTTTTGTTTTGAATATTTTCAACAAAATTCCTCTGCTCTTCATGATTTATAATGATATATGGTTTCTGAACATACTGGTTACATCAGCAGGTTAAATCAACACCTTCCCTGTACACCATTCTCACCCAGATCATACCTTTTTATGTTTGCTTGCACGCATATGCAAGAAACATAGTGCGATCATCCAAAATGCAGTGCAGTACAGCTGAAAGAGAGAGCTCCGCTTCAGTGAGCAGCACCCCCCCACACACACATACACACACACATGCACGCAAGCACACATATTGCATGCTCATGCACTCCCCCACCCCCACCCCCACCAAGCACACACTGTATGGCAGACAGGAGACCTAGATTTCAGCAAGGCATTTGACACAGTCCCACACAAAAGATTGATAATCAAATTAGCCAGCCTGGGAGTGAGTCCCAAGGTGGTAGCCTGGGTAGCAAACTGGCTGCACAACAGGACACAGAAGGTAATATTGAATGGAACACATTCTGAAGAAAGGAGGGTCACTAGTGGAGTACCTCAGGGCTCAGTACTAGGTCCACTCCTCTTTAACATCTTTATAGGTGACATTGCAGAGGGTCTGGAGGGAAAGGTATGCCTCTATGCAGATGACACAAAGATCTGTAACAGAGTTGATACACAAGGGGGGGTAGAAAAGATGAGAAGGGACTTGGCAAGGTTGGAGGAATGGTCAGACATATGGCAACTTTGATTCAATGCAAAGAAGTGCAAAGTAATGTACCTGTGAAGCAAAAACCCAGGAGAAGAGTATACAATAGCAGGGGAGGTACTAACAACAACAAAAATAGAAAGGGACCTGGGGGTAGTCATATCAGATGATTTAAAGGTGGGTAAGCAATGTGAGAAGTCAGTAAGGAGAGCCAGGGGGATACTGGGATGCATAGGAAGGGGCATCACAAGTAGAAAAAGGGAAGTGGTTATCCCTCTATACAGACAGTTGGTGAGACCCCATCTGGAGTACTGTGTGCAGTTTTGGAAACCTCATCTACGCAAGGACATAGACAGGATGGAAGCAGTCCAGAGGAGGGCAACTAAAATGGTGCAGGGTCTGAATCAGAAACCATATGAAGAGAGACTTAGAGAGCTTAATATGTATACCCTTGACGAAAGGAGGGACGGGGGGACATGACAGAAACGTTCAAGTACCTCAAAGGAATCAACAAAGTCCAGGAGAGTAGCATCTTTCAGAAAAAGAGATGTGTAAGAACAAGGGGACACAATTTAAATATAGAGGGGGGACAGCTCAGGGGTAATGCGAGTATTTTTTTTTCACAGAGAGAGTGGTAGATGCATGGAACCGCCTTCCTGGGGAGGTTGTTAGATCTAAAACAGTGGGGGAATTCAAACATGCATGGGACAGACAGAAGGCAATTGTAGTGGAGGATGGCAGGAAGTAGGCTGTTGGTTAACTAGAATCTGCAGCTTATCCAGTAGGTAGGGAAATGGGCAGACTGGGTGGGCCAAGTGGTCCTTATCTATGTAATTCCCCATCGGCTTAACACCCCCCCAAAAAAAGCTTTTCAGATGCCACGCTGGGAGCCCACCCCAGCGTGGCAAAAATTGTTATGGTCGGCGGGGGTGCCCAATCCCCCATCGGCTCTAAGCCGCCCCCAAGCAGCCTTTCAGCTGCCATGCTTGGATCCCACCCCAGCATGGCAAACATCCTGCATCATCTTCCTAAAAAAAAAACCTGTAAACAAAAAAACTTTCCCTCGGTGGTCTCCCTGCCCACCCACGCCCACCCTCTGCACACTCTGCCTCCCCACACCCCCACCTCATCCCATACTTAGCTCCGGAGTCCGACGCAACGATCTTCGGTGGACCGGGAACACATCTGCACTCCTCAAAGCCAACTGCGAACTGAGAAAATGCTGGTATCTGTATAATGTAATAAATAGGGTTTGTTCAACTTTGATGCATATCTCAGGCATTTTTGGGAATTTTGGCACCAAATTTTCAACATGGGGTTTTTGGGACCCCTCCTCATGAATTCTTGAACTGTCATGGCGTTAATCAGGCCCGAAGGGTGATTTCATGGTCACTGCATGAAATAACCTTTCGGGACTGATTAAGGAAACAACAGTGCCATTGTTCATAAGGTGGGCTCTCAAAAAGCCTATGTTACAAATTTGGTGAAAAAATTCCTAAAAATGACTGTTTTACAAGCATGCATTGCACAGTTCCTACGCAGGCTCGTAAGTTCGCAATTTTTTAAAATTTACACTCCAGATTTTCAACATTTCCATTTTACCACACCTCCATATGAGCAGTACAGCTGTAATTTTTCACATGTCGCCCAAAATGTGCTTCCGTGCATGTAGCACACAATGGCGCAGTAGGTGTGTGCAATCAATGTTTGGGACAGATTAAGAAAATCACAGTGACACTGTTCATGTGCAGAGGTCTTAAAATGGCTATGTTGAAAATTTGGTGAAAAAATTCCCCAAAATGACTGTTTTAGGAGCGCCGTTGCACTAGTTCCTACATGCACCGTCACAAGTTTGCAATTTTTATATTTGCATGCCAGATTTTCAGCATTGCCATTTTACCACACTTCCTTATGAGCAGTACAGCTGCTATTTCACATCTCACCTTAAAATGTGTTTCTGCACATGTAGCGCATAATGGTGCCGCCGGTGCGTAAAGCAATGTTTAGGACAGATTAAGAAAATCACAGTGACACTGGTCATGAACAGAGGTCTTAAAATGGCTATGTTGAAAATTTGGTGCCAAAAGTCCATTAAATGACTGTGTTATGAGTGAGCATTGTGCAGTTTCCACGCACCCTCGTAAGTTCATGAATTTGTAATATTTTCAGTCCAGATTTTCACCAGTGTCATTTTTCCACACTTCCTTATGAACAGTACAGCTGTCATTTTTCACAACATGGCCGAAATGTGTTTTCACACTTTCTGCACAGAAATGTGTGGTCGCTGTGGGAAATCATTGTTCGGGACAGATAAAGAAAATCACAGTGACACTGTTCATGATCAGAGGTCCCAAAATGCCTGTGTTGACAATCTGCTGTAAACAAAACCCAAACTAATTACATTACGGACGTGCATTGCACAGTTTCTATGCACACTCGTGACCAACAGTTTTTTAATATTTTCACTGCAGATTTTCAACATTGCCATTTTTTACACCTCCCTATGAACAGTACAGCTGAGATTTTTCACATCCTGTTCAGAATGTGTTTTTGCACCTGTGATGACAAATGCCATAGTCACTGTGCAAAAGCAGCTTTCAACTAACAAACTGATATTGCCACTGTTCATGAGGAGAGGGTCACAAAAAAACATGTTGAAAATTTGGAGTGAAAATACCAACGAATGCCTAAGGCGTTAGGGTTTCCGACCATAACGCCCCACCCTATAGAGAATGACAGGCACCAGGACTGTGACTTGGGATTGTCGCCTGTAATGCTCATACCATTCCTCCCCCACCCACACCCTGCAGCCACTGAGGGGCATCGAGGTGTGCCTTGGACTCTTTGGCCCCAAAGTTCACCCCATTCTCCTATACGCACCCATCTCACCGTATTTCCTGATGGAATGGGTGTGCATAAGGGCCAAAGACCCCAAGGCACATTGTAACACCTGTCAGTGTCTGCAGGGTAGGGTGTGGTGAAATGGCATGGCAGTTATGCCTGACAACCCAAAGGCACACCACAATGCCTGTCACTATCTGCAGGGTAGTGATGGGGTTGGCTTCAGTTCAATACTTCACTGCCATTCCTATTATGCAGCTCTGTAACTCCTACACTACCAATGCCAATGCCAGCAAGCAAATATTCGGCATTGACAAATGCTTGCTTAAAGGGTCACTTCCCACTAGAACCGATTTATTATTTTTGTCTCCATGGTTACCGGTGCACAAGACGTTTTCAACTCCCTTGGAGACATCCAGAGATAGCCAGATTTATGAAGATTAAACATTTCTTTGTTGATGCTCCCCAAAGTAGACTCCCAGCTTAGTGCCCTTTTGACTGTTAGGTCAGCTTTGATATTTTATTTATTTATCATTTTTGACCAGGAAAGGCACACTAATCTGTGACAGCTTGTTTTCAGGTGCGTCCTGGAGGATGGGTTGCATGGATCTGTGTTACTGATGGGGGACTGTTGGCCATGATGACACCAGGGAAACTCCCTTGTTCTTCATCAGTAAGTGCATTGGGATCTTTTACTTCCACTGGACAGTGACCAGAGATAGGTAGAAGGGACCTCAGTTTAACGTCTCATCTGATAGATGGCACCTCCACAGTGCAGCACCCCCTCGAACTGCACTACCATGTCAGCTATGGGTTTTAACCCAAGTGCCTGGTGTAGGCATAAAGCTCACAACCTTCTGATCTTCCAGCCTCAGTGGCAAGACTTCTACCTACTGAGCTACTGACACTCATCTATATCTATATTAATATCTATGAGGACTCGCTGACATGGTGTGAAGATACCAAACATGACCTTAAGACATTTTTAGTTTTTTCCTTGCATCAAGGGAATAATGGAAGTAAGATAAGCCAGATTTGGGGGGGGGGCGGTGGCCAGACTGGATGGGCCAAAGGGTGCTTTCCTGCCAGCAAATTTCTATATTTCTATCTTCAGAAAAAAAACAGAAATATTTAGATCTGAGAGCTCAATTACAGAAACGTTTGACTTTAGCAAAAAAATTGGATGCTACCTACACCTCTCAAATTCAAAATATAAAAAAGAAATGAAAGCCTTCCAATAGAGGAGGGCTAGTTCCTCAGTAATGCAGCAGAAATATGACACCCAGGGGAAGGTATGCCAGGTGAGCACTTCTGAGAGCTGCAAAGAAAGGGTACAAAACAGAGTACCTGTGCATAGAACAGACACAGATACTGAGGGTCATTCAAACCTATGTACAGAACACTTCTGCATCAAGGACGGCTGTAGAGGACTCCTTGGACTCCTTCCTGGCTGACACAGGAACAGGCAGGTTTGATTACTGAAATTACAACAACAGAGGGGCAAGAAGCCATATGTTCCCTTAACACAGGGGTAGCACCAGGCAAAGATGGCCTACTATGGGAGCTACACAAGAAATTAATTTCTGTCCTAATTCCTGAAGTATAGCAGTGTTCAGCACTTCACCAAGAAAAACATTTGAGTGACAGTGCTATACCATAAGGAGTTTTAATTTTTTTTTATACAAAAGGAGGGCATGAATAAACTGGACACTCATTAGTCTTTTAAACTCGGACTGGAAGATTTGGACAAAACTTTTGGAACAAAGAATGGTGAAGGTGACTGGTCAGCTAATTAACCTTGCACATTCCTGCTCAGTACTGAGTAGACAAATCTCAGATGGTTCCTTATTTATTACAGAATGTATTGATACCTCTACTGTGAAAGAGCAAGAAGGCCTTCCCCTGGTTGTGGACCAGGAAAAGGTTTTCAATCAAATTTCTCACTCCTATTTATTTCCAGGTTTAAGAATGTAAGGTTTTCCTCCATTATGGGTACACTAGTTAGAACGGCTTTATGCTGCAGCAACACTAGCTCCCTTTATTAATGGCCAACTAGGGGAGGCATAGGCACAGGGAGAGTTCAGGAAAGGATGTCTGCTAAGCCTCTTTTATACAAATTTTGTTTGAATCCAGCCCTGCAGAAAACAGAACAAGGCAAGGAGATTCAAACTTTACAAAATGAATTAGGGCCTTTTCCTCATAAACTAGTGGCTTACGTGGATAACATCTGACTCCTAATCCCTAATGTGCAACCTGGAGAGAGAGCATTAGAATGTCTGATGGATTTCAGAAAGGCTTCTGGATCTCAAATTAATTTGCAGAAAGGCAAACATATGCTGGTTGGCCTGGATTGGGACAGAGAGTTACTGGTGGGACGGAGCTCGAAGAGGACCCAGTAAAGATTTTAGGTGTAGAATTTGGAAAGGGGGGCACGGCTGAATTAAACTGGAATGAACAGCTACAAGCTGCAGAAGCCAAGGTTGAAAGACGGAAGGGCTGGACCATGAACAAGCAAAAGCAATTTTTTTTTAACGTAAATCCTTCTTGTTAATTATTTATTTATATTTAAATTCAGTTTACCCTTGGCCTTTGGGACTGGCAGCAAAAATTTATGCTGTGTTTTTTAGATTGACTTGGGGAAGCTGACTGAACCCTGGTAAAGTGGAACAAAATATACTAACAAAAACAAGGTGCTGCATCAGCATGTGGTCTAAAAGCAAAACAAAATGGTTATAGTAAATGCACACTGAAAACAGAAAATTGAGTTAGAAATACACGTTTCGACCTTAGGTCTTCTTCAGAAAATATCTAAAAGAGAAAAACAAAGTTAGTGTAGAGGGAGGTAAAATATGGATATATATATTTATATATATATATATATATATATATATAGGGAAAGAAAAAGGGAGGCTCAGGAAAAGAAGTGATAAATGGCAAGATTAAGAGAAATCTGTGAAACAAAATGGTGATGATGGGAAAGATAAAGCATAATAGGGTGAAAGAGTTAGAGAAGTCCCCAGGTGGGGACTAATTAATAGGGCCTAGTAAGAAGGCTGAAAGGTGACAAATGATGGGGAGACAGAGATGGAGACTTACAGTGAAAATGAAAAGAAAGTAAATGTGTACAGATAGAAACAGACTTTAGGGAAAATAAGGGGTGGCTGAAAGATGTCAGTGAAAAATAAGTCCATCATTTAAACCAGAGGGTTGCTGGGCGCCAAGGCAGATGATCAGCTTGGCTTCCATGTTTCTTCTATGTTCAGAATCCCAGAAGCCCTGCTGAAGGACACAGACAGAAAGGTAATTGACATTGTGGTCCCTGGAGATAAAGTAGGATACAATGGTTTAGCAGTGTCACCATTCCTGACTGCTCTGTAATGTTCACTAAAATAATGTTCCATCAAACATTTTAGGGTATCCCCCTAAGAGCACAGAGGACAGAGCACTCTCCTGGGTCAGTAGCATGCCC
Organism: Neoceratodus forsteri; assembly: GCA_016271365.2. NCBI lineage: Eukaryota > Metazoa > Chordata > Ceratodontiformes > Ceratodontidae > Neoceratodus > Neoceratodus forsteri. The sequence continues at coordinate 256,131,391 of CM057451.1, read as the reverse complement.
CGCAACCTTGACCCTCGCAGAAAGGATACTGTCATGCAAGAACAATGGCAAATTCCACTAGTGCTTCCTTTCCATCAGAGTACACCTTCTCTTCACAGGATCATCACCAGTAACTTTTCCATTTTGCAAACTGACCCTAACATTGGTGCTTCCTTTACAGAACCATCTATTGACTCCAACTGCCAGCCACCCAACCTGCAGAATCTCCTGGTTAAAAGCAGCCTACCTATTCCTAACTGTCCTCCCTACCAGGTACCAAACCTTGCAACTTTGTACCTGTTTGGACTGCTGTGTACCTCTGGGAAGCCGCTCGTTAGCGGCTGGAACTTTTGTCCGGACTTCGAGCCCTGGGTTTGCCTTTTCCCTTCTTCTGGTGTCTGCTGCCCTCCCCGTGGGCTACCTGCTCACTAGCTCCCTAGCTGGCTGAAGTACACGGCGTGAGAGGCCATGTCAGACGTGATCAACTCCAGCTGGAGCTGGAGGAGTGAGTGGGAGGTGTTAACGTTGCTGTGAAGGGGGAGGACGTCACATAAATGTAAGCGCCGCTCGCAAGCGGCAGCTTTGTACCTGTTTGGACTGCTGTGTATCTCTGGGACGCCGTTCGTTAGCTGCTGGAACTTTTGTCCAGATTTTGAGCCCTGGGTTTGCCTTTTCCCTTCTTCTGGTGTCTGCTGCCCTCCTCGTGGGCTGCCTGCTCACTAGCCCCCTAGCCAGCTGAAGTACACGGTGTGAGAGGCCGTGTCGGACGTGATCAATTCCAGCTGGAGCTGGAGGAGTGAGTGGGGGGTGTGAATGTTGCTGTGGAGAGGGAGGACTTCACATAAATGTAAGCATCGCTTGCAAGCGTGAGCGTTGTGAGTTCTTGTTTGGGCTGAGAGGATGGGAGTGGGCTAGTTCACTGAAGGTTTTAATTGTGTTAATTAGGTTGTTTAGAATAGGAATGTTTTAAATTGTTTTGAGTTTTGTTAATTATCTAGTTGTCTGTGAGTTTATATAATTGGAAATGTGTAGGGGTCTGCAGGGAGACTTGTAGGGGCTAGGATCATCTATGGGAACTCACAGCTACATGCTCTGCATCCCTTTGTCCCTCTACCAGTGTCTGATACTATTATCAGGCGCTGTAGTGAAGTGGGGATTGTAAGGGATTGCTCTGCCTGTGGGTTGTGGGATGACCAGGAGCGGGTTGATAGAAGGATAGAGGTGGTTAGGTCCAGGAGATGCCCTGGATTATTTAGGGCATCTAGGAGAAGCCAGACGTGGTTGGTGCCCATTTCCAGGGAGACCACCAGATCGAGTGGTCAGGTAACCCGAGGAGCTGCACCACCCTCTATATCTCTGACAGCAGTGCTGCATTGATTTCATCGGTTGACCTGGCATGCATCACAGAGACCTGGGTGGGAGATGATGCTGGCCCTGTTTTTGAGGCTGCAGTCCCCTCAGGGTATACCGTGGTGCACTGCCCCAGAGAAAATCGCTGGGGTGGTGGTGTAGCCATTTGCTTTAGATCTAGCCTGATCTTCACCGTGCACCCAGTGGGAACCCCAGGTTCATTTGAGTGTGTGAACATTCATGGAGGACTCGGCATGGGCTGCAGGATCCTCTTCATTTATCGCCCTCCTGGCCCGATGGGGAGTTTTCTGCAGGAATTTGCCAAGTTTGTTGCCGGTGAAACATTGGATTCCCCCAGATGTGTTTTTCTGGGGGATTTCAATGTTTGGGCTGAGGATAAAGTCCAAAAGCGCACCAGCGAATTTCTGCAGAGTATGTCCTTGTTGGGGCTGATGCAGTTTGCTGATGCACCAACTCATCGGGATGGCCACACACTGGACCTGGTGTTCTCACTGGGGCTCGAGATTGTAGATCTTGCGATTGATCAGGTATTTTGGTCTGATCATTGCATGGTGAAGTTCACGCTTGGGGCTCCCACCCTAAGTTCTTCCCCTGCTGAGATGATTCGCTGCTGCCCTTTACGTGATCTTACCCCTGAGGGCTTTGTGGTGGCAGTTGATTTATCTAGTATGGGTGACGCATGCGTCGGAGCTGTTGATGTCAGGGTGAACACCTATAATAAGGTGTTATCTGACACTATCAACTCCCTCGCACCTATCCGTATACGACCCAGAACTTCGTACCTGAGGTCTCCTTGATATGATGGAGATCTTAGGGAAATGAAGAAGATGGGTCAGAGATTAGAGCGCTGCTGGAGGAAGTCCCGTCTGGAGATGGACAAACTGGTCCTGCGTGTGCATTATTGCGCATATCAGGAGGCAATCAAACGAAAGAAGACAGTATTTCTGTCTTGGGAGATTGCTGCCGGGAGAAACCGACCAGCCTCACTCTTCTGGACTGTTGATAGACTTTTCCATCCCATCTGTCTCCAGCCCGGAAGAGTTTCCTCAAATGAGGATTGTGAGGAGTTTGCTCAGTTTTTCTCAGACAGGGTGTCTTTGATCCGCCGGGAGGTTTCTTCAGCCAGCAATACCATTGCTGACAGTGGTTGCCAGTTGTGTTCTGAGTGCACTCCGCCTAGTTGTGGAGAGTTTAGGCCAGTGGAGGTTCGTGAGGTTATTGAGGTTATTGAGGTGGCAGTCAATCTTAAGCATACCTTTTTGTGAACAGGACCCAGTGCCAAAGTGTTTCTTAATGAGATGCATTGACTCTGTTGGCCCGGTGTTTGCCCTGATTGTCCGGTGCTCCTTGGGTCAGGGTGTCTTTCCAGATGCCTTGAAGAAGGCTCTGGTAAGGCCCCTTTTAAAGAAATCTTCTTTGGACCCGGAGATCAGGGCAAATTACCGTCCCATCTCCAATCTCCCATTTTTGGGGAAAATTGTCGAGAAGGTGGTATTGCTTCAATTGGAGGAACATCTCATGACTCACGAGTTGTACGATCCCTTCCAGTCGGCTTTTCGGGCCACACATAGCACTGAAACTGCATTAGTTTGGGTGCAGAATGACCTCCTCAGGGCTAGAGACCGAGGGGACAGGACAATTCTTGTTCTCTTCGATCTCTCTTCAGCATTTGATACTGTGGACCATTGTGTGTTGCTTCTCCGCTTGAGGGAGTTGTGAGGACTCACCGGTACTGTCGTCAATTGGTTTGAGTCCTTTCTCACCAATAGGAGGCAACGGGTTGTGATGGGAAATTTCTCATCTACACCCTGCCTCCTTTTGTGTGGAGTCCCTCAGGGTTCGGTACTGGCCCCAACGTTGTTCGAAGTATATATGCTGCCCCTGGGGGGGGATCATTAGGAAGTATGGTTTGAGTTTTCATTGCAATGCCAATGACACTCAGCTATACTTATCCTTTGCCCCAGGAACATCAAACGCAGTGGATGTGTTAAATATCTGTCTGTCTGAGATTAATGACTGGATGGCCTCCAGCTGGCTACGACTGAACCCTGACAAGACTGAGGTATTGGTAGTGGAGTCGAACAGAGTTCATGATGGGATGGCCTCTGACTCTGCAACTGGACTTGTGCTAGGAGCTGCGTCATTGATGGCCTCTCCTTGGGTGCGAAATCTTGGTGTGATTCTTGACAGGAACCTGTCCATGGAGGTTAAAATATCTTCCGTGGTTCGTTCCTGTTTTTTCCATCTTAGAAACATTGCCAGGATTAAGCCCCTTGTTCCGTCTCTGGACCTCCCTATCCTGATACACGCCTTACTCACTTCTAGGCTTGACTACTGTAATGCCCTCCATCTCGGGGTCTCGGGGAGTTCTCTCCATAGACTGCAGCTAGTGCAAAATGCTGCTGCCCGGCTTTTGACCGGGCAAAGTAAATTTTGTCATATTACACCTGTATTGCACGAATTGCCTTGGCTGCCTGTCAGATGGAGAGTACTCTTCAAGGTGGGTTTTCTCACCTATAAGGCCCTACACGGGCAGGGCCCTGGTTACCTGTCAGTTCTCCTGGTACCTTCTTCCTCTACCCGAAATCTCCGCTCTTCTAGTGGCGGCTTCCTAACTGTTCCAAGAGCGAGATTAAAATCTGCAGGCGACCGAGCTTTTAGTGTTGCCGCTCCCGCTCTTTGGAACTCTTTGCCAACTGTAGTTCGGGATGCCCCCACTATAACTACCTTTAAGGCCCGCCTGAAGACTTTCCTATTTCTGCAAGCATTTGGGGTGTAATGTTGATTATCTGTATGTATTAATTTTAATTTTTATATTTATGCGGTATGAAATGCTGTATAGTTTTGTGCGGTGCCCAGAGCCTCCGGGATTGGGTGTCCTTTTAAATAAATTTGCCTTTGCCTTTGCCTTTGCAACAGGACTCGCTGCTACACCTGCAAATTTGTTTCCAGTGAGACTGAAATTCTGGGGCTTACAGGTGTTTTCACATCACCAAGGAGTTCTCATGCACCTTCACTAATGTGGTATATTGTATTCTTTGCAGAAAGTGTACCGCTATTTACATTGGAGAGACTGGTAGGCGTCTTGCTGACCATTTCAGGGAACATTACAGAGCAGTCAGGAATGGTAACACTGCTAAACCCTTTGTATCCCACTTTATCTCCAGGGACCACAGTGTCAATGACCTTTCTGTGTCCTTCAGCAGGGCTTCTGGGATTCTGACTGTAGAAAAACATGGAAGAAACATAGAAAAATAGAAACATAGAAGTTGACGGCAGATAAGGACAGCAAGGCCCATCCAGTCTGCCCATTTCTTTTGCTACCTTATAAATGTGCCATCGGCCTTTGCTCTGTAACTGGCCTATCTAATCCTACTCATCTGTATTGCTCCCTTATGCCTATCCCATGCCTGTCTGAAGCCCTGCACTGTATTCATATCCACCATTTCCTGAGGTAGGTCGTTCCATGCAACCAGAAACCAATTTAGAAATACCACTACTCTCAGTGTAGTTTAAACCAAATGATCAAACCTGGTTGCAGAACTGAGCAACACTAGAGAAAGGAATGTGTGACTGTGAAATAGGAAGTTCTTTGGACACTTTAACCAGTGGGCCTGTAGCTTAATGGTTACAGTGCTGGAACGGCATACCAGAGGTTCATGGTTCAAATCCCAGTCCGCCCACATTTTCCTTTCTCATTTCTATCCTAGAAATATTACAGAAATTTCAAGAAATATCTGGCAGTGTCTGTGGCTGCTACTGTACCTTCTCTTCAGTAAATACTGGGCAGAAGTATCTATTTAGGATAGATGCTTTTACATGGTCCTCCTCCTCACACGCCCCCTTATCCCCTTTGATCTTAGCATAACCCCTCTGGACTTTCTCCTTTCACTAATGTATCTATAGAAAGTCTTGTCACCTTCTTTTACTGTTTGTGCTAGTGTTTCCTCAGTTTGGGCCTTTGCCTGCTTTACTGCCTTCCCTGATTCCTTTAGGGAAGTTTGGTATGCCTCCCTATCTTCATCTTGCTGCATTCCCTTATATTTCCTGAAGGCCAGCCTTTTGGCTCCGACCTTTTCTGCTACTGTGTTTAAGAACCAAGCTGATCATTCGCCTTGGCTCCCATCAGCCCTCTGGTTTAAATTATAGGCCTATTTTCCACTAGCATCTTTCAGCCACCCCTTATTTTCCCGAAAGTCTGTTTGTATCTGTACACATTTAATTTATTTTTCATTTTTACCATATGTCTCCATCTCTGTCTCCTTCCCCCACAGTTGTCACCTTTCAGCCTTCTTACTAGGCTCTGTTAATTAGTCCCCACCTGGGGACTTCTCTAGCTCTTTCACTCCTATTATGCTTTATCTTTCCCATCATCACCTTTTTGTTTCATAGATTCTCTCTTAATCTTGCCATTTATCACTTCTTTTCCCTGAGCCTCCCCTTTTTTCTTTTCCCACATATACATATCCCTTATTTTACCTCCCTTCTACACTAACTTTATTTTTTTCTCTTTTAGATATTTCCTGAAAAAGACCAAAGGTCGAAAAGTAGATTTTTAACTCTATTTTCTATTTTCATCATGCATTTAATTTAACCATTTTGTTTTGTTTTTACAAAATAAACTATATCCCCTGAAAGATGGAGGCTTATCTATGGCGAGCCCTGTAGGTTTCTTTTTTGTATTTTCTGCTTTGTTACCCTAAGGCCATTTACAGTGCAAGAGAATAGGACTTGGGTCCCATTCTTTTGAGTAAGATGTGCTTATTTTTTTCCATAAATGACCAACTGGTCCTCTTACCATGTTCAGAGGGCTTCCTGGGAAAACTGCTGGATATATTTTGATATATTTTAAGAAAATCAAGCTGGGGAAACTTCCTTTAAGTAAGATACAAGACAGCACTAAAAAGAGTTTGTATGACAGCAACCTTACCACTTTCTTTTCAGAAGTACCCCTTTTTGAATGTGGCATAAGATTCCCGGTATACTGGGTAATGGCACATCTTGTGAAATCTCAAATCTCTGTAAAACTGCGAGACACTGTGTGGCTCAGTCGCCACAATCGCTTAGATGTTTGTAATAATCGAAAACATAAGGCCTTAGAGGAGAGGCACTGTTTAAGGTAGGGCTGTGATCACCAGTTGGGAAACAATGGAACATAATTTTCTTTGCCCATACATTTCTGCATTATGGAAGGAACTTGGGCAAACTAGATGGACCATGGGGTCTTTTTCTGCTGACAGATTTCTATGATTCTATGTTAACTTGCTCAAAGATGGCAGAACCATTGTTTTCTCAAATGAATTTAGACACTCTGGTCTATGTGGTATTGACATAAGAATGGAGGAAACACCATTTTGGTACAATGTGGGTTACTATTGCTTATATAATATGGTGTATATGGCAAGTTAGGTGCCGGTGTCTTGCAGCAGCATGAAGTGCCTCTGGAAGGATTGCTAGAGAAATTTTTTTCACGAATGTACTAAGATTTATGAAACTGATGCTAGATGTGTGCTTAGCTCTGAAATGAAGAAGGTGTGGAAATCCATTCATCAAAAACCACCTTGATACTGAGCAGGATTTATTTATATCTATTTACCCTCATTATGTAGACAGTGTATATAGATCCTACTGTGATTTTTTGTTTTATATGCTTCTCTGATTCTACTTCATTTTTGGAATGATGTAATTCCCATTTACATTTTTGTATGATTTGGGTTATGTTTATTTGTCTTAATGAAAAATTTCCCTACTCTTCATCAATAAATTTTCTGAAATTTCTCCAGTAAACACCACCTGCCCCATTACTGGGATCCCTCTTGCAGTAACTTTTATGCTGCTTTCAGGCAAGGAGATAACAGAGCAAAGGTAGTCATTCAGAATGGAGCTGCCTTCTGCTCGTACTCTTCTATTGCCCTGCACACCACATCAGCCTAATAATTCCCCCTTTCATCTGCCATTTTCCCCCAATACAGCTTAAGAATGTTTTTTGCCTCTTTAACCCAGACAGAATATGCAGCTCATTGTCTGCTTTTGCATAATTGGCTGCATTCTTACCCTCCTTTATCTTAACAGCACTCCATTCTTCATCTCACTGGTGCTCTTTTGTATCTAATGAAGGTCTTTTTTTAAGCCTTCACTGCCTCTCCCTGACCTTGTTTGAGAATCAGACTGGTGCCTGTTACTTTTAGAAACCATTCTCAGGAATGACTTGGTTGCCTATAGAATGGCGCTTTTAATTATTCCCCATCTCTTCTCCACCCCCGGCCCCCCCCATTTCATCCCGGCCCCTCCGCTTACCTTTGACTATTTCTCTCATCTGGTCACAGTCAGCACTTCTGAAATCCAGAAGCACAGCATTTAAAGAGGGCACACTGGTATCCAGGACCTGTTTGAACCATATGGTGTAGTGGTCATTGGAACCCAGAGGCTCCCCAATCCTCACCCCACCTAACATTTCAGAGTTGATGAGCACGAGTTTGGCAGTTTGCATTGTGGGTTCTCAGACCAACTACACCAGCAGGCAGTCCTGCTAAGTTTTTAGCAGTGCCTGACTTCTGGCTCTCATAGCTGCTGGAGTGTCCTATACTACAGCTGGTAGACTGGGATTCCCCACACCACTACTACTTCCCCCTTTGATGGCCCCTTCTTAATCTCTGCCCCTAGTTCCCCATCTCCCTTGTCCCCCTGTTCTGGTAGTATGTAGATCACCTCCATGTACAGCTTCTTGCTCAATGTATTTGTGAGCTTCACCCACAGTGACTCTGTCTCTCCCTTTCCTCCCCTGATGGACCCCTCCTTGGCTACTTCTATGCCTTCTTTGCATGTAAAGGGTTACCCCACCCCCTTTCACATACCCCTATCTCATCTATTCAAGGTGCATCCTGGAATCATTAAACCCCAGTCAGTTTTCCCAGTGGTCCATGTTTTTTTTGATGGCTATGAGGTATAATCCTGCATCTGCCTCTATCACCTGGAGCTCACTAATTTGGTTCCCCAGGCTCCTGGCATTAAGGCAGACTGCATTCCAGCATGTTTCTATACCCTTCCCCTTCTTGTTAACACCTCTCCTCTTATTCTCCCCTTCCCCTCTTAACTTCCTGCCCCTTGCTTGTTCTATGGGCCCCTACCCTTAGACTCATGTTTATTATTTTATTATGGACACCTGACTGGATGCTTACATCCCCACTTTTTCTAGCTCCCATTTCTAGAGGAGTCCTAACTTGGCTCCTCTTTTGTTCTCCTTCCTCAGTGGTTCCCCCAACATCAGTACCCCTCCCCACTAAATTTAAATGCCCACCAACACAGAAATCAAACTTGTGGACCGAAGCACTAGCCCCCTATCTTGTCAGGTGAGGGCTGCCACCCTTGAAGCATCTCCTGTCTCAGAAGACCTCCCGTCTCCCACAAAATGGTACCCCTCTTCCCCACATATCCCTTCAGCCACCTGTTAAACTCCTCAGTTTTTCTCACTGCTCCCCCTCTTCCACATGAGGACCTCATGAAAGGCCAGGGATGCAGAGTGTGCCTTCGGTATGTCCCTCTGCGCTTCACTGTCTCAGCTGGCTGGATAGCCAGATTGCTGGTACCCAAATGTACCTGCACTCCAAACTCCCCTTCCCCCTCCTATACATCCTCCCTAGCTTGTTCATGTCCCAGATGGCTGATGTGCTAGGAAGGCATCTTACTACCCTTCCCCCCTACCCCTTTATTCATCAAGTCCCCCACAACTAAGATACTCCTTGCTGCCTTGCTTCTGGTTTCACCACAGGGTGCTACCAAGTCATCCTTTACAGTCTTTATCCTTCCCAATTGGCTCTGGGCACCCACTGAAGGAGTGCAGTACCCGCTCTTCTTCAGGTGGTACAAATCAATTTTCTGTTGGGATACACTGAGCCTGAATGACTTCCTTGTGGCTGCCCTGGACACCCTTTTCCCATCCAGCCACCCTCCAACTCCCCAAGTCAGGCAGGGCTGGGGGTGCCTTGTGTGTCTGTGGGTACCAGCTCAGCATCTCCCTTGTTGTCACCAGCTGTACCTGATGCTCTGCACATGCCCTACATATGGGGTAACATCCTCTCCTCTTGAGCGTTAGCCCAGGAGATGCATGCACTACAGTCCCTACAGTTGACTATGTCCCCATGGTACCTGTGCTCCATTCTCCATGGCTGTCCCTATACTGCAGTAAATACTGTATAGAAGGCTATTTTCACTGTCTGTTTATGTTCGCTATATATACTATTACTGACAGTCAGGGAAAATAACTGGATAGTGAAAAATAATGGACAGCTGATTGTCAGTAGTATTGTATTGAAGAGTAAGCTGTCCGCACTAATTCTATCCGACGTAAATTTGTATAGAAGGTTGACTCCCACTAAATATAACAGACACTAATTCAACCTGCTATACAGTACTTGACCCTAAAGAAAAAAGAGATCTGGCACCCCAAAAAACCTGACTACATTCTGTTACCAACTGTACTGAGCTCAGCTTACCTTAACCCCTTTAGCCATTTCTTACAACACCCAACCCTAGATAGGGTGTTTGTCCCTTAATCTTAATGCAGATTCACCTAAATAATGTACTATACTGAGCTACCTCAAATACAAAATTCTTAGGTTCTTTTCATACAATTTGCCAAATGCTTATCAAGTTTCTGTATTGACCTCCAGAGTCCCCTTCAGTCCTGTGGCCTTTCTACAGATGTTCCTAGGTCTGATGCTCTCACCCTGCTCTGTCCTCCTCGCTCTCTTGGGGATTGCACATTCTGGGATTGCTTGGTTCACCTAGAAATAAATACTAACAGCTAATTGCAGGGACAAGTTTCACCTGCCCTCCCCCTGAACTCAGGCCAGCACACTGTTAACTACGCCTTTATGCCCTGACTAAAGGTCTCAATTTATCTTGCCGACAATACATTCCTAATATGGTATCTACTTACTCCTCTGGGATACAGTCTCATAGCTGCCTCAGTCCACTGCCTGCCTGCACTGAAAGCAGTGCTCTGAATGCTACCTTCATCTTGAGGATGTTGACTAGCAGTTTTCTCTCTATCAGGGACCAGGTGCACTGTACTGAGTCTGTACTGAGCACTGCATCCCACCCTCTCACACTTATGTCCATGGTTAGGGTGATCTGTTGCACGTCTTCTAGAGACACTCTTTTGGATAAGTTATAAAGCTGAGTCCACCAAGTGATCATGGCCTTTACTTCTTGGTAAGATGAATCTTATCTGTGAGTGCCCCTGTGTGTAGGTTCCATAAGTGACAGAGAAGGAGCTGCAGCAGCTGCAAAGGGAGACTGGGCCACTGAATCTGGTCAACGCTTGCGGCCATGAGGCCAAGCACATGAAGGATGCCTTTGGCCAGCTCAGCCACTTTTCATCTGAGTTTTTTGCATGCCCTTGCCAGTTGTTAGACTCTGTCTGGGGACGGATCTGTAGTGGCTGTTGCTCTGTTGAACAGTGTCCTTAGATTCTGTAGGTGCAAAGATGACCACTATGAGCTCTTCTTCTGGTTGATTATCCAACCATGTACAGTAGCTGTAACATGTCAGATAATGCTTCCACCACTGGTTGTGCCTCCTTGAGGGAGCATGCCTGGATTAGCCAGTCTTCGGTATAAGGGTAACATGGAACATTTACTGCATGGCTAGCACTGAAACTACTTTCATGACTATTCATAGTGGCATTGGTAGACCAAAGGCAGGGATGTGTACTGGAAGTGCTGGCCTTCAACAGAGAATCTCAGGAAGTGATGGAGCAATGGATGAATGGGGATATGAAGATGGGAGTCCTTCAGATCCAGAGATGCCAGGAAGTTCCCCAGGTGGATCACAGCTATCAGGGAATGCAATATCCACCTTAAAGTGTTCCACTGTGATCAGTTTGTTGATGTGCTTTAAATCCAATATGTATCAGAACTCCCTCTCCCTGTCTTTTTTGAAATGATGACAAAGATGGAGCATATCCCCGTGCCAAGGCCAGCTGTATGTCTCTGTTATCCATGAAGTGCTGTATTGCATCCTGTATTCTTTGTTGCTTGATGGAGTCATTAAGACACTGGAGACAGAAGAAAAATGTGTCAGGAGGGAGAGTGTCAAAACTCGATTAAGTACCCTTTGGAAACAACTCCAAATACCCATTGGTCTGTGCTACTCTTCACCCATCAATCCTGAAATCTTAAGTCTGGCGTCAAGAGCTGGAGTGTGGATCAGGTGCAGACCTCGTCTCAGTATAACTGATTAAGTCCTTGTGATCTCTGCTGTCTCTTCTGCTGCAATGAAAAGAGCCCTGGTGATCGTCCCTAGGTGAAACTGCACCTTCCCACATGGTACTGCCTTTCTTCATAAGAAGAATAGTGTCTTTTTTTTTTTGTCTAGTGGCAGCACCAACTTAAGAGTTGGATATGTGCTTCATGCAGACAGCCAACTCCATTCCAAAAAGATCTTCTTGGAAATGCATGTTTAGTTCAGAAGCTTTTGAGGGGTTGTCGGCCACCCATGGACAAAGCCAATCTGTCCATTTGACGAGTATGGAATATAAAGATTGCATGGTAGCAACCTGGAAAATATTGTAGGATGCATCTGCTAAGAAAGCAGTGCCCCAAGATAGCAGGGACATCTGAGCTAATCTTCAGATTCTACGAGCAGATCAAAGGAGACATCTGTCAGCCAATAGGCTATGGCTCTACATACATAAGCCAAAGACTTGGCTGCCTGCATGACCATACCGGACTCTTTGTTTGACCTCTTTATAATGTTCTCCAGTAGGTAGTCAAGTGGATCCTTGATGGTTGCCACTCGGGAAAAGGGAAGGTTGTCTTCTAAATGGCCACTAAAATGGAAGCATTCACCTTGGGATTAGTGTCTCAGGATTTGACATCATGGACTTTGTATAGCTGTGCAAAGTGCATAGCTGATGCCCTGTGGTCAATGTGAGCCCACCAGATCATGATAATTTCTTTCACTGTGCTGCATCAGGAAGGTTTTTGCCCTCTTGGTGGTGTTCTTTAGTAGGCCTGTCTTCTTCTTGAAAGCCTGCTTTTGGTCCTCCTCCAGGTACAGCATAATGCAGCATTGCTTGATTAGTGTACAGTGTTTGTCCCAGGGGAAATTCCTGCCCAATGAGTAGCCCTTGAGCTCCTCATCCAAAGAGTGCCATTCCCCACTTTCTAAGTCTGATTCTCTACCCTCTTCATTGGAGGACACAGGTGATGGCACCTTGGGTAGGCCAGGCTGCTATGACCAGATCATGTTGAAATGAGCAGAAATCTGAGGGGTCAGGAGAGGTACCCAAGTTGGAGGTTTCCTTTTATTAGCCTGCTGCCCAGCCAGCTGATCCATAAGGGGGCTACCACCTAGGTTAGGCTTTTGAAGCAAGATGCCATATCTCATGGACCAGGTTCCAGGAAGGCACAGCAAGTTCCTTTCTGGGTCAAAGTAAGAGAGTTGTCCAAGGCAAAGGATGAAGAGGTGTGCTGAGCGTTGGATTGTCCAGGTATGGACACTGTTTCTGAGAGACTTCCCTAATTCACACTCCATTTGTAGGTTGAAAAGGTATCCTGAGCTTTGCTATGCCAAGTGGATGCTTTGTCACAGAAGTGAAGAAGGAGCCTGCCACTGTGGTGCAGAGCCTAGCAGGACACTTCTTACACTTAGGGGCCTTAGACCTGGTGTCCATGACATGGGCATCAGAGGTCTCCATAATAAAAGATGAGTGATGGGCTACTTGCACTTTGCTATACTATATTAGAGAGCTTCAGTTGCTACACCATTAAGTAAGTCCCTCAAGGGATTAAATCCCAGTTGTAGAGTCCCTTGCTTGCAGGGTGAGAGGGTCCTATATCCTGCAGCAATAAGAAAGTGGATGCCTTACATGCCCTTTACAGTGCAAACCAAGCACTTCACTGACTTGGTAACTGCTCTCCAGATTCAAGTGGTGATGCCCTGTGCTGTTCCTGTATGCTGACTGAACTTTCCTCAGCCTGGAGCAATGCAGTGCAAATGGGGAAAATGTGTCAAGTGCTGCAAGAAATGGTCAATGTGCTGAGAACAGTGCATCATCAGACATGCACAAGATGGCTGATGCACCCTAGTGCATATGTTCGGCTGTATGCAAAATGGTTACCACATGGCAAAGCATATATGCGGCTGTGCGTTAGTTTTCTGCCAGCAGGCCAAACCACATTTTAGGCCTCCCAAGATGGCACTGCAACTAGCAAGCAGTCTTAAGCATGGAAGCCCACCCCAGGGTCCAAAATAAAGGCGCTGAGTGCTGATTAGCACTCATTCTGCTTTAAATAGCGCCTACTTCCATGCACACATGCAATGCAGGGGGGCTGCCTACAGCACTGAGCTAGTGAGAGAATAGTCAAAAACAGCTCTTAAACTGCAAGCCAGAAGAAGTGTACAACCACGCTGCTACTCAGGAAGTGGGGACGGGGTCAGCGCTGTCATTCTGAATCAGCCATCCAACAAGACAAGAGGGGGCATGTCCGGCTGGGATGTTTTGAAGCAGACATCCAGAAAGAGAATGAGCAGGGGTGTGTTTTCAAGTTGACTGATCTGGTGGGGAATTGTAATTGAAACCTTGGGGCTGCGTGAAGGAGCGAGCCGGGGCACTACAGAACAGAGCAGCAGCCTGAATGGGATGAGCGGTAAACTCAACCAAGACCAAACGATGTAAGTTCTGGCAGCTAGCAAAAACCTTGCTACACATGTATCTGTACAGACTGAGTACTAGTGTACTAATTGTCGAGGTGAGGTGTGTAAAACTATCTGGAGGAGTTAGTACATGATGAAATCCAAGACCGAGAAAGTATTGGGATAAAATCACAGTTTGTGTCAGTCCTGCAGAAGCACCAAACTGAATTTTGTGAGCTGGGGTGTGATTATTTTAACATCTTTAGCATGACGGAGACACAAACTGACACAGATTTAGATGTGATATCCATGGAAGAGGACTCACTGTGTGTGTTTGGAGCGGGGGGGGTTCGCCCACCAAGGAGCAGAGTCGTTTCAATGAACTAGTGATTTAAAGGAACTCACTAGGAAAGTGCTAACTCCTCGTCCCCTATCTAAAGAGTCTCTCTTGGAACTTATTGCTAGATCATGCAGGCTGACTGCATAGCGGTATGGGATCCATCAACCAAGTTGGATCTTCAGCAGGCACGACAACAGTTTGTTCACATTAATTCTGCATAAATTAATCTTAAACTTGCTGCCGATCTTATGCTGTGGAGAAGTAAGTCACAAGCTGTCTCTTCATTTATGCAGTTACAAAAAAAAAACTTATTCTCCTGCTGATAATCTGAGGTGGCAGCCTGTTGCCTTTGCAGTCAGTCAGCATACACATCTTAGCACCGTTTAAGTCCAAAACATTTTTATGAGTGCTTTCATGTGGTGAGCTGATGCAGATTTAGGAACTGAATACTGTTATCACCTAACCTCCCACTCTGATTACCATGTGCTGAGTGTTTCTGAATGAGGGTCGGGGAGAGCATCATCATTGTCCAGAATAGCTTCAGTGGTGTCTGTATGCTCAGAAGAGGGCATAATGCATTAATCACATGACGTCCTATTGTGCATGGCCAATCGGGTGCTGATTTCACTTGCTAGAGATAAGGTGTGGCAGATCATTGGTATGCCTATCTGTCACACATTATCTGTCATCCAATCAGTGTACTTTGGAGGGCAGGACATGCACAGTTATACTGCTAGAGGCAGTTTGCCTTGTGGCATTTGATAGAGAACCATCGTAGAGACAAGTTGTATAGACTACTACTGAATCTTAGTACTAATTACTTCAGATAGAAATTGAGTGTGAAACTTCAATATCTGCTATATTTCTAAGGCAAGGCACACAGAGTTGTGTTTAAATCTAACCAGACCTTAGGAGATTTTGAATTTTTGTGCTTTGCTTTTGTGGAAACAAACATAGAAAATTACTGCTGTAGGGGAGGGGGAGTGAGCAGACGTCTTTGTGAGAATTAAAAGCTTTGTTCATTTGGTCTAACTGATTTAGAAAGCCCACAGAATTGTCCTAGTTTTTCCTTTTTTTTGTTTATTCTGGAAGCAGCTGAAGTTTGCTGTTCAGGAGAAGGGGAGATTGACTTTGAAGTTTAAAAGAACCAAAGCTTTGAATAATTCAAACAACATTTCAGTCAAAAATAATTTCAAAATCAAACTTCTAAATATTTCTGTTCTAACACACTAAGCCACTGTTGTTGCTGCAGAAATGTAATTATTGCCAAGTGAACCTGTGGCTTAGCTTAAAGCAGGGGTTCTCAAATGGTGAGGCCAGCCTCCCTGGGGAGGCCCCAACCTGTTCAAGGGGAGGCTCAAGCAAGTCTGACAAAGTACTGTATTAACATTTTGAGTTTTATATATTTTGTTTGAAAGGATGAAGCAAACTTGAGGATAATAGTAGGTGAAATTTATCTATGTATTTACAAATCAGTGACAAGGGGAGGTGAATGAGTCGAGGCTCATTTCAGGTGAATCCAGAGAAGGGTAGGAGGAATATAATTCAAAAGGTAAAAGCAGTCAAGCAATACAAAATGAACACTGTGCAAACAAATATGAAGAATAAACTAATAATGAGTGGTGGTAATTGATCAATTTGTAGACTGATGGCAGAACAACCCAAATACAAGGGTTGAGCATAGAAGTGTTAAGAGCAATAGCAGGAAGGAGCAAAGTAATCCCAGAGAAGTTGCTTAAGAACAATGAAAGAGGGGAGAGGTGAGGTATGTAGGAAGGTTATTCCAGATAGACAGAAAACAGAGAAAGTAGTCTGACTCTATGAAAGTACTGTAACAAGGGGTAACAAAGGTTCAAGTATCAAAATAGTGGCAAGTAGGCGTGAGGGGTTTACAGTAAGCTGAATAACATTTACTGTATTTTTATTTTATTTGTTATTCAGATAACACCTTTGAGCACAGATGCTCTTTTTCAAAGGTTTCACATCAGTAAAAGACAAAGAACTGAATGAGAGCCAAGTACCCAAAGGGGTTTCAATTTATTCATGGTGTACTGCGCAAAGTACAGTATGTAAATTTTCTTTGGGGAGGCCCAAGATTATTTCAGTTTTTGGGGAGGCTCAACATTTTTTCCACGGATTTGGGGAGGTTCACTGTGACAAAGTCTGAGAACTGTTGGCTTAAAGAAATACATACTTTTCAGTTTGTGCTTGTGATCACACGTTTCAGTAATTCTGTTTGGCCATTTACATTTAAAAGCTGCCTGACGCCTCACAAATTTGTCACTGTCCTATGAGCACAAACATTTTTTTAAACTAGGGGAGATAATCCCTGTACTTAACAAAATAAAATAGCTTGACATCGTTCATGGGACCCTCTCATTTGAGCACCTTGAAAAGGTGCAGTATGGCCAGTTGTATTTGTTCTATCTTAATAACTTGACCAGGCTAAAAAAAAAAAAAAGATTTACATGGTCACATGACCCTATGAACACAACTACAAGGTTCTTTAGCCTTGTGATCTCTGCAATGTAATTGTTGTACCTTGCTTAAAAAATATATGTTTCCTGTCTAAGTGGCTCCAGGACCCTGTGAGCATTAGGACGACTGCATTACAAGGTTCATAAGCCTTGTGGTCTGCTTGGTAATTGTTGTACCTTGATTAAAAAAATATATTTCCTAAGTGGTCCCAGGACACTGTGAGCATTAGCACAACATTACAAGGTTCATTAGCCTTGTGGCCTGCTTGGTAACTGTTGTACTTTGATTAAAAAATCTATTCTTGTCAAAGTGACCCCAGGACCCTGTCAGCATTAGCATGACTACATTATAAGGTTCAATAGCCTTGTGGTTCACTTGGTAACTGTTGTACCTTGATTAAAAAATATATATTTCCTGTCTAAGTGATCCTAGGACCCTGTGAGCATTAGCATGACTACATTACAGGTTCATTAACCTTGTGGTCAGCTTGGTAACTGTTGTACCTTGATTAAAAAAATCTCTCCTTGTCCGAGTGGCCCCAGGACTCTGTGAGCATTAGTACAACTAAATTTCAAGGTTCATTAGCCTTGTGGTCAGGTTGGTAACTGTTGTACCTTGAATAAAAAGAATATCCTCTTGTCTAAGTGGCCCCAGGACCCTGTTAGCATTAGCACGACTAATTACAAGGTTCATCATTAGCCTTGTGCTCTGCTTGGTAACTGTTGTACCTTCATAAAAAAATCTCTTCTTGTCTAAGTGGCCCCAGGACCCTGTGAGCAGTAGCACGACTACATTACAAGGTTTGCCTTGTGGTCAGCTTGGTAACTGTTGTATAACCTTGATAAAAAAATCCCTGCCATGTAGTTTAACAGAAAAAGAGATATAGCCAGTGAATTCACTTTCTTCATTTTATAATACCCTCTCTGTCCTTGAACAACATCTCAATTCATTACGTTCAGCTGTTGGTACTTAACATTTCTTAATTAATTACATCAAGGTCCAACCTATCTCCTTCCCATGGTAGTAATCATGTTACTTCTAAGTTTCAGATTCAGCGCTTCATGTAAACGCAGCAGAACTGGATGAAACAGGACAACCATCCTCCTCCTTGATGCAATTGACCATAACACCAGATAGTACTGTCAGTGAAGCTGCTACCACAACTAAGGAAAAGAAAAAACAGTCCCATTTCTGTCATGTATCCACGGTGTGTTCATGGCAGTGCCAAAAGGAAAATCCAGATTTGACATGGCTACAGTTTGAAGCAAAAGATGGTATTGCGACCAAGATTTGGTGTAAGTTTTGTAGAGAGAAACCAGATGTATTCAAAATGTAGGCAACTAGAGCTGGTAAAATGAGCAATGTGGATTCGTACATCAGTGGAACTAACAATGCTTAAAAAAAACAACTATGAGAGGCATGCTGCATCAGAAGGCCATAAACAAGCAATGGCTGCTGCTTTAGCTGCTAGTATGCCCTCAGGTGGTGAAATAGAGAAATATATATTAAAAATTAATAAAAAATCTCTGTACGAATTAGAGAAACTTTTTGATATTGCCTACTACTTGGTCAAATAAGAGGACCCCTTCCTGAAATTCAAGGGACTAATATCACTGGAAAAGAGACATGGTGTTGAACTTGATGATGCTTATGCCAGTGAGAAAGCGTGCGCTACATTCATCACAGCTATTTGTCAATCATGTAAGAAAACCAGTTGTGAGCCATTTCACAGGAGAAGCAACTCCACATAGATATCATTTAGTCTTTATCGATGGGACAACTGACAAGACCACCAAGGAGAAGGAGATAGTTTATGCCAGAATTCTTGAGGATGGGCCACCTACTTTGCAGTTCATTGGATTCATTGATGACGAGTCTACTGAAGCAAGTGGTTTGAGGTCTGCAATGACTACTGCATACTCTCAATTGTTGAGATAGGACACGATTGACCTAAAACAGTCATCCTGCATTGGCGCAGGAGCAGACGGTACGTCCGTCAATTTTGGACGTAATAAGGGTTTGATGGCATTATAAATAGAAGAGTGCCCATGGCTTCTTGCCATTCATTGTGTTTCACACAGGCTTGAATTAGCAGCTAAAGATGCTTTTAAAAACACCTATTTTTCCCAGACCATTGACAACATGTTGATCTCAATATTCTATTTTTATGAGAACTCCCCAAAACGTTACAGAGAGTTAAAAAGAGTGGCTTAAGCCAATCAAACCACCTGCATCATGTTTAAAAAATCACAAGGAACACAATGGCTCTCACATAAAAAGGACTCTCTCTCTCTCTCTCTCTCTCCATGCTGTTCTTCATAATTTCAGCAGCATATTGGGTCATTGGGTTGAGCTTGTGTCTGACACCAGATGGGATATTCCACCAGCAGACAAGGCAAAAGTTAAGGGGTTTAGAAAACAGATATGCAATGTTACATTTCTGCTACTCTCACACCTCTATTTTGACATACTCACAGGTCTTTCAACAGTCTCCCGTGCATTTCAGGATGCCCATATATCCCTTCCCATTGTAATGGACACTGTAAGTACAATAGTCTCAGAAATAGAAAATCTAACGGCAGAGGATGGAACCACACTGGCCAAGTTCAGGAAAGAAGTGGTTATTAATGAGGAAGGGATAGCAGTGTTTAAAGAAATTGTGCTCCAAGGGGCAATAGGAAATGCTCTTTCAAACCTTGCCAAGGAACGTGAAGTGACTATAAACAGTGTAATGGACTGTCTCAACCAGCACTTCTTGGGCTTTGCAGAAGACCCACTGTTAATGAATGGCACTGTCATTGACCCTGCAAATTGACCCTACAATTCTAATGAGCTTTCTGAATTTGGAAATGAGGAGATCCAGTTTCTTATAAACCACTTCTCTCCTGTCTTGCTGCAGAATGGCTGTGACGTGCATACTGCAATGAAAGAATGGAAACTGCTGAAATAGAATATTAGCAAGTATCACAAGCAGCTCTCATTCCTTAAGGTATGGCATGTAATCTTCAAGAGAAAATCTCAATACTTCAGAAACATTTTTCATGTCGTAGCTATAGTACTAGTATATCCAATATCTAATGCTACACTAGAAAGGGCATTTTCAGCTATGAAAATAATTTTATCTGACTGGAAAGCTAACCTGAACACCAGCACAATAGCGGACTTACTTGTAATCTCCATGGACGGCCCTGAACCACGATTTTTGTAGCACACCATCAGTAAAAGATTGGTTCATAAAAACAAAACGTAGGTTGGGAGGAAAACCTTGCAAGTCCACAGGCCAAAGCAAAGTCTCAGTAGTGTAGGAAGTTCAGATCACATCTTCTAGTGAAAGTGAGAATGAGGAGGACCTCCATCATCATTTCGAACAAACTTCAGATGAAGACTGACTGACTTATAATTTGTGGGAAATTCTTAGCAGCTTGTGACACTCACATGGTTTTAAACTATTTAGACTCCCCTAACCTTGAATTGCATTACACCATCCTGAATGACAAAAAAATGTGTAAAATATGCAAAACAAAAAAAGTACACCACACAACCAACAACTAATATTCTTTATTTAATGAGAGTCTGTCTCCTTGTGGAATTTTAATCTTCCAAGCAGGTTTTCTAAGTACCTCTGTTCCTTTGCTTGCTTGCCTTTTTCTACATGCTCTGTCTCTGTCTGTCATTCTGTCCCAAATCTTGTCTTCTGCTTTCTCTGTTCTCTCTTCCTCCTAGTACTGTATTCTTGCTCTGCCTAGTACTAGTTATGTGTTTATCCCAGCAAAGGCAAAAATAACAACAAAAAAAAAACATAAATAACTGACGTTTTATCACATAGACCTCTTTTTCTTCATTTTTAGGCAATAGCTCCTGGTTGGCCTGAGTAGCTCCTGGTTGACCAAAAATTGCCGATGACCAGGAGCTATTCATGGCTCCCCATTGGCAAAACCTTATTTCTACCCCTGCCACCTCCGACTGCACCAAGCACCACACAGCAACTGGACAATAGGGGTCCTCCCTCTACTCCGATCATCAAAAAAAAAAAAATAAAGCTCATCACCTACCTGGGCTCCAGAGGAGACAGCATGCCTCCCAGCAGAGTGAGGGAAACTTCAGCAGCCCTGCCAGGCTTTACAGCCCTTGACTCCTGATTCAACATCTCCAGCAGCAGCACAAGAAAAACTCCATCAGGTGATCATCAGTTGTTGGGGACTCTCCAAATGAAGAAAACAGAAGGACAAAAAGTCTCCCTGCTAGGCGGGGAGTTGTCTCCATTTAGCAAGGACAGACTGAAAGACAGAGTGATGAGATTAGGGGCATGGCCTTCACTCAGAGCTTTCAATGTGCCCCAGCTGACAAAGGAAGACAGCCCATACTATCTTCTGCCTGCCTACAGAAACCAATACAAAACTGTTGTTTTACCATCCATTGTTTATTCTCCTGGCCAGCCACCAGTCTCATGCTAGGGTCCTCAGACAACCATCCAGCCTCGATATTGGACACCCATTGCTCCATGGTTCCCTACAGCTTAACCTCCATGGTGAGGTCCCCAGGTTGCCTCCTTTGTCTGACAATGTACATGTTGTTGTGGGAGAAGTGGTACTGGCAGAAAGGAAAGTAAATTATTGTAACTCTAGATCTTCAAGAATATATTCACCACAGAGCCACATTCTTTGGTCTTAGCCTGGAGGTGATAGGACCATGTGGGAGTAAAGCTTTTAGTTAGGGTGCCAGTAGTGGTACTGATACTGGCACATACATGATACTATGCACCACATCCAATAACTGCTGAAGATGCCCTGAGTCCAAGACAATGCTTCTGGTACAACAAAGAAAAGAAAAATGATACAGACAATGAAAAGCAAAACCGAATATAAATGACTAACAACCTACTAGGAAAGGAGGGAATACTTTGCCCTCCTTAAGATATCTTCCCTTCCAGGGTTGACAGGTTGTACACAAAAAAACTACAGGAATTCCTGAGCCAGGGACATCATCCACAAACCCTTGATGAGGGAGAAAAACAAAAGGTAATAACTCTGCACAGCTGCTCTCTTAATGCTGTCAGCAAAGATATCCTATGCCTGGGGCACAGAGTACTACACTTGTCTAATAATGCCAAGGACAATCTGCCAAATGCCTATAGGTGCTGGAGAGCAGATGTATGCAATCCAGTGCAAACATATCCACCATAAGGAATGGACTTATGGTGAGCAAAAGGCAAGCAGTGATTCCACTGGAGAGAAGGTAGCCTTGATGACAGAGAAGCGGGAAAAAATGTGGATACAGGGCTTCTGCAGCTGATACCCCACAGGAATAAAAAGACAAATTAGAAAAAACAGAACTGGTAGGAAAAAAGGGTGTGCTGATTTAGTACTAGGGTTTCCAAGGCAGTAAGGGACAAGAGGTTAACCTACAAGAAATTCAGGAGGACCAAGTGAGAGAAAGGGCGGATTACTGGAAGATGGCTAGTGTAGCATGTCAGGTGGTTCAATGGGCTAAGTCTCAGAAGGAACTGCAGCTAGTTGAGGAAATTTAGGCAGGACAGAAGGCTTTTTTTTTGCTATTCTAGCAAGAAAAGGAAAAGAAAGCATTGCTGGGACAGATTGAAGGGTTTGGGGGTTTGATCAGGTGAGAAGTAGTAGGGAGGAGAGCTGGTGGTGTACTAGGAGGGATAAAACCCCATATGGATAAACAGGTCCTGGGGCAGACAGCGAACACTGAGCAGACTAGATGGACCTTTGGTCTTTTTCTGCTGTCACTATCTATGTTTCTGTATCTCTCCTAAACAGAGAACAGCCCGGTACAACTATGTCCCAGTCATGACTGTCAGAGTTCCACGACTCCGTTATGGCCACCAAATCCAGGCTAGCCTCTGCCATGATGGCCTCCAGGTCTGAAATTTTTCTCCTGACTCCTTGCATTGGTGCACATGGCTCTCCATACCTTACTCCCTCCCTGCCTGCTTCCTTTCTCCCCCCAAACTTGTGCTGTTCCCTGATGCTCTCTGTGACCCACCACTCCCCTTGTTACTTTCTCTGTTACCTGTATCATTTATTCCTTCCTTCCATCTTTCTTGCTTCCCTGATTTATATCCCCTTGTCCTCTGGCCTGTCTGGACTTCTATCTTCCTGCACCCTGCCCCAGAGAGTTTACTCCCCTTTGGCCCTCCCACCCTGCTGTTTCATCATCAGCGGTGGGCCAACTGTTGCCCTGCCCTCCTTGGTTCTACAACCCCACCCCACCTAGTTTAAATGCTCATCCAAGTAACATTTAAGCCTCCCACTAAAGACTGTGATACCCTTCCTGGAAAGATGCAGGCCAATCCTCTCAAGGCCAATCATAATAAGAAAGGCAGGGGAGAAACAAACATGCAGGCTGACCAGTAACAGCAAAAATCAGATTAAGATTGTTAAGAGATCCAGAAAGAAAACCTCAGCACTCCTCTGCACAGGAGGGTGGACAGAAGGTGTATGTGGCTTATGGAAGAAATTCTCTTGAAGGTCAACTGATATTAGTAATGCAGCTACCTTCCCTGAGGTCTCTTCCATGTCATGATTAATTTCATGTTTGTTGACTGAGAAAGGAAGACTCTACAGCACTTCTTATTTTCAGCCTCATCCTGGGGAGGGGTGGTCATTTACTGAATGGGGGAAATCTGGCCTGGACACAAGAAGAATGCCCCTACTCTTTTCAAGTGCCATAGGATCTTTAACAAAGAGTTGTAGGTTGTAAGTAGCCATTTTTACTGAAAATCTGTTTGTTAGTTTATAAAAAGAAAACAAATAAATCTACACATAAGGCCATAGGTTGCATATTACATAAGCGTTATCAAACCGTGGGGAGAAAGGGCATAAAATACTTTAGAAAGTATGGTAATTGACATAGTACAATGACTTGGTATGTTTTGTCTGTATTGTATACACTTTTTAATTCAATAAAGTGGAGTTTTAAAAGGAAGAATGAGCAGAGGGAACCTTGGTTTAATGTCTCGTCCAAAGGACAGAACACCCTGACAGTAAAGTACCCCCTTAGTACTACACTCAGGTGGCAGTGTTTGTGGCATGAGCTCAAGTCCTGGTGTGGGACTAGAAACCATGACCTTGTGGTACAAAGGCAGACGTGCTCTCAACTGAGCCACACTGATATCACAGAGCCTAGGAGTACAGAGCAGTACTCAAATGAGTAGGTTGGACTAGGACTAGGGGTGCTAGCTGCGCACTTGAGCAGACTCGATAGACCATGAAGCCTGTTTCTGCTGGAAGATTCATATGTATGTTCATAACAGATGAGAAGCAGCAACCTAAATAAACAGACCTTGTACCACAGCCAAACCAAACTCTGTTATCCCATGGGAGATTAAATCCAGACTGTATTGCTTCATAGATGTATGGCTCTTACTCAAGGTAGCATTTCAAATCTCAGCCACATAGACCAGCCAAAAACATGCCACAGAAGCAATCATGCCCCATGTGGTGTGTCAAGTTACACTACCCAGCAGTTCCTTGCCTGAGGCTTTGCAGCAGAACCCAATGTAGCAAGAAATCCACCTGTTTGTTTTATTTTTTATACTGAGTGGGCAGAGAGCAAAAATGCCCATTTTCACTGGCATCCAGTTACAAAAAAAAATGCAAAATACTTAAAAACATAATAACATATATATATATATATATATACACACACACACACACACACACTATAAAATCAATTTAAACATTTACAAACAGAGTTAGAGAAAAAGTGTTTTTTAAGTGAAGACTTAAAGAAAGAAATATTAGGACAATTTATAAAAGAGATTGGTAGGGCATTATAAAGTTCAATAGCTGTAAATTGTATAGAATTTTGAGTCATAGCAGTACGGAAAAATGATATTGTGACCTGGTGGAAATAACACTGTGCATTTTTGGAAAAAGACTGACAATGGTATCCAGAGAAAAAAACAAAAGGATCTTGTGTAAAAAAATTAATGACCTAAAACTAAAGTTATTGAAAAAAGGCAAACACCTCATAGACCTATACAAATCACAATGTTGCATCCTTTTACTTAAACCATTGACAAAAAGATTGATGTTGTGATGTGTGTTTCAGTTTAAGCATTTTTTGTGTTGAAGAGGAATATATAATAGAACCATAGTCAATAAGAGAAAAAAAAAATCTATGAGCAAGGATTAACCTTATATCATATATGTTAGATGCTTATTCAAATGGTACAACATTCCCAATCTCTGGTGTAATGTCCTTATTAATTTAGCAATATGAAGTTCAAATGAAAGATGAGAATCAATTATTAATCCAAGATATTTGAAATCAAAAACATTTTCAATCTTATTGCCGTCATTATCAAATAAAGAAAAATCTGTAACAGCAGCCGTTCTGGGTTTAGTAAATACCATTAAGTTTTGTTGTAGCTGAATTCAAGACTAATTTGTGTTGAATAAACCAAGTATGCATCAGACAAAAGTCACTTTGCAGATGTTTTTCTACAGCTGAAAGAACATAACCTGAACTTGTTAAAACAGTGTCATCCACATAAAAAATCCATTCTGAATTTTGACAAACATCAGTAAGTGAATTAAATAGTGAAAGTAACAGGGGGCCAAGAATGGACCCCTGTGGTACACCACAACCTATTGAGTCTTCTTTGGAAGATGAATCATTAATCAGTGTTTTTTTGTGTCCTACCTTGAAGATAGTTATTTAGCCATGAGATTACCTCACCTGAAAAATGCACCTTTAGAAGCATTTTTAGCAGCTCCCCATGGTCAACCAAGTCGAATGGCTTGGTGTCATCCACAAAAGCCAAAGCCACATATTTGCCCTTATCAAGAGCTTTGTGAGTTCGGCTTGTGAACCTCACCAAAGATGTCTCAGGGTTGTAACAGGGTCTAAATCCATGCTGAGAGGAGGACCAAAGACTATACTTAGCAAGATGTTCTGAAATCTGATCAAAAACAATGTTTTTCTATGATTTTGGATATTGGTGCTAAAAGTGAAATTGGCTGATAATTATTTACGTTTATTAATGTGCGTGATCTGTGAATTTGCCTGACAATGGCACACTTCCATTTAGTAGGAAAAACACAATAACATAGTGAATAATTAAACAATTTGGTTAACTGTATTAGAAACAAGGGACTAACTCGTTTCAGTATATGATGGTCTATACTATCTATAGCAATACTAGGTTTGGGATCCATCTTAGAGATGTACAAAAAAACATAATTGGGGGATAAAGTATGAAAATAAAATTTGGGAACTCCCAAGTACTGTAATTTGGCCCTTTCCTCAGCAAGCATTTTTTTAAAATCTGTGGTGGAAGCCTCATACGCTAATCTATATTTTTCCAAATTAGTAAAGTGTGAATTGAAAAATTTGGCAACCTTTATTTGGGTCATTGATCAGGTGTCCCCTCAACATCAACAGAGAAATTATCAGACTTATTTTTCCCAATAATTAATTAAGTGTATTCCAGGTTGCTTTACAGTTACCATTTTCAAAGATCAGTTTCTTCTTATAGAAGTCAACTTTGGCTGCTCGAATATCTGATTTACACTTGTTACATAACTGTTTATATTCTTGTTGTAGCTCCTATGTTTTTAACTTCCTAAATCTGGCCCAAATCTTATTTCTTGCTCTAGTTAATTTAACTAATTCAGGTGTAGCCCATTGTTTACTTTCTCATCTAACTCTGACTTTTTTAGTGGTAAAAATTTATCACAAACAGTAATAAAATGCTTACAGAATTTTTCAAAAGCTTCATCAATATCTTTAATATCCAAAAATGACCAATTTATTGAGCCTCATTTGAAAAATTTTGCATATTAAGATCCTGAAGACAATGATAGGTAATTACCTTAGGAGCTGATTTTCCATGCTTAACAGACCAGCCACAAAAAACAGTGCAATGGTCACTCACACTGTCTGATAGAATGCCCACAGTGACCACATGCCCAGGGTTATTAGTAATAACCCAACCAAGGGTAGACTCATAGCACGTTCTATAGTTAAAGCAAGTAGTTTCATTATTCAAATAATACAACCCCTAGCAGGAAATAAGATTTCTTGCATCTATCACTTGAGCTGATGACCAATTTAAATTAAAATTGCTTACTATTATAAGCTCTCTACAGGGAGGGAAAGACAGGTTATGGAAAAAAAAGTCAATGCCCAATTTATCATTTCCAGGAGGAACATAAACATCACTAATAATTAAGATTTTGTCACTACCTAAAACTAGATTAACTGAAAGAGACTCATAGTATGGACTTTCTAACATACCCTGATGTTCTGAAACTAATAAGTGGTCAGTCACATAAATTACGAATACCCCCCTTACCCTTTCTGTCCATCCCAACTACTGAGTATCCATTCAAATATATTTTATTGTTTGATATTTTGTCTCTGTAAGTGCCAAAACATCAAACGGGTTTTCCACCAGCCAACATTCCAATTGGTCCTTTTTAGCCAAGAGACTCTGAATATTTAAATGGGCAATCCGTAACAAAGGTTGTATTATCTATGGAACCATTCTTAAACTCAGTGTTCCTAGAAATAGGACATGGATTTGGATGTACTGAGCCTGACAGAAGCAGCAAGAGTAACAAAATGCGTCTTTGACTAGACCCATGGAAACCATTTTTCCTTGCGAAGAATGAGTCTTTAAATTGCAGCTGGGAATGAAGCTCAATTTGACAAACTTAAAATGAGTTTGTAGGTAACAATCTATTGAACATACCTCTTTCAAATTCATGCCCAATTCCCACAATCCTGCTGATAAAATCACCCAATTTAAGGGAGCTTGCTAGGCCTGAATAGTTTAGACAATTAAAGGTACCTGTATACACATTGTTAACAAATGGATAATGATAAGTACCTGAAGCAGAATAGCAGATAGAATAATAAACTTCTTGTCCCAAATTAGTCACCCATAGTAGGTACATAACAGAGATACTGTAAACATTTTGTAAATTTATGGATAATTACTGCAACAAAGAAAAAACACAACACAGCCTCCCTGCAGCCTCCCGCAGGTGACTCCCGCCACTCCAATGGGAGCCACTCACATGGAGAGCAGCACTGCGGAGAGCCACTGGAGCAGCTTGGGTTTAAAAGTGCTTTGTGCCCCTCCTCCTTCACACATCACCTCCATGACCCCAACTACTGGCTCCTGCCACCAGCCAGGTATAGGAAACAGAGGGACGAAACAGTGGATGCTGCAGTCAATGGGACTGTAGCTCTCTTCACAGGTTCAGGCAGCAGCAAAAGTTCAGGACAGGAGAAAAGTGCTGCAAGTCTGTATCCACTGAAGCAGCTCAGGTTTTAAAGTGCTTTGTGCCCAGCCTCCTTCACACGTCACCTCCACCCCTCCCAACTACCGGCTCCTGCCACCAGCTGGGTACAGGAAACAGAGGGATGAAACAGTGGAAATGCAATACTTTGATATTATATCCCCCAGTGACTTGGGGGCAGAAAAATAAAAACAGCTGGGAGGACTGCCTGATCTCTGTGGTATTATCAATGTAGAAACAGAGTGACCTGTGAATATCAAGAGAATGCAACAGCCCCTCCCCTGGGTTCTCAGGATTCACAAATAACAAGAAGGTTGATGGACTGATTTAAAGTAAACTCTGACACCACCTTTGGCAGAAACTTGGGATGAGTTCTAAGCACCACCCAGTCCTTATAAAAGGTCAGATAATGTGGGTTAACCACTAAAGTCTGTCAATCCATAATTACGAAATTCTGTGAGCAGAGGTGTGGGCCAAATAACAGTTTTTCATGCAAGGAAAAAGGTTCCAAGTCAGTACCAGTTTACAGACCGGGGGATAATAGTGAAGGAGGGCCTTCAAGTATCCGAGGGGTCCTCCAGCAACAGACTTCCCATCAATATGTGGAATTTTTTTTTTAACAGCGCCCCTGAGCCACACTTAAGAAGATTCTTCCATCACCTTCAATGTCCCTTTCCCGACCTTGGAACACCTGGTGACAGACACTCCTTTCCTACCTTTTCTCACTCCTAACTCTAGCCCTCTGAACTAGCAACCTAAGGTTTACCCCCACATGAGTGGGACCAGGCCTTCAAGGGCATATATGTTGTTCAACTGGACAGGTGACCGAAGGGACAGCTGGCAAGGAGAAGACTGACCAGGTAGACTGAACAGGCAAGAAGAACAAGGAATCCGTCCCAGGTTTACCCATTTATAACAGCAACTGCACACCTTATCCCTCCCACAGGGTATGCTTCTATGGAGTAATCTGGCATTCTGCTTATCAGGGCCAAGGGCATGACAGGTGAGCCTACCTCTTTCTTTGGAACTCCCCTACTGGCACAGCTCTGGACATATGATGCCTTCACATCACATGCCAGGTAAACAGGTACATGCCAACAAACAGCCACTCCATAAAGACCCTTCAGGTTCCTTGCCTTATGACAACCCCCTCATCATGGATCATCTGGACCAGCTGCATATCAGATGGAGGTGCCCTCCCTCCCCGAGGCAGAAGTCATCTAAGGATTCTGGAACCACACTTCACCACCTGGCACTAGACATCGCCGGCTTGGGGCATGAACCCAGGTCATCTGGATACCAAGCAGTAATGCTACTGTTGCACAAGCCAGCCAGATAACCTTGAGAAGTTCAAAGAGGTTCTTCCAGGAAGAATTCTCCTCCTACACTGAAGTATTCAATGTCTCCTGAACAAATCTAATCATGATCTGAAAAGAGATACCCTTATGAGGGCACCTGGAGGTGTAGTACACTGTATCTAGACTGTAAAGAGGAGACAGCAGAACCAGAAGAATGCCTCAAGGGGTAGACATCCTCATCTAGGTAGTCCTCCTCCATAGGTACCAAAATGACTTATGTTGAGCTGCTGGTACTATTGGCAGGGCCGGCAGTGGTGTCAGGGCCTCAAGAGGCATCAGAACCAGTGTCATAAGGTGCACCACTCCATTCTAAGAATTTCACCCAAATAGCAGTCTGCTCTGGACTGATACTAGTGAGGGGCAGGAACTACTTCCAACACCAAGGTCAGTTTTGGCATTGAGCATTTCCCTGACCTGACAGTGGGTTTCGTCCCTCCCCTGCCCCCGGAGTCACAGCCAGTGTTGGCTGATAGGCACTGGACTGAGCAACATGTTTCAGTGGCAGAGAATGGAGTCCTGGAGAGTCGACAGGATATCAGCATGACAAACACAACAATGACCACGATTTCACTTTTGTGGAGCCATCTATGATGGTGATTTTTCTCCCAAATGTGACACCGCTTTTTTCTAGGACAACTTCTTACCTGAATATGACAGTGTAGCAGAGGATGATTTATCAAGAACTGCACAACCTTTCCTTTCCATCCTTTTGAGGAGGGTTTCAGTAAACCACTCTCCCTGCTCAGCTATCTGTGAGACATTCATGAAGCTTTGGCAGACTGGACATTTCACCTTGTATCCGACTTTCAGACACTCAAGGCAGAAGTCCTAGACATCGATGAAAGCAATACTTTTATCATACTCTGAAGTGATGAAAAAAGTCCCTTCCTTAGCTGGTGTTAGATCCAACGGGATAAACCACCAGAAAACAACAAACATACAGCGGCAGCAACCCTGAAGGTGCAACACCACATACCAGGAAGCAGAAGCAAAATGTCCTTATACCGGCCCTATTCTAGTCACTTTTCAGGAGATTCAACAGAGGTATGACTTTCAGCAAGCCAACTTCTATCATTATCTAGAGATTCGTCCCCATGTCTCTACACTTCCCAGAATATCACTGTCCACCCACAATTGATAAACTTTATCCATTATTTTTTAGGCATCCAGCCAAGCAACTTTTAATATTCTGTATATGCCATGCCCTACAGACTTCCCAGACTCCTAAACACTGAATATAGAAGGAAGATGGGCTTTGGAATTAGATATTCAGATTATGCCTGTGGACTAGCATAGGACCCGCCAGACTTTTTCACGTGTACAGCGAGTTACACTGGGAGTGAATATGCTTGGAAACATTTAACCCATTATTTCCATACATTGGTTATAACTGCACATTTTAACGCAACATACACAGCCACCTGTTGGCTACTGTGAGGTGAACAAAGGGCATTGCATATGCACGCTGTATATTCTGGTAGTGTCCTTTGCTACATCCTTATTTTTGTGAGCTGGAGAGAGTTCAGTGAATTATTTCAATGTCCAGTGATACTAACACCAGAGTTATACCTACTGCTACACTATCGCCCCCGGACTACTTAACCTCACACCTGATACTTACTAGGAATACTAATACTGGCCAGTAAAACAACATTAATGTGGTTATGGTTGACTAATAGCACACCCACAATTGACTCTTGGAGAGCAACAACACAAAAAATATATAAGACAGAATAGGTTACATATTCCTTAGTCGATTGCTTGGAAGTGTTTAATTCAAGGTGAATGAGATGGATACTTTATAATATGTCCAAAGATCCTAACTTTGTACCTCAGAGCTTGTAACAGACCTGCCAGATATTGTGAGATGGATCTCCTCTTCACTTGCACCCTGAAGAAACAGGGAAACAGAACCACTAGAGAGGAGAAAAAAATACCCTCAAATCCCTCACACTGATCTGTTATTTTTTTACTAGCAATTTTGTGGGCTACCTGGTTCTCTGGACCTCCTACTGGTTCCCCCACCCTCCCGGCTACCACCGCTTATTCTAACTGTACCAGTTCTGGGATGGTGATAATATTAAAAGTTTCTGACTTAACATATTAGACATTTGGGAAACTCAATGGATGACAATAGTAGATATGCACCCTCTGTCCAAGCTGTGCCTAAGGAGTGAATGGATGCTCTAAGAGAGACATAGATATATGAGAGAAAATGTGACTAAGAAGAGAAAGTAACTGTATGCTGCTGATGATTTCTAAACTTTATCCATGAACCACTACAACTCATGTAATGGTTTGTATATGTTTATACCATGTACTTTAAATTAAAACAAATTCACACAAAAAAAGGAAAGATAAAAGTAAAGAAAAGTCACACACACAAAAACATAAGACAACAAAGATGGCATCCACTCAAATGGCAGATAAAAAGTGGATGGGGCCTGCCCACATTATATATGCAGCACTGGGCAACAAGTTCAGTCCCTGTTACAAAAAGTTTCATGCATGGTCCTGATGCAGATAGCGTACAGTCCAAATGAGTGCAGCTCTATGGAGGCAATATTCTGATAGAAGATCTATGGTAGTGGCTGTCAGGGCTCGGTTATTTCTAGGGAGAAAGAGACATACATGGGGAATCGAACCTGTATCAGGAGTAAAATCCCTGTCTCAGGATTCACTCATGTCAGTATGTGATGAGAATGAACTGAAATTACTTGCACATCACCAGAAGGCAAGGGGTACTTCTACTTTAGGACTTGAAAATAAAGCTATCAAATTTCCCACACCCATGCTACTCATACTATTCATTGTCAATTCTTTTAAACAGATCATCAGTCTCTTCATTGGATGTTTCCACTTGAAACGGACGAATAGTTTTATCTTCTTCAGAATCCGGTTTCAGCCCTTCTCCCCACCAACCATCTCCGACGGGCAAGTTCTCCTCTTTCTTCCGGAACACATACAGAAGGATGATTGCTCCAAAGAGCAAGGCTGCACAAATTTCAATCAGCATTGTTCCTGCAGGGAAAACAGAAAGAATATAAATCTGATGAATTTGGTTCCTAAAGATGATTTATTATTTTGTCCCTAGTTTTACCCTCCTCCTATCCCACACCCTCCCTTCCACAGCAGCTGAACATTCACCTCTGCAATACCCCAGGGCTTGCACCCAAATACCAGTCTGCTATGTGGCAGTGCAGTGCACTTCTGCCGTGTCACAAAGACAGCCCAGAGCAAAACATTTTCAATTTATTTTTTGGGGGGGGAGGGGAGTCCTGTCTGAAGCATCTGAAAAAATATTTAACAGACATGCATTCCAATGCAGAGCACCGAAGCAAGGGTTACCTTCGAAAGACACTGGCAATAAAGTCACATTTCAAAGAAATACAAAATTATACACACCCTGCCATTGCATCCTGGGTAGCATATGCAACTCACCATGAAATATTCTAGGCTTACCTGATTTTAAGTAGAACTATGCAGTGCCAGGAGGGGTCACAAACAATTTGCAGCAGCTGAAAACAGCAGATCACAAATAACGTGTTTCGTCCTGGTTAGGACGCAGTTGCCAAAACTGTACGCTCAGCCCAGATGAAGGGAATACCAGCCTCGTGAGGTCAATGCTTTGGGTCATGGTGAGCCAAAACTAAGAAACCTCTAGGGCAAAGATTATGAAAATAAGTCTATCAGCAGAAAAGTCAAATTTTAAAGAAGCACTGTGTAACACAACCCTCATACAATGCATCATGGGCCATATACCCAAATACCCATACACAGATTTTGGGCTGGCTTTCAGTAGGATTGCCAGAAGTTCCACAAACTACAAAGGTTGAAACAGTAATCCACACACAGGCATTTACCCTAAAGGAATTCTGAAAGAGATCAACGTTCTTCCAAAGGATGTCTGTTATCATATGAGTCTCCAAAGGTGAGGTCTGGGCAAGAGGATCACAAAGCAAAGTTGAGTGGTTCTGTCTGCCCAAACCTCACAAGAGGAGTCTCTTATACAATAGAGACATACCTCAGAGGCCTTATTATCTTATAAACCACTCAAGTGTAGCTTGAGTAATTTATTATTTATTTAAAGAAATTTACCAGGAAAGACATACTGAGCCATAAAGCTAATTTCCAGATGTGTCCTGGGGGCAGTGGGAGGGGATAAGTACATACAAACACTAAAAAGTGCAGTAATCTGATAAAACAAAAGATACAGCAAGGTTCAGTATATACAGTAAGGTACTGGCATAATCAAACAAGTAGACTGATAATCAGGAGCATGGGGGAACCCAGCACTCAGAGGCTATAACATTAGTAACAGGACAGGGTAGGAAGTGGTCATAAACAGGAGGAAAGCAGAGAGGAGCAGCAAGAGAGAAAATTGAGGAAGGAAAAAGAGGAGGGGGGAAGGAAGAAAGGTGAGGATAACTGTCAGAGGAAGAAGAGGGGGATGGATTAGGTTAGGAATAAAGTATAGAGGAGTGGAGGGGACAAAGTGATAGGAATAGGATGAGGAGGAGAGTGGGAAAGGAAGCGGGGAGGGAGGGAGGAAGAGGATGCAGGAAGAGTGGGAATGGTGTTATGGTAGTAGTGGAGGGGAGATAGAGAGGGAGAGGATTCAAGTGAGGATGGTATTGGAAGGAAGGGGAGGAGGGAAGAAAGGATGAGTATACAGGTTGAAATATTTAGTGGTGGAAAAAACTGGGAGGTGCAAAGAGGTGTAGGAGCTAGGGGGACTGGTATTGGATGGGGAAAGAGAACGGGGGCAGGACATTAGACTACAGACAATCGAGGTGGGAGAGGTGTGGACTTGGAGTAGCAAGGAGAGAGAGCGTTTGGAGGAGGCAGGGCAAACTGCTATGAGAAGAGAGTTCTATATATTAGGAAAGCGGTAAGAGAAGGCATTCTGTCCTGCAATGGATTTACAAGAAGGGAGCAATAGCTTGAGTTATGGAGAGATAAGAGGAGGGAGGCATAGGGGAGAGAAGTGAGCTGAGATAGGGGGGGGTGAGAACAGCCAGAATTTAGAAATGAAGGCACTGCAGTGGGTTAGGCAGCAATCTGTGGGGGGGAGTAGAATATAGAGTACAATGGTGAGTACAGGGAGGGCAGGCCAAGGCAAAATGGCAGAAGGAGTGTAAGAGGGGATCCCGTCTGGCCAAGGTGGACTTAGGTGCAGCACCGTAGACAATGTTGTCATAATCAAAGCTGGGGAGTATCATTTTAGAGAAGCCAAGGTGTCGGTCAAGCCAGACACCAAGGCATTTAAAGGAGGGTATGTCGTCAATTGTACCTACATCTAGGGTGTGGAAGGTGGGGTGGGAGGAGAGCCTATAAAGCCTCTGCCTAGTGCAGAAGCACATGGAAACCATTTTTTAGCATTTAGGTATAACTGATTTTACCAGAGCCATTTCTGGACATTGTCAAAATTAAGTTGAAGCCTGGATGATAGCTCTGAGAAAGAAGACCCAGATGCAAACAGGACCATGTCATCTGCATACATGTCTATGGAAGCAGAAGAGCAGGCTGAGGGGAGGTCAATGAGGAATATGGAGAAGAGCAATGGGCCAAGGATGGAGCCTTGGGGTTTACCAGTATGGGGAGGAGGCAAGGAATCTCCCATTCTCACAGATTGAGATCTTCCTGCCAGACAGGAGCTGAACCAATTAGTTGCTGAATCTGTGAGACCTGCTGGCTTGAGTTTACCAAGGAGAAGAGGGTGGGAGACAGTGTTGAAAGCTTTCACTAGATCAACAAAGATTATGTGGCTGTGAGGTTAATAATAATAATAATAATTTCTTTATTTTCAACGCGTCTATCTAAAATCAAGGTGCCTTAACAGCAAAACTTCACATAAAAACAATAAAATAAACACAAATACAATAAATACTGAATTCATAAAATACAATAAAATCAGCATCAGGGATATGGTATCAGCCAAAAATGGGTGTTTAATGCCTGTTTAAATTCCTCCATGGACGTGTACTCCTGAAGCGGGCGGGGTAGAGAATTCCAGAGGGTTGGGGCCACGTACATAAAAGCATGGGCCCCTGAAGATTTTAAAGAAACCCTCAGAATCTCTAGCAACCTCTCATCCACCAAGCAGAGTGATCACCTAGGGCAGTAGGGTACCAGGGATCCACAATGGGTTCTCAACAAAATATTTGTCGAACACCCCGTCAGCAACACCGGCAGGTCGACCACATTCTACAGTTGGCTGCCAGTGCTCACTGTCCGTCTGTGTTTTCTTCAAGGGGCTTCTCCCCCGAACCCCCCATGTGGGTGCTGCACCCCCTGCACCCCCCCACTTTAGGATTATCCACTGCAAGTCGGAGCTGATTGGGGGGGTGCAGGACCCCTGACAGACAGCACCAGGTTCCAGCAGGTTTCCCATAGCGGCATGGCGCTGTAGTCGCTGTGGGGGACCTTGCTGGTGAAATGTCACTGTCGGGGGGGGTAACCGGGGTACCAGGAACTCTTTCAAATAGTCTGGGCCCAGTCCGTGAAGGGCTTTATAAGTCAGAAGACCAACTTTAAAGGTGATTCACCACTGTACTGTCAGCCAGTGCAGTTTGTTCAGCACCAGAGAAATATGACAGGTATGAGAAGTACCTGTCAATAACCAGGCCACAGCATCCTGCACAAGCTTCAAGCAGCAGATATCAACCCCAGGTAGCCCTAGATAGGGAGAGTTGCAATAATCAAGGTGTGAGGTCACAAAGGCATGGACCAGTGTAGGCAGGTCACCGGACAGAACTAGGGGCTTAATCCTGGAGATGTTCCTTAGATGGTAAAAGGATGTTTGACGACTGCCAACACCTGTGATCGCAGTGTCAGCCTGTCGTCAAAAATCACCCCCAGGCTCCGCACCCGTTCAGAGGTAGGGAGCTGGGAGCCACCCAGAAAAAGCCCTGAGAGCAAACCAGCTCTCATCCTCTCTATCCAGTGACCCAGGTCCACAACCAACACCGCTGTCTTCTCTGAGTTCAACTTCAGCCAGCTCGAATTCAGCCAGTTCTGGATTTCAGTAAGGCAGTTGTTAAATACCAAGAGAGCTCTATCCTGGTCGGGTGCAAAAGATAGGTAGAGCTGGGTATCATCAGCATAGCAGTGAAACCTCAGCCCATACCTTCTTACAGTGTCTCCGAAGGGCAGCATATACACTGCGAACAATATGGGGGACAACACCAAACCCTGAGGAACCCCACTAGACAGAGAGACTGGGCCATAAGAATTAATCCATGACACCACCCTCGGAGTTCTGCCTGTAAGGAAAGACCTAAACCACCTGAGGACTGTATTAGACAGGCCAGAGATGAATCTCAGGCATTGGAGAAGTGCCCCATGGTCCACAGTGTCAAACGCTGAAGAGAGAGATCGAGAAGGACCAATATAGAATGTCACTTTCGATCTCTTGCCATCAAGAGATCATTGAGCACCCAAACCAGCGCAGTCTCGGTACTATGCCTCTTTCGGAAACCAGACTAAATTGGTTCATAAATGTCATAGATGGTCAAGTGGTTCTCCAATTGTATGGCCACTACTTTCTCAATCACTTTCCCCACAAAAGGGATTAGAGATTAGAGTTAGAGTTTGGTCTGTAGTTGACATGGCAGTCTGGGTCCAGAGAAGCCTTCTTCAGGAAGGGCGTCACCACCGCCTCCTTCGGGGAGCTAGGAAACTCACCCGTCTCTAAGGAGCACCAAACTATCCATGCTAGGACCAGGCCAATAGTGCCACAACAACACTTTATCAGGGAAGTTGGGCCCGGATCCAAACTACAGCATATAGGGCACATACCCTGGACAATCCGTACAATATCAATGAACTCCGGCTGGTCAAAGGAACTCCAGGAGAGCCTAGGGACAGTGACTGAGCACCAAGCTACAGCTTCTCCCATAGGGGATGCAGGTTGGAGTGCTACCTTGGTCCATGCCAGTAAGGATGGAGTCAGAGAGCCTGAGGAGAGAAGAGGTGGTGAGTGAAGTTTGTGAAAGCCAGGCTGGAAAGGGGTGAAGAAGGAGTCAAGGAAGGGGGAGATAGAAGGTACAGTTACATAAGAACTTTCCGTAACAGTAGATCTTCGAGAGGAGCTCTTACAGCAGGTAACACCTTTAGGAATAAGCCACCAGGTGCTAGGATCCCATGGAAAACTTCTAGCTAGCAGTTTCCAGTGGGGGACCGCCCACTATGTCGGCCCGCCCCCGACATCACGTATCGTATAAGAGGGGCAGTTCCTCAACCCATCCCCAGCTCTTCCGGCAGAGACCCCTTCAAGTTGGTTCCTCTAGAAGAGGAAGTAAAGGTATCTTGGATGGAGAAGTAGCTACCGGGGGAAGGAGGGAAGGAAAAACTCTGCCTGCTGCAAGTGCTCCTCTTGAAGATCTACTGTTACGGTAAGTGCTTACGTAACTGTATTATCTTACTTAGAGATCCACTCTTGCAGCAGATAACATCTTTAGGACAGAGTCACAAGCAGTAACTGAGAGACCCCAGCAGAAGGGTGGAGGCAAAAGTCTCCCAAAGAAATTAAGACAGGAGGCCTTGAAGGACTGCAAGTCCAAAGCCTGCCCTGTGGTGAGAAACAATGTCCAAACTGTAGTGCTTCACAAAGGTGTGGACAGAACTCCAAGTAGCTGCTGCACAAATGTCTACAACAGACACATTCTTCAGTGAGACAAAGGAAGCAGCCATGCTCCTGGTAGAATGACCCTTGACCAAGCCCGACAAGGGTTTGTTGTGTTGCTTGTAGCAGAAAACAATGCAATTAACCAGCCATTTGGACAAACACTGTTTAGAAACAGGAGCCCCTACCACACGGAGGGGAGAAAGAAATAAACAACTGATCAAACTTACACAAGGGTCTGGTTCATTCTAGGTAATAACACAGTGCTCTGTGAATGTGCAGAGTATGTAATAAGGCCTCTCTACGATTTGAGTACTCTGGGTAATACATCGGAAGGTGGATATCCTGATTCAAAGTAAACTCTGACACCACCTTGGGAAGAAACATAGGATTAGGTCTCAAGGACACCCTGTCCTTGTGAAAAACCAAATAAGACTCCTTATACATCAGGGCCTGAAGCTCAGAAATCCTTCGAGCAGAAGTAATGGCAACTAAAAATAATGGCTTCCACAACAGAAAACGCAGCTTTCAACTGGCGGCAGGTTCAAAGGGAGGCAATGAGAGCTTTTCAACAGCAAAGAGAAGAACCCATGGTGGGACAGGGTCCCTGATGGGAGGCTTTAGATGCAAAATGCCCAGTAGAAAGGTATAGTGAAGGTCTAGCTGGGCAATAGCCTTGCCCTCAATTAGTACATGGTAGGCCAAAATCATTTCATTTTTTCATTTAATTTATTGGAAAGCAAACTGAGAGAAAATCTCTCGTTTACAATTGCATCCATACATAAAATACAAAAATACAATTAATATACACAACAATAGACAACATACATTACATACATTAAGTTCTAGGGTAACTTCTTAGTCAATTATGTCTTATAAGATAAAATTCAGCCGAAACAATCACAAGAGCTATGAAACATTCTAGCAATAGAAATCTTAAAACGAGTGTATGGGATTAGGAAGACAAGTGCACCTTTAGCGAAGAGTAACTGATTCCTGCATCAGATAAAGAGAGGAGGTACTTTAATACTGAGTTCACTGGACAGGTGAACGGGTCTAAATGCTGAACGGTGGCCCAAACACAGAACCGCTTCCATTTCATAGTGAAAGGTGCCCTGGTGGAGGGTTTCCTGGCTGCCACCAGAACATCCTCTACTCTGGGCAATACCCCAAATCTAGAGACAGTTAGGTCTGCAGGAGCCACGTATGGAGATGCAGAGATCTGAGATCCGGATGCACTAGGGTTCCCTGTTTCTGGGAGAACAAGTATGATCGGATGAGTAGGGAGACCAGAGGCTCCACAGCAAGCTGGTGAGGCAATGAAAACCAAATCTGGCGTGGCCAGAAAGGTACCAGAAGGATCATGTCTGCCCCTTCTGACTGCAGCTTGAGAAGGACCCTCTGCAGTAGAGGGAAGGGAGAAAATGCATACAGAAACCTCCCCACCCAGTAGAGGGATAACGTGTCTCTCCAGAAAAGACCAGGCCCTGGATCTAGTGAGCAGAAACTGGGTAGTTTTGCATTGGATGGGGAGAAAAGGTCCTCTACCATTGAAGGATGAAGCTCCCACTCATGGGCCATTGACTGAGAATGACTGAGATTGTCAGCCAGGGTATTTTGAATATCTGGGACGCAGAGTGCTGATAAGTCTAGCTGATGGTCCACCGCCCAAGTCCACACTCACGTGGCTTCTCTGCAGAATGGGTAGGAATGAGTCCTCCCCTGCTTGCTGATGTAAAATACCACCGACATGTTGATGGTCTGAATCAACAGGGGGCATGACAACAGGACTGTCTGAAAGGCGTACAAAACTACTTTCATCTCCAAAATGTTGATATGGAGGTGAAGTTCATGTTGCTCCCATGATCCTCGAGTCTGGCGACCTTTAAGGTGAGCTCCCCAGCCCTGACCCGATGCATCCATGGTCAGGATCTGTCAAGGGGCCTCTTTCCAGAGACAAACTCTCTGGAAAGGTTGGACAAATTCAACCACCAAAGCAGGGCCTGTTTGACTGGATTGGATACCAAGACCAGTTGGTCCAGGTCGTCTGACCTCTTATCCCACTGAACTCTCAGATTCCACTGAATCGTCCTCATGTATAACCTTGCAAGAGGGACCATGGCAATGGTGGCTCCCATGTGTCCTAAAAGCCAGAGGACATCCCTGGCCGAGACTTGACCAGCTGATGAGAGCTGCCAGGCATGAATGTTACTGATCATTCTGTCCATGCACATAAAGTGGGTGCAATAATACACAAGAATTGGAACATCCTAAGAGGGAATGATTGTTTAAAGGAACATCACAATAATGCCTCACGTCCCTCTTATAGGAGGGCTGAAACTCTAAGGGACCAGCTAGTCTACAGTAAGCCAAGTAGACCTATACAACAAACTTGGCTCCTCAGTAAATATGTGGGCTGTTTTCCATGTAAAAAATGTATGTACTGTTCTGTTCGGCCCAGTGGCACTGAGGGTTGAGGCGCTAGACGCCACACTTCGTGCTGCACCGGCGACCCGGGTTCGGGAACAGACTCGGGTCGGTGGAGGTCGGTGGGGGGGGAGGGAGGCTCGAGCGTCCCAACGGATGCTCTCCTCCCTTTGGGGAGGGCTACCATGGGGTGCCTTGCGTACCCACTTCCCGAGGAAAGCCAGTGGAAGCACGGGCTTTCCCAGGCTCTAACAGCTCCGTTCACAGAAGTCAGGAGGGGGGACGCTGTCAGGCACTTGGGAGAAGGTGTGCGTCAGCACGTCACCTCTCTGGACATACATCCTTGTGCTGGCATCCCAGTGGAGGACTGGGGGGGACCACAGAAAAACAGAAAATGCCCCAGTGAGCCTAGATGACAGCCGCTCCTAACAGCCATCCAGATCCAGAACCCACGGGCAGATCTCCGCTGTGCAGGTGCTCCGCGAGTAGGAGGAGGAGGTAAGGAGTTACCAGGCACTCTAGGGACAGATACCATGGTAGTGGACCTAGGAGAGGCTTGAGCTAAGGCCTGAAGGAGTGGAGCACTGAGGGGAGTACAGGAGGGGTTAAAAATGGGGCAGAAATGTCCCAAAGTAAAAAAGAAAAAAAAAATGTATGTACGGTTCTGTGGTTATATCAGGGAAGGAATTTATAAGTCTACATGGTAGCAGAACTTTTGAGATTCGCCAGTTAATAACATGTGACACCACAGGGGTCATCTATTTGGTGAAATGCGGTTGCAATGCCTTTTATGTAGGCAAAACAGAGAGATCCTTCAAATGTTGGGTGGGAGAACACTGCAGAGCCATTAGAAATGGAAATCTGTCATATGCAACTGTTTTACATGTTAAGAGAACAGGCAACCCCAATGAACACAAATTCACTTTTCTGGCGATTCAGGAGGTGTCTCAAAAACCCAGAGGGGGTGACTTTAAGAACCTTATACTGCAACGTGAGAGATTCTGGATGTATACCCTGGGGGCTTGCAGACCTCCAGGTCTTAATGATAGGTTGAACATCACTCCCTACATTAAGTATAGGAAATAGTCAACAGCACTAAGGAGCCTAGCTCAATATATGTGACATTATATTA
Source organism: Neoceratodus forsteri (assembly GCA_016271365.2). Taxonomy (NCBI): domain Eukaryota; kingdom Metazoa; phylum Chordata; order Ceratodontiformes; family Ceratodontidae; genus Neoceratodus; species Neoceratodus forsteri. Next base: position 256,089,765 of record CM057451.1, on the reverse strand, counting down.
AATTTAGGATTTTATTTTATGTCACAACTGTAGTAATGATTGTAAAAGAGTCCAAGTTATTTTTGTTGCTCTCAATTTATATTCCTGTTGCTGCGGCCCAGCCCCTGGAAGGAGCCCCCAGTCCCGTCCCCAGATGTCCACCAACCAGCGCCAACCAGTGCCCCAAAGGCTTTCCCCCTCGGGATCAGCGGGGCTGCCCAACCACTTCCAAGGACCTGATCCAGTGTGGCCAGCACCATAGCTATTCGGGGGTGGGACCTGCAAGGCGCCCTCCATCATCCACCTCAACAACTTTTTCTCCTCCAGTTTTCTCCCCTCGGAGACGGAGCATGCAGTGATGCCAGTGGCGGCAGCATGCACACTCCTGGGTGCACTCTTCCAGGTGTCTGCCCCATCTCTGCCCACATCAACAGTGTCGATGTGCTGCTCCCAGCCTCCACTAGGGGCCAGGCTTTCATTGACCACTGTCGTCCCCCTCCACGGAGAAGGAGAGCAGTCCCTGGGATGCTCGATCCTTCTCCTCCCCTGCAGACCCCCGGCAGCCCACGCTCGTTCCCGAACATGGGTCACCAGCATGGTCCGAGGTGTGGCATCCAGTGCCTCAACCCTCAGCCCCACTGGGCCGGCTAAGAATCTAAGTTATAAGGTAGAACATTGCAGTTATTTAAGAACTTACCGTACAGTAGCTCTTCAAGAGAGGTTCCTGCAGTTGGTCTTCACATATCAAACTGTGCCCCCTGGTATCGGGACCACATGGCAAACTTCTAGCTAGCAATATTTAGTGGGGGACCCACCCCCAGCATCACATGGGACATCGGCATGACAGTATATACAGGTGGTCCCCATGCCCGCCCTCCAGTTCTCCCACCGGAAGTCCCTGAAAAGGGGAAAAATGGGAGAAAGAAGACAACACCTTGAGCCCGGAGCTACTGAAAAACAAAGCCCTGGGAAAGGAAAGGACAGAAAACACAGGAGCTGGGGGAAGGTGGGAATGAAAATGTGACCTACTGCAGGAACCTCTCTGGTAAGTTCTTACGTAACTGTAATATCTTACTTCGAGAGGGTTCCTGCAGTAGGTCTTCACATATAGGACTGAATACCAAGCAGTCAAGAAAAATAAGTCAGAGACTTAGATCTGGGAGGAGGAACTGTCTGCAAACTAGTAAGCTGTTTATGACAAAAGGCCTTGCAGGATGACAAGACTGAAACCAGCCCAACGCCTAGAGGTGATGTCCAGACTGTAATGCTTGGTGAAAGTATGGACTGAAGACCAAGTGGCTGCAGAACAGATGTTTAAAGCAGACACATACCACAAGAAGGCAGTTGAAGCAGCCATGCCAAGGGTCGAGTGGCCTTTCACTTCCCCCTGTTATCCATGGACCAGCACCCCTGATTGGCCCCCTGCCTCACAGACAGTACTACTTATAGGTACTGTACATGTACTAATCTTAGGGCACAGGCACTTATCGTATAAGCATCAGTGTCAGGATTTGAGTTCTACTGTATTTTTATTGAGAATCATAATGCCTTTGCTATTATTCTGATTGTAACATTTGGGAGATACTTCTATTTACACCATTGTATAATGATTAGTTAGGGAATACTGCCATCTTTAGTGATAATGCAGAACTGTAACTGCATATGTAATCACAAGTGTCCTTCATGATACACAAGACCCATTGGCTGCGTTCGGCGCAAGCTGCAGCAAACGGCAGCCTGTGCCGAAGCCCCATATGCCAGGGACCCTGCACTGGATTCAGGTACATTGTCTTAGCTATCTGTTATTTTCTGCTAGCTCAGCATGCTTTTCCAGGCTAGTGAGAAGTCAGGTCAGATGCCACTGTCCAATTATAATGTTTTTATTATCCTTTTAGCTGTTGCTATGACAATTATCAGGGGTATAAGACCCTTTGCATTACACCTTCTCTCAAGAGACATACTGCTGCCTATAGGTAAGAAAGATTGGAAATATTCTCCCGGTGATCACACTGTTTGGTTGTGAGCCTGCTTTATATACCATAAATAAATCACTTATTGTGCTGGACACCACTTGTCCGTCATTTCTTCACTTTAGTGCAGTTCCAACAAGAACCTGAGAAGGTGATGGTTTTACCATCCCATTACATTTGGCGACCATAGCAGGTTAGAATGTACAAAGTGAGGATTCCATTCATGTTCCTTGAACTGAATGTCGAGTAGTGTAGTGCATTTTTGCCTACTTGGACCTATTCGTATTTACAGTGCTTGTTCTCTTACGGACTTGTTCCATCCTGGTTTTGGGTGTGGTAGACCCTCACCAGACCACTGGTAATACTCCCTCTGTGAGTAGCAGCGTACCACCTTGGCTCCACTGTTTGCCCATGGGGGACCGGAAAGCCGTTGGGTGATGGCACCAAGGATTAGAGTCCAGTCTTTAGATTGCTTTCTTTGTTTGTGTGTCTACCCCTTAGTTTGTTATGCCTGAATTGTGCACAGAACAGAGACTTGATGTCTCAAACTATCTTACCTCCCATGGAGGCTGGACTGATTTTGTGCTGGACCCAAAATTGGTAGAAAACCCCTTACTTACAATCTCTGATCAATATCTGGAGTCAAAGCAAAAAGCCAAGAAATACCACACTGAAGGTCTCTTGGTCGCGGCTTTACATACAGCAGTAGAACATCTACTAGCATGATGTGCCTCCCCTGAGCTGAAAAACACTTCTCTAAAAAAGAGATGGGCTTGCAGACATCAGAGTTACTGAAAAGGGAACAGAAACTAGTAGAGGAGACACAGTCACTCCATGATCACAATAACAGACTGTTGCACTGTACTGCTCAAGACTCTGGGCATGAATTGTGTATGTTAAGAGATGACAATGAAAGGCTGAAATGTGATAAGAAACAGCTATCTTATTTGAATGACATTTTGAATGACACGAATGAAAGTATGAGAGAGGATAATGTTGAATTGAAAGAAAAGAATGTAAGGTTGATGCATAAGCTAGACAAAGAGCACAAGGAGAACATTGAATTGGGTGCCATGTACAGAGTATTGTAGTGTGAGGTTGAGATGGGTATTGAGCAGGGCACTGCAAAAGTTTGTCATAAGAAATGTAAAGAAAAGATGGGGAGAATGCGCTATCAGCGAGAGGTTCTCGCTGGCCATGTAAAAGCCATGAATGGTTTTCGGTACACACTTATTGACATTACATCATCAGGCGATGACGGTTCTGATTACAAGAACATAGGCTGCCTCGTCATGTCCAAACCCCCACCTCACAGGGTGGTGGCCTTTATCAGCCATTCTCAAGATGGTGGCCATATTGGCCTGCCCCTTGTCATGATGGCATGCCCTCTACGCTGCCATGCAAAAACAAACATGGCTGCCCCCGTGATACAGGAGACCAACCACCTATGAGTAGGAGCCCGTTTCCATTGGCTCCCCTTTCCAGGGAAGACAATTCAGAAGTGCACAACACAATACAGGAGGCCTTCATAAATCTAGTAACATCGGACAGATAGTCGTCCATGCAAGAGCGGATTGAGCGCATGTTTGAAAACACTGTCACCCAGAAACATGCGTTCAAAGCAGTTACTGATGCAGTGGTGGAAGCTGCCCTTCGCGGTGCTCTGGGTCACATGGGATTGACTACCATTCCCCGTACGCCCACGTCCAATCCCCTACAGATTGCTCACTCTGTTCAGCAAATTGATCAAGGCACTGGACAGATGGACTCGACGGACAACCTCAGTTGTCATTTGGAGAAGGTGTGCTCCCTATGCGAGAAGCTTTCTCTCCAACCCAAGTACCAGGTTCAAGTCCTGAGACAGACCATCGAGCCTACCCTCTGGGCCAAACTCCCAGAGGCCATCCACAACTGTGAGATGCTCGATTACAATCATATCTCAGCCGGCCCACCGGCGTGGGGCAAGGTGCCAACCTGTGGCTCTGGTGACCCGGGTTTGGGAATGGACCCAGGTTGCTGGAAGGGCCGGCTGGGGGAGAAGGATAGAGTATCCCATGACTGCTCTCCTTCGGGGGGAGCATGGGAGTGCATTCGGTGCATTAGGGACACCTGGCAGAAGCTGGGTGCACAAGAGCACCAAGGCTAGCACGTCAGGGGGCAGGGTGCACTGGCCATCATTGCATGTCCCTGCCTCCGTATACAGGGAGAAAAATCCCACAGTTGGGCACCTCCGTGAAGCCAGCCTCTGGCTTCAATTAGCCTCTTGGCCGGCTCCCCAGTCAGTCACAGGTTTCTGTGGGCACCTGGCTAGTGCAGCGAACCCCACCCCTGGGGGGCAAGCCAGGTGTCTCGGGGGCTGAGCGCGGCCGGAGGTGGTAGCCAGGAGGTGCCGTGACCGATGGATGATCGTCGGCCAAACTGCAGAGCAAAAAATAATAAATAAAGAAAATACAAAAACAATGATATCTCACAGGCACTCCTTGCTGCCAATGCCCCAGATATGGTTGGAGCTTGCTTGGCCTTCAAGGTTAAGCAAAATATGAAGGAAAGCCCAGCGGCTTACCATCAACAGTTGTGGCTCACCTACAAGGCCGGCAAGGGCCTAGCGGCTGAAAACACCAGCAAAAATCAAATTGAGTACAAGGATTTGTACCTCCGGAACATGACTCCGGTTCTCCTGGAAAAGGTTGAACTCAACTTTTACCCACAGACCGATACCTTTAATGAGATCCTCACTAAGACGGAGCGTGCCTTTCAGGTTTACCTCCATAACCTAGCTTCTGGTAAAAACCCCAACAAGGCAGCTGCCATCCAAACTATGATGGCTCAGGGAGCCCTGGCCCAAGTTGCCACAGTGAACCCTACCCCACCCACTATATAATGGAAGGTAACAAAGATAAACAGGAAGCCCCTTCTGATGAAACGCAGTCGCACAAGGTGGAGGAAGCCAGAACTATAAGAATAACCAGAACTACAACAATAACAACTGCAGGTATTGGAAAAACTCACATTCTAATGGAAAGTACCATAACGGGACTAGCTATTGGACCCTTAGGGACAAGAACAAGACCCTCCAGAAACAACTGGAGGAGGCCTGTGCCTAAAAGGAGACCACATCCACACATTCTATGGCAGCCCTGGCAATGGCTAGTAACAACAATCCTTTCGGGCCTTCAGATACTGAACAACTGAGCAGCTGAGGGAAGAACCCTTTCATGGCATCAGGCACTGGCCAGGCCAATGTGGTTATCTGGGAACCACCAATTGAGCAGGCCAAGATCGCGGCCCTGGCATCACAGGCACAGTATTCATGTCCTATGAAGTACCTAGAGGAGGCCCAATAAGCTCTCTTAGGCCTCAGGTGGTAGGGATAGGATAATGAAGAAGAATCCGAGAACTGCACCCATTGACAATTACAGGCCCCAGTCTGGATTGTGGGTGATTTGCTTGTCAACACAAATGGATGGCCCTACTTAAGGGTCATGGGTGGGGGCTGCCAACTAGACATGCTTCTGGATACAGGAGCAGCCATGTCTGTTCTCCATGATGAGAACCCAGCCACGTCTGCCTGGACTACCAGCTGGAAGACCAGTGCACAGGGTGTAGTTGGTACTCAGCTATACACCTATCGATCTGTATCTCTACCTGTGCAGATAGGCCATCTCAAGACTGATTTTGCCTTTCGACCTCATGGTATTACATCATCACCCCGGCATACTGGGAATTCATTTCTTTGCACAGCATGGCTGTGTTGTGGATCTCGCCAACAGGTTATTGCTACAGATCAAGTGACAATGGCATGCTGTCACCATACCAGACTCACACACGATGGCAGCCATCTCCCATAACAACAAGGAGTATGATGTCATGGCTCTATTCAAAAGACATGACTTGTTTTCTGAACTTTCACCCTTGTTACAGGAACACCTTGATGTGTTTGCTGTCAACAAACATGATTGTGGTAAGATGCACACTACCATTGAGATTCCAGGACCTAACCCTGTGAGGCAGAAGCAGTACCCATTCCCTGATGAATCCTTACCCTCATTGAGGGAGACCATCCAGTCATTGCTACAACAAGGAGTGATTAGGGCTTGTGTCTCTACTGTCAATTTGCCCATTTGGCCCGTGTAAAAGCCAAATGGAGCTTGGAGACTCACAAATGACAACAGAAAACTTAATCAAGTTACCCCCAACTGTGGCATCAGCTCCTGATGTGCTCAAGCTGCTGACCCCTGACAAAAAGTGGTTCTCAGTTCTCGACATCTCTAATGGGTTTTGGTCACTCCCATCAGCACAGGAAAGCCAATACAAATTTGCTTTTACCTTTGATGGACGCCAGTATACCTAGACCTGACTGCCCCAGGGCTTCCATAACAGCCCTTCCCTCTTCATTCTCCTCATGATGGATGTTTTCGATACAACCAGTGTAGAGAAAGGTTGTTTCTAAGCCAACTTGTTCGCATCCTTGTAGGATTTGATCACAGGTGGGACAGCCATGGGCAAGGTGTCTTTTCTCCTGAGAAAGACAGCTAGTCACTTACATTCTATGTCCAATTCTTCAGTGTCCCAACCATTAAGTTGTTGGATGTGACTCATCACATCCACGAATGTTGGGTTGTCGGGTGGGGAATGAGGTGTGTCCTTGCCATCCTCTGGCTTCGATGCCAAATCCCAGTCTCCTCGACTGGAATTGGAGGAATAGCATCCATCCGAATCCCCTGAATCTGGAGAGGGAGAAGGTGAGTAAGGATGCTTTCACAGCTGATCCTGTGGAAGGGATATGTCGCCCCCATCTGGTGTCAGAATAGCCCCAATTGGAGAAGGAGTAGGCAGTTTGTCCAGAGGCTTGTTCGGGGGCGGTCAACAAGGGGATGGCTGAGGAGGCACCCGGCTGTCTGTTTATCTTTGAAAAAGGCCCACCAGGCCAAGAAAAGCTCATTGAGGCCCTGTGGTGGACCCTGTGGAGGAGTTGGTACAACTGGCGTAGGGGGACTAGGTTCAGATGGCCCCGGCATGTGGTCATTGGGCTGTGGCAACTCGGGCATCAGAGCAGAACAATCCACGGTGCCTGTCCATTGGACCCAGAGGAGAAGTACACTCTGGTGTCAGACTAACTGGGTCTGGTAACCGAACATCGGGTGTTGGAACATTGGGCGTTAGCTGTAGACGGGTGTCAGGTCCAGCTGGCAGCTTCATAGGAATTGGTGATGGGGTCACCTGAGGAGACATCAGAGACACCAGCATCAGAGGGACTGACATAGGCTTAGACCGAGCCAGAGACTAATCCAGTGGTCACTTGCAAAGGGGAGCTAGCTCCTGAATGGGCTGAATGCCCCCCTTTACCAGGGGGAGAGGGCATCGAACCCAGGTATTGCCCTGAGGCATCAGCCCTCAACATCAGGGTAGACTCGGCAGACACCCCGGCTGATAGGGTGACAGACAACAGCCTGCCGGCCGAGGACGCACTGCCTGACTCACTTGGCTTAGAGCCCGCCATGACTAGGCCTAAGTGGTGGGGAGATGGAGGAAGCACCCCTGTGTCCTGAGGAACCTTCTCCCATTACTGAGACTAGGGAAGTAGGTTTAGACACTGACTTCTTCGGGGACCTGGAGCTAGTTTCTGCCCGGTGCTTGTGTTTATCTTTCAACTTCTTCCCTTTATGTGAAGAAGAAGATGAAGTGGGAGAGGAAGACGATCTCTTGTGGTGGAGCTCCTTCTCCATTTCAGATAATCTTTTGGAAAGCAAGAAGGCTTCAAGGGTCTTCTGACGATAGAGCCAGATGCACTGGTTAAAGTCTTGGCAATGCTGGCAGGCGTCGATGTCGTGGTCCAGGCCTAGGTGGAAAAGGCTGGCCAAATGGTCATCCTTATGGGGAATTTGCTTCCTGCACGCACACATCTTGACTGCCTCTGATCAATGGAAGAGATCAAAAACAGTACTAATTTTGATGGAAAATAGGGAAACGTGGGTAGCGTGAAAAATGGCGGTCAACAAGCTGATGGAGTCTGCGGAGGTCCGACTTACGCTGTTGATGGTGGGAAAAGAACTGGGATTGGGTTGGGGGACCACCCCTTTTATACGATATGGGACGTCAGGGCAAACCGATGTAGGGGGCAGTTCCCCGCTGTATACTGCTAGCTAGAAGTTTTCAGTGGGGTCCTAGTGCCTGGTGGCTTAGTCCTAATAGTGTTACCTGTTGCAAAAGCGAATCTTGAAGTAAGATCTATGCGTTCTTATAGTTTGGATAAGATAGGAAGGAGAGATATAGGGCGGAAGTTGCCAGGAGTGGAGTCACCACCTTTAGGGAGAAGGATGACTGTTGCATGCTTCCAGGAGTCCGGGGCTGAGGCAAGAGAGAATGAAAGGTTGAGAAGGGAGGCGATGGGAATGGCAATGGCAGTAGCATGGAGGTGCAGGAGCTTGAGGTCAAGTCCATCAGGGCTCCCACCTTTCAGAACGTTTAGAGCCAAGAGGGCCTTTAGAGAGGAAGATGGGGTAACTGGCAGGAAAGAGAAGGGAAACAATAAGGGGATCATGGGGGAATGTAGGGAGAGGGGAGGTGGCAGGGAAAGCAGACAGTAGTGAAGAAGCACAGGTGGTGAAGTTAAAGTTGAAAGCAGAGGCAACAGAAAGGGGGTCGGAAATAGTGGAGTCACCCACTTTAAGGACTGGAGTGGGGGACTGGGTAGAGGGAGAGAAGAAGGCATGGATGACTTTCCAGAACTTAGAGGGGTGATTCAAGCTTTTCTGGAATGATGAGGAAAAGAACTAAGCCTTAGCTAGCCTCGTGGCCCTAGTACAAGTATTCCTCAAGGCACGGTACTCGTCAAGATTTGCCAGTGATTTATAGTAAGTTTAGAGTCTTCTTTTTTTTTTTTATTTTACTGCGCCTGTGCCATACTCCCCACTGGCACTGAAGTGGTGTGCTCCCTCCTAATGCTCCTGCATGACAGCACACCACTGTATACAGGATATGATGCACAGTGGCTCTGCGCTGATTGGCTGAAATCACATTAGTGATTTATAACAAACTATGTCAGGCTGAATCTGCTCACTCCAAAGCTGACATTTGCTGTAACAAGAAATTCCAGAATCCCCTGCAGCTGATATTAGACTTAGGCTGCAGCAGTGGTAGATGCATTAGCTTGCAGTGCATGTTAGGTATTTTATAAGTTCAGATCAAGAGTTTGCCAGTCCCACTATTCTCTTAGGGCTAGGTACAGTCATCTATGGCTCCAATTTACCTGATCAAGCCCAACTCATCAGACCCAGCACATCTGACCCATACACCTTGAATATAGCCATTGTGTCGACAGCAAACGCATCACCTCTCCATTGCGTACGCTTTCCACGAACCTAGGCAGCAAGCACATCACCTCTCCATCTCATCTCCTCTCTAGCAGTCCAGACAACAAGTGCAGCAACTTTGTCACATCCATTCTTCCCCAGCCCAAACAGTGAGTCCATCACCTCTTCATCCCATCCGTTTTCCATCAGCCCAAACAGCAAAAAATACAAGGTTGTCCCCGCCCAGGGTCTGCCTAACTGTGTCAGATCCATTTCTACATAGACATAGAAAATAAAACATTCCATTTTCTCCAGCCAAGGGTGTATTTTATTTATAAAAACACAAATAAAATAAGAAGTTAAAAGATTTTCATCCCAGTGACCTAGTGGCTAAACATCTGCTTGTCACTCAGGGGTAATGGCTTCTTCTCTTCAGCACCATATCCCCCCAGTCAAACCAGAAAAAAGCTTTACATAGCTGACTAGATGCATAATACCTCTAAGTAGGGTACGTGGCATACTGATGGCAGGGAAGCCCTCTTTTTTGACTCCTGACATTCTACAAGTACTTGGTGTACAACTGAGCCAAAAATTGGGGGCATGTCTCCCAATGCTATCATGCACAGATGTTCCAGATGGCCACCCCTACTGGAGTCTGCTCCCTCTTCCCGACCAATATTTTTCACACTCTCCCTTCTAGAATTACTGCTGACTGAAATGGGCCCTGCCATGACAGCAGATAGCAGCAAGATGTTCCGTGAGCCCTGCAGAGGAGAGAAGCAGAGTTTGTAGTAAGTTGAAAGAAGCACTAGCAAGGGGTGAGATAAGGGAGTGCTGAATGGAGAAATTAGGGAAAACTAACAAAAAAACTGGAGGAAAGTTAATAAAAAAGAATTTAAATGATATTTTGTCCTTTTTGAATAAAATTATTTCTCTATGGTCAGTAAATATTAAGGATAATGTTTTTTATGGTAGCAAGTGTTTCCTGTGTCCTTTGGGTACCAGGACTGCTCTGCTTTGCTTCACCATGTTCCTCTCACCAAAAGAATGCTGAAATACACACACTTATTTAACTTACATTTTATTAACATCTGTATCAGACAATACAAAATTCTAACATTCAAAAACAAAGACATATATCATTCACAGCATTTTTAGAAAAGTATATTTCAAATTCTTGCATTTGGTACATCATTAGAGGTAATTCCTTACACTTACATTCAAATTAAATGTTAGTAAAGCTAACTGTCACCATTAGCAAGGACGTCAAATGGCAAATTCAACATAGCGTTCCCTCTTATAGTAGAATAATCATCCTTATGACCAATAAACACACTTGTACCTGCAAAAAGAGGGCTCCAAACTTATAGAAATGTCAGCATTCTATGCAGTTAATATAAATGAGCATAACTTGTACTATGCACCTATACATGCCCTGAGTGGAGCTAGAGACACGCAGTCCAATTGTTATCATATATAAGATGACCCGAGAAAGAAAGGTAGGCAAATATATTACTAGTAAGCAGGATAAAAACAGGAAAAAAGTCTAAACAAAATGCATATTTTGCCTAAAAATGTCCTAAGAGTTCCAATGTTACTGCACTATTTTCGCAAGTTAATTTCTGTTGCAGTACCAGTGCACTGATTTATCAGTTTTTGCTGGGGGTTTTTTCACACACACCCACCACCACCAAGCCACCCTCTTGCTGACACTCTTAACCTGCCAACTTTGTGGATCCTACTACAGTCACATATGCCATTTGATTCTGTAGTTAATTTCTGCAAAACCTGACAGGAGAAATGGTTCCCCATCCTACCAAGTTAAGCTGTTGCGAAATCCCTCACCTTCCTGAACTGGGACCAAGAAGGACAGACTCCAGCATCTCTAGTCAGAGTACAGGGGGAGAGTAGCCCAAAACTGAGCAACCGCAAAGGGCCAGAACATTAAGAGGATGCACTTCAATACTAACTTTTTTCTGATAATGAAGCAGGGCTTGGTTTCAATGACTCTGTACCCTACCACCAACATGCCTGCTCTTTAGCATGGAAGTGCTCCCTCTCCCCATGTGATCAAAGGGCAGTCTTTCATTACAGATTATCATTAGACTACCCTAAAATTCCAGTGCACCCCCAGCACAATACCTGAAAAAAGTCCATGCCCTGGACTTCCGGTGACGTAGCTGTAATGGGTGGCAGCTTGATCCACTTGCTCCCAGCACTGAAACAGCCATCGAGTTCCATCCTCCCTAATCTTGGGCACCTTCTCTCTCAACAATGCTCCCTTATTGTGCGATTTATGCTGGGGATGCCACAGCGCCTAAAAGGGAACAAGAAAATCGGGCAAAAACCAACAATGAAGCAGATGGAGCTCAGAGGTTTTACAGCTGCTAGTAGGCCCCGCTCTCCCTCAGAATCCTCATGGAAACCCGATCTCGATGCAGGAGATGAACCACAAAACAAAACCAATAAAGCCCTTAACAAAATACTAAAGCGGTAAATAAAATAGAAATATCCATCGCTGACTTGACAATGGATTTTAAAGCAGTTAACTCCAAAGTTTAGCAGAATGAGGGAAAAATCACAGAACTCACAGAAACTCAGGATTGCCACAGCAAGGTACTGCTATATCTCCTGCAGAGAGACTGCCAAACATACACCCACTTAGAGGATGCAGAAAACTGGGCCAGGTGGAACAATTTCCGCATTCACGGAGTACAAGAGGGCCCCGAAGAAGGATATCCAACTACAGCAGACTTCATAATAGACCTAAAAAAGAACCTCTCCTTGCCCTCCGATCTACCTTTAACCATAGAGAGAGCTCATCGTTCTCTTGGCCCGAAGCCTACAGAACCCAAAGCCAGTCCACGCTCCTGGATAGTGCCCATGTTGCACTATCAATCAAAAGAGTGCATCTTTACTGAAGCATGGAGACACAGAGATTTGCAATTTGGGGGGCAAAATATTTATTTTGACCACAATTTCTCATCTGAATTACAAGCAAAAAGAACACAAATTAGAGGGATCGTTAAAGAGCTCAAGGATAAACACAATATTCGGGCACAACTGAACTTTCCTGCTAAAATCAAAATCTTTATGGACTCTGGCAACAACATATCACTGTCCCTAACAAGGAACTGGAAGTGCTGGAACATCAGTTGCAGTCCTCGATGTGGGGAACTCAAAGCAAAGGGCTCAAGAGACCACTTCCGTGGCTGCTGCTGCATGGAACAGCATCCGAGGTGCAGAAAATCTTGAGAAAGGTAGACCAGAATGTCTCTTCCTCCATCTCTAATGGGTCTAATGCAGTTAAACCCGGGTGACTTTATAATGGGATTGCTTTTGTTTTTGCTGTATACATTTAACTGCTCCAAGGCCCACGGCTGAGCGAGCATACATACCAGCATGTGTGCTGGAGAAGAGACACTATACTTTTCTCATATCACAACCTTTGCTTAGACTTTGAATTTGTTTAATTCTAGTATAGATTTGTTTAAAACCTTCTATAGACCCCATTTAGAGAGAGAGAGACTGGTGATACACTGTGCCAGGAAAATATTTTAAATCTGTTTTAAGTTCATGCACAAGTTGTCTTTTGTTACAGCCTTGTACTGGGCTTACAGAGGGGTCAAAATGTTAAAGAAGTTAAATAGCATCTACATTTTGTTACTATGATGCAATTTGCTATTAAACAGCTGAGGGGGATTTATTAAATTTTGTTTTTTAAAGAAGGGTGCTTGCACCAACTGTGGAAGCTGGGAGAGCAGAGGGGTCATCTCCAGTTATCTAATCCTGCCACATGCACACAGCACACTATACACGAAGCATGCTGACACCAATATTTGAGCTACTATGGTGGCTCTGGTATTCCATGCAACACCACGAGATACCATCAGTAGTGTACTGTAAATGGGGAGTTACATGCCCAGGAAGTCACATACTGATTACAAATAACAGCATGGAATATTGCTTATGTAAATAGCAACAACATTTTTTTATACTCTGCGTGTTACTACAGTTCTCAGTTCAATGTTGTGTTTACAGTTTACTAGTTGTATCCTTCACAACAGTTCACAGAAGAAGTTGTTTCTATCTTAGTTAAGTGTCTGTCTGTCAGTGGTAAGGAATTACTAACTGGTAAGATTTCAAACCTAGTGGAACGAAGCTATAATACCATACTAAAAAATGGGGGGGGGGGCATTGGTGTAATAGGACCATATTTGTCTGTAGTCAAAATGGATGACATTAGTATAGTGACCTACAGTGTTAAAGGGATCCATTCGCTGTTAAACAATCCAGAATACTAAGGGAACTTAATAGCTTGCAATGCTAAATTGCTTTCTTGCAGGAGATGCAGCTAGGCTCACAAGAACATGCCAAGCTGCGGAGAGTATGGGTGGATAGGGTGGAAGCTGCCCATTCCCTAAATGGTAGGAGGGGCAGAGGTAGCCATTCTTTCTAGAAGGGGATGCCCATTGTGGATAACATCGGTGGAGGGGAGCTGGGAGGGCAATTTCCTGAGAGTTACAGGATTAATACATGGAGAGGTCATTCATTTAGTTAATTTGTATGCCCCAAATGTACATCCTCAAAAATTTTTAAAACAGATATTCCATAAGTTAGCCTTGTTGTCAGCAGGACAGTTAATAATTGGTGGGCATTTTAATGTTGCCCCATCAGTGACTATGGACAGATCATCCCAAACGGTGGCACATGACAAGGCTGCAGCCAAAGTCCTCAATTCCCTAATAGAGGAGATGGGCCTAGTAGAAGTCTGGAGACAACAACACAAAGGGGAGAGGGACTGCACCTTTTTTCCAAAGCTAAGCACTCTTATTCCAGGATTGGCCTATTCCTAATAACCAAGCTCCATATGCATAGACTATGGTCTTCCAAAATTCATAACATTACCATCTCGGACCATGCCCCTATGTCCATTAAATGGGGGACTCCTAGAGTGGACACAATTAAACTATGGAAGTTAAATGTCTCCCTTTTAAGTGATAAAAACCTCATTAAAAATGTCAAAATCTAGTCAGGAAATTTATGACATCATTCTGGGGCAACAGTGCTCATCAATATCCACCTGGGAAGCTCTGAAAGCAGTGTGTGGGGGGAATTCATAGGGATAGCCTCAGTAAAAAAAAAATTAGCACGAATAACCCGGGACAAACTTCTTAAGAAAATACAGGACCTCGACACTTTGCACAAAAAAAGCCCCACAAATAAACGAATAATGTCGAAACTGAAACAAGAAAGAGAAGAACTTCAGAAACTAGATATCCAAAGAGTAGAGGATCAGCTTAGATTTGTAAATCCGAAGTACCACGACACAGTGGGTAGGGCAGCGAGGTTTGCTGGCCTTGAGACTGTGTAAAAACCAGGCTGAAAGATTGGTCACAAAGATCCATAATCCACTAGAATCTCAAAACCCATGGTGTAGTTCCTCGGCCATAGCGGCTCAATTCCAGCAATTCTACCAGCAGCTATATCAAGAAGACAAACAAACTTCTGATATTAAAATTAAAACTGAACAATTTTTGCAAGATCTACCAATTCCCAAGCTATCAGACTCAGCAAGAGAAGTGTTGAAGGCTCCCATTAGCCCAAGAGAAGTCAGGGAGGTGATCACATCCCTCCTCACTGGTAAATCTCCCAGGCCCTGATGGCTTTCCCCCTAAATTCTACAAACAGTTTAAAAATACATTGGCCCCCATTCTAACTACTGTATTTAACAATTGCCTAACCGAAGAGTGCATACCTGACTCCTGGAAAGCAGCTCTAATTAGTGTCATCCCCAAACCTGGCAAACATTTAGACAAATGTGAGGCCTACGGACCTATTTCATTATTAAATCAAGATTTAAAAATGTTATCCAAAATTCTATCCAACAGGTTACAAAAATTCATTGAGCTTTTGGTACACCCAGATCAAACAGGTTTCATGCTGAATAGACATGTAACCGATAATATCCGCAAACTGCTGAATGTCCTAGCATATAGCTCCCCCCCCACAATGACTGCACAACTTGCCCTTTTCCTTGACTCTGAAAAAGCGTTAGACCACTTAAATTGGGACTACCTTCAAGTAGTCCTAGAAAAAATGGGGTTGGGAGGCAAATTTATACAATGGATTTTTCTGTGTTACAGTAATCCTACAGCTAAGATGTGGGTGAATGGTAGCACCTCTAAAGAAATAAAGCTTGAAAGAGGAACACGACAAGGTTGTACCTTATTGCCCCTACTTTTTGCGCTAAGTCTAGAACCTTTGGCCATTGCCCTGCGACAATCCCCGGACATGCAGGGCATACAGATGGGTCCCAGTTGTTGCAAAGTCTCAATGTATGCAGATGATACCCTGCTTTTCGTAGAGAAACACACCCTCACCATTCCTAACCTGTTACAGATGTTTAAGAACTACGGGTCCATCTCAGGATTTAAAATCAACTTAGAAAAGTCAATGGCACTATTGATAAAAGGGAACTTAAGCCCAACAGTTAAGACCAACTTCCCCTTTAAGTGGGTTAAGGATAAAATCCGTTATTTAGGCATACTAGATGGGCCAAGCGGTCCTTATCTGCCGTCAAAGTCTATGTTTCTATGTTTCATATGGATCCCAAAACACTTAAGCAATCTATACAAATACAATTATGTCCCCCTTCTTCAAAAGATATACACAGACATGGGCAGATGGCACAGACAACCCCTATCGTTGCCTAATAGAATTCAAACTATAAAAATGAATGTGCTACCAAGGTTACCTTTCCTTTTCACATCACTACCACTTCACATTCCCAACTCTGATTTAAACCGAATACAGCAAAAAATTACAAACTTCATCTAGGCAAATCGGAAACTTAGAATACACAGTCTGGTATTACAGAAAAAGAAAAATAGTGGTGGCTTGAGTCTCCCGGACATACAACGGTATTATTGGGCAGCACAGATTGTCCCCTTGGTTCAGATAGTGACCAGCCCTCAACACATACAATGGTGTGTGCTGGAAGAAAGTGAGCGTATGGGTACTCCCTTGAAGTTGTTACTGTGGATAATTTTGCCAGGCACATTCAACACCATTAAAAATAGATGGACCAGGCATAACTTATCAATTTGGTTGAAAATAAGATAGGTGTGAGAACAACCAAATTATGTCTGACCATATATTCCACTGCATTACTTGCCCAAATTCCCAACAGTCCAGAAGGACCCAGTCCTGCTCAGATGGAGAAATCAGGGTCTGCAATTTCTATCACCGTTTCTGGAGGATGGACAGGTTAAGGCTTTTAGAACACTACAACAGGATTTAAACCTCATCCACACAGATTTTTATAAATATTTACAACTCAGACATTATATTAGCCAGGTGGTGGGTATGCCCTCCCTGGGAAGGCAGTTGGAAGAGAGGATATCTCTGGTTTGGAACAAGGCCCAGGCAGGGAACCTGAAACATTTGGTATCCCTGGTTTACCTGAAATTAGACAATGAGCTATCTGAGCTGGCTATCCAGCGTACACAAAATAGTTGGATGGAGGAGTGTGGGCGTGACATTCCGGGTGAAGAGTGGACTAGGATTTGGGCCAATCAGTGTAAAACAACAAACTTAATAGTTTGGAGGGAATTTCGATGGAAAGTTTCAGTACGGTTCTTTAGTACTCCCACCATTTCACAGCACTATTCCAAATATCCCACGGATAGATGCTGGAGAGATTGTGGGCAAATGGGTAACCACTTTCATACTTTCTGGGCTTGCCCTAAAATCCAGTCCTTTTGGTCTCAGGTAGGGAGGAGATTCAGAGAATGCTGGATCTGGTCCAGACCTTGGAGTTTCACCACCTGGTTCTTGCCTGTACTCCCCAGAATTTAAATCCAAAGGGAGGGAATATTTGTTTCTGATATTGACAGTGGCAGCCAATAAAGTGATTACACAAAACTGGCTTTCACAAAATCAACTAACAACCACTCAGTGGCTCACTAACATTAAATTAATTAGAGATATGGAGGCCACCACTGCCAAACTGCAGATAGCAGTGGAGAAATACAATTCTCTGTGGCATCTCTTCTTTACATATTTAGAAGAGACCAAGGGATTACCAGTGTTAGCCCAAAAACTGAACTGATGCACTGACAGAGGGGAAGGAGGGGTTCACAACCCCACAGCAAGTAAGTTCTACTGGTAATTAAGTTATAAGATGTAACAGATGGACACAAAGTTCATTGTTTTTTATATTTTTTATTAATTTTATAGGTTTTATTTGTTAAATGTCTTCCTTTTTTTTATGTCTAAAAAAATTGAGGCAGTCACGGAAACCCGATATAATACTATATAGAGATCAATTGAGACTATAGGACAGATTAATTGCTGAATGTCCAATGACATTACAAAGTTCATGCTGATTGTAAGTTATTGTTGTCTTTTGATACCTGTAAAAAGAAAATAATAGAAATTAACACATGGACTATGAAACAGCTGATAAGGTGTTAATATGGATTGTAACCAGTCTAAAACTGAATAATGTGTCTCTATGTATGACCTATGCCTCTAATAAAAATATTTAAGTTAAAAAAAAATGTTCATGCCCTGGGGAAATCTTACAGTCGGCAACAGACTGCAAGGGGCAGGGAAGGCACGGTCTGCAGCTGTGGCCAGACATTCCACTGTAATCCATAAAAATCAACCAGTGAAGCCATTACATCTGGTCAAAGTCACGGACTTCTACAAACACAAAAAGCGACAAATCTCCACTTCAACCAAGTTACAGCAAAGGAAACGTAGACTTCAGTTTCTAAGGAGCAAAAGACCAAAAGTGGGCACATACAATGCTAAAAGAGATCCCCAGACCACTTTCTGACGCGTCTTGAAAATCTCCAGCCTCTACAGAATATTTTTATTTATTTATTTGAAAACTGGTGACTGAGAGAGGTACACTGAGCCAAGGCTAATTTCCAGGTGTAATCCGGGGGAGAGCATTACGTGAAGTGTACAAGGACATGCTAAATGACAGACAGATAAAAATCAAGTAAAATAAAGACACGTTAGTAAAACAGTAAAGTGATGTATGAATGAACTAAAATAAAAATTCAGGCATATGTCACTATTAAAAGTACAAGTTGGGTACTGAGGCACTGAGACAGTGCAAAATGCAGTTGTGCAATAAATATGACAGCAGTCAGCTAGAACGGGAAAACTTTATCAAAAGAGGAAAACGAAGTGCAATAAATATTATATGATAAACAGTGTTAACCGAAGCAAAACAGCAGTCAGTTTAAGTACAATCACATTGGTATAGAAGAAGGCTGCAACTTGAGGCATGGTTTGCGCAGAGGGACTGCAGCATTAAAGATAAGGGACTGAAGACTAGTGGAAGAAATGGGAAGGGGGAGTGGTGAGATCTGAAGACAGGTTTGAGAGAGAGGGGTGAGGGGGTAAGAGAGCAAAATGGAGGTAGGGGTTGGGGGAGCACTGGCAGTTCCAAGAGAGAGAGGGTAGGTGCACAGAAAAGTTAGTTTGCCCAGTAGAAGTGTTACAGTGAGGAATGCTATGGAAGCAGTGGTGCAAAAAGCATAAGAGAACAGTTGCTCGTATTTCAGATGCACAATTCTGATGCATCTGATTCCAATCCATTTTTTAGGATTTTGATTTTTGGTATTCATGGTCAAAAATCTGAAATCCTAAAATATACCTCAAATCCAAAATCCTAAAACCCCGTTTTGTATGTTTAATCAGAATTCAGAATTGTATTCCGATACTGCATCCAACTATATTTCAGTAGAAGACGTGTACCCTTCCCATACCTTATAAATCTTGATGCTCAGTCTGTCAGGCTTCGTCATCTGGAGTTCTGGACTGGTAGATAGGTTGCTAAATGTGCCAGTGCCCAACAGTACCACCAAGGTTCCAGACTGCCACTCCAAAAAAGAAAAAACTGAGTCTCTACTCCAGCCTCCATGGTCCAAGCCATAGCAGCACCCCCCCTCCAGCCCTGAGACTCCCTTACAGCCCACTCAACTCCCATTAGTATGCTCAACAATTCCGCTGAGACTAGAGTCTGATGACACAATCCCCCACCCACCATCACCACAAAGAAGATCTTCCTTTTAGCAGTGTCTCGGTCAGTCGGCTTTCACCCCCAAAACATAGAAACATAGAATTTGATGGCAGATAAGGACTGCTTGGCCCACATAGTCTGCCCATTTCCCTATCTAAAGGATAAGCTGCAGATTCTAGTTAACCAATAGCCTACTTCCTCCTACCCCCTACTAGAATTGCTTTATGTCTGTCCCATGCATTCTTGAATTCCTTCACTATTTTTGACTCCACGACCTCCTCAGAAGGCTGTTCCATGCATCCACAACCCTCTTCATGAAAAAATGCTTCCTCACATTACATCTGAGCCGTTCCCCCTCTATCTTCAAATTGTGTCCCCTTCTTCTTGTACATCTCTTTTTCTGAAAGATGCTACCCTCTTGGACTTTGTTGATTCCCTTGAGGTACTTGAAAGTTTCTATCATGTCCCCCCTCTCCCTCCTTTCCTCGAGGGTATACATATGAAGCTCCTTTAGTCTCTCTTCATATGTCTTCTGGTGCAGACTCTGCACCATTTTGGTTGCCCTCCTCTGGACAGCCTCCACCCTGTCTATGTCTTTGCAGAGATGTGGTTTCCAGAATGGCTTGCAGTATTCCAGATGGGGTCTCACCAACTGTCTGTACAGAGAGATAACAACTTCCTGTTTTCTACTTGTGATGCCTCTCCCTATGCATCCCAGTATCCCCCCAACCCTCCTTACTGCCTTCTCACATTGCTTGCCCACCTTTAAGTCATCTGATATAACTACCCCCAGGTCCCTTTCCATTTTTGTTGTTGTCAGTATCTCACCCCCCATTGTGTACTCTTCCCCTGGGTTTTTATTTATCAGGTGCATTACTTTGCACTTCTTTGCATTGGATCTAAGCTGCCATACATTTGACCATTCCTCCAGTCTTGCCAAGTCCCTTTTCATCCTTTCCACTCCACCCTGTGTATCAACCCTGTTGCAGATCTTTGTGTCATCTGCAAAGAGACATACTTTTCCTTCCAGTCCCTCTGCAATGTCAGTTATAAAGACATTAAAAAAGACCGGCCCCAGTACTGAACCCTGCTGTACCCCACTAGTAACCCCCCTTTTTTCACTGTGGATTCTGTTTACTATTACCTTCTGCATCCTGTTGTCCAGCCAGTGTTTTACCCAGGCTACCACCCTGGGACCCACTCCTAGGCTGGCTAATTTGTTTATTAAACTTTTGTGCGGGACTGTATCAAATGCCTTGCTAAAGTCTAGGTAGGCCATGTCCACAGCCCTTCCCTGGTCTACTACTTTGGTCACCCAGTCAAAGAAATCAATTAGATTCATCTGACATGACCTTCCTGCTGTGAATCCATGCTGTCTTGGGTCTTTTGCCCCACTTGCCTCTAGGTACTCAACAATTCTTTCCTTCAGAAGTGATTCCAACATTTTCCCTACCACTGAGGCCAAACTGACAGGTCTGTAGTTTCCTGCCTCTGTCTTGCTCCCACTTTTGTGAAGGGGAATCACATCTGCCCTCCTCCAGTCCTCAGGTACCACACCACCCTCCCATGATTTGTTAAAAAGGGTAGTCAATGGTGTTACTGGTTCTCCCCTTAGTTCTTTTAGAATTCTGGGGTGAACCCCATCAGGTCCCATTGCTTTGTCCACCTTCAGTTTTAGGAGTTCGTTCAGAACCCTTTCTTCTGTGAAAGGACTGATATCGACCCCCTATCCAGAGTGCTTCTACTGACTGGATTAGGTACCTTCCCCTCCTCTTCCTTTGTGAATACTGAGCAGAAGTATTCGTTCAGTATCCCTGCTTTTTCACTGTCCCTCTCTGCCCACCCACCCTCCTCTTTATTCAGCCTCAGTATCCCTCCCTTTGTCTTTCTTCGCTCCCTAATGTACCTATAAATGGTTTTAACCCCCTTCTTAACAGAGTTGGCTATCTTTTCCTTGGTTTGGGTCATTGCTATTCACAGTTCCCTGTTCTGCTCCTTCTGTGTTTCCTTATACTTCCCTTATGATCCCAGTCCAAGCTCAGTATCTTGAGAAGTGTGATTGAAGGATTCCCAGAAGCTCTCCATTCTGTCCCTCTGACCTCAGGTGGCCAACCTACAGGAAGTCCTGGGAGTAGCTCTAGCCAGTCTCATATGCTTAGGGCCATGCGGGTTGGCAAATTTGGCCAGACAGGCCAATTTTGAGCTGGGCCGAACAAAACTTGAATTTGCCCAATTTGGTCCAAAATTAAATGAAGGGTTTTGAGGGTCAAAATACATTTTATGTTACATGGCTTCTCATGTACTATTAAAATATGCTGTTAAAATGCAAGAAAAGCTGTGAACAATAACGTTAAGCAGAACCTTCACAATGAGTATGGCAGGGTACCTTACCGAGGGGCTCAGAGTTAGGCAGACATCTTCCTCATCTACTGTTCCAACCCTGACCCACCCAATCCTGCTCTTCTAAGTAGTACTCCCCATGGTGGCACTGATGGTGCGGTCAGCAGTCAGAAAAATTAGAGAGCTATGCTGCTGCTGCATTCCTGAGACTGAGAAAACCTGAGGAAAACACGTCATAGCTGGCTAGGTTAAGGAGTACACTGAAGCATACCTAGGAGCAACATACACCCCACTGTTCCAACCCACCCACTCCTGTTCCCCTAGGTAGTACTCCCCATGGTGGCACTGATGTTGGAGGAATGATGATGATGATGATATGAACATACGAATTTGCCAGCAGATAAAGGCCTTATGGTCTATCGAGTCTGCTCGAGTGTGCAGCTAGCAACCCTTATGCTGCAGCTGTCCCTCCCTCCCCTTTCCTGCCCCTTCCTCTTACCCTATCCGATCCCCTTTTGAAGCAGTCCACTGTTCTACAGGATACCACTTCCTCAGGCAACGCATTCCACCCGACATGACTCTCTTCAAAAAAGTGTCTTCTCATTTCCCTCGTGAACCTTCCCTCCTCAAATCTGAGATCGTGGCCTCGAGTGTCCATATCCCCCCTTAACCTAATAGTTCCTCTGTGCCTGTCTTGTTTATTGCCTTCATGTACTTGAAGGTTTCAAATATATACCCCCTGTCTCTCCTCGCCTTTCCTCCAGTGAGTACATGTTCAACTCCCTCAGCCTGCTCACATAGGGTATGTCGCCTAGTAGTGGTACCGGGTGGGGGATGTGCCTGTGCTCCACCACCCTAACCTTCCCCAAGCCCACCACTGTCCAGCCACTCCTCCTTTCTGACATGCTTTGAGGCAGCAAAGGTGGACCAAGTGGTCCCTGAGTAGGTCCTCCGAACCCAAGCCTTAAGTTTGGCAACCTTCTCCCTCAGCCCAGAAAAGTGCACGTAGATGGGGCAGCACTGCAAACTCCAGAAAGTCTCCCTGAAGACTGCCACCACACAGCTGTTGCACTGCACCACTCCCAGCATAGTTACCCATCTACTTCTAGACCTTAACCCACTACCCTTATTTTGTTACTCACCACCTCAGGATAATAACCCCCAGAGATTTTGATTTTCTTTCTTTCTTTCTTTCTTTCTTTCTTTCTTTCTTTCTTTCTTTCTTTCTTTCTTTCTTTCTTCACACTCAGGATAATATCCCCTTGTAGCAGGTATAGTATAACTCTCACACCCTCAGATTCACAATCACAACCTATCTTTTACATCTGTGCTGTTACACAACCTACCAGAAACCCACTGCTGAAGTTGATGTGCACATATCCACCTCATGTGCCCCCCTCCACCTTGAGCATGCAACACCAGCTCTCTGCGATCTGCGGCTGGAGACAGAGACACATAATATCATGTTCACCTCATGGCTCTGCCAGGGGTCACTGGAGTAGCAAGAAAACACCACTGCCCAGCCCAAGAAGCCACATGCATTGCCTCAAGTGGCACTGCATCTCCCGCAGCTGGTGTCCAGGAACCCCAAAAAAAGGATATGAACCCAGGTCATCTGCATGGTAGCATATGACACTACCCCAGGCCATCGACAGGGCATTATACCAGTCAGACTCCCTTTCTCCAGGGTGCTGCATGCCTTCAGAGTGTGTATGCCAACCTCCTGTAGGTGCAACTGGCATCATGGGCTTAGGATATGAACCCCGATACCCCCCTCACTTGATAATCCAGTGTGGTTAAGCACTAGGTCACTCAGCAGACCAGAGAGTTTCACTTTTCTTATTTTAGTTGGGGTTTTTTTCAACTTTATTTTTATTCATGTGCCTTAATACAAACATAAGAAAGTACTGTAGCTTGATTGAAGGGCATAGAAATTATTGTAACAGAGCACTTTATAAACAGGATACATGTCCTATCACCCAACGTCACTGATAAGGTTGGAATAATCGATAATACAATCAGTAATTCACCAACATGTAGCATAATGAAGCATCATGGACACTTCCATAAATTTAGAGTCAATAAAAGGTCCCTGAGAACCAAGTCTCTATCCGCTAGTCAGTGGTGTTTGGTTCCATGCAGTGCAGGCAGTGTGACAAGCACAAATAGAATGTCCGTACTTCTTTTCACTTTCTGTCTGAAACATTCAACCACTTTTATCTTCCGAATAAATAGTGCTAATTTTTCAAGAGAGATAAACAAGACCAAAGACATTAAGCCCAACAGTATGTTATATTTAGCAAACAGCAAGTATCTGATCAATAAGTCTAGTAATAGAGAACAGTAAAAGAGTTCCCTAAAAAAACAGAATGAGCTTCCTCTAGGAGACTGGTGGAGGAATAGAGTATAAACCCATAAATTTGCAACTTGTACTGCAGGTAGACACCTCTTGCCATATATAGAGGAACACTCGAGCTGAATCCAGTAGCTACGTGGAAATGGAAGATGGTAAAGTGCTTTTCCCTGAAAATCACTCCAGGCCATGGGGTCATGGCCATCATAAACCCTCTGACTCTCATCGGCTGAGCCAAGACAAACCTTAGGCGCCTGGTAAACAACCAGAATGAAACGCATAACACACACCACTCCTCATATCCCATCTGCACTATCAGTGCTATATAGTTACCAGGAACTCAATGCAACATACCTCCCCCCAATGGTCTACATACAATTTAAAACATTATATTAAAACACAGATCACACACATTAATATGTGTTATCCAGCTAGTTAAGAGCAACAGGAGTACTGTAGTGTAAACTGTTTGGAGTCTGAATTCAACATTTTCAGCCGTCAGTATTCAATTCCTGAAATTCAGTGAGCTGGTGTTCAAAGTCCTCCTGAATTTTAGTTAGCTTTTTGCCTGCCTCTTCTGGGACAGAGAATATCAGAATGAATGTTTTACCTGCATAAACCAGGTGAAGTCAAGCAGGCAACAAAAGAGAATGTGAGACTCCCAGAGCATTTAGGCCAACTCGCACCGCATCAAATGATTTCCTGCTTTGGCAGGTCGAATAGTTTAAGTTAGGGAAAGGAACAAAAAAAAAATCCCATCTTGTAATGTTAACTGTCTCTACTGCTTTGAGGCCTCCAACACCCTATCTTGGCTATGAGGAAATACCGGTCACTGCCAGGATGGTTCAAAGGTGGTCTGAATTCACTGGTCGGTAACATAGATTCATCCTATAAGCTTTAAATAGTTGTATAACCAAATTAAGTCCCAAGGTTGCTCGTAGCAGGTCCGTGACAAAAGTTACACAGTTTGCACATTCAAGATTCACAGGTACCCCAAGAATTCTCAAGTGTGCTATCCAAGCCTCGCTCTCTAAATGCTCAAGGTGTACATGGAACAACCTCTTCTCCTAAGGCACCCCCGTGACCGCAGTCACTGACAGGCTGGCTCATGTTGTGGCATGCTGTGCCTCAGAGGAGATCTCTTCAACTTTAGTTTCAACCAGTGTTACCTCTGTGGTAAATGTATAGATTGTTTTTTTTACCACAAAGTCCTGTAAGTCCTTCACTACTTTGAGAACTTCTCCTAGCATTGACCCCTCAACTCCGCTCGTAGTAACACCCATGCCACTCGGCCCTACACCATCCTGCAGCGTATTCTACTTGCCCTTGCTGGTCTTCTGTGGCATCATCTGACACGCATTCACCATTACTGTTTTTAGTAAAATTCACACAGCAAAGTAAGTAAATCCCACTCTGTCAACCTAAAGATTTTTCAAATTTGCAAAAGTTAGCTCAAAACTGTAATTTTTTACATTTAAATGCAACGGTCTGCAAAGTGCAAAAAGAGTTCTTGTCAGCTGCTAGCCAGTGCCACCCCTTTATTTTAGTTTTGAAATGAAAAGGAACAATGCAGCTTTAAGAGTCAGAGTACATCTCATTTCTAGGTGTGTTCAACTTGGGGGCTGATGTGGGGTGAATAAATATAGAGCCTGTTTAACCAAACCTCATTTAACCAAATCTCTGGTATCCAAATCAGCCATGGTTCCCCAGCCTTTCTGCTGTCTCTGCTTTTCACTTCCTTTGTTGTCTGCAATCTGCATTAGCATGATTCGCAGCTAATTAAAACTCCCTTCAGTAATAATGCCAATGCTGCCTCAGCTGTTAACAAGCTGTAAAAATGTATTTAATGGCTACTAAACAGTTCGCGTTTCACCTATGTAACCCCGTTTAACTAGCAGGGCTGTTCCTCTCACCGCAGATGTCTAGGGGCAACAGAGAGGGGTGGGGTTTACATAAGTGAATACTGATTTGGAAAATAGAGAAATGGCCACCATTAGGCTTGGTGACCTGACTGTTAAGCTAGAACAGTCAGACCCATGAGCGGATACCTGGCACACATCTGGGGGACCAGTTACCATTTCCAGCAACCCAGGTCCCTGAGAGAAAACATTTGCTCACAATTATGCTAGGTTTGCACTTCTGGACAGGGGCACCCAAGTAAATTCAGACAAGAAGCAATAACAATACTGTCCAAACCAAGCTGGGATTCTAGAGTGTGGCTTTTATTCATGTAACAAAGTAGGAATAATCACAAAGTGAAGTTGGACCCCCACAGCACTACACATACTGGTAATGCAAATTCTCCAGAGTACAGAAGTTCCTGAATTCCCATTTAGCATAGGTAGAAGAAACACAAAACAGTGAACACCCTGGTTCTGAAATGGAAATTGGCACACACGGCCAGACGTAGTACATTTCCCATCGACTAGGCACACACGGCTAGTACTAGGAGACTTTCCCATATTTTATGAGGAATGATGGTGGTACACATGACCACAAAGGAGCACATCCAGGCTCAGAACTTTCAGAACCCACTGTACTGTGGTAAACTGAGAGAAAACAACCCACATACAGGGGTAACTACTTCCATTAGGCATTGGCCAGATGCACTAAATGAAAAAGTACTGGTGCCCAAACTGAACCCGGAGAGGTAAACAGGGTCACTCCAGGGGGGGGGGTCTCCCACCTTTTGCTTCCAAGTTTATACTCAGCCATTCATCTGGTTAATAACACCACACAACTGTAGAAAACTGTAGATGCTGTCTTGAAATGTATATCACATTTAACATGCTGCACACACACACACACCTCTAAGGTGTCAGAAGATAAAAGTTCTGTTCTTAGACGGTTACATACTGGACTCCAACGTAGGCAGACACTTTTAAAACACAGAAAGTCTAGGTGACAGGGACCCTTTGTCAGAGAAATTCACCCCTAGGTATTGCAGATGCCCTTTCTGGGCTTACTCAGAAGAAAAGTTATACTCAACAAATGAAGATGTCCAAGGCAGCTTCACCAGACAGAATGGATAGAGGGGATTGCCCCTGAACCCTGAAGATCGCCCCAGTCCTCCTGGGATGGGACAAAGGAAAACCCACTTAGCAAGGTCTCCACCACTTCAGACACTGTATTCTATGTTCTTCTAGGGTGAGAACAAACTACCCAAAACAAAGGTAGCTCTCTGTCAGAGCTAAATGAGGAGCTGCACAGCAAGCTGCAGCCTCCTCCTGGAACTCACACTCCAAGACTCTCAACATTCTACTCTAGCTGACAACTGCTTGCCAGAGTGTGGCTTATGCCGCTGCAAGAGTTCTAAGATTACATCATCACTCCAGCTCAACTGAGGCTGAAAACAGTGTGACAGAGTGAAACCCATTTACCTGGCATTTCACAAGCTGCCTTCCCTGCCTGCCACTGATTCTAACTGGGATTCTAGTAGCCCCTGGGAACAAGGGGGTTACACCTACATTTCTGTTGTGTTTTAGTTGTTTGAAGTCCCAATGGCCAAACACAAAAGGTCCATGCTGGATAATGGACAGGAGTTATGAATCAATGAATGTCTGGAAAGTGGGCAAAAAATCGTAGATGTGGCCAGGCAGTTTGGGATTGGCAATGCAACAGTCTGTGAAATTAAAAATGCAAAAGGAAATCACCTCCTCAATGAACTGCAGCAGAAGTCATGACACCTGCAAAACCATGCACTCCTGTCATGATGACTCTCTCGACAAATCCATTTCTATATGGTCTGTGCAACACAGGTGTAAGGGGACCCCAATCTCGGGAACAATTTGAAAAGAAAAGGCACTTCATTTTCACAAGCAGCTTAATGCTGAGTACCCATTCTCAGCCAGTGAAGGATGGCTAGAGAGATTTAAGCAGAAACAGGAGTCACCAGCTAGTGGTCATTGGCAAAATAATGTGTATTTGCACAAGCATGGAAAGCTTAGAGCCCTTTCGTAAAAAATACTGGGCATTATGCATCAAGAAGAGCTGTCTGATGAAGCCCTGTACAATGTCGATGAAACAGGCACCCACTGCTACTGAAAAGTACCTCATCAGTGGAAAAATTGCACCTGAATTCAAAAAAATAAATAAAGAAAAACATCTGACTGTTTTAGCTGCCAGCAATGGTACTGGCTCTCATAAGCTCCCTTTGCGAATCACTGGGAAATCACAATCCCCAAGGTGTTTCACGCATATGAATATGAGCAGTCTACCTGCCCTGTATCACTCTTCATGCAGTGCCTGGATGAACTCTGACATTTTCAAAGATTGTTTTTTTATTCATTTTGTGCCTGCTGTTAAAAGTCATCTGTGGTCTCAGGGTCTGCCATAGAGAGCCATACTCCTAATCGACAATTCAGGAATGCACCCCAGCTCAAAAACACTAAGAATTGACGATTGTGCAATCTGTTGTGAATTTTTACCTGCAAACATGATGGCTACAATTCAGCCAATCTACCAGGGAATCATGGCCACTGTAAAGAGAATTTGTTGAACAAAGCTGCTTACAACTGTGCTTCTAGGAGAAAACAATGAAACATCACTTGTTAACATCATAAATTCAATGACAAGGATGCATTTCTAATGCTGGTGGAGGCATGGAAGAAGGTAAACCAGACACAGCTGGAAATGCTAGCAAAGTCTTGCCTGCAGTAGACAGTGACTTAGATACTGACCATTCTAGTGACCAGATGATGGAGGGCATGGCAGATCTCCATTCAGCTGGAGAGCAGATGAATCTGAGGACATGGTGGAGGAATGGGCACAAACCTATGAGTGCAATAAGGGTTATGGGGAGATGACTGACGTCACAATCGTAGAATCGGTCACAAATGAGCCAGCAGAGCAGGAGGACGAGGAGGCTTCTGAGACTGTCCCAGACACCCAGACAACCCCCTCTGATGCAGAAGCAGCTGATATATACATACATATACATACACTGGGGACGACACATTCTAGTAAAAAAGCATTGTTAGACAAGCAGTTCACAGTTACAACATTTACATTTGTCACCAGTTTGTATGGCAGCGCAGCACAGTGACCAGATCACAGGCTTTAGAACACAGAGAAATGGGAGAATAAGTTCAAATCCCTCCAGAGCCACTTAAATGTTTTGTAGTCTTGAGCAAGTCACTTAACTTTGCACTACTTCAATCACCCCAGTGGTAAAAATGGCTAAAAGCAGGACCCCACTAAAATCTAGATATATCTCAGGTAGTCTATCCAAGACGAATCAAAATTAAAACAATAAAAAAAAAATCAAGCTGCAGTTGTTCCATTGTATCAGGTTATGGAGTTTCTAATAACTGCAGAGTTTTATTCTGCCCGACGTTAGCTGTTTAATGAAATCCAAGGAAGGAAAAAAAGAAGGAATTTACTCACAATCTCTCAATAAACTCACCATAAAGTGCATTGGGTAGGATTAGTTTCTAATTACACACCAGTTGGAATGGAACCGAGGCACACATTCAACTGACTAGTACAATAAACGACAGAAGCTGCCAGCACTATCTCGGTGTTTTGCCCTTTGTGCTTTTTCAGTTTGTTCACTGACGTGAAAGGCCATCGACATTAGCCAACTCTCTCCTCTGATTGAATAAATGAAGCATTCTTAGATAAGGGGCCCTGTCCAATAGTAAAAGGGTTAGAATGCCTTCTGTGTGCAAGCAGACAGTTGTGCTGGGTGTAGGAATGCATGGGGGGGGGTCAATTCTGGTTGCTCCCACTGCCTGATTCACTATCCGTACTAATATTACATCTAGCAGGTTACTTACATAGAAACATAGAATCTGTCGGTAGATAAGGACCGTACAGCCTACCTAGTCTGCTCATTTCCCCACTCACTGTTGCAGCCCCAGATCCTATTTGATCTGCGGCTTTCCTGCTCTGCACATCTCCAGGGTACTTCAATGTCTATCCCATGCACTCTTGAACCCCAGTAATGTCTTTGCCCCCACCACCTCTGCTGGAAGGCTATTCCACAGCTCCACCACCCTTTCAGTAAAAATGTACTACCTAACATTGCCCCTGAGCCTTCCACCCTTCAGCCTCATATCATGCCCCCTTATTCTTGTGCAGAGTTTTCTCTGAAATATGCTTTCCACCTGTACCCTGTTTATTCCCCTAAGGTACTTGAAAGTCTCTATTACATCTCCCCTCTCCCCTCTTTCCTCCAGTGAAGAGATTTTAAGGTCCCTAAGTATTTCCTCATAGGGCTTCTGGTGCAGTCCATGTACCATCCTCACTGTCCTTCTCTGGACAGCCTTTATTCTGTCAATATCCTTCCGGAGATGTGGTCTCCAGAACTGGATACAGTACTCCAGCTGAGGCCTCACTAGTGATCTATACAGTGGCATCACCACCTCCCTCCTCCTGCTACATTCTGTTTGTTCTCTCCACTGCCTTTTTACATTGTTTAATCACCTTCAGGTCGTCAGGTATGATAACCTCCAGGTCTCTCTCCTGACTTATGGTGACCAGAATTTCCCCACCCATCCTGTACTCGTCTCTTGGATTCCTGTGACCCAGGTGCATGATCTTGCACTTTTTAGCATTGAAACTCAACTGCTAGACACCTGACCACTCCTCTAATAGGCTTAGGTCCTTTCTCATTTTTTCCACCCCCTCCAGTGTGTCCACTCTGTTGCAGATCCTGGTGTCATCTGTGAAGAGGCAGACCTTTCCCTCCAGATGCTCTGCAATGTCGCTAATGAAGACATTGAATAGGACTGGCCCCAGCACCAGCCTCTATGGCACCCCGCAGGTCACCTCTCTCTCCTCAGATTTCATGCCATTTACCACCACCAGCTGAGTCCTGTCCCTTAGCCAGTTCACGATCCACTTTACCACCACAGGACCCACTCCCAGGCTCCTCAATTTATTTAGCATTCTCCTGTGCGGGACGGTGTAGAAGGCCTTGCTGAAATCCAGGTGGGCCATATCCACCACCCTTCCCTGATCTACCACCCTGGTTACTCAGTCAAATAAATCTATAAGATTCACCTGACAAGACCTTCCTGCTGAGAATCCATGCTGCCTTGGATCCTGTGCCCCACTATCCTCCAGAAACTTCACAATCCTCTCCTTAAGCAAGGACTCCATTAGTTTCCTCAGTACTGAGGTCAAGCTTGCAGGCCTGTAATTTCCTGCATAGGTGCTGGAACGGGGGGGGCCACTAGGGCCATGGTCCTACCACTTTCATAAGTGGCCCTATCACTTTTTGCTATCATGGTAATATATTTAATAGGGGAAAATGTACCCCTTACATCCTTGGCCCTACCACTTTTCAAACCATTCCGGCACCACTGATTTCCTGCCTCCTCTCTGCTCACTCTTGTGGAGAGAGACCACATCTGCCCTCCTCCAGTCCTCAGGTACCTACCCCATCTCTATTGATGCATTGAAAAGAGCAGCCAGTGGTTCACCCAGCACTTCCTTGAGTTTCTTCAGTACTCTGGGGTTGATCCCATCTGGCCCCATTGCCTTATCTGCTTTTATCCCCCCCCCCCCGAGTTCTTCCAGGACTCTTTCCACTGTTAATGGGCTGGTGTCTACCACTCTCCCCTGAATACCCCTCTTAATGAGTTTCGGTCCCTCACCCTCCCCTTCCCTGGTGAATACTGAGCAAATGTACTTGTCTTTTCTAGTTCATCCTCCACCCTTTCTCCTCCTCCTCCCTTCTTCAGCCTAACGATCCCGTTTCTGGTCTTTTTCCTCTCGCTAATGTATCTGAAGAAGTGTTTCTACATGTCCTAGTTATATTTCTTGTGCTCTGTTTGAACGATGCACAATGCTAAATGCATAGAACTAAGTTCTGCTGTGATTTATTTGGAGTTTTTTTAGGCTAGTATTATTAAGCAATAAGGCAAGATCATGGGTTATATGTTAATGGTCTGCTAATCACCCTCTAGGGTGTACTGTGGCACGAGTCATAGCCAAGTGCCATATGCCCCTAGAGGGTGATTAACCAACCTTTAACATAATTTCAGATCATGCCTTATTGCAATTAGGCTCTACTAAATGTTAATAGAAGACAAGCATAAGGTTGCTAGAATGTTTACAGCAAATCGGAAAACTCAGTGTCTCAAACTTTTTTATAGTTATTATCATAATTAAGGGGAGCCAAGATGGACATAGAGTCCCATCTAAAACAGTTACAGTAGGCATTGTCAGGATTCAGATTTCCAAACAATCCCAAGAAATGTAATTTAAGGACATTCTGCAGGCAAAACATTTCGAGTGTCACCGAAATTTAAGGTCCCACAGGTGTTTTTCACATCATCAAGGAGTTCTCATGCATTTCCAGGCAATGTCATATATTATGTGTGGTTCATAGCTCAGTGCTTATGTTACATACTGTAGCTGAATGATGTAGATGGTTGTTGGATACAGAGGCCAGCTGTTAAGTAGACAATGGTTGCTAGGTACTAGTAGCATGGAATGATTTGTGCTTAGGTACTTCAGCATGAACATGATCAAGTCAATGATTATAGTACGGATGAATCGGATAATATGAGCAATGAGCTTGAATGCTTGAACTGAGAATTGTTTATTATTTGATGGTTTTGGCTTTTCTCTGTATCCCACCTGTAAGGAGGAAGCTTTGTCTAGTATTATAAGATTATAAGACCCCCCCAAAAGAAAATGACATCAACGATTGTTCTGTATCCAACTGATGAAGGATTCGAGTAGGAATACACCCCTAATAATCTGAGTAGATGATCACCTCCTCCAACTCCGGAGAGTGTGACCAGTAACACACAGGAGAGGAAAACCCCCCTTGGGGGGAAACCTCTGAGGACCCATGGCTACTGACCTGCCCGTCCTTCTGGGCATACTAAAGAAGAGTAATCCTAAATAATCTAATTGGCTAATCTGAACCCCAAAATGTAGAACCCAGTCCAGAGAAATGGAGAACTGAAGACGTATGGAATTGTGACATGTCAGGCGAATAGATCAAGCATCCATCCAGTAAACCCCAAGTTCGAGGGTCCATGTGCAGGCCGGAATGAAATTGGAGTGGCATCCATGGTTGAAATGAATGGGAAGCAAAAAGGCACAGGTGGTGAAGCACTCCAGCAGGTGAGGATGACTTTGCAGAGGAGATCCAGGAATCTAGGCCCAGCATCCAGGTCAGAAAGTTGAGTCAAGTTCAGCACGGCAAGGTCAGCAAATGAAGGCCATGGCGATGAAGCACAAGAACTGGCACATGCCACTTAAAAGGGAGAATGGAGCAGTAGGAACCTCCAATCCAGAGGGGAAGTGAGTATCAGTAGGTAGAGAACATAGTGAATATGTAGAAGTAGGTCAGATGAGTTTCCAGCTCGCGATGAGCGCAGCAAGTTGTAATTGCGAGTTAGTTGGATGACCTCTAGGCCCAGGAAGGGTGAAGCAGGTAGTACGAGCAAGCGGTATAAATAAGTGGACCTGTATGTAAGTCAGTTGATGGAGTGAATAAAGCTGCAGGAGCAGACTTAGTAGCAGGGAAGTAGCATTGCAAGATGAGGTACGTAAGAAGGCGAGGGGCATGAAGAATGGTACAAGCAAGGGAATCAGCGAGCTTCGTGGATCCAATAGGTTGGTAACAATGTTGACATCTACGGATCAAGCCAGGATGATACCATAGCTAGAACTGACTTGTGAATAATATCCTGACAAGTCCTGAATAGTCGAGCATTGGAGTTCTTGATGGCGATAACTGAAGAAGCTGAGACAAATGAAGTAGCGTTGTCACAGGGTCTGAGAAGCGGTACAGCACAATCAGGATAGTGAAGGTCTTTGGGAGAAGCTCAGCTAAGTGTCCTGGAAAGGGTGAAGTGGCAGTAATTCCACACAGCTGAGGTGGCAGGGCAAAGCATCCAAGAATAGATGATGAACGAAGAAACGGCCAGATGTGAATCCATAGTAAAGGAGCTTCCGGCTGGCAGACACAGCAGCATGAAGGTGTATAGTAGAATGTGTGAATCTCCAGGCCCCAAGCTGAGCGAGGCAGAAGTAGAGCAAAAGCAGGTAAACATCCCAGCCCGATGGGCAAAGGCAGGTCATAGAAGTAGACAATAAGTAGGAATTCTACCAGCCCGATGGGCGAAGGCAAGCCCTACAAGCAGGCGATCAATAGGCAAACCTCTCAGCCCGATGGGCGAAGGCAGGTCGTAGAAGCAGGCAAGTAGAAGGTAAATCTCCCAGCCGATGGGCGAAGGCAGGTCGTAGATGAAGGCGATTAGTAGGTAAACCTCCGAGCCCACTGGGCGAAGGCAGGTCGTAGAAGCAGGCAATTAGTAGGTAACCCCCCCCCAGCCAAATGGGCAAAGGCAGGTTTATAGAAGCAGGCGATTATGGTGCAATAAAAAAGTACTCTTGGCCCGAAGGGCAAAGCAGGTCATAGAAGTAGGCAAATGAGGTGCAGCTGGACCCCACGGGTGTCAGCTGGTAATGGGAGCAAGATGACAGCTAGACCCATGTAAGCCAGTATGCACAGTTGGACCCCTCGTAGGTTAGTCAGTAAGGTAGGTAGAGTAGCAGCTAGCCCCACGTAAGCTAGCATGCACAGCTAAACCCCTCGTAGGTCAGCTGGTAAAGTAAGTAGAGTAGCAGCTAGCCGCTAGAATTATCTTGGAGAGGCCACTGTCAGTGCCATATGAGTGTTGTCTGTGTCGTAGGGCAATATGATTCAGGAAGACGGTAGAGACATAGGCATATAGGAGCCGTTTAAACAGACAGGCTTCAATAAGGATTGGAATGAAGGTAGGTATGACGAGGGATAGTCTGTTATCTTGAAGTGGAACTAAAGGATCGAGGGACACCAATGAATTGGATTGAAGCCCAGCATAATAAAGTTATATGTTGCCAGAATTTAGAAGCAGCAGAATGCGGCCTTGGGTAAGTAGAAATTTCAGCGAATTATGATGCCACCTAGTGGCGTAATGTAGAAGGCACATACAATGCATAGATGGAATATATACAGATACGAGGAGTGGTGCTGGAGCTGATCAGGTATGAAGTATCTGTTAGCTGTAAAGGCAAGTACAGGGGTCAACAGCAAATGCTTGTCCGTCCGATATGCCAAAAAAATAAAATAATAGTACAGTCCAATCCGAGTGCCGGAAGGCATATGCATCGTACAGTAGGAGGTCATATATCCGAAATGGGCAGAGAGTAGGAATGTGTGGAGTCTCTAAACAGGGCTACGGCTTTCCCCAAACTGGCTGAGCAATCTGGTAGATGGAAGCCGTTGCACACTAGCAGAAGCCAGAATTGAAGTGCAGGTATCCTCGTGGGCTGCCACAGGTATGACATGGAGCTCTAACGTGAGTGCACCCCAAGGCTACAAGGCAGGCCATACAGAGGGTGATGTGGTAAATGAGTAAGAGAGAAAGGTATGTAGAAAAATGGCATGGCAGGTTCATCCGGTGAAGTCTGGCACACCGCCGTTTAAGCGGTGAAGCCGGGTGCTGCAGGTCCTGAATCCAACAACTGAAACTGCCAACAAAAAGGAGCCCCAGGAGCGAGAGATGTCGGCGTCCGGTAGCAGGCAACGGCATGGCTGTGGAGTGAGAGAGCTCTCAGGAGGGAGTAAGAGGCACAGAAGAGCAGGATGATGGTGGTCGAGGAAGGCCTCACGGAGAACGGAACGAATGATCGAACTCGTGGCAAGGCCTTGGAAGCAAGGCTACCCCCGAAAGAAAAGGAGAGCAAAATAATGGGAAGGGAGGCAGGGAGAAGAAAGAAGATGAAACCAGAACAACAATGGGCAAAGCAGGAAAGGGAGAGAGTGGGGGAGGGAGGAAACACAGGCAGGAGCCAGCTCCAGGATGCAGCACGAACAAGGCGGCTGATACATTCGCTCTAAAGGCGGGGAGTCTGCAAGGTTTAAGTAGGATATGGGGGAGGAGCTCTTCCCCCACATAACCATGGTCTTGCGCCCTTCAATTGTATTTTTTGCAAGGAAGTATGCAGCTAGAGAATCTACATCAGAGAAACTTGCAGATGCCTGACTGACCAGTTCAGGGAAAATTACAGGGCAGTCAGGAATAGACACAATAATAAACCCACTGTATCCCATTTTGCCTTCACAGACCATAGAAACATAAACATAGAAACACAGAAGTTATTGGCAAAAAGGACTCCATGGCCCAGGTAGTGTGCCCTAAAGCTAAACCTATTGTGTTACCACAGACCCTATTCGATCTCCAGCCTTACCCCCACCACCTAGCCCTGTTATTAAGGCTCCTTTGTGTCTATCCTATGCATACCTGAATCCTTCTACCATTCTGATGCCCATCACCTTTGCTGGGAGTTTGTTCCAGATGTCCACCGCCCCTTCCGTGAAGAAGTACTTCCTCACATCCCCTCTGAGCCTCCCCCTTCATATCATGCCCCCTTGTCCTTGAGCTTCTCTTTCTATATAAAATGCTGCACTCCTGTACCTTATTAATACCTTTGAGGTATATGAATGTTTCTATCATGTCACCCCTTTCCCTTCTAACCTCTAGAGAGTACATATTTAATTCTTTGAGATCACAATGTCAGTGATCCTTCTGTTTGTGTCCTTCAGCGGGGTTTCTTGGATGGTGACCAAAGAAAAAACACAAAAACCAAGCTTATCATCCACCTAGACTCCCATCAGCCTTCTGGTTTAGATGACAGCCTTATTTTCACTAACATCCTTCAGCCACCTTATGGTTTACCACTGTAGTCTGCCTTTTTTACCCCCACCCCATGTCATATATTTGCTTGCATGTGTGTACAGCACATTTGCATGTGTGGGTATGCCTGCACATACTTCCATCCAGTGTGTGTTTGTGTGGGCATACTCTTTGTGTGTACATATCTATTTTCATTTTCTCCCATCTCTGTCTCCTTCCCTCACCTTTGTCACCTTTCAGCTTTCCTACAATGCTCTGTTAATTAGTCCCATTTGAGGACTCCTCAGTTCATTCACTCCTGCCATGCCTTTTCATACTCATCATCACCTTTTTGTTTTCCAGCTCCTATTACCTTGCCTATTATTATATTTTCTCCTAGATCCTTCCCCTATTTTGTTTGCTCTTATATACTGTATGTGTATATATATGCTTCCATGTGTTAATATCACCAGCAAAATAAAGTGCAACAAAATACCGCAGGCAGCACACCACAGGCTAAAATGTCGCAGGGCACATAACATCGCGGAGTAAAACACTGTGTGTGCATAGCCTGTAGTGTGCTGCCTGACTCCATGGGGCTGTAGAAGACAGGATGGCACAGAATGGACAGCGAGGGAAGTGGGTACAGTGTGTCTCCCGGTCAGTGCGGCACATGAACACAAAAAATGTCATACTGGGAATGTAGTGCCACACTGACCAGCACCCTACAGCCAGGACTTGGGACAGTAGCATGGCCACCGGCACCGGCAATGCCAGCCGAACAGTGGCACTGCTGCATGCCAGCTACATGTCCTGCATGCCACGATGGCACCTACCAAACACCAGCCAGGAACCTACAGACACAGACCATTCCCACCCCTGCTATCTGTCACCCAGCCAGCATGCAGCCCCATGATGACAGTACTGTGCCCCACAACAAATACACCGCCCACCCAGCCCATACATAAAAAACACTGCTTGCCTGGACAGTGGAGGTGACTGATGCCTGCGATCAGTCCCTTGATCCGCCACAGCCATGCATCCACTCCTGTGCTACATTGCCCATCTCCCATTGCCCGTACAGTGCCGCACTTCCCCACATCACGTGGACATGTCCCCCCACACAGTGGCAGCAGCATCAGAAAGGGATGGCCCTCACTGCCGTGAACAGTACATCCCCCATCTGCACAGTTTTTTCCTGCGATGATGTTTCCAGGCTTTCTTTTGTTCCATGATGATCTGGCTGCAATATTGTGTTCTGTGTTATTATGTTCTGAGACATTACCACACAGAACCATATACATACATATATAGATATATATATATATTTTTTTTTCCACAAATGTTGTTAATACATCAATTATGGTTAAAGCAACAAAAGTAGGGAAATGTGGCGTTAGGGTTTCCAACCCTAACACCCCACCCCCACACAGATGAAGAGGGATTGGAGGGTGGCATTGAAGTCTTCATCCTTAATGTTCACCCCATTCCATTAGACAATAAGCTGGGTGGGCACTGCATAGGAGAATGGGGTGAGCGTTAGGGTCGAAGACCCCAGTGCCCCCCTAAGCTTCTTCTTCTGTGCAGGGTGGGGGTGGGGTGTTAGAATTGGAAACTCTAATGCCACATTTCCATTCTTTTGTCTCTTTAAGCCTAACTGATGCATTAACAACATTTTTAGCAATTTATTTCCTTACCTTTTTGAGATACAGTAGAGCCTGCTTATAAGAACATCCTGCAATTTAGAAGTGAGCACACCAGAAAACGGTAGTAAATGCAAAAGAAGTTATTTATTACAGCATCAGGAAATGTCCAGATCCCTGTGCTTCGACATTACGCCTTCAAGGGGGTATGCTGATTTCACAGACATCTCTGTATATATACTCTGTGATGATGTCATAACTAAGTGACCCAAAATTCAAAATTTACAAACATCTAATTTTGTGAACATGCTGACAAAGTCTTTTGTATTTTTTGTGTATTCTTTTATTTTTTTGTATTTTTTCTTAGACTTCACCATGGAATAGAATATTGTAGTATGAAGTATTGCTATAAGATGTTGTAATTTAGTTATATATAGAGAATTTGTTTACATTACTCTGTTTTTTTGTATCTAATTAGATGTGTGCAAATTTTGAATTTTGGGTCGTTTAGTTATGACATCATCACAGAGTATATATACAGAGATGTCTGTGAAATCAGTCATACCCCCTTGAAGGCGTAGTGCTGAAGTGCAGGGGTCTGGACATTTCCTGTTGCTGTAATAAATAACTTCTTTTGCATTTACTACCATTTTCTGGTGTGCTCACTTCTAAATTGCTGGTTCTGTTTGAGATTTGCACCTCCTGTTTTGAGCACCTGCTCGCTAGTCTTGCACTGTCTGCATTTTGTTTTCTGTGGATCTTGCTTCACGGACAGCAGCATACGGAAGGCTGTACGTTTTTAAATGACTTTATTTTCCCAGAGCAGCAAACCGGGGCAACTGGAAGATTGCATCTTTGGATCTCTGTCCAGGAGACTGTATATTTTGAATTCTAGATGATACGGAAGTGTTATATTTCCCTGAAGGAAAGCCGCAATATGCATGCAGGTAATACAGGGGAGAACGCTGAATCCAAATTCAATTGGGAGCAGACAGAGTCTTGGGCTTCGAAACAGAGCAAGGCATTTGAAAGACTGAAAATTAGCAAAGGAGCTGGATTCATACCAGGTGACATAAAAA
Source organism: Neoceratodus forsteri (assembly GCA_016271365.2). NCBI lineage: Eukaryota > Metazoa > Chordata > Ceratodontiformes > Ceratodontidae > Neoceratodus > Neoceratodus forsteri. Next base: position 256,050,441 of record CM057451.1, on the reverse strand, counting down.
CTGTATCTGCCAAACTAGAAAGGCTGCTGAAAAAAGAACTGGATATAACCTATAACATAATTACTCTAGAGCAGTATCTTGCTAAAGGACAAGCCCCTCGTTGGCTTAGAGTTACTATTTTACCCTCTTCTGGTTTTGATATCTTTGCATTTAAAGAGGAATGGATTGCTGCAGCTCTATTATGTCATAAAACATTAATTGAATTAATAAATAAATCAGACATTAAAAAACATGAAGAACTGAATAAAGAGATAGACGTAGTTAAAAGTAAAGCACTGGTATTTAAAGATACAGCAGCCTTTAAAGAGCTTGATACTTGCATGAAAGAAAAATTGAAAAAGTATGAAACTGAGCTTGTGGCTAAAAACAAAAGAAATTACTGAGAGACCAAGAGGATTTTGACAACGATAGAATTATTGTGTGGAAAAGAAGAGGAGGCAATCAGAGTAGAAGCAGGAGCAGATCTAGAGTTTGTTTTGAAGATAAAGAAGGTGGGGAGCAGTAGAAGCAGAGATAGAAGTCCTTTTTTAGACAAAGGAAGAGGAGCAGAGGAAGACACAGGAGAACCAGAAGAGGGACAAGAGGAGGCAAATGCCTCACAAGAAAAATGCAAGACCAGAGGACGAGGGAGAGGCAGGGACAGGGGCAAGAGCTCCAAATAATTAATATTTCAAAGAGAATACTGACTGAAATTGATATTAAAGTGTTAAAACTTGGACTATCCTTTGTGCCAACACCTCCACTAAATCATTTTCAGATACAAGTGGATCTGTATAAGTTATTTCGGAAGCTTAAGCTTAAGGCCTTTTTTTGTAAGAAATTGGAAGCGGATCATCTTCAGGACACCATGGGCTTTACAAAGAATAGTGAAGAACTGCATAATTGGGAGTATGTGAATTGTCCTCCAGAACTGAACAGTGGAGCATTGGGATTTGAGGAAGACACTGATTTCATCATACATGAGATCAAACATGGCAACACAAGGTCCCCTGGTTTTAGTCCCCCCATGTAAGTAACCTAGATATTAAACAACAGAGAAAATGTTCTTCTCCCCTACCTCTGAGTTTTCTCCTAATGTATTTAATCCTGCTATTACAACATTTGAGAATGTGGTGTTGAATGAAGTAAATGATTTATTAGAGAGCAGGCCAGCCAAGGAATAAAAATCTCAGACAGAGTGAGATAGCAGCTTTGAAAGAACTAGAATCTGACATCAATATTGTAATCAAACCTGCAGATAAGGGAAAGAATATTGTAATTTTGGAAAGAGAGCATTATATATCTATTATCACAGAAATGCTTAATGACAGTTCAAATTATATTAAATTACAACAAAATCCTATGAATCGGTTTAGAGTAGAACTGAATCAATTACTGCAGGGGGCAGTCTCTACAGGGGAAATCAGTGAGAGAGAACTGAAATATATATGGTGTGAAAATCCGATAGTACCATGTTATTATATCTTGCCCAAAGTACATAAAAATATGAGGGACCCTCCTGGAACACCGATCATTGCTTCAGTTGGGTCAGTCACAGAAAGGTTAGGACAATTTGTTGATTTTTTTCTACAACAGGAGGTTAGAAAATTAAAATCATACACAAAAGATACCACACATGTTATCTCTAAATTGGAGAATTTTGAATGGAAGGAAACAATGTTGTGGGTAACAATGGATGCTGAGTCATTATATACCCGTATCAAACACACACACGGGATTAGTGCCTGTCAGTACTACCTAGAAAAAGAGGTTAATAATGATGGCATGCCAGTGGATTTTCTTTTGAAAGCCATTCATTTTATTCTCACCCATAATCACTTTGAGTTTTTGGGAGAGAACTGCCTTCAAGTATGTAGCACTGCAATGGGAGCATCTATGGCCCCATCCTATGCAAACTTATTTTTAGGAAAATGGGAAGAACCAACAGTCTTTCAGAATTCAAATCCCTTTCTAGACAAAATTGTATTTTGGACCCACTTTATTGATGACATATTACGTGTGTGGGATGGTGACACATCAGAAGTAGAACAGTTTGTGGAATGGCTGAATGTTAATAAGATCAACATGCATATAGATCTGACCCAAATAAAATAGAAATTCTAGATTTGGAAATATAGAAACCACCTGAAATAAATGGTAGTGTAATGACCAAATGTCATAGGAAACCTACTGCCACCAATAGTCTGCTCAGAGCCAATAGTGCCCATCCAAAGAATCTGAAGGAGTCAATTCCATATGGACAGTTCCTATGCCTAAGAAGAAACTGCTCAGAGGAGGTTGATTTCTTCATACAAGCAGAGGAACTAAGGAAAATATTCCTTGATAGGGGGTATCAGGAAGATATACTGACCCTAGCTATGGGTAAGGATCTCACTAAAAAGAGAGAGGAATTATTGAGACAGACAGAAGCCCCCTCCCCCTCCCCCATGACAATTTTCATGTAACCTTTGTCACTGAATACAACAATTGGTCAAGACAAATAGATAATATTATACACAGGAATTGGCATTTATTACACACAGATATAAGTTTAGGGAATGCAGTGGGTGTTAAACCGAGAATAACTTTCTCTAGAGGGAAGAATTTGAAAGACAAATTGGTGCATAGCAGACTGTCCCAACCACTTAAGAGCATGTGGTTAGGCACAAAACCAAAAGGAAATTTTAAATGTCAAAGGTGTAACATATGCTGCTACTATAAAGTAGGATCAAAATTTATACATCAACACAGGTTTTGAGTATGATATCAAGGATTTTAAAAATTGTGACACCACATTTGTGGTCTATGTATTATGGTGTGAATGTGATTACATGTATATTGGACGCACAACAAGAACACTGAAGACCAGAGTACAGGAACATGTGAGAAATATAGCGACTGTAAGAACAGATACCCCAGTTGGAGAACATTTCTCACTGGTGTATAATTCTGACCCGAAAGGTTTAAAGTTCATGGGGCTGGAGTGGCAAACTCCACTCAGATTTGGAGGTGACAGGGTAAATGAATTGCTTTAAAAAGAGAGCAAATGGATTTATAAATTCAAAACAGTGAAACCAGATGGACTTAATGATCAGTGGGACCTTAAACCATTTCTGAAAGATAGTAAAAAATGAATGATATTTTCTATTCTAAAGAATTCATTAATTCATTATCTCATTTTCATCTTTTTGTTTTAGGAACTTTCTGAGATGTTATACCAGTGGATCCCCACCCAAAAGGATTTCCCTTCTTCCATCTAAGGCATGAAGTGGATATAGGGTGATCACGGAAGTGAAATCACTGTTCCTTACCATCTTGTCCACCTTATCCGTCTCTATCATTCCAGCTTCCATAAGTCACTGTGTTTCTCATAATTCATTGCGTTGTCTTATTCCATCACATCACATTTTGTCACCTTTTTCAAATGCCATCCTATTTGTTAATGGCAGTGAGTACTGCTTTTGAAAGTTTTTTATGAACATTTGGAGTATTTATGCCTATTTCAATGTCCTTGCTGCCTTAAGTGTTGCAGTGATATACCCATGAATGAAGCACTAAATTAGCCTATTCACATTGTGGTACATATTGATTTTGCAGGAAATTAAAATGAAATATAAGTAATAAGTAGATATCGGGATATAAAGAATTGGTAACTGCATCACTTAGCTAGCCTTATGACTATAATTAATTTGTGAACATACTGACAAATGTCTTTTGTATATTTTTTGTATATTCTCTTTTTTTTGTATTTTTTCTTAGACTTCACCATGGAATAGAATATTGTAGTATGAAGTATTGCTATAAGATGTTGTCATTTAGTTACATATAGAGAATTTGTTTACATTACTCTGTTTTTTTGTATCTAATTAGATGTGTGTAAATTTTTAATTTTGGGTCGCTTAGTTATGACATCATCACAGAGTATATATACAGAGATGTTTGTGAAATCAGTCATACCCCCCCCCCTTGAAGGCGTAGTGCTGAAGCGCAGGGGTCTGGACATTTCCTGATGCTGTAATAAATAACTTCTTTTGCATTTACTACCATTTTCTGGTGCGATCACTTCTAAATTGCTGGTTCCGTTTGAGATTTGCACCTCCTGTTTTGAGCACCTGCTCACTAGTCTTGCACTGTCTGCATTTTGTTTTTTATAAGAACATTCTATCCGCCAAAGGAAAATGTTCTTAAAAGCGGGCTGTTACTAAAAGCGAGCTTACATTAATTTCAGTTCTGCCGCTGACCGCTAGGTGGCGCCTGACCCATATAGTAATTTAAAAAAATGAAACAAGCGAAATTCTGGTAGAAATGACTCTACTATATGAACATTTTAATAAATAAGGCACAGCACAGTTGATTTAAAACTCAGCTCATTCAAAGTTTTAAAGTTTAAAAGTTTAAAAATGCACATTGCAGCATTGGATTAAAACATAGTTGCCCATTCGTTTTAGCAAAGTAGCCCATAATCTTTTGCTGTTTGTGACTCGCTAGTGACAGTTCACCGTGATATGAGTTGAACTGATGGAATGCCGTTAGCTCACTATTTTTGCTCAGGACATCGACTTTGATCCTGTCCATACATATTTTGATCTCCCGTACCAAAGGTGATTCAACAACCAGTTGATCCTCTTCGTCACTGCTTTCCTCGACTGGCTTAATGTCATGGCAGATGTCTTCCTTGGTAATTGCACCACAACACTCCAGTCCTGCATCTATATCATCTTATAATTCTTCTGATTTTTTTGTGTGTGTGTCAACGCGGTTCTCTTGTGTTTCTCCATGGCAGCCTGTTTTGTAATGGATAACTAATGACAACATTTAACTGTTTTTTCCAAAGTCAGGCTAGCCATGGAGGAATGTTTTACAATTGAAAGTCTTAATTACCCTCAGCGTGCTGTCTTTAATGTGCAGTTTGCTACAGCATTTAAATTGCAATTAAATTGCCACTGACAGCCAAGGAAGAATGCTGACTGCTAATCAGCATTAAATCAGCATTAAATGTGTGCCACTTAGTTGCTATCAATACGGAAGCAAACACTGTCAGGGATGATTATGATGAAAGCAGATATGCACAGAGAAATGGTACTGCTGTTAAGGCCTTAATGAGTGGTGACTGGCAAGAGTGATTACCAATTGAATGACTGCTCTGAGTATGAAAACAGGTCTTAGGACAACACAGTTTACACTCCTTCACTTAAAAATGTGTTCTTATAACCAATCTGGCTGTTCTTATAAACGGGCTTCCTTCCCATTGAAAGCATTGGAGCAAGACTGGTACATGAAGCAAATGTGATTATACCCAGGATGTTCTTAAATCCGATGTTCTTATAAGTGGGCTCCACTGTAGTATAATCATATCCTAAAATGCCTGTTGAAGCTCCCATTCCTGTGTAGATGTGCATACGTACATAAGTTTGGAAATGCAGGGCCCTCTGGGCCCTGCACTTCAATTTATAACACAAGAGTGATGCAGTTGTCACCGTAGCCATTTATTACCCCACCTAATGTACCCACTACACAAAATATTCAAATCCCCACCGAAATGTAATTCTGTGCAACTGCAATGCCATTTCTGCACCACAGTTCGAAAACACATCTCGGCAAGGATTTAAAACATGACAGTTGTGAAATACATTTGGTGGGGTAATAACAAGTCCATGTCCAAGATTTGGGGTAAAAATATTTCTAACTGACAAAGTTACAAGCGTGTGTAGCACGATTGCAACAAGCCATCACTGCGCAGCCATTTTTTGACATTTTGACCCAAAATATGTTACATGGCATTTTGGGGACCTCACCTCATGAACAATATGACTGTCATTATGCAAATCCCAATGGAAAGGTGATTTCCTTAGCCAACCACAAAATCACCTTTTCAGCGAGAGTTGCCTAACGACAGTCATATCGTTCATGAGGTGGGGTTCCCAAAAGGCCATGTTGAAAATTTGGGGCATAAATCCTGTAAAATGGCTGAGTTATGCATAAAATTTGCCCCCAATTGAAATATACTGAAGTGCATTTACCTTACTTTCTCATATTGCTGTCACTGGTTCCAGCAGCAAGACGTGTCTTCTATTGGCGGAGCAGGTCTAGAGCCAGGGACATCTGGAGGTGAGTGAGGGTCTGTGGGGATGTCACTGGGTATGTGAGGAGGTGAATGAATAGTGAGTGGTCAGGTGGGCATGATCGACGATGGACTTTTTTTCAGGTATTAAAAAAATTTCAAAAGACATTGAGGGACCTTTTTCTCATTTCAGCCATAAAAAAGGGATGATGGGGGATACCACTGCTCACCAATGAATACAGGGCATCGGGGGGGATACCATTAGATACCAGGGATATATAAAATAAGCAAGGGGATGGTGATTAGAGGGTGGGGGTAACACTAGACACCAGGGATATAAACAAGAACTGTGGGGACAGTGATCGGAGGATGGGGTCAACACTAGAAACCAGGGCTATTAAAAATACACATGGGAACAGCGACTGGAGGGTGGGGGGTACCACTAGTCCCCAGGAAAACTAGGCACAGTAAGTGTGGATAGCAATCGGAAGGTGGTGAAAAAGGATTCCTTTTTTGCAAGTCCATTAAAAAGGATTCCTTTTTCACTTGCAGATTCCTTTTTTGCCAGTCGATTCCTTTTTCACCAGCTCACGAAAAAGGAATTCGCTTGGGAAAAATAAATTGACTTGCAAAAAAAGAAGTTAGTGAGTCGCGCAAACGAATCTAAATGCTTTAAAAAAACACCTTTCAAGGTTGCTCTTATACCAAACCACTTCAGAATCCATCTAAGGGAGGTTCAATGACCAGGATACATGAGTTGCAGTATCTAGTTAACTTCATTTTTATGGGTTTTCAATTTAATTTTTTTGGAAAAAAAAAAAAACAAGATGGTGGCTTGTGAAAAAGAATTTTTTCCTCACAAAAAAGGATTTCAGGTCTTGCGAAAAAAGAATGCTCTCATGAGACTCAATCCTCTTTTGCAAGAACAAATCCTTCCTATCCTGGAAATTGAACATTCATAAATGTCCCATTAGGATAAAATGGAAACCAAAAAACGTACTAACTTTGCACCATATTAATATTATTGCACCAAATTTTCACCATCTATTCTGCTACCAAAGTTCTTTCTACCCTACAAAAATCATGTATAAATTCCACACCATCTGGCCTCAAGGCGATGAGGAATAAAATGGAAAAAGGGTTTTTTGTTTTTTTTCTTTTTTCATTATCTGGATCTCAGAATCTGCACATCCGACTAGAATGAAACTTGCCACATCAAGAGATCTACTCCCAAATGACAGCGCATACCAAATTTTGTGCAAATTCATTGACCGGTTGCAAAGTTATTAAAGTGCAAAATTTGAGGTTTAACATTAAACATGATACTCAACCTTAATTATAGAGGCAGACTGTACACATACACACACATATATATATATATATATATATATATATATATATATATATATATATATACACACACTGTATATCCCTTATTTCCCTTTGCCTATCCACTAACTATTCTTTTCTCACTTTTAGATAATCCCTGAAAAAGACCTATGGTTGAAACCTTAACTCTATTTTCTATTTTCGGCATGCATTTAATATAAACTTTTTGCTGTACTTATTTAGCCGCTTGGTAGTCACTGTTTTCAAACACTAAAGTCAATATATGTTGGAACACATCAACTCAAAAGAAGTGCAACAGGACAGGAGCAGTACTGTTTCAAGTGCAAATGGGGAAAAAAGCAGCCAGGGCCACTACTGTGATGTGACTAGTGCCCATACAAAGTAGCCAGGGCCACTGCTGTGATGTGGCTAGTGCTATAAAAAGTAGCCAGGGCCACTACTGCGATGTGGCTAGTGCTCATAAAAAGTAGCCAGGGCCACTACTGTGATGTGACTAGTGCCCATACAAAGTAGCCAGGGCCACTGCTGCGATGTGGCTAGTGCTATAAAAAGTAGCCAGGGCCACTGCTGCGATGTGGCTAGTGCTCATAAAAAGTAGCCAGGGCCACTACTGTGATGTGACTAGTGCCCATACAAAGCAGCCAGGGCCACTGCTGCGATGTGGCTAGTGTTATAAAAAGTAGCCAGGGCCACTACTGCAGTGTGGCTAGTGCTCATAAAAAGTAGCCAGGGCCACTGCTGTGATGTGGCTAGTGCTCATAAAAAGTAGCCAGGGCCACTGCTGCGATGTGGCTAGTGCTCATAAAAAGTAGCCAGGGCCACTACTGCGATGTGATTAGTGCTCATAAAAAGTAGCCAGGGCCACTACTGCAGTGTGGCTAGTGCTCATAAAAAGTAGCCAGAGGCGGGCCCGGTGGCGCTTAGGGTTGAGGCGCTGGAAGCCACACCTCGCACCACACCGGTGACCCAGGTTCGGGAGCGGACCAGGGTTGACAGGGGTCGGCAGGGAGGGAGAAGGATTGAGTGCCCAATGGCAGCTCTCCTTCTCCGGGGAGGGGGGTACTGTACTCTCTGCTGCATTACCGCCACCAGTTGGGGGAACCTCAGGGTGGTCAGTGCAGTTGGGGAGACGTTCCACATAAGGGTAGACGCTGGCAGGGGACTGGCTTCGACGTGCATCTCCACGCACACCAGCAGCCTTGTCCCCATTGTACACTGATGTTAGGGGGATGCACCAGAACTTCAGGAAAAATCCTGCCCTGGTCTAGGCAATGAGCCTCAGTGTTGGTCCCGAAGCAGCACCCAAGAGAGCAGACTCCAATGTACGTGCTCCCAGTCGTTGTTCAGGGGAGATATGGGATCTCCACGCCCCTACCCAGAGGGTAATCTTGAGGCTCTGCAGGTATGGGCAACGGCTGCATTTCCAGAGGCAGACTACTCAGGGAGCTGCAGATGGGGACCCACAAGGGATGCTCCGAGAGAGTGATCAGTGGCAGAAAGTAGGAGGGATAAAAAGAAAAGTAGCCAGGGTGAGTACTGCGATGTGGCTAGTGCTCATAAAAAGTAGCCAGGGCCACTACTGCAATGTGGCTAGTGCTCATAAAAAGTAGCCAGGTCCACTACTGCGATGTGGTTTGTGCTCATAAAAAGTAGAACTAAATCAAAAACAGGTTCAGCAATCACACTGCTCTAGTCAACAGGTTCAAGGCACACAGATTATTCATATTTCTCAAAACAGTGCGTACTGTGGACTTCAGAGGGCACAAATGGCAATCCAAATTGCAATACTAAAGGGAAGCAAACTGCCCAACATTTTGATGCAAATCACATGGTGCTTCATTAGAGGCTGTCTGGTGCTGCTGTAGTCACTACTTAGTCTTTTATTTTGTTATTCTCTTTTTATTCCTCCTACCCGATTCTGGCCCCCTCCTGCCAACCTCCCCTGCCCTATCACCCTGGCTTTCCTCAGGACTTACCTTGCCACCACATTTTCCCCCAGGGCTTGTGCCCCCTAGCAGAGTTGTCAGGGTTCCCAACCCCAGAAAAGTCATAGATCAGGTTGGGAGAAGCAGTGTCCAAGTCGCTGAGTGTGGGGCGTTTGGCAGGCTGGAACCACCCTGCTAACTGGCCTTTCCCTTTTACCTCCCTCCTCCCTGGAGGAGTAGATGTGCAATGCCATCAGGATGTACTGTGCATGCTTCCACCCAACTTGCATCAATGGCCACCTCTCCTTCTCACCAATCAGTGGTCCCAAGCCACATGCCCCCAAGCCTCTGCTAGGGGCCAGGCTTGTGCCAGGTACCACAACACCCCCAACCCCAAGGCAGAACAATTTATCTTTAATAATGCAAGCATAGCCAGGCATTTAATTAAAGTGAACATAAAATAAAAAGAAGTGCTTTAGCTGATATTTGAACCCAGGCCACCTGGAATACTATTCTGTTGCACTATAAGCTACTTCACCAAGACAACTGGAAACCTAGGACTCCCAGAAGCACCTTCCTCTTTTTCTAATACAGACAAACACACTCTATTCTCCAGTACAAGTACATTAACCTGGATTGTGTGCAGGACTGCCCCCACAACAAAGAACCAGAACAGAATACTTTATTTTCACCAGAACCCCTAAACTGTGCACGTAGTGATCTGGTGCAGTGTAGATGTACTCTTCCCATGGTGCAAATGCCCCCTCCAGAAGCCAAATATCTGGGCATTGGAAAACACAGGTTTCCTGAAGCAGCACCATGGCTACCACAGCAAAGCATTTAGTAACGACATGTGGCACCAAGGCTAATCCAAAGAGCAATACCCAGAAACGGTAGTCTTGCCCTTCCAGAGATGAATATACTGCCTGTGGAACTGCCTCATTTTGATATGCAGGTAAGTATCCTGCAGGTCTAGGGTGCACTTACGATTGTAACAATTTGTAACAAGAAAGGAAAGAGCCTAGTGACAGCATGTGGAACATTTGTAGGATACACGTTTGTTCAGGCTAGCATTCAAACAGTGCAAGGCAACACTGAAGAAAGAGGACAGGGATGGTTATCAAGAGAAATTAAGGGAGGCATTAAAGCAGTTAGGGGTGCTAAGGCACAAATAGAGAACATTGCCAAGTCAGTAAAAAAGGGGGACAAAACATTCTTTAGGTATATAAGCAAAAAGAGGAAGAACAAGTAAGACTAAAAGTGGAAAGAAGGGAGTGTGTGGAAGAGAACCAGAAGAAAGCAGACATACTGAACAAGTACTTTTGTTCAGTATTTACAAAAGAGTGGGTGGGTGTTGGGCCTCAGATGGGTGATAAAGGCATTAATGGAAGGGAGGCAAACACTAGCCCTTTTATGGAGGAGAGAGTCCTCAAGGAACTAGATCCACTAAAGGTGGATAAGGTAATGGGGCCAGATGGGGTGCACCTCAGAATACTGAGGGAACTTAGGAAGGAGCTCACTGCATCTCTGACAGGCCCGTTCAACCTATCTCTGGTTACGGGGAGTAGTACCAAGGGACTGGAGGAGGGCGGATGTGGTCCCACTTCACAAAAGTGGGAATATGGAGGAGGCGGGGAACTACAGACCTGTAAGCCTGATGTTGGTGGTGGGCACACATATGAAAACACTACTAAAAGAAAGGATTGTGGAATACCTTGCAGACAATGGATTGCAGGATCCAAGGCAGCATGGGTTCACAGGGGGGGCTATCTTGCCAGACAAACCTGATTGTTTTCTTTGACTGGATGACCAGGGAAGGGCAGTAGATGTGATCTACATGGATTTCAATAAGGCCTTCAACACCGTTCCGCACAGAAGACTGGTAAACAAGCTGGGCAGCCTGGGAGTGGGTCCAAAGGTAATAAAAGGGGCACAATATTGGCTGAGTAACAGAAGCCAGAGGGTGGTGGTAAATGGGGTACACTCAGAGGAAGGTAGAGTAACCAATAGGGTGCCACAGGGGTCAGTTCTGGGACCAGTCCTCTTCAATGTCTTCATTAGCAACATCGCAGAAGGGCTGGAAAGGAAAGTATGCCTGTTCACAACTGACACATAAATCTGCAACAGAGACATACCTGGGGAGGTAGACAGAATGAGGAATCACCTGAGAAAATTGGAAGAATGGTCAAGGGTATGGCAAGTAGGCTTCAGTGCCAAAAGGTGCAAAATTATGCACACAGAGCACAGGAACCCAAGGGCAACATATCAATGTGGGGGGGTGGAGGAGGTGACAACAGCAAAACAGGAATGGGACCTAGAGGGTCATCATATCTGAGGCTCTAAAGGTGGCAAGGCAGTGTGATAAGGCAGTAGGAAAGGCTAGTAGAATGCTGGGGTGCATAGGGAGGGGTATCACAAGCAGAAAGCGGGGGGTGGTGTTGCCCCTGTATAGATTAATGGCAGGGCACCATCTGGTGTACTGTGTTCCGTTCTGGAGGCCCCATCTCAGGAAGGACAGATCGGGTGGAGGTGGTACAGAGGAGGGCAACCAAAATGGTGCATGACCTGCATCAGAAGCCGTATGAGGAAAGACTCAAGGAATTAAATATGTACTCTCTAGACTCTAGAGGATAGAAAGGAAAGAGGAGACATGATAGACACATTCAAATACCTCAAGGGTATCAATAAGGTACCAGAGGGTGGCATTTTACATAAAAAGAGATGCTCAAGGACAAGTGGACATGATATGAAACTGGACGGGGGAGGCTCAGAAGGGATGCAAGGAAGTACTTCATGGAAAGGGTGGTGGATGCCTGGAAAAGACTACCAGCAGAGGTGGTAGGTACCACAATGGTAGCAGGATTCAAGCATGCATGGGACAGACACATGGGGACTTTAGTGAAAGGGCTGGGGGGAGGGTAAGGTTGCAGATCAAGCAGGGTCTGCAGTGACACGGTAGGTAGGATATCTTTGGGGGCAGATTAGATGGGCCAAGGGGTCCTTTTCTGCTGACAACTTCTATGTTTCTGTGTTCAGGAGGCTTCTGGTCCAGAATGGGACTAAAGCCTTCTGTTTTCTTGAGCAACAGGAAGTACCTGGAGTAAAACCCTTTTTTTATCTGGGCAGAGGAAACTGACAGCATAGCCCTTCTATGTAGCATGATCTGTACCTTGGCCCACAGGACTTCTAAGTGCTTGTGAGAATAAAGGCAAGCCCTGGGAAAGGTCACTGGAGGTTGTGACACTATCTGTGCTGCACAGTTTTCAGGATATGTCTGTCAGTAGTCACCCCCTGCTACTGGGGCAAAAATAGAGAGATCCTGCCCCTATGAAAGCCTCCGATGAAAGAGCCAGAGGGGGAAGCAGTAAGTCAGAAGAAGTGAGTGGGGGGGGCAATTGACGGCCTCCTTTACCCCATCCTTTGGGGACCTTATAGGAGGCCTTCTTAAACTTCTGTTGCTGCTGCAACTGCAGAGCCCAACCTGGACCACAGGGTAGGTACAAAAGTCACTCAAACAGGAGCCTCTGCCTGGGCCTCTCTGAGGGTCAATTGGCACTGGACACCAGACAGTTGTCGCTGACCATTTCAAGTGGAGTTAAACAACTCATGACCCTTAAAGGGCACATTTAGCACTGACTGTTATACATCCTGAGCAAACCCTGCAACATAAGTCAGGAGTCTCTTTGCAGGCAAGTGACAAAAGCAGCCACCCTGGTACAAGCATTTGAGGCATCATATACAGACAAGGAGATGCCTGCATGCCTCTCAGCCCTGGAACTCGCACTTCAAGTTTTCTGCTTTATTAGGCTCGTCAGGCAGATTCTGAACAATACAGCCCAGATCCTTCTTGATGAGATTCTGATATGTAACCAAGTATGCCTGGTAGTGATAATTTAATATTATGTAAAAAAAATTTTACAAAAATTTTAAACGGTATATTTTCTCCTGCCTCGACCACGGCCTCTATTAAATACGTGTTAAGCCCCGCCCTCACCCTGTTCATTGGCTGCCTCACTTTCAGCTTCTGTCTGAGCAGTTCTTTTCTTTTTCTTTTCTCTAGAGTTCCCTTGCCTGGCTGTACCCTCACCCAGCTCTGACACTGCTGCCCTTGCACTGTATCTCGCTCATCCCTTCTCCTTCTTCACCTACATCCACCCACTACCCTGGTGCTTACCCTCCCTGCCTTCCTGTGCGTAGGGCCATGCTGCCCTGTCCTGGAACTTCTGTGCCTCCTCCCTACAACTTCTCCCTTCTACTTCTTTCCTACCCTGCTCCCCCACAGTCTAGTCCTCACTGCACTTTTGCTTGCTTCAGCTGCTGAGGCTTCCCTCACTCTCTTCTGATACCTCCTTGCTCTTGACTCTGCTCACACTCTCTTCTGGGCTTTTTACGGTCTATTGCAACTAACTGGGTAACTCAATCATGAAGAGCTTATACTTCCTGACTTCCCTGTCTTGCCTTATACTCCTAAATTGCTGCATCGACCAGATTATCGCTGATGTCATATGGCATACTTCTTGGAATAGCTCACATCCCCCCTTTGCCACATATGGGCTGAATCTTCTATTGTGCTCCTCTACATCCCATGCCTCCCAAAATGGGACATTGCACTAATGGCGCTCTGGCTTCAAAAATGCCTCCGTATACCTCACGGTATAACTGTTCTAGGTGTGCTCTCTTCCTATGCCTCTTCTGGGCTCCATTTCTCTGCCTTCTCCTGCTTGTCTGTGCTGGTGACATTGAGACTAACCCTGGGCCCTCTTGTATTACTCCTACCCCACACACTTCCATGTCTTTACCCCTGATAAAAGGGCTGAAATATGCACATCTGAACATCCATAGCGTACGTCCGAAGATGGCAGAACTGGATGCCTGGGTCCTACAGATGACACCAGATGTTCTATGCATGTCTGAATCTTGGCTTAAGCTGGCCATCAAGCAGCATGAGGTGCCCTTATCTGTCTACAGCTGTCTCAGAAAAGACAGGATAGGTAAGAGGGGGTGGTGGTGTACTCATATACTTCAGGTCTAATCTAGACCTCACCAAACTTCCTGATCCCGGTTGGGGGACACCCCCCACTTAATCTCTTTTCGCCTCCCTAACACTTGGTAACATCAAAAAACTGATTATCGGGTGTGCCTATGCACCCCCTAGTCACGCTTCCTCTGGCCTGTCATCCCTCCTAGCTTCCCTAGCTAACCTTCCAGGCCATGACCTCATACTCTATGGGGACTTTAACCAAGATTGGCTTCACCCGGATGCTGTGAAATTGCATGCCGCATTGACTGACTCCTGCCTAACTCAACTTATCCAGCACCCTACACGTATCAACCCCAAGTCAGGAAAATGTATGTTACTTGACTGGATGGTTACTAACTGCCCATTAAGGATCAGAGCAGTGGATGTACTCCCTGACTGCATAAGCAATCATTCTCCCACTTTTTGTGTGTGGAGAAACAACTGTCCTAACCCCCCTCCCAGGATATCCTTAGTCTGTGATATGTCTAGGTTTGATGTAGGCAGCTTTATCACCTCCATCAATAACACTGACTGGCAACACATTAACTTACTCCCTGATATTAACCATACCCTAAACTTCTTGATCTCAACCTTCACTCATATAGTTAACCAACATGCCCCCCTGAAAAAATGCAGGTCCAAGGGTGTCAAGGCTCTGTGGCTCTCTAAGGAGATTAGGACGCTCATGTCCCACCGAGATAAAGCTTGGTGGGCCTACAAAAAGAGTGAATTCCCTTCTGACTGGCAAGTCTATAGACACCCCAGGAATAAATGCAAACATTCCCTGCACAAACCCAAGCACTTCCACTTTAAATCCATTCAAACAGAACACCTCTGCAACCCAAAGAAATTCTGGTGGCACTTAAACTCCCTATTAAAAGGGAAAGCTGTTAATACCCCGAGCTCAGTCTGTGCCAATGGCTTCGACCTTACTGACTCTGTTTCCATTGCCTCCGGATTCAATTAATTTTTTACAGATCTGCACAAATATACTTAGTTCTTCCATAATCCCCCATATCCTAACTCTGTCCTGCCTCCTACAACTACCCATGAGGATCGCCCCAAGTTCCACCTGAAACTTGCCACCCTCAAAGAGGTCGAGAAGCTTCTCTCAAACTTAAATCCAGGCAGCTCATCCAGACATGACTCCCTTGAGTCAAGATTTCTTAAATTGGGTGCCTCTGCCCTTGCTCACTCTGTTAAAGAGCTATTCAACCAGTCTTTCATCTCCAGCTCAGTACCTGACAAATGGAAGGTAGTGGTGGTAGTCAGAGTGCATAAGGGTTGTTCTAATATTGTTGTTGACAACTATAGACATATATCTATTCCCTGCCATTTGGAAAAGATACAGGAGTGCATACTTTATAACCACTTTCAGGACTACCTGGAATCACACAACCTGTTATCGCCCTATCAACATGGATTCAGAAGGAATCACAGCACCCTAACGGCCCTGATAAAAATTACAATGGATGTTTACCATGCCATGGACAAGGGTTGCGCTACAGGTGCCATCTTCATTGACCTCACTAAAGCATTTGATCTGGTAAACCATGGTCTCCTGCCCCACCATCTACATGCTTTTGGTCTGGATAAAAATGCCCTAAACTGGGCAAATAGCTCCCTGTCTTGCCGCTCACAAAGAGTTAAATGGAAAGGTCCCTCATAGAACTTAGGCCTGTGACCCACGGCGTGCCACAGGGATCCATTTTGGGACCTTTATTGTTCTCACTTTTCATTAATGACCTCCCTCATTCTCGTGGAGGTGCCTCGGTAAATCTTTATACAGATGATGCAATCATCTATCATTCCTCACTGGACATTGACCAAATTAATCGGGAATTTGCCACTAACTTCGCCTCCCTCGAGGACTGGTTCAACCGTAAACAGCTTATTCTTAATACAAGCAAAATGAAATAAATGCTTTCTCCCCTCCTCAACCTCTAAGCGTGTTCCTCCCACCCTTAACATTACATCAATCATGGTAGATACCTTGGAGAGAGTCCTATCCTTCAAATATCTGGGCTTCACTTTGGACCCAGTGCTCTCTTCCAACATTCATATCTCCAACATAGTTAAAACTATGAATCAGAAGCTCGGTCTGCTTTATCGGATATGCCCATTTCTCACTTCTGCCTCCTGCCTAAGAATTGCTTCCTCGTCTCTCACTCCTCTCCTAACTTATGGAGCCCCCCCCCCCGCTGCTCTCTACTAATTCTTCCACTCTCTCCCTCCTATCCCAGGCCTACCATAGGATTGGTAGGTTTGCACTGGGGGCTAACTCCTGATCACACCACTGTGACGTCCTCTCCTCCCTAGGCTGGTTGCCCTATGAAGCTAAATTGAAGTACTTCTCCATGTGTCTTATGTTTGAACTTGTCCACTACTATACTCCCCCTGTCTTAGAGATTTGATATGCCTCAGGCAAGCACCTCGCACCCGCCACTCCTCCCTTTTACCTGCTCGTCTCCCAATCTGTATGTTTAACCTCCACCAGGAGATCTTTCTCATTCGCTGCTGTTTCTGACTGGAACTCCCTTCTTCCCCACATCCTGAATAGCTCCACTTTTTCTCTATTCAAGTCCAATCTACATGCCTGTCTCACAGCTTCTACCTCCTGCTCTTGCTTCCACTGAAGCTCTTTAACTTCTCTTACTCACTTCTGACCACTAACCCCATACCCCCCTCTCCTTTTTCTCGCTTCCCCTTCTCCCCTCCCTACTTAGTCGATTAGGACTGTTCGGCTCTCCTCCTCTCTTGATCATCTCTATCTCATAGTATACAAGTGTGGCATTTATGCCTGTGTCTAGCTTCACCTTGATGTATACTGAATCTTAGGTATGTTTGTGACTAGCTTTACATTACTGTATCCAGTGTACAATGTATGTCAGTTTTGATGCTGCTCTGCATTGTCTCTCTGTACATTTGTACTACTTTATTGTACTACCTTTCACCCCGGGTCGACCCTGAAAAAGGGACTGTATTTGTCTCAGCGGTCTTACCCGGTCACCAAAACTCAAATAAATAAATAATATTTGTTTGGAATTATGTGGCAAAATACTAAGTCATTCTGGTGTTTGGTTTGTCTCTTTATTTGCCCCGTGAATTTAGTTATACACTTTGACCATTTTGCTTAATAACCTTTTTGGCCAATTCGGCAGTTAAAAAAGATTTAAACTTATTTTCTGTGTACATTGTTCATGGAGCACGTGGCATTACATTCATCTGCCAGGATAAATATTTATAAATTAAACAGAGATTTGTTTCTTGGAACGTCATTGATTCCATTGTGGTGAAATTCAAATGCGATTGCAAAACAGCATGGTTTTAACTTTTCAACCTTTCTTCTATTTATGCACTCTAACAAAATATACTAATTGGTTAGTAATGGTTTGAAATGTTAGGTCACTTGTATGGGCATTTTGTGGTGATACTCTTTTTTTTTAAACTTCATGTTTACTCATTTGTAAAACAAATATACAGTCATTACACCTGCATTTAACATTGCAGGAATAGATAACAATGAGGGTGCCATTCCTCTTAATACTCTCAGTTGATCCGTTAAATGTAAAAAGATACGTCTTTGGAGGGAAAAACCATTTCAATTAAATAAACATTTTATACTCCTATTGCTGTAAGTAGAGTCCATAGAAATACAGAATTTGACGGCAGATAAGGACCGCTTGGCCCTCCTAGTCTGCCCATTTCCCTGCCTGATGGATAAACTGCAGATTCTAGTTAATCAACAGCTTACTTTCTCCTACCTCCCACTAGAATTGCCTTATGTCTATACCATGCATTCTTGAATTCTCCCACTGTTCCTGACTCCACAACCTCCTCAGGAAGGCTGTTCCATGCATCCACAACTCTCTCTGTGAAAAAATACTTTCTAACATTACCTCTGAGCCGTCCCCCCTCTATCTTCAGATTGTGCCCCCTTGTTCTTGCACATCTCTTTTTCTGAAAGATGCTACCCTCTTGTACTTTGTTAATTCCCTTGAGATACTTGAAAGTTTCTATCATGTCCCCCCCTTTCCTCAAGGCTATGAATCAAATCAAAATCAAATCATCTTTATTTTATAGTGCATTTCAAAACCAAGGCGCTGTACATAACCATACACATAAAGATAAAATATTAAAACAAACAAAAAAAATTATATGTAGCTAGACTGAATAAATAAGTCTTTAACTCCATTTTGAATCTGTCGACAGTTGGGCATTCTCTCAACCAATGAGGTAGAGAATTCCACAGGGTTGGCGCTGAAAAAGCGAAGGCACGAGATCCTGATGTCTTTAATCGAACCCTGGGAATCTCCAGCAATCCCTCGTTGGTGAAACGGAGAGGATGGAGGGGGCAGTAGGGTACCAGGAGATCTTTCAAGTAACGGGTGCCTGATCATGTAGAGCTTTAAAGGTTAGTAAACCAACCTTAAAGGTGATCCACCACCAAACAGGCAGCCAGTGCAGTTCGCGGAGCACAGGTGTAATATGACTGGTTCTAGAAGTCCCAGTCAGAAGCCTGGCCACCGCGTTCTGCACCAGCTGCAGGCAGTGGATATCAACCCCAGGTAGCCCTAGGCAGAGGGAATTGCAGTAATCAAGATGGGCAGCGACAAAGGCATGGACCAATGTTGGAAGATCATTCGGAGGAACCAGGTGTTTCACCCTGGCGATATTCCTCAGATGGTAAAAAGAGGATTTGACAACAGCTGATACCTGAGATTTTAGGGTCAAACCATCATCAAAAATAATGCCCAGGTTAAGCACCTGATCAGAGGTAGTGAGCGACATACCACCCAGTAATAAGCCTGATGGTTGTCCAGCCCTCAAACCCACCCCCGGATGACCTGGGTCCACTACCAGCATCTCAGTCTTATCCAGATTCAGTCTCAGCCAGCTGGAACTCATCCAAAGTCTGATCTCAGCAAGGCAGTTATTTGCTTGGAGGTGCATCATCTTATCCGGGCAGAAAGGACAAATACAGCTGAGTATCATCTGCAACGGTAAAGCGAACTGTATCACCTGATGATATCTCCCAATGGCAGCATATACACTGCAAATAACATGGGGCTAGAATGGAACCCTGTGGTACCCCACAAGGCAGGGAGTGAGCGCCAGATAAATAAATTCCCGTGGCAACTCTCTGAGACCTGTCCGTGAGATAAGAATGGAACCATTTGAGGACTGTACCAGACAGCCCACAAAAGAACCACAGGTGCTCCAACAGCACACCATGGTCTACAGTGTCAAATGCAGCAAAGAGATCGAGAAGGACCAGAATGGTACGTGCCTTTCGATCTCTAGCCATTTGGAGATCATTCAATACCTGAACAAGGGCAGTCTCCGTGCTATGCTTCTTCCTAAAACCAGACTGGAGAGTATCATAGACATTGTAAGTTGTAAGATGATCATCCAATTGCAACGCAACCGCCTTTTCAATAACCTTACCAACAAATGGCAGGTTAGAGATAGGCTGGTAGTTGACTAGACAATCTGGGTCCAAGGAGGGTTTTTTTAAGGAGTGGTCGAATGATCGCCTCCTTGAGGGGGTCAGGAAAGACCCCCCTCTCCAAAGACTTCCAGACAATGTCAGCAAGGATTGGGCAGATAACTTCTACACATCCCACTAGAAGAGGTGTAGGACCCGGATCCAAACTACAACTGGTTGGTCGCAGTGTTTGGATGATCTTCACAATGTCAGTGAACTCCAGCTGGCGAAAATCTGACCAGACAGACCGAGTGCATGCCACTTCCTGCCGACCACTGTGATCCCTCATAGGAGAGGTCGGACTGATGCCAGACCTGATGTTGGCAACCTTATCTGCAAAAAACCGAGTGAACTCCTCGCATCTCAGCTGAGAAAAAGCTTCTCTGGGCTGGAAACAGATTGGATTGCACAATCTGTCAACAGTCTGGACAAGCTGAGCCAGTCGATTCTGTGCAGCAGAAATCTCCCTGGACAGAAATTCTGCCTTCTTAAAGGTGATTTCTGATTGATAGCTATCATAATGTGCCATCAACCTAAGCCTGTCAGCATCATGGCCGGACCTCCGCCCAGGCTCTCCAACCTTTGGCCGGCTGGCCTAACTCCTTCAGGAGCCATCAGGCAAGGGCTCCTTAGCGAAGGGTGAGAGGCCAAACACGACCAGGAGCAATCTTGTCCAGAGCATCTCCCACAGCCTTATTATAGGCTAGTACGAGATCTTCTGGACTCATGCATTCACCCGACAGGCCCGATAGATCCAGTACCGCCATTAGGTCACTGGGGTTAATGCCCCTTAAGGGGTGATACTGAACCATCTCAATAGGGGCAGACCTATTAGGGGGAGCCCTGAAGCTGAACCTTATGGTGTGATGGTCAGACCAGCTGACTGGTTCCACCCCCAAATCAGCAATCTCCATACCTAAAAGAAAGATCAGATCCAATGAATGACCCCCTACATGGGTTGAGGAGGTAACCACCTGTGTTAGGCCCAGCGTCATCATCAGCTGGAGGAGATATATACATATTAAGCTCCTTTAGTCTCTCCTCGTATGTCTTCTGGTGCAGACCCTGCACCATTTTGGTTGCCTTCTCTGAACAGCCTCCACTCTGTCTATGTCTTTGTGGAGATGGGGTCTCCAGAACTGCATGCAGTACTCCAGATGGGGTCTCACCAACTGTCTGTACAGAGGGATAACAACTTCCTGTTTTCTATTGTTGATGCCTCTCGCTATGCATCCCAGTATCCCCCAACCCTTCTTACTGCCTTCTCACATTGCTTGCCCACCTTTAGGTCATCTGATATAATTACCCCTTGGTCTCTTTTGATTTTTGTTGTTGTTATTATCTCACCCCCCAATGTGTACTCTTCCCCTGGGTTTTTGTTTCCCATATGCATTACCTTTATTTTTTATTGTTTTTTTATTTTTTTATTTTAATCTTTGGTAACCAGGTAAGGCCCACTAGGCACAAGTGCCTGTTCTCAGGGGCGACCCGGGAGCACTGGGTGGTTAAGTGACTTGCTTAGAGTCACACAGTATGCAAGTGGAGGTTGTGAGAATCAAACTCAGGTCTGGTCTGCTGGATGTATCAAGCTTGTTCACACCTCGTTCCTCTAACCTCTAGGCTATACTGCTAGCCCCTTGCACTTCTTTACATTGAATCTGAGCTGCCTTATAGTTGACCATTCCTCCAACCTTGTCAAGTCCCTTTTCATCCTTTCCACCACACCTTGTGTATCAACCCTGTTGCAGATCTTTGTGTCATCTGCAAAGAGACATACTTTTCCTTCCAGGTGCTCTTCAATGTCACTTATAAAGACATTAAAGAGGACCAGTCCCAGTACTGAACCCTGCAGTACCCTGCTAGTTACCCTCCTGTCTTCACTGTGGACTCAGTTTACTATTACCCTTTACGTCCTGTTGTCCAGCCAGTTTTTTTATCCAGGCTACCACCTTGGGACCCAATCCAAGGCTGGCTAATTTGTATATTAATCTTTTATGTATATATAGCTTGGCAGAAGACTCCAGGAGAAAGGACTGCTGTGTGACTGAACTTCTCTGCTGGGACTAAAGTAGAAGAACTTTTGTATTTAGACCTTTAATTTAGGGTAAAAAAACTAACATACAAAACAAAACAAAAAAAAGTGTGTGTTTGGGTTAACTGAACTGAATGGGTAACTGAAATGTCATCTAGGTGTAAATCTCAGGTGACTGAAAGGACTTAACTGTTGTGAGGTTTAAATTACTTGTAGAAAGATCTGGTAAGTAGGGGGAGTGGCTTAGCTAGAAGGAAGCTACATTTAAAGACTGCCTTAGAAAGATTCTACTAATAGCTTGGCAGAAGACTCCAGGAGAAAGGACTGCTGTGTGACTGAACTTCTCTGCTGGGACTATATTGCCCTCCTTCCCTCTCCTCCACCACCCCCACCCAAAGCTAGTTCTATTTTTATAGGCACAGGATTTGACTGACAACAGGAACTTCCTGTTTAGGGGCAGGAAGTGAGTGATCACAGAACTACCAAGGACCCACCATCCTAGAAGGGCAAGAGTAGCTCTCTGGCCCCCTCTAGCTGCTGGAGGTCTGCCTCTGAACAAGTAAGCGGTATACTAAGAAATATAGGATATTCTTGTCTCAGAACAGGACAATCAGGAGCTTAAAGGGCACACAGGCAGAAAGTAAGGAGAGAGAAAAAAACAGAGGAAAGAGTAAGGATTGCAAACAGTTAAGGGCCAGAAATAAGACATGATTGGGTGGTGCAGTGCAGTGGCTGTGGGCAGCAGTCTTCGGGAGATGTTCTGGAGGATGCGGTGTTGTCCCATCTGCAGGCACCTCTCTGGGCTGAGGGAGGAGGTTGCTCATCTCCAGGCTGAGTTGGCCAGGATTTGTGGGACCTCCTCTTCCATCCAGGGACCACCAGTGCCACTGCCGTTGCCTCAGAGGTTGCCAAGAAGAGAGGTGGTTGGACCACAGTGGGCTCAGGGAGGGTGAGGTGGGTGGAACAGAGGCACATCCCTCCAGTTGTACCTCTCACAATTCCTATGCCATTCTGGCAAAGTGTGGTTCCTCTGTGGAGGCACCTACAGTGGAGACCAAGGAGGATGCTGGGAACCTCCACAAAGGAGACCCACAGGAGGGTGGCAGGGGACCCTACAGGGAAAGGAAACAACTCCTGGTGGGGGACTCCATTGTTAGGAAGGTAGAACTGGGCAAGGAAGGGGAGAGGGAGGTAAGGTGCCTGCCTGGCACCATGGCTTGGAGGGACAGGGCGCGAATCCTCAGGATTGCCGGAGCAGCTGCACAGGGGAGGGAGCTGGATGTCATTGTCCACTTAGGGACAAATGACCTGGCTAAGAAAGGGATTAGAGAAGTGCAGGAAGAGTTTGTGGAATTGGGGAGGGGCCTTAGTCAAGTAGCACGCACGGTAACCTTCTCGGAGGTGCTACCATCTATGGCATAGGAGGAGGCTAGGGTGTTCCGTACTCATGGGATTCAATCAGTGGTTGAAAAACTGTGTGGAGCTCAGGATTTGGCTTCATTGGGGACTGGGGTCCACCTGGAGTGATGCAAGCCTATACTGGCATGATGGGCTGCATCTGTCGGGAGGGAACCAGGATCCTAGGTGATAGGTTTAAATGCTTCATTGGCAAGCTTTTAAACTAGCCAAGGGGGGAGGCACTGGAAAGGAGCAGGAAAATCCTAGCCCCCAAACAATCACGGTAGTAAGTGTGGCAAACACCAACATGGAGGTGTCGACAGGGAGAAGGGCAGGGGTAAATGGAGAAAGTGACAAAGGCAAGAAGGACAGGGATGGGGCAAAAGGGGGTAAGGCCATCAGGAAATGGAGGGTAATGAGTACCAATGCCCATAGTCTGGGCAACAAGCTCCCTGAGCTGGTGGCCTTGATGGAAGAGGGATGCCTGGATATCACAGCAGTCACAGAAACATGGTACACAGAGAACCATGACTGGGATGTTAACATACCAGGGTACATAACCTACAGGAGAGACAGGCAGGGGAGAAGAGGGGGAGGAGTAGCTCTCTATGTAAAGGAAGGGATAAAAGCAACTGAACAAAAGAGTAAACAGGGAGGAGAGGAGGAACTGTGGGTCACCTTGGAGACTGGAAAGGGCACCACAATCTGCACAGGGGTTGTGTACAGACCCCCATGTCAGGGGGAAGGAATGGACAAGGATATGATGGAGGGCATTCTTAGAATGGCAGAGAAAGGGGAGATACTGTTGATGGGAGACCTGAATATGCCAGATGTTAACTGGAGCACATTTGCTGCAGCGACATCCAAGAGCAGGGCCATTCTTGGCCCTACAGGTGGCAGGCATTAGACAGCTAGTTTGGAACCCACTCGTGAGGAGCAATCTTAGACCTCGTGCTCTCAAGCGGGGCAGTGGAGGATCTCAGATCTAGAAGTGGGTTGCCATCTGGGGACAAGTGACCATGAAACAGTGTGGTTCACGTTAAACTCAGCTACAGAGTCAAGCCATACAAAAGTGAGGGTACTGGACTTTAGGAGGGCTGACTTTGGCAAGATGGGAGAGTGCCTCAGAAAGCACTAGCAAACATGCTAGAAGGAGGTGTGGAGCAACAATGGGAATCATCAAAACTGCCATCACAGAGGCAACAAGCTTGTGTGACGAAATAAACAAATCAAACGAAGAAAAAGCCACTATGGTTCTCAAGAGAGGTGGCTGTGAAAGTCAGGAAGAAAAAGATAGCATTCCAGAAGTATAAGGAAACACAGAAGGAGCAGGACAGAGAGCTGTACCAGTTAAGGCAGAAAGAAGCAGGAAGGGAAGTCAGAATAGCAAAGCCCCAAACTGAGGAAAAGATAGCCAACTCAGTTAAGAAGGGGGATAAAACCTTTTATAGGTACATCAGCGAGCGTAGAAAGACAAAGGGAGAGTTAGTGAGGCTGAATAGAATAAACGGTGGGTGGGCAGAGGGGGACAGTGAAAAAGCAGGAATACTGAACGAATATTTCTGCTCAGTATTCACAAAAGAGGAGGGGGAAGTGCCTAATCCAATTAACAGAAGCACTCTTGATAGGGGGGTCGATCCCAGTCCTTTCACAGAAGAAAGGTTCTGCAAGAACTCCTAAAACTGAAGGTGGACAAAGCAATGGGTCCTGATGGAATTCACCCCAGAATTCTAAAAGAATTAAGGAAGGAACTAGTGAAACCACTGGCTACTCTTTTAATAAATCATGGGAGGATGGTGTGGTACCCGAGGACTGGAGGAAGGCGGATGTGATTCCCCTTCACAAAGTGGGACCAAGACAGAGGCAGGAAACTACAGACCTGTCAGTCTGACCTCTGTGGTAGGGAAAGTGATGGAGTCACTTCTGAAGGAAAGAATAGTTGAGTACCTAGAGGTCAGTGGAGCACAGGATCCAAGGCAGCATGGGTTCACAGGGAAGGTCATGTCAGGACAGATCTAATAGATTTCTTTGACTGGGTGACCAAAGTAGTAGACCAGGGAGGGGCTGTGGACATGGCTACCTAGACTTTAGCAAGGCATTTGACACAGTCCACACAAAGATTATTAGTCAAATTAACCAGCCTGGGAGTGGGTCCCAGGGTGGTAGCCTAGGATAAAACATTGGCTGGACAACAGGACACAGAAGGTAATTGTAAATGGAGTCACTCTGAAGAAAGGCGGTTACTAGTGGGGTACACTGTGAGGGTTCAGTATTAGGTCCAGTCCTTTTAATGTCTTCATCAGTGGCATTGCAGAGGACTGGAAGAAAAGTATGCCTTTTGCAGATGACACAAAGATCTGCAACAGGGTTGATACACAAGGAGGCATGGAAAGGATGAAAAGGGACTTGGCAAGGTTGGAGGAATGGTCTGACATATGGCAGCTAGGATTCAATGCAAAAAGTGCAAATAATGCACCTGGGAAACAAGAACCCAGGAAGAATACACAATGGGTGGGGAGGTAGTAACAACAACAAAACAGGAAAGGGACCTGGGGTAATCATATCAGATGACCTTAAGGTTAGCAAGCAATGTGAGAAGGCAGTAGGGAGGGCGGGGTATACTGCGATGTATGGAGAGGCATCAGCAGCAGAAAACAGGAAGTTGTTATCCCTCTGTACAGACAGTTGGTGAGACCCCATCTGGAATACTGTGTCCAGTTCTGGAGACCCCATCTCCCAAGGGATATAGACAGGATAGAGGCAGTCCAGGAGGGCAACTAAAATGGTGCAGGGTCTGCAAGAGAAGCCGTATGAGGAGAGACTAAAGGAGCTTAATATGTATACCCTTGAGGAAAGAAGGGAGAGGGGGACATGATAGAAACTTTCAAGTACCTCAAGGGAATCAACAAAGTCCAAGAGGGTAGCATCTTTCAGAAAAAGAGACTTGCAAGAACAAGGGGACACAATTTAAAGATAGAAGGAGGGCGGTTCAGGGGCAATGTGAGGAAGTATTATTTCACAGAGAGGGTAGTGGATGCATGGAACAGCCTTCCTGAGCAAGTTGTGGAGTCTAAAACTGTGGGAGAATTCAAGAATGCATGGGACAGACATAAGGCAATTCTTGTGGGGGGGCAGGAAGATATAGGCTGTTGGTTAAATAGGCTCTGCGGCCTATCCTGTAGGTAGGAAAATGGGCAGACTAGATGGGCCTAGCGGTCCTTATCTGCCGTCAAAGTCTATGTTTCTATGTGAGACTGTGTCAAATGCCTTGCTAAAATCTAGGTAGGCCATATCCATAGCCCCTCCCTGGTCTACTACTTTGGTCACCCAGTCAAAGAAATCTATTAGGTTCATCTGACATGACCTTCCTGCTGTGAAACTATGCTGCCTTGGGTTCTGTGCCCCACTGGCCTCTAGGTACTCAACAATTCTTTCCTTCAGAAGTGATTCCACCATTTTCCCTACCACTGAGGTCAAACTAACAGGTCTGTAGTTTCCTGCCTCTGCCCTGCTCCCACTTTGGTGAAGTGGAATCACATCTGCCCTTCTCCAGTCCTCAGGTACCACCCCATCCTCCCATGTTTTGTTAAAGAGAGTAGTCAGTGGCATTACTAGTTCTACCCTTAGTTCTTCTAGAATTCTGGGGTGAATACCATCAGGCCCCATTGCTTTGTTCACCCTCAGTTTCAAGAGTTCTTTCAAAACCCTTTCTTCTGTGAATGAACTGGTATTGACCCCCCTATTCAGTGTTTTTCTTGTTTGGTTTAGGTGCCTCTCCCTCCTCTTCCGTTGTGAATACTGAGCAGAAATATTCATTCAGTGTCCCTGCTTTTTCACTGTCACCCTCTGCCCACATTCCCTCCCCTTTATTAAGTCTCTGTATCCCTCCCTTGGTCTTTCTTCGCTCCCTAATGTACCTATAAAAGGTTTTATCCCCCTTCTTAACAGAGTTGGCAATCTTTTCCTCAGTTTGTGCCTTTGCTATTCTGACTGCTTTCCCTGCCTCCTGCTTTAACTGATAAAGTTCTCTGTCCTGCTCCTTCTGTGTTTCCTTATATTTGCTGAATGCTATCCTTTTCTCCTTAACCTTCCCTTCCACCTCTTTTGAAAACCATAGTGGTTTTTCCTTCATTTTGTTTTGTTGATTTGCTTCACACAAAGGCTTGTTTCCTCTGTGATGGTTGTTTTGATTATTCCCCATTGTTCCTCCACCCCTCATTTTTGCCTGTTTGCTAGTGCTTTTCTGAGGTACTCTCTCATTTTCCCAAAGTCAGCCCTCCTAAAGTCCAATACTCTTGTTTTTGTATGGCTTGACTCTATAGCTGTGTTTATTCTGAGCCACACTGTTTGGTGGTCACTTCTTCCCAGATGGCTATCCACTTCTAAATCTGAGATCCTTTCTTCTTCCCCATTTGAGAGCACCAGGTCTAAGATTGCTCCCTCCCGAGTGGGTTCCAATACTAGCTGTCTGAGGCATGTCCCCTGTAGGGCATCAAGAATGACCCTGCTCTTGGATGTGCCTGCAGCAAAGGTACTCCAGTTAACATCTGGCATATTCAGGTCCCCCATCAACAATATCTCTCCTTTATCTGCCATTTTAAGGATGCATTCTATCATTTCCTTGTCCATTTCCTCCCCCTGAGATGGGGATCTGTACACAACCCCCATGTGGATTGTGGTACCATTTCTTGTCTCCAGGGTGACCCATAGTGACTCATCAACCTCCTGTTTACTGTTTAGTTCTGTTGCTTTAATCACTTCCTTTATATAGCAAGCTACTCCTCCTCCTCTTTTACCCACCCTGTTCCCTCCTATAGATTGTGTATCCTGGTATGTTGACATCCCAGTCATGGTTCTCTGTGTACCATGTTTCAGTGACTGACACAATATCCAGGCAACCCTCTTCCATCAAGGCCACTAGTTCAGGGAGCTTGTTACACAGACTACGGGCATTGGTACTCATCACCCTACATTTTTTGATGACCTTACCCCTTTTAGCTCTGTCCCTGTCCTTACTGCCTTTTTCTGCATTTACCCCTGTCCTGCTCCCTACTGACTTCTCTACCTCGGTGTTTACCTCTCTAACTACTGTGTTTTGTTGAGGGAGGCTGAGATTTCCCTGCTCCTTTTCAGTGCCTCCCCCCTTGGCTAGTTTAAATGCTTGCCAATTAAGTATTTAAACCTATCACCTAGGATCCTGGTTCCCCCCCGGACACATGCAGACCATCGCACCAGTATAGGCCTGCATCCCTCCAGGTGGCTCCCCAGTTCCCAATGAAGCCAAAACCATGAGCTCCACACCAGTTTTTCAGTCATTGATTGAATTCCATGGTGCAGAATACCCTAGTATCATCTTTGCCATAGACAGGCAGCACCTCCAAGAAGGTTACCATACATGCTACTTGTCTAAGGCCCCTCCCCAACTCTACAAACTCCTCTTGTACTGCTCTGATCCCATTCACAGCCACCAGGTCATTTGTCCCTAGGTGGACAATGACATCCAGCTCCCTCCCTCGTGCAGCTGCTCCTGCGATCATGAGGATTCACTTTCTGTCCCTCCGAGCCGTGGTGCCAGGCAGGCACCTTACCTCCCTATTCCCTTCCTCCTCTACTTCTACCCCCTAATGATTGCGTCCCCCACCAGGAGTTGTTTCCTTCCCCTGTGGGGTCTCATGACACCTTCCTGTGGATCTCCTTTGTGGAGGTTCCCGGCATCCTCCTTGGTCTCCACTGCAGGTGCCGCCATAGAGGAACCACTCTTCACCAGAACAGCATATGAATTGTGGAGAGGTACAACTGGAGTGATGTACCGCTGTTCCGCCACCCTCTTCCTCCCCGAGCCAACCTTGGTCCAACTGCTCCTCTTTCTTGGCAACCTCTGAGGTAGCGGTGGTGGCCCTGGTGGTCCCTGGGTGGGGGAAGAGGTTTGACAAATCCTAGTCAGGTCAGCCTGGAGACAGACAACCTCCTCCCTCAGACCAGAGAGGTGCCTGCAAATAGGGCAGCACCACAGCCTCCAGAATGTCTCCTGGAACACTGTTGCCCCACAGCCATTGCATTGCACCACTTCCATCTTGACTTATTTTCTGTCTCCTCTCCTGTTGCTTTTTATGCTTACTGTGTCCTCCCTCTATGTATTTTTACACCTACTTTCCTACTGCCTATTTGCCCGTACAACTCTCTCCCTTCCTGTTCTGGGACAGGAACTTCCTGCAGTCTTCAGTAGTCTCCTTTTCCTTGCTTGGATTCAGACCTCCAGCAGCCGGGGAGCTATTTTTAGGTTCCTTCAAGGTTGATGAAACTAATGTGTCTCAGTGATCCTTTCCTTCCTACTGCCAAACAGGAAGTTCCTGTTGTCAGTCAAATCCAGTGGCCATAAAAGTAGAACTGGCTTAGGGTGGGAGGGTGGAGGGGTGGGAAGGAGGGCATTTAGTAAGAAAGCTGTAGTTCTTCTTTTTTTTTTTACTTAAATGAGACACCCTTCTTCTAATAAAGTATCTGATTGCTTAATCCAAAGAGGCACACTGACTCCTGCTGAGATAGAAGTGATTTATCAGTAAGAAAGCTGTAGTTCTAGTCAGGTGTTACTTGCTCTGAAAGCAAGATTCTCCTCTGTCAAAAACTAACAACAGAAAACTGTAATTGGAGACACCTGCTTTTGTACTCCTAAGCCACAACCCTAATTAGCTTCTTCCCTCTGCTCCTGACTCAGCAAATCAAGTTGATACAGCCCCCTTCCTCAAACAGAGAAACACACAGTGACTTTCTTCTTTTTTTTTACTTAAATGAGACCCCCTGCTTCTAATAAAGTATCTGTTTGCTTAATCCAAACAGGCACACTGACTCCTGCTGAGATAGAAGTGATTTATCAGTAAGAAAGCTGTAGTTCTAGTCAGCTGTTACTTGCTCTGAAAGTAAAATTCTCCTCCTTCAAAAACTAACAGCAGGTAGCTGTAATTGGAGACACCTGCTTTTGTACTCCTAAGTTCCTAAGCCACAACCCTAATTAGCTTCTTCCCTCTGCTCCTGACTCAGCAAATCAAGTTGATACAGCTCCCTTCCTCAAACAGAGAAACACATAGTGACTTTCTTCTTTTTTCACTTAAATGAGACCCCCTGCTTCTAAAAAAAGTATCTGCTTGCTTAATCCAAGCAGACACTGTCTCCTGCTGAGATAGAAGTGATTTATCAGTAAGAAAGCAGTAGTTCTAGTCAGGTGTTACTTGCTCTGAAAGCAAGATTATCCTCTGTCAAAAACTAACAGCAGGAAGCTGTACTTGGAGACACCTGCTTTTGTACTTCTAAGCTCCTAAACCACACCCCCAATTAGCTTCTCTCGTCTGCTCCTGACTCAGCAAATTAAGTTGATGCAGCCCCTTCCTCAAACAGAGAAACACACAGTGTCTTTCTTCTTTTTTTAAATGAGACGCCCTGCTTCTAATAAAGTATCTGTTTGCTTAATCCAAAGAGGCACTGACTCCTGCTGAGATAGAAGTGATTTATCAGTAAGAACGCTGTAGCTCTAGTCAGCTGTTACTTGCTCTGAAAGCAAGATTATCCTCTGTCAAAAAATAACAGCAGGAAGTTGTAATTGGAGACACCTGCTTTTGTATGTCTAAAATCCTAAGCCACACCCCCAATTAGCTTCTCCCCTCTGCTCCTGACTCAGCAAATTAAGTTGATACAACCCCTTCCTCAAACAGAGAAGCACACAGTTACTTTCTTTTTTTTTTTACTTAAATGAGACCCCCCTGCTTCTAATAAAGTATCTGTTTCCTTAATCCAAGCAGGTACTGACTCCTGCTGAGATAGAAGTGATTTATTAGTAAGAAAGATGTAGTTCTAGTCAGGTGTTACTTGCTCTGAAAGCAAGATTCTCCTCTGTCAAAAACTAACAGCAGAAAACTGTAATTAGAGACACCGGCTTTTGTACTCCTAAGCTCCTAAGCCACACTACCAATTAGCTTCACTCCTCTGCTCCTGACTCAGCAAATTAAGTTGATACATCCCCCTTCCTCAAACAAAGAAACACACAGTGACTTTCTTCTTTTTTTCACTTAAATTAGACCCCCTGCTTCTAATGAAGTATCTGTTTGCTTAATCCAAACAGGCACTGACTCCTGCTGAGATAGAAGTGATTTATCAGTAAGAAAGCAGTAGTTCTAGTCAGCTGTTACTTGCTCTGAAAGCAAGATTCTCCTCTGTCAAAAACTAACAGCAGCCATGAGCCACATGGTGCAGTAAAGATCAATAGTCTGCAGTATATATATTGTCCAATGTTCACCCCATAAACAGGGACAAGTTTACCTTGCTTAATCAAAGTAAATACACTGAATAGTTTTAAAAAGACAGAATATATGAGACTCAATATCAGACAGTATATTCCTGTGTTTAACAGCCATGACATTTCATTTTAATCCAATAAAGGTGCAGAAGCATTGGGAGCAAACATTTTACTATAACAATCTAGTAACAACTTTAACACACTGTTAAAAGAGAAACTCCCAGGTCTAACTAGAACTGGCTTGAGACATTATGATGGGGCACAGAAGAAGGTTAAATGCAGTCTAACAACCCAAATCCAGATATGATAACCGAATCGACTGAGAAAAAAACATTTTTAATGGGTTGTGAAATACTTATCTTTTAGCATAAAGACTACCCCCCCATCCCATTACCAGTTCAGTCCTAAAGTTCAATGATATGGTATTGCCGCTCAGGGAATTTCTTCCTTGGGTGATGGGTCATCTTCCTCGTTCACTCTCTTTCAAGAAGGAACATTCCATTGGCACCATTTGAGAGCCTCCACTGGTTCAGAGAAAAAGAAATCTTTACCCCAGTGCACGATCCTCAGGCCTGCCGGGAAGATCAGGCCATGCGGTACTCTTGCCTTGCATAGCATTGCCCTCGCTTCATCGAACCTTTTCCTCCTCTGCCTGGTGGCATATGAGAGATTGGGAAAAAGCTTGATTTGCTGGCTATCGTGCAGCAGAGTTTTCTTCTTCCGTGCCAAAGCAAGCAGATAATCCCGCAAGCCCACTCCATCAGTTACCACTACCACAGTGTGCGGGGCCTCTGGATTGTCCAGATGGCCCCTGAAAGCAACCCGGTATGTGTTCTGGATCATCTGAACTCTTGGGGTTGCCTCCTCTCCTAACTGCTGCATGATCCAATCTTGCAAGAATAGAATCAGATGATTACCCTCACAGCCCTCGGCTAGCCCCAGGATCTGGATGTTTTGGGCCCTTGCCTGGTTCTCCAGCATTTCCAGTTGAGAGCAGAGGTGTGTGTTTTCCTTAATCACTGAGGTAACGGTCCCCAATGTAGCATCGGCAGTCTTGGTAGCTTCTGCCGATGCCAAAGTGACCAATTCCACAGCAGTCTTAACAGTGGTCACACAATTCATGAGTCAAATTTGTTGGATAGACCCGCTACAGATTATATCAGTTTATTCATTTTTTCCCCCAAGGTCTGCAGGGTCTCCTCTCCTGTTTCCTCCTTGTGGTCAGGTTCAGGGCCCAGTGCCACCCTCATGGCAGATGCTCCCGGAGTCATCCGTGTTCTAGCGCCTTCACCTGAATGCTTATCCTTACGAGGATTACCCATCTTGTACAGCAGTAGTTTAGCTTTAAAATGATATTTATATTGTCACGCTGGTAGAGGGATAACTGCCCAAAGAAATTAATAAAGAATCCGAAATTAGCAGAGCCTTATTGTTCAGGGGCCATGTTGCTCTGGCTCCACAGCACCCCCGTGATACTCTGTTTTAATATTTTGGATTGTATGAGCTTTGGTGCATCACATGAATTTGTGTGGCTATGGATTTTAAATGTTTAAAAAAAAAGTCATGTAATGTTATGGTATTAATAGAGCAGCAGTCATGTACCTTTGTAGAGTATTCTTTGCCCTGTGCATGCTGAAGGACCTAACAAGTGGTGCAAATAAAAAAAAAATGCATTAAAATCCGTGCTGTGGAACTCTTAATTTTGCATTTTTATATCGCAGCATGACCGTCTTGTTTTCATTCAGTTGGCGGTCTGCGCATGTCCCCAGCTATTGCGCTGTGACATCATGTGTGGAACGGGTGATGCCTGTGCTTAGTGAAACCACATGGCGGATTGTGCAGCACCCATAGTGGAAACGAGTGTTCTGATGGTTTCCGTGATTTCTGTGGAATCCAGTCACCCAGAGGACTCTGACATTAACCATGTGTCAGGGTTGGAGATCGAGCTGGATGAAGAAGAAGACGTAGAGAGTGGGAATGAGGGTGTGTGGCTCAATCTTCAAAACATCCAGCCCTACATGTATGAGTCAGAGCTAGGGCCTGAAGACATCATGGCTGTGGCATCTTCATTCCATGAGGAGGATAGTGTAGATGCTGCAAGGATCAACAAAACTGACTGGTAAATACTGTTTTAGCCTGCATATTCATTTACAGTTGCACAGACTGCATTTTCACAGCATCAGCTCAGTAAGTCACCAAACCCTGTCAACCTCACAGTGCTGGTCCCCTTAGTTACTGGCCATGTACTGCTATGCTCCATGTGTGCACACCTTGACACTGAAGTGACAACTGCCACTGCGAGTGTCATCCAATAATGTTTTACATCTCTCCCAGAAGTTATCAGACTTGCTATTTGTGTGTTGGTGCTGCATGTTGGTGGTGGTGGTGGTTGAATGGTGGGTGTTTTGGGGGTTAGTCACTGTTTTACTGTGTCCCAAATGACTTTCTCACTTTGTTCAGCAGCTTATGAAATGGTGATGTGGTATATGTGCTTGCCATGGAGTACCTGAGGGATGATTGCACATGGCCGTGTCAGTCAACTTGGCACTGACTGTGATGCTTCCCACCTGTCTTACTGATATGATTGCATGTCTGCGCAGAACAGCATCATTTTTCATCCTCTGGTGTGAGGGTTATGTGGTCTCATAAAGTCAGTGTGCTCCTTTTCCAAATGATTGGAGGCAGTTACTTATATATGTTTTTTGTAGCCTCAATGGCCATGTGTCCTCTCATATGGTACCTTGTGTGCATCGCTGCACCGACTACTGGGACATCTATGCAGCTGAGGTACAGTTGTCCCTTGACTTGCAGTGGTGTGTGCTTCTGCTGTTCATTGTGAAAAAAACATAGTCCATCAGTGCACATTACAGTGCCTATCATGATTTATAATGAATGGTCGGATGTTGGCATTACTTCATGTGGGTGACAGCTGTGGTGTAGTAGCTGTAACCTGACATTCATTATGTATTTTAGCACATGCTTCCCATACCACTGTGGAGCTGCAGCAGTACATAAAGTGGCCATGAATGCAGGCAATGTTTTCTGATGTGCTGACTACCTTACCCCAACTCATGCAGTATCATGTGTACCTGACGGAGCTCAGGTCTTGCATAGGATCCGTGGATGGCATGATGGAGGGCTTGATCAAGAAGCTGCAAGTCAGCTGTCCACTCCCTGGGTGAAGTCTACTGCCTACCGTAGCCCCACTGTCCACTAGTGCAGTGACCAATGTCACTGTATGTTGGCAGTTGATGTAGGGTGTCCTTTACCAACACCTGGACTTCAAGCCTCCATATATGCATGCATATCAAGTCTTGACTCTTTGTCAACTTTGTTCAAAAGTAAGATCAAAGAACTATTTATGAAATATTTCACAGTGGCTTATGTGACTCACTTTTTTCTTCTGTCTCTCTATAGGTGCACCTGTTCTTTATGCCAGCCAATGTCTACAGGTGTAGAGTCTGTGTGCTGCCGAGAAGTGCAACCAGTGGTTGATCGTG
The DNA here is from genome assembly GCA_016271365.2 of Neoceratodus forsteri. NCBI lineage: Eukaryota > Metazoa > Chordata > Ceratodontiformes > Ceratodontidae > Neoceratodus > Neoceratodus forsteri. The sequence goes on along the minus strand of CM057451.1, from coordinate 256,015,404 downwards.
CTGCAGATTACAGCTGCATAACACTGCATCCAGGTTTCAGCATGGTTTGTCTTGACATGTGGGTCCTGCAAGCAGCGTACTTTGGTCTCCAGGAAGCATTATGGACATCAAGGTGATGCACCTGTGAATAAGTATATGGGTCTACATCAGAGTGTCATGGAATTGTCTCCGTCTGGTGCCTAACATCAGAAGCCTAAACTGTGATGTTTATTTTCCTTTTCTATGTTGGATATGACCTGTTAATAACCCAAACACCACTGGTCCCATCAACAATCCCTGTGGGATCCCACTTGTCACCGCTCTCATTGTTTTTAGTCCCCCTCACACCACCTCCACCCCATTCACCTACCCCTTAGCCAAGTTATCTAGTTCACCCATCTTTTCTACCACACACACCACTTCCTGCTTTCCCCCATATCCTCCCATGCGGCACGTAATCAAAGGCCTTACTGAAATCAGGTGTACCAAATGCATACGTATGCTGTCCTGAAATTCCTGTAACAGGACGTGCTCCTTGCAATTCCATTAGGTGTGGTACTCCAATTCACCAGAGGCAGGCTGAAGTTCACAAGTGCCACTGTGTTCCCCATCACGTAGACCATTCTGATTTGTTCAGTGTACTCCATGTCCATGTCATCAGTTTCATCTGCTGTACTATAAACCACCCCATTATCAGTGTTTCACTGTTTGATCACTGCAAATGCATCCATACGGCCTCTGTCCTGGCTTCCTCCCCTTGTCCCTTTAAGGTGACAGCATATGAATCTCGATAGTGATACCTTGCAGTTCCATGCTGTCATGTCAGCTGCAAATGTAAAACACATGCTGACTTCTGGTGCTGCAGAAATAATTTGTTTTTGCTAGTGTGTGGATTTAATAACATGGGAGTGATCAATCAAGAATTAACTTGTCTGGCCTAAAGGTAGTGATATTGGCACTTACTTACATTTAAAATGGTATGACATTTAACTTTTCCAGAACAAGACAGTGGGTATGTGGGTCCACTGGTGATTACCATTAAATTGTACTGCCAGTTTTGTGTGTATTCATCAACAGACTGTAAAGCCTCAAAGAAGATGTTCAGTGGTGTGACAGGGAGCTGGGGAGGTTGCGGGTGGAGTGGAGGTTCGCGTTAGTAGAAGGGCTGATATCTGAGAGTATCAGGGGGCACCACAGTGAAGGAACAGTGGGTCAAGGGAGGGGTCATGAGGAGGTGGAAAAATAGACAGGAAGCAAGAAGATGAAGGGTGGACTTCAGTAGGGCCTAGCAAAAGAGGAGCAGCAGTAGGCAGGAAGGAAGAGAGAACACATTGGAATGCAAAGAAGGTAGGGAACATGTCTGCTGTACTAGCATCACAAGATGAAGAGGAGGATGCAGGAAGAGATTGCACAAGGGATAGTACTCAAGAAGAGAAGGGAGTGAGGGGCATTACTAGTGGATAGATTGAGCATGGCATAGCAGGGGGAGGGATAATACTTGGAGAGGTGAGGAGGGAGAGGGAGGTTGGCAGTCAAACAGGAGGAAGAGGAGGGGTATCAATTGAGAAGGGCATGGGTGAAGATACTGAGGCAAATGGTAAAAGCACCATCTTGAGTGGCCCCAGTAATGAGAACCTGGGTGGGGGGTTGCGACGGGCACAAGAAAAGAGGAGTGGGGTGTACTGGTGTTGATGGACTCCATACTCAAGGGGATCAGATGGTGCAGCAAGGGGGAGAGGCACAGTCGGATATGGGTGGAGTCCATACTGTGATTAAAGGCAGACAAGACAGGACAGGCAATCCTAAGGTGCACAAGGAGGGGTAGGAGGAAATCACATATTGTGGTACACGTGGCGACAAACAACCTAGCGGGTGAAACGGTGGAGATAGTAAGGGAGAGGTTTGAGGAAGTGGGAAGGTTGTTTGAGGAGACTGTGGAGTCTTTGGCGTTCTCCTAAGTGTTCCCAGTACCCTGCGCAAGCACAGTGAAAAAGGAGAGGATTGGAGAGTTGAACGCATGGTTGGTAGAATGGTGTCGAACTAAGGAGTATGGGGTTGCGGGCAGCTGGGGCAGTACCTGGGATAATAACAATCTTTTTGCAAGGAATGGGTTGCAACTGAGCTTGGAGGGGAAGGAGATATCAAAGCAAAGACAGGGGAGGTATATTGCGACAAAGGTGGATTTAAACTAGTTAGGGGGGTGGCAAGTGGACAGCACATAGACAGAGATCTGATAGAGCTTAGTCACAGCCTAACCCCCAGGCTAGCTGAAAAGGAAGGGAGTAGAAGGGAGGAGATGGAGGGCAATGAAGGAAAGTGGGCGGGATGGAGAGTGGTCTCGCTGAACGTGAGAAGCCTAGGCAGCAAATCTTCTGATCTACAATCACTCTGTGCATTGTGGAGGGTGGATATTGCAGCTGTCATGGAAATGTAGGCAACCAAGCACTGGGACTTGGATCTGGCAATCCCAGGGTATAAATTATACAGGAAGGACCGTGAGAAGGGGAGTGGGTGGTGGGGTGACAATCTATGTGAGGGATGGGATCAAATGCACAAGGGACAAAGGGGAGAAAAGGAGAATAGAGGCAATCTGGCAGCATCTCCTAGAGTCAAGGGGCACAAAACTGATATTTGGGGTGGTATACAGTCTGCTGTCACAGTCTGAGGAGCTTGACAGGGAATTAGCAGGACAAATCAGAAAGGTATGTAGAAAAGAGACGGTGTTCATTGTGGGGGATTTCAACCTGCCGGTGGTTGACTGTAGCATTCCGGTCACTTCCATTGCTAGGGAGCAAGTGCTCCTGTATGCAATCCAAGAGGGTCTCCTGATGCAGTTGGTCAGTGTTTGTTAGGTTAAAGAACACTTTAAACCTGGTATTGTCGAATGGGGAGGCAGTAAGGGAAATAAGGGTGGAGGATTCACTAGCCAACATCAATCACCAAATGGTGTGGTTTAATATCACGATGTGCAGGGAGCCAGAGAAGTCAGTAACCCGGGTGGTAAACTTCAGGGTGGTGCACTTTGGGAGGATGCGGGAAGTACTGAAAGGGAAACTGGCTAGCATAAGGCAGGATATAGACACGGAGCAGAAGTGGGATATTATTAAACAGGGAATTACAGATACAATGGAAGCCTGCAGCAAGACATTAGAGTAAGAGGAGTAGAGCAAGGAAACCATGATGGTTGAACAGAGAGGTAGTGGAGGTGGTGAGGGGAAAACGAGAGGTACACCAGAGGTATTGGAGGACGGGGAAGGTAGGGGACAGGGAGGAGTATGCAAGATGGTCAAGGGAGGTGACCAGAAAAGTGAGAGAAGCCAAGACCCAGAGGGAGCTAAGATTAGCGCAGGGAATTAAGGGAAGGGGAGACTTTTTAAGCTACATCAGGGAGAAAAGGAAGTGCAAGGAGATAATAGTGGGGATGAAAAATGGTGGGGAGTGGATGGAAAAGGGGGAGGAACAGGCGGAAGCACTGAATAAATACATTTGCTTGGTGTTCGGGGAAGAAAAGGTCACACTGCTACCACCATGTGCTGGGAGGATTGGGACAGGGGTATAGGAGGTGACGGAAGGATTCAGGAAGGCAGAGTCCTAGAGGGACTGAGGGTAGACAAGGCACCAGGGCTGGATGGTATACACCCCAGGTTGCTGAGGGAGATGGTGGATGTGTTGGCAGAGATGCTGGCGGATCAATACAGCACCTCACTGGAGTCGGGATGTATGCCACTGGACTGGAGGATGGCACATGTAGTGGCATTACACAAGAGTGGACCAAGGAACGAACTGTGTAATTATCATCTGGTAGGTATCACCTCCATAGTGTACAAACCCATGGAAATGACACTAAAGGAAAGACTGGTGTCATACCTGGAAGACAGTGGCCTCCAGGATATGAGGCAGCATGGGTTCATTTTGGGGGAAGTCCTGTTAAAACAACCTGAAACAATTTTATGACTGGGTGACATGAGCTGGATAAGGGTCATGTGGTGGATGTTCTTTACTTGGACTTCATCAAGGCCTTCAATTCGGTGCCTCATGGGTGGCTTTGGTGGAAGCTAACTGGTGTAGGGGTAGGGGCAAAAATGATGAACTGGATTACAAGATGGCTGAGTCAGAGGCTGCAACGGGTGGTGGTGGGAGGGGAGCTCTCAACTACGAAGCTGATTACGAGCGCAGTGCCACAGGGGCTCTGTGCTGGCACCAGTATTATTTTGTCTCTTCATATCAGACATTCATTCATAGGATGCAACAGGCTCAGGAGGCACAAGGCCCTTATAGAGTTCACCACCAATATGGTGGAATTAAGGTTCTAATGTAGATGTGATGTTCTTTTGCTACCCATATAGATATCTAGCTGTCTTTTAAATAAATCCATGTTATCATTGCGCATGGAGTGGTGAGCAAGGTAAGTATGTTTGCAGACTACACCAAAATGGGAACAGTTGTGGATGGAGAGGAGGGATGGAAACAGCTGCAGGGGGACCTAAGCAAGCTAGAGGAGTGGTCAGAGTTGTGGCAGTGGTGGTTCAATGCAAAGAAGTGTAAGGTTACGCACTAAGGGGCAAATAGCCCAAGGAGAGAATACTGGCTAGGGATCACTGAGGAGGAGAAGTACGTAGGGGTACATGTTACCATCAACAGAGACCATGAACAATACTGCCCAGTGCAGGAGAGTGGCTGCAAAAGTGAAGAAAATGCTGGCGTGCATAGCGAGGGTGTTTTTGTCGAGGTGAACAGAGGAGGATATTGCCCCTCTACATGTCACTGGTAAGGCCACGCTTGGAGTATTGTGTGCAGTTTGGGAGGCCATACCTGAAGCATGATATCAGGCTACTGGACGGGGGTGCAGAGGTCAACAAAGCTGATATGTGTATTGGAGGGGTGAGACTATGAGAGCAAGCTGGGAAGCCTGAATATGTACACCCTGGAGGACAAAAGGGACAGGTGGGGCATGATAGAGACACTCAAGTATCTGAGAGGAATCAATAAGGAAGTGTCAGACGGGGTCTTTAAGCTAAGGAGGGAGAGGGGGAATGGGCTAAGAATACAAGGCTGAAGATTTATGAGGGAAATTAGGAGACACTATTTCACAGAGAGGGTGGTAGCAAAATGGAACACACTACGAGAATGGGTAGTATCATGTAAATTTGTGAACAGCTTTAAAAAGGGCAGGGGACAGGGAGCACGGGGGAGTGAGAGTGTGTGAGGTGGGGGGGCTGCAGTGGGATGACAAAGTGTAGGGTGGTGCTCGGCAGCTGCAAACTAGGGGTGCTAGCTTCACACTCGAGCAGACGTAGATAGACCGGGTGCTCTGTTTCTGCTGGTACATTAGTATGTTCGTATGTTGTTATGTAAGTATATATGGCTGGAAACACTTCCTGAAATGCAACAATGTGAATGAGTCACACTCAAGTGTTACTCAAATATACCTTTTCTCTTCCATTGCTTGTTTTTATACAAACATATGAAATCGCTAGCTGCCACAGGTCTATCGGTCTACCTAGCCTGCTCGACTGCACACCACTTCAGCCTTTCAGACTGCAGCTTCCCTTCACCACCTTTGACGTCCCCCTCTTGATTTTGAACTTGTATCCTTCATTTCCTCTCCATGGCCCTCCACTGTTTGAAAACTCACTGTGAACATGTCCCACCCCCTTCTGAAGCCACTCACTGTCAGTGTAATATTACCTCCTCTGGCAACATGATCCACTCGGCCACCACCCTTTTTGTGAAATACTTCCTCATTATGTCTCTCCTTAATCTAACTCCTTCAGACTGTGACCTCTTGTTTCCCTTCCACCTTTTAATTTGAAAATGCTTCTGGTGTTTACTCTGTGCATACCCTTCAGGTAACTGAAGGTTTCAATCATATCCCATCTCCCTTCTGTCATCCTGGTCAACTGGGTGGCAAACTGGTTGGCGGGCAGAAAACAGAGAGTGGTGGTAAATGGTATACAGTCAGAAGAAATGCAAGTCACAAGTGGGGTACCTCAGGGATCAGTCCTGGGGCCAGTCCTCTTCAACATCTTCATTAGTGACCTTGCAGATGGACTACAGGGTAAGGCTTGCCTGTTTGCAGATGACACCAAGATCTGCAACAGAGTAGATGATCCAGATGGGGTGGGCAGAATGAGAAGAGATCTGGCTAAACTAGCAAAATGGTTGGAAGAGTGGCAACTGGGGTTTAACGCAAAGAAGTGCAAAATCATGCACATAGGGAAGAGAAACCTTGAAGCCACCTACAGGCTGGGAGGGGAATTGCTGGCAGTCACAAGGGAAGAAACAGACTTGGGCGTCATCATCACTGATGACCTAAAATCATCCAAGCAGACCACTAACGCAGTAGGTAAGGCTAGAGGGATGTTGGGGTGTATTAGCAGAGGTATCACAAGTCGGAAGAGGGATGTAATAATCCCACTTTACAAGACACTGGTTAGACCCCATCTGGAGTACTGCGTGCAGTACTGGAGGCCACACCTTCACAAGGACATTAGCCAAATTGAGGCAGTCCAGAGAAAGGCAACCAAAATGGTGCAGGGACTGCATCAGAAAACATATGAGGACAGATTAACTGAGCTCAATATGTATACCCTAGCACAAAGGAGGAAGAGAGGTGATATGATTGAAACATTCAAACACCTTAAGGGCATTAACAAGGTGAAAGAGTCTAACATGTTTCAATATAAGAAAAATAGGACAAGAGGACATAGCATGAGATTAGAGGGAGGCCAATTAAGGGGTACTGTGAGGAAGTTCTTTTTCATAGAAAGGGTGGTAGATGCATGGAACGACCTACCTCAGGAAGTGGTGGATATGACTACAGTGCAGGGCTTCAAACAGGCATGGGATAGGCATAAGGGAGCAATACAGATTAGAATGAATAGATAGGCCCCTGATAGAGCAAAGGCCAATGGCACATTCATAAGGCAAAAAAAGAAATGGGCAGACTGGATGGGCCTTGTGGTCCTTATCTGCCGTCAACTTCTATGTTTCTATGCTTCTATATTGAGCCCTGTCATTCTGTCCTCATAAGTTTAATCTCTCAATCACAGTATCATTTTTGTTGCTCGGCGCTGTCCCCCCTCCAACAGCTTGATGTCCTTTTCTGTGTGCAGTTAAAATATTCTGTTCCCACTGTCATGTAAGTAACAGCATGTGAGGACAGGCTGAATTTCAGACAGAGCACATCAAGCACCCCTACATGATGACATGTCTGTGCTACTGCATCCAATAGTGAAATCATTTCAGTTTACCATGACGCTCTCCTTTGGAGCCTGTGAACGTTTTAATACTGTATGCCCACCTCACCCACGTTTAAGTTACAATATTGCCTGCATAAGTTGCTCCATCAGTTTATCAACCACTCATGGAAAAGTAACCTGAACATACTTGAGTGTTCCTCCAACCCCACTCCACCTTTGTGCTATGTCAACTTATGAGCCATTTTGCAGTCTCCTGGTACTCTCCCCTATTCCACGGACGGATTGTGAGAGTAGCTGCTCCAGCGCGCCCCCCCCCATGGGTTGGATAACATTTTCACCAATTTCCTTATCCATCATCACAATTCTGAACTGATTTACAATAGTTGCTCTGGCAAATGTTTTTAACATAGTGATCATGGAACTGTTTCCCTGTGCAACTGGTACTGCTGAGTCAGACTTTCTCATTCATTTTGCATGCAACACTGTCTCCCTTGAACAAAACAGGTCTTTCAGCAGGCAGTACCCCACAGTGAGAATGCACGATGTTGATTTGTGTGTGTGCATGTGGGGGGGGGGGTGAATGTTGATGCCGTCACATCCCTTGATACCGCACTCTCTTATTGTGCACCAATTCCCTGCCTATGTGTGATGGTGTTTTCATCACGCGGTTTCTGATGTGCACATCTGAGTGAGTGGTGAACATCTGTATTGTTGTGGCCCAGGTGTTGGTTGAACATGCGATGTTCCCTGACAAGCACCACCATACGTTCTGAGTACATGAACGCCACCTTTGCAGAACATGTTGGTCATTTGTACTCTTTACTTGGCCGAAATGGTGCCAGTGTGGTTTCCAACATGTGATCTTTACATTCCCTGGTGGTGTTGCAAGATATACATTCCAAGCATGCACAAGTGTGGGCAAGCACACAATCCAGAGGTATGTTGTATGATTCCCAACATTGCCCTGTACTCACATTGGTGACAAGGTCATGGGTTGCCATGACTTTAACCGATGTTGCCATATATTGGTTTGTTTTATGGTAAGTCCCTTTGTAAAGTAACATGTATATTGTACCACTCTTTCTTTGACAAATGGCCATAGTTTTAACAGAGGTGTGTGGTGTCAAGTGACCATTGGTTTACGATCTCCGTTATACCTCTGCTTTGTGTCACCTTTCATTTGACACACACTGCCCACATACCATTGACACACACTGCCCACATATCATTATTTTGTCACAATACTGATATTGATAGCATTTCACTGTGTCCATCAAGGCAATGGAGAGAAAAGTTAATTCACCAGAAAGTCAAGCAATGAATGTTTTCTCCTGTGAACCCTTATGCTGTCAACCAATCTGTATTTGAAATTCACAGTTTTCACTGTTGTAACACTCAGTGTCTCTGTTGTACATAATAACGATCTACTTTTTGTGGTCAACTGTTCTGTTTCGGTTGCTGGAATGTTACAGGATATGAAATGTGACATGTAGTTCATATGTAATGTAACTAATTTATCCCTTTTTGTCTTCCTTTTTTCCAGACAGTTGTGGTGCACAGCCTATTGTCAGATCATTAGGTGGTGTTGGGGTTACCTTGGGAAGCATATACGCATGCCCACACCATGCTGTGCTGTTGACTGTATAAGAGAGGCCTCCCTGCTGCTGAATACTGCGGCTTCCAGTATCCTGATCTGGATAGACAAAAAAATTTCTATCACAATTTGAGTCAGGCGTTATCAGTTCCACTTGACATTTTACAAGTTAGCATTTCATTGTAATAGTAACTGAAGTGTTTGTGGTAGCACTGTTATGAAGTTAGTAAGTATTTGGTCATGATACACAGTGCAAGGGCTTTGCACGTGCATTTCACATGCAAATGCACCTTTGATAGTATGAAGTGATGTTATGGTTGAGTTTCATTGATTAATTGTTTTAGCAGTTACAGGTACTTCACATTTGTAGTGTTAACATAAAGCAAGACAGCACAGTGATTTATCAGGAATGTCAATTGACATGCTTGATCACAATTTTATGTGCCAAACTATGGTCTCATGGCACTTTGCAGTGTCTGCAAAGTCGCTCATTAGTGACAGCGCTTAGGTCACCAGGAATGATCAATCCCACCCTGCATGATGAGTTGCCTGTTTCTGTAGCATTTCCAACAGATACCGATGTGGTGTGTGTGTATCCTTCTTGTTTGAACAGCACTGTTCTGCAACTCATAATGATTATTTGGCATGGCAAATGTGCTCAGCTGGGCTACGCATTCCACCCTCGTGGAAGCACATATGTGTGGCTATGCGTCAATGTACACCCCACACTTGCTATGCTGCAATGACAAGCAGGAAAGTATTGAATTCAGGGGCACACATACTGGTTCCTTGACTCCATGCTGTTTAAACTTCTCATAAGTTCAACACCAAAGTGTCACTTGTACCACAGCAAAAGCATGAATCAATTGTTCCACCTTTGCTAACTATGTCAAGACAGCAATGTTGATGATTGCATGCTGTGTGTACTATGCTGGACAAACAAGCAATGCATTGCACTTAGTTCAAATGCCACCTTTACATTTGACAGTTGTTAATGCCCATGCAGATAACACATGAACTGTTCTTTTGTGATCAAGCACCTGTCAATTGTCATAACTTCTTCACGTCCTGATGGGCATAAATACATACCTAACCTACCCATCATAGGATCATGGACACACTGTATGCGATGTGTCTGTGACATGTGGTTCTGTGTGGTGTGATATTTGGCACTGGCCATCCACAGCCACACTGGTGCAACAGCTGTGTCCTATGATTATTTTGGGTGCAATGTCATTCTTTTATTTTTTATTTTACTTTTGTTAACCAGGTAAGTGTTATGGGTCAGGCCCTTTTTCAAACATGACCCGGGACCATAAAAATACAGTCAAGATGTTTACACAATAAACATATCAAATACAAAAAAAAAAATACAGATACAATACACCAAACACATAATTACAAATAGACTAACACTTACATATAAGAGAGTTTATGTAATAAATCTTTAAAGTTCTGTTCTTACTGGACTAATTCCCTTATATAGTTATGGTGAACAGCAAGCTACTCCTGTTGCCCACAGAAACTTACAGTTTGACTGCATAGAAGGACCGCTTGGCCCATCTAGTCTGCCCATTTCCCTACTTACTGCATAAGCTGCAGATCCTAATTAACCAACAGCCTATTTCTTCCTACCTCCCACAAGAATTGCCTGTCTGTCCCATGCATTCTTGAATTCTCCCACAGTTTTAGACCCCACAACCTCCTCAGGAAGGCAGTTCCATGCGTCCACCACCCTCTCTATGAAAAAATACTTTCTCACATTGCCCCTGAACCGTCCCCCTCTATCTTCAAATTGTGTCCCCTCATTCTTGCACGTCTCTTTTTCTGAAAGATGCTACCCTCTTGGACTTTGTTGATTCCACTGAGGTACTTAAACGTTTCCATCATATCTTCCCTCTCCCTCCTTTCCTCAAGGGCATACATATTAAGCTCGTATGGCTTCTCTTGAAGACCCTGCACCATTTTAGTTGCCCTCCTCTGGACTGCCTCCATCCTGTCTATGTCTTTGTGGAGATGGGGTCTCCAGAACTGGACGCAATACTCCAGTTGGGGTCTCACTAACTGTCTGTACAGAGGGATAACAACTTCCTGTTTTCTGCTGATGATGCCTCTCCCTATGCATCCCAGTATTCCCCCCAGCCCTCCCTACTTCCTTCTCACATTGCTTGCCAACCTTAAGGTCATCTGATATGAGTACCCCCAGGTAACTTTCCATTTTTGTTGTTGTTACTACCTCCCCCCCATTGCGTACTCTTTCCCTGAGTTATTGTTTCCTAGGTGCATTATTTTGTACTTCTTTGCATTGAATTTAAGCTGCCATACTTCTGACCATTCCTCCAACCTTGCCAAGTTCCTTCTCATCCTTTCCAATCCCCCTTGTGTATCAACCCTGTTGCAGATCTTTGTATCATCTGTAAAGAGACATACTTTTCCTTCCAGTCCCTCTGCAATGTCACTTATAAAGACATTAAAAAGGACTGGACCCAGTACTGAACCCTGTAGTACCCCACTAGTAACCCCCCTTTCTTCACTGTGGACTCTGTTTACTATTACCTTCTGTGTCCTGTTGTCCAGCCAATGTTTTACCCAGGCTACCACCCTGGGACCCACTCCCAGGCTGGCTAATTTGTTTATTAATCTTTTGTGTGGGACTGTGTCAAATGCCTTGCTAAAGTCTAGGTAGGCCATGTTCACAGCCCCTCCCTGTTCTACTACTTTGGCCACCCAGTCGAAGAAATTGATTAGGTTTGTCTGATATGATCTTCTCGCTGTGAATCCATGCTGCCTTGGGTCCTGTGCCCCACTGGCCTCTAGGTACTCAACACTTCTTTCCTTCAGAACTGAATCCATCATTTTCCCTACCACTGAGGTCAACCTGACAGGTCTGTAGTTTCCTGCCTCTGTCTTGATCCCACTTTTGTGAATGGGAATCACATTTGCCCTCCACTAGTCCTCAGGTACCACACCATCCTCCCATGATTTGTTAAAAAGGGTAGTAGGTGGTGTCACAAGTTCTCCCCTTAATTCTTTTAGAATTCTGGGGTGAATACTGTCAGGCCCCATTGCTTTGTCCACCTTCAGCTTTAGGAGTTCTTTCAGAACCCTTTCTTCTGTGAAAGGACTGGGATCAACCCCCCCTATACAGAGTGCTTCTGTTAATTGGATTAGGTACCTCCTCTTATGTGACTACTGAGCAGAAGCATTCGTTTAGTATCCCTGCTTTTTTACTGTCCCTCTCTGCCCACCCATCGTCCATTTTATTCAGCCTCACTATCCCTCCCTTTGTCTTTCTACACTCCCTAATGTACCTATAAAAGGTTTTATCCCCTTCTTAACCGAGTTGGCTATCATTTCCTCAGTTTTGGGCCTTTGCTATTTTGACTGCCTTCCCTGCATCCTTCTGCCTTAACTGGTGCAGCTCATTGTCCTGCTCCTTCTGTGTTTCCTTATACTTCCTAAATGTTATCTTTTTCTCTAACCTTCCCCATCACCTCTTTTGAGAACCACAGTAGCTTTTTCTTTTGATTTGTTTATTTGCTTCACACAAAGGATTGTTGCCTCTGTAATGGCAGTTTTGATGTTTCCCCATTGTTGCTCTACCCCTCCTTCTTGCCTGTTTGCTAGTGCTTTACTAAGGCACTCTCCAATTTTGACAAACTCAGCCCTCCTGAAGTCCAGTACTCTCACTTTTGTATGGCTTGATTCTGCAGCTGAGTTTATTGTGAACCACATTGTTTGGTGGTTGCTTGTTCCCAGATGGCTACCCACTTCTAGATCTGTGATCCTCTCACTGTCCCCATTTGAGAGTACGAGGTCTAAGATTGCTCCCTCCCAAGTGGGTTCCAACACTAGCTGTCTGAGGCATGCCTCCTGTAGGGCATCGAGAATGGCCCTGCTCTTGGATGTGGCTGCAGCAAAGGTGCTCCAGTTAACATCTGGCATATTCAGGTCCCCCATTAACAATATCTCCCCTTTCTCTGCCATCCTAAGGATGCCTTCTATCATATCCTTGTCCATTCCCTCCCCCTGAGATGGGGGTCTGTATACAACCCCTGTGCGGCTTGTGGTGCCATTTCCAGTCTCTAAGGTGACCCATAGTGCCTCCTCTCCTCCCTGTTTACTCTTTTGTTCCTTTGCTTTTATCCCTTCCCTTACATAGAGAGCTATTCCTCCCTTTCTTACGCCCTACCTGTCTCTCCTGTAGGTTGTGTACCCTGGCATGTTAACATCCCAGTCATGTTCTCTGTGTACCATGTTTCTGTGACTGCTACGATATCCAGGCATCCCTCTTACACCAAGGCCACCAGTTCAGGGAGCTTGTTGCCCAGACTATGGGCATTGTTACTCATTACCCTCCATTTCTTGATGGCCTTACCTCTTTTTCCCCATCCCTGTTCTTACTGCCTTTGTCGTTTTCTCCATTTACCCCTGCCCTTCTTCCTATCAATGTCTCTGTCTTGGTGTTTACCTCACTAACTACCCTGATTTTTGGGGGGACTATGATTTTCCTGCTCCTTTCCAGTGCCTCCCCCCTTGGCTAGTTTAAATGCTTGCCAGTGAAGCATTTAAACCTATCACCTAAGATCCTAGTGCCCCTCCTGGACAGATGCAGACCATCATGCCAGTGTAGGCCTGCATCACTCCAGGTGGACCCCCAGTCCCCAGTGAAGCCAAACACGAGTTCTGTGCCAGTTTTTCAACCACTGACTGAATCCCATGGTGTGGAGCACCCTAGCCTCACCCATGTCATAGACAGGCAGCACCTCCTAGAAGGCTACCATGTGTGCTACTTGTCTAAGGCCCCTTCCCAATGCCACAAACTCTTTCTGCACTGCTCTGATCCCTCTCCTAGCCAGGTCATTTGTCCCTAGGTGGATAATGACATCCAGCTCCCTCCCCCATACAGCTGCTGCCGTAATCCTGAGGATTTGCTCCCTGTCCCTCCAAGCCATGGCACTAGGCAGGCACCTTGCCTCCCTATCCCCTTCCTCCCCCAGTTCTACCCTCTCAACAATGGAGTCCCCCACCAGGATTTGTTTCCTTCCCTTATGGGGTCCTCTGTCACCCTCCTGTGGGTCCCCTTTGTGGAGGTTCCCAGCATCATCCTTGGTCTCCACTGCAGGTGCCTCCATAGAGGAACCACACTCTGCCAGAATGGCAAATGGATTGTGGAGCGGTACAGCTGGAGGTACAGCTGTAGGGATGCAACTCTGTTCCACCACCCTCACCTTCCCTGATCCCACTGTGGTCCAACCGCTCCTCTTTCTTGGCTACCTCTGAGGCAATGGCGGTGGCCCTGGTGGTCCCTGAGTGGGAGAGGAGGTCTCCCAAATCCTGGCCAACTCAGCCTGGAGATGAGCAACCTCCTCCCTCAGCCCAGAGAGGTGCCTGCAGATGGGACAACACTGCATCCTCCAGAATGTCTCCCAGAAGACTGCTGCTCCATAGCCACTGCACTGCACCACTCCCATCATGTCTTATTTCTGGCCCCTTAACTGTTGTTTTGAATACTTACTCTTTCCTCTGTTTATTTGTTTATTTTTGTCCCTACTTACCTACTGCCTCAGTGCTCTTAAAGCTCCTGATCTTCCTGTTCTGAGACAGGAACTTCCTATATTTCTCAATAGTCTCCTTACTTGCTCAGAGTCAGACCTCCAGCAGCTGGGGGGGGACGGAGAGCTACTCTTTTCCTTCTAGGATGGTGAGTCTTTTGTGACTCTGTGATCACTCCCTTCCTACTCCCAAATAGGAAGTTCCTGTTGTCAGTCAAATCCTGTGCCAACTCAGACAAACACACTAACTCTTTTTTGTTTGTTTGTTTTTACCCTAAATTGAAGGTCCCAGTAGTAGAGTTCTAGTTCTTTAGTCCCAGTAGAGAAGTATAGTTCTAACAGCACCTCCTTCCTCTTGCTGTTCTCTGTCCGATGTCTCACTTGACCACCTGTTGTTGCCATCACCACATCATGTGCTGTAAAGGTAGTTGTTGTTGCCATCACCACGTCATGTGCTGTAAAGGTAGCAGAGTCTTGATATGCATTTTATTGTCTTTGCACCTTACCTGTGTTCCTTGTTGTGCTTTTTCTAAAAGAGTAACACACAGTGGCACAATTACATCCACATGTCTGTGTGTAGTTGTCCTTTGGGCACTCCCCCCACCCCTGACCCACTCCAGCTTCCTTTTTTCTCAAAAATTAGTAGCTGTTCAATCCATTATGTCTGATTATCACTGGAATGTGTCGTGAACCAGTATTTGATTGTCTGTCTTTTAGTTTCTGAGTAACACTGCAATCACATTGCCCTGTTCTGTAAACAATGAAAGTCATACATAGCAAGTACAGAGTCCTGGACAGCAACATCCACAGATTTCCTGCTCTCGCGGTTTACCCATATGTTTATGGAAGGTTGACAGTCAGTCCTGCTTATGTAATGACACATTTTTAACAGTGTAATGGCACTTCTCATTCCAAATTTTATTTTTGGATCTGTGTCACTCAATTGTACTGATAAATTGAGTAAACCTTTAACAGTGGTTAACAAAACCTGATTTATACTGTTAATAAACAATGTCAACAAACATTTATTTGAACTCCATTGTTAGTCTCACAATGTCTGTTATTCATTCATACAACAGGATCAAGATTAACAAAGCAAAGTGACTGCTTGTAACGTCCATTACCATACCTTCAGAATAATGGTTATGCAGCTTTGCTCTTGAGGTTTATGGATCATCACACCCCGACCGAGTGTGTGTAAAAAAATTCCATAACACACAGTTGCATAACCTTAATTTTTTATAATTTCTGGTGTAAGATAGCATGACCGAGCGGTGTTCGTTCGGGGGAAAAAAAAAAGAAAATGAAGACAAAGTGGAATGTTGTTTTAAAAACGCTGCCCCTTGCAGCAGTTAACCTACTTTGAGTTATTTTGGGGGGCGTTAAAGCTGCCGAGTATAGACTGAGAAGAGCGAGTGACTCGGCGGCTTCAGAAGACGAGATTGAAGCATAAGCGAGTGTTGCTATAGCAACATTCGCTTACGCTTCAATTTCGTATTCTGAAGCTGAGTCACTCACTCTCTT
Organism: Neoceratodus forsteri; assembly: GCA_016271365.2. NCBI lineage: Eukaryota > Metazoa > Chordata > Ceratodontiformes > Ceratodontidae > Neoceratodus > Neoceratodus forsteri. The sequence continues at coordinate 255,999,550 of CM057451.1, read as the reverse complement.
CAGCCTGTGCTCAGCGGCTTTAATGCCCCCAAAATAACTCAAAGTAGGTTAACTGCTACAAGGGACAGAGTTTTTAAAATAGCATTCCACTTTGCCTTCATTTACTTTTTTTTTTTCCCTGAACAAACACCGCTCGGTCATGCTACGCTGGCAAGAAACTGAAAGTGGCAGTTGAGGACAGTGCAAGTGAGTTGCTTTCCAAACACCATAATAACTGGTTCTAACCACTATTACAGCATTTTAAACACAGCTCTAGTCCGTGTGTTAAAGGGGGTCACCAGTAATTATAGTACTATCATATGCTGTTTGAAAATGTTTACCTCAGGGCTCTGGAGAACAAAATTTAAAATCAGAACTGCAGGATGCCACTTGATGGTGCAGGGACTTCAAACATATGATGACTACATGACTAGAGTAATTATTATTTTTTTTAACACCATTGAGCAAGTACAAGCAATGCTATGGATGATACTAACAGGTATGAGTTATGTACTCAGCAGTTACGGTGCAAGTGAGATGCACACCACTCAAGTAAAACTGACAATCAATGCTCCTTTCACCTAGTTAGTTCTGTTAAAGAACATTACAATCTGCTTTGTACTATGTAAGAAAACATGGCTTTGATTATTTCTACATCTGAAAATACCAGGAGTAACACATGCCTAAAATGATTGTTCATAACTAAGGGCCAGTCAGCATGACTACGGTGGTGGGCAAGGTCATGGATGCACTCATAAGGGGAAGGGTGTCTGTCTACCTAGAAACAAATTGGCTAGTGAATGATAAACAGCATGTGTTTACTAAGGTGATGTAATGACAGACAAATTTTATTAAATTAATCAAATGGGTGACACTGATTGTGGACCAAGGTGGAGCAGTGTTTGTGGCCTATCTGGATTTCAGCAAGGTCTTTGACACTGTGGAAAACAGAAGTTTGCCCTTTAAACTGGAAAACCAAGGGGTGGGACATAAAATAAACAGATGTGTGGAAAGCTACATAATGGATAGTACCAAGAGGGTGGTTGTAAATGGGGTGCATTCATGGACGAGGGTAGTTACCAGTGGGTTCCCCCATTGGTCATTGATGGTGCCATTCTGTTTCAATATCTATATAACACACATAGTGAACAACCCCAGTAGACATGTGGTCCTATTTGTGGAAGGTTTGAAAATCTGCAATTGGGTAGACATTGCAGGTGGTGAAAAAGATATGAGACAAGACCTGAGCACTCTGGAACAGTGGACGTACACCTTGCTGATAAATGTCACCAATAATTGTGTGCATTGATGTATATGGGCATCAGAAACCCACAGGTTCATTACACAATTGTTGTGTGTGGAGTTGGGGGTGAAATTAGGATCACAGATCAAGAAACTGGGGATAACATTAACCAGCAACCAAAGTGTAAGGAAGCAGTGTTCCAGGGGCATGGGGAAGGCATATGGAATGCTGGCAAGTATACGTAGGGGAATGACAAACAGGAGGATGGAGGTAATGATGCACCTGTACCAATCTCTGGTGAGGCTGCACCTCGAGTATGGTGTTCAATTCTGGAGGCCATACCTCCGTAAGTAAATAAATAGTTTGTGGAAAAGGTTCAGAGAAAAGTGAGTAGGATGGTGCTGGGGAGGGAAGAAAACCTATATGAACAGTGATGCAGGCAACTGGTGCTCTACACATTAGACACTATAATGGTGAGTGGGGACATGATAGAGACATATGTCAAAGGGCTGCATAGAGTGGAGATGGGGTGTTTAGAAAGATGTATAGTATGGTCTGCTACAGAACATGATGACACAGTCTGATACTATATGGGGTAAAATTTAGAGGTAACCTGAGGGGGCTGTTCTTCACTGAGACAGTGATGGAGCATTGGAACAGGCTGCCAGAGGAGTAGTTGTTGTCTGATACCATGTCAGGCTTCAGAAGAGAATGGGACATGCACATTGGCTTACTGGAAGAAGCACCAAGAGGGTGAAGGATGGTGTAAGGGTGGTGGGGGGATGACGGACAGAACTGATGGGCCAGTGTAGCACTGTGCCACCCACACAACATACACAGCATATAGAAGTGTCAGATGACCCATTATTCAGCCGCCATTTGCCGGCACTGTGGCAAATAGCACTGTAACACCCATGCTCATTATTGAGAATGCCAAGCCCAAGCTTTGGTGGTCAGTTACACTCCAACAGCATGAGACATGTTCCCTTTATCGATGGCATTCTCACATATGATGATGATGATTGGTGTGTAATAGTACTCACACATGCAATTGTTACACCTAAGTATTGTCACTTTTGTTTGCAAGTTTGCCCACTATCTGTCCCATGACCACCACCTCTCACATCAAATATTGTTATCTTTTCATGTGAATTGAGGAACAAGGAAAATTAATTTCACAAACAGCAGCAGAAACAAACCTCAAACACCATCATCATCATAGTCCACCAGTACTGTGCCACTAGCAGAAGCAAACAGTATGGTGATATTAAAACATATATGTTGTAGTGTCTTGTTTTTCAACCTGAATGTCCTACTGTCTAAAGAAACATGAAACATGTCCTGCTACAACTGTTTCTTTATTGGGTTTCTCAAAGGATAAGCACAGTGACTCGGGGTAGTGTTCAGCAGTGAAGTATCCAATTCGTCATCAATGCTTCCAGTACAGAGATTGAAAATGGCATCCAACAGGTCATCAATGTACCCTGTAAATATAAACATTGTGTCATACCTTAACAAAACCACATTTCAGGTCACAGTTCACCCATACCAACCCACGCAGAGCACAAGTCTAATGGTCTAGTAATGCAGCGAAGGCAATCGTGACTGGTTAATCACCCGTCATGTTCAGCAATTGTTCTGTCATGCCTCACTTTACAAATCATTTAGCTTGCATGAGTACACCACAGAGGTAACCAGCACTGACATGTATGGGACCCATGAGTGAAGGGTGTGTTTATTTTAATATACAACAGGCTCAAACATGTATGGCAATTGGTGGGAAAAATGGATTGGGGAGAAGGTGCTATCGAAGAACATTCAAAGGTAATAGACAGAAATAGGGCATAGGGCAAGAGGGAGAAGGGTAAATAACCTAATGTATATCAAGATAGAATGCACACAGGAGGGACTACTGACAAGGGTGGTATAAGGGGGCAAAGGGGGGAACAGTGTGCAGGAGGAAGAATGATTCAGGACAGGAAGGGGAAGGGAGTACAGGAGAGGTGACTTAATACTGAGAGATGTCAGGTGGGGTGGCAAGGGAGTAGCATAAATGAGATACATGAGATCATGGGGGAAGACAGGGAGGAGAAATAAATAGGTTAAAAATACTTATTCAGATACATCTGGGAGAACTGTTGTTGTAATGACCAAATAGTAAGGATTAAGGAGAGTGGGAATGGGTGGAAAAAGGGTACGAAAAGGCAGAACAACTTAATGACTACTTCTGGTCTGGTGGGTGAAATACCTAAGGTTTGGGGGAGGATAGGATCAGAAGGGATGGGGTTGACGGATGTGGAAATCACAGAAGATAGAGTGCTACAGGTGTTAAGGGCACTGAGGGTGGACAAGGCACCGTGACCTGATAGCATACACACCATGGTACAGATGGAGTTGGCAGAGGTCTTTGCAGGTCCATTAGCAGGTGAATTTCATGACTATCTGGACTCAAGGTGTGTACCTCAGGATTGGAGGATGGATCACTTGGTTACACTCCATAAGAGCGGTCCCCAAGGATAGACCATTGAAGTATACACCAGTGGGTATTGCAAGGGGTATAACCTCTAGGAGGAGGTGGTAGATTCTGCCATTTTTGAGATTGCTGGTCAGATCCCACACGGAGTACTGGTGAGTTACCATATGAGGTTAGACTGAGGGAGTTTCACATGTACTCTCTGCAGGTGAGGAGGGATGGGGATATGATTGATACCTTCAAGTACGTTAGAGGAATAAACAGGACAGGCACGGAGTAACTATCCAAGGGGAGCGGCGGTAGATACACTTGAGTTCATGACAGGAGATTAGAGGGTTGAAGGTTTAGGAAGGACATGAGGAGGCATTTCTTTATGGGAAGGGTGGTAGCAAAATGTAACTCAGTGCCAGCAAAGTTGCTGGCCTATGCTTACAGAGGGGGCTTGGATATGGCAAATGGGAGGGTCATGGGAGGTTGGGAGGGGCAGCTGCTGAGTCTGGGTGCTAGCTGTGTAACACCAAATGGCATGTGGCACTGAATGATTACTTCTTCTATGTGTTCACGTGGGAGGATGCAGGAATGACTCTGCAGGTGAGGGGTGGGCTGGGGGAGTTGTGGGTAGCATGTAATTGATAGTGGACTTCAGGATTAAGGGTGGACAGAACACCTGGACCAGATGTAATCCATATGAGAATGGTAATGGAATTAGCATAGGTCCTAGCAAAGCAAATTGCTGCCCTAAACAGCATCTCTTTTGTAGTTTGTGGTGAGGTCTCGTCAATAAGAGCAGTACGAGTGGGCATCTACAGGGCTCCATACTGGGAAAAGTGCTGTTTGTGTATTGATTGATGATTCATTGAATAGAAATGGCAATCAGGGCTCAATGCCAAGAAGTGCAAGATTCTTCACTTAGGAGCAAGACAAAAGAGGGTGTACCATGACTTAAATGGGGTACAGTTGACTAGCACAGAAGAGGAAAAGCACCTAGGCTAATCATAACAGGGTGAATGAACACATGGTCTACATCACACAATGAATAAATACATCAAAGCAGTGTGACATTTGCAAAGGTTCTATTGCAGGGGCATACAGCTGATTAGAACACACTGAAATGTAATATAATCACCATCAGTTGGCTTTTGCACACCACAGACGATGTACCCACCCTTTTTGTATTTTGGATATTGTATGGTGTATCTCGTGTCACCACTGGCAGTCTGTGCTTGCTGTCTTCAACTATTTTCATTTCCAATTTATCTATTTCCAAAAGAGTTTTACAACAGAGAATAAAAGAACGTAATCACAAATGGTAATCAGTGGCTTTGTACATACGAATGATGTTCACTGTATAACTTTGAGAAATGGACGTCAGTACCTGCACTTCATTCCATTGTAGGAAAACACCACCATCTTTGGTGCAAACTGATTTAGGAAGCTGTGAAAGGCCTCCAACTCTGAAGTTTGGTAACATCCAGAAATTTTTACCGCATCCCTACACAGCCTTTTGTCCTTCACAATTTTTTTCCACACTTTCTGAAACCTTAGATGCTGAAAAGAGAAATATATAGAGGTGTGAATGACAGCATGTGATGGTAGGATGTACCATTGCATTGTACTGTACTGCAATGGCCTAGGTTTACCATACCAAAACATTGAATGCGTGTATGTATGGCACAACCAGCAAGTAACAGCTGTGAGATACTCTGCCTGGGGTACTGGACCACATGACATGGGATAGCTGTTCCATTTATATGACACAAGAATGTGGTGTGAGGGCAGAAGTAAAAAGGACATGAACCTATTGGAGTGGGGACACCAGCAGGCAACTAAAAAGTATAGTGGGATTGGGAGATAAACCTTCTGAGGAAAGACTGAGAGATCTCAATATGTATTCCCAGGAGTATAGAAGGGAATGGGGCCATATGGTTGAGTCCTTCAAGTGAGAGAAGGGTATGAATAGAGTAAGCTCAGGAACTGATTTTAAATGAAAATGTGTGAGTGAAACCATGGGACACAATCAGAAGTTGGAAGGAGTAAGATCCAAGAGAGAAAAAGAAGGGGAAGTATTTCACCTAACTGGTGAAGGCTGGCTGTAACGCACTGTAGTATGAGGTGATATTACTGTGGGCAGCGTGCAGCTTAAAAAGGGAATGTCATGGCACAGGTTAAGAGAGAGGTTTGTGGGTAGGTGAGGGATACATGAGCAAAATCAATGGGTGCGTAGGCAGGTGGACGGTGGAACACCGGAGTCTGCAATATTGAAGTGCAGCACACTTGAGCAGACAAGACAGACAGCTAGGCCTGTATCTGCTGGAAAGTTAATATGTTGGTTGTTCGTGTGTTCACTATGGACTGAACTTTGTAATGGGCTGCATACAGATGGTGGTGGTCGCTGGACTGTAGTCAATGTTCAAGTAGGTGAGCTGTGCCTTTGAGCATGTGACACTGGCATTTGAACCACTACTGTTATGACAATCAATATGCAGCTAAACATTTTTTTCCTCTCTAGATGAACCCATTGTACAGTGCTTGTGACATTTTCATGTAGCACATATGAGGAACACCATGTCACCGTGTAGGAGGCAGTATAGCGCAGTGGTTTAAGGCTCTGAGCTGCAAACTTGGAGACCTTGGTTTGAATCCCTCAGCCCCCACTTGCATACTGTGTGACCCTGAGCAAATCACTTAACTTCTTTGTGCTCACAGGCTGCACCTGTAAACAAGCTTTCAGCTTAGTGTGTCTCTCCTGGTAAAACAAAGGTAACTCTCCGTAGTGGTGGTGTACATCACATCACAAGTAATTCTGAAGTACTCCATTGTATTCCAATATTTTGCGATATTATAACATGACACACTTTGAGGGTTAATAACTTGGAGACCACTCCCACGTGGTGAGAGAGAGGCAGCATGGCATTTTGCCACAATGCTATGTAGGCGGCAGCAGCAGCCACGAGCTCATCAGGATCCTCAACCCCCCTCGCTAACCATTAGAGGAACTTGTTATGTCCTCAGTTGAAAACAAAGAAAACAACTGCGTGGTGAAAAAGAACTGTAAACCATTTAATGCTTTTGATTTTTTAACCGTACAAAGAGAAATGAAGAAACCTTCAGTGGCAGTTAAACCAAAGAGTCAAAGGCAACAGGCTATTGCAATGAGAAAAGCCCAGATGAACACTTTTGTGGCCACTCAAAATTCTGGTGAAGGGCTGATTGCGACGAGCTGTGCTTCAACATCACGTACTGGCTCATCTCTATTCCTATTATTTCAACCACCAGCTAAATTAACAAATGTAACAATACCTACAAATACTACAAAAGTACAAGGAAACTGTGTGATGCCAGACCAGGATGTAAATGAACATATTCCTAATAAAAAACAAGATCTATTCATACCTGGACAAGAGACAATGGGTGAAATGGCTGGTGGGAGTAAGGATTTACCTGCAACTTCAAATGGGGATGTACAATCAAAGAAGGACAGGGAGGTTATTCGATCTCACTTTGAACAAAACAGGTCAAAACATCTATGAGAGGAAGGAGCGTGCAGTGTGGAGATATCCGTGTCGGAGCCACAGAATGCAGCTCCGGTAATTGCTGTTAATCCAACTACTCTGTCGGAGGAGGCCAATGCCGAACTAGCCCTTGATTTACTGCAAGAAGCTGCCAGTAAACCTAAGGTACAGAGGGAAAACAAGGGGAATGTTCCTATAGATCAAACAGAACCGGTGGTAAGAAAACAAAACTTCCAAGTTTCTTTTGAACATTGTGTGCAGCCTGTTAAGGTCAATGTTATATCTTATAACTGTACAGCAGAAAATACAGAAGGTAGTACTAGGTAGGTCGAGTCAGACCACTACTGATAGAGAAGGGAAAAGTAGTGAGTCAGCTTCTTCGGGGGAAGAATTTTATTTCTCAGACCATGAGAATATGGAAGGTGAGAGTACCCACCACCATGTACCAAGGTTCTATTTAATAAAATCAACGATATTTCAATCATGCTAGAATCTATGTTTAAGCACCAAGAACAGCTAGAGCACTATTTCACAGCAACCCAACATCTTTTAGAAGAAAACAAGAAAATAAAGCAGGATGTATCAGAAATTAAGCAACATCTTTCAGCCCTCTCTGATGAAACTACCCCGTATGCCAGACAATTAAAAAATTTAGAAACAGCAAATATTGCATTAAGAGAAAAATAATCGACCAGGAAGCAAGATCTCAATGGATCAATATAAGGTTACTGGGCATACCAGAAGTTTGGGACACTCTAAGACCGTTGCAAGAATCTTTTAAAATGGTCACTGCTGTGTACTGCAGATGGAGACGGATGCCACAGAAATTAACTGGATAATAGAAAGAATACACAAAGGTGCAGGACATAATACAAATAAGTCCAATTATCCCAGACCTGTTATCTTAAAATTTCTGAACTACGCTGACAGAGAAAAATTTATAGCTGTGGTTTATCAGAAAAAGAAACTGTCTGTAATGGGTGCTGATATAACAGTATATAATGATCTCCCACAAGAAATTGTCCAAGAAAGAAAACAATTTGATGAGTTAGGAAACAGATTGTGGGTATTGGTTTATCAAGCAACGATGATGTACCCTGCAAAAATGAAAGTCATTATAGATGGAACAAGATTTGTATATGACAACGTGAAGTTAGCTTGGGAGGAATTGGCTGGAAAAATTGTAAATCTGAAACAATAAGCTCTAATGAATTTGGTGAATGGTACTGGGGAAAAGACGAGTCAGTGTGTTCAGCGTTTACAAGAAAAGGGGAATGTCTCATTTTACAGGTGCATTCACTAAATATTATGGGTGTTTACTAATAAAGTTTTGTTCATGCAGCTGCATTTTATTAAATGGAAGGGGATTTTGCACAAGGGAGTATTTAAATGTGAGATTCATAAGGGACCATGATGCAATTTGTTTAAAGAAATATGGATACTTTATTAAATATTAAACTTATTTCTATGAATATTCATGGCTTAAACTCTCCTATTAAGAGATCACAGATTTTATCTTATTTTAAGAGAAATAATGCTGAAGTAATGTGTATTCAAGAATCTCATTTGGAAGAAAAAGAAGCACTTAAGCTTAAAATAAACTGGTTGGATGTAATCCACTATTCTACGGGCACTAGGAAAAGCAGAGGTGTGGCTATATTAATTAAGAAGGGGAAGAATATATCAGTAATTGATCAGTTCAAAGAAACAAAAGGGAGGGTTTTATTATTAAAAATTTAAATACATAGGCAGGGAGTAGTGGTGAGATCTGTGTATGCACCATTTGTCCATTATGAGAACTTTCTGGCTAAAATTATAGCTGCAGTCAATGCAATGCCATGAAGTCATTCTGGCAGGGGATTTTAATGCCCTACAGTCCCCATATTTAGATAAGTCCACCAATCCATCACCAAATAATATAGCTGTATCAAAAAAATGTAATAATTTTTTAGAATAGGAGAAACTTATAGATATTTGGAGACATAAAAACTGTTTGGATAAAACGTTTACCCATTATGATAAAAAGCAAAAAACATTTACTAGATTATATTATTTTTTTATTTCTAAGAGTTTATCTAAAAAGTGAAGTCTCCCCAGATAGATTCAATTTGCCTATCAGACCATGTTATGATATCATTAGAGTTAATTGGCCAGTGTCAGTGGCTCAGTAGGTAGCACACTCACCTCTGAGGCTGGGGGATCAGAGGGCTGTGGGTTCAGTTCCCACAGCTGGCACTTGGGTTAATATCCCAGTACTGACACTGTAGTGCAGCATGAGAGGGGTGCTGCACTTCTGAGGTGCCGTCTTTCAGATAAGATGTTAAACCAAGGTCCCATCTGCCTGGATTGGTGGTAGTTCATCTGGATGTTAAAGATCCCATGGCACTTATTGAAAAGAGTAGGGGAATTTTTTATTATAACATCAAACCAAAAATAATCAGAAACAGTGTGTATGACATACAAAATAATATACAAGGCAAGGAAGATATTAAATCAAATAAGTATTACATCATACAGCATCAAAACAATATGTGAAAAGAAAATTACATATACACCTTTCCCTTCTCCCCACTAAAGAGTGGGTATAATTATAAAAAAAAAAAATTATACTCCAATTATTAACTATAAAAAAACAAATTAGTGGTAATCATATGATATTTAAAATTATTTATCAGAACAAAAAATTAAAGGAAGAGAAAAAAAATCCAACATAATCTTATGTCATTTAAAGTTTTTTCAGAAGAAAAGGAATCTAAATACAAACTTAACTACTCTTTACCTATTTATATTTTATGAACATTGTAAACCCTTTCCACCAATTAGACACCTTTCTAGAGGTATAGAATCCTAAATCATTGAGATAGACCCTTTCCATAGCCCCTTAAATCAATAAACCCACTGTATCATAAGACATCAGTTTTTGATAAAGAACCCAGTGGCATCTGGCCTGCCATAAGTAATATTTTAAACAACAACAAAACATTTGTAAAGTGTCTATATTATAGGTTCTTCCAAGCTGAAAAAATTGTCCCAAGATCAGCTTATCATAATTTAGATGTAATAGCCATGTCATGTTCCATTTTGAAGCCAGGAATTTCCAAAGGGAACTAGCATATGAACAATGAAGTAAAAAATGATCCACAGTTTCTTCTTGGTCAATACAATCTAGAAAAGGGCAAGTTCATTCATTTGTTGCCTTATGCTTGGCATTACCCCTAACCCCAATCCTCCCATATACTGCTAACCATAAATATTCCCACATATATTCTGGCAATCTGGGATTATTCAATTGCTGAAGTACCCCTGCAGTCATTATTGAAGGGCAGTTTTTAAAAGCAGGCTCAGAGGGATATAGCAACAACATCACTGTGTCATATAATTTTGGTCCTTTACTTTCTTTTACTACCTGTTTCAATAAACCCCACCTAAAGAGTTTTTTTTTTTTTTGCCACCGGTGTAAAATATTGTGGTATCAATAATTTATGAAGAGGTTTAGGAGGAATTGTAAGCCAAGCTGAATAATAATGAACTAAAACATGTTTTATTAGCAATCTATATCTAGATGTAGGTGGCAACAGATCAACCTTAATGTTTTGTGCTATAAATAGAGTATGAAAAAAATGACCGGATCCACCATTCCCAACCCCCCTTTTCTTTAGCAAGACATGTGTATTGTCTCTTAATGGAGTTAAGTCTATTGCCCCAGACCATCTGAAAAAATAGACTGTATAGTCTGGTTTCAAACCCTATTGGTAGCGGAAATATCATTGCAGTGTATAATAAAATGGGAATTAAGAACTGTCTAATGACTTGTACCCATTTTAATTTTGACAATTTCCAATGTTTCCAAATTTGTATTTTGCAATCTATGGAAGATAGTGCTTTATCCCAGTTCAAATCTGGAAGATTCTGGGGTCCATACATTAATCCTAGAATCTTAATAGGATCTGAAGAGATTCGAAGCCCCTGAATAATAATCTCTGTGGGATAACTTACCCCATTAAATAACCCCTGACTTTTTTGTGTATTAATTCTGGAGTTTGAGACAAAGGAATAAGAGACCATGAAGTCCCAAAAAAAGAAACCTGATTATAGTTTGAAAAAAAATACACATATATCATCCGCATATGCCTGTACATATATTTCTTCCATAATTGGTGGCCCAAGTACCCCCTTCCATCGTGGATATTGTGAAATTGATTGAACTAATGTATCTATTGTAAATAAATATAATAGAGGACTTAATGGACATCCATGACGTACCCTTGTGGGAATATGGAAACCTTCCGTAATTTCATTCTGAATAACAGGATGAAGAATAGCATTTTTATAAAGGGATTTTACCCAATTCAAAAAGGAGTCTGGAACCCCATAATGTTTTAAAGTCATAAATAAAAAGGGGTGATAAACCCGATCAAAGGCCTTCATTTGATCCACTAAAACAATACACCCAGAATGCCCATACAAGGAAAAATGCTCTATTAAATCCCTAATCATTATAAGAGCGTGTTGAATTTTCCTTCCTGGAAGCCCACAATATTGGGAAGGGGAAAGTACAGTATTAGCAAAAAATTTAAGTCTTGAATTCAGAATCCTAGTTAATAGTTTATAATCAGAATTTAGAATTGTAATTGGTTTCCAATTTTCTAATTTTTCTTTATTCCCTGACTTATAAAGAAAAATTAATAGACCTTCCAAAAACCAAACAGGAAAACTAACAGTAGACAGAAAAAAATTAAACATAAGGACCACACATTCTGAAAATTCAGAGGGGAAGGCTTTATATAGCTCAGATGTAAGTCCATCAACCCCAGGAAAGGTTCCAAGTTTTTGTGATTTAATAGCAGTTATAATTTCTGCTCCTGTAACAGGGTTAGTTAGAATTGACATATTAAACCCAGGGTTTGGAAGCTTTATCTTATGAAATAAATTTCCCATGCCCCCCACACTAGGGGGCACCACTGGTTTGTGAGAAAGTAAAAATTGCTTTATAACAGCATGAAGGCCTATAGTATCCTGCACTTGTTGCCCTTCCTGGTTTAAAAGAGATACTAAAGTTGTTTTGGTTTTGTATTTTTTAAAGGCTTCATAGGGATCACCTTGAGGTTGTTTTTTCATGCCATATTGAAAAAGTACTTTCATTGTATTAGCTCGATTATATTGTACCTCTTGAATTTGTTGCTTTAAAACAGCTATTTGGGTAGTAAAATCATTTTTTGAGGTATTTGCTTTAGAAATGAGATAATATAATTGCTGATGCAATTTTAAATAATGAAGGAATTTTGAATTTGCACTAGACCTCCCATGATTTTTTAGCATTACTCGCAAATCTTCCTTAGATTCTCTCCACCATTCTCCTTAGTCATCGTATAAAAAGGAGACTGAGAGTCTAGCAAGAAGCAATGATTTTATGTTATTTAGCACTACAGGACATTTTAACAAAAGTTAACTCAGTTTCCATCGTGACTTCTGTGATGCTGGTAGAGAAACTGAAGAAGAATGACACTGAAGAAGCATGTGATCTGAAAAAGCCATTGGGAAGGTGTAAAAAGTAAAGGGGGGAAGACTGCATGAAAGAAAGATATAATCTATTACAGATGTATATGTGTTCCTTTTATAGGTAGATTTTGGACCACCTCGTTGGTAACATCTGCTATTTACAAGACCAGATGTATTTATTAATTGATACAACGTATTAGAATCACAATACATTTTTTTCCATTACCTGTTACTCCACTTTTCACAGGTTTTAACTCACAGTTGAAATCTACACATAAAAAGATTTCAAAGGAAGTCAGTAAAAAAGGTTTAATCATCATAAAAAGAGCCACCCTTTCTGCCTTTATCTGTGAACAATATAAGTTAATAAATCTACATGTCATAGAATGCCAGACCCCATCAAGGATCATTAATCTTCCAGGGATTAAATCTATTAGTTTGATTAAAGAAAAACTATAGGAATTAAACAGGAATCCTAGACCATCTGCCATCTGCTGCCCAAAGGACCAATAAGAAGGACCCCAACACCATTCCCTTTGAAAAAACCTGGCTTGGTCAAGTGTGAACATCCATGTTTCTTGAAGCAAGCACACATCTATGAAATTACTATGCTTATAATCATAGACCACTTGCTGTCTTCTTGGGTTCAATAAGCTATGAACATTTAATGACCCTATTTTAAAGCAAGCCAGTTATGAAACCCAATTTCAACCATCTTTTTTCCTTCTCTTTTTCTTTTTTCCTTTATAGCCTTCTTGTGCATGAAAAGGGGATGGAGGGCTGTCCTGTACAGGTTGAGAATCAGGATCCATGCAGCCCATTTCTGAATCACCCCACTGTGGGGGGGGGCAGGAGGAGGTTTAAGGTTCCTTGAGGACCTCCTGATTTGAATTACAGGAGGATTAACTGGGGGATCTTGAGATAGCATCTCCTTTTTTGTGCGTCGTAGCATACAGGAGAAAGAAGGGGAGAAACCTTATCAGGAGCAGAAGGAGGGTTTTCCTCAGACGTTCCCTGGGATGGGGCTGGGGGAGGAATAACCACATCAACTGGACAATCAGTTTCTGCCTGGTCGGAACCATTAGCCAAGTCCTGGGCTTTCTGAATCAAAAGATCCGGACTACCACTGGACGCTTTATTTTTTGCAGCCCAGACACACTCAGAAAAGACATGGCCAGTATCTTCACAAAGGTCACACTTTGTTAAATTAGCAGATTGGAAGGCAATATGACCTATCTCTCCACAATTATGGCATCGAGGCTTGTCACATGAACTGGACAAGTGTGTTCTGGAACCACACTTGTAACAGGCCCTGGGCTGCCCAGCATAAAAACAACCCCTCCGTCTCATCCTAATAAAAAAGAATTAGGGATATGTTCAATCCCAGTATCATTTTGCCTCAGTTTTACTTTAAAGTGCCAACCTCCTGTCCAAAACTGCTCTGTGTCTAATATAACTTCAGGAGAGCTCAATGCCTCACATTTTTGGGACAACCAGTAAGAAATATCATCCACATGAACCCCCTCATTCCTGAACATAATTCTGACATATTTAATTAATGGCTTTGCTAAAGGTATAACCAAAAAGGGAGCCCATGTGGCTGAAAACTTAAGCTGGTTGTACCGCTCCCAAAATAAATCAAGAGCATAAGCTGAACAAAAGCTGACATTGAAGTTGTCTTCGCCTGAGATGTTTATAAATGCAAAAACTTCCCTGGGAGAGAAATGTAAGGAATCCTTTAGCAGACATTTACCTACATAATGCCTATCAGGCCTAACATCTAAACCCCCTTTATAGTGGAGTCTAACAGCAATTCTGCATGGTGCAGCTTCTTTTTTAATTTTAGAAAATAACTCTGACATTAAAGGTTTCTCAGAATCTAACTTTCCCTGTAATATGTTAGAGGTTTGTCCAGTTTCAGAAATGTCAATGGCTACAGGAGCAGTGGCTTGTGGGGCCACCTCAGAAGGCCTATCTATATCCTGTACCCCCATAGGAATTCCTGGGGTTATAGGTGGGACAGGTAACTTTGGCTTCCAAGCCAGTTCATTCTGAGAAAAATTTAACTTGGGGTCCCAGTCAGGTGTGGGTAGCCAAGCCCCTTTATCCAAAGTCCATCTAGCTGCACTCAAAGCTCTTTGTGGGAACCATGTTTCTTCTGTGAGGGGCTGTAAGAGAGGAACAGATACTGAGGATACTGGGTTAACCTCCGAGGTAGTATGAGTAGATACAGCCTTAACCCCCTCCAATGTCCCCAAGTTCCTTTTAGAAAAAATTACACCAGCCCTCTTTTCTTTTCCTTCATCCCCAGGTTTCTCATGCATTAACTGATTTCTTGTCACAAAAGAAAATTCTGAAGCTCCCTCCTGGTTCAAAGGATCAGTTTGAAATACACAATTTACCTCAGTATTCACAAGTGGAGTAGGGGATTTCATCACTGGATTATGGAGAACAAACCCCGCTGCCTTTGACAGGGTAGCAGCTTGCAAGGTAGAAACTGACCCGCCGCGCTCTGAGTTAGACACATCCGGGACTTTTGGATTCACCGTAGCAACGAGCGGTAAGCATGAATTAACCGCAAGTGTTCCCGATCCTCGTAATGGCTCTTAGCACTGAATCACACCGGATTCTCCACTGCCAACCAACTGAGAAATGCTGGAAAGCATTGTATCTTTAAGCAAAGAAGCAGAGGTTTGTTACAACTCACCCGATCATTCCATATCGGGAGCCTCATCAGAAACTTTAAAGTCTTGACAGATAACAGCACGATTCAAAGAATTGACAGGCTGAGCTGTAGAATGTAATGAAAACAGCTGTTTTCTCAGACGATCTTGTTCCTGTGCAAGAACTTCAAGCTGTAGTTTGAGCTGCTCCTGAAGGTCCTCTTTAACAGTAGCTATAGGCGTTTCCATATTGTTCACCGGTAATAATTCCATTTGTGTTAAGTCCTCTGTAGACACAAAACTTTCACCATCTTCTGGTTTCTTATTTGTAAGAATAGCACCATCCTTCTCATTAATCTCCTCAGTAAGTAAAGCAGAGCCCAATACCCGATCTCCTTACTCCAAGACGTCCATCTTCCACCAGGTCTGACCGAAAGAGGCCTAGCTCACAAGCAGCAAGTCCTCCTACTGCCAGCAATGCAGTAGGGGTGTTTTTATTATAATAAGAATGTAAACAAAATCAAAAACAACAACAAAACCAAAAGAAAAATATAAAGAAGAACATCCACATTACTTATACATCAAGCATAAAAGAAATGAAAGGATGATACAGATACTGATCCAAAATAGTCAGATATAACCCCTTAATAACAATAATGTCTTAACTACAGAAACCATCAACAATACCTACTTATATTTAATTGTATGTGAGAAACCCCTCCACCATAACCTAACGGAATCTGTTGTAAAAATCTGTAATTCTTTAGAATAGACTTTTTGCAATTCATTGGTTACATAAAGAAAAAATGCTTTCTCTGAAGTCTGTTTTTGAAACAACACCCATTGACACCTAATTTGCCATAAACAGAACCGTAAAACAGCCAACAATATCCATACAGTCCTTTTCTCATAGATTTTTAAATTAAGAGGGAGATCCCTGAGTATTAAAAACTGATAAGAAGGGTTTAATAACCATGGCAATGACCAACTTTTTGCAAGAGAGGCCCATAACGGAACTGTATTTGAACACTCCAAAAAGAAATATTTCATGGTTTCTTCCATATTTTGACATTTAAAGTATGGGCAATACCGTTCCTCTTTTGCAGTCCCTCTGACATTCAGTCTACCGTACATAATCAGCCATTGTGTTTCCCACATATAAGGTGGCAATCTCGGATTATTTAATTGATCCAATACTACCTGATTTAAGGAGGAGGGACATCACTTAAAGACTGGACTCGTAGGATATTGTGAAGCTATTATGCTTTTATATAAAGTCTTAACTGAACTATCACAGATTTGAGATTTTGTTAATTTCCACTTATACAATTTTTTAGCTACTGGAATAAAATAGGTCGGAAGGGGAAAATGGTAGTTTATTTTTGGAGCATATTGTGACCAGGATTTTAAATAACGGCCTATACCTGCTCGGAACCACTGCTCTTTCTTTGAATGTGAAGAACTTAAAGTGGATTTCAAAGAATTTATACAAAATAGTGAAAAACAGAAAACCACTGGATTGATCATACCCACACACCCTTTTTTGTCTCCAAATATGTATAAACTCTCTTTATTGGGTTCAGCCTATTTCCCCATAAAAATTGAAAACAAAGACTATAAAGTTTAGTCTCAAACTGGGATGGTAAAGGAAAGATGACTGCAATATAATGAAGACAAGGTAAAATAAACTGTTTCAAGATTTGCACTCTTTTAAATTTACTAAATCTAAATCATTTCCAATTATTAACTTTCCGTTCCACATTACTGAGAACTGTTGACCAGTTTTCCGCAGGGAGATTTTGAGGACCAAACAAAACTCCCAAAACTGTGATCGGCTCAGGTAGTAGTGAAATAGTGGAAGTGCTTATCAACCCCATAGGGCAAGACCCTATCAATAAACCTTTACATTTAGTATAATTTAGTTTGGTATTGGACAATTTGGCATAGATTTGGAATTCTTGAAAAAAATAATCTATTTGATCCAAATCCTGAAAAAATAAACACACATCATCGGCAAATGCTTGAATTGTTAACCTCATTTTTGTCCCTGGAATTAGTACACCATCCCATAAAGTTTTTAAACAAACAGCTCTAATCAACGGTTCTAAAGTAAAAACATAGAACAAAGGGCTCAATGGGCAGCCCTGTCTCACCCCTGTGGAAATCTCAATATAATGTTCTAACTTTCCCTTAACAACAGGAAATACCTGCATAGGTGCATACAGACCTTTAATTACATCCAACATTTGTACAGGTATCCCAAAATAACTTAAAGTTTGAAAAAGGAAACAATGATTCACCCTATCAAAGGCTTTTTCAAAGTCCAATGAACGTAAACCACCACTCATACCTAATTCAGACACGTATTCTATCACATCTCTAATGATAATCAAAATCGACTGAATTCGTCTGTTTGGAATTCCACAGTGTTGCATTGGTGAAATGACTATTGCCGCCAATTGTTTCAATCTGTTATTTAATAAGGTTGCAAAAATTTTATAGTCGGAATTTAATAAAGTAATTGGCCTCCAATTTTCCAATCTCCCCTTATCCCCTGATTTAAAAATATAGATTTGAATTCCTTGAGTAAAGGAACTTGAAATTGAGAGGCCTGCCAAAAAAGAATTAAATAATAAAAGTAAACCAGCACTCAATTCAGTCCGAAAGGATTTATAGAATAAGTTAGATAAACCATCCAGCCCTGGTGAAGTATTATCTTTCAGTTTACCTATAACTGACTCAATTTCTTGAACAGAAAAGAGTTTTATCACAGCAGCAATTAAGTTTTGGTCCAAGCTTGGGGGGGGGGCTAAGTTTAAATAATCCCTTATGTCTTGTACAGATGGTGATTCAGGAGATCTTAAATTTTGAAAATACGGATTAATAATAGAGATAATACCAGTACATCTGTCACTTTTCCTGATTTTTGAATTCAAAAACTCCAAGGAAGTGGCGCTCTTTGCTGCTTTACACAAGGTATAGGGTCTCCTATAACTGACTTTCGTGAATGATTATTCAAAAGGGCTTGCAAAGATTTAGCCCTGTCATATTGTAATCTTCTCATGTCCATTTGGACATATTGATCTGAGAGGATAAGTCCTGATTGGTAGCATTCGCTATTGAATATAAATCTTGTAAATGGGATCTCAGTGTTAAATAAGTACTAAACTGTGACTTCTCATGCTGACTCCTATAAGACTTAAACCGCTGCTTACAATCTGCCTTAGTCTCTTCCCACCAGAGTCCCAAATCAGAATATAAAAACTTACAGACAATCTAGCTTCCAAGATTAATTTGATTGAGTTTTACCCTTGATCCTGCAAGCAGGTGGAATTTAATTTCCATCTATTAGTCCTAGGGTCTGACAAATTGGTTCACCCACTTCAACCTGTACAAGCTGGTGATCAGAAAATTCAATGGGCAATATACAAAAATCATGCACCAACAGAAAATTAGAACACAGTAGATAGTCAATAGTGGAGCCTATAGACCCCTTATAAAATGTATAACTACACTGTGCCTTTAAAATCTGGTTACAATTAAATAGATCTGCTTTTGACAGAATTGACACCAGAAAGTTAGAATCACAGTAAATTTTTTTTGTAGTCATCCCTTTATGTAACAGAGTGCAATTAAAATCTCCACCCCACAAAATGGGTAAGGTTGTAACTAGATAAGGTTGAATTTCTTTGAAACAGCTTATTCTGGCAGCTTTTGTTTGAGGGTTATAAAGATTTATCAATCTAAATTGAATACCCATCCATGTACCGTCCAGAATTAATATTCTTCCAGGAAGTAAACCAACCAGTTTATATAAAGAAAACTGATAACCACTGAAAAGAATCCCAATGCCATCAGCTGTGTCTCTACCGAATGACCAAAATGACGGCCCCCATGGCCAATCCTTTCGGAAAGAGAGGAGCTGTTCCTTGGAAAACATCCAAGTTTCTTGAACAAAACAGAGAGAAAGGTTTCTATCATGAAGTAGGTGAAAAGGCGCTTTGCGTTTAACTGGATTTAATAAACTATGAGTATTCAAGGATGCCCAAAGAAACCCCATTAGTCAAAAAAAAAACAATGCAGAGAGAAAAAAAAAAAAGACCGCACCTCATTTTGTTCTGTGTTTTTTTTTCTTTTCTTTATACTCATTTATAGGTTCACCTGGAACTGACTTTTGTGAGTCCGAGTCCCCTAGGTCCATCTCAGAGTCACCCCAAGCCAGAAAAAGAGCTGCATATGTATTTTGTGTTTCAACCTCCAATTTCACCGGAGTCGAAACTGCTTTAAACGTTCTACTAGACCATCTAGGAGGCAAAGATATAGGAGCCACTATCCCATCAGCCTTAGTCTCCTCTGGGTCTTTGTAACAGACTGGTTGTAATAAACCTATCTTCTGAGTTTTTTCCGCTTGGTTAGAAACTCCTGGAGTTTTTTCAGAAGGGGAGGAGGGGGGCAGGGGAAGCTACAAACACTTTCGGTACTGAAACTTTCGGTATTGAGACCTTATCTGCTTGCTTTGGAAGGGAAAGGGCAGATGTTTTATCCTGTACCACTTCCTCTGCCTTAAGAACAGCCTCCTGGGCTTGTTGTACCAATAAGTCAACACTGCCACATGAGGCCTTATTCTTCACTGCCCAAGTGCAATTTTTGAAGGCATGCCCATAGTTCTCACAGAGATTGCATTTTGTGGGGTTAACACATTGCATCACTCCATGCCCCAATTCTCCACAATTTTCGCATCTGGGGCGGTCACAAGTACTGGATAAATGGGTTTTGGAACCAAATTTATAACACGCACGAGGTTGGCCACTGTAAAAACAGACACCCCTGTCCCTACCCAACAAAAAGGAGTTTGGGATATGTTCGATGCCTGTCTCAGTTTGTCTCAATTTAACTTTAAATTTCCAACCCCCCGTCCAAAATTGTTCGGTATCCAATATGGGTTCTGGGTCACCCTGAACATCACATTTGAGAGATAGCCAGTGAATAATATCTTCGATATGGACCCCTTCATTCCAAAACATAACTGTTATATGTTTAATTAAAGGGGTAGAAAGGGGAATAACCAAAAAAGGAGTCCACAAGGGGGAGAACTTTACTTGGGCATATCTTTCCCAGAACAATTCTAACAAATATGCAGAACGAAAACTAATATCAAAATTGTCCTCCCCCGAAATGTTAATAAAGGCAAAACATCCCTTGCAGAAAACCTAAAGATTCTTTAATTAACAATCTGCCAACATAATATCTGTCTGGCCTCTCTGGTAAACCCCCTTTATATCTAATGCGTACAGCATTTCGCCGTGGTGCAGCTTCTCTTTTAGCATTGGAAAACAGAGAAGACATTAAAGTTTTTTCCACAGTGTTAACTTTACTAGAGTCTAAAAAAACAGGTTTAACCACATCAACATTTAAAGTTTCTTCAGAACCATTCCTCTCAACACCTGCAGTATTTATAGGTGTAAGAATAAAATTTTTATCCCCCTCGACCCCTTCCTTCACACCCTGAGGATGCCACTCAGGGGAATTTTTTTTTAAATCAAAAACTGGGTCCCAACCCTGAGAGGGAGTCCAAACTCCTTTGCCAGATTGTCCCCAGCCTGCAGCCCTCAACGCCCCTTGGGGAGACCAGGAATCATCATGAAGCAAAGGGGTTTCAGGCTGCTGAAGTCCTACCCTTGGCAAAGGAGGAGTAATGTCCTTTTTAACATCACACTTCAATATTGGGCCTTGCATAAAGTCCAAGTCCGACCGCTGCCCTTTTCTTGTTGTAAAACAAAATTCAGTAACCCCCTCCTGTATACCAGAGTCTGCTTGAAATGTAACAGTGCTCTGAAAATTAGGATGAAGCTGGTCTTTTTCCAAGGGTTTGAAAACAAACCCTGAGTCTTTATTCAGTGTAACAGCTGTATTAGCAGCAGATCCCCAAACAGTACTCACCGGAGGCTTCTCCTTTAGGACAGTCTCGAGTCTAATGACTGCTCCCGCCTGGTTTTCGGGCAATATTCCCCACTGGTTACTTTCATCCAGACATGTAGTATTAATAAATGCAGACTCTAAAGCTTCCGAAACTGGAAGCTGCGCCCGACTCAGGTCAGCTGTCTCCACACTCTGGGGCATTTCCGCATTCCGCTGTACAGTCGGGTCTTCTCGCGATGCTAACACCTCTGCTCCAAACGAAATTCTGTCAACGTCTGATATTATCATTGCAGGGACCTCCGCTGTGGTAGTCCGTAAGGGAGAACACTCTGACTCCATAACCACACCGCTATTCAGTGACATTTCCAAACTTTCAATCGAGGACCGAGCCTCATGAAAAATCTCCTCGGTAAGTCCTTCAGTAGCTGGCATCTTCTGTGCACTGTCAGAAAACAGACGTTCCAGTTCCACATTCACCTCCTCCACAACCACCTCCGTTGGGCTCACAAACACAGTGGCCATCTTGCCTCCAGCCAGTCAGCCCCCTACTGACAAACAGTAGGGGAATTTCCCAGGTGTCCTGGCTAAATTTCCCTCATTCACTAAAAAACACCACCAACAGTTTCATCTGGTTCAAGGTCCGTTGGCATTCATCTGTATCCCCCTGCCCCGGATCGTGCCTGAAAATAGGCAGGATTTGTCTAGTGCACTTACCCGGTCAACAAAAATAAATAAATAAATAAATTATTTGTGATCATGAGAGGCAGACAACTAGGACATGGTCTTTTAACAATGCTTTACTTAAGTACCCAGTCTTTATTGAACTAATTAAAGGTGCAATTCAAGAATATGGGTTTTATAATTTTTCAGGGGCACAAACAATTCTTTCATTATGGGATGCTTTTAAAGCTACTGTTAGGGGCACTATTATATCTTATCAAATTAAAATAAAGAGGATGAAAAGAAAGGAAAATAAAGATTTAGATAGGAGACTGGGTCAATTAGATAGATTATTGTTGATTGACCATGATAAATACTATTCTGAATAGCAAGAACTTACAATAAAAAATTAAATTAAATTAGGATACAATTAAAATGGCAACATTTATGAAAAAATACAAATACCAGCATATGGATAAATCAGGCCAACTTTTGGCAAATGTATTATAAGCTGAAAATCAAAGGAATCTGATTACAACAATACTTAATGAACAGGGGGAGACAGTAACATCAGATAAAGATATAGAAAAGGAATTTTTTAAAACATACTAAAAAATGTATCATAATATTTTTTATCCAGATAATGGTCAATTAGAATCATTCTTTCTTAAAGCTAAATTGACACCTAAACTTTCTGAGTTTGTCTCCATTATACAACAAGAAACTGAGTTAATAATAAGGGAATTACCAAGGGGAAAAGCACCAAGAATGGACAGTTTGTCTAATGAATTCTATCAAGTATTTGTGAAAGAACTGACACCCTCGTTATTTAGAATGACTAAAGAATTATTAAATAACGAAGTAGAAAATAACATTCTGATGTCAATGCAGATGGCAAAAGTTATATTAATTCACAAAGAAGGCAAACTAACCGAATCCATAGGCCATAGGCCCTTATCTGCCGACACTGTCTATGTATCTATGTATGAATCAACAGATAGGTATAGGCCTATTGCCTTACTCAACTCCGACTACAAATTATTAGCAAAAATTATCAATAAAATAATTCAAATACATTTAAATAAGTTTATTAAGGAAGATCAATGTGGCTTAAAGAAAAATAGGAATCTAAGTCAATAAAAACATGAAAGTAATTAATCATATTTTAAACACAGATCCACTATATAAAAAGGAAAATTACTATGCAGTGGCTTTAGACGCTAGCAAAGCCTCTGATTTGATCAATAGATATTATATCTATGAAGTCCTTCTGACCTGGGGGTTCCCCAGTCAATTAGTTATATTGATGAAGAAATTATATAAAAATACATTAATTAGATTTAAGGTTAATCATTTTATTACCAAATGTTTCTCAATGAAAGGAAAGGAAGCAGCTCCTGGTGGGGGACTCAATTACTAGGGGGACAGAACTGGTGGGAGTAGGGAAAACTGAAGTAAGGTGCCTGCCTGGTGCCATGGCTTGGAGAGACAGGAAGCGCATCCTCAGGATCACGAGAACAGCTGCATGGGAGTCTGAGCTGGACGTCATTGTCCACCTAGGGACAAATGAATTGGCTCATCATGAGATTAGAGCAGTGCAGAAGGACTTTGTAGAATTGGGGAGGGGCCTAAGACAAGTAGCACAAACAATATCCTTCTCTGAGATGCTGTTTGTCAATAGCATGAGTGAGGCGAGGGTACTTTGCACCATGCAGTTTAATGAATGGTTGAAAAAATGGTGTGGAGCACAGGGGTTTGGCTTCATTGGGGACTGTGGTTCCACCTGGAGGGACACCAGCCTATACTGGCAGGATGGTCTGCATCTGTCCAGGAAGGGAACAAGTCTTTTGAGCAATCGGTTTAAATGCTTCATTGGCAAGCTTTTAAACTAGTTAAGGGGCGAGACACTGATAAGCAGCAGGAAAATCCCAGCCTCTCCCTACAAAACAGGGTACTAAATGAGAAAAAGACAGAGGTCAAAAGGTCAGTGGGGGATGCTGCAAAAGAAAGTAAAGCCATCAAAAAATGGAGAGCAATGAGTACCAATGCCCGTAGTCTGAGTAACAAGCTTCCTGAATTAGTGGCCTTGATGGAGGAGGAACATCTGATATCGTGGCAGTCACAGAAACATGGTACACACAAAACCATGACTGGGACATAAACATACCAGGAAACACTATCTACAGGAGGGACAGGGAGGGTAAAAGAGGAGGAGGAGTAGCTCTTTACATAAGGTAAGGAATCAAAGCAACAGAACAAAATGGAAAACAGGGAGGAGGAGAAGAAGCACTGTGGGTAAATTTGGAGTCTGGCAATGGCACCACAATCCACACAGGGGTTGTATACAGACCCCCTTCTCAGGGGAGGAAATGGACAAGGAAATGATAGAAAGAATACTTAGAATGGCAGAAAAAGGGGAGATATTGCTGATGGGTGATCTGAATATGCTAGATGTTAACTGGAGTGCAGTTGCAGCAGCCACTTCGAAGAGTGGGGTTATTCTAGTTGCCCTACAGGGGGCATGCCTTAGACAACTAGTATTGGAGCCAACTCGAGATGGAGCAATCTTAGACCTGGTTCTCTCAAATGGAGATGAAGAGAGGATCACAGATGTAGAAGTGGGTAGCCATCTGGGAACTAGCGACCATCGAACAGTATGGTTCACAATAAACACAGCAATAGAGTCAAGCCATACAAAGGCAAAAGTACTGGACTTTAGGAGGGCTGACTTTGCCAAAATGGGTGAGTGCCTAAGGAATGCACTAGCAAATGGGCAGCAAGGAGGGGTGGAAGAACAATGGGGATTAATAAAAACTGCCATCACAGAGGTAACAAGCCTTTGTGTGAAGCAAATAAACAAAATGAAACGATGTAAGAAATCACTATGGTTCTCAAAAGAAGTGGCAGTGAAGGTTCAAGAGAAAAAGAAAGTATTCAGGAAGTACAAGGAATCACAGAAACAGCAGGACAGAGAACTGTATCAGTTAAAGCAAAAGGAAGCTGGGAAGGCAGTCAGAACACCAAAGGCCCAAACCGAGGAAAAGATAGCCAACTCAGTTAAGAAAGGGGATAAAACATTTTATAGGTACATCAGGGAGCGAAGGAAGACCAAGGGAGGGTTAGTGAGGCTTAATAAAGTGGAGGGAGGGTGGGCAGAGGGTGACTGTGAAAAGAGCAGAGATACTAAACAAATATTTTGCTCAGTATTTACAAAGGAAGGAGGGAGGTACCTAAAACAAACAGCAGAAACACTCTGGATACAGAAGTTGATACCAGCCCATTTACAAAAGAAAGGGTTCTGAAAGAACTCTTAAAACTGAAAGGTGGACAAAGCAATGGGGCCTGATGGGATTCATCCCAGAATTCTAAAAGAACTAAGGGTAGAACTAGTGACACCACTGACTACCCTCTTTAACAAATCATGGAGGATGGGGTGGTACCGAGGACTGGAGAAAGGCAGATGTGATTCCACTTCACAAAAGTGGGAGCAAGGCAGAAGCAGGAAACAACAGACCTGTTGGTTGAACCTCAGTGGTAGGAAAATGATGGAATCACTTCTGAAGGAAAGAATTGTTGAGTATCTAGAGGCCAGAGGGCACAGGACCCAAGGCAACATGGATTCACAGCGGAAGGTCATGCCAGACAAATCTGATAGATTTCTTTGACTGGGTGACCAAAGTAGTAGATAAGGGAGGGGCTGTGGACATGGCCTACCTAGACTTTAGCAAGGCATTTGACACAGACCCACACAAAAGATTAATATACAAGTTAGCCAGCCTGGGAGTGGGTCCAAAGATGACAGTCTGGGTAAAGAATTGGCTGGAGAATAGGACACAGAGAGTAATAGTAAATGGAGTCCACTCTGAAGAAAGGGGGGTTACCAGTGGGGTACTGCAGGGTTCAGTATTAGGACCGGTCCTCTACAATGTCTTTATAAGCGACACTGCAGAGGGACTGGAAGGAAAAGTATGTCTCTTTGCAGATGACACAAAGATCTGCAACTGAGTTGATGCACAAGGTGTGTGGAAAGGATGAGAGGGACTTGGCAAGGTTAGAGGAATGGTCAAATGTATGGCAGCTTAGATACAATGCTAAGAAGTGCTAGGTAATGCACCTGGGAAACAAAACCCAGGGAAGAGTACACAATGGAGGGGTGAGATACTAACAACAACCAAAATGAAAGGGACCTGGGGGTAGTCGCATATCAGATGACTTAAAGGTGGGTAAACAATGTGAGAGGGCAGCAAGGAGGGCTGGGGGATACTGGGATGCATAGGAGAGCATCACCAGTAGAAAACAGGAAGTTATTATCCCTCTGTACAGACAGTTGGTGAGACCCCATCTGGAGTACTGCGTGCAGTTCTGGAGACCCAATCTCCGCAAAGACATAGACAGGATGGAAGCTGCCCAGTGGAGGGCAACTAAAATGGTGCAGGGTCTGCACCGGAAGACATATGAAGAGAGACTTAAGGAGCTAAATATGTATAGCCTCGAGGAAAAGAGGAAGGGGGGACATGATAGAAACTTTCAAGTACCTCAAGGGAATCAACAAAGTCCAAGACGGTAGCATCTTTCAAAAAAAGAGGTGTGCAAGAACAAGGCACAATTTGAAGATAGAAGGGGTGGCCTCAGAGGTAATTTAAGGAAGTATTTTTTCACAGAGAGGGTTGTGGATGCATGGAACAGCCTTCCGGAGGAGGTTGTGGAGTCAAAAACAGTGGTGGAATTCAAGCATGCATGGGACAGTCATAAGGCAATTCTAGGGGGTGGGGGTAGGAAGAAGTAGGCTGCTGGTTAAATAGGATCTTCAGCTTATCCATTAGGTAGGGACATGGGCAGACTGGGTGGGCCAAGCAGTCCTTATCTGCCGTCAAAATCTATGTTTCTAATGAAAAATGGGGTGAGACAGGGGTGTCCTCTTTCCTCCACACTATTCATATTAGCAATTGAACCTTTTTATCAGTAATAAGAAATGAATGGAAAATAGAGGGGTTTACTTGTAGGAATAGTCAGTCAAAAATTAGTGTCTTTGCAGATGATATTCTTCTGAATCTTAAGAATATTAATTCCTCATTAGAAGCTTTTCTGGACCTAACAAGTACAGTTTCTAATATTTCTGGTTATCAGTTAAATAAGAGTAAGTATATCATCTTGAGACTTTCAAAGTCATCTGAGGCCCAAGATGTAATTATCAATCAAGACCTAAAATAACAAGATTCTATTAAATACTTGGGCATTTATTCAACTAATAACTAAACTATTAATATTAGAGTGAATTATAACAAAGCAAAAGAGAAAAGTAGTTTCACTACTAGAAAATTTGAAAAATCTGTCCTTGTCTCCCTGGGGTAAGATAGATACACTAAAAATCATGGCCCTACCACACCTGATATTTGTCATTAAACATATTGTAGGGTGTCCTAATTCTAAATGGTTCTTGGATACTAAGAGAATATTTAGTACATTTTTATGGAGTGGTGGCAAACCACATATTGCCTGGAACATAATGTGTACACCTAGACAATTGGAAGGGATGGGGTGTCCTAACCCTATTAAATACATGGAAGCAAACATAATAACTATTATTCTTGGTCCTTTGTTCCAGAGCAAGATCAATATTTACATCAGACAGTGATATTTGGTCCTAATAAATATAATGGGATACAAAATATCTAGTTAGATTTGGAACTACATAAAAGGACTAATCACTTATTATCTTCTTTGTTTCCTTTTATTAAGAAATGTATAGCCAGACCATCATTATTACAAATCCCATAGCTATTTCTTCCTATAGAATATAATAAAAGACTGTGGGAGAATCATAATGGATTACATTTTAAATTACTTAAAAAGAATAAAATAATAACATGGCAGGATTTACTGATAGAGGATAAAATACCTTCATTTGAACAGGCTATAAGGAAATGGAGTGATAAAGGTTGGAATCAGATGTTTAACTATGTCTTAATGGCTAAATTTCAGAAATTATTGACTCTATACACTACTCAAGAAGGTGCCTTATCAAAACAAGTAGTAATTCAGACAGCACAAAAGGGAAAAGAGACCGTGAAAAATGTATCTAAAATATACCCTTGTTTGTTAGAGAACTCCAAAAAGAACTTTAGGAGATTAAATAATAAATGGAAGGAAGAGTGGGAAACAGGGTTGAGCCATTATGAATGGGAACATCTGCAAATTATTTAATAATAAAATATATGTATCAGCAAGAAATAAAGCTACATAGTATAAAATTATGAATAGAGCCTATTTAACACCAGCCCATTTGGTCAAGATTAATCCAGAGTATCCATCCAATTGCTGGCATAATTGTGGCCACCGTGCATCACTAGAGCATTGCCTATGGTCCTGCCCTAAGATCATGATCTGGTGGACTAGTTTACAATCGATTATGGAAAAATTAATAGGAGTAAACATCCCATTGAAAATGGATATATTTTTGTATAATAATATAGGGCATACAATAAAGGTTGAATTTAAAAAGAGGATTTTTCCATTGACCATAATGGCTGTTAAAAGCCTAATCCTGGAAAATTGGAAAAATGAAAATATGCCAAATTTTGAGTATCATAAGTTGTGGCAATTGCTTAGAGAGACACTACAACATGAGGCATTAATCTACACAGTTGACTCTAATTTAGACGATCCAATGGGGGGTTCGTGGAAAGAAATCATTAGGAATATTACACCATTATTTAATATTTAACATAAGTTTTCCCTACACACTTTTATAATATTTTCACTGAAGAGCTCCTGGGAGCCCTAATAGATAAAATTGTAAACTGAATCTATTGTATGCCCTAATTATTGTACATAATAGTGTAAGAAACAGCTGCAAGAATATGTTAGTAGAATTTAAGGAAAAGAGGGTGGGTGGGGGAAATAACTCAACATGAATACATATTATGAAATACTATGATAACTGAATATGTAAAAGTGATTGGTATATGATTGTTATATGAAATAATTGTTAATACAAAATATTTTGGAAAACATTTTTTTGCAATATTATGATATTATGAGTTCAAAAACATTGTTCACATGGTGGTAGCCACCACTTCAGCCTGCCCTGCCCATCCAGGTCATCATGTGCACAATGTGGAAAGTTTGTGTTGTCATGTGCATGATGATTTTGAACATGGGCAGACACTGACTTCCACTTCGGACAATAACGTTTTCATCTCCCACTGCACTAGAACCCACAGACCAATAGAGATGGTTTACAACGCTGTGAATCCAAAGTCAAAGATCAGAACAGTCTTTTAAACTTGCGACAGCCGTCAACTTTTTCTTTACACCTGTTAAAAGTGCACATGGACATGCATGTCACTTTGTGATAATAAGAGTGCCTGAAGTGCATGTCCACCTGAGCAAAACTGTTCTTACTTTTACCACGTGCCAGGCATCATAGCATTGTGCTGTGCATATTTTCACAAACCCATTTTGACACCTGTATGTGTCTGTCTGTTATAGATACATAGATACATAGACAGTGTCGGCAGATAAGGGCCTATGGCCCACCCAGTCTGCCCATTTGAGCTTGTAAGTTCAGTTTGTTTTCCTAGAAGTCTGTTTCCCCTTACCCTTGGCCTCTAGAATTCCTTTATGTCTATCCCATGCATTCTTAAATCCCGTGATTGTTTCAGCCCCACCACTTCCTCTGGCAGGGTGTTCCACTTGTCCACCACCGGTCTGTGAAGAAATTCTTTCTCATGTTTCCTCTGAATCGTCCTCCCTCCAA
This sequence comes from Neoceratodus forsteri, assembly GCA_016271365.2. Taxonomy (NCBI): domain Eukaryota; kingdom Metazoa; phylum Chordata; order Ceratodontiformes; family Ceratodontidae; genus Neoceratodus; species Neoceratodus forsteri. The sequence goes on along the minus strand of CM057451.1, from coordinate 255,969,843 downwards.
CTTCATCCCATGCCCTCTAGTCCTGGAACATCTTTTTCGCTAAAAATAGTGTTTTCCTGCACCCTATTCCTCCCTGTAATATACTTGTATGTCTCTATCATATCCCTCTCCCTCCTCTCCTCCAGGGAGTACATATTCAGTTCCTTCAACCTGTCTTCTAGGACTTGTGATGCAATCCATGCACCATCTTTGTTGCCCTCCTCTGAACCTTCTCTACCCTGTCTATGTCCTTACGTAGGTATGGTCTCCAGAACTGTACACTATACTCCAGGTGGGGCCTCACTAGTGTCTTGTATGAGCTGGAATTATGACCTCCCTTTTCCTGCTGGTGATGCCCTGCCTATACATCCCAGCATCCTATTTGCTTACCTGCTGCATTGTCACACTGTTTCCCCTACCTTGGGGTCATCAGAGATGACAACCCCAAGATCCTTTCCTGCTTGGTGCATGCTATATCCTCACCCCCCAACTGATATATTGTGCCAGGGTTTTTGTGCCCCATATGCATTATCTTGCACTTCTTTGCATTGAATTTCAACTGCCAAACCCCTGACCATTCTTCAAGTTTCTGCAGGTCACTTCTCATTCTGTCTACACCCTCTGGTGTGTCTACTCTGTTACAGAGCTTTGTGTCATCAGTGAACAATGAAATTCTGCCTTCTAGATCCTGCGCAATGTCACTGATGAAGATGTTGAATAGGACCGGTCCCAGCACTGATCCCTGTGGTACCCCACTGGTCACTCTTCCCTCTGTGGAGTGACAGCCATTTACCACCACCCTCTGTGTCCTGCCACCCAGCCAGTTACCTACCCACCACACTACTGTCCTGCCCACACCCATATTCCCCAGTTTGTGTAATAAACTTTGTGTTATTAGCTTGTCTATCTGAAGGCCCTTGTCCTCCAGATAAGCCATGCAGCATTTTAGCCCCTCTAGTTCCATGTCATTGAAGACAGTGGGCAGCTTTAACAGGGGCTGGGATAGGCATAGGGGAAAGGTAAGAATCATGGGTAGGGAAGATGGGAGGACTGGGGAGGGAGGGCAGGGACATTAGCTCAAGCTGTGGACCCTGCAATACGAGCAGACTTGATAGACCAAATGGCTTTCTTCTGCTGGCTTCTTCATATGTTTGTGTGCTCACACTACCACTGCACTCATTGCTCTGTGGAATTAATAACACATGATCAGGTAATGAGCATCTGTTTTGATCCATTACTTTTTGACTTCTTTTACATATTGTATACACCTTCTTCTCACTGGTGGCACGACTGTATCAGGGGTGATCAATGGGACCAAACCCTATGCAATCATGCCAGAAGACACTACAAGCATGCACTGGAATGTGTGACCACTCCTCGTCTCAGCACAACCACACCTCGGGCATGAACAACTATTTATGCATGGTACAAACTACTGTTGGTATTCATGCCATATGAAATGTATGCAATGACTATCCCAAACAACAATGGTTAGAACACTGAGCACTGCGGACATACACTCATTGCTACCCTTGCCTATGATGGCTACGCCCTCAATGAGACTTTCTGTATCCTCCCCCACAGCCACTCCACTCCACAGCCAACCATTTCCCCACCCACCCCTGTCATGTATTTATTACCACTGCTGGAGCGTAAATCATAAAGAAAGGTCACTGAGCTGTGAAAAATAAAAGGACAGGGTCATTGTGCAACATATGCTCCTGCAGTGGTCTACTGTGTCTACATACCTGTATCAACTGTACGTCTACCACAACTCCAGCTTGTAATTCCATTATGGAATAAGTGCCATATTTGGCACAGTGGCCCTGGCTGTCCGCCCTTCCATCTCCTCTGCATACTAGTCCTTTTTCTTCTGCCTGCAAGCAAGCAATGCACCACTCTTGTCTCTCTGTCCAAACATTCATGACAGCAGTCAGAAGTATGTAAGACTGATGTCGGAAAAAGGTTCTGGCCTTGTAGGTACAAATACCCATATGTTTCATCAATCTGAATGCCCTTGACACTGTTGAACCGGAAAATAATATTGCTGCTAACAGCAGAATATTTCCACAGGGAGCTTTGCCAACATTAGGCTGACTGTGCAAGATGTGCTCCTTGAAACAAAACTTGCAAGTGATATAGACAATAAGTAGCATGCCTAGGAGGGTGCTTTTAGTGAACCTCAAGCCTGGACAGTGCACTGCAATGGCACCACAACAGTAATTTCATCAAGGCCGAGTGGACTATGATGTATTTTGGCTCCTTGTGGAAACTGCATTCTGGCTCAAGCCTTCTCTGGAGTTTCATGAATTGATTCATCATCTATGGCTGCAGATATTGGTGACGATGGCACATAATCAAGGTTCGCTTGTTGATTGACCACAAAGTCATACTCGATGTCATCATCGTCAGAGATGTGATTGGGAGGCATCTCACCATACCTTGGAGGCTTCAGCCGTTCACACTGTATCCCAATGTCTGACATGATTTTGACTGTCTGAGTCCCTGCAGAGAAATGACAGGTTGTCACTGTCAAGCATGTGCAAGAGCGTAGCACAATATGAGTTATAAATCCATGGATTTATACGTACAGTATGAGTAGGCATAAAAGCTACATAATTACTGGTGTGCGCTTTTAACACATGGACTAGAGCCGTGTTTCAAACACCGTACTAACTGGTAGAACAAGTTATTATGGCGTTCAGAAAGCAACTCACTTGCACTGTCCTCGACTGCCACTTTCACTTTCTTGGCATCATATCGTGAATGAGTAGTGTTCATTCTGGAAAAAAAAAAAAGAAAAATGAAGACAAAGTGGAATGCTGTTTTAAAAACCCTGTCCCTTGTAGTAGTTAACCTACATTTTATTTTTGCTCCCCTACCCACACTGGTCAGTCTCTCCTTTGGGCCCCCAAATGAACCTGATTCCGCTCCCAGTAGTCCCCGACCCCCCTCCCATATCGCAGCCAGACCCAGGATGCCCCGATGTATCCCTTCATCGGGTGGGTCCCATACCTTTGCAAGGAATGAGCCTTCCAGCCTTCATTCTGGTCCTGGATGCTTCTGAGGTGGCTGATGAGGACTCAGGTACTCCAGCAGTGATGATCCAGGGGGGACGTTACCCAACCGACCAGCATGCATTTTCCTTGGTCTCCAGCATGTGTGGGACATCCCTGACACAAGGCCAATGCCAGCGACAGTCATGCTAATTGGCTAGCAGGACCAGGTGCACTGCTGTACCCCTGGCCGCCACCAGGGGTCAGTAGAGCACTGGTCCTCTACCACACTCCCCGAGTGAGTGGCAGACTGTCAGTGGACATTCCAGCCTTCTCTTCCTGACCGGCCCTCCGTCGCGCGAGTCCGTTCCCAAACCCGGGTCGCCGGTGTCGCATCGGTAAATCTTTCTGCCATGCTGGCAGGCCAGCTTAACCTACTTTTTAGTTGTTGTTTTTTTTGAACGTTAAAGTCACTGAGTATAGACTGTGGAGAGCGAGTGACTCGGTAGCTACAGAAGATGAGACTAAAATGTAAACGAGTGTTGCTATGGCAGCACTCCCTTATGCTTGAATCTCATCTTCTGAAGCCGACGACTCACACGCTCTCCTTAGTCTACACTCGGTGACTCTCACGCTAAAAAAAATAACTAAAAGTAGGTTAACTGCTATGAGGGCAGCGTTTTTAAAACAGCATTCCACTTTGTCGTCATTTTCTTTTTCCCCCCGAACGAACACCACTTGGTCACGCTACCTTACACCAGCAATTATAAAAAATAATGGCTCTGCAACTGTGTCTTATGGAATTTTTTTTACACACCCTCAGGGTGTGATGACGTCATAAACCTCTCGGGCTTTGCTCTCGAGGTTAATGGGTCATCACACCACTCGGGTGTGTAAAAAAATTCCATAACACACAATTGCATAACCATTATTCTCTCTATATATTGTCCAATGAATGATGTCCATTCCCACCCCTGTGCACTTGTACACCTGTCAAAAATCGAGCAACATGAACCTTTCTTGAAATGCATACATTATGCTGTCAATTATATGAACTATGTACCTCATATCTGACACAGGTAATTGCATTCAGAGAAGATTAGATGTACCACCTTCCTGCAGCACTTTGGAGCCCTTGGCGGGGACTGCGTAGAACCTCTTGCACCATGGTGCATAACTGTGCATCGCTGGGGCCAGTTGGTCCTTCAGGGAGTTTCATGATGGAGCCTAGTGGTAGCGGGATCACATCTATCACCAGCCAAGATTGTTTATTTAATTATGTATTCCTCCACACAACGCCGGTGCTCAAGTGTTGACAAGGATGGAGGTCAGTTTTCAATGTGCCAAAGCTCTGGAAGTCCAGCCACGGGCACTCCCTTACATGCATCTGTGTTGCTGCTGCACCTCAACACGTGGTCACCAAGGTGGTGGTAATACAGCGTGACACATAACAAACACTCCACTAAGGAGGACAACAGCCCTCTGGGCACTCAGTCCTCCTCCACCAGGCTGGCACTCCAGCAGCTCAAGGTCACTCCTGCACACAGGTCACTGGCATTGCAAGTGGTAGTAGTACCGCTGATGTGGCTGGAAGGCTATGCAGTCAGTGACTGACTGTATTGCTTATCTCTGCCACATCAGGTGACCCCAGAGAGACTGCTTGTTCCCTACCACAGAAAGCACTCAGCAACTGCTACAGGATAAAGTGTGCCCAGTACTGCAATACAATGCAGCTCCCTCCCTCTGTGAGAATGCTGTTGTCCAAAGGATTCAACAAATCAATCAGTAACAGACTAGGACGGAAGAGAACATTGCCAGGGCAGTTAAGGCAATACCTTTTTTTAGGTATATAGCGGGCAGGAGGAAAACTGAGAAAGGGATTCCCAGCATGAAAAGCGAGGCAGGAGTAGGGGGTGGGGACCAAGAAATGGATGCACTGCTGAATAAGTATTTTTGTTCAGCATTTACAAAGAAAGCAGAATGGAAAAGGGCCAACTGTAGGGTAGTAGAAACCATAGGGGAGGGAGTGTATGTGAGTCCATTTCAGAAAGAAGAGATACCGAGGGAGCTTAGGGATTTAAAAGCTGACAAGGCCATGGGGCCAGACAGAGTGCCGACAAGGGTTTTGAGAGAACTGAGAAAGGTTCTGGCTGCTACCTTGACTGCTCTTTTTAACAACTTCTTGAGCTCAGGGGAAGTACCTAACGACTGGATGTGTGTGGATGTGATACCCCTACACATGGGATGCGGGAAGAAACACGTGGGTAACTTTCAGCCTGTGACGTTTATGTCCGTGGCTGGAAAGCTCATGGAGAAACTGAACAATAACAGAATAAACATCTACCTGGAAGCAAACAGAATTTGGGAACCAGGGTAGCATGGGTTGACAGAGGGCAGATACTGTCAAAATAACTTAATGGAATTTTTAGACTGGATGTCCACGGTAGTGGATCAGGGGTGCTTGGTGGATGTGGCCTACCTTGATTTCCAGAAAGCTTTTGACTTGGTGCCACACAACAGGCTCTTATACAAACTAGCCTGCTTAAGGCTGTGTCCAATCAGGGGTACGTCAAGGCTCAATCCTTGGTTCCTTATTGTTTAGTATTTTCCTGAACGACTTTCCAGCTGTCTGCAACCAGCGTACTCTCCTCTACGCAGATGACACGGTCACCTTTACTAACCACCTGGATCCCAACGCTCTTGAAAACAGTCTTCAACAAGGCTTCACAGAAGCAGAGAGATGGTTTAATAATCACAAACTAGTGGTAAACTACAAAAAAACTAAAGTCCAGCTGTTTTTGTCCTCTCGGAATAAGTTTAAGGTCCATCAACTCACTATCACCAACAACCACGGAGACGCTCTTGAACAAACTCAGCTTTTCAAATACCTAGGCCTAAGCCTAGATAGTCACCTTACCTTTGTGCCTTACATTGAAAATGTTGCCAGAGATGTTAATACCAGAATTGGGCTCCTCTTCAGACACAGACGAAGCCTTACCAAAGAAGCCCTGAAGGTTGCAGTTCACAGCTCGGTCCTCTTGATCATTGATTATGGTCTAATCATACACTGTGCTGCAACCTCCACATCTCTTAAATGACTCACGGCATCCCTGAACAAAGCCTGTAGGTTAGTTAGGGGTGCTGCGCACCTCACTCATACCTGTGAGTTATATGCTCAACCTGGCTGGCTCCAACTAAGTAACAGGATCAGATATCAAACCTGCCTCCTGTCCAAATAAGCTCTACTTGGATTACTACCCCTGAGCACTGGTTGCCTGCTAAACAAACCCCCTAAGACCCAACACACATGCACCTCAGTTTCTGACCTCCTTCTAGTTCCCATTGTTGGACTGCTCAATACCAGCAATCCTTTCAATATAGAGCCCCTCTGTGGTTCAGTAATCTAAGCAACCAACTGAGTAGTCTTTCTAGTCTTTCCCAACATAAACTTATGCTTCATCAGCATCTCCTAACTGAAAGCACTTGTGATTGTTATACCTATTTTTCCCACCTTTGCGGACACCCTTATACCACTTTTTTCACTCTCTGATGTACTTACTTGTCTTCCTGTTGCATTCATCTCTCCTGACAGAACAATTTCCCCTTTCCCCCTGCCACCTCCTCCCTTGCCGCACCCCCTCCTTGCTCTTATCCCACTGACCTCCCTCCTCCTGGACCTGCCAAGCCCTCTGGTCCTCACTCTCTCTTACCTTCTTTTCCTTCATCCACCCTCTTTTTTTCCCTCATTTACCCCTTCTCCCACCTTAGCCACTCCCTCCCTCTCACCCTATGACAAGGCTTCTGGCTGCCATATTTTCTTTTCCTTCTCCATCTGTACTCTGCCCTTCTCATCTCCCCATACCCCTCCCTTACGCTCCCCTTTTCCCCTCCACCTCTGATTAGCAATGTTGCTTCAAATGTACCTTATGGTTTTCTATACTTGCTTGTAATCTTGAGTGTGTAGCACTGTTCCCACATATTTGCCAGTTGACTTGCTGTGCTCCGATGATACCATGAATGTTGTCTGTACCTCCCTACCTTATTGTAACCCTTTCCTTTGACGTGGAACCTTTGTAAATGAGCTGCTTCAAGCTCAAAGGTATTTGTAATCCGAGATTTAAATAAATAAATAAATAAATAAATAAATAAATAAAAGGGTGTCATACAGTTGGTGGAAAATTGGTCGGAGGGTACCGGTCAACAGGGCACCATCAGAGGAGTCTGTGGTCATTCATAGGGTTCCCCAGGGTTGGTGCTGGCACCTCTTCGATTTTAATTTATTAATTGTGGATATAGTGGTGGGTCTTGAGGGGAAGGTGGGTCTCTTTGCAGACGATGCAAAAAAATGGGCCAAAAAAATGTTAGGGCAGAGTGCTCGCTGGGAGGTTGTTCCCTGCAGATAATGGAAGATGAGAGATACTTGGGTATCATAATTTCATATGACATGAAGGTAGTAGAGCAGTGCATGGGGGCATCGGCACAAGCGAGCCAAATGTTGGGTTGCCTAGGGGGAGGGATATCAAGCAGAAAGAGGGAGGTAATACTACCCCTTTACACACAACTGGTTAGGCCTCACCTGGAATATGGTGTTCAGTTCTCGATGCCCTACATCAGGAAAGACATGTAGAGTGTGGAGTGAGTTCAGAGGAAGGCGACAAGGATGATGAGGTACAAAGAGCACTTACCATAAGAGGGGAGACTGAATGATATGGGCATGTACTCCTTGTAACAAAGAAGGGAGAGAGGACACATGATTGAGACTTTTAAATACTTCAGGGGGATAAATAAATTTCCTGTGGATAACCTGTTCCAGTTGGCAGAGAGACCTAGGGAAAGGGGTCATGAGAACAAGGTTAAAGGGGAGAAATTTAAAGATAACTTCAGGAAGTATTATTTCACAGAGAGGGTACTGGACAACTGGAATGGGTTGCTGGGTAAGGTGGTTGGTGAGAGGACAGTGGGGGGGTTCAAGAGGGCATGGTATAAACACAGAGAATTGTTGAAATCGGGGGGGAAGGAATACAGCAAAAGCCTAAGAGAATCATAGGCTCTACGGGCAGACTGGGGGGGCCTGACAGTCATTTTCTGCCAACACATTCCTATGTTCCTAACATTGGTTATAGGGAGGAAAACAGATATGTATGTTGCCACAGTGTCCTTGATGACCGATCAACATGGACATGTTTGTTTCACAGCCCAGGGGATCTTTTCCAGTGACTGCCATATCACACATCAAAAATCATATTGTCAGTCAGACCTAACTTTGTTAGACCCACGGAACACAGTCTGAGACTTATGACTGACAGAGCATTTTAGCTGGTATGCATGGACCTGCGTGCCAGTATCACGGATGTTTGGTGTATCAGTCTGCGTTTCCGCAGTGTGCTGACCAACATCACACAGTGGACTATTGGGAGGTGCTTCGTCAAATTGCTATGGTGTTGTGTCCATGAGATCGTCTTCAGTACTGCTGCTTTCACAAAGTATGTCCTGCAGAATCTAGAAAAAATTAGCATGCTATTCAGACATGGTTGCACTACATGAAGATTAGCTGAAACATGATCAACCAGCACTGAGATTAAAGCTTGAAATGACATACGTCATTGTCAGATTCCAAGGGCACTCCAGACAGCAGTGAAGTCCAAGACAAAGAATTTGACATGGCCTGTCCTCAAATGCAAGAGCAGAAAAAACATCAAAGAAGACTATGTTATGAGACTAGTGGTGCAACACACTGCGCTCATGGCACAGGTGGCTTCATAAATGCACGTATGAACACACTTCAGTCACCAAAACATTATACACGTGTATAAGGGGTTGTGGCACAACATACTGTAGATAAGATCAGGAAAGAGAATTACATTTGTTCACAAAAATGTAGTACTTCTTGATCCTGTGAGCTTTGCAGCATCAACACATAAGTGTGACGGATGTTATCTCCAGTAGGGGCCACAGTGGCTGTCCTTGAACAAGCAGAATTGTAATGCACAGAACTAGGGCCAAGTTCCTGTGTATATGGTCACCGGCTACAATCCATGTCACACTAACACAACCGCACAGAAAATGTAACAAATTCTGAAGTGACCAACCAGCACACAACAATCCAAGTATTGTTGGAACATCACATTGTACATGGTGGTTCTCAAGCACACACTGCGCAGCAAGTACTATGTCAGTACACCAGTACATGCATATCAGCAGAAGAAGATGGTGAGCAGTGCAACCATCTTGTACAAAGAACAACTGAAATCTTAAATGTCCACACAAGGGGACCTATGCACCAACCAAGCTGAACGGCAACACGCGCATAGCTGGGGCACAGAGTTACTATGCACCCTATGCATGACACGTGCTGGATGAACAAAGGGGGTGCAAAAAGGGCAACAAAAAAGATACTCCTGTTTGGTGGAATGCACCGTGCGGTGGTCATACTGGGGGCGTGCCTGCAATATGAGTCATGCAGAACAACATGTACTGATGGCCGTATGGTTGAGGAGGTGGCACAGGGTACAACAGCCATCACCCTGTCATAAGCACCATACACACACCTCACACACAGCCCGATCTCCCACAGGAGGGTGCCACAGCCAACTGTGATGCTGTACAGCAACAACCACCCCTTAGTATTGACCACTGTCCCCATGTTGCATGCAACCCCACAACCGCAGTCACAGTTTGCACCAGAAAACAGCACCCACCCTCATCTGGCATACCCACCCCTGAAGGCCACCCCCATGGTGGGAATCATCACCCCCCCAGCACCACACACCTTCCTAACAGACCCTGTACCTCTGTAATGGGGCCCCTGCAGAGACAGCCAGCAAGACATCCAGCCACACACACCACCACGGCAGAAGAACACTGGACATGCAGCACAGAAACTGGTGGTGGTATGGGCGTGGTATGGCCAGCATCGGCAATGGAATTTGGTGATGCTGGTACAGACTGTGAAGTTGAATTATGGCAGTGATTGTTGGGTGGGCTGATGTTCAACGGACCAACAGCAGAGCATGGTCACACTGGTATGGGTGCCTGCAGAAGGCATTCATGCACCCGGACCCGTGCCTTACAGAACAGGGGATACATTTTCCTGCAAGGCTGGGAATCATATTGGATACCCACCTGTGACTGCGAGCAAGCACACCAGCACCGTCTGCAGTCATGCTTGGTATGTGTGCTCATGGACAGATGTGCATTCATTGTGCACACCCACACACCCCCATGCTCACCTGTCCGCAGGTGAAATACTGTGCAGGTGAGTTAAACGACTTTGCCGCATAACTTGTTCCCATTTGTGCATAGGGGCCAAGATAGTGTAGACACGGACACAGCACTGATATTTCTCCACTCAGCACAATTTATATTGCTGGGGGGGCTCCGTCCCCCAAACCCCCTGCTATTTCTAAATAGCCTACTCAGAGGTGCTCCTTGACACAAGGGTAGGCTATATCACCATATTTGCTGTTTACAACCAGTCGGCGTTAATTTGTGGTCGCTGTTATTATATTTGCACTACTTTCGTTGCTGTTATTGATTTGCCATAGTGCGTTAGCTGTACTGACATGCTATTACTGTGGTTCCATGTCTAACCCCTGTAATATCTGGTTTCTGCCTTTAGCTTGAGCCCCTGACCCTAGGCCATTCTCTTGACCTCTTTGTTATTAGAAACTAAATGCCCAGTTTTATCTAAGAGTTATGATTTTTTATGGCCATAAACCTGTCTGTCCCTTGTCTAGATACAGTGGTCCCTCTTTATAAGGAACACCTCTGGAGCCAGTAAATTTGTTCAATATAGCTATTGTTCACTATAGCGAGGTGTTAACATGCCTAATTAGGTAACAATGGGAGCCATTACGGGTGTTCACTGTAACAGAAATTCCTTATAGAGGGGTTCACTATAGCAAGGGAGTGCCAGACCCAAACTAGCTTTTGGTAATTCTGTTCTATTTTGTTTAGCTCTTTCTGGCCATTTAAAGAGACAGTGTCTTAACTCTAGAGTACAGTCAATTTTGGTTGTATGCATATGCTTGCTGATCATAAAATGTGTGCACACAACCAAAAATGCACATATCCAGAACTATGCTTACTGCTGGCTCACAAATGAATGCTGAATGTAATAAAGGCCATGCGCACATATTATAATGTTAAACAACATTTTTTAACAGTAATACAGTCTGAAAGAATTTTAAAGAGCAAGATTGTTTAATTTAGAACTTTTAAAAACATTTTAAAAAATTCAAAATACAGTACATTAATGTGCAGTGTTGAATAGTACAAACAGTGCATGAAGTCGGTAATCTTACTTTGCTGTACATTCTTAGCTGAAAGTCTTCCAAGATTCCTCTCAAAACTGTAAAACCACCCAAAGTCTCTGTCTTCTTTTGTCTCAATATATCGGTGGACCTTGCACATTAGTGCCCACATCTCCCCTGTGCTCGGCGCTGGTTTTTCATCCTCCTCCTCCTCTTCCTCCACTCCGGTGTCAGACCCCATCATAGAAGCACAGATTTCAGCATCTGTCATTTAAGCACTGCTTCTTTGCTCCTTATTTTTCAGCCAACACAGGAAATGTCAACTTTAAACTTCACTGCTAGATCTTTTCGGCTGGTCATTTCTGATTTCTCTAGCAACTTCACCTTTTGCTCAAGTGACATGATGTTGCGTTTTAGATGGTCCATCTCTCAAACACAGCAGGTGGGCAAGTTAGTGTTGAGAGTGTTCAGAGGAGAGCTTGTTAAAGATTGCTAGCACTGCACCTCACCTGTTCAGGCAATTAGCACCTTTCCTGGAGCAAGGAGAATAGCATTGCTTTACACATAAAATTAAGTGATTAACAGCGCCACAGCAACTGACAATCGCTTAATCACTTAACAACTCTGACAAGAGCAGTTGAAGGAGTAAAAAAAAAAAAGGCACACAAATGGAATTCAGTGTGCACACAAACAGAATGTTTAACACTAAAAGAATAGGAGGAGAATCGGGACTAGCCAGATGTGTGCAAATAACCGAAATGTGCACACATCTGAAAGGCACACAAGTGGAATTGACTGTATGTTATAGCACATACAATAGGAACATTAATAAAGGATATAGGCCTATCTTACACATCCCTCCCTCCCTCCTAAAACAGAACCTGGCAGGAACACACCTCTGTTGATGGCATGTTTTCCTAGTTCTGTTATAGATCCAGTATGCGAGACAGGCCGTCTGCGTTCCCATTCTTCAATCTAGGCCTATGCAAAATCTCCACGTCATAAGCCTGCAAGGCAATATTCCATCTCAGAAGTTTTCCATTCATTTTCCCCATATGGCCTAACCATACGAACGGGTTGTGGTCCGTTTGGACCTTAAAATGCCTCCCATAAAGGTACGGTTCCAGTTTTTTTAATGCCCAAACTAAGGTGAGATATTCCTTCTCTACTGTTGCATAAGCTTGTTCCCGTGGAAGCAGCTTCTTGCTTAAGTATACAATGGGGTGCTCTCTCCCCTGATTGGATACTTGGCTGAGGACTGCCCCTATTCCCACATCTGAGGTGTCTGTCTGTACCACAAATAGCCTGTTGTAGTCTGGACTAGCCAGAACTGGGGCCCTACACAGCAAGGTTTTCAGCTATGTGAAGGCCTGCTCACAGTCTGCGTCCCATTTTACCCTCCTAGGCTTATTCTTTATCCACCACCCGGATAAAGGAGCGGCCAGGGAGCTGTAGTTGGGAACAAGTTTTCTATAATACCCTGCTGTCCCAAGAAAGCTTCTGAATTATCTCTGGGTTTCAGACATGGGCCATGATGTAATCTCCTCTATTTTTGCTTGATTTGGGGCAGAGTTGGCATTACCCTGCCACATGTCCCAAATAAATGACCTCTGCCGTGGCCACCTGACACTTTTCTGCCTTAATAATCAGACCTGCGGCCTGTATTCAGCCAAACACCTCCCTCAGGTGTTTCTCCCAGCTACTGCTGAAGATAGCAGTATCATCCAGGTAGGCGACTGCAAAGTTCTCCATACCCTGTAACACCTGATTTACTAACCGCTGGAAGGTAGCAGGGGCATTCTTCATCCCAAAGGGCATCACCTTGAACAGGCTGACCGGGGTGATGAATGCTGACCTTTCCCCTAGCCCTGTCAGTCAGTTCCACCTGTCAGTACCCCTTTGTCAGGTCTACTGTAGTCAAGTGTGTTGCCCCTCACAGTTTGTCATCTGTCCGTGGCATTGGGTGGGCATCAGATTTCATGATGGCGTTAAGCCCATGATAATCTACTCAGTACCATGTAGTCCCATCCTGTTTTGGTACAAGGACTACAGGTGAGGCCCAGGGGCTGTGGATCCCTAGATCCAGTATCTCCCCCATCTCCCTCCTAATGTCCATGAGGACCTGTCTCTCTGACACCCGGTAAGCTGTCCTATATATGGGTGCTTGGGTCCCCGTGTCTTTGTCATGCACCGCTAGCGGTGTCCATCCAGGCTTTGCCATAAATAAAGGGGCAAAGTCTCATAAAACTGTCCTCAATTCTTGGGCCTTTCCAGTTGTCAACTGGGGTGACAGCATGATGGTCTCCACAGATTATGCCTGCTTGCTCTCAGCTAACAAGTCGAGAAGGGGTCTTCCCCACCTGGCTCCTCTCCAGGACTGCAAACCGCAAGTACCATGTCAGCACTATTAAAATATGGCTTCGTCATGTTCACATGATACATCCCGTGAGTGTGTTTTTGGTCAGGTAACTACAATGTAATTGACATTGTTTACCTGCTGGACTATCTTGTATGGCCCCGCCCACTCAGCTTGCAGCTTGTCCTTTCTGACCGAGATCAGAACCATTACCTTCTGTCCTACCCCATACGAGCGAGCTCTAGCTTCACGATTGCACCAGGTCTTTCATTTTTTTCTGAGCAGCTGCCAGGTGGCTCTGGGCCATGCTATAAGTTCCTTCAGTGTCTCCCTGAATTTAAACACATACTCCACTATGGGAGTCCCCTGGGTGGCATGTCTACCTTCCCAGTCTTCTCATATTAAATCTAGGGGCCTCTCACTCTGCATCCATACAAGAACTCGAAGGGTAAAAACCAGGTTGACTCTTGTGGCACTTCTCTGTAGGCAAACAGCAGGTGGGACAGATATTTCTCCCAGTCCTGCCCATGCTGTTCTGCAGATGCCATAAGCACAGCTTTTAGGGTCCCATTAAATCTCTCTCTATGAGACCTCTGTCTTGTGGCTGGTAAGGCATTGTGCAACTCTGTACAACACCACACTTCTTCCACAAACATGTCATTAGGTCCAACATGAAGTTACCCCCTTGATCAGAGATAACCTCCTGTGGAAACCCAACATGGGAGAAAATCCCCAACAAAGCGTCTGCCACCTTGTCCGCCTTAGTGTAGGACAGCGCGATGGCTTCACGGTAGTAAGTAGCATAATCGACTGTCAATATATACCTTTTTCCCCGAGGAACTTGGGATATTCAAAGGACCCATAATATCCATTCCAACCTTCTGAAATGGTTCCTCCACAAGTGGTAAGGGAATAAGGGCAGCCTTGGCTTTACTTCCGGCCTTCCCTATTTCCTGACACCAGTGAAAGGATTTGCAGTATTCCTTCACTTGCTTGGTAATATTGGGCCAATAGAAATTGTGGGCTAAGCACTGCATAGTATGAGCAATGCCCAAATGTCTGGACATGGGAATATCGTGAGCTACCTTGAGCAATAACCCACGATACTCCTGGGGAACAACAAGCTACCTGTCCATCACCCTTCCCTCTGTCCTAATGTCCTGTGTGTATAACAGTCCATTTTCCCAATATACCCTATGCTTTCCATCACCTCCCTGTGTCCCAACAGACTCTGCACAGTCTCTCGGCTTTTCTAAGCTAGAGTTTGTCCATTGTGCTGCTGCTAAGTCTTCCCACTTACCCAGAGCATGTTGCATGTCCCCATCAGTTCCCAGGCTGAGGTCCATAGCTGTTGCAGTAGGGGACTCAGTATCACAACCTTCCCCCTCCCCCGGGCTATGGGTCCCCCCCCCCCGAGAGCAACCTTCAGTAGCAGTTGGGTTAACTGCCACTAGGGGACATTCCATCCCCCTATTATCACCCTCTTTTACAAGAGCTACAGGTTGGGTGGCCTGTTTCCCAGCCTCTCCTGTCTGAATTTCTGTGGGGTCCTGAAGATCACTGTAGCCCCTATCCTTTTGGCTCCGGGTCACAACACAACATCATTCCCCACAATAACATCCATAATGAGTTTGTCAGCTACAGCCACCTTCTTTACCCCTTTCACCTGCATCTCCCCAATCCAGGGTAACACTGGTTAATGGGTAAGTTTTCTTTTCCCATGTGTAATCCTTCACAGAGACAAACTGATTTGGCAGTATTTGTTCAACCCCAACCAGATCCCCTTTTACCAGGGTAAGAGATGCTCCTGTATCCCTTAGCCCTCTAGTCTGTACTCCATTCACCGTTACTGGGTGAATGTGCCCCCTCATATTGTCAGGGATAACATCAGAGATACAGTGAGCAATTGTCTCAGTTTGCGCAGGCCCTTTTACCTTCTGGGCCTTCTTAGAACACTGCCTAGAAAGATGGCCTGGCTGTTTACAATACCATCATTCATCATTTTTCTTGTCCCCAAACTCCTTTTTGGGTGCCTCCCTTCTTTTTGCAGGGGTCCTGTGGTTTTTGGTTACCCAAAATGACCACTTTTCTCTTTCACCCCTGAATTCCCTTTAGGAGCAGCCCTGCTTCGAGCATAGTGATCCGCCAACTCTGCAGCCTCTTTGGCAGTCTTAGGATCTCAGTCCTCTAGTCAAAGCTTTAGTTCAGGTGAGCAAATCCAATAAAACTGTTCAAGCAATACCAGCCCTTCAATAGCTTCAACAGAATCTGCTTTCACTCCTTCCCACCAACGTTTTAAATAACGATGCTGTTTAGTGGCTACTTCTTCAAAGCTCATTTCTGGACCCTTTCAGAGTTTCCGGAACTTTGCTCTGTATGCATCAGGGTTCAGATCATGTATTTTTAATAAAACAGTTTTTAACTTGTCAAAATCTTTACTGTCAACATTGTCCTTCTGCCCCAATGTCTCCCTCCCCTTGCCTGTGGAGATAGTTGAAAATTCCAGGTCTGAAAAGTGCAGCATAGTGCTACAAAGCTGATTAGGGGGCTATGCCATACAAAGCAACACAGAAACATAGAATTTGACAGCAGATAAGGAGCGCTTGGTCCACCCAGTCTGCCCATTTCTCCCTACCTGCACTATTACGTCAGACTGTACCCGATCTACAGTTCTTTCTCCATCCCTCCTTCTTTTCCACTGATTTCTCTTGTGCTTTTCCCATGCATTATTGAACCCCACCACTGATTTTGCCCCCACCACCTCCACTGGAAGGCTTTTCCAGGAATCCACCACTCTTTTTGTGAAGCAGTTCTTCCTCACATCTCTCCTGTGATGTGCCCCTTCCAGCTTTACAACATGTCCCCTTGTTCTTCAGCACCTTTTCTTCTGAAAAATGCTCCATTCCTGTACTTTATTTACCCCCAGTGGCCCACAGCACAGTGAAACCAACACCACAAAAGACAAAAAAAGACCATTACAGTGAAAGTTGCTGTAATGGTCTGCAGTTCCTGAATCTGGCTTCCCCTGATTGTTGTGCCTCGAAACAACTCCAACTTGGAGTTGATTATATTTAATGCTAGGTCGTAGCAGAAGTCTGCAAAACCACATTGGTTATTGATGGCACAATACCATTGTGTGTCGCTGTACTGGATATCGGTAGATTTACTGTCGACAAAATGTTGTACTTCCTTTACCCCTGTGAGGTATTTAAAGGTCTCTGTTATATCTTCCCCATCCCTCCTCATTTCCAGGATATACATACTGAGGTTCTTCAGTCTCTCCTCGTAGGGCACTTCATGCAGACCCTGCTCCATTTTAATTACCCTCCTTTGGACTGCCTCCACTCTGTCTATGTCCATCTGGAAATGTGGTCTGCAGAACTGGACACAATACTCTAGGTGGGGTCTTACCAGTGATCAATATAGAGACATCACCACCTCCCTCTTTCTGCAGGTGATACCCCTTCTTATGCACCCCAGTATCCCACTTGCCCTCCATACTGCCTTGTCACACTGCCTGACACCTTTAGGTCATCCAATATGATTACCCCCAGGTCTCTTTCCTGACTGGTGGCCATCAATACCACTCCACCCATTTTGTACTCTGCCCTTGGGTTTCTGTGCCCTAAGTGCATTATTTTGCACTTTTTCACACTGAAACCCAGCTGCCATACCCTTGACCACGCCTCTGATTTTTTCAGGTCTCTGCTCATCCTTTCCACCCCCCCTCCCCTGGAGGGTCTACCCTATTGCAGACATTGGTGTCATCCACAAAGAGGCAGACCTTCCCAATCCAGCT
Organism: Neoceratodus forsteri; assembly: GCA_016271365.2. Taxonomy (NCBI): domain Eukaryota; kingdom Metazoa; phylum Chordata; order Ceratodontiformes; family Ceratodontidae; genus Neoceratodus; species Neoceratodus forsteri. Next base: position 255,952,461 of record CM057451.1, on the reverse strand, counting down.
CCTCTGCAATGTCACTTATAAAGACATTAAAGAGGGCCAGTCCCAGCACCGACCCCTGAGGCACCCCACTGGTCACCCTCCCTTCCTTAGAGTGAACTCCCTTTACCACTACCCTGTGTCGCCTATCCCATAACCAATTTCTTATCCAGTTTACTAGCTTTGGACCCACTCCTAAGCTACCCAGCTTGCTTACCAGTCTCCTATGTGAAATAGTTTCAAACACCTTACTGAAATCTAGGCAGGACATATCCACTGCTCCACCCTGATCTAGTTTCTTGATCACCCAGTCAAAGAAATAAAATTCATTTGACATGACCTCCCCCTTGTGAAACCATGCTGCCTTGGGTCTTGTAAGCCACTGGATTCAATATACTGTATTATACAATCCTTTCCTTCAGCAGTGATTTCATTAACTTTCCTGCCACCGCTGTCAGACTGACTGGCCTATAATTGCCAGCCTCCTCTCTGCTACCACTTTTGTGTAGCGGGACTATATCCGCCCTCCTCCAGTCCTGCGGAACCACTTCTGTTTCTAGTGAACTGTTAAACAGAACTGTCAGAGGTGTAGCCAGTATTTCCCTGAATGCCCTCAGTACTCTTGGATGCATCCTATCTGGCCCCATTGCTTTGTCCACCTTCAGATTAGCAAGTCTATTCAGGACTCTCCTCCAAAAGAGGACTAGTGTCCACCACCCTCCAAAGCTTTTGTTACTTTTTTGTGGCCCTTCCCCTTCTCCTTCCTCTGTGAACACTGAACAAAAGTATTTGTTCAGGACTTCTGTCTTTTCCTGGTCCCCCTCTGCACAGTCACCCCCACCTTCTCTTTTTGTAGGGGGGGGGAGTGAAGTGAAGGGGGCTATCTTACTGTAATATAAAAATTTTTTTGCTTGCATTGTTTATGTTGTTAAATGAGTCTTTCAAATGTCTGTATGCAATTCCAAAATGTGGGGTTTACTTATACCTTAGTGCTTTGAAGTATGTACTGTATATATTTTTATTTGTATTTTTTTTGTTTAATGTGTGTTGGGGTAACTGGAACATTGCCTTACGGACCTCACTGGAAATGAGCTTGTCCCAGTTGAGATATGCAATTCATTTGTTAAAATGAATAAAAGTTTTACTACTACTACTTATTAACCTTACAATCCCACCCCTGATCTTCCTGTTTTCACTTACATACCTAAACCTCCCTAAGGGAGGCAGTATAGCGCAATGGTTTAAGGCTCTGAGCTGCAAATCCGGTGACGTCCAGCAGACCAGACCTGGGTTTGAATCCCACAGCTTCCACTTGCATACTGTGTGGCCCTGAGCAAGTCACTTAACTTTCCTGTGCTTCCAGGTCGCACCTGTAAAAAAGCTTTCAACTTAGTGTGCTACTCCTGGTTAAACAACAACAAAAAAAAATAATAAATAAATTCTGGTCAGAGCTGCTCCAAGTGATGAGAGCGATGAAAAGAATATGTGCTGCTCTTGCTGCACGAGTCAGCCATATCTAAGATTGCAGCGATAACAGAACTGCGTATGCACAAGTCCTGCTTTTAGTAAAGCTTCAAGATGACGGACTGTCGGTCCTCACTGAGTGCTGCATAACTCAGAGGTGCAATTTTGTTTCCAGTCCCCTCAAACCCAGACCAAGAGCCAATCAAAATGCAAGAAGTGGCCTACTGTTTCAACATATCCTGATATTTAGGGGTGGGTACAGTAACTGTACAGTACCGCTGCATTCATATTAGTACTGAGGGTCCCCAGATAACTGCTTTATAAATATTGAGAGGTAATGATCTCAACCTGAAATCAGGTCCTAGAAATCTCCATAATACATGTTTGTGATGCACTAAACATGTATTCCGAAGAGTTCTAAGGAGCCGCACACTGCCTCACTCTGAAGATTTGTCAGTTTCAGCTTTTGAATGGACTGTCAGTTATGCAATGAAACTGACAAATCCTACTTTTGAACTCTAATAGTAACCCATATCTCAGCTTTTACCCCTCTTTTCTGTCTGGGGCTGTACTCAAGATGTTCTTTAGTAAGATTTTGTGTGGCACTTGGCCATTACTGCGTACTGCACTTCTCTGCACACTGGCTTCCAGCGTAAGACAACAACATGACCAATGCCATACCAGCCTGCGCTTGTTCCTTAGCAACAGCAGCACAGCCAGCACAACGACAGCAGCCAGCTGAAAACACATGTAAGTTAGCATGTAAGGCTCCCAAGTAACAGGTGTCAGTTGTTTCTTGGATTTTTTAAACCTCCCCCTCATTATGTGCTGCTGGGTAAACACTCACGCTTTACTCTCATGGTTTACATAGCAGCACACACCTCGTAACAACCGGACACCCATACATTATTCTGTGTATAGTAAAATGCAATGCATTATGCAGTGGAAATCCTTGAAATAAACTCCACTTGCCTGGTCATCAATTTTTTATGATGGCCCTATGTAAAAGGTCCCCCCCAGGTAACCACTATGAGCACCAATCTAAAATTTTAAATGGGCAACAAAAAATTCCAGGTAGCCAAATGTAGCCCCCCCACTCCCTCTAGGTTTATGGGTATCTGCATGTTGTGGGAAGGGGCAGAACTACAGACCAGAAACACTCCATGACTCTTCTTGCAGCAGTGTAGCAGTAAAAAGAAGAGGTGGCCTACCTTATAGCATCTTCAAAGTATGGAAACGGCCTATTTCGTCCCCAGCTAGTGCCTCACTTTCCCTGGGCCCAGTGGATCTGGAGAATATGGAGAGAGCACCCTTCTGGAATACCTCTGACTGCTACTACCCTCTCACATGGGGGGGGGGGCAAACTTTGTTCTCTCACCAGACCCACCGGCACATTTGAAACAGATTAAAAACAGAATTCATTAGAAGTCATTTTTTTCTTTGGAACTAATAACAAAATCACCAGCACTAAGGAATTCTAATACCATGAACTTTATTCTGGGCTGAAAAATGATTGGACCCAGACCAGTTTAATCAAAGGATTAAATGGAGCAGCTCCATGGGGCTGAGAGTGCAGGCAGTAAAAAACATTGGCAAGCTCAGGTACAGCTTTTCTATCTGATTTGATTTTTCACGCAACATGCAGCAGTATTTAAATTTTTAGATCTAACAGAATGAGACCAATCTGGCTCCTTACATGCAACGTGCAGCAGTATTTAAATTTTTAGGTCTAACAGAATTAGACCGATCTGGCTCCTTAAGTCCTGACAGCTTCTTCCACAGAAACCATTTCTCTTCTATCCCAATGTTGTGTTCACAATTACCAATTCCTTTGACCTCAGAATGGGGGAGTGACTTACACCTACCCATGCCAGCTGAGCCATTTAGGCCTTGGGGCGATTAGCAGCCTAACCCTCCTCGGCTGCACCCAAGGCACCTTCAAAACCCAATCTTTTCCTGAGCCAAAAGGGCAATGGGGAGGGCACTCACATTCTAACCCCATCCCGAAACTGCAGCAAAAATTGTGGCACCTTTCCTTTCTTAAGATACAGTTTCCAGAGGAAGGCCTAGGCCTTTAAGCACATCTGACGGACCTACCCCAGACATGGGCATGGTAGGTCCCAGAGTCTGCCCCAGACAGGGGCATGGCAGGCCCTATAGCAAATCCCAAGCCAGAGCCCACTGACCATCAGAAGAATAGCCCCAGGTAGCATGCCACATGGGGGTACAGCATCCAAGAGCTGCCACCTACAGGACGCCCTGTCACAGTGCTGCTACCACTGAAGCAGCCCCACTACCTGAGCACCCCATACCTTAAATGGGCTCCCAAAACCCCTTTGGCCTGCAGGATCTGATGCCTTGTGTCCAACTCCTTCCACCTCCTGCACATTTTCTTGAACTGCAGCCGATGTCCAGATTCACAGGGCCATCCCTACCAGAACCCTCACGACCACTGCTACACTTTCTTGCCCTCCCAATGGAGTACCATCCCCTCAGTGCTCCGATGCTGCTGCCTGTCTATCTGACTAGGCCGGGGGGGGCCTCCCCTCCGTGACACTGTCCCTGAACCCACCACCAACTCCGGCTCTCTCTCCTTCCCAGGCAAAACCCAGGGATTTTATACCCTCTCTGCTGCTGCCCCTGGTGGCAGTGTAAACAAAAGACAAGGAAGGGGGGGGCTCCCGAACTAACCAGCTAATCCAGGGGAAGGGGTCAGAGGGTGTAAAAAGCTAGTAAGCCCAACCGGGGGGCTGACACTCTTCCCCCCTTAAATACCATTTCCTCCTGGAAATGGGCCATAAGAGGGCCGCTGACACCCCCCCGGAGACCAAGTGGGTAATGTGCACTCCCCATCTAGTCCTGGGGGTCACCAGGAATGTCCACCCCAAACCAAAACCTCCTATCAACCTGTCCTTAAGGAGCATGGGAGGTTAGCTAGGCACTAAAATGAGATCTTACTTCAAGACGGCGCTCTTGCAGCAGGTAACACATATAGGACTATGCCGCTAGACACTAGGACCCCACAGAAAAATTTCTAGCTAGCAATCCAAGGCAGGGTACTGCCCCCCTGACGTCGGCCCCCCCCCGACGTCCCGCGTGGTATAAAGGGGCGGTCCCCCCGCACCAACTCTATTCTTTTCCCACCATCGACCTGCTAGTATTGGCTCCATGGATGCCTCTCTTGCAGTTGACTGCCATTTTCACACTTGGCACAGTACTGATCGTCTAGTTTTTCTCCTCGCTTTTTTCCTTTTTCTGAATGTCTTCTCCATCTCCTCTGCAGCGGAAGTCTAAGTGCACATACATCAAGCAGATCCCAGCTATAGATGGCCATTCAGCCTGCATTATCTGCTTGGGCCCGGGCCACATGCCAGATGACTGCCCGCATTGCCAAAAGTTTAATAAAAAGACTCGCATCCGCCACCTCAAGACTCTAAAGGCTTACCTCCTGGAACAACAAGTGGCTGCCATACAGAGGACCCATTCGGGACACAGTTCTTCCTCAGTCAGGAACTCCTGCCCCAGAGAGAAGAAATCAGGTGGGAAAGACCACCATAGGGACAAGGATCAAGCCAGGTCAGAATCCCGCCCTTAGTCCCCACACAGGACCTTCAAGTCCTCTGCCTCCGACGGGAGGTCAGAATCTGTTCTCCCAGGCTTGTCAGCCCTTCCCAGGGTTTCTGCCAAGACAACTCCCTCCTCTTCCCATTCACATGGCAAGGAGTTCTCTTGGCATGGGCATTTGTCTGCCCCCGCATCTGTGGTTTTAAGGCCCCACAAGCAGTCGCTAGGGTCTAAGCCAGAAGAACAGGCATCTTCTTCGGGTGGTAGGTTGGAGTCTACCACCTGTTAGGTCTTGGAGTCATCCGGCAAGTCGAAGGGGTCGGGTGACTCCACCAGACGCCAGGAATCTGAGTGCCGCCATAAGCCTTCGCCACCTCGTGAGAAGGCATTGACTGCTTCAGAGGATCACCAGACCTCAGGGCCTTCTGATTCCATGTTGGAGCCAGACCAGATGCCCCCTCTTAAAAGGCTGGCTGCTCCACAGGACCAAATGTCGGACCAAGTGACGGGTCACACGCCTGAGGACTGAACGTCCGGACCTCTTGAACAAGGTTCAAACCCACCATCACTGCCTCCTCCTAACGAGCTGGACATCTGACCTCCGGGGGATACTACCCCAGAGCCCAACACCTGATGGCAATCAGCCGGTAGACCAGATGACCATGCCTGATGCACCACAATGGCCGCCGTCATAGCCCCCCGAATGTCCCTACCCCACCGCCAGCACAGCCTGTCATCCCATTGGCGGAGGTAGGAGCTCTGTTCAACTCATGGTGGAACACCATAAAAGGGAATCTGCTACCCAAACCACGAGAGCAGTTCCCTAGCCCTGGGAGTCTCCCGCCACTGGCTGCGCCCCGAGAGCCATCGCCTCAGAGACCTCCCAGATCACCTCTGATGCCTGACCACCCATTGTCAGGGATGACGTCTGGGGGTCTACAGCACCTAGTGGCCATGGTCAACACCTGTCATCCATACCCTAATCCAAGGGATATCCGCGTTCGTCATCAGATGAAAATCTAGGGGACTCTTCCTCCTATTACTCCTCCAAAGGCGAGCTCCCTCTGCCCTCTCCAGACCATAAGAAGGATTCTCCCAGGTCTTTTCCAGATAATCCTTCTCTTTTGGACATAATGAGATACATCCAATATCTTAACCAATGGGACATGGAGGAGCTTGACCCAGAACATAGTCGTTTGGCAAAATTTCTAAGGGCAAATAACCCTAAACCGTTGGTCATCCCTCCTCTAGTACAGCCATTCCAGGACATCACAAAATTGGCCTGGAATCACCCCTCCACCACTTTGGCTGTCCCCAGGAAGGCAGACCACCTATACAGGCACCAAAGGGAGAGCCTCATTTGAGCAAACAACCTAAAGCAGACTCTATGGTGCTAACCACAGCTCATGGCAGGGACAACAACCTAGGCATATCAGCTCACAGTCTCTTGATCCTGAGTCTAAGAAGCTGAACCAGATAGGCCAAAAAGTGTATTCCTCGGCCACCTGCACAGTCAGGTCCCTGAACTTCTTGGCACATATGGTTATGTACCAAAAGTCTTTATGGAACAAAGCCATGGGACTTAGCCAAAGCTCAGCCGGATTCTGATAATAAATCTGAGCTAATGGCTGTTAATTCAGTCCAGCATTGATGTAGTCAAACATGTCCTGAGAAGCTCATACTACTTCATAGATATGGCCACCAGGGCAGCTGCCACAAGAGTTTGTACGGAGACGCCATGTCTGACTGAGGGTCTCAGGATTCCGGCAGGATCTGCAGGATGTAATTCTGGATGCACCATTTCAAGGGTCAATTCTCTTTGGCCCAGACACTGAGAAACTGATCTCCGGGCTACAGAACTCCAGTAAGGCGGTTTCTGACGTCCACCGAATGTATAGGTTAGATCCAGCTATTAGCAGACGCCGCCCCTTTCGCAAGAACCAGGGCCAACAGGGAAGGTGTCAGCAACCTAAAGGGGTTTTTAAGAGAAGGGGCCCTTCTTCCTTGTCCTCGGGCACCCAGGGACCCAAAAATACAAAAAATGCCAGAGCTCCCCTGCCTACCCCCTCCACTTCGGTATGACTCATTGCTTGCCCCCCCCACCTCAGGCGGAGTTTCAAGGGAAGGCAGTAGGAGGGAGATTCTCCCTCTACCTCAGAAGATGGTCCAATATTACCACAGATCAGTGGGTCCTCCAGATAATAGAAAGAGGGTACACACTGGAGTTCACGCAGATTCCACCAGACAACCCACCAGTTCCAACCCACTGCTCTCCATCCCACGCGGACCTCATAAGGGCAGAAATCCAATCCCTTTTGCAAAAAAGAGTGATTCAGGCAGTACCTCCAAGTCACAGGGGAAGGGGATATTACTCCCATTTCTTCCTTGTGCCAGCGAAGACAGGGACCTCCGTCCCATCCTAGATCTCAGCCAACTGAACAATTTTATTGAGTACAAAAGGTTCAGGGTGGTGACTCTGCCTGGTCTGCTGTCCATGATCCACCAAGGGGACTGACTCTGTTCCCTGGACATGTAGGACACCTACATGCACATAAAAATCCTGCTGTCCCACAGAAAGTATCTCTGCTTCACCTTCCAGGGAGAACACTATCAGTTCAGAACACTGCCATTTGGCCTTTCATTGGCACTGAGGGTTTTCACCAAGTGCCTAGCAGTCATGGCAGCAGCTCTCAGAAGAAAGGGTTATTATGTCTACCCCTACCTGGATGACTGGCTCCTCACAGCATCTATGGAGGAACAGCTGCATTGTTCAAGAGAGGAGACATTCCAGCTGTTCCAAGAGCTGGGGATCACTCTGAACCTCTCCAAGTCATTCCCCTGGCCTACCCAGAGGCTGCAGTACGTAGGGGTAGTCTTGGACACTGTCCAGGGAAGAGCCTTTCTCCCCCAGGACTGAGCAGACAAGCTAAGAGCTATCGCTCAGAGGATCATCTCCACAGATCTAATCTGGCCAGAGTGGTGCTGCAGCTTTTAGGCCACATGGCCGTGGCAAGCAGAAGTAATAGCAATTAAAAATAATGCTTTCCAAGAAAGAAAGCATAATACACAAGTCATGGCCATTTCAAAAGGAGTCAAAGTAAGCTTTTCTAACACAAAATTCAGCAGGTCTCAAGCCAGGACTGGATTGCAGATAGAAGGCTTCAAGTGTAGGATGCCTCTCCAGCTGAGCAACTGTACGCCCATCAACAGGCATGTGGAAGGCTGAAGCAGCCAGATGCATGGTTCCCCTTGCCTGCCTGAACATGAGGTCTCCACAGTGGAACCTCAGGGTTCAATTGGATCAATGCATGGATGATCTCGACCAACCAGTGAGGATCTCCAAAGCGGTACACCGTACCCTGGAGTGGTGGCTCACCCCTTCCTGGTTGGACATGGGGGTTCCCTTTCAAAACCCATTCCTCAGCAGACCCTGACTACAGACGCCCTGGGGATGGGTTGGCGGGTTGCATCTGTCATCCCACCAAACAAGGGGTGCCTGGACTTCGGTGGAATGCAATCTCCACATCAATGTGCTGGTGATGAGGGCTGTCTTGTATGCTCTGCAGGCCTGCCGGTTCTTGCTCATGCCAGGGCTTCTGTTAGTCCAGTCAGACAACATTCTAGTAGTCTTCTATCTCAACAAGCGAGGGGATATACATTCTTACCCCCTGGTGCAGAGAAGCAGTAAGAGTTTGGCAGTGGGCAGTGGCTCACAACCTGGAAATAACATCAGTTCACGTTTCAGGGATTCACAACGACTTTGCAGACAGCCTAAGCTGGTCTTGATCTCAAAGTCACGAGTGGGAGCTACTGCAGGAGGTCATAGATGACCTCTTTGGAAAGTGGGGTAGGCCAGAACTGGACCTCTTTGCATCCCCACACAATGCCAAACTGCCCATTTTCTGCTCGCTAGATCAAGGGACTGGTGTTTTCTGGTGTGACTCAGTGTTCCTCTCCTGGGAAAGGCGGTCCTGTATGCTTTGCCTCCCTTTCCACTCCTCCAGAGAGTGCTACTCAAGCTACAGGCAGAGAGTGCATGCATGATTCTAGTGGCATCCTTCTGGCTTCATCAAATCTGGTTTCCGTTGCTGCAGCAATTGGCATCGGAACCGCTGGTCGCATTACCCTTGTCCACTCACGTGCTCTCGCAGGTGCAGGGAACCCTAGTACATCCAAATCTTCAGTCTCTGTATCTGCATGCATGGCTCCTGCAGACCTAATCAGGGAGAGATCTGGAGTATCCTCCAGAGTGGCAGAGGTTCTCGTGGCAGCGAGGAAACCCTCAACTAGAGTGACGTAAGCCATAAAATGGAAACATTTCTACTTATGAGCATCCCCCCCCATTACTTGGACCCTTTCCATTGTCTGGTGGAATTGTGCTGGAGTACCTTCTTTCCCCTATCAGACAGGGGACTCAGATACTCATCCATTAAGGTGAACCTTTCTGAGACTTCTGGTGACGTCACGGGGCATATGGGAACCTAACCCAAAAAGCTTTACACTCGACCGGAGATAAAAACCTTCAAAACCATTGAAAATCAACCTCAGAAAATGTCCTTAAAATCAGGAGGGAGACATACAGAACAACATAGAGGCAGAAATCAACCCAATAACAAACCTAAACCGATGGGTGACTTAGGATTGATGGAAGGAACCCGCAGCCGGTCAGTCTCTCCATCAATCTCCCATGCGGCCAGCTACGATACGGAGGGGGAAGTGAACAACTCACCAGATCTCGCTTTGAAACTCTCTTAAATGAGATCGGGAATCATGCAGAGAAAATAAAACAGAGTTCCAAGCCTTGCAGAAACAACTCTCACTCGTGGAGACCAAGATTGGGCAGATACGGACTTAGGTAACTGAGACAGAAGACACAACAACCCAGCTCTGTCAGATAGTGCATTCCCTGGTCATGCAAACAGCAGACCTCCAGGCCAAGTGTCTAGATCTTGAAGGCCGCTCCCGTAGAGACAATTTCCAACTGTACAGCTTACTGGAGGGGAAAGAAATACTCCCTATGGCCCCCTTTATTGAAAACCTCTTAAAAGACATACTAGACCTGCCACCAACCTACTTGTTGCATGTTGAGAGGGCCCATCGCTCATTACAAGTGAAGCCAACAGACCCTACGGTTCGCCTGTGGTCTATTGTTTTTAAAGTCAGTTCATTCAGCACCAAGGAAGATCTATTACGGCAAGCATGGATCAAAAAAGAGATCAAATATTTAACTTACAGGCTGTTCCTGGACCATAATTATCCTCCTGAGGTCCAATGACAATGCATACAATAACTCCCAATCATCAGAGCATTAAAGGATAAAGCTATTCGATTCCAGACACAGTATCTGGCTCGCTTGAAAGTCTTTTGAGAGGAGGGAGCAAAAGTATACAGCACAGTGGAGGAGTCCCAGGCCGTGCTTAAGGAGAGGCAAATTTCTATTATAGAACCCAGGAACCAAAAAGAAGCAAGGAGGGAACTACAGTGGCAACACCCAACAGGAAGGAAACGACCAGGAGCCAAAATATTGGAACACACTGAGGCCCTCAGTCAGATTCAGAAGCTACTCGCAAGGAAGATCGCACCAGCGAGTAAACCAGTCTGAAGAGACACCACCTCAAACCTGGAATAAAGATCTTGTTTTTTTTCTTCCCTCGGATGTCCCCCGCATACTGAGTCCAAGTCAAGTGAACAACATCCTGACTACACAAAATAAAAGATTTGGTAAAGCACTTGGACTGCCAGGGGGGAGGGGGAAGTATGACGATCACGGTAGGGGCTGAGAGGGCTGACCATTGCAATCACTACAGCCCCCACCCACCACGAGTATGAATTAGTTGTTTGAAAAATAAACTGTGAAATCACAGAGACTTACATCATAGTGACTATCGCCAGATTAAATCCAATGAGAGAGCAGCCTAGCGTTACAGAATGAAGACCCTCTCTGTAACCTTAATCACCTCTATTAATAACCAGGGTCACAGGGGTCATACCCGGTTATCCTCTACCCCTCAAATCTCTAAGCGGGGGAGGGGGAGGAGGAGAGTACTTCTACTACATAAGCATAAAGGGGAGTATAAGTTTGGTCTAAACCCCTTAATTAATATGCCTCTACAGAACACCACCTCATACAAATGGTCGAGTACAGGGTGTTGTGTAGCTCGCTCTGAGACCAGTGATACCTAAAGGTATACATCAATAGAGAGCTTTTTTCTTTTTCACCTTACCATCTCCAAAAAGCTCTAGAGGAGGTCTTCCAGAAATGGAAGCGCAAGCATGCCTTCTCGATCTTCTCTTGATGGAGAAGACACAGAGGCTAACTAGGGATGTTAGCTTCCAACCTTAGAAGCACAAGAATCTTCTGCTGTTTCAAAAGTTTAAAGCAGTTAATGTTTCAATTATTGTCATATGGGCAATTTTTTTTCGGTTTTATTATTATGGGCTAAAGGACTCATGGTTACTGACAACATGTCCAAGCAAAACAAAACCTGAGCTTACAGAGAGAGCTGGATGGGCATGCGGGGTGGGGTGGGGGAGAGGAGGAGGCCCTGCAGACGGAGATCCTAAATAATGGCCCAAAAGTATACTATATGCACATATAACGTGCACAGCATTACTAATCCAATAAAACGTAGCAAGTTGGTCCAGTACTTGAAGGGAGGAGGGGTAGACATGGCACTCCTACAGAAGACCCATCTCACACAGATAGAACATAAAAAGTTTGAAAAACTGGGATTGTCCTGCATTGTGGCATCCTCCTACAAAGGGAGGACGTAGAAGGCAGGTGGTAGTATTAATCAGAAAGGGCATACCCTTTGAATTAAAGGATAAAATGATAGATAAAGAGGGACGGTACGTTGTTATAAAGGGAACCCCGGCAGGACAGGTGATGACATTGGCATCTACATACTTTCCTCCAGCTACTGAATTACAGGCTTATAAAAAACAATTTTTAATGTTATCACAGTGGGCAGAGGGACAAATCATCTCTGCAGGAGACCTTAACCTTAATATAGCTCCAGGAACTAACCCACAGATGGTGAGAGGGAAAACATCTAAAACTGCAAGAGAATTGGGGAAAATACTTAAAGAACTGGGCTATGGAGATGCCTGGCCATACCTGAACGGATCAGCCCCTAGACATATGTTTTACTCGCAGGCTCATGGCACTTACTCCTGCATAGACTTTATTTTAGTCTCCAGGGAGCATATGGAGATGTTGCAGAGGGCATGGTCAGGGGATTTTGTTCTATCAGACCACTCCCCACAGTTTCTTAGGGTGTGAACAGCAGAACCAAAAAAAACTACCTTCTGGAGACTAAATCTATCCCTCCTAAGGGAGGAGGGGAACAGAAAGGAGATAGAAGAGATCATAAAGCAGACCCTCTTAGATAACGACACCAAGGACACTAACCCAGCAATACTATGGGACATTATCAAAGCTATACTGAGAAGGAAACTAATAGCATTCTCTGCCCATGCAAAGAGGCAGCGTGAGGCAAGGAGGACTACTCTGGAGGATAAGATTAAAGAACTAGAGGCACAGCAATACCAGAAAGTCAGTAGGGCCAGAAATCAACAACTAGTTAAACTTAAGAAAGAACTAAATACTATCTTAGATTACTACATAGAACAAAAATGAATGTACTTAAGGCATAAATATTATGATGGGGAACCCAGATACCTCAAAATAATGGCAAGTCACTTACAAGCCCATAGAGCTAAAGGTACCATCCTTAAAATTAGGCACCCTCTTTTGAATGAACTCAAAATGACCCATTCAGACATATCAGCAGCCTTTCTAGCCTATTACTCACAGTTATACTCCCAGAGACCAAAGGCCTTAGACCAAGCTATGTCCAGTTTTCTTACCTCCCTGCAATTTCCAGCTCTCTCGGACCAGCAAAAGTCCCTCATAATAAAACCAATATCTATTCAAGAGATAGAGGAGACAATAAGAACACTGAAGACAGGAAAATGCCCGGGGTCAGATGAACTCCCCGGGGAATTCTACAAGACACTTACCAAAACCATAACACCCTTACTGATAAGGGTCTTTTCCCATATAACTACAAAAGGTGGAGGGACCCCTTCCTCTTGGAGTGAGGCAATAATTTCCGTTATCCCCAAGCCAGATAAAGACCCCACAATATGCCCATCCTATAGACCTATCTCAGTCCTAAATACGGACAATAAAATATTTTCATCCATTATATCTCGCCATATTTTGCAATTTATCCTCTCTTTAATCCATCAAGATCAATGTGGTTTTATACCAGGTAGACAAGCCCAGGATAATATTAGACATGCAATTTACTTAATTGAACATACCCAAAAACAAAATTCCCCCACGCTCTTAGTAAGTTTAGATGCGGAAAAGGCATTCGACATGGTATCCTGGGACTTTTAATGGGGGGGGGGCCTTGCCTCATTTGGTTTCCCCACAGCAATTTATTGAAACAGTTTTTAAATTCTAACTGACCTGTAGGGGTTATATAAGAGCTAGTGGGCATATTTCGGAAGGTTTTTCCCTCCATTGAGGCACAAGACAGGGACGCCCCGTTGTCCCCCCTTTTATTCGCCCTCTATATAGAGCCCCTAGCTCAATATATAAGTTCCTCCCCCGATGCGAAGGGGATACATCTAGTAAATAATGAACATAAATTAGCGTTGTTTGTTGACGATGTCCCGATATACTTAACAGACCCAGAGACTTCCCTCCCAGCTTTATTTAAAAGGCTATCTGACTTTTCAACCCTGTCAGGATATACCCTTAGCACAAACAAATCAGAAATTCTTCCCTTGAATTTCACACCCTCTACCTCCCTGAGATCCACATTTAATACAAAATGGGACAGACGAGCTATTAAATACCTAGGAATAGTAATACCCAGAGATTTATCATAACTATTTTCTCTAAACTACTCCCCATTGCTTTCCCAATTAAAACAAGACATGAGCAGATGGAATATTCTGCCCATGTCTTTTTACTCTTGCACCCTCTCATTAAAAATGAATGCCCTGCCTAGGCTTCTGTATCTTTTCCAGTGTGTCCCATGCTCAATAACACCAAAACAAATTTTATCATGGCAAAAATAATTTTTGTCCTTTCAGTGGGGTGGCAGAAAACCCAGGATTAGCCAAAACAGGCTGTCCCTACCTAAGGACTTAGGGGGAGTTGCCTTGCCATCCCTGAAAGACTACTGGTTTGTGGCCCAAATGCGAATTGCATTACTATGGGGTTACTACACCTATCGGGTACACTGGAAACAGATTGACTTGGACAGACCATTGTTTACATACTTACAGGCATCCTTGTCCCACCTTTCCCCCTGCATTAAAGCAAGTTATTCAACAGGTTTCCAAAGCTATGGCATCGGTGCTGGAGGGTTGGCTGAGGAGCCTCCATAGTAGAATAGTACAGAAGCACCTATGGAAGTACCAATGGTTTATAGACTCACCCAATGTTTCCCAAAACAATACAAATCTTGGTATGAGAAGCAAGCCAAAGAGGGCCTTACGGCTCCCTGGCAACTACTGAGGGGGACAGATATCATAGAGTTTGAGGAGGGTCAAACTAAATATGGATGGAAGGCAGGAAATAGACTACATTACTATCAGATGAAGACCTATATTTCCTGAATGATTAAACAACAGGAGAGGAACCTCTTATCGCCAGACGATCCAGCACCGTACATATCAGTGTGAAAGTCGACACAGGGAGAGCAGGGCATTCCTAAAATCTATATGTCCCAGATAGTGATCCTTGAACACCACGCTGAATCTCTTAAAGCTAGTTGGGAACAGGAGTTTAACATTTCAGTTAATCAGAAGGATTGAAGGGGAATCTGGAAAGGAACATGGGCCACCTCCTCCTCTCCTATTTGAAGAGAATTTGTGTGGAAGGTCCGCAGTAGATTTTTCTTGGTCCCCCCGAAGTGGCCCGTAGAATTCCAGGAACTGACACAAACTGCTGGAGGGATGTGGAGAAACAAAAGCCTCCCAAAAACATATTTTTCACAATTGCCCCAAACTGGGTAGATTCTGGCCTCAGCTATCCATACACATCTCTAAAATGTTAGATACCCCACCTGTCCTGAGAGGTGAGCTGTGTATTCTGGGCATTCCACCAGGGGGAGTGAGGGGAAAGGATGCCCTTTACTTATGGCATATTCTCTTGTGTGCAGCATATAAAGCTATAACAAAGAAGTGGCTCCTGGAGGACCTGCCCACGCAGTCTGACTGGAAAAACATAATTCTTAAAATTCAACATAATTAATCCTATGCCCTTCATAACAGGATGGACACCTTTATAGCTCATTGGACAAGATGGGAGCAGTATAAAGACCAGATAAGCCCCTGAAAGGAGACCCTTTGGTGTCGAATCCAGAAGGATTGACATGATTTGCCAGCTGATTACTTCTCCTCCAAACGACGGGCCCAGGGAAAACAAAGAAAATGCCATTGGTAGGACCTATCAGGTCGGTAGAATGAAGTCATAAGGGTCAAAATGTATTGCTAAGGAACAGAGTATCTAGAATAGTAATAATGAATGTACTTGCTATATTGATTCCAGACGTTTTAGTATTTTTTGTTTGTTATCTCAGTAGCCCAGAAGTTGTGTAGTACACCTTTGTATGTTAAGATATAAGTGATGTTAAATATGGATATAATTACAACCAATGATCTTCATTTTCGATGTACAGCTCAAACAAGTATGTACCATGTGACCAATTAATAAACCAAGTATAAAAAAAAGGTGCACCTTTCTGTGCTGTCAGCTTACCATGCACCGATGTATGGAAAAGCTCTGGCACAATTGGATTTGTGCAAGACCTTCCTATGGGGTATCTTCCACATCAAGCCTCCCAGGAGGGGTCCCGTCCCTCCATGGGACCTTCTTTTTCTGTTAGAGAAGCTTACGTTGCTTCACTTGGAACCAGCTACAAGCTGCGAGCTCCACTTCCTCTCATGGAAAGCGCTATTTTTAGTTGCCATTACATCTGCTCGAAGCATTTTCGAGCTACAGGCTCTGATATGTAAACAGACTTATCTTATTTTCCACAGGGACAGAGTGGCCCTGCGTACAAATCCTAAGTCCCTTCTAAAAGTGGTGTCTGAATTCACTTAGAATCAGGACATTCAACTACCAGTTTACTACCCAAAGTACTCAAACAAAGGGGAGGCCTTGTTACATACTCTGGATGTAAACAAAATGCTCTGTTACTATATAGAACGTACCTGTTCATCAAAAAAGACAGATCAGTTGTTTGTCTCCTTTGCCAAAAGGATGTTAGGGGCTCCAGTGACCAAGCAGACATTGGTCAAATGGTTAGTCAACTGCATTACTTTCTGTTATCAAAAGTATGACAAATCCTTGCCAGGACTGGTCATTCCACAAGCGGTGTCGCAACCTCCTTTGCGTCCCTCAAAAATGTGTCTGCAGCAGATCTTTGTGCATCTGCTACTTGGAGTTCAGTCCACACTTCCATCAGGCACTACTGTCTGGGCACTGCTTCCAGAAAGACAGCAGGGTTTGGCCTTGTGGGCCTCCAGGGACTACTCTCCTAAGGAGTGCCAAGGACACAATTTCTACTACTCCACCACCCTTCGGACCTGGGTCTCTTCCTTTTTGTACTGCTTGGGACTCAGTCCTATATGCATTACCTGCTGCAAGAGCTCACTCTTGAAGTAAGATAGTACAGTTATGTAAGAACTTACCTTAACAGTAGATCTTCAAGTGGAGCTCTTGCAGCAGGTGGTTTTCCCTCCTACTTGCCCCGGGGTTATGTAACTGTACTTCTCTTTGGGGGATGGGAGATCCTCCTGGGTCCCCCATCCTGTATGTCAGCCGGGTCTCCAGTGGGTGAACTAAGATGGTGCTGGGGGACTGCCCCTTTATACCACGTGGGACATCAGGGCAGGGCTGACGTCAGGGGGCAGTCCCCTGCCTTGGACTGCTACCTAGAAGTTTTTCTGTGGGGTCATAGTGCCTTGCAACATAGTCTTATATGTGTTAACCTGCTGCAAGAGCTCCTCTCAAAGACCTAATGTTACGGTAAGTTCTTACGTAACTATACTTTAGAAAAACATTAAAACATTTACGGTACATTTTTAAACCAAAAAAATGAGATGCCAGGCTGTCTGTTAAATATGTTAACTTGCACAGCCATTAAACAGATTGTTCATTAATTCCTCTTTTAAAATAAATATAAAGCACATTTTTTTTCTAATCCATTCCCACAACACCCAAACTCCCAAACACTCTTTCATACACCCTCCACTCACGTCGAGGTAGAATCGTATAGTTAACCATAATTCTTGTGTTTGTTGGTTTTTTTTTGTCTCCCACCCCCCCACAAGTCTAGACACAGTCTCAGGGAGAAATAGAAAATGATTAAGTGCTAGTCCAATGGATGGGGAGAAAGATCTCCCTGGGCACAACACTCCGAATGCTTGCATTTTTACCAACAGCAGGAAACAGTCATTATAACTTTTCTTTCTTAAGCCAATCAAGAGAGACAGTCCTGGCTCAATTTAGGGGCTCCAATGTCCACCTGGCTCTAGATAGGGGGGCCACCACCCCTGGGGAAACAGAAGTCCAGGTCAGGCTTGCTGATGTCATCTCCAAAGAATCTTTAGCTATGATGTAATACTTTACCTGGCACCCTGAAAGGTTCTGCACCAGGGCGAAGTACTTGAACAATGTGAGGCCAGCACAGGGTCCAGAGGAGCATATAGAATGGGCCTTCTGGATAAGCTGTTGAAAGGAGTGGGTGGTCCCTTCTGGTCTTGACTGTAGCTTGTTAAGGCATTCTCTAAAGACCCAATCTGGTCTCTTCTCCTTAATCACATTCTAGAGGAGCTCTGATATGTAGGGATACTTAGCATAAGGGTATTCAGCAAGCATCTTCCTTCTAATCCACCACTCAGCTTGGGACCACTCAGGCAACCCTCTGACACTGGTTCTTCTAGCCTCCCCTGGCTCCAGCCACACATCATTTCTGTATACCATATTGGCTGAGTCACTTCGCAGCAGGCCGTACATGTGAGATCTCAGGGTTTTGCTTTGTGCCGTCAGGTGTGGCGTGTTGTCTGGAAGAGTTATGGCAGGACAGTGGAAAAGCTTCAGAATCACTCGCTGGATCTTGTGGTCGGCAAATGGGTAACGCTTGTGGGGTCCTCCAGCAGCCTCTGGAGCAGGTTCATCCCATACTTCCTCCTGCTCTACCTCCACCTTGGTGAGCCCCACCCTTAATACAGGATGGACGCTATAAGGAGGAGGAGCTTCACCCTCAGATGATGGATCAGGTACACTATTTGCAGGGCAGGGATCCTGCTGGAGATCCCCTGGGCTCTAGGGAATCTCCCAATGCCAACTGCAGACCCCTGCCCCTCCCTCTGCCATGGGGATAGTCAACAGTCAGCGGGGTGGAACTCTGCAGATGGCTGTGCTCCCCTTCACCACCCTCAGGAGTCTCTTCTATGGCTTCTCCCTTCACATCTGAGGACACCTTCTTTACCGTGACCACCAAGTCACCACTGTCCTGCACCTCCAGCTTGGCTTCCACTCCTATGTCCAAGCTCCCACTGGACAACAGGGATGCTGAGCCTGCTAAAATACTTTCTGGGTGGCACCAAAGGTTTCCCACTGGCACCTCTTCAAAAAGTCCCCCCAGCAGAGTACTGGTGCAGAGTGAGCAAACAGGCAACTTTGTCAACTGCTTTACCTCTATAACAACATCTTACGCACTTTTCTCCAGCCTGCCCCTTCCCTGCTAAGTCCCAAAGCCATGAGAGCAGGGAGGTGGGAACAGTTGTGTGAGGCTCCTCTTTGGGCATATAGCCTTCTTCCATAATCTTTATTGTCACTGTCCTCCAAATAGGTACAGAATTCTCACTCACTGCTGCGATCACCAGGGAATCTCTCTCTCTCTCTTCTCTCTCGATGTCTAACGGTATAACGGTGTCTTTTGACACAGCTTAACTTCAACACCTTTCTCCAGCTGGCCAATCACAATGCTCCTTTTCCACCATGTGACCCATTGTAGCCACAGAGGCACCAACAAGACAGAGAAAAGCCCATGAGGAGCTCCCGAAGCAGGACTTCATATTGCCACAACTGTGCCAAACGGTCACAGGCCCTAAGCCAGCCAGGCCCCAAGGACTCTCCTCCATAACAGTGCCACCAGGTGCTGGAGATGTGCAGAAATAAATCCCAGATGAGCCTCCACATCTGTAGGCCCCCCCACCACCTCTAGGTCTAGGGGTATCCGGGTGTTGTGGAGAGGGGCAGAATTACAGACCAAAAACACTCCATTACTCTTCTTGCAGCAGTATAGCAGTAAATGGCATCTTCAAAGTATGGAAACGGCCTACCTCATCCTCAGCCAGTGTTTCACTTTCCCTGAGCACAGTTGCTCTGAAGAATACGGAGAGAGCACCCTTCTGGAATACCTCCGGCTTCTGCGACCCTCTCACATTGGCGGGGTGGGGGGTTCCAAACTTTGTTCTCTCACCAGACCCACAGGCACATTTGAAGCACATTAAAAACAGAATTCTTTAGAAGTCATTTTATTTTTCTTTGGAACTAGTAACAAAATCACCAGCACCACAGAATTCTAATGCCATGAACTTTATCCTGGGCCCAAAAATGATTGATCCCAGACCAATTTAATCAAAAGATTAAATGGAGCAGCTCCATGGGGCTGAGAGTGCAGGCAGTAAAAAAACATCAGCAAGCTCAGGTACAGCTTTTCTATCTGATTTGATTTTCCATGCAGCATGCAGCAGTATTTAAATTTTTAGACCTAACAGAATTAAACTAGTCTGGTTCCTTAAGTCCTGACAACTTCTTCCACAGAAACCTTTTCTCTTCTCTCCCAGTGTTGTGTTCACAATTATCAATTCCTTTGACCTCAAAATGGGGGAGTGACTTACTCCTACCCATGCCAGCCCAGTCATTTAGGCCTTGGGGCGATTAGCAGCCCAAGCCTCCGTGGCTACTCCCAAGGGACCTTCAAAATCCAATCTTTTCCTGAGCCAAAAGGGGCGGGAGCACTCACACTCCAACCCAGTCCCAAAATTGAAGCAAAAATGGTGGCACCTTTTCTTTCTCAAAGATACAGTTTCCACAGGAAGGCCCCAGCCTTTAAGCAGGTCTGACAGACCTACCCCAGACACGGTCATGACAGGCTCTATAGCGAATCCCAAGCTAGAGCCCCCTCACCATCAAAATGATATCCCCAGGTAGCGTGCCACATGGGTACAGCATCCAAGAGCTGCCACCTCCAGGACACCCTGCCACAGTGCTGCCACCACTGAAGCAGCCCTACTACCTGAGCTCCCTATACCTTAAATGGGCTCCCAAAACCCCTTTGGCCTGTGGGACCCGATGCCTTTGGTCCAACTCCTTCCACCTCCTGCACATTTTCTTGAACCATAGCCGATGTCCAGACTAAAAGGGACATCCCTACAATGACCCTCATGACTGCTGCTACACTTTCTTGCCCTCCCAATGGAACACCATCCCCTCAACGCTGTTGCCTGTCGACCTGACTAGACCAGAGGAGGGTCCACCTCCAGGACACTCTCCCTGAACCCACCGCTGACTCCTGCCCTCTCTCCTTCATGGTGCAAAAAACCCAAGGATTTTATACCCTCCCTGCTGCTGCACCCTGGTGGCAGCGTAAACAAAAGACATGGAAGTGGGGGGCTCCTGAACTAACTAACTTATCTGGGGGGTGGGCAGAAGATGCCAAAAGCTAGTAAGCCCTCCCGGGAGGAGAGGCTTACACAAAAATATGTTTAGTATGTTCTGAAAGAAACTGGGACGTCACAGTATTTCGGAGAGCCCTGCATTTGGTTTTAACGTACTGTATTGCGGGAAAGGCTGTGTTGCTATGGTTACAGCATTGCATTGCAAACAAAGATCTGAAGATCCCAGGTTTGAATTACCACTTGGAGTCCTCTCACAGCTTGGTCGATGCCGGGGAAGAGAACCGAGAAGTATCAAGGACCGCCCTCACTTATATACGCTGCAGTGAGCATGTCACATAGACGAGGGCAATCCCTGGGTGAACTGTTGGTGAAAAGCTTCCATGTGGATACTACACCTGCGGTGGAGAGTTCCTAGAGGTGTGACCTGCTGCAAGAGATTCTCTTGAAGATCTACTGTTACGGTAAGTTCTTATGTAACTGTACTTTACGTACTTATCGGAACAGTAGATCTTCAAGAGAATCTCTTGCAGCAAGTCACACCTATGGAACTACAGCTGCCAGGCATTAGGACCACAAGGAAACCTTCTGCATGCAGTCAGCTAGGGGCCACCCATGATGACATCCCCCGTCGGCACTCCCCATATAAATGTGGGCGACCCCTTTCCTCCTCAGTTCCCTGCTGGAGATCATGCTCAGAAGACCTCCCTCTAGGGAACCAGGAGGAAGCATATGGTTTCAGCTACCAGGTGAGGCTGGAAACAGGTAGTCCATCTTGGAGAAAGAGACAGGAGTTATGGAGCTCTATGTCTTAGGGGAACAGAGGGTGGGATGGCATGACCTGATGAAAGGGATTCTCTTGAAGATCTATTGTTATGGTAAGTACGTAACTGTTCTGTCTTCTTTGAGGAGATCTCTTTCATCAGGCCACACTTACAGAACAAATACCAAACAATACTGATAGAGAAACAGTCTGGGTGGCTGGAGCCTTTAGGCCTAAGAACGTAGGCCTTGAAGCACTGCCAGGCCAGATCCTGCACTTTTCCTTGAGGAAATATCCAGACTGTAATATTTAGCGAAGGTGTGGACAGTACTCCAGGTGGCAGTTGCACAAATCTCAGCAGCAGACACATTCTTGAAACGTGAGAGACGTGGCAATGCCTCTTGTTGACTACCCACAAACAACACCAGATGTTCCTTACCGTACGCCCTGTAACAGAAAGTAATATCGTTAGCCAAGCATCTGGAGAGTCACTGTTTAGAAAAAGGAGCACCCTCTTTCCCAGGGGCGAATGAAATAAAAAGCTGCAAGGACTTCCTGTAGTCCTTCGTATGGTGTATCTAGCACCCAAGTATTCTATGTACCTCTAAAGTATGGAGCAATGCTTCCCCTGGATTGAGATGCTCAGGAAAATAAACTGGCAGGTGGATAGTTTGATTCAAAATAAACTCAGACACCACCTTTGGTAAAAACACAGGATTGGTATGTAAAGGCACCCTGTCTTCATGGAACATCAAATAAGGAGGCTCACACGTTAGAGCTTGAAGCTCTGAAATCCTGCAAGCAGTAGTAATAGCAACTAAATATAATGCTTTCCAAGAAAGAAAGCATAGGACACAAGTCATGGCCATTTCAAAAGGAGCCAAAGCAAGCTTTTCTAACACAAAATTCAGGTCTCAAGCCAGGACTGGATTGCAGATAGAAGGCTTCAAGTGTAGGATGTCTCTCCAGCTGAGCAACTGTATGCCCATCAACAGGCACGTGGAAGGCTGAAATAGCCAGATGCACTTTAATAGAAGAATACTGTAATCCTGCACCTGATAAGGACAGCAAATACACTACAACCTGGTTTATGGGACATGTAAAAGGATGTAGTTGATGGCCCACAAAGCAAACTGCTTCCACTTTGTGGAATAGGTTGCTCTGGTGGAAGGTTTTCTGCAGCCAACAGAACATCAGCTATCTTTTGAGACACCCGAAACCTAGCAATGGCTATGTCCTCAGGTGCCATGCATGGAGATGGAGTGATCTGAGTTCTGGATGGACCAGGAATCCCTGTTTCTGTGACAACAAGTCCTTGCACAGGGGTAGAGGTACTGGTGATTCCACTGCCAACTGCTGCAGTAAGGGAAATCAGGTCAGACAAGGCCATATGGGAACAATGAGTATCAGAGCTGCTCCTTCCATTTGAAGCTTGATTTTATTTATTTATTTAGTTTTTGTTAACCGGGTAGGTGCACTAGCCAGCAAGTGACTATTTTCAGGCACGACCCAGGAGGTACAGGTACAATACAATAGTACAGTGCAATTAAGACAGTTACATGGTAAGGTGCATTGAAGTAATTAGACATTGTTACAAGTAGGCAGGAGAGAACAGCGGGTACTGGTGTTGGGATAGACTTAGGTAGGGAGAGAAAAGGAGGGACATGATAAGGGAGAGGGTAAGTGCGCCGTTAAGTTCAGCAGGAGGTGGCGGGCTAGAGACCAGGGGGTAGCCCACCAGCTAGTGGAGCTCAGGGGGGTAAAAGGGAAGGAACTTGCGGCATCAGCGACTGTCACGGGAAAAGTGTCCGGGCTTATGGTTCTAAAGGCCAGGCGAGGGGGCAAGCTTAGGTCGGGTGGGACGAGAAAAATTACGGCGTTAGCAGTGGGAGGCTAGAGCCTGCAGCCGGGCTCATGGAACCAATTCACGGCTTGAAATGAATCAGGAGGCGGGGGAACGGGGTAAAATACGGTAGAAGCTTATGGCAGTAGCGGAAGGTAGTGGAAAAGGTGTCCGGGCCGCTGGTTCTATGACCGAGCGTGGGAGTAGAGCTACATTGGGAGTTGAACTACAGTTAGGCGACATCGAGCGATTACGGCTTTTGCGGAAAAGGCAGGGGGCTGCGACCGGGCTTGTGGAACCTTGAGCCAGCTAGAGGGTGTTTCAGGAGACAGTTTTGGCGGCCTGAGCTTGTGAAGAGTACCCGGCCTCACTGTTCGTTCACGGGTCGGGAACCAGCGAAGAAGTCGGCATGGGGGGTGGAGGCAGACAGGCGCTTAGGAGCCGGGTAGTAACTAAAGAGCTAATTCCATAGCAAGGCAGCAGGATAGACACAGTACTAGGTAAAGTGAAGTCAGTTGGAAGGAGAGGGCCAAAACAGGGTCAGGCTGACATGTAATAGGTTAAGCCAGGTGAGGACCCAGCGGAGTTTAGGGGATTTAAACGGCAACAAGGACGAAGCCCTAAACACTGAGTCTAAGTTCAGTAATAGGAGCCGAGGAAACCGGGCGGGGTAGGAGGGAAATTACGGCAAGAGTGGCAGTTGCTAAGATCCTGCGTCCGGGTTCATGGAACCATGCACCGCCGGGGACGGGTGAGAGGACGCGGTGCCGAGGTGAAAGTAACAGCAAGAGGTGGCTTTAGTAGACAAAGGTGTGGAAGAGGCCCGGTCTCGTGGAACTGAAAGCTGGGTAATATGTCTGGGCTAGTCGGTGGGGGTAGATGAGGCTAAGATATTTAGGATGAACCAGTACCCAATACAAAAACTTACATCACAGATTGTGCAAACAGCAAGTTGAAAAACAGGCAAAACAGTAAGGTGACGAGAGGCATTTGTCATACACATAGGCATTGGAGAGGCATAAAATAGTTGGGCCATATATTTTTTAGCCTCAACATAAAAAGTGCAAGTAGTCCGACACATAAGGCAGACAGGGAAGATATAGCTATTCAGCATATACATGGGATAGAGAAGTGATGGTAGACGAGGGGAGGTTTAAAACAAGGTGGGGGGAAAAGCGGGCATGAAGGACAAGCTCAGGTAGGATCATAACAGGCACATTGGTCCATAGAAGTTAGGTGGTTCCGTAGTCTTCGCTTAAAAATGTAGTGTGAGGAAGCATATCTTAAGTCGAGTGGTAATAAGTTCCACATTTGTGGGGCAGCATGTCCGAACGCACCTGAACCCTTAGAGGTGCGGCAGAGGGGAACTTTCAGGAGAGACTTGTCCGATGATCTCAGTTCATGTGAAGGGATAATAGGCTGAAACAGTTCCGATAGTGAAGCTGGTCTAACCACTCTGATGATGGAGTCTGAGAGGCAGCATAGGTAGTACAGTCTGGTGGCAGAGGGGGAGAGCCAGCCTAAGTCTTTGTACAGTTGGCAGTGATGCATGAGACAGGGGGCCTATGAAGAATACCTGCAAACATTGTTGTAGGTGACATCCCATTTTTGCAGTGTTGTTTTGTGCACCATGGACAGGATGGGGGCACAGTAGGTTAGAGTAGGAAGGAGGATTCCCCTGGCAATGGCCAGTTTGGCAATAGGTGTGAGCATGTAGCTGGTTCTGTAGGCAGCCCCCAGTTTGCAGTTTACAGTTTTGCAGGTTTCTTGAATATGCAAGTTCAGATCCAGGGATTGGTCGAGCAGTATGCCCAGATAGCGGAACGTGCTAACAACCTCAAGAGGGATCCCTTCAAGGTCAAGTATATTTAAGGAAGATGAGCAGGATCTTAGCTTGTGGGTCGTACCCAGTAGCATAGCTTTGGTTTTGCTGGCGTTAAGGATAAGGCGATGTGCGCTTAGCCAGTGTTGAGCAGAGTGAAAAGCAGATGTCAGAGTGGCGCTTAGATGGTCAACACTACCTGACCTGGCATAGATGACCAGGTCATCTGCATAGAGTAGCGAGGCACCTGATACTATACTGCTGGGAAGATTATTTATGAACAATGAGAATAGGAGAGGGCCCAGTAATGAGCCCTGAGGTACTCCAATATTGATAGTGGTGCTGTCAGAGATTGCAGAGTTGAGTTTGACAGCTTGTGTCCTGTCAGTTAGGTAGCTACTGAACCAGTTCATTACAGGAGATGAGAAGCCAAGATCTTTGAGGGTAGTTAGTAGTAGGGGGTGATCCACAAGGTCGAAGGCCTTGGTGAGGTCGATGTACACAGCCCCAGTAAGTTGACCTTCGTCCATGTTTGTAAGAGTATCAGAAGTAAACTTTGCTAACGCAGTTGTGGTGCTGTGATATTTCCTAAATCCATGTTGTGCTTCACAGAGCGAATATGAGGATTCAAGGAACTCAATGGCCTGGGTGGCTACTATTTTTTCTAGGATTTTGCTGAGGACCGAGAGAATGGCTATAGGTCTGTAGTTTCATATTTCGTTCTTGTTTCCTTTTTTGAAAGTGGGGGTGATTCTTTCCGACTTCCATATGCCTGGGACAGTGCTGGTGGTGAGGGACAGTGTGAATACTCTGGCAAGTGGATAGAAGATGAGATGGGCAGCAGCCTTCAGCAGTAGAGGTTCCAGTGAGTCGGAGCCAGGGCTGGTGTTGTCGGATATGGTGTTTAGTAGTTTAAAAACTTGTTTTCTAGACACAGCTTTGAAATAAAAAGTCTTTGTTGCTGTTGGCACAGGCTCATTCGTCGAAGTGCCGGCTATTACATTGGTAGAGAGGGCTGAGGGACAGCAGATGCCATTGTTAGCATGGACGTATAGGGAGACAGGTCAGAGAACTGTTGGTTGAAGGCGTTTGCTATGGTAAGGGAGTCGTTGCAGTGGATACCTTGAAGAATCATTTCAGAGGGGGTGACTGATTGAGGGGTGCCCAAGAAGGTCTTGATGTGACCCCAGAATGTGCGTGGATCGTTTGCAGAGCTGGTTAACAGATTTTGGCAGTACTTGCTCTTTGCAAGCCTGATTTGTTTTTTGCAGACACTTCTATGTTGTTTGTAGATTGTGATACCTGGGTAGGCCAGTGGTCTTGAACTGCTTCCAGAGATTATCCCGGGTTTTGAGTTGACGGAGTAGATCTTTATTTAGCCATCTCATTTGTTGACCTCTGACCCTTCTCTTCACTTCAGGTGTATGCCAATTTTGTACATCGCTAAAGCTGGTCAGGAACACATCTAGGGCATCCTCAACTCTTGTTGCTTGGTAGATTTCAGTCCAGTCAATGTTGGCTATATCTAGGAGAAAGGCGTTTAGATCCATTTGTGCAAAGTTAGTAAATGTGACCAGGCGGGACCGAGGAGCGGGTGGTGGACAGGAGCGCCAGTGGCAAATCGTGGGCGAGTGGTCAGTTATAGCGTCTGCCAGTACGGATGCCTTTGTTACATGATCTGGTCTATTTGTGAGGATCCAGTCTAACAGTGTTCCTGATAGAGAGTTGGTCATTCTCGTGTTCTCAGTTATAAGCTGGTGGAAATTGTGCCTTTGGACTAGTGATGCCAGAGTGCTATGATTTGGGCCTAGCCAGTTTAGATTTACATCACCAAGCAAGATGGTCTCATTCATGTTAACAACTTGTGATGTTTGTTGTAGTAGTTCCTGGAGACTTTCCAATCCACTAGTGGGTGGATTGTAGAGACATGTTATGTGCAGATATTTCACACCTAGGGACAGGGTTACATGCAGGGACTCACAGAGCCGTTGGGGACTAGGGACAGGAGCCACTTTTAGAGTGAGGTGGGTTTTGTGGTAAATGGCAACACCCCTGCCCCTTTTAGATCCAGTCCTATCCTGTCGGATAATAGCGTATCCAGGCAGGGTACACTGGGCATCCAGGATACGGGGTTTTAGCCATGTTTCTGTGAGGCATAAAATGTCAGGACCAGCCATTTGTATCCAAGCCTCAAGTTCAGTCAGATGACCTAGCAGACTTCTGATATTCATGTGAGTAATTAGAAGGCCTTTATTTGGTTTGGTATGAGGGTTTATCAGGATGCTGCTTTGGTGAGGGCCAGGGTTAAGTTCAACGTCACCAGCCAGCAGAAGTTTTAGAGGTGCTAGGAATTTAAGCTGCGCCATAAGTAGAGAATTGGAGGATTTCTGCTTTTTCCTTTGTGGCAAATAATTCATGAATGCCAGGTATGTGCATCCTTTTTTAAGAAGAAGGTAGTGAAAGGCAGGTTTTGGGTGGTGATTGGAGAGTAGTAGGTTGGAGAAACTAAAGTCACTGAGTGATGGTGTGTCTTGTTGTAGGCCATGAGGTAAAGACAGAGAGATACTGTTTAGTCCAAGCAAGAAAAGTAGGCAGAGAAAGAGGGTCAGTCCTTTTAGACTAACACATGAAGGCGAAGGACTCTCGTGGAGGAGGAGCATGATAGTGATTTTAGAGGGGATAGTAGGATTTAAGAAGAAGCAGTGGAGCGAGACGGGGGAAGGCTGGAGGTTATTTGGAAAGCCCTGTAGAACTGTGATAGGTTTGGGAGTGCAAATACTCAGCAAAGGAGAGGCATCCTGGGAAGGTGGCATGGGAGAAAGCGGACTAAAGTTAAAGGAAAGGGCCAGGACCCGGCCGTATAGCTACAATAGGAAAAGTGCTATTTGCCGGTGTGTGGGACTAACGCCCCCAGTGGTAATAGAGTATAAGGAGCCAATGGGAAAGTGGACACTTAGTTATATGACCAATGGGAGCCTATATAGCTAAAGGGTCGACCAGGGTGGGTGAGGTGGGCGGTGGGGAACCGGTGCAAAGCAGCGGCGGGACGAGTGTTCACCGGAGGAGCTGTATCACTTAGCCGCGGAGACAGCGTTCACAGTCCCGGGGTCATTTAAGTAGTCCAAAGTCCCAAAAAATAAGGTGAAAAC
Source organism: Neoceratodus forsteri (assembly GCA_016271365.2). Classification (NCBI taxonomy): domain Eukaryota; kingdom Metazoa; phylum Chordata; order Ceratodontiformes; family Ceratodontidae; genus Neoceratodus; species Neoceratodus forsteri. The sequence continues at coordinate 255,924,166 of CM057451.1, read as the reverse complement.
AGCTGCTTTCAGTGAAGGGTGGAACCAGCTAGAGCCCCCAACCCCAACTGGAGAGAGCCGGCGGGAGGAAATCGGTAGAACGTACCTTATGGCTTTAACGCCTTGGGCGGCACAAGGTACCAGTGAGCTGCTGAGCTCCTGGTTCCCTCCTGGCGAAATGCGAAAGTGCCTCTGACAACAGGCTTCCTGGAGGAGCGGCTTTCTTCGTGGGGGGCGCTGAGCAAGCGGAGACCCCAGAGGCTTTTGGTGCAGTGGTGGGTCCTTTGGTCCTGGGAGGAGCAGGTCTGAAGCCCCGGCGGGCTTGGAGAGGTCCTGAGAAAAGTAGCAGGGAGAGGTTGTTAAGTAGGCAAGCCAGGTAAAGCAGGATAAAAGGAGAGGGTGGGAGGTGAGAAAAAGGTGGAGATTAGCTTAGAGGGAGGCAGTATCAGCAGTTAGGCAGCTTGTTCTACGATTTAGGTAACCAGCACAGCTTTAACAACAGAGAGCAGAAATTCAAACAGAGAAAAGCCGGGAAGAGAGTAGTAAGCAGCAGAGTACAGTTTTACATTAATTTACAGGTTTAGGGTAGCTAGCTTAGGACTTTACAATTAGGAGAGACTGAAATAACTGATTTATACTAAAAGCACACTAGGCAATTAGGTCTAAAATGTTCACCGGAGGAGCTGTATCACTTAGCCGTGGAGACGGTGTTCACAGTCCCGGGGTCATTTAGGCAGTCCAAAGTCCCAAAAAATAAGGTGAAAACAGCCGCTTTCAGTGAAGGGTGGAACCAGCTAGAGCCCCCAACCCCAACTGGAGAGAGCCGGTGGGAGGAATTCGGTAGAACGTACCTTACGGCTTTAACGCCTTTGGCGGCACAAGGTACCAGTGAGCGGCCGAGCTCCTGGTTCCCTTCCTCGGTGAGCGTGCAGCGGTGCGGCCCCGACAACAGGCTTCCTGTAGGAGTGCGGCTTTTCTTCAGAGAGGGCCACTGAGCAAGCGGAGACCCCAGAGGCTTTTTTGGGTGCAGCGGTGGGTCCTTTGGTCCTGGGAGGAGCAGGTCCGAAGCCCCGGCGGGCTTGGAGAAGTCCTTACGACTTTAACGCCTTTGGCAGCACAAGGTACCAGTGAGCGGCCGAGCTCCTGGTTCCCTTCCTCGGTGAGCATGTGGCGGTGTGGCCCCTGACAACAGGCTTCCTGTAGGAGTGGGGCTTTTCTTCGGTGGGGGCCACTGAGCAAGCGGAGACCCCAGAGGCTTCTTTGGGTGCAGCAGTGGGTCCTTTGGTCCTGGGAGGAGCAGGTCCGAAGCCCCGGTGGTCTTGGAAAGGTCCTTACAGCTTTAATGCCTTTAGCGGCACATTTACCAGTGCGCGAGCTCCTGGTTCCCTTCCTCGGCGAGCGTGCGGCGGTGCAGCCCCTGACAACAGGCTTCATGGAGGAGCGCGACTTTTCTTCGTTGGGGGCTGCTGAGCAAGCGGAGACCCCAGAGGCTTCTTTGGGTGCAGCAGTGGGTCCTTTGGTCCTGGGAGGAGAAAGTCCGAAGTTCCGGTGGGCTTGGAGAGGTCCGGAGGAGCTGTATCACTTAGCTGCGGAGACGGCGGTCACAGTCCCGGGGTCGTTTAGGTAGTCCAAAGTCCCAAAAAATAAGATGAAAACAGCCGCTTTCAGTGAAGGGTGGAACCAGCTAGAGCCCCCAACCCCAACTGGAGAGAGCCAGCGGGAGGAAATCGGTAGAACGTACCTTACGGCTTTAACGCCTTTGGCAGCACAAGGTACCAGTGAGCGGCCGAGCTCCTGGTTCCCTTCCTCGGTGAGCGTGCAGCGGTGCGGCCCCTGACAACAGGCTTCCTGGAGGAGCGTGGCTTTTCTTCGGTGGGGGCCGCTGGGCAAGCGGAGACCCCAGAGGCTTCTTTGGGTGTTGCGGTGGGTCCTTTGGTCCTGGGAGGAGCAGGTCTGAAGCCCCGGCAGGCTTGGAGAGGTCCTCTCTGGATTAGAGGGAAGGGGAGGGAAGAAAGGCGTAAAGGAACCTCCCCTTCCAAGATGGGATAACACATCTCATCAGAAAACCCTAGGCCATAGAACGAGCGAGCAGAAAAGTGGCAGTTTTGTGTTGTGTGGGGACACAAAAATGTCTAACTCTGGACATCCCCACCTGTCAAATAGGTCTTTTGCCACTGAGGTCAGCAGTTTACACTCATGCATTCTGGACTGTGACTGGTTCAGTCTGTCTGCTAAGACATTTTGGAAGCCTGGAACATGAACAGCCAATAGTTCTAGGCCGTGTTCTAGAGCCCAATACCAAACTCTTATCGCTTCCCTGCATAGGGGGTAGGAGTGACTTCCCCCTTGCTAGTTTATGTACTGTAGTGCATCACACTGCTGTTGTCTGTTTGTACCACCAGATGTCCCAGGGATAGATGGGTCTGGAAGGCTTGCAGGCCGTACAGAACAGCCTTCATTTGTAGAACATTTATATGGATGGTGCTCTCTACTTTCCTCCAGGTTCCCCGAGTCTGATGAGACCCCAGTTGTGCCCCCTCCAATGCAGTGAGAATTTGATGAGGGGAGAGAATCAGGAAAGAAACCCCTTTCAGCAAATGGTCGGGTTTCATCCACCACTGAAGCACTCTTCTGACAAGAGATGTTTAATAAGACCCTTTGTTCTAGGTCATCAGTGCGTTAATCCCATTGGCCCCTTAATGTTCATTGAGGGATCCTTATGTGCAGTCTGGTCAGTGGTAAGGTAAAAACAGCTGTTGCCATTAGGTCCAACAATCTCAGGAATGTCCTGGCTTTAACATACCTGCTGTTGTATACCATCTGGACCTGCTCAATCAGGCATTTGTCCCTGTCCTGAGGCAGGAAGGCCTTGGGCTGTATCCAAGACTGCTCCTATGTATTGCAGGTCCTGACAAGGGGTCAGTATTGATTTAGGCACACTTACTGTGATTCTAGGGTATCAAACAACTGTCTGGTGCAAGCTAGGGTCTGGAAGAACTGCTCTGTGGACTGAGCTTTGAGCAGCCAGTTGTCCAGACAGGAATACACATAGTCCCTCTCTCCTGAGGGGTGCTGCCACTACTGCTAAGCATTTGGTAATTATCACAGTGCAGATGAGACATCAAAGAGCAATATCCTGAACTGATAATGTTCCCCTTGGAAGAAGAACCTGAGGTACTTCCTGTGAGAGGGACAGATTTTAATATGCAGGTAAGCGTCCTGCATGTCTAGTGAACATATTCAGTCCTCTTGTTGCAGCAGTTCTAACAGGCCTTGTAGAGTGACCATTCTGAACTTCTTGTACTGAATAAAGAGGTTCAGGTTTCTTATGTCCAGAATGGGCATCAGGTCTCCTGTGCATTTGGGAACTAGGAAGCAGTGGGAATAGAACCCCGGGTTCCTTTGTTTTCAAGGGACTGTTTCTATCGCTCTTTTTCACATTAAGGCATGTATCTCCTCTAGCAGCACTGGTATGTGTTCTGGAGGATAGGCTGAGCAGGCAGGAGGGTGATCTGGAGGGAGCAAAAGAAGTTCTAGAGCATGACCCTGTTCTATGATCTGCAGGACCCAAGCATCTGATGTGACCTTTCTCCACTGGCCCGGTGGAGGGAAATGTGACCCTTGACTACCAGCTCCAAAAGTACTGGTGGGTAGGGGTCCAGTAATGAGTCATGCAGATGCAGGTCCTGCGGCTACAGCCATATTTTCACCTCTAGGGGCTTTTGAATGAGTGCTAGGGGTGGGTCCTGGGGCAGGCAGAGCGGATCCTCCTCTACTCTTACTTTGATGTCCGGCTCCTGAACAGTGTCTGTTACTGGCCAGATGAAAGGGCACCCTCTGCCTACTTCTTGCTTGTGTGTGGTATAGGAAGTGTACCGATTTTAAAGTCCTGCCCAAAGCTTGGAGGTTTGAGAGGATAACCTGAACATCTGCCCCAAAGAGCATATGCTCTGAATGGGTATTTAATACAGATTGGTGCACATCAAGGGTGTCTACTTAAACAGACACCAGAGGCTACTACCCTGGCAGAAGCATCAGAAATGTCATAGGTAGACCTCAACAGATGATTGACTATATCTGTCCCTGCCTGGAGGGTCTTTAGCAGCTTCTGCTTTGGAGTACCCTTTGGGAGGGCTTGGACCACAGCTTTGGCCTTCCTCCAGAGGGTGTTTTGGTATTTTACCATCTGAGCCTGGTAGTTTGCAATTCTTATGCCCAAGGTGGTAGAGGCTAAGGTCCTCTTCCCCAGGAGATCTAATCTCCTGGACTCCTTGTCAGGAGGGAGAGAGCTGAGGTGTTTAGGCACTTTAGACCTATTATGGGCTGTATTTATTACAACTGAATCAGCCACAGGTTGGCATGCAAAAAATGGCCTACCAGAGGGGGCCTGATACAATTTGTCTGCCTTCCTGGAAATGCAGGAATTATATTAGGCCTATGCCATGCAGCCAGGGTTGCATTCTCTAGGGCAGGTGTGACAGAATGATCCCTGTCATAGTGGACAGCCCTGGGATAAATTGAAACCCTTTCCCCAAGCAGTTTATATGTTTTGTATAATGTCCAACATGCTGGCTGACTAGTTATAAATTAAGCGCTGAAGTGCTTATAAAGCTTTAGGTGCATATTACCTAAAAACGAACTAGAAACCAACCAAAACCCCTCAAAGAATACTGAAGTTGTATATTGTTTTCTTCTCAGGTCTTTGGCCATAAAACAAAACTAACAGTACAGTTACAAGGGAGGCAGTATAGCGCAGTGGTTTAAGGCTCTGAGCTGCAAATCTGGAGACCTGGGTTTGAATCCCACAGCCCCCACTTCCACAAACTGCGTGACCCCGAGCAAGTCACTTAACTTCCCTGAGCTCCCAGGTTGCACCTGTAAACAAGCTTTCAGCTTAGTGTGTCTCACCTGGTTAAATAATCAGAAGAAAAAAAATAAATAAGAGGGCAGTCTTAATATAAGCATAACAAAAACTTGTACTGCTTTTTCTTGATGTTAGGAGCCCCCTTCTAAGTTATATTTTGCGGCAGACAGCAAGGGGTAATAGGACCCTGCAGGGCAGTTTAGGAAAGCACAGAATTTTCTGACCTCAGGTCTGTCCTTTTCCAATGTTGTAAACAAAAGAAAAAAAGAACAGCATGTTCTGTGCTGTGCTCCACTCCAGGTGCCAACTGAACTATTCTCTATGAGGTGACAATGTACTCTAGAGGCTAGTTTTATGTTATGTCTGCTGTCAATCAAAAGGCAGTGTAAATTTTTTCAGCTTATAAAAAGCCCTACCTCACTGCTTATATATGATAGATAGACAGGTCATTTGTATACTGGCTGTTGATGGTGGAAGACCTCAGTTGTGTGCAGCATTCACACTGTTTGTTGGGGTTCCTGAGAAGAGAAACTGTTGAAGTTAATCAGTTGTCTGACTTACCATTTTGCTTTCTGTATATTTTACTTGATAAAAATAAAATGACAAACTCGCTTGTGCATTTTTTTATGCACTTGACTTGTGGTCTGCCTGAAATTGTGTTATCCTAAACCCACACCCGGTGACAGTAGGCAATAGAGGAGGAATTACAATTGGTGGGGAATCAGGTAGCTCTAAAAATTTCACCAACTTCCTTATGGTGATGTCTTTCTCCTCTGACTCAAACCCCATGGCAGACTGGAGTTGCTGCATCATGGAGATGAATGAGGGGTCTTCGGGAGCGGGGGCCTCGGAGTATATAAAACAGAGTCCTCACTCCCTGTGGAAATAGTGGAGCATGACCTTTCATAATGATTTTCCACATATTCTTCCTCCTGCTGTTCCTCTTGCATCATGAGGTCAGGGTTACATTCCTGATCCTCGTTGACAGTTTCTGCAGACCTCTAAGAAGGGACAGAAGAGGTTGTCGATGCCTGAGAAAGCACAGGGCACACTGACCATGGAGGCATCAGTGGCGGAGCTTGTCTGGGGTGCTCCACCAAGGCTGCTGCTGTCGCAGGAGGTAGCAGGTCCTCAAAGGATGGAAGTACTATCTGCACGTCGGTGCTGGCCTGTATTACAGGCACGTTCTGAGACATCGATGGGGAGGGTGCTGTCCCTGACATCGACAATCATTCGCCAGCCATATTAGGACTGGCAGTACTCACAGCCTGGCCCGACCTGAAGGGATCAGGGGTCCAGGCGGCCGATGGCGTTGTGGCTGATGTGGTCGACAGTGCAGTAGCAGTTGCACAGGATTGCAGAGGCAACCTAGAATGAACCAGGGAAGACTTCTCCTCACTCTGTTCTCTCTCTCCCCCGCTGTTTGTGCTTGTGTGGCCCAGCACCTTTGTCCCAGGACTTCGAAGATCTGGTGCTCGAGGAACGGGCTGGTGACACGGTGGAGTTCTTTTCCTGGAACTCTTTCTCCATCCTGGCTTCCTGCTGTTTTAGGAGGTCATTCTTTCTGTGTTGCCAGGTAGCTGTATTAAACTTCAGGCAGAGTTCACAGGCCTTAATGTTATGGGCCATGCGGAGACAGCAAACACAGATATCATGCAGGTCACCCAAATACATTTTTTCACTGCATTTTCAGTATCTAAAGAGCTTAACCAGTTTTTTAGATGGCATACACAATGACAACAGTCACTTTTAAAGAGTGATAGTGAACTAAAGAGAGAAATTCAGACTAAAGGTAGAGTAGCAGTCGACTGAAGTGGCGGTGTCTCTGTGGAGGGTCCTGCAAGCATGGTCGATGGTGGGAAAAGAACTGAGGAGGAAAGGGGCCTCCCACGATTTAATGGGGAGTGCTGATTAGAACATCATCATGGGCAGCCCCTAGTGGACTGGTTGTAAAAAAATGTCCATATGGTCTTAATACCTGGCGACCATAGTTCCACAGGTGTGGCCTGATGAAAGAGGTATCCTCAAAGAAGATCAGTTACTCACTGTAATGGTAGATCTTCAAGGGAATCTTCTCCATTGGGTGACAGCACCCACCCTCCTTCCTCTTTAGAGATACAAGCTGACAGACTATTCCACTGCCTTGCTGGAGGTTTCCACAAGTACTTTGTATGTTTCCCTGTCCCCTGCCTTTCCTTGGGTGCCTGGAACTGGCTTGATCTCCTTTTTCCTCATGATAAATGGCCCTCTGACAGGGGCATCATTTAGGGGCTGCCAGGGGTCGCATTTGTGACCCATATGAATTTTTTGCGACCCCTACATTCTGTTTGTGATCCCTGCTGCCTGGTTCACCTGTTGCTTTGTAGCTGCCACCTATGCTGGCTGGCTCACATGTATTCTGTTTTTCAGTTTGTTGCCTGCTGGCTCCCCCACCCCAACTGCGTCCCCTTCCTCTGCCCCTCCTGCCAGCATCCAGTCCCTCTAGAGTCCCAAAACAGAAAGCTTTCATGCAACTAATTGGGACTGGACAGTCCCAACCAATCGTATGAAAGACAGCAGAACCGTTCCAGGGACCCTAGTTTTCTGCATTCTCGGAAAATCAGTGCAAAATACGTGTTCCTAATTGGTCCACGAAATACTCAAACTGATGCCGGTGCCAAAAGGAAATTGCATTTGCACACAGAGTCTGCTGCTCGTTTCTGACTGTTGACCCAAACTCTGCTTTCAGCACATTTCTTCACACAGCGCAGGATTCACGAGTTACTGCTCTCCATCCTAACAGTTTGCCAGGTAAGTCCATTTAAATGCAGCTTTTTAAAAATTAGCACTGTTTGGTACTTCTGGCAACATCCCCAGTTTTGCTGCTAGCACCATTCTACCAGTTACTGCTCTCCTCCTCTGAATTCAGAAACATTTTGGACTTTGTTTTGCAAAGTCCAGTTGAACTGCAGCTTTTCAGTATTTGAATTTCTCACCACATCTGTAGCTCTGTTGCTAGCACTTTCCACGAGTGAAAGTTTTTGTTTTGTTTGTTTGTTTTATGTTTAACTCAGTAGTATAGCAGTTCTGTATTTATTTCTGACCATGTCTCTGGCTTTGTCCATTTTAAGAATTTTTTTCTTTTTTTTTTTTCAGTCTGCATGTGACTAACTCATAAAACAAGGTTGTTGTCATCTGTGTGTGGACGAGGGACGTGAACACTTGCATCCAGTGCATGCCTGCCCCTGTTCATCGCATAATAGCATGTAGCATGCATCCATGCTTACAGTCAGCATCCCTCTGCACACCCCCAGTCCCCCCTCCCCCGCCGCGCCTAACAAATTTCTATTTTGGCACCAACCATAAGGGACATCACAACAGGACAGTTGGGCTGGGTCCAGGAGGGCAAAATGATCTGGTAGGCCTGGTGAGGAGTCATCAGAATACATGAATCAGCCTGCAGTGATACAGCAGGGTGTGTCTCCGAGAATGACGGTAGGCTGCCAAAGCTCTAGAGGTTTGGGGTAAACCAACATTTCATCTCTTTCTGTCTGTTTTCATGTGCCGGGATACATCAGTCTGCATTGCTATGACAGGTACGTCTCTGAGAGTGACAGCAAGCTGCCGAAGCTCAAGAGGTTGGGGTAAACTTAGACATTTCATCTCTTTGTGAGAACAGGAGTGTCTGTCTGAATGTGTACTGTCCATTAAAAAAGGAGTGACTGGATAACTCTGTGATCCTGCTATGGAGATGTGAAGCAGCAGGTTTTTGTAGTTTACAGAAGTACACTGTCTGCACTTTGACAGGCTGTCTTCTGAAAGGTGAGCCCCCACAACCCTAATAATTTATCTTCCTAATCCTAGTTGGGTCATTCTCCGTTTTTGCAGTATTGAGTGTCACTCACAGAGAAGAAGCTGTTCTAGTCCTGGAAGATTTATGTTAGGGGGTGTGGTGGTGTGTAGTAAGTAAATCTTCTCTTATACAAAATGTTGTAGATTAAACTGGTGAATGGTGAGCGAGTCTAAAGTCTTGGTTTCTGAAGCCCACTGCTGTCTAAATACAACGTACAGTGCAGACTTCCCCACATTGTGTAGCATTTATTGCTCCTGAGAGGTGAAGGTCTTCTGGAAAAGGAGACCAGAGCATAGTTCATCTGTAGTACCAAGGAAAGAGCGGATTTACCATGCACTGTGATGTATTTTTTTTTAATCAAAGTTTTTATTGAAATTTTCAACTTTTATACAAGGTCAACCATGTAATTAGTGTTGGTTAGAAGCAAAGGACTGACCACCTTGGAGACTGAAGCCCTCCATTATCCACATGGCTAAGTACACCACTGCAGGCAGGTACAGTGCAGGTTTTCCTAACCATGATGCATTTAGCACTGGTGAAAGGTGAAGGGTTGACAGCACTGGAGACTGCAGCCCTCCCTTTATCTGCAGGGTCATGTACACTAAAGAAAAAACAGCAACAGCAGTAACTCTTAAGAGGTACGTGAGCAGTGACTAGCCTGAGCTGATAAAGTGAAGATCCCAATAAAACCACACAGAAATGTACCTCAAGGCTCCTCCAGTAGTGCTGCCGCCATGTCGAGGAGGAGGAGGAAGAAGGGCTCGGCCAGCTTGTACCCCCTCACTAACCTACAGATGGCATACCTGTGGTGGTTGTGGGTTGCACTGGTTTACAGGCATTTTGTCATATGAACATACGAAATTTGCCAGCAGATAAAGGCCTAGAGGTCTATCAAGACTGCTTGAATGTGCAGCTAGCACCCCTTATTCTGCAGCTGCCTCTCCCTTCCACCCTTCCCCTTCATTAACCCTCCCCCTTGTCCTGTCCCATCCCCTTTTGAAGCAGTCCACTGTTCTACTGGATACCACTTCTGCAGGTAACGCATTCCACCCAGCCACCACCCTCTCTGTAAAAAAGTGTCTCTTCTTCTCCCTCCTGAACCTTCCTCCCTTTAATCTCATATCATGGCCCCTGGTGTCCCTCCCCTCCCTTACTCTGAACAGCCCCTCTGTATCTGTCTTGTTTATTCCTTTCATCTACTTAAAGGTTTCAATCATGTCCCCCCATCCCTCCTCTCCTCCAGTGAGTACATGTTCGACTCCCTCAGCCTCCTCTCGTATGATAAGTCCCCCAGCCCCTTGATCAATTTGTCACCCTGCGCTGCACCCCCTCCAGTAACTTAATGTCCCTCTTCAGATACGGGCGCCAGTACTGCATGCAGTACTCCAGGTGCGGTCTAACTAATGACCTATACAGTGGCAGAATCACCTCATAGAAACATAGAAGTTGACAGCAGATAAGGACCGCAAGGCCCATCCAGTCTGCCCATTTCTTTTTCTACCTTATAAATGTGCCATCAGCCTTTGCTCTGTCAGTGGCCTATCTATTCATACTCATCTGTATTGCTCCCTTATGCCTATCCCATGCCTGTTTGAAGCCCTGCACTGTATTGATAGCCACCACTTCCTGAGGTAGACCATTCCGTGCATCCACCACCCTTTCTGTGAAAAAGAATTTCCTCACATTCCCACTTAATCGGCCTCCCTCTAATCTCATGCTGTGTCCTCTTGTCCTGCTATTTTTCTTATATTTAAACATGTTAGACTCTTTCACCTTACTAATGCCCTTAAGGTGTTTGAATGTTTCGATCATATCCCCTCTCTCCCTCCTTTGCTCAAAGGTACACATATTGAGCTCCGTTACTCTGTCCTCATATGTCTTCTGATGCAGCCCCTGCACCATTTTGGTTGCTCTTCTCTGGACTGCCTCAATTTGGCTAATGTCCTTGTGAAGGTGTGGCCTCTAGTACTGCACGCAGTACTCCAGATGAGGCCTAACCAGTGTCTTGTAAAGAGGGATTATTACCTCCCTCTTACGACTTGTGATACCCCTACTACTGCACCCTAACATTCCCCTAGCCTTACCTACTGCTTTAAAGGTCTGCTTGGATGATTTCAGGTCATCGGTGATGATGATGATGCCCAAGTCTCTTTCTTCCTTTGTGACTGCCAGCAACTCTCCTCCCAGCCTATAGGTGGCTTCAGGGTTTCTCTTTCCTATGTGCATGATCTTGCACTTCTCTGCATTGAATCCCAGTTGCCACTCTTCTGACCATTTTGCTAGTTTATCCAGATCTCTTCTCATTCTGCCCACCCCATCTGGATCATCTACTCTGTTGCAGATCTTGGTGTCATCTGCAAACAGACAAGCCTTACCCTCTAGTCCATCTGCAATGTCACTAATGAAGATATTGAAGAGGACTGGCCCCAGGACTGATCCCTGAGGTACCCCACTTGTGGCTTGCATCTCTTCTGACTGTATACCATTTAGCACCGCTCTCTGCCCGACAACCAGTTTGCCATCCAGTTGACCAACTTCTGACCCACCCTGAACCTCCTCGCGGATATACCCCTTGCAATACAACCCATCATTTTGTTGGCCTTTGCATCTGCCTTCCTACATTGTGCCGAGTTGTTCATTGACTCTGTAATGAGCACACCCAGATCCTTCTCCTCTCTGTCTGGGCTAGCTGCACTCCCCAGCTGGAAACTCCTCCTTGTTCTTCATCCCAAATGCAGCATCTTGCACTTTTGGCATTAAACCCCAGTTGCCAGGTGTCTGACCAGGTTTCAAGCTTTGCCAGATCATCCTGCAACCCCTGCCATCCCCTAGGTCATCCACCACTGCTCCTACCTTGGTATCATCAGTAAACAGACTGATCTTGCTCTTGATGTCCAATGATATGTCTGCAATGAATATCCCAAACAACATTGGTCCCAACACTGAGCCCTGTGGAATACCGCTCATCACTACCCTTGGGTGTGAGAGCTGCCCACCCACCACCACCCTCTGTTGCCTTCCCTGAAGCCAGTTTCCTACCCATCTCACCAGCTTTGCACCCACCCCTGTGCCTACTAACTTACTTCCCAGCCTTCCATGCGGCACTGAGTCGAATGCCTTACTGAAGTCCAGATACAGGACATCCACTGCATGGCCCCTGTCCAGTTGCCTAGTTACCCAGTCATAGAACTCCACCAGGTTGGTTTGGCAGGATCTGCCCTCGAACCATGCTGTCTGCTGTCCTGTAGTCCTTTGGCCTCTAGAGGCCACCAGCCTCTCCTTCAGGATAGTCTCCATTAGCTTACCCACGATGGATGTGAGGCTCACTGGTCTGTAGTTTCCGGTTCATCCTTGGGGCTACTCTTATGGAGGGGCACCACGAGCCATCCTCCAGTCCTGAGGTACACACCCTGAATGTAGTGAGGCATTAAATAGGTCTGCCACTGGTCCTACAAGGACCTCTGCCAGCTCCTTCAGTACCCTGGGGTGGATGCCATCTGAGCCTGGCGCCTTGTCCACCCTCAGTGCGTTCAAACCCTCCTGAACTCTGCCCTCCATGATTTCCCCATCTGTCACCCCTTCCCCCCATTTCTCCCCCCCTTGGGTGTCAACCCCTCTTCTCTTTAGTAAATACTGAGCAGAAGTACTCATTTAGTGCTTCTGCCTTATCGCACCCTGCTTCCACCCAACCCTCCTCCTTCCTAACTCTTACTATGTGGTCCTTACAGCCTCCTTTTCTCCTGATGTACCTAAAGAAGTCCTTCTCCCCTTCTTAATGCCTTGTGCCAGCCTGAGTTCCAGAGATGCCTTGGCTCCCTTACTGCCCTTTGTCACCTCCTTCAATTCCGCTGGCACCCTCCTGTCCTCCCCCTCCCAGTTTTCTTGTACTTCCTAAAGGCAGCTCTTTTTCTCCTTACCTTTTCCATGACCTCCTTGCTCACCCAGCTCAGTTTCTTAGCCCTAGCCTTCTTGCTCTGGGCCTTGCAGCAGGTTTTAATTAACTCCTCTATCCCCAGCTTTATGAGCTCCCACCTCTGGTTAGTGTCCATACTAGATTGAATTCTGGCCAGGTACCCTTTTATCACTTCCCCCATCCTCCCAAAGTCGGCCCTCCGGAAGTCCAGCATTCTTGTGCCAGATTCCACTCCTTCCTTGCCCATTTGCAATGTGAGCCATACTGAGCGGTGGTCATTATTTCAGAGGTGTTGTGTGGCTGTGTGCTGCTGTGAAGAGGAGCCGAGGAGGGGGATGTTGCAATCTGGTCTGGTTTGAACAACACTGCTCTGCCAAAGACAAGTAAAGGGGCCAGTTGGTGTGTCTTTACAGACTGCAACAATAAAAACTAAATTACTAAGTTCAATGTTTTCTAACAATACTCCAAGAAAGGGTGGACGACACATAGAGAAGCCACAGGGTCCTCCTAAATACTTCCTGCTCCCTTTATCATACTTGTAGGGTTTTGTGTGTCATATAGCCTGCACACGCTCTTTGACTCACCAAAGTATGAAATTTTCTGGGGCACTGCCTTCTAGGGAATAGAATTTTAAATGATTTGGTAGATTAATAATTTTTTAATTATAAGGCTGCAATGGACGGGCCACCAGGATTGAAAATGCTACAACATAAGAACTGACAAATCGGTGTTCTCCAAAAGTTAAATGCATTGAGAAATACACTAAGGAGACCTTCGTGCTGAAATACACATTGCAAGGTAGAATGCTCATATATTTTGATTCTGGGGTTATTGGGGGTTATGGGAGCCTAAATGAAAATCTAGAAATCTTTATTTGTTTTTTCACATTATACTGTCAAAACTGATGTATGCAGTAGGTGGAAGGAATGAGTTTCTCATTCTAGGATATGTGGAGGTGGAGAACCAGGCAGGTGTGTGAGGAGCTCTTTGTTTTGGTGGTGTGGGAAGCCAGGCTTGTGCATGTGTGTGTGGTGTGTGTGTAAATTGGGGGGGGTGTTAGCTGGCAATTTTGTTGTTGGGGGAGACAGGTGTGTGTGTGTGTTGAGACTGTGGTGGTGTGGATTCACGAGTAGGGATGTGTGTGTAAAACTGAGTGTGTTGATGTGTTTTAGGAGCTGGCTGTTTTGTGATGAGGGGAACCAGGTGTGCATGTTGACACTCTGGTGGTGTGGATCCAGGGGTTGGTGTGTGTAAAACTGACTGTGTTAATGTGTTTTTGGAGCTGGCTGTTTTGTGGTGAGGGGAACCACGTGTGTGTGTGGGAAGCTCACTGTTTGGTGGTGGGAGAGTCGGTTTATTTTGGGTGTGGTGGGTGGAATGGCCATATTGGTATGGGTTGGGGGTGCTGGCTGTGTTAGTATTTGAGGTGGGGGCTGGCAGTGTTGGTGCCAATGCTGGCTATGTTTTGCATGGGTGGAGGGTCTAGTGGTGCTGGGGTCATCTGTGTTCACTTGGGTGGGGTGCAGGTAGGCTGTGTTTGTGGGGGCTGGCAGTGTTGGTGCCAGGGCTCTCTGTGTTCGCTTGGGTGGGGTAGGGGGACTGGCCATGTGGTGGGGGTAGGCCGTGTTTGTGGGAACTGGGAGTGCTGGTGCCAGGGCTGTCTGTGTTCACTTGGGTGGGGCAAGGGGACTGGCCATGTTGGCCCAGAGGTTGTTTATGTTGCTGCGGGTCAGGGTAGGGCTTGCTGTGTTTATTTTGGGGAAGCTGGATGCTTGGATGGAGGGGACTCACTGGGGAAGGGGACTTAATGGCCGTATTCTTTCATTGTGTGCGTGTGTCTGCTGGCTGCCTGTGTGTAGGTTGGGGGGATGAGTGTGTGTGTGTATGTGTGTGTATGTGTGTGTTTGGAGGGGATTCAAAACCTTGGACAGTCTGTGCCCTGAAATACTCAAATCTGGTTCACTGAAATCCAGCTGCCTGTAGAACCAGTCCAGCCATCGCCATCAGGATCAGCCTGACTTGAATAATCTGTTTGCCTCTCTCCATCCAGATGTAACCCCCCCCTACAAATGGGGGTTCCCAAAAAGTCTTCCTTGAGCTTGCCTAAATGCTCACTGCAAGGCTGGTGTCCTGCGTTTTAGCAGTTTAAATGTGATTACCAGAGACTGTAGAGCCTCTGTGTACTGTCTCTTTAAGAGCTGCCTGATTGCAGTATAAGTAACCTGAGAGGAAACTCTGTTGAAAGATGTAACTGTTTGTTAAATGTCATTTAGAGTGATAATGATAATGTAGTTTGTCTTTATAGCAATGACTGTTCTGTTTGTCTCCACCATCTTGGTCCTGGACTGCATATTGGACCAATCAATTCTGGTGGGACCTAAAATGTAGCCAGACTACAGGAGCTATCTGAAGACAAAATCTGTAGGAATTGTAGTTTTGAACTTTTTGCGCCTTTTTTGCAACTGAAGGGGGAGCTCTTGCTTTGACTGACAGCCAATTCAGCCAACTGAATCGTTTTGATCTTGGGGAAGTCCCGGGCTGCTGGCAGTTTTCAGTTAGCTCTGAGTTGGGAAGTGAAATGAGAAGAGCTCAAGTGTATTTTGGGCAGCAATCCTGAATGGATTCGCATGGGAAAACTGAAAGGGCTGAGTTTTTGGCTTGCATGTCTGCTGCTGCTCCTGAGAGGGAGAGAAGAGAATTATTTTGGACTAAATCCAAGTTTGTGTGACTAAAGCAAGCTACTGAAGTGGGCCAAGCTCAACCTGAAGAAGACCGAAGATTTTGCTGAATGCGAACGGCCTGTCAGGAGTTCCAGCTATCCCGGTGTGTGCAGAGACTTTGCGACTGTGACCGGGGAGCGCTTTGCCTGGTACAGTAGAATTCCTGTACATGTAAATGTGCTATGAGCTGCTAGTGGGTTGTGAGTTAGTTCCCCACTGTGTGAACTGTGTTCTGCTTACTGGACGCTGTATCCAGCCCAAAATGGACTGCATCCGAATTTGTCTCCATGCGGTCTGGGCCTTGCCAGACTGGCCCAGCCAGACTGCCCACTGCACAGAGAAGCCATTGACGAGAGACCTGCCTGGGGATCAGCTCCCTGCTCCACGCTTGAACAGGAACGACGCCTCTGTGACTCCTGTGGGCTCTGCTTCTCCTGGCATTCCAGATCAACCACCTGCAGTCTCAATTTCCGTCCAGCCTGTGTCCAGTCTTGGGTATCGTGAGTAAATACTAGGGTAGCTCCCTGCAACAACAGCTTAATCTGAGTATGTCATCTGATTGTCTTGTTGTTTCATTTCCTTTATGAACTCAGCCCTCTGGCTCTGGATTACAAATATTGTGTACTGTGCATGTTGTGTTTTCCATCACAGGGCCCCAACCAGCTGCAACCCCAGGCAACAGTCCTGGCTGCCCCATCTCTTCTCCACCTAGGTACCCAGAGGTGTGACTGTGTGGGGGGACTCAAAGCACATGCATAACTGCTTGATTGATATAACCTTTAAGCTAATTAACCTGATTTTGCCCCTTCCTTGTTCAAGTCCCCCGAATAAATCAGATCTAACTTTTTCTGCATGTAATCGGACTGTGGTTTCAGTTTGTGCTCAAAGTACTGTACTGTTGCTATTTGCTGTGCATAACCTTGTTTTACAGGGGTCCCCAGGGTCGAGCCAGAGGAACCAGCCCTGGTGGTAAGTGCAAACAGTGTGGGTAATTGTGTGGTGTACCAGTGGTATTGTGAAAGTGATTATTGTACAGTGTTCCGGCCAGTAGAGGGGAAAGAGGGGGGTTACAGTGTCCCAGAGGGCTGTGCCTAGGTTAGCTTGACCACTACCAACCCTGACCTCCAGGTGGAGGCACCTGTTTCAGAACTTAGGCCTCTTAACCTGCTTCTAGCCAAGCAGGCAGGGGTAGTAGCCCCTGGGATAGCGCCACCTAGGGGTTACACTGATATATCAAGTAAGTTGTCAATAAGAAATTAAAATAAAAAATAATTGATATCTTTGAGTTTAGGGTATAACTTTGGCAAAAAATGAGGGGAGTCTAGTAATGTGCGTAAATAGTGGGGGCATAGAGTGTTTTTGTACGTGTTTATGTTTCCTATGGGAAACCGTGTGAGTCAACTCAGAACACAAGAAAACAGTCTAATTTATTTTAACAATTCTTTCATTAGTTAGTAGTTAATCAGTGTGTGTGTGTGTGTGTGTGTGTGTGTGTGTGTGAGAGTGGGAGACAGACACGCACACAAATTAGTTTATTTGCTCTTTTTATTTATTTACCAAAAATATATTGTTAACATTGGGCCATTGACTGGAGCAGGTGGCTAGGCTATGGAGAAGATGGTTGAGGCAATGTACTGGACTGTGGGCACTCTTGGGAGGGGGCCAGGGTGCAACTTACTGGGCATGAGGAAGGGGTAACGGCAGCAAATTCTGTTTCAAATGACCCCCAAAATGCACCAAATTAAAAAAGATTTCTTGGGACTTAGGTGGCCTCCAGACCCCCCGCCTACAGTTTACATTTTCAATCCTTTTATCGATGGACTTGCAACCCCCTACGGTTTTAATAAAACAATGCCCATGCCCTCTGAGCTTATCTCTGGTAGAGAACTGAGGAGCGAGGTGGCTGCCCAGGTTTTACAGTGGTCCAACACGGCACGTCATTGTGGGCGACCCACAGCTAGCAAATATTTCTGGGTGCTACGGATACTGACAACTTACAGTTTTAAAGGTGTGGCCCAAAGGAAGTGATTCCTTTGAAGGTTTGCTGTTTCAGTGAGAAAACACAGGTTACTCACCGGTAATAGTAGTTCTAGGAGTGGTATATGTTGTTCATCCACACTTCTTGGCATGTCCTTTCCCTTTAAGAATCTTGCCAGAAGGTCTAAAAGCTGGCTCCTCTCACCCACCCGGGTGGTATAACCTTTGTCTCTGCCCCTTGATGCCAGATCTTGCCCGCTGGAAGCAGTGGTTGTGCATCGAAGCTGGGGAGGTTGGGTGGGTCAGTGTGGATGAACAACATATACTACTCCTAGAACTACTGTTACAGGTGAGTAACCTGTGTTTCTAGGGATGTGGGTATGTTGTTCTATCCACACTTCTTGGCAGACTCCTAGAAGTTCTCCCTTGAGGAGGGAGGCAAGGCACACACCCCCTATTTAGGGAACAGAGATTGGAGAACTGAGGCCCCAAAACCAACATGACTCTAGGTTAATGTGGTAATGGGAAATGAAGGTGTTTGCTGACTTCTAGGTAGCAGCCCTGCAGATATCCTGGATAGGGACGTCCCTAAAAGCAGTCACCGATGCAGTGGCATGGCAGGCGGAATTAGCCCTAAGCCCTACGGGAGGCTCCATACCTGCCAACCTATAGCAGAGATCGATGTATGATGTAATCCATCTGCCAAACGTCCACTTGGCTGCAGGTCTGCCAGATGCAGCTTCAGCATAGGTGACAAAAGCTGGCAAACCTCTCCCCGAACTCCGTCCATGCGCTCTTTATAATAAGAGAATGCTCGTCTCAGGTCCAAGGTATGGAGCCTGTACTCGGCCTCTGAGGTGTGATTGGGGTAATACACCAGCAAAGTCATCACCTGGTTCAGGTGAAACTCTGACACAACCTTCGGAAGGAACTTCGAGTTGGGCACAGGACAACCTTGTCCCTGTGAGAGACCAGATAGGGAGACTCAACAGAGAGCGCCTGGAGCTCCCCAATCCTTCTGGCTGATGTGACAGCCATCAGGAAGGCGGTCTTCCCACGATAGGTGTGACATCTCACTGCTGTGCATTGGCTCAAATGGCTTGCCCATGTGCTTTGCCAGTACCAGCAGTAGATCCCACAGTGGTGGTGGTGGTTCACACATCAGAGGGGAAATATGGTTAAGGTCTTTGAAGAAAGGCCAGACCACCTTCTCCAGTGCCACTGTCTGCTGACTGGCCCACGCCCAGTAAGCAGAGATGGCTGCTAAGTGCCCCTTAAGGGTCAAAGACCGCAGACCCCCTTTCGAGAGAGACCAAAGGTAGTTGAGAATGCTAGCCACTGGACAGGACAAAGGGTGCAGGCCCTTGCCCTGACACCAAATGGAGAATCTCTTCCACTTGAAGGCATAGCACTTCCTGGTCGATTCCTTTCTAGATGCCTCAACTACAATGAGTTCATCTTCGGAGAGACCAAAACCTGGAACTCTAGCTGCTCAGGAACCAGGCTGTCAGGTGCAGGGATTGAAGGTCCGGGTGGAGGACCTTCCCTTGACTGACAGAGAGCAGTTCTGCGAGTGCTGGAAGATGCCTCAGGAGCCTGATGCTGAGGAGATCAGGGTACAAAAACTGGAGGGGCCAGTCCGAAGCTACCAGGATCACCTATGCCTTGTCCCTCCTTACCTTCTGGATCAAGGGAAGTGGAGGGAAGGCATAAAAGAGGCCTGGGGTCCGCGGCCTCAAGAAGGCATCCCCCTGCAGCGAGCCCTGCTGAGGGGGACAGGTACAAAACAGCCTCAGCTTTGCATGCTCCCTGGAAGGGAGGCAGTATAGCGCAGTGGTTTAAGGCTCTGAGCTGCAAATCTGGTGACATCCAGCAGACCAGACCTGGGTTTGAATCCCACAGCTTTCACTTGCATACTGTGTGACTCTGAGCAAGTCACTTAACTTTCCTGTGCTCCCAGGTCGCACCTGTAAAAAAGCTTTCAACTTAGTGTGCTACTCCTGGTTAAACAACTAAAAAAAAAAAAAAAAAGAAAGTGAACAGGTCCACCTGAAGGGTGCCCCACTGGGAGAACAGGCTGTGTACTACCTCAGGATGGAGAGTCCACTTGTTAGACACCTCACCCACATAGGTGAGGGTGTCCCCCAGCTGATTTGAGGCTCCTACCACATGAATGGCTAGGAGACCCACCTCCAGTCGGCTCACGAGGGTCCAGATGTGGAAAGCTTCCCTGCACAGAGGCCAGGAGTGCATGCCACCCTGTTTGTTGAGATAGTACATGGTTGTGGTGTTATCTGTCTGGACCTGAACCACTTGACCCCGAAGGAAGGCGTGAATGCAGTCAGTGACAGCCAAACTTCTCAGAGCCTTAGCAGGTTGATGTAGCATTGGGAATCCTTGGGGATCCAGAGTTTGTGGACTCTGTGGTCCCCCATATGGGTGCCCCAGCCCATGAGAGAGGCATCGGTCATCAAGATGACTTTTGGCTTGGAACAGACAAATGGGATCCCTTCCTGCAGATTCTCCAGGACAGTCCACCATTGGAGAGCATCCCACATCTTCTGGGTTACAGTGACCAGCTGGTCAAAATGACCTAGTCACTGAATTCACTGGATGATCAGCTCCCATTAAAGGAGGCGTATATGCCACCAGGCAGATTGGACCACAGAGGTGGAGGCCGTTATGTAGCCCAGAAGTCGCAAGAAGTTCTGGGCAGGGTGCGAGTGCCCAACCAGAAATGACTGAGCCAAGGAGGAGAGAGCCTCCATCCTGTCCATCAGGAGCCTGGCTCTGGCTTGGCGAGAGTCAAGCTCTACCTCGATGAAGCAAATCACCTGCGAAGGCAAGAGTTCTGACTTGGCCTTGTTGACTAGGAGGCCAAGGTCGATGCAGGTCTGGAGGGTCAGATCGCTGGACCTCTCCACTTTCTGTGTGGAGGGACCCGCTATGAGTCAGTCGTCCAGACAGGAGTACACCCTGACCCAATGACGCCAAAGATGGGCCTCCACCACTGCAATGCATTTGGTGAAGACCCTGGGGGCCGATGACAGGCCGAATGGCATGGCTTGGAACTTGTAGAGGGTTCCCTCTGCTCAAAAGCAGAGAAACCTTTGGTGTGACAGATGGATCAGGATGTGAAAGAACGCATCCTGCAGATCCAGAGAGCAAAACCACATGTTCTGCTCAAGAGATGGTATGATCTGAGACAGAGTTACCATCCTGAAGGTGCGAGACCCGAGAAACTTGTTTAGGTTGTTCAGCTGTAGAAAGGGGCACCAGCCCCCCATCCATTTCAGGACCAGGAAGTACCTGGAAATGAACCCTGGCTTGACAGGGGGATCCATGACTCTGACCACTACCTTCTTTCGGAGGAGTTGGGTGATGTCATCTTGGAGAGCTGACTGAGTGTCCACGGATACCTTCTCCTCCTGTGGGGTGCAGGCTTGGCTTGGTGGGTACTGCTCAAATTCCAGAGGCAGACCCTCGTCAACCACTTCCAATACCCACCTGTCTGTTGTGACAGTGGACCAGGCGGAAAGGAAGTGATGGAGCCAGTCCCCCACAGGAGGACCCACAGTTGGCGTGATGGGCAAGGGGATGGTCACCCCATCCTGTCACTGAGCATGCTTGGAGGAGGAGGATCTGGTCGCAGGACTGCCAGGACACTTCCCTCTGGGCTTACGGACTGCTGAAGCCCCTGACTTGGGCAGAGGGTGCCAAGATTGAGCCTGCTGGTGCCCTGATTGGTACTGGAGCTGCTTGGCCACAGGGGCAGAAGACCGAAAGGGCTTACACTTCTGCTTCTTGGAACCCTGAGATTCCTTCTGGGTGGAGGCAATGGAATCCATGGTGGCATTGGACTTCTCGATGTGCTGGAGGTGACCATCAACTCCTGGACTGAACAAGTCGGTGCACAGGAAGGGAACATCTGCCAGTTTGTGCTGGGTGTCCGCCATAAAGGTCGAGACCCTCAGCCAGGCCCTGCGGCACATGGTGACTGCGGCCGCCACCGAATGGGCACAGGAATCCCCAATGTTCAGAGCCATCTGGAGTTGCTGTTTTACCAAAGCCTGACCCTGATCCCAGACCTGCTTGACCATAGTCTGAAGGTTCACGGGGAGATGAGGAAGCACCTCATTTAGAGAGCCCAGGAGGGCATGAGAGAAGTATGCCATGACGACAGCTGAGCTCGCTTGACAGAGACTAAGCGAAGAGGCAGCATAGACTTTTCTGGCAGAGTGGTCCAGTTTTTTGGATTCTTTGTCCAGAGGTCTATTAGTGTCTCCTGAATTGCCTGAGCGTTGAAATACAGATTTGGTCACCAATCCCTCAGCTGAGGGGTGCTCTGTGAACCCAGAAAGGGAGCCGATGGGAACCACATACTTGCAGGCCATCCAAGCTGATGGCGCAGGGCAAGAGGCATGGTGCTACCAAAGCTCCAGAGCTGGGCCAACAATGGCTTCGGCCACTGGGAAGGCCTCTGTCAGAGAATCCTCTTTTGTCAGAATGTCTGTTAGAGAATATTGAGCTAATTTCTTGAACAGGCTCCAGTTTCATCCCTGTAGATTTGGAGATGAGACAGAGAATGCCCATGAAGGACATGGGACCTTCCTCCATCGAGAGACTCCCCACTGAAACTTCGTCGAATGGATGAGAGTTCAAGGAGAAGTCCTCGGACTCCAGACAGATCAGCCAACTACCTGAGTCACTTTCAACCCACCACGGACGGTCGGGAGTAAGGGTGACCGACAGCCTATGTGGGAGGCCCTTAGCGGCTGAAACTCCTTGACTGGAGCCCTAGAGGGAGGCTATTTAGGTGGTGGATGCACCTCAATCGGCAGAGAGACTGGTTTCAGCTGAGCCAGGAGGGCCTTCACTAGCTCTGTGGATGGAAGGATAGTGTCAGCCAGGTCTGGAGAAGTCTGCATCAGCCTAGAGGGCGACAGCCATGTGATGGCCAGTGTGGAAGCCAGGGTCGACTGTGGCCCGGCCAACACCAACTGTTGCCACATGAGATCATCATAGCATTGTCGCAACTTGCGCCGAAGGCTCTCCTCTTCCATGAGGATGAATACTGGCACCGCTGCTTCTTGGAACACCCAGAATGGTGTCTGTGAGTTCTCCTCGACAGATGACTGAAACCTAGACCTCGACCATCAGGGGCACTCAGAAGGAGCCAGGCAGACCCAAGGCTGAAGTATCGGATGAATGGAAACTTGCTAAAGTAATTCCAATTTTCAAATATGGCTCCAAAAAAGAGATTAGTAATTATCGTCCAATATCTTTGATACAAGCAGTAGCAAAGATTTGTGAAAAAATGGTAGCTAAGCAGGTTAAGCAATATATAAAAGAGCAGGGTATTTTGCACAGTAATCAGTCAGGTTTCAGAGAAAGATATAGTACCCAAACTGCATTAATAAACGTAACAGGGGATATTCAGATTGCAATGGATAATGGATTATTAACAGGTGCAATTATGATTGATCTGTCAAAAGCTTTTGATACTTTAAATCATGGTATATTGATTGATAAATTGAAAAATATGGGGTTTTCAGATAATGTTGTAGCTTGGTTCTCTAGTTATTTAATGGTTAGGAAACAAAAAGTGTTTCTAAACACATATTCTTCAGACTTTAGACAAGTAGGACAAGGGGTAACTCAGGGATCAATTCCTGGGGCCCCTTTTATTTAATCTATATACAAATGATTTAGAATTCAAGCAAGAAATGTTAGTATATCATCAGTATGCTGATGACGTTATTTTGCACGTCTAGGGTATGGATTCTTATAGTATACAACACACATTACAACTAGCTTTTGATGATATACAGAAATATATTAAGAATAAATTAGTATTGAACACTACTAAAACCAAGGTAAAATTATTTCGCCAAAAAAGTAAAAACCCACATATAAAAAAAACCTTGGAAATAATAGTGAGAGATGGTTCTATATTACAGATGGTAAATGAGTACAAATATCTAGGGTTATGGATGGACATAAATTGTAAGTGGTCCGTTCAAATAAACAATTTGGTCAGGAGGTTAGGGCAACAATTGGGCATGTTGTATAGAATAAGAAGTAATTTTTCAAGGAATACAAGGCTGCATGTGATTAACACAATGCTACTGCTAGTGACTATGCGGATATAATGTATGGGGGCTCGCAAATAAAACTGATTTGAAAAAAGTAGACAGTATATACAATAAAATGGACAGGTATATTACGGGGTCACATAAACTTACACATCATTGTGAGTTGTATAGAAATGTAGGTTGGGATCATTTGTATAATAGAAGAAATCAACATATAACTAAAATTATGTGTAAGTCTATTGAAAATAAATTACCAAAGATCTAAAAATTAAACACCCAATTAAGGGTTTGAGATCAGCCCAGTATATAGAGTTTGAAGTGCCAAAGTATAGGACAAAATGTGGGTGTGCAACACTGTTTTATTTGGGTCCAAAAACTTGGAATAATCTGCCTGTTGACCTAAGATTTTATGGTGTTAAAATAAGCTGGACTAAGATTAGGCATTGGTATCATAAGCAAAGTGAGGAACCCCATGAATGTTGCATTGCATTGGAAAATGGATAAATGTTTAATAGATGGGTAATTGGTGTTTAGTGGGATGTGATTTAATAAGTGAAAATGTATTCAAGTGTATGTATATTTGTATTTTTTGGATTTTTGTATGTCTTGTAAAATTTTCTCCTTATACTGTAACCAGGTTATGCACTTTAGAAGGTGTCCCTTGAAAATGAGTGTACTTGTCTACTCAATGGGATTGTTTTACCTTGTTCATTATAAATGAACAAAATCATTACTACTACTAAGGCTCCTCCATGTCAGGGCCAGGGACTGTGAGGAGGTTCTCAGCAAGCTGGGTTTCCTCCTCGGTAGGTCCAGTCAGGACCAGAGTCCTGAACAAGGAATTGTTGGCCTCATCCAGCAACAACGGGTCAATGAGGTTGATAACAATTTCGACGGGGTCGTCGTCCTGCATCTTAGCCAGCTGGCCTGACGTGGGCATCATGAAGTCAGTGGGCGAGGGTGCAATTTTGACCAAGGTCGAAACTGGAGATTCCTGAGAATGAGACTTTTCCTTCTCTCTCTCAACTCCTTGGATTACTTTTTATGGGAATGGGAGCAGTGCAAAGCCAATGGGCATTCCCCCCTTGGTTGGGAGAGACTGGCATAACTCCTTGAAGGAGTCTGTAAAGGCAGAGCCCAGTTTCAGTGGCACAAAGACCGATGCAGAAGAGGACTGATTGGCAGCCCGAGCCGCCTCCTCCTCCTCGAAAGTCTTCATTTGCTCATGTTGTTCAATGGACCCCGCAGCCACGGTGACTGCCCAACGAGCCTTTCTAGATTTGACCATCAGGTTCTGTTTTTCTGGTTGGCTGAGCTGTAAGTGTGCATCCAACATGTTGGACTGAAATGAGCAACAAAAGTCGCAGGCCTGGGTATTGTGATCATGGCCTAGGTAATAGACGCACATGGCATGCAGGTCAGTGTGAGACTTCTTCTGCCCGCAGGGGCACCGGTGGAACCCAGGTAAGGACTTGTCCTCCATCACTGTTGCAATTGAAAAACAATGCGGTGAAACTCTTAACGAGTTTGAGCTTAGCTAAGTAATCCAAAGATTTAAGCGCCAGGGCCTACTCAACGTGGGAGCGATAAAGAGGGAACCTGAATCTTCCAGTGGAAAGGAAGATCTGGTGTCAAGAGAGAGAGCCAAGGGTTATACCACCCGGATGGGTGGGAAGAGCCAGCTTTTAGACCTTCTGGCAAGATTCTTAAAGGGAAAGTGCATGCCAAGAAGTGTGGATAGAACAACATATCTACAGCCCTAGAAATATAGGTTACACACCCATAACTGTAGTTCTAGGAGTAGTATACAGTTCACGCCCACACTCTGGGCAATCATACGGCCCTCAGTGGGCACATAGAAGGCTGATATGGCAGACAAGTTCACCTTCAGAGAAGAGTATTTCAATCTGGTGTCTAATGAGAACAGTAGGGGCTGGCCTGGTGGCACTGAGGGCTGAGGCGCTGGACTCCTCACCTTGCACTTTGCTGGTGACCCGGGTTCGGAGCAGACTCAGGTCATTGGGATGCTGGCACAGACTGGGGGGGGGAAGGAGTGGAGTAGGACTGAGCAAGCCAGAAGGCAGCTCACCTCTCCTGGGGGTGGTCACCACCACCACCACCCCCGCAGTCCCGCTGCCACCGGCTGAAGGTCCAGTGGTTAGCACAGGCGGTGGGGGTGACACAAAGGGAGGGCACCTTGAGACATGATGTGCACATGCCTCCACTTGTGCATCCAAGGTAGTGGGCCTGGATTGGGGAGAAAACTACAGAACACCAGAAAAATCTGTATGGAAAAAAAAAAAAGAATCTGGTTCACCAGACAGCTGAATGGATCCAGGTTGTGGGAAGCTGCACCCAGAGTAAAACGCTTCCACTTCATGGAATAAGTCACCCTGGTGGAAGGTCTTCTGGCGGCCACCAGGACATCAACCACCAGGAGAGACACCGAACCTGGCAATGGCTATGTCTTCAGGAACCAAGCAAGCAGGTGAAGATACTGGAGGTCCAGATGGACAAAGGTTCCCTGTGCCTGTGACAGTAAGCCCAGGCACAAGGGACGGGGCACCAGAAGCTCCACCGCTGACTGCTGCAACAGTAGAAACTAAATCTGACAAGGCCAAAAGAGGGCCACCAGAATCAGAGTGGTGCCCTCCAACTGGAGCTTGATTAGCACTCTCTGAATCAGAGGAAAGGAGGGACGGCATAGAGGAATCTCCCTTTCCAAAACAGGAACAATGTGTCTTGCCAGACACTCCAGGCCCTGGAACAAGTAAGCAGAAAGGCGTCAGTTTTGCATTGCGTGGGGACGCAAAAAGGTCCAACTCTGGATGACTCCACCTGCTGAACAAAGTCTTCTATGACCAAAGTCAGCAGTTCCTATTTGTGCATTGTGGAACAGTAAAGATGACATATTAAAAAGGTATTTCTGCTCAGTCTTTACTGAGGAAGAGGAGGGTAATGGGCCCGAAGGGAGTACAAGGTATGGAAATGGTGCAGAAATGGACACAAGCCCCTTTACACAAGAAAGGGTCCTGAAGGAACTGGAAAGAATAAGAGTTGATAAAGCAATGGAGCCAGATGGGGTGCACCCCAGGGTCCTTAAAGAACTAAGAGAGGTGGTGGCTGAACCTGCAATCCTGTTTAGCTGATCACTGGAAACAGGGGAGGTACCCAAAGACTGGAGGACAGCAGATGTAGTCCCCTTATACAAAAGTGGGAACAAAGAGGAAGCAGGGAACTACAGTTCAGTCAACCTCACCTTGGTAGTGGGGAAGATCATGGAAGCACTACTGAAGGAGAGATTGGTGGAACATCTGGTTGTCAACAGACTACAGGACCCAAGGTAGCATGTTTTCACCAGGGGACGGTCATGTCAGACCAACCTCATTTCATTTTTCAACTGGGTGACTAGGGAGGTGAATCAGGGGAGGGCAGTGGACGTGGCCTATCTGGACTACAGCAAGGCCTCTGACACTGTGCCACGTAGAAGACTATTACACAAACTAGGGAATATGGGTGTGGGCAGGACAGTAGTGCGGTGGGTCGGTAACTGGTTGGGCGGCAGGACACAGAGGGTGGTGGTAAATAGCTGTCACTCCACAGAGGGAAGAATGACCAATGGGGTACCACAGGGATCAGTACTGGGACCTGTCCTATTGTCCTATTCAACGTCTTCATCAGTAACATTGCGCAGGACCTAGAAGGCAGAATTTCCCTGTTCACTGATGACACAAAACTCTGTAACAGAGTGGACACACCAGAGGGTGTAGACAGAATGAGAAGGAACCTCCAGAAACTTGGAAGAATGGTCAGGGGTTTGGCAGTTGAAATTCAAAGCAAAGAAATGCATATGGGGCACAAAAACCCTGGCACAATCTATCAGTTGGGGGTGACGATAGAGCACGCACCAAGCAGGAAAGGGATCTTGGGGTTATCATCTCTGATTACCTCAAGGTAGGGAAACAGTGCAACAAGGCAGCAGGTAAAGCAAACAGGATGCTGGGATGCATAGGCAGGGGCATCACCAGTAGGAAAAGGGAGGTCATATTTCCACTATACAAGACACTAGTGAGGCCCCACCTGAGATACAGTGTACAGTTCTGGAGACCTTACCAAGTAAGGAAATAGACAGGGTAGAGAAGGTTCAGAGGAGGGCAACAAAGATGGTACATGGATTGCATCACAAGTCCAATGAGGACAGGTTGAAGGACTTGAATATGTACTCCCTGGAGGAGAGGAGGGAGAGAGGGGATATGATAGAGATATACAAGTATCTTACAGGAGGAACAGGATGCAGGAATACACTATTTTAAGCAAAAAAGGTGCTGCAGGACTAGAGGGCATGGGATGAAGTTGGAGGGAGGATGATTCAGAGGAAACGTGAGGAAGAATTCCTTCACAGAACGGGTGGTGGACAAGTGGAACACCCTGCCAGAGGAAGTGGTGGGGGCTGAAACAATCACAGGATTTAAGAATGCATGGGATAGACATAAAGGAATTCTGGAGGTCAGGGTTGAGGGGCAACAGACTTCTAGGAAAACATAAAGTGAACTTACAAGCTCAAATGGGCAGACTGGGTGGGCCGTAGGCCCTTATCTACTGGCACTGTCTATGTACCTATGTGGACTGCAACCTGCTGAGCCTGTCTGCCAAGCATTTTGCACACCTGGAACATGGACGACCAACAGCTCTAGGCCATGGTCCAGAGCCCAGTACCAAACCCTCAGCACCTCCCTGCACAGAGTGTAAGAGTGAGTGCCTCCCTGCTGATTGATGTAGTACACCACACTGATGTTGTCTGTCTGCACTAGCAGACAGCCCAGGGACAGGTGACAGGACGGCCTGCAGGCCATACAGGACACGTCTCATCTCAAGGACATTAATATGGAGAGAAGCCTCAAGCAGAGCCCATGTCCCTTGAGTCTGGTAAGGACCCAGATGTGTACCCCAGCCCATCCTAGAGGCATCCGAGGTGAGGATCTGATGAGGGGAGGGAATAAGGAAAGGAACCCCCTTGAGCAAATGGCTGGGTTCCATCCACCAGAGGAGAACTTTCTTTACCAGCAGTGAGACAAGAACCTTCTGCTCTAGATCGTCGATGCGCTGATCCCACTGTACCCTCAGAGTCCACTGAGGGAAGCGCATGTGCAGCCTCACCAGTGGAACCGTTGCAGTGGCCACTGTCATCAGACCCAGCAGGCTGTGGTATGTCCTGGTTGTGACATATTGGCTATTGTAGACTTCCTGGGCCTGCGCTATCAGGCCCTCCGCCCTGTCTGGGGCAGTACAATGAAACCCTGAGTTGTGTCCAGTATAGGACCTATGTACTGGAGACGCTAACTGAGAGTCAACACCAGCTGGGAGAGGTTAGATGTGATCCCCAAATTGCTGAACAACTGCAGCGTATGTGCCAGGGTCAAAGACAGTTGCTCTTGGGACTGAGTTTTGAGTAATGCAGTCGTCCAGGTAGGGGAAGACCCTACTGAGGGCTGCTGCCACCACAGCTAGGCATTTGGTGAAGACCCGTGCTGCCAAAGGGAAGGACCCTGAACTGGTAGTACCTCCCCACAAAAAAATAGGAACCTGAGTTACTTCATGTGGGGAATGCAAACCTTGATGTGTAGGTATGCATCCTGCATGTCCAGAAAGCAGATCCAGTCTCCCTTCCACAGCAAAGATGATAGGCCTGCGAGGGTGACCATCATGAACTGTTTATACTGAATGTATCTGGAGGCGTCTCCACATATTCTAGAACGTGTCTTTGTTCTATGAGCTGCAGCACCCAAGTATCTGTTTCGATCCCCTGCCACCCTTTCAGATGGAGGGAGAAGCGACCTCCACCCCACCACATCCTGGGGAAGCAGATAGAGAGGGTTGGGAAGGAGTCAGGCTGAAGCTAAGCCTGCGGCCAGGCCCGCTCCTCCACCTCTTGAAGACTTCCCTGAGGTGAAGGAGGGGGTAGGCATGGCCGTGGCAGCTTTGTGCTTGCTGGTCTTCTGGTGCCAGACCTAGATCAATTGGTGGCATGCCAAAAGGGCACACTCTGCCCACTCTACTGGTGGGTGTGGTAGAGGGAGTGAACAGACTGCAGAGTTCTCCCCGAGGCTTGTAGATCATTGAGGATATCCTGCACATCCGCCACAAAGAGCCTCCTCTGAAGGAAGCATTCAGGATTGATTTTTGGACATCCGTGGCAAAGTCTGTCCCCCCTAAGCCAGGTGTACTGCCTCAGACAAACTCTGACCGCAGAGGCCCTGGCTGAGGCATCTAAGGCATCATAGGCAGCCTGCAAAAGATGCTAGCTCACATCCACACCAGACGAAAGGGTCTTGAGCATCTCTTGCTTGTGGGGGCCCTCAGGGAGGGACTGAGCTGCAGATCTGGCCATCTTCCAGAGGGCATTCTGGAATTTGAGAATATGACCCACATAATTAATGATCCTGATGGCCAGGGTTGAAGAGGCAAACACCATCTTGCTCATCAGGTCCAACTTCCAGGACTCCTTGTCCGGGGGAAGGGAGCTGAGGTGTTCCTTAGACTGATCATGGACTATGTTAATAACCACGGAATTCACCTGTGGGGGTCTGCTAAAAGGGGCTTCACAGAGGGGGCCTGGAATAGCTTGTTTACCTTTCTGGGCATGGGGGATCAGGTTAGACCTACACCAAGCAGCCATAGTGGCATCCTCATATGCATCAATCATAGGAGGGATAATGGGGGGGAGGATCTGGAAGGTCCAGGTAGTGAGCCAGGTTTCATCTGGTAAAATCCGCTCTGTGGCATCGGACCCCATGGTGGCCTGCAGTGAAAGAGGGGTCAACCGGTAGAGGGGGGACTGTGGGATGCATTTGGAGGAGTACTCCCTCGATGAGGAAACTGTGGAGGTACTGGGGAACTCAGGGCCCTAGCATCCTTGTCATCCTCATCCGATAGGAGGAAGTCAAGGTGACATTCATCATCCCTTGGCTCAGGAATGGGCACCGAGGACATCCATAAGTGAGAAGGGGGCCGGCCTCGATGATGCCTGATGCGACAGTGCCGAAGTTGGCCGAGAAGGCCCTGCTGGAGACAGGGCCTGGGGCATGGCAACCTGCTGTACAAGGACCAGGACGGAAGAGAACACAGCCTGGACGTTGAAGGTCACTGGCATCAGCACGGAGGACTGAAGCAGTGACAAAATGAGGGCAGGTTGAGGGACCAACTGAGGGACTTGCATCCCAACGTTGCGGGATTGGTGAAAGGCATCGGCTGAACAGGCCTATAGCCCGGCAACCCATGACTGTTGCCAGTAATAAGTATGCCGGTGTCGCTCCCTGACTGCAGCCCCTGGGGAGGTGGAGGGGTGTTTGGGGGGGGGGGTGCATGTTGCCAGGGGTAAGGAGAACCCGGAAAACAATGGGCCAGTGTCGGTAGAAGAAGAATCGATGGGCTGCACTGCAAAAGTCATCACCCCCCCCGTGGCAGATGGGGTGAGGGAGGCACTGGGAAAGCCTTCCTTTTCTCCCACTGAACCAATGCTGGGCAGAGGAGCTCCAGTGGGAAAGGCTGCAAAGACTAACCCTATGGAAGAGAGGGTCAGAGCGGCAGTGGGGATTGCCACTGGTCTGGTCGAGGACCCTGTAATCATACATGTGATGCCTCCCGTTTTGGCCGGGAGAGTCCCTTTTTTTTTAACTAAACTCCCACCCCCCCACATGGGAAAGCAAATCTCCTGATTTAGACAGTCAGTCGCAAAAAAAAAAAAATCTGTATTTGTGCTCCATTCAGTTAATGATGTGCCAGCAGCCACTGTGCTTGTACCGTGTTAAAAGTATCTAGCTGTTTGCAACTGTATGTAGGCGATCGGCCTGCCTGACACCACTTGCTCGACCCTCTTCATCTCTCTTTCCCCGGGTCTCTCAGGTGTTCTCCTGCTCCACTCCCTGTCTTCCTATCGCTGCATACGGTGTTCAGGGCCGGGGGGCAGCAACGGGAGTGCTGCACTAAACAGCAACCTGTGCTTTGCTTCAGTGGGCTGAAGGGTCCAGACGCTTTTCTGCAGGTGGTACAACCTGTGCTATGCTTAAGAGGACTGAAGGGACCGAAAGCATCACTGCCAGTGATCAGCGTGGCTCTCTGTCTCTCCCTCGCTACACACTTCAGCGCAGCTCTCTGTCACTCTGTGTCTGCGATCTACCCAGGTGCTGCAGACCGCAACTGTTTGGGGAAAGGAGGGAAGGGGGACCAGCACCCAATGGAAGACAGCAGCAAACATGCTTGTGTGAGGAACAATGGAGATCTGCGGGGTGGGTGGGTGGAGAGCCGTTAATGGCTGTGCGGGGAAATGTAGTACATCCGCGAGGTGGGTGACTGGGTACTTTCTCCCTCCTAAAAAAGCCAATCTTCCAGCTAACTTCACAAAACCTCCCTCCTGCACAGATTTATGTCATCATGTGTATGCATAATGGTCGGCGCTGGAAGCAGTAATCAAGAACGCTCCCAGGAAAAGCAGTCTTTCTCCTGGTTGACGATGCTTCCCCGGTGACTTGTCCTGGGCCTTGGCGACATGATAGCCCAAGGACAGGGCTGAGGAAGTGAAGGAGCTCCTAGCCTGAAGTTCCTTTTCTAATGCAGCGTCCTTCTGCTCCATAAGGAAGGATTTTAGATCTTTCTGGAGATGCCACCAGGTAGCTTGAGTGAAGATGCGGCAGATCTCGCAGGTCTGAATTTCATGGTCAGTGCCCAAGCAGCAGGCACGGGCCTTGTGGAAGTCTTTATCATAGATCTTCTGTCTGCAGCTGCAGCGATTGAAGAGTGTGTCAGATCTAGCCATAAACAAAAGGAAAAAGGGGAAATCACTTTAGGGAATAAAGTGATAAAGAACTAGAGTGAGAAAAAAAAGGGGAATGTTTTTGAAAAATGGCAATTGACTGAAGCAACAGTGCCCTGTGGAGTCTAAAGTGCGATGGTTGACAGCAGGAAAAGAACCGAAGACAGCATGGGGCCACCCACAGTTACATAAGGGGACGTCGACATGGTGATGTCAACGTTGAGTGGTCCCAGATGGACTACTAGCAAAAATGTTTTTGAGTGGTCCTGGTGCCTGGTGGCTATAGTTCCTATGCTGGGACCTGCTGCAAGAGATATCCTCGAAGATCTACGGTTACAGGTGAGTAACCTGTATTTCTAACAGTGTGATACAGTTCACTATACAAACTCTGGTAGACTCCTAGCAGTTCTCTGGGAGGAGGGGGCATGGCATGCATCTCTATCTGGCGAAGAGCCTGGAGAACTGAGGTCTCAAAAGCAGCATCCCGACATGACATGATGTCAATGCTGTAATAGGAGATGAAGGTGTGTGTTTTCCTCCAGGTAGTAATCCTACAGATCTCCTGTATATGGATGTCTCTGGAGGCAGCCACCGAGGCAGCAATGTGTCTGGTGGAATGAGCCCTAAGCCCTCTGGGAGACTTCCTACCAGCCAACCTACAACAGAGGTTGATGCAGGATGTTGCCCACCTGCCAATCGTCTGCTTTGCTGCCAGTCTGCCAGGCACAGCTTCAGTGTATGTTACAAACAACTGGTGACCCTCACCCCAAACTCAGCATGCACTCCTCATAAGAGAGCACCCTCAGCAGGTCCAGAGTATGAAGCCTGCGGTTGGCCTCCGAAGATAGGTCATTAAGATATACTAGAGGGTTGATCACCTGGTTAAGGTGAAACTCTGATACTACCTTCCAGAGGAACTGCAGGTGGAGGGGTGAAGGATGACCTTTGTCCTTGTGGAAGGGGCTCACTGATCCTTCTGGCTGACATGATAGCCACCAAGAAGGCCATCTTCCAAAACAGATGTGACATCTCACACCTGTGCATAGGCTCAAATGGCTTTCCCATGAGCACAACCAGCACCAGCATAAGTTCCAAGGTGGTGGTGGTGGTTCACAACAGAGGGGACAGATGGTCCAGGCCCTTGAAAAAACACCTTACCAACTTCTCCTGGGGCCATAATCAGCAAACCACCTGCAAACGCCATGCAGAGATGGCTGCCTGGTGCACCTTAAGGGTGTCACTCGCAGTCCCAACTGACAGAGGGACCAAAGGACCTCCAACATGCATGCTACAGGGCAGGTAAGGGGATCAAGTTCCTTGCCCTGGCACCAAATGGAGAACTTTTTTAATTTAAAGGTGTAACACTTGGCAAGTCGACTTTTTTTGGGAGGCCTCCACAATGTGGAGCACAGCTTTCGAAAGACCCAAGGCCTGGAACTCTAACCACTCAAACTAAGCTGAGAGGAGCAGGTATTGAAGGTCTGGGTGCAGGACCTTCCCCTGTTGCCTGGTCAGCAGGTCCAGATGAAGAGGCAACCGCCATGGAGGCCTGCTGCTGAGGTTGAGGAGATCTGGCTATCAGAACCATCTCACCAGTCTGAAACAATAGGGATCATCAGTGCTTTGTTCTTCTGGGCTTTGACCACCACCTTGAGGATCAGGGGAAGGAAGGGAAGGTGTAGACGAGGGCTGGTGTCCAGGGCCTCATGAAGGCACCTCCTAAGAGGTGTCCCAGACTGTGGGGGGAGGGGGACACACAAAACAGCCTGTTTTCTGTTCTCCCAGGAGGCGAACAGATCCACCAGAGGGGTGCCCCACTAGGAGAACAGGTGGCTAACCACCTCCTCATATGCAGGGATCACTCCTGTGATGTCTCTCCCACCCTGGTGAAAGCATCTGCCAGCTGACTGCGAACTCCCATGACATGGATCACCAGGAGATCTGTATCCAGATTGCGCACAATGGTCCAGGTGTGGACAGCCTTCCGACACAGGGGAAGGGAGTGAGTTCAGGTAAAACATGGTCATGGTATTGTCCCGTCTGGACTTGCATGACCTGATCCTAGATCAGAGAAGCAAATTCTGTGAGAGCCAGCTGCACTGCATGGAGCTCCAGCAGGTTGTGATGATGGGACTCTTGGGATGACAAGAACTTGTGGGCTTTGTGGTCACCCAGGTGTACTCCTCTCCCCACCACAGCTGCGGCCATCATAAGCATGACAGTTGGCTCTGGGTAGACAAATGGGATTTCGTTGTTGAGATGTTGAGGGACCAGCCACCACTGGATGACATCCCACATCAGCTGGGTCACCAAGACCAGCTGGTCCAAGTGGCCTAGGTGCTGAGACCACTGGTGGCCCAGCTCCCACTGCAGGTGATGCATCTGTCAACATTTTCAAAGGACCATGCTGGTGGTGGATGCCATGCATCCCAGCAGCCACAGGAAACCCTGAGCGTGGTGCAAGCGCCCAACCTGAAATAATCGGGCAAGGGAGGTAAGGTCCTGAGCCCACTCCAAAGGGAGACAGGCCATGGCCCGCAGGGAGTCTAGGTGTACCCCAATGAACTTGATTACCTGTGAGGGGATCAGACTGAACTTGTCTGGGATGACCATCAGGCCCAATTCTCTGCAGGTCTGGAGGGCCAGATCTCTGGACTGCTATATGGCTTCCTTGGACTGTCCTGCTATAAGCCAGTCACCCTGGCAGGTACACACCCCAACACCCTTGTGCCAAAGGAAGTCTGTGGATGAGAGACCAAAATGCATGACCTTGAATTGACAGAAACCCCCTCTGCACAGAAACTGAGGCACTGCCAGTGAGACGGATGGACTGGAATGTGGAGGAACATGTCCTGAGGATCCAGGGAGTAGTACCACATGTCCTGCTTCACGGATAGTATTTATTTATATATTAGCTTTTGTTGACCAGGTAAGCAAGCTAGACAAGACAATTGCCTACTTTCAGGTGCGACCTGGGAGAGTACAAAGAAGAACAACAGTCCATACAAAAAACAATGGGATACAGGTAAGCATTACACCAGATCAAGGAGAAACAGGTGACATCACATTATATAAGGAGTAAGGATATAAACACACTTGGATAGGAATAGAGCATACATTGGACCACATAAGGATAAGAACAGTGCATCAATAAATCACCGCCCAGCAGCATAGGATGAATACAATTCTATACAGACCAGGACCACCACACAGTAATAATCTAGCTCTGAGTGACAATCCGGACCTTGCACTTCTGCATGAACTGATTCAGGTTGTGCAGACCCAGCACCCCTGTTGGTTTCAAGCCCAGGAAGTACATGGTCATGTACCCGACTTGCCAGAGCATCTGGGACATGAACTATCACTCCGTTC
This sequence comes from Neoceratodus forsteri, assembly GCA_016271365.2. Lineage (NCBI taxonomy): Eukaryota > Metazoa > Chordata > Ceratodontiformes > Ceratodontidae > Neoceratodus > Neoceratodus forsteri. The sequence goes on along the minus strand of CM057451.1, from coordinate 255,888,605 downwards.
ACAAGGAGCTGAGCAATGTCTTCCCTTAGGGTGGACAGCATGCCTGTGACACTGAAGACTGATGAGAAGTGTGGAGTCAGTAAGGTGGGAGATCCTCAAAATCAAGAGGCAACCCTCTGTCTACCACCTCTAGTACTCACTTGTATGTGGTAATGATGGACTAATGTGGCCAGAAGTGACACAGCTGACCCCCACTGGTAGCTGGGTCATGTGATGCCCCCAACCAGTCACTGGGCAGCTTTGGAGGGGACACTTAGGCTCCTTCTGGGATGATGCCTCAGAATCCAGAGTGGCACTGGACTTCTTCACCCAAGTGAGATGTCCCTCCACCCCAGGAACAGATGTTAGTGCCCAGGAATGGGACATCGGTCAACTTGTGCTGGGTATTCACCATGAAAGGGGAAAGCTGCAGCCTGAATCTACAACACACTGCAGTGTCTGCTGCCATGGCACCGGCACAGGAACTGCCCATGTCTAAAGTCATCTGGGGCTGGCATTTAACCAGCACTTGATCCTGCTCTCTGACAAACTTCATTGGCAACTGCTTATCAGCAGGGAGGTGAGGGAGGAGGTCATACAGCACTCCCAGCAGAGAGTGACCAAAACTGGCTATCAGAACAGCCTAGCATGCCTGGCAGAGACCAACCGAAGAAGCAGCACAAACTTTCTTGGCTGCATGGTCAAGTTTCTTAGACTCCTTGTCGGGGATCTTGTCCACATTTCCTTGGTGACTGAAGGTCTGGAAGGCTGAGTCCAAAACCAATCCTTTGAACGATGGGTGGTTTGAGAACCCCAAAAGGGATGCTATAGGGACCACATACTTGACTACACGGGCAAAGGGTGCTGGGCAGGATGCTGGATAATGCCACTGCTCCAGGACTGGTCTCAAATTGGCCTCAGCCATGGGAAACGGAATCCCCTGGAATTCATCCCTGTCTAGTATATCAGTGAATGGGTACTTAGACCCTCTTCTGCACTGTCTCCAAGGGCACATTCATGGACTCTGACACATGGCAGAAGAGTGGCCCAAAAGACACGGGCCCATGGTTGGTGGTCACCTCCTCCACCAAAGCACAGTCAAAGCTGTGGGTCCTTGAAGATAACACGGATGACCCATCTGAGGACTCCTCACTGTGGATCACCTTAGTGTCCTTGGACTGAGTGATCTCCACCAACAACTGGCCTGGCAAGCCAGCCATCCCACGGGAGTCCTTGGTCAGAGCTCCCACAAAAGGCTGCGGTGGAGGCTGGGGACATCTCTCAAGGATGAACTGGTGAGGGCATGACTGGTGACTGCCAGGTGAGTGAAGGCCCAGAGGGTAGAGCCCCACCCTGCAATGGTCTATTCCTGCCAAAGGAGCTCCTCCACATACTGTGCTACTCCCTTTCCTCACCTGAGGATGAGGAGATTGAAGAATCTCAACAGCAGTGCTGCCTGGTCCAGCACGATCATGACTGTGATCACTGCCTCAATGTTGAATCAAGGGCCGAAGAAGAGAAGAAGCCTCTGGAGGGTCATGGTAGACCACATGCTCAGCCTTGTTTAAGAGTATCAGCTTTGTAAGCAGGACCACCTCTGGAGGCTAGTCCTGAGTGGATCTAGTCAGGGACACTGATCTATGTCCTCTTCGGCGAGGACCAGGAGCACTGGGGTCTTGGAGATTGACGCCTCGTTAATCTCTTAAGACGACTGGCTGACAGGCTCGAGAAAACTCCACAGCCTACTCGACCAGTGTAGAGGTTGACAAGCCCAACAGTGATTAATAAGGAGCTGTTGACCAAACCCTTGAGTGAAGGCAGCTTGACCAGAGTCGAACAGTTGGCGAGATCAGAGGATCTCCTGATACCTGGACCTGTGCCGGCAGCACTTGTATTTTTTGCTGTGGTGAGAAGGGCTAAAGGTCTGGTGGGTCTGACACATTTCACGAAGCCTTCCATCAAGGACCATCTGATGCTGGCCCCAACCAGGAGCAATGCCAAAGCAGATGAAGTACTCACTGTGGCAGCTGCTTCCTCCTCCAAAACTGCAAGCTGAGTAGTGGAACTGGCAGCCACCAAAGCATTTTTGTGGCATTTCAGTCTAGCGTTAGGATCATGACTGTTTGGTTGACTGAGAAGTCTGGCCATGTGATCTTCCAGCAATGCTTGAACCATCATCTGACAAAGGCCACAGTCCTTAGTGTTGTGCTGCACACCCAGGCAGCAGAGGCAGGACATGTTGGAGTTGGTCTTTGACATTTTCTATGAACAGGCCATGTAAAATTTGAAACCACGTGATGGCTTTCCCTCTTCCATTAATGAGATTGATGTTCACTGAGGCGCAGCCAGAATGAGCAGAAAAATGAAGTATGAGAATATTGTTGTTGAAGAATAGAAGTTTTCACCAAAGTCCTAGCTTACTAGGAATTCCCTGTAATGTTGCAGAGATGCAAAGGAGGAGACCTGTCCCTTCCAGGGGAAAGAAACATCTGATGTCTTGGGGTGGAACCAGAGGATATAATGCCCAGGTGGTAGGAGAACCTTAGCTTGAAGATGTTTGATGACTCACACCATTCCATTGGAACTGACAGAATGTGGATAGTGAACTGTATCCCTGCCCTTACAACTGATCTTTCGCTCCTGTGAGTTATTGAAGGGAAGAAAAACAATAAAAGGAGCGGAGTAAAGATCATAAGCGCCTCAAGGCTTGCATGTTATCCTTTTGACACAGAACAAGTGGCTGGTAACTGTCTATGGAATGTTGATGCACGCAGAATTCTATGATGACTTCACAATATACTGTATGTATGTGTGTATCAATTACTGTCTGTATTTTATTTACAATAGCTCTCCACTTCATCTTTCTCACAAATACCGGACTGGCTCTTGGTGGTGTCAGTTAGCTTTTATTTTGCTGTTCTGTGTTTCCCTCCCGTACCTATTAGTATGCCTACATACCTTTAATCCCGATCCACTCAGAATTTCTTAGCATCTTGAAAACTAAAGAAAGCCAATACACACTAAGGTAATGATGAACTATGTAATTTTTTAAATATTCACAAAGAAATAAACTGAGTATATAACGCACCATGACATGGGCTATGCTGTGCTCAGAGACCACCAACACCACATAAGTTTACTCATATCGACATGCCATGTCTTTTAGCATCTTGTTTCCCTTTTCTTGTTTACTTCCCCACGTCACTTCTGCACTCTATTGCCCTCCTATCACAGTACTCCCAAGTGTATGTAAATAAACGTGACAGTTGTAAAAGAAAACCGAATTGCTGCAGCAGTCTTTTAATACACAATCAAGCATTTTATTTGCTCTTTAAGGCAAGCATACAGTGCTAGAGAACAGAACAGACAATAACGTCATTATCATGGGATTACATCAATAACTGTGTTAAACCGGTTACAAGTACCAGATTATTTTTCTGGCAGTCAGACCACAAAACCTCTAAATGCATATTCCCCATAGTTTCAGGAAACTAAGCACTCACAGTACATGAATGGCCTGAAGGATCAGGGGACAACAAATAAAACAAAGCTTCCTACTAGGGTTATACACCCATTACTCAGAATTCACAATAGTACCAAGGAGGATGTAGAAGGGTCAGCAGTGCCCAGTGTACTAAATGACTCTTCATATATTAGACCAGCGAGGTCAATCAGGCAGAAGAAGAAATCTGCATGTAACTGATATGTTGCAAAAGGGGAGATCAGAGAATGGGTCCCATACCAAATAAACACTCACCAAATTTTGCACAGCTATAGTACTAATTCTGTGTCACTGGAACCACCATCATCTTGGCAAGACTTGTTTGGCTGTTGTTAATTCTATGATTAGTCTGTGGTGAACTAGCCACTGCCAATCATTATTTGCAGATGTATTTGTTATATTTTTTGATGTAATTTTGTGTATGTTAAACACCACAAGAAAGATGCCCATGTGCTTTTTTTAAAGGGGTACATAGTTTTATTGAAAGATCACAGGAGAGAGAAGGTCTTGCAAAATATTTGACATTCCTCTGCAACCTAGGAAACCAGCTGCTTGCCAGGAGGCTAAATTACAGGAATGCCTTGCAAACCTAATTAAGGGAATTTTTTTAGTTGTAAATGTGTGATAATTATTTAAGTATTTAGTAAAAAAAAAGTTTTGATTTAAAGAAAACCTGCCTGAGTGAAATTTTTATATTGTGTGTGACTGTTGGATGTTTAGCAATAATCTGTGACCAAACTGTTACTGAAAAGATGTGCCACCATAAGCTACCAATTGAACAAGGATCTGTACAGGGAAATCTGGGTAAAGATACGGAGAATACAAAAGTCTCAGAAAAGAGTCTGTTGGGATTTCACCCAGGTTGTTGCATGCTCTGTGGGAGAAGACAAAATCAGGGTCATGAGGCTACCCTAAAGAGACTGTGACTCCTGGATCATCCCCCTTTGTGCAACAATCAAGAAGGGCTCTCATTTGGCTACAAGACTCGAGGCTGGTACTGCACTGTTATCCAGAGATTTAAAGAGGAAGCCATGGGACCTCGTGGCAGGTGTTCAGTTGTGAACTCTGTGAGCACTCTAGGTGGACAAGAGGAGGGTATTCCTGTCCCCCCCATCACGAACTGCACTTAGGGGTGGGCACTGTGAGCTCAGTGGACCTGACCCCAGGAGTGGGTTTGTGATAGATTTGGTGCACAGTGGTGGGATCCGAGAGATCTGGTGACATACAGTAGTAGCCACAGACATTGCCAGCTATTTCCAGATATTTTGTGAAATTTCTGAAGAGTTTCTCTCTGCTGCCCCTTCTGTGGCAATGCAGAAAGCAGGAGATATCTCTGGAAATATCACAGAAATTTCGTGAAATAGCTGGCAGCGTCTGTGGTTGCTACTGTAGTGTTGTGATTCCATGGATATTGGTGACACAGGCGTAACAGTTGGATTTGAGGCCAGTGTATCAGCTTGATAAACTGAAAACAATACACACACAAAACAGGGCAGAGATTTGGAAAAAAAAAAAATTCAGTTACAGTATAAAGTTCCCTACCCTGTTTTTTTTTTCAGTGTAAGTGTAGCAGTAGTTAGGAAGAAGATGACTTCCAGCTACAGTGAATACACTGCAGACCACCTAAAGCAGCTGCATCAGGAAAGGGGGTTCTCTTATGAGAGGCGAACCAAAAAGAACCTCATGGAGGCTCTCGTGGCAGTTGATGGGCAAGCAGTTGCCCTAAACCTTGAGTCACGACAAGTGACTTAAAGGAACCAGACCTTGGGCGTGTGGGTGCCAGGGGACACTGCAGTGTCCAGTCTCAGCAAGGAGGACAGCAAGACCAGAGGAAACCCAGAGCCACAGTGCCAGGGGAAGGTTACCACAGAGCAGGAGCTGGAAGAGATCAGGCTGCAGCTGGAGATGAAACTGGAGATGCAAGAAAGACAGCATCAGAGGGAACTTGCCATGCAAGAAAGGTAACGTCAGCGAGAGGCCTAAGAAAAGCAGCACCAGAGAGAGTTTGAACTGGAGAAGCTAAGACTCCAATGTCCAGTGACAGAGGAGGTAAGTGGCATGAGTTAACGTGAAACCCCAGGTCTGGGTTTAACTTAAATTTCAAATTAATAGCTGAAGTTAAAGAGTAGGAGGATATGGATACATTTTTGAATTTGTTTGAAAGGGTCTGTGTCCAAGCCAAAATACCCAGGGAGTCCTGGAGCTTCCAGCTATCCTGTCTACTTACTGGTAAAGGGTGTGAGGTGCTAGGCCAAATGGACAATAAAGATTGCCAAGATTACGAAGAACTTAAAGCTGCTTTGCTTAAAAAGTATGAACTGACTTCTGGGGCCTACAGGGTTAAATTCTGGAAACTCAAAGCACTGACATGAGCTTTGAGGAACTCACCACAAAGCAACATCAGTTTTTGAAATGTTGGAGGAAGGGGTGGAAGCAAACTCTGTGGGGAAAATTGAAGAGGTTGTATTTTTAGAGCAGTTCTTTTGGGCTTGCCCAGCAGAGCTAAAAACCAGGTTATTGGACCAGGATCCAAAAACAGCACAGCAAGCTGCTGAGCTCTCGGATCACTATACCAGGAACAGGCCTGCTCTGAAAGGAAGTGGGGTAGGTGTGGCAGAGCAGACAGGGAATAGCGCACTTTCAGGGCAGCTAAAACCCTCACTGCCTCCTCAGAAAGGAGGAAGCCCCGTTACTAATAAGGGATTTGTCAGATAAAAGAAGTGATGACTGTTGGTTTTGTAAACAGCCAGGGCATCTTGCTAGACAGTGTCCTAAAAAGGCACAGAGTGGACAAAGTGGTGCTTGAATAGAGCTGGGTTGTTTGTGTATCCCTGAAAGCATGCCTGTAAACATGAGGGAGCACATGCACCCGGTTACCGTAAATAGGGTGAAAACCCATGGGTTAAGGGGCATGGGGTATCGCTTACCCTAGTAAAAGAGGATCTGGTTAGGCATGACCAGCTTATACCAAATCAGTTTATCACTGTGAGGGGATTCACTGGGGAGAAGAAAACTCTGCCACTTGTTAGTGTTTTCTTGGACTGGGGTGAGACAGGAGAAATGGTGCAAAAAGTGGCAGTGGCAGACAATCTTGCCCTGGATGTGATTATATAGGGAACAATACCTTCCCCACCTGTTGTTCGCATACAGGGAGGTGCCCCCAAGAGATCACAGGGTTCCCCCCTTCGAACTCTTATATGGGCGTAGGGTATGTGGGCCTCTAGACTTGATCGGGAGGACTGGGAAGGCAAGCACACCACCCAGGGGACTCCCATAATGGAGTATGTCCTTAAGTTTAGGGAGAAGCTGAAGGAGCTTATGGGAGTGGCCCAAAGCAGTCTGGTATGACCACAGAGCCAGAGATCGCTCGTACAGTATAGGTCAGGAAGTCATGGTCCTAATTCCAGTCCGGAAGGACATGCTGCAGGCCGAGCGGGCGGGACCATATAAGGTAGTCCGACAGGTCAATGACATAAATTACATTGTAGAACTGCCTGACAGGAGACGTACCCATAGGATGTACTATGTCAACATGATGAAGTCATATGCCAATAGGGTAGACATGGTATTTGCAGTGTGTAGTCCTGGGGAGGGGACGGATGAAGAAGACCCCCTACTGGGAGTCATCTATGGAAGCAATCAAACTGTTGCCCCAGTTGACTCCGGAACAGTCTTAGAAAGTGAGGGAGGTTTTAGAGGACGTTGCCCCTTTGTTTACAGCCAAGCCTGGGCAAACCCCCTTAGTGACACACGATGTAGACACGGGGACACAACTGCCCATATGGTGGACAGCTTACTGGGTGCCTGAGGCCATCCTAAAGGACATTAGAAGGGAGGTGGAAGAAATGCTGGATTTAGGGATAATCCAGAAATCCCACAGTCCCTGGGGCTCACCTGTAGTCCTCGTTCCCAAGCCGGATGGCTCTACTTGCTTTTGTGTGGACTATTGTGAACTCAATGCAGTCATGAAGTCTGATGCTCACCCAATGCCACGGACGGATGAACTACTGGACAGGCTGTGAGGGGCGACATACCTTACCACAACTGATTTGACAAAAGGGTACTGGCAGGTGGAGTTAGCTGCCACAGCTAGAGAAAGGTTGGCCTTCATCACTCCAATATGATTATTCAAATTCCGGGAAATGCCTTTTGAAATGAAGAACGCCCCCGCCACCTTCCAAAGGTTGGTCAACCAGGTGTTACATGGTACTGAAGAGTATGCAGTGGCTTATCTGGACGATACTGCCATCTTCAGCACCAGCTGGAAGGAACACTTGTCCCACCTGAAGGAAGGATTTGGCAGGATACAGAGGGCAGGGCTCACAATAAAAGCTCAAAATTGCCAGGTGGCTATGGCGGAGGTGGCATACCTAAGCCATGTAATGGGGCATGGGCAGCTTCATCCTAATCAAGCAAAAATTGAGGCAATAGAGGTGTGGCCCACACCGGAAACCCAGAAGCAGGTTAGGAGCTTCACAGGGACCGTGGGGTACTACCGAAAGTTTGTGCCCAATTACAGTACCCTGGCACCCCCCATCTAGCTTGCTGAAGAAAAGACAGCCAAAAAGGGTAAAGTGGGAGCCAGCCTGTGAACGAGCCTTTGCACGGCTAAAAGAGGCACTGTGCAGTGCCCCTGTGTTGGCCAATCCAGATTACACTAAGCAATTTGTAGTCCAGACAGATGCCTCAGATGTGGGGATTGGAGCAGTCCTCAGCCAGACATCTAATTAGGGAAAAAAACACCCAATCATATATCTGAGCAAAACCTTACTTCCCCGGGAGCAGGCATACTCCATGGTAGGAAAGGAATGCCTTGTGCTGGTATGGGCCCTGAATAAATTACAGCTGTATCTACATGGGAGGTGCTTTGAGGTACAGACCGATCATAAGCCCCTGGTGTGGCTAAATCAGATGGGTAAATCAAATAGTCATCTGTTAAGGTGGAGTATTGACCCACAGGCCCATAACATGACCATTAAGCACAGGGCCGGAACAGCCAATGCAAACTCAGATGGCCTATCTCACCAATTAGAACAGTAACAGAATTTGTGAAAACCTTACCATGCATTAGGGGGTGTGTTCCACAAATTCAGTCAAGGAGGGAGGGATGTGGTGAGCTAGCCACTGCCAATCATTATTTGCAAATGTATTTCTGTTATATTTTTTTGATGTGATTTTGTGTATGTTAAATGCCACAAGAAAGATGCCCATGTGTTTTTTTTTTAAAAGGAGTACATAGTTTTACTGAAAGATCACAGGAGAAAGAAAGTCTTGCAAAATATTTGACATTCCTCTGCGACCTAGGAAACCAGCTGCTTGACAGGAAGTTAAATTACAGAAATGCCTTGTAAACCTAATTAAGGGAAGCAGAGGTAATAAAAGTTTCAGGAGATAAACCTTTGCACTTCAAAGGCAGGATTCCTGGGAACCAGGATCTGAGAAATAGTCATTTCTGATAGGCTGGTGTGAATTGTCTTACAAGTGTTATATTGTAAGGCAGAGGGACTTCAAATGCACTAATTCTGAAATGTTATTAATGTGCCAGCAAGTGGTGATATAAGAACCTAAATAAGGAAATAATAACAATTCTCTAAAATGTTGGGAAAGCAAGAGTGACATCTACAGGCTTAAAGGTTAGGACCAGACCAGGGATTTTGGCAGACTATAAAAGTGCTCTGAACCAGCAGTAGGCTCTCTTTTTCCTGGAGAATTTCAAAGGACACCCTTCCTGACAAGACACTGAACAAACTGCCAGCAGACACTGAAAGCCAATGGCTGAAAAGTAAGGAAGGCATTTTTCAGACTTCACTTATTCTTCTGATCTTCAATTCACTACAAACTTAAGGTAGAAATTAGATAAAAACTTATAGTGTGTTTCTCTTGTACATGTCCACTTTTATTTGTGTTATTATGTGACCAAATGTATGAATCTTTTAGTTGTAAATGTGTGATAATTATTTAAGTACTTAGTAAAAAAAAAAAAAAATTTTTTATAAAACCTGCGTGAGTGAAATTTTTATATTGTGGGTGATTGTGGGACATGAGTAATAATCTGTGACCAAACTGTTATTGAAAAGGGGTGCCACCATAAGCTACCAATTGAATAAGGATCTGTAAAGGGAAATCTGGGTAAAGATAGGGAGAATACAAAAGTCTCAGGAAAGAGTCTGTGGGGATTTGACGCAGGTTGTTGCATGCCCTGTGGGAGAAGACAAAAATCAGGGTCACGAGGCTACCCCGAAGAGATCATGATGCCTGGATCTTCCCCCTTTGTGCAACAACCAAGAAGAGTTCTCATTTGGCTACAAGACTTGAGACTGGTATTGCACCCTTATCCAGAGTTTTAAAGAGGAAGCCCTGGGACCTTGTGGCAGGTGTTTAGTCATGAACTCAGCAGGAACTCTAGGTGGACAAGAGGAGGGTATTCCTGTCCCCTCCCATCACAGATTGCACTTAGGGGTGGGCACTGTGAGTTCAGTGAACCTGACCCCCAGGAGTGGGTTTGTGACAAAGTCAACATCTGTTTTTTTTTTTTTAAGTATATGTTCTATGCCCAAGTAAATCTACAAATGCCCACCTATAACTTAAGCGCGCTGTACCAAACAGTACCCTGAACATGGTCACACACACTGTGGACAAACAAACATGAATCTCTGTAAGTGACCATAACAGCATAACTTTGACTGTGGTCAAACAGACATGAATCTTCACCTGATGACCACAAGATTGGTACCTTGATTGTGGTCTCATACCACGATGAAAAGGTATGATTTTTTGTATGCAAGCAGAAGACCAATACCCCCACCATTTGTCACAATTGAGATATCCTGGGTAAAGAAGCTGTATAATAAAACAAAAACTCTAAAACTGAAATCATCACTGAGATATTTCAGACTGCCTCTTGTCTTAACCTGGGATTAGAAGATCCATCTCCGATTACCATATATTCCGCTTTTTTATCCTATTAAATGTAAACAGTTAAAGTATAAGCAGACCTATGATCTAGTTGTTTAGGTGATACAAAATAGGAATATGAGATCTACTATATGGGCCCTCTACCACCACCATCGACTTAAAGAATAGTTTAATTTTACTAAAGGGGATGCAAAGGCCCCTGGTATAATCAAATCCTGGGAAACCTTTATGTTGGGATTGAAATGGTTTGTATCATAGGGGATACAGTGGAATTTAGAGAGCCTAACTGTAACTCTGACAAATCACACGTGTCCAGCAGCCATTCTGGGAGTGCCCTCTCACTTATCAGTACAATTTCTCTTTGCTTTATTTGGGGTGGGGGTTAGAGTCAGAAATAAATGGGTTTGGGCGTCTGTTGGCACAGCAGCAGGGTGTTGCACTGCTATGCTGGTGATCTAGTTCAAGAAAGAACTCAATGTGCAGAGACAGGTGGCCGCAGTCGAGGTGATAATTTGATGGCAGTGTGTCTAAGCCCAGGGAGGGCACCATGTCTAGCAATGGAGCAAGCCCTATGGATGGGTCAAGTAGCTTACTCCCCTCAGGGAAGCTGCTGTAGCATCCAAGGCCACCAGTAGGCAGTGTGGTTCCATCATGCGGGTGGAGAGTTTAAGGAGAAAACCAGGAAAAACCATAAGGCCACTAGGATGACTGCTGTGGTACTCGGGCCTAACTCTGCAAGGACCTCCAGGTTCTGGGAGTGGGGCCAATTTGGGCTAGGAATTTGTCAAGGGCTGGTAGACCCAGACCATAGGACTGCAAGAGCACCCTCAGAGGATGAAAACTATATAAAAGAAAAAAAAAAAAACCCAATGAATTTCAAGAAAAGTTACCACAACTGTGGTAAAAAATATGTTACTGATGGTGTCTTGTAAAACTAACTCAGTTACACAGAAAGATCAAATATCCACTTGATTAAACTGATGGCTTTTTAAAGAGGGGACCCTGCTTAAACAGGATTGCTGATAGAGGCAGAAATACATTCCACTGAGTCACAGTAAAGATGGGACTTCCTTCTTCTGAATAATCTGAACATAACAGTCTGTCACAGATATTATAATTACTACAATTATTCTAAAATAATGTATGCAATTTCTTTAAAGTAGATAGTGAGGTACAGCACTATGCTGGTCGAGTCTTGGGTAGGCAGTAAATAAGCTGTAGCAGCTGGTTAAAACAATGAAAAGATGCAAGCTTAGACAGCAGCCCTACTATAGGAAAGAAACACAGCAAGTGTTGCAGTTATCATCAAGCAGAACTTCACCTATTAATTGCATTCTCATCACCAGGGGCCAGGTGAGGGTGCACTAGAAATGCCGGCACCAGTGCCCATCTGCCACTTCTATTGGACTATCACTCACTGAATTCTCTAGTCACCTCACTTCCCCATTTCAGCATTACTTCTGTTCTACTTTACTAACAAAATGCTGGATGTCTTCTGCCAACAGCTTCGGCTCCTGGAATGCGGCAAAGTGCCCACCTCGTGGCATGTAGTTGTACGAGACAATGTTCACGTACTTCTGCTTGGCCCAGAATCTGGGTGCGTGCATCAGCTCATTTGGAAAGGCAGCAATACCTGTGGGCACTTTCACTGGCATTCTGCAAAAAATAGAAGAGAAGAAGAACAAAGGAGGTCAATAACTGGTAGAAACTCAGTATTACGTACACTTGGAGGTACCATGCTGGAGATGCAGTTTGGAGGAATTGCAGCGTATGTAGGATCCAAAATGGATGCATGCAAAAACAAATACCCAACTAGTTGTAGAACCACTTAGTAGGCATCTTTGGTCATTGTGAGAGTTTTGCCACTTCTGCTACCTGGTAAGTACTGTTTACTTGTGGCTCCCAACCCAGTATTCTACCACAAAACCAAAGCAGCAACTACCTCTAGCTAAGCCTAAAGAGTAGGTCCCTCTAGCAAGAGAAAAAAAGGACCAGCTCCTTCCTAGCTAAGCCAAAGAAGCAGGTCCCCCTAGCTACGACAAAGGAGCAGGTTCCCCTAACTAAGACAAAAAATCAGCCCCTTCCCTGGCAAGTCAAAGACCAGCAACCCTAGCTAAGCCAAAGCAGATGGCTAGTTACCTTGTTAAGCCAAATTAGCAAGCGTCTCCCCTCAGTTAAACTGGAGCAGCAGTTCCACCTAGCTAAGCCAAAGGGGCAGCTCCCCCTAGCTAAGCCAAAGTGGCAACTCCCCCAAGCTAAGTCGGAGGAGCAGCAGCTTCCACTAGCAAAGCCAAACAGGCAGGTCCTCCTAGCAAAGCCAAAAAGGAGCAGATCCCTTAGCTAAACCAAGGAAGGAGCTCCATATAGCTATGCCAATGGTGCCGCTCCACCTAGCTAAGCCAAATGAGATAAGCCTAAGAAGCAGCTCCCTCTAGCTAAGCCTAAGGACCAAGGCATGCCTCTCTGGCTAATACAATGGAGCAGGTCCATACAGCTCTGCTAAAAGAGCAGGTTCTCATAGATAAGCAAAAGCAGCAGCTCCTCCTAGTAAACTCAAAAGAACAGCACCCTCATTAGCTAAGCCAAAGTGCAGCTCCCACTACCTAAGTGAAATAACAATCCCCCATTTAAGCCAAATGAGCAGCTCCCACCCCAGCTAAACTAAATGAGAAGATCCCCCTCCCCAGCAATGCCAAATGAGCAGGTCTCCATGGAGTAGCTCAATGAGCAGGTACTGCCTAGCTAAGCAAAGGGAGTGGCTCCCACTAGCTAGGACAAAAGAGCACGTCATGTTACCTAGGCCAGATACATGCCACATCTAGCAAAGCCAAAGGAGCAGCTCTTCACTAACTAAGCCCCAAAGAAGCTCCTCCCAACTTAAAGAAGCCCTCAGCTAAGACAAAGGAGCAGCTCCCTATAGTCAAGACAATGGAAGCTGGTCCCTTAACTAACTCAAGGGAGCAGCCCTCACCCGAAGCTACTGTAAGCCAAAGCACAGCTCCCTCACGCTAAGTCAAAGGAGTAACCCCCTTTAGATAGCCCTAAGGAGCAGCTCCCACTAGCCAAAACCAAATAAGTAGCTCTCCCTAGCCAAGTCAAAGGAGCAGCTGTCCCCAGCCAAGCCAAAGTAGAAACTTCCCCTAGTCAAGCCAAAGGTGCAGGTTCGGCTTGTTAAAGCAAAGGAGCCAGTCGCCCCTAGCTAAGCCAAAGGAGCAGGTGTCCCTAGCTAAGTCAAAGGAGCAGCTCCCTCTAGCCAAGCTAGTGGCAGATCCATCTAGCTGGGCTAGTAGGAGATCCCCATATACTTTCGTCTGGTTTCTCATTTCACTTCCCTGGCTATTATGTCATCCTATCACCGTTAACGATATAGTGTGTGCTAGGATTTCTGTATAAAGCTGGAAATGAGTTTACCTCATACAACTGTAAATAAACTAGATTTATTTTCTTTTCTGCCTTCCCTCAATCCCCATCCAGCCCAACTTCCCTCCTGTCTCCAGCTGCCTATGGTCTGCCCCTCACCACAGAACCTCTCCGGGCTGCACCACTTTGATGATCACATATGCTCCAGTCTCAGTGTATGGAAGTTGGGAACACAGCTATTTACCATACAGGTAAGCTACCCATACAGTAGTTGAAGGGGTCCAGGTCAGGGGTGCCGATAGAAATTTCTGGGCCCAGGACACATCTTTTAGATTGGGCCCCCCCTCACCCTCCCATGCCCTCGTAAAACATATAAATCAATAAATGAGTAAATTTATATTTAAATAAATAATACGTTGTCACGCTGCTTGATGGGACTATAAAAATAACGGAATTAATATCTAATATTATATTAGTAGTTCTAGATGGTATGGTAGGTAGGTAGAGCAAGGTACTGGAGGAGGTACAGACTGCTAAGTACACACAGTACAGAGTAGTCAAAAAAAGAGGTTGTGCTGCACCAAGGAGCAACCGTGCCAGGTAAAAAAGTACAAGCAAAGAATTCAAAAACTGGCACCGGTTAAAGCACACTAATACAGTGTAACTGCACACTTGTTTGTTCCAAATGGCCAATAATGATGGAAGAAATCACTCACCATGAAAAGGATGTTCCAAAGAATTCTTTTAATCCATAAAGATGAACAATCCTCAGCCGTATGAAATGCAAGAGACAAAACAGTTCCCCAAGCTCACAAAAACATAAAACCAGCTCCACACTAGCTCCAATACAGCCCATAGGTGAGCACGCCCGTGCTTTTGAAAATAAAGATACTAAAAATGCATTAGCACTGCACGCTGTCAAAGCTAAAGTTGGCTCAGATCATGGATTCTTGTTTCAAGGTGTAGAAAACTGATATTATCATGTAGGGGAGGTGATTTGATAACTTTTTACTTAGACGTGAACAATATTAGATTTATGCCTTCCGTGCTATGGATGGTAATGGTTTGAATGGTAAAATCAAAATTAAGCCGTTTTTAAAAAACAGATGATTAGATCTTAAAATGACATCTGTGTGTTGACTGCACATATTGTATTTGTTTATAACAGTTTTTTCTTTTTGTTTTATTTTTAGGTTATACTGTCTTTATGGAGTTTTTGAATACAATAATTGGACCTTTTCCATCAGGTTTTTTAATGTCTGTATAAGTGCCTATATAATACTTTATTGTTGGCAGCACTATACATAATATGGCTATCATTTAGAGTAACAGGTTATGATACCTCTTATGTATTTATTATATATGCACTTTAATAAGTGGTGGGCTCTGAACCTGCTATGTAATTGAAATAAATTTGTGTCACTTTAAGGGGTCAATGTATTTAATTGATAGGTAACTGCTCTTACGCACACCTTTGAGAAAGCTTAGCCGAGTGAAACATGTCAGGTGGGCTGTATTGGAGCTAGTGTGGAGCTGGTTTTATGTTTTTGTGAGCTTGGGGAACTGTTTTGTCTCTTGCATTTCATATGGCTGAGGTTTGTTCATCTTTACGGATAAAAAGAATTCTTTGGAACATCCTTTTCGTGGGGAGTGATTTCTTCCATCATTATTGGCCATTTGGAACAAACAAATGAGCAATCACATTATATTAGTGTGCTTTGACCGGTGCCAGCTTTTGAATTCTTTGCTTGTACACAGTGTAAGAAGACAAGTGTAATAGTTAGCACCCCCCCACCTCACCTGCCTTCGGCCCTTAATAATTCCTTATGGTGGAATTTTAGCCTAGTTGATAGGTAGAGCAAGTTAGTCTGGTGGAGGAGGTAGATTATAAAGTACACAGTTACAAACTTACAGACACTAGTACAGACTAAGAGAGTGTAACTTACTGTAGTTGTAACAATTCTTCCATACCGCCCACCTTAATAATTCCTTATATAGGTGCTGGGTGCTAGGCTAGCTAGGTGGTATGGTAGCTTAGGTAGGTGGTAGGTAGAGTGAGAGGTACTGAGGATGTAGACTATATGAAGTGTAGCAGTTAGTTAGCCCCCCCCATGCCTGCCTGGCCTACCTTAATAATTACTTATTTTTTTCCAGTCCCAGCACAGCACTGTTATATTTACTTAACTTAACCAGTCCAGGCTCCAGGGTCCACCTCCACGTCCCATCCACCACTGTCCATCACAGCTTGCCTCTTGCCTAAGTTGCCCAGGCCAGGCCTAGGCCATGAATGAGAAATCCTCCACTCTGCAGTGGCCTCCTAGTCCTTCCTTGGGGCACTCTTACTTCCAACTAAGTTCAACGTTCCTTTCAACTCATGGACGGTCGGTCGGAATGATCGATTAATTTGAAAATTAGTCTGCGACTGAGATCAAAAGCAAGTCCGTCCTGAGGACTAATCTGTCTCCTTCTCAAAGAACACGACATGAGGAATGAGTAGCAGCAGAGCACTCACAATGTCAGATGTGGTGGCCATGGCCCGATGTCCTGATCTCTGACCCACTGAGTGACCACCTGACCCCGGATTCATCCTTACTTGTAGAGTGGAGGAGGAGCAGCCAAGACTCAGGAGACTGCAACTGTCTGCTACCAGTTGGTAGCCTCCTTGGCAGCTGGTACAGTCTGTTGGCAATGCCGGCACTGGGTCGCAGACCACTGGGTCTGGGGAGGGAGCAGGAGCCGTTAAGAAATATAGAGCAGACTGCAGCCTGCCCTTCTCAGCCTGTGATGAGAAATTATGGAGGAGAGGATTGAGGCCAGCCACTGGGGGAAAAAAAATGATAATTGGTCAGACGTCCAGGCCCCCCCTGAGCTTCTGGGCCTGGGACAGTTACCCCTGCTCTCCCCCCCGCTGGCACCCCTGGTCCAGGTTACACATTTCAGGTTACAAAAAAAATCTTGAACTTTCAATTCCTTTTCTCAACGGTGTGTATAAAAGCATATGCCTTTTTCACTGGCTTTTTGCTGAGGTACATGAACCTTTAGCACTAGATAATATATGAGGTTGTCTGATGATGCAACAGCTGCAGAATTGCTTACCGTCACCACGGGAGGACAACAGAGTGTGCTCCTCCGAGGTTGTGTGGTCCCCTCTTCTGCAGCACTGCTCCCTGGTGTTCCATGGAGCTTGGTGTCAGCAGCCTGGTACACAGACAAATAGATGTTTATGGACAGAAAAACACTCATGGTCCAGCCCATCTGTCGGGTTCCTACCTAGGCCCTCACCAGTCTAGCTCTGGCTAGGCTTCCAGTGATCAACCCTCTCATAGTTCCTCTTGAACTAACCACCCTTCCCCATTTTCTAAGACCACTCTCATATCAACCTCACCAGTTCCATGGGTCTATCAAAATACAGAAACATAGAATATGACGTCAGATATGGACCGGATGGCCCACCCAGTCTGCCCATTTTTCATAGCATGTACCCTTGTTCTTGATCTTTTTTTCTGAAAAATACTTCCCTTCTGTACCATAGTTACCCTAGTAAAATATTAGAGTCTCTACCATATTCCCTCCTTTCCTCTCTTCCAAGGAAATCATATTGAGGTCCTTCAGCCTCTCATTAGAGAGCTAAAGACCCTGCACCATTTTAGCTGCCCTCCTCTGGACCGCCTCCACTCTGTCTTTTTGGAGATGTGGTCTTTAAAACCAGACAAAGTACTCAAGGTTGGGCCTGACCAGTAATTTATACGGAGCAATTCTACCTCCCACTTTCTGCTGGTGCTACCCCTCCCTATGCACCCCAGCACCCCACTAGCCCTCCCAACTGCCTTGTCACATTGCCTCGCCACCTTAAGGTCGTCTGATATGATTACTCCCCGGTCTCTTAGCTGGTTGGTGGTCATCAATACCACTCCATCCATTCAGTATTCCGTCCCCAGGTTTCTGTGCTCTAAGTGCATTATTCTGCACAAAAATAAATCACGTACAAAAGAGGAGAGCGTATAGCCAATGCCAAACACCAGGGAGAATAGTTTTTTATGCCTTCTTAAAGGCTTCCTCCACCGCACTGCTCTTAACACTGACCAGCTCCACTGGCAGATGGTGCCATTTTTTTCACCACCCTTTTAGTGAAGAAATATTTCCTCATGACCCTCCTAAATTTCCCAGTAGCTTCTAGTTGTGGCCCCTTGTGACTGCCTCCTCATTAAGCTTAAACATCTGCTGGCTGTCCCCACTGTTTATACCCTTCAGGTACTTGCAGGATTCAGTCATGTCTCCCCTCTTTCTCCTGGCCTCCAGTGAATGCATATTGAGGTCAGCCAGTCTTTTCTCACAAGTCCTCCTCTGCTGGCCATAAATCATTTTAGTCCTCTTCTGGATAGACTGCAGGTGTTCCCTGTCCTTTTGCAGGTATGGATTCCAGAACTTCACACAGTCCTCTATGTGCAGCCTCACCAATTGCCTTCTCTGTCTGCTTTAGAATGTCCTAACAATGTATCCAGCATCCTGCTAGCTATCCCATACAACTTGTTACACTAAGTGGAGGTCTTGAGGCTGCCACTAATTATAACCCCCAGATCCTTTCCTTCTGAGGTTGACCTCCGTCGTACCCCCTCCATCCAATATTCTGTTCTTGGACTCCACCTCCCTGAGTGCATAACCTTGCACTTTTTGGCATTCAGTTTCAGTTGCCAAACTCTGGACCACCTTTAGAATCTCCCCAGGTCTCCTCAGGTCCCACCTACCCTCCTCACTTTCGACCCTAGCATGTATCTTTCTGTCATCCGCAAACAGATGCATGTTGCTATGGATCCCTTCTTCAAGGTCCCAATGAACATATTAAAGAGCACTGGGCCCAGGATGGACCCCTGTGGACCTCACTCATAACCACCCCTAACTTTGGAGTATGTACCACATAGTACCATACTTTGGATCCCTCCTCCCCAGCCAGTTCCCCACCCATATAGTGACTTTCTCCTAACCCCCAAGTCTCTCAGTTTCTTTACCAACCTCTTGTGGCATACAGAGTCAAAGGCCTTGCTGAGGTACAGGTAAAGGACCCCCAATGCTTGACCCTTACAGAACGCTTACAACATGGTGCTGAAGCAATCCACAAGGTTGGTCTGACAGGACCTCCTCTTCATAAGGCCAGTATGTGCGCTGCATCTAGCCTTACAGTAAGTTCGCTTTCAGAAGGCAATGCTGCTTACAGACCTGGAGTCCATGGGACTCTAGGAAGCTGACCAGCTGCTTCTTGATTATGACCTCAATGAGCTTCTTAACAATAGAAGTCAGGCTAACTGGTCTAAAATTCCCTGGTTCCACCCTGTCCCTCTTGTGCAAGGAGACAACTGTTACCCTCCAGTCTCTGGGGACTATGTCCATCTCAATCAGGCAGTTCATTAGGTATGCCAAGGGTGCTGGCAGACCCTGCCCCTGCTCCCCAAGACCTGTGGGTGCAAACCGTCTGGTCCCAGGGACTTATCCATCTGCAACCCCTTCAGCACCCTTTCTTCTGTGATACTACACATTTCCATATTTGTTCCAAGCCCTACCTGGATGCTGCACTCTGGCAATGGCCACCTTCCTCAACTGTGAAGACTGAGAAAATCAGCTTTCTGCCCTATCCCTCCACCCAGTCCTCAATCTCTCAATTCCACCCTTGTTTCTTTTCCTTTCCCCTGATGTACTATAGGAAGGCCTTGTCATTTTCCCTCAAGCCTTCTGCAGTCTTTAGTTCTACCTCTCCCTTGGCCCTCCTCACTGCCTTACTAGCTTCCTTTGTCATGACAAGGTAGTGCCCTCTGCTTGTCTCCAGCTGTTCGACCTTGTACACTTTGAAAGCTGCCTTTTTCTCCCTCGCCGCTAACCCAACCTCCCTCGAAAACTACACAGGCCTCTTATTTCTCTTCCCGTTGCCCACTTCTCCGAAGCAACCTTTAGTTACACAGCTAGAATCCCTCCTTTGAGGCACTCCCCCCACTTGCTCTCTGCCCCAGTTAGCTGTTTGTACCCCATAAGCCTCTCCCTTAGCTGCTTCATCCTCCCAAAGTTGGACCTCCTAAAGTTGAGGGACATTGTGTGGATCCACTGCCTCTGTGATTTCAGGGCTATGGCGACCTCCACTGTGTTGTGGTCGCTAGACCCTAGTGGCTCTCTGACCATTAGTACCCCCCCAAAAAAATGCTGTCTTGGTCAGATCTAGGTCGAGAATGGCCCTGCCCTTAGTCTGTTCCTTCACTAGTTGAGACAGGAAACAGTCCTGGCAAGTGTCTACTAATGCCTGATTCTGGTGATCCACACCACTGCGATGCTCCAGTCAGTGTCTGGCATGCTGCTGCCTCCTAACAGGGCAAACCCCCCTCCCCCAGCTACTGCCTTCCTTATCTTGTCTATAACACTGTCCGCCTCTTCTGTCTGATTAGTGGGCCTGTAGTTAACTCCCACGTGAACAACCCTTTCTCTGAACAACCCTCTGTCTCCTCTCCACAACAACTGGTGCCACAGTGATTCTGCCATGCTACCACCCCATCTCCTTGTCCTCCATTACCCTAGATACCTTCACTGACACACAGTGCAACCTCCCTCCTCTCCACTTTATCCAGTGCTTCCTGAATAATAAGTACCCTGGGACAGTGAGGTCCCAGTCACTGTTGGGTGATGCCCACATTTCAGACACTGCCATCATGTCAGGGTAATCATCTGCTGCCACTGCCTGAAGCCCACTCATTTCTTTTCCAAGGTTTCTGGCATGTCAGTACACTGTTTTTTGGCATTTAAGCAGCCCACCCTCCATGAATCCTGCCTGCCATCCTTCCTCTGCCCATTATCCAGTCCTACTTTGCTAGTACCCTCTGATAAATGCTTACCTGACCCTTCACCTCTATAAATTCTACTAATCACTCTTGGGTGTGAGGCCTTACCCCTTCTGTGGTGCCCCCAGCTAGGTGAATGCCCCTTTCAGATGGAGAAGTGCATTCTTCCTTGATTAGGCGCACCTCATGGATGACCCGAGCCCCAGCCTCTCCTCCACTAATCTAACTGCATGGAAATGAAGGTGTCAAGCTTGTGTCCCACCAAAAGTCACCCCAGTCACCCAGGAAGTGAAATGTCTCTTAGGCACACAACCCTTTCAACCAAACATTGACTTGGAAGAACCTCAAGGGAATCAACAAAGTCCAAGAGGGTAGCATCTTTCAAAAAAAGAGGTGTGCAAGAACAAGAGGGCACAATTTGAAGATAGAGGGAGGGCGGCTCAGAGGTAATTTATGGAAGTATTTTTTCACAGAGAGGGTTGTGGATGCATGGAACAGCCTTCCGGAGGAGGTTGTGGAGTCAAAATCAGTGGTGGAATTCAAGCATGCATGGGACAGTCATAAGGCAATTCTGGGGGGTGGGGGTAAGAAGAAGTAGGCTGCTGGTTAACTAGGATCTGCAGCTTATCCAGTAGGTAGGGAAATGGGTAGACTGGGTGGGCCAAGCGGTCCTTATCTGCCGTCAAATTCTATGTTTCTATGTAAGATTTTCAGCTTCCTTGTTTCCCCCTTGCTGTGTACTGTGAAAACCTCTGAGTAGATCAAAGTACCAGGCAGCCCCTTGATCCTGGTTCCAAAGCCCTGAAACTGTCTTCAACTTCCCCTTGTAACTCTACTGTAAGATCACCTGAAGCAACATGGTCCATAATGTCTGGCCACCCACCCCCCACACGCTTCCCAAACCAACCTGTGTGTCCTAGGGAGTAACCTATCTGCTGTAGTACCTGGGAGAAAGCCACTACCCTCCTCACTCAGTCTGTTATAGACCACCGTCTCAGTGCCTCGAACAATTAAATGTGAAGGGATCAGGCTAGGGTAGGTTTTTCAACTCAACCTGAAGGGAGAACAGGAAAATGGGGAAATGGTTCCACTGGATGACACCACTAGATCTCTTTGTACTATTGAGTTACACTGATCTCTGGGGCCCTACCTCCTCCCTCATCAGATTCCACTTGAGGGTCGCTGTGGAGGCTTACTGACTGGTGTCTGTTCTTGGGGTAAGTTTCAATGCTTTCAGAGGCAAAGGCTCAGGAAACATAGTCCCATAGAATCTGACAGCAGATAAGGACTGCTTGGCACACCTAGTCTGCCCATTTCCCTACCTGATGGATAAGCTGCAGATTCTAGTTAATCAACAGCTTACTTCCTTCTACTTCCCACTAGAATTATCTTATGTCTGTGCCATGCATTCTTGAATTCTCCCACTGTTCCCGACTCCACAACCTTCTCAGGAAGGCTGTTTCATGCATCCACAACCCTCTATGTGAAAAAATACCTTCTAACATTACCTCTGATCCATTCCCCTTCTATCTTCAAATTGTGCCCCATTCTTCTTGCACATCTCTTTTTCTGAAAGATGCTACCCTCTTGTACTTTGTTAATTCCCTTGAGATATTTGAAAGTTTCTATCATGTCTCCCTCTCCCTCCTTTCCTCAAGGGTATACATATTAAGCTGCTTTAGTCTCTCCTCGTATGTCTTCTGGTGCAGACCCTGCACCATTTTGGTGGCCCTCCTCTGAACAGCCTCCATTCTGTCTATGTCTTTGCGGAGATGGGGTCTCCAGAATTGCACGCAGTACTCCAGATGGGGACTCACCAACTGTCTGTACAGAGGGATAACAAGTTCCTGTTTTCTACTGTTGTTGCCTCTCCCTGTGCATCCCAGTATCCCCTAGCCCTCCTTACTGCCTTCTCACATTGCTTGTCCACCTTTAGGTTATCTGATATAATTACTCCTAGGTCTCTTTTGATTTTTGCTATTATCTTACCCCCCATTGTGTACTCTTCCCCCGGGTTTTTGTTTCCCAGGTGCATTACCTTGCACTTCTTTGCATTGAATCTGAGCTGCCATATATTTGATCATTCCTCCAACCTTGCCAAGTCCCTTTTCATTCTTTCCACCCCACC
Source organism: Neoceratodus forsteri (assembly GCA_016271365.2). Classification (NCBI taxonomy): domain Eukaryota; kingdom Metazoa; phylum Chordata; order Ceratodontiformes; family Ceratodontidae; genus Neoceratodus; species Neoceratodus forsteri. The sequence continues at coordinate 255,865,906 of CM057451.1, read as the reverse complement.
TTGTGTATCAATCCTGTTGCAGATCTTTGTGTCGTCTGCAAAGAGACATACTTTTCCTTCCAAGTGCTCTCCAATGTCACTTATAAAGACATTAAAGAGGACTGGTCCCAGTACCGAACCCTGCGGTACCCCCCTAGTTACCCTCCTTTCTTCACTGTAGACTCCGTTCACTATTACCCTTTGCGTCCTGTTGTCCGGCCAGTTTTTTATCTAGGCTACCATCTTGGGACCTACTCCAAGGCTAGCTAACTTGTATACTAATCTTTTGTGTGAGGCTATGTCAAATGCATTGCTAAAATCTAGGCAGGCTATATTCTCAGCCCCTGCCTGGTCTACTACTTTGGTCACCCAGTCAAAGAAATCTATAGGTTCGTCTGACATGACCTTCCTGCTGTGAAACCATGCTGCCTTGGGTCCTGTGCCCCACTGGCCTCTAGGTACTCAACAATTCTTTCCTTCAGAAGTGATTCCATAATTTTCCCTACCACTGAGGTCAAACTAACTGGTCTGTAGTTTCCTGCCTCTGCCCTGCTCCCACTTTTGTGAAGTGGAATCACATCCGCCCTCCTCCAATCCTCAGGTACCACCCCATCCTCCCATGATTTGTTAAAGAGAGTAGTCAGTGGTGTTACTAGTTCTACCCTTAGTCCTTTTAGAATTCTGGGGTGAATCCCATCAGGCCCCATTGCTTTGTCCACCCTCAGTTTCAAGAGTTCTTTCAAAACTATTTCTTCTTTGAATGGACTGGTATCGACCTCCCTACCCAGAGTGTTTTTCTTGTTTGGTTTAGGTACCTCCCCCTCCTCTTCCATTGTGAATACTGAGCAGAAATATTCATTCAGTAGCCCTGCTTTTTCACTGTCACCCTCTGTCCACATTCTCTCCCCTTTATTCAGTCTCTGTATCCCTCCCTTGGTCTTTATTTGCTCCCTAATGTACCTACAAAAGGTTTTATCCCCTTCTTAACAGAGTTGGCTATCTTTTCCTCAGTTTGTGCCTTTGCTATTCTGGCTGCCTTCCCTGCCTCTTTCTGCTTTAACTGATAATGTTCTCTGTCCTACTCCTTCTGTGTTTCCTTATATTTCCTGAATGCTATCCTGTTCTCCTTAACCTTCCCTTCCACCTCTTTTGAGAACCACAGTGGTATGTTTTCCCTTCGTTTTGTTTTGTTGATTTGCTTCACACAAAGGCTTGTTGCCTCTGTGATGGCTGTTTTGATTATTCCTCATTGTTCCTCCATCCCTCCTTCTTGCCCATTTGCTAGTGCTTTTCTGAGGCACTCTCTCATTTTCCCAAAGTCAGCCCTCCTAAAGTCCAATACTCTTGTTTTTGTATGGCTTGACTCTATGGCTGTGTTTATTCTGAACCACACTGTTTGGTGGCCACTTGTTCCCAGATGGCTACCCACTTCTAAATCTGAGATCCTTTCTCCATCCCCATTTGAAAGTACCAGGTCTAAGATTGCTCCCTCCTGAGTGGGATCCAACACTAGCTGTCTGAGGCATGCCCCCTGTAGGGCATCAAGAATGACCCTGCTCTTGGATGTGCCTGCAGCAAAGGTGCTCCAGTTAACATCTGGCATATTCAGGTCCCCCATCAACAATATCTCCCTTTTTCTGCCATTTAAAGGATGCTTTCTATAATTTCCTTGTCCATTCCCTCCCCGAGATGGTGGTCTGTACACAACCCCCATGCGGATTGTGGTGCTATTTCCTGCCTGTACGGTGACCCATAGTGACTCATCAACTTCCTGTTTACTCTTTAGTTCTGTTGCTTTGATCCCTTCACTTATATAGAGAGCTACTCCTCCTCCTCTTTTACCCACCCTGTCCCTCCAGTAGATTGTGTATCCTGGTATGTTGACATTCCAGTCATGGCTTTTTGTGTACCATGTTTCAGTGACTGCCACAATATCCAGGCATCCCTCTTCCATCAAGGCCACTAGTTCAGGGAGCTTGTTACACAGACTGTGGGCATTGGTACTCATCACCCTCCATATTTTGATGGCCTTACCCCTTTTAGCTCCATCCCTGTTCTTACTGCCTTTTTCTGCATTTACCCCTGTCCTGCTCCCTACTGACTTCTCTACCATAGTGTTTACCTCTCTAACTACTGTGTTTTGTGGGAGTAGGCTGGGATTTCCCTGCTCCTTTTCAGTGCCTCCCCCTTTGGCTAGTTTAAATGCTTGCCAATGAAGCATTTAAACCTATCACCTAGTATCCTGGTTCCCCCTCCTGGAAAGATGCTGACCATCGTACAAGTATAGGCCTGCATCCCTCCAGGTGTCTCCCCAGTCCCCAGTGAAGCCAAAACCCTGAGCTCCACACCAGTTTTTCAACCATTCATTGAATCCCATGGTGCGGAGTACCCTAGCATCATCCTTGCCATAGACAGGTAGCACCTCCGAGAAGGATACCGTACATGCTACTTGTCTAAGGCCCCTCCCCAACTCAACAAACTCCTCTTGTAAAGCTCTGATCCCATTCATAGCCAGGTCATTTGTCCCTAGGTGGACAATGGCATCCAGCTCTCCCTTATGCTGCTGCTCCTGCAATCCTGAGGATTAGTTTTCTGTCCCTCTGAGCCGTGGCGCCAGGCAGGCATCTTACCTCCCTTTCCCCTTCCTCCCACACTTTTACCCCCCTAATGATTGAGTCCCCCAACAGGAGTTGTTTCCTTCCCTTGTGGGGTCTCGTGCCACCCTCCTGTGGGTCTCCTTTGAGGAGGTTCCCTGCATCCTCCTTGGTCTCCACTGCAGGTGCCTCCATAGAGGAACCACTCTGCGCCAGAACAGCATATGAACTGTGGAGAGGTGCAACTGGAGGGATGCACCTCTGTTCTGCCACCCTCTCCCTCCCTGAGCCCACCTTGGTACAACCGCTTCTCTATCTTGGCAACCTCTGTGGTAGTGGTAGTGGCCTTGGTGGGCCCTGGTTGGGGGAAGAGGTTTCACGAATCCTAGCCAGGTCAGCCTGGAGACGGGCACCCTCAGACCAGAGAGGTGCCTGCAAATAGGGCAGCATCGCAGCCTCCAGAATGTCTTACGGAAGACTGCTGCCCCACAGCCACTGTACTGCACCATTCCCATCTTGACTTATTTTGTGTCCCCTCTCCTGTTGCTTTGTAGGCTTACTGTCTTCTCCCTCTATGTATCTGCTTTCCTACTGTCTATGTGCCCTTGCAACTCTCGCCCTTCCTGTTCTGGGACAGGAACTTCCTGTCATCTTCAGTAGTCTCTTCCTTCCTTGCTTGGTTTCAGACCTCCAGCAACCGGGGGGGCGGTATTTTTTAGTTTCCTTCATGGTTGATGAAACTAATGTGTCTCAGTGATCCTTCCCTTCCTACTGCCAAACAGGAAGTTCCTGTTGTCAGTCAGATCCAGTGGCTATAAAAGTAGAACTGGCTTAGGGTGAGAGGGTGGAGGGGTGGGAAGGAGGACAATTAGTAAGAAAAAGCTGTAGTTCTAATCAGCTGTTACTTGCTCTGAAAGCAAGATTCTTCTCTGTCAAAAACCTAGCTGCAGGAAGCTGTAATTGGAGACAGCTTATTTTCTACTGCTCAAGCCACACCCCCAATTAGCTTCTCTCTCTCTGCTCCTGACTCAGCAAATTAAGTTAATACAGCTCCCTTCCTCAAACACGACCACATCAAGGATCTATCAAAGAGGCTTAAAGCACGTTTGGGTTTCTTCTTTAAAAATAGGACCCTCTTTTCTCTTACGACCCGCAAAAGACTTGTCCAAGCAATATTCCTTCCCTTGCTTGACTACGGAGACATTGTCTTTATCTCCTCCCCAACCTTGAGCCTATCTAAACTGGACGTACTCTATCACCGTGCTCTTCACTTCATTACTAACTCTACGTACAGGACCCACCACTGTGATCTTTATGCAGCAGTTGGGTGGACCTCTCTTGCCACCAGACGCCTCCTGCATGCTGGCATTTGGACCCTCAAATTACTACTCCACAAACTGCCTGTCTATTTAACGTCTCTCATACACATCTCGCATATCGCCTACTCCCTAAAGAAATCCGACCTCATCCTACTAGATATTCCCAGGACACGTACCACAGCTGGCCAAAGAGCTGTCTCATACGCCCTCCCAAACATTTGGAACCAACTACAAGCCATGCTGAATCTAACCAGCATCGTATCAATTAACTCCTACAAAACACTAGCTATCTCTAAATTAAAAGACATATGTAGGTGGTACTAGGCCCCCAACGCCAAGTCAACTTCCTCGGTACCAACTGGCCCTCTACTTATTAAGCTGAAATGTGTTGCATAATTCAGGGCAAGGCTAAAGCTGGAATGTACTGCATATATAGCATAAGGACTTCTACTGTGTATACCTCTTGTATTACATATATTTTTTTTTTCTTTGTTGTTCTACATTTTATATCTCCTGTCTAAGTAATTGCGAACTGTATGTGTATGTGCCTCAGGACCTCCTTGTGAATGAGCTTGCTCAGCGGAGTCTTTCCTGCAACAAACTTGAACTTGAAACAGAGAAATATACAGTGACTTTCTTTTTTTTTTCACTTAAATGAGACCCCCTGCTTCTAATAAAGTATGTTTCCTTAATCCCAACAGGCACTGACTCCTGCTGAGATAGAAGTGATTTATCAGTTAAAAAAGCTGTAGTTCTAGTCAGCTGTTACTTACTCTGAAAGCAAGATTCTCCTCTGTCAAAAACTAGCAGCAGGACAGCAGATGACGGAGAGAGTTGAATTACTCCATGCAAGAAGGATAAATAGAACATTTTAGAAAACAGCTGCCTGGGCTGGCCTGGTAGTAAGACAGCAGCGCTGCTGCCTGCTATGCTGGTGACCTGGATTCAGGGCCAAATTCAAGAAGCAGAGGGTCGTGGGGGAGGGAAGGGGATCAAAGTCTAAGGCAGTGCTCTCCTTTCTGTGTGTGTCTGCTTCCTCCAGCACCATGGCTTCCCCCAAGGCAAACCCTTCAGGAAGGTTTTAGTCCTGTCAGGGTTTCAAGAAGGCCATGAACATGATTGATGACAACTGTCAGCATCTTGATAGTTTGGGTCTGAAGCATTTACTCAGAAACAAAGAACATATTTACAGGCAGAAAAATACATGGAAACAGAGAACATGTTTACAGGCAGAAAAAAAAAACACAGATTCCTGTGCTGTTCCTACCTATATGTGCCCAACCAGTCTAGCACTGTGGGTACACAGCTCGTTTCCCAGTGGTAGCTCAGCCCCTCATGTTTGTCCCATACCGTCTGGACACCCTCCACGGTTTCCAGTTCCACCATGTCCTTGGGCAACCCATTCTACTTGTCCACCATGCTTACTGTGAAGAAATGTTTCCTCATATCCTTTTCGAACCTCGTTCCAATTAGCCAGGTTCCTTTGTGGTGGACCCCTCACAATGCATCAAGTGCTGGGGGCAATAAACCCAGTTTATTCCTTTGAGAAGCCTGAAACTTTTAATCATGCCACCTCATTCTGTTCTGGTCTCCAGTGAATACATATTAAGGCTGCTGTGGCACTCCTCGTAAAATTCCCCCTGCTACCCCTGAATCATTTTTGTCGCCCTTTTCTGCACAGACTCCAGCCTGTCCTTGCCCTTCCCTAAGTGGGAGCTCCAGAAGTGGACACAGTACTCCCAATGAGGTTGCACCAGAGATCTGTACAGGGGCAGAATCACATTCTCATTCCTACTGGAGAACCCTATCCCTATGTACCTCAACATTCTGTTTACTCTCCCATACGCCTTATAGGCATGAGCTGTGACTTTTAAGTTATCTGCTAAAATCACTCCCTGGTAGGGGGATGTCATAGTAGCATGGTTTTATGGTAAACTGTGGTATTGGAAGTCACGGTGTTGGTACTGTGATCAATTTCTGATACCGTGATAAGGAACAGTTATGTACTTAATGTAACAATAGATCTTCAAGAGAATCTCTTCCCTCAGGCCAGACCTTTGGAACTATACTCGCATGAGCGCTAGGACCACATGGAAACTTTTGCTAGCCAGCGGCCGTCCATAATGATGTCATGCATCGGCATCTACATAAACACAGGCAGCTCTTCTCTCCTCAGTTCTCTGCCATAGAATGTGCTCAGAGGACTCCCTTCTTGGTGAACCAGGAGACTATACCAGCACCTCTGACATTAGGCAAACACAGGTGCTAGAGAGAGCAACCATTAAAATACCAAAGCAGAATTAGATGCCATATTTCCCTACAGCTAGTAAAACGGGGAAAGGAGGGAGGACCGGCATAGCCTAAGGGAAGAGATTCTCTCGAACATGGTACAGTTAAGTAAGAACTTACGTAACAGCAGATCTTCGAGAACAGCTCTTACAGCAGGTTACACCATAAGGACTGAAGCCAGCAGGCAGTAGGACCCTATGGAAAACTTCTAGCTAGCTATACCAAGTGGGGGACTGCCCCCGACATCAGCCCCACCCCCGACATCAGACACATCATAAAAGGGGCAGTTCCCCAGCATACCTCAGTTCTCCCGCCAGAGACTCCCAGCGTAACGACGTGATTCAGAAAGGGAGACTGAGGACCTGCTTCAAGAGGAAGATAATAAATCTGATGCGTCCGAGATGCTCTGAAGTAGAACCAAACCTCCTGAGAGGAAGGTGGAAGGGAACTACCTGCTGCAAGAGCTGTTCTCGAAGATCTACTGTTACGGTAAGTTCTTACGTAACTGTACTTACTTCGAGATACAGCTCTTGCAGCAGGTTACACCATAAGGACTGATTCCCAAGTAGTAAGGGTGTAATGCAAACCCAGTCGGGAGGAGGATAGGAGAGATCTAGGTTAAAGGGGGCCTCTCAAGACAAAAATCCCTGGAGGACCACCAGGCCAAAGCCCGCTCTACACCTGGAAGCGATATCCAAACCGTATTGTCTCATGAAAGTGTGCACTGAACTCCAAGTAGTGGCCGTGCAGATGGTGGATGTTGCTACATTCTTCAATGAAGCGAAGGAGGTAGCCACCCCCCTTGTAGAATGGCCCTTCACTGGTCCCAGTAAGGGTTTACTGCATTTCTGGTAACAGAAAACAATGCAGTTAACAAGCCACTTGGAGAGAGTTTGTTTCGATACGGGTGCACCCATCATCCTTTGGGCGAAGGATAAAAACAGTTGGTTGGATTTGTCTGTGTGAACAGGTTCTGACCAAGTAGTACTTCAAAATCCTCTTGCACATCTAGAGTGTGCAAGAGGGCTTCCCCTTGTTCATACAGTTAGGGAAGTATACCAGAAGGTCAATGTCCTGGTTTAATGTTAAGGCTGAAACCATCTTGGGAAGAAACTTAGGATTGGTCCTCAAGGACACCCTGTCCTTATGGAAAATCAAGTAAGGCTCTTTACAGATGAGCACCTGAAGCTCAGAAATTCTCCGTGCCGAAGTGATGGCAACTAAAAATAACGCCTTCCAGGAGAGAAGGCGAAGCTCGCAATCTGTGGCTGGTTCAAAAGGAGGCAGCGTAAAACTGCTCTAAAATGAAAAGAAGATCCCAAGGAGGGATCAGATCCTTAATCAGGGGTCTGAGATGCAAGACACAGCACAGAAAAGTGTGGGAAGTCTCTAATTGGGCTAGTGAACACTGACCAACCGGTGTGTGTGGTACACCGAAATAGCAGAGATGTACATTCAGAGAGGAATATGCTAATCCTGACTGGAAGAGGGATAGGAGGTAGTCTAAAATAGACTTCTCAGGGCATCGAAGAGGATCGAGGTCGCTGGCTTGAGCCCCTAGACAAAATCTCTGCTATTTCAGAGCATACATGGCGTGAGTCGAAGGTTTCCTAGTTGCCACCAGAATATCGGCAAACCTTTGCAAGACCCCGTGCCAAAGAATGGCTATGACCTTAGGAGCCAGGCATGCAGGTTCAGGGATTTGAGGTTCGGATGGACTAGAGAGCCTGCCTCCAGGGACAGCAAATGACAGCTGACCAGTAATGGTAAGGGATGCTCCTGAGCCAGCTGGTGAAGCAGCGGAAACCAGATCTGTCTGGGCCCAAAGGGCGCTACCAAGATCATTGATGTCTGTTCTGATCGTAGCTTTAGAATAACCCTCTGGATCAAAAGGAAGGGCGGGGAAAGTGTAGAGGAACCTGCCCGTCCAAGAGAGGGACAACGCGTCTCGCCAGAAAACACCAGGCCCTGGATCTATCGAGCAGAAACTGGGCAGTTTTGCGTTGTATGGGGATGCGAATAAGCCGACGTCTGGTAGCCCCCATCGCGGGAACAGGTCCTCGGCGATCTCTTGTAGCAATTCCCATTCATGAGCTCTGGCCTTCGACCAGCACAGGAGGTCTGTGACAGTGTTGTCCACACCAGGAACATGCACTGCAGTAGGCGTGGTGCTGTGCTGTAGTGCCCATTCCCAAATCCGCTTTGCCTCTCTACAAGGGGGTTAGGAGTGACTGCCTCCTTGTTTGCTGATGTAATACATCACCAAGTTGTTGTCCGTTTGGACCAACACATGACCCAGTGGAATCTCTTACTGTAAGGTGTACAGGACTGCCCTCATCTCCAGGACATTGATATGAAGGTGAGTCTCCAGGGGTGACCAGGTTCCCTGGGTCCTGGTGTCTCTCAGATGAGCTCCCCAGCTGGACCCCGAAGCATCGGTGGTGAAGGTCAGAGACGGAACTGGCACCACGAAGGGGACTCCCACGGAAAGATGCTCAGGGACCAGCCACCACTGTAAGTCTTGAATGACTGGCCATGTGAGTCTGACTGGCTGGTCTAAGCGATCCTGCCTCTGGTCCCATTGGGTTCTCAACATCCACTGAGTAACCCTCATGTGGAGGCGAGCATGGGGGACTGTGGCGATGGCAACTGCCATATATCCGAGCAGGCAAAATATGGTCCGAGCAGAGACCAGATTTTGTGCCATGATAATCCTTATCAGTGACCTGATGCATTCTGCCCTGTCCCTGGGCAGGAAGACTCTCCCTTGACGGGTATCCAGAACCATGCCAATGAACTGTAGTCTGCGAGGGAATGAGAGATGACTTCTCTTGGTTGATGGTAATCCTTAGAGACTGAAATAGGGAGCAGGTGTTGTGAATGGCCTTCTCCAGTGCCTCTGGGGAGGAGGCCATCAGGAGCCAGTCGTCCAAATACGGGAAGACATAATGGCCTTGTCTCCTGAGGGCCACTGCTACAACTGCCATGCACTTGGTGAAGACACATGACGCCAAGGACAAGCTGAATGGGAGTGTTCAGAACTGGTAATGGCATCCCAGAAACTCGAAGTGCAGAAATGTCTCGTATGACCGGGTGATAGGAAAATGAAGATACACGTCCTGCATGTCCAGGGACGCTAGCCATGTGCCTTGCTTGAGCATAGGAATAAGACCCGGAAAGGTAACCATGTGAAAGTGCTTATACATCACAAAGATGTTTAGGTCACTGAGGTCTAGGATTGGGCATAAGACCCCAGCCTTCTTTGGAACCAGGAAGAAGTGAGAATAGTATCCTCCTCTCTCTGGCTCCTCGGTACGACCTCAATGGCGTTCTTGGATAGAAGTGCCGAGATCTCCTGCTGGATGAGCAGGGCATGTTGTCCCGAGTAACGGGAATGCAGAGGAGGTCTTGACGGTGGGTGGTCAAGGAACTCTAAAGAGTATCCTCAACTGATAAGCTGAAGAACCCACCGGTCTGAGGTGATCCTCTGCCACCCTGACAGGTGGTAAGTGAGTCGACCCCCGACCCTTTCTTCCCTTTGATCCACAGGTGGGGGAGGGGCAAGGGCTGGGAAGGAGTCATGCTGTGGCAGTACTGGCTCCGGCAGGTTGGGTGTGTCTTTGACCCTGACCTCCGGTGAATCTCTGCTGGTTTCTATGGCCGAAGTTGCCCCTGTGTTGTTGTTGGCCTGACCGAGGTTGTTGCTTGCTCTATCGGCTACAAAAACGTTTTTGTGGTCTGCAAAAGGAACCAGGCCTTGATTTATACATGGCCTGAACCGTTCTGACCGCCTTCCTAGCATCTTGGGAGTTTGGCGATAACCCTCTCGGAGTCTTCACCAAACAACACCGAGCCATTGTAGGGGATGTCCAGGATCCCTTTCTGGACGTTTGGAGTAAATCTGGAGACCCTCAACCAGGAGTGTCTCTGGAGGCAAACGCCTGCTGAGGCACCTCTTGGTGCTGAGTCCGTTGAGTCATAAGTGGCTCGGAGGACTTGGGTCCCAACGTCCGAGCCTGTTGAAGGAGGTTAAGTAGTTCCTCCTTCTTCTCGCCATCGGGAAAGTCCTTTAATAGGTCTTGCCCCTGGTCCCACAGTACATTTTGAAATTGCACCATGTGCGTCAAACAATTGAGGGACCTAAGAGGGCATGTAGAAGCTGCATTCATGCGGTGGCCCAGAGAATCCAATTGTTTGGATTCCTGGTCTGGTGGCTGGGTGCGAGGTGTTGGGGCCTTTGGGAGCGGCTGAGTGAGGCTGTAATGATGACCGAGTCTGCCACAGGTTGCTGAGCTAAATAAGAAGTGTTCAGTGGGGCCCTGTAAAGTCTGTCGGCCTTCTTGGGGACTGCTGGAGTTAAATGTGGGTGCTTCCATGCAGCCTTGGTAACGTCTAGAAAAGTATTCGCCTAGGGTGGAACCACCACAGGCTTGGGGTCTTTCTGCCTCAAGTAGCGTGCCAGGCTTGTCATTTGGGGTCTAAATTTAGGAGGCAGTACAGTGCAGTGGTTTAAGGCACTGAGCTGCAAATATGGAGACCTGGGTTTGAATTCCACAGCCCCCACTTGCATACTGTGTGACCCTGAGCAAGTCACTTAACTTCCCTGTGCTCCCAGGTCGCAACCTGTAAACAAGCTTTCAGCTTAGTGTGCTTCTCCTGGTTAAACAATTGCAAAAAAAAAAAATCCTCTGTCTCCCATCCCATGCTCTCCCGAATGTGCCTCATAATGTCAGAGAACGATGGGTCATCAGGTGGTGACCTAGGAAGGTCATGAGGCTTGGGAGATGGAGTACCCAAAGTGGAGGGAGATCTGGAGGTATTGGAGGTATCAGGGTGTGCGTCGTCACCCGATGAAGAGCAGGATCTTCGTTGGGGTCTGTTGTGCCCATGATCGCTAGGGGACCCTGAAGGAGCCCTGGAGCATGGAGGTCTCTTGGCCTTTGTCTTTCTGTCCCTGGACCTACCCGTGGGTAGTGGTGTAGAGTTCTTAGGTTCAGACGTTACTGCTCTAGGAGGTGCTACGGGGGTTGGGGTCCCTCCTGGAGATTTGATGGGTACCACATCTTTTTTGATGGTGTCCTACCAAAAGGTGAAAAGATCTTTGACCGCTTGTAAATTAAGGCTGGATGAAGGGCCTGGCGTTGGTGCTTGCCCTTCATTAGGGGTGGGCGCCGGCGGTTGAGGCATCGTCGGGTCCGGCGTCAGGTTCTTTGGCAGACCGACGTCAGGTAGGCCAACGTCTTCTGTGTCTCCCGATGCCTGGTCATTGGTAGCCTGAGCTCCGACGTCCCCCTGTGACTGGTGTCCGGTGGCGGAGGTGGTGTCAGGTTCCTGGGGCGTTTAGCGGACGATGGATCCGGTGTCCACTTAGCCTCTGACGTCGACATAAGGGACGTGAGCTCCGAAGTTTTTCTCGGAGGAACGTCCAAAGTCTTCGGAGGTTGGGAGACCGAATGTTCAGTGTTCAGACGTTGGCCCTTGCCGTCGGTGCTAGGACTAGTCATAGACTTGTGCCTGTGGTGATTGAAAGCCTCTGACCTAGCAGATGACCCTGAGGGACGGCTGTCCTTAGACTTGGTTCTCAACGGTTGCAAAGAAACAGAGCTGGAGCCTCCGGAGGAACTAACCTTAATTTGGGGGGGGGGGAGGTGCTCAGACCTAGCCCAGGATGGAGACTGGTCCGACCAGGCGGAGCTGGTGCTGGCCTGGGAGTCTGAGGTCTGGTTGGGGGATCTGTCCCTATCCTTGTCTTGCTGCTTATCCTTGTGCTTCCCCGATTTATGAGAAGGTTCCCCTTGAGAGGATCGGTCTTTCTCCGTGGCATTAAGTTTCTCTTCCATGAGGAAACTCTAGAGTGCTTCCGGGCAGCAGATCCTGGTTCTACTATTGAACTGTTGGCAGATGGGGAAGGCCTGGGTATTGTGTTCCGGGCCTAGGCACCTCACGCAAGCCGAATGCCTTTCTTTGAAGGGGATATGCTTGCTGCAAGCGCACTTAGAGGGGTGTTCTTCTGTAGAAGGAGTCAGGGAAGAAGACATGTACTTGTTGTTTTGCTGTGAAATTGGTGGAAAAATTAGTAAAATTCTTTCTGGCATCGTTCGTCTGCTGAAGGCATATGTGGAGCCAATGCGCGCAAGTCGACAGCGGGAAAGAACTGAGGTATGCTGGGGACCGCCCTTTATGATGTGTCTGACGTCGGGGCGGGGCTAACATCGGAGGTCCTCGCTTGGTATAGCTAGCTAGAAGTTTTCCTGGGGTCCTGCTGCCTGCCAGCTTCAGTCCTTATGGTGTAACCTGCTGCAAGAACTGTATCTCAAAGTAAGATCTACTGTTACGGTAACTATGTATCTTATCTGTCTTTTTCAAGGATATCTCTTCCCTTAGGTTACACATTTGGAATGAGTTCCAAGTAGTCCCAAAAGCTAACTGGGAGGTTGGTGCAGTCTGTTCATGACAGTAGACTCTGTACAGAACAGCAAGGCCGAAGGCTGCACATCCATGAGAAACTGTCTAAATTGTAATGTTTAGTGAAGGTGTGGATGGTACCCCCAGGTGACTGCAGCACTGATGTCAGCCGCAGAGACATTTCTAAAGCAAACAATAAATGAGGCCATGCTCCTCGTGGAATGGCCATGAAACCACATCAGGAAGTTCCTTACTATACTTCCATGTGCCAGCCATTTGGACAAGCACTGTTTCGATACAGGAATGCCCTCTTTCCCAGGGGTGTACCAAACAAATATCTGCGAAGACTTTCTGCTGTCTTTGGTGTGAGCAATGTAGTATCTTAGGAGCTTATGTACATCCAAAGTATGGAGCAATGCTTCACCCCAATTGGCATGCTCTAGAAAATAAACTGGAAAGTGAGTGGTTTGATTTAGCATGAACTCAAGACACCATCTTTGGCAAAAACATAGGATTAGTATGTAATGACACTGTCTTTATGGAAAAATCAAATAAGAAGGCTCACACATTAGTGCCTGTAGCTCTGAAATCCTTTGAGTCATCTCAAATGGTGCCATGGTAAGTTTCTTGAGCACATAATTGAGGTCGCAAGGCAGGACCAGATTATGAATGGGAGGTTTCATGTGTAGAATACTTCTCAGAAAGGTACAGGAGTCCTCCAAGTGAGCTACTGTACACTCATCAACAGGAGGATGGAAAGCTGATACAGCTGCCAGATGCACCTTCAGTGAGGAACACTGCAAACCAGAGACTGACAGGGACAGCAGGTGCACGGACTTCAGGTCTGGATGGACCAAAAACCCCTTGTCTTGTGACAACAGCCCCTCCCCCCTGTACAGAGGCAGAGGTACTGGAGGCTCCACTGCAAGCTGTTGGAGAAGCAGATACCAAATTTGCTGATGTCACAGAAGAGCAATGAGGATGAGGGTCTCACACCCCCCCCATCTGCAATTTTAGTAATATTTTCTGTATTAATGGAATTGTAGGGAATGCTTACAGAAACCTCCCTTTCCAAGAAAAGGACAACGCATCTCGCCAAAAAAACTCCAGGCCTTGGAGCGAACGAGCTAAACTGCTGTAGTTTTTCCTTGTGTGGAGACATAAAAAGGTCCAACTCTGGATGACCCCACCTCGTGAAGAGGTCATCTACCACGGTGGCCAGCAGGGATCCAGCATGCCTTGACCAGGTCACGGACCACTCAATTTCTGGAACCTGAACAGTTTTTCAGAAACCTCTATACTGGAAGGGATCCAACGTGCCTTGACCAGGCCACGGACCCCTCAATTTCTGGAACCTAAACAGTTTTTCAGAAATCCTCTATACTGCAAGGTACTTGCCCTGACTTTTGGATTTTGCTACCAGTGGAAGCCCTCCCCTCCACCCCCTCCTCCACGACCTGTTAAATACACCTAAACCACTCCCCCTTCTGTGCACCTTTCTCCCTTTGGCCATCTTGCCATACACAAATTCAAAGCTACAGAACACCTTCTAGAGTGTGTTCCTTCCCCAGAGAACTACAACTCTAACTGCCCTTGCCTCACCACTCCCTCTTCTCCCCTCCCCCTTCATAAGGCAGACCAAGCTAATTCCCTCCTACTACTTTCCATTGTCCCCACTCTCCCTTGGAAAGATGAAGCTGGCACTACCTATATTATGGGCCATCTCCCTAACTACTGCACTGGTATTGACCGACTTCTGCGCGACAGTGCTGGCCTATGATCAACAGCACCTCTCCTTCCTCTCATTCTCCCCCTTCCCCTGTCTCAACCCTCTTCATTCACCACTAGGGATAAGTCCACCCTGGGGTACATCTCTCTCATCCTACTCACTAAAGGAGAACGCTGCCTCCTTGGCCACTACCTGGTTAACCTCTCTTGGTCTCCTTCTATTCCCTCCTGCCCATACATTCTCCTACTATCACTACTCTACCTTGCTAGGGACATTGAATGCAACCCTGGCCCAACAAACTCCCATATCACCCCCACCTACAGCATCTGGACAAAAGCCCCTGGTCTTAAAATCACACATATCAATGTCTGCAGCCTTCCATCTAAATTCACTGACCTTGAGGCTTGGATTGAGCTACACAAGCCCCATTTTCTAGGACTCACTGAAACATGGCTAAAGCCACAGCACACCAAAAACACCTTCAAAATACCTGGCTACTCTTACCTATGCCTCAACAGGCCAGGCAGGAAAAAAGGTGGCGCTGTGGCCCTGCTCCTAAGGGAACCCCCTCTCAGCTACTCAGCTAGCATTGTCCTACACTCCGACCCTTCCTCACCTAGTGAATGGCTACTCTCGGAATTGACCCTGGGATCCTGCAAGAAACTCTATACTGGCTGCTGCTACAACCCCCCCCAACGGAACCATTGGACTCACCAGCCTCCTCCAAGGCCTGAGCTCTCTAACTCCCCATAGGAAATCTATCCTTCTCGGCGACTTTAATCTAAACTGGCTGAGCTGTCACCAGCCTGACTATGTATCCCTGTTAAAGCAGCACAACCTAGTGCAGGTGATCACTCTTCCCACCAGACTTAATCCACACTCAGCTACCCAGACTCTACTAGACTGGAGCCTCATAAACAGGGAGGACCGAGCATTACATGCTGGCACCATGGCTGACTCCGTAAGTGATCATTCACCGACCTATCTCCTCTGTTCTTCCAAACTAAAGCGCCCCCCACCCAAATACCTATCTCTAAGAAATTTCAGCTGCCTAGTCTCCACATATCTCCTCGAGGAGGCCCAGTCCTTGGACTGGTCCACGCTTTTTTCCTTTTCCGATGTAGCCATGGCAGTTTCCACATTTACCCAGACTCTACTGACACTCCAGGACCGCTTTTTCCCTGTCACTACCAGACAGGTCAGAGGCAGGTGCTCGCGCTGGGTCTCTAAAGACCTCCTAACCCTTATGAAGGCCAGAGACCGCGCCTGGTCCACTTTCAAAGCAACCCCCTCTCCTGCCCTCCGGGATGCTTACAAGTACATGAGGAACAAATGTAAACAACAGGCCAAATTTTTGAAACAGACCCACTTCTGCAACCTGCAAAAGGCCAACCCTGGAGACCCTAGAAAATTCTGGGACTCAATCAGCTCCCTCCTAAACCCCCGCTCCAGCTATGCTGCACCACATCTCAGCTCCCAGGATGGGCTGCTGACCGACCCTCACGATGTAGCCAGTATATTCAACTGCAAGTTCACCAACTTATCCATGTACCTAAATAAGCTGCCAACTGCCCAACCTCAAAGCCAGGCTCTAATACCTGACACACTGCCATCCTCCTCCAGCTCTGCCACTCACCTGCAAATACCCCCATTCTATTTTAAAGCCCTCTCCATACATGATACAGTGAAGCTACTCAAACATCTTCCTAACCACAGCTCCTCCAGATCTGATGGCCTATCTCCAGTCTTTCTTAAGCTGATCTCTTCGGTGATTGCCAAGCCACTCACCTTCATCTTTAACCTTGCCCTTTCCACCTCCTCCATGCCTGACCCATGGAAGATAGCTAAGGTTATCCCCATTCTTAAATCCAGTGACCCCAAATCCTCTGACAATTACTGTCCGATATCCATTCTTCCGCATCTCAGTAAACTACTCGAGAGAGCAGTCCACAATCAGCTCACTGAGCACATAAGCAAATACACCCTCTTATGCAACCAACAGCATGGCTTTTGCAAAAATCATTCCACCGCCACTGCCTTCGCTTTACTGACCAACCACATCCTCTCTAACATGGATAATGGTAAAGCCACCGGGGCTGTCTTCGTCAACCTCTCAAAGGCTTTTGACATGGTTAACCATGCTCTCCTTACCTCCAAGCTTAGCCTCCTTAGTTGTTCTCAGAAAGTCACAAGCTGGTTCACTAGCTACCTTACTGATCGCTCACAATTCGTGTGTATTGGTTAAACCTGCTCCCCCACCCTGCCTGTCTCTGTGGGGTTCCCTCAAGGCTCAATCCTGGGTCCCCTCCTTTTCTCTTATTTGCTAATGCACTTCCTTCGACTGCCCTCAACTGCAACTCTTCCTGTATGCCGCCGATGACCTTGTCCTTCCACAGTGACAAATCCATGGCGCTAATCTGCTCAGTTCTCTCACACAACTATGTTGCAGCCCACAGCTGGTTCTCAAAAAACCTCCTCTTAGTAAATGCCCAAAAAACTAAATCCATGCTGTTTGGATCTAAGCCCTTCCTGGCCAAAACGAAAAGCCATGCCCCCTTATGCATTCTCACCCCAGATGGTACAGCCCTGGAGGATGTCAACACCTACAAATACTTAGGAGTACTGCTCGACCTCTCCCTCACCTTCACTGAGCATGCAAATTCCCTTGTCAGAAGGTTCCATCAAAAGTTAGGTGCTGCCTATAGATTCAGGCAATACCTTACCCCTGAAGCTAGACTAGTCATTGTCCAGGGTAATCTTCTCCCTATTCTTGACTACTGCTCCCCTATTTATGCCAGGATCTCAGCTACTGCCATGGCTAAACTCTCCGCTGCCTACAACAGCGCCTATCACTTTGCTTTACTGGCCCCGTTCTCCACCCACCACTGTACCCTCTATAATACCCTTGGATGGCTACCGCTGCAAGGTCGCTTTGACCTAGCCCTCTGTTGCATGGTGGACAATGTCATCCGCATGGCTCCAGAATCCCCCCAACTGCCTATCTGAAAACCTGAACACTCCTCCGCAACCTCCGCTCAAATGGTACTCCCTCTCTAGCTTTTCCTAGGGTATCCACCAACATGGGTAGCAGAGCTTGGTCTGCAGCTGCCCCCTTGCAGTGGAACAAACTACCAGCTGAACTCCGTTCCATTGACACACACTCCAGTTTCAAGTCCCACCTTAAAGTCTGGTTCCTGGAAAACTCATCCTGCCGATGCTCCCAGGCGTCTCACACCAACCCACACTAGTCAACTCCCCAGCCCAGGGGTTACCCACCTATCCACACTACTCAACTCTCTTGCCTACAACTGTTATATTGCATTTTTCACAGTATTATTTGACTTCCTTGCCTGTACATATTGTATATACATTTTTCTACTGAGTATTCTGGGTATTACTTGCTCACTGGACGATGCAGTCTCACATTGTACACTGTGCCTACGATTTGTTTGTTTGTACCAAGTCTTCTCATGTCTGATATTGAAACCTTGTATTCACTGTTCTCAAATGGACCTATGCATCGAACCTGTATATTGTGTCTACTATTGTTGCTTGTATCAAATCTGTTTCATGTGTATTACTGTTACCTTGTACTCCACTGTCACCCTGTGCCATGTGTTATGGCCCCGGTCGTGCCTGAAAACGGTCCTTGGGATCAGCGCACTCACCCGGTTATCAAAGTAATAAATAAATAAATAAAAGTACCCATTCATGCATCTTGGACTGTGACCTGCTTAGTTTGTCTGCTAAGATGTTTTGGACCCCGGGGAGGCACATGGCTGTTAACTCCAGGCCATGTTCCAGCACCGGGTACTACACCCTCATTGCTTCTTGACACAGAATAGGATGTGTCCCCACTTGTGTTGTTTAAGTAATGCATAACAGTGATATTGTCCGTCTGTTCTAGCAGATGACCTGCAGTCAGATGCTCTTGGAAATCCTGGAGACTATATTAGACAGCTCTCATCTCCAGGACATTTATGTGCAATCTGGCTTCCACCTGGGTCCATAAACCTTAGGTTTGATAAGGGCCAAGATGTGTTGTTCACCACCTGGATCCTAAAGCATTCGAGGTGAGAATCTGAGTTGGAATTAAGAATGGAGCATTGTATGATGGTTCTGCTTTGATTTGTACTGTATTTAATTTGCTTCATATGTAAGTTCCTGTTGAGTACTGAGTCTCTGGTCTTTGCTATTTTGAACATGTATGTTTGACGAATGTTAAAACTTTTGTGATATTCAGGATGGCATTGTAAACAGGGTTGCCTAATATCTTACCCTGATGAAATATACAAATAAAATAAAATTAAATGAATGAAATGAACGCCCCTTAAGACCAGTTTTGCGTAAATGGGATGTTACGAGCACCTTTTGGTCCACATTATCCATCAACTGGTCCTGCTGCACTCTGTGTCCACTGTAGTATCCGCATGTGGAAGCGACCCAGTGGCTCAGTTACAATGGCCACTGCCATGAGTCTCAGGAGGCAGGGACGCAATTTATTTATTTATTGGCTTTTAGTAACCGGGTAAGGGCATTAGGCAAAACATCCTGCCTATCTGACTGCTGTACACCAGCTGTGCTTGAGCCATAAGATATTTTGCCCTGTTCAGGGGCAGAAATTCCCTGCTCTGTTCTATGTCCAGGACTGCAGCCTCTGGCAAGGGGTCAGTACTGACTTTGGAACATTCACTGTAACCCCCAGGTCTTCAACAATTGCCTTGTTTGGGACAGGATGTGTTCGAGTTGGTTCCTGGAACTGGATTTCAATAGCCAATCATCCAGGTATGGGAATACATATAGACCTTCCCTGCAAAGGGCTGCTGCCACCATTGACAAGCATCTGGGTGAAGACCCGTGGTACAGAAGACAAGCAAAGTGCAATACTCTGAACTGAAAGTGCTCCCTTACCAGGACAAATCTCAGATACTTTCTGTGATGCTGCTTGACCTTGATATAAAGATATGCATCCTTCATGTCCAGGTAGCAAATCCAGTCCCCCGTTTGAAACACGGAAATCAGATTTTGCAGGAGACCATGAAAAATTTCTTGTATTCTATGTACAAGTTCAGGCCTCTCAGATCTAACACAGGCCTTAGATCTCTTGTCCATCTGGGAACTAGAAGTCCAAGGATATGGTGTGCAGAGAAACCACAATTATTTAACTAACATGTGTCTCTTCTATTTCTTTCTTTATTACAGTGTTCCTCTTGTGGCACAAGAAGTTCCTGGCAATAGTAGATCCCCGTAAATGAAAGGCTGAGGTGAAAAATGGGTGATCATGACATGGAAATCTTGAATAACTCCACTTCTGCCATATCTTTCTTAGCCCTCTTTTTCCTATAAATAATTATGGTTTCTGTATCAAAACTAATAATATTTACCTATATGCACCATTAAGTGGTTGCATCACCAATAGGTTTATTAACTGAAAATTATTTCTTTAAACTAAACAATATAACCGATGGTGTTTTACAAAATGCTACCATTTTATTTGCTTGATTTATGAGTTTTTTTGATGTGTATTTTATGACTCAGATTGTTAAAATCAATAATAAAAAAACTTTGTAACAGGTTTGAATCCCCCTAAAGCCACTGATGTAGCCAGCCCGGTGGTGCTGAGGGTTGAGGTGCTGGACGCCACACCTCGCTTCATGCTGGCGACCCAGGTTCAGGAGCCAGCCCAGGCCGCCGTGGGTCGGCAGGAGAGAGAGTGAGGATCGAGCGTCCACAGGACTGATCTCCTCTCTCGGGGAGGGATCCAGGGGAAGCCCGGCACAGCAGAGGCCCCCAGTGGAGACTGGCAGCACTGCGACGCTCAGGGGCTCACGAGTGTGGGGTAGACATTGGCAGCTGCCTTCCGGACGTGGGTGGGAGCATTCACGTCGCGGGCTGGGCGGCATTACACATCCAACGTCAAGGGCGTAAATCTAGAAAATACCCTCCGCCTCGGATAGGCGAAGGCCCTGCCAGTGCCACTGCCACACGCCCAATGCTGGTTCCCCGTCACTGCCTCCTCCTGTCCTGGGGCACCGCAACGAAACTGAAGATGTAGGGGAACACAGTGGGTGGTAGACCGAGTAGGCGAGTGCAGTGGCCCGAGAGAGTTCTGAGATGGAGGGCCAGAAAATAGTTTAAAAAAAAAAAGCCACTGATGTTTTCCTAAATAGACCCTACCTCCTCAAGAAGACTCTTGTTGAAGTGCAGGAGTGTTTGTGTGGCAATCAGCTCACACACTAGTCTCATTTTAGACCAGCAGTGAATCAAAAACGTTTGAAACCATCTGAAGTTGGAAGTTCTCTTCATTTACCCTTCGGTCCTGCTTCATCACATCTGGTGCTTGCTTTGCTAACCTGGGACAGCATCTGGGAACTAGGCAGTATCTAAAGAAGAACCATTTGCCCTTCTGGTGAGAAGGTATAGCTCTTACTTTGATTTGGAGCGCCTGCAGCAGGCAATAACCGTTAGGACTAAGCCGCAAGGCACCAAGGCCCTACAAAAGCCTTCTAGCTAGCAGTCTTCGCAGGGACCACCTCCAATTTTGGTTTTGTCTGACGTTAGCCAATAATATAAAAGGGGCGGTCCCCAGCCCCACCTCAGTTCTTTTCCCACCATCAACCCGTTCACATTGGCTCCTCAGATGCCTTCTTGAATCAGTTTGACTGCTTTTGCGCCTTCAAGGTTTCTTTGATTTTTAGATAAAATCTCCAATTTTATTTCCCTTTCTGCATGTCATCTTCTCTGGTGGTGTCCGTTTAATCTACGGATCACAGACAATCTAACAGGTAAGTCAGGGTCTGGGTCTTCGGGCCCTTCCCAGACGCCCTATAAGGTGATGGCCACACCGGCAGGGGCACCCTTCACCTTAGGGGCTGGAGCCAGCCAGAAGAAGGGTAGTGATGCTCTGGTGCCTGCCAAAACAGTCTTGATGACAGTCTCATCCAAGGCTTTGGACAAGATGCCACATCATCAGGGGCAGGCGTCTGACCCAGCGCCGCTGCCCCAGGCTCCGGCCAAGATACTGGCTGCTTCCCCACCGGACACCGTTAAGCAGCAGTCTGCTACGGGCACACCCTCTCGGACATTGGGACAGAAGTCACACTCCTCCTCGCCTGGACACTTTTCACTGGCTGAAGATCTGAGGTGGGATGAGACACTTAATCATCCCACCAGGTCCCCATCTGTGCAGCCCCTCCAACACTGGACACCCTGACGCGAGGTGCTCCGATGCCAGGTGAACCAATACCAGCTCCATAGTAGCCAGCCAGTCCATTGGTCCCACAATTCTCCAAATACCAGATCCAGGAGTGTTTCTCATTTTGGTGGAATCAGGTCAAAGGGGACGTGCTCCCCACTAAAGAACCAGTCATCACTGAACCAGAGCCGTAGCTGATGTGGGACCTTGGCATAGGTCAAGAGCATTAGCAACCAACTCCTCCCCCTAAGAGCTGTATTCTGAGCCCCGAGGATCACCGCGGTAGACCCAGGCACAAGGAGCGGTGTCACTGCAGAAGCTACATTCAAGTTGTCACTGTCGCTGGTCCTCTCGTGCCGGGTGCCGGTCCCATAGCCGTCGCTGGTCCCATGGCCGACACCGCTCTAGCGGTTCATCCTCCTCTTCAGTCGACTCCAGCAGCAGTTCTGTGTTTTCGGGCTCGGACCATTCAGATTCTAAGGGGTTCGCCCTTCCTTCCCAGATAACAAGGATACTCACAGGTTGCCTCCTGACGGCCCGACATTCATGGACGTCATGAGGCACATCCAGGCCTCCAATGGATGGGAGATGGAGGACCTGGACCCAGAGAGGCGGAGGCTGGCTAAATACCTCAGGCAGAAGGAGCCGAAGCCTCTAGTGGTGCCTCCTTTAGTGGACACATTCCAGGAACTGACAAGGTTAACCTGGAAGCACCCTTCCACCTCCTCTGCTGTATCCAAGAAGTCAGACAGGCTGTACAGAGCCCCTAGAGAAGAGCCCTTCCTGGTGGAGCACCCTACTCAATGGTTATCACAGCTGCTCATGATAGATCAAAGAAGCTTAAACACCTAAGCACTCAGCCACCCGACCACGAGTCCAGGTCAGGGCCGGATTTACCCTGCCATGGGCCCTATGCACAGCAGTAACCAGGGCCCCCCCCCCAAATACCCTCGTGGTCCATCCATGTGCCCCCTCCACTATGTGGCCATGCACCCCCCCAGCCATCAGCTCCCATGGCCTTCAGCGCCAATTATGCCATCCTCCTAAGGCCATCTGAGTCCCCTCATAACCTGCCTTCAACAGTTCAATTGCACTTGACTCTCCCTCACTTCAGCCTGCAGAGAAAAAATATTATAACTAAGAGAACTGTTTGCAGCAACCAACAGTAAGTGTTGAGCAGAGAAGCGTCACATCAGCACAGGCCCGGTGGTGGCACTCTCTCTCTAAAAAGTGGCACCCACGCATGTCTGAGCTTTTCAGAAATATCCCCTTCCTTGTTCTTGCAACAATTTTTCACACACACCCTCCAATTGTGAAAACATGGGGACACATACCACCCCTTTTAGCATAAAAGTGAGAAACCACCTGGCATTACCAAATACACTATTATTGCAGGTATTGCAGAGGTGGAGCCAGCTGCTATTGCTGAAAAAATGATACAGCGACAAACACCGCTGGTTTCAACTGTCACAGACACTAACCAGTGATCACCTTCAATTCAAGCAGTTTTATTGCCTAATTTATTTTCAAAATGAAATCCTTTATTGCTAATCATTTCTAACTGTCCAGTCCATCAGCACTAATCGGACTTATTTTTATTTGTGATTTTTGACTAGGAAAGGCACACTAACTGGGCAAACAAAACTTTAATAATCTTGATTCCAGATGCATCATGGGGTTGGGTTACATGGACTTGTTTTATTAACAGGGGAATGTTGGCCATGACACAAGAGAAACCTTCCCTACTCTTCTTTGATTAGTGCCAAGGGATCTTTTAATTCCCCCTGACAAAAGATGAGCAGAAAGGATCTTGATTTAACATCTCTCTCAGCTGATTGATGGAACCTCACCAGTGCAGTACCCCCCTCATACTGTACTAGTGCCAGTTATAGGTATTACCCCAAATACCTTGTGTCAGGCTAGAACCTATGATCTTCTAGACCCAGAGGTAAGCATGCTACCTACTAAGTCACTGACACTGATTCACTCTAGGAAAAACCTGAATTCCCAGAGTTCTTGCAGTTGGGTGAATTTTAAAAGAACCAGTTGTTTCAGCTCTAATACCCTAAAAAAGAAGCAACAGCATTTCCCAGCAGAACCAGAAACACAATTTAGAACAATCTCTGCCTATCCCAGCAGAACCACTAGCTCACGACCAGTATGTCCCAGCAAAACCAGAATACCACCAGCATGCTCGCCTCTTGGTCTAAAACATCAAAACAAAGGCTATGGGTTCTAGGCTGGACCAGGGGATAAAGCCGGGGGTGGTAATAGTATAACATAAAGGTTAAAGTGATGGGTTGTGAATGAGCTTGGAACATCTGGCACACATTGCTGGATTTGATTCCTACATCTTCCACTTGCATACTATGTGACCCTGAGCAAGTCACTTAACCTCTCCTGTGCTCACATGTCGCCCCTTCAAAAAAAAAAAAGAGCTAGAGGGAGAAGGTTTGTAAACAGGGAGGGAATGTAATGTCCCTTAAACATTTTGAAGCAGTCTGAACCCTTCTGTTCTAGAAAGTGAATACAATTTACTTTGCCAAAACGAGTGCACTGACTGTACAGGGAGTATTTTGTCTGGCATGAACTTACTTACTCCTCTCTAGGCTGCAGTCTGCAGACAGTGGTTCTGGTTCCTGACTCTTAGTTCTCTGGCTCTAGTTCCCACACACTACATCCCCACTAGTCGAGTCCCAGTCCAGAAACACACACAGGTTAGGTTAGGTTAGGGTCTCCAGACCAAGACCTGTTGTCTGGCAGCGCAGTGGCGGCAGCACTGATGGCGCAACAACAAATGACTTGAGACTCTCACCAGCGCTGCTGCCTGCTGGGGACCTATCACCTGAAATGTAAAATAAAAATAAAATCCTCCATTCTGGGCCCAGCAAGCTGCTGCTGCTTTTTTTTTTTTTTTTTTTTGTTTTCTCACTCCCAACTCCCGTTCTCCTGCGTCCTCGCCATTCTGAATCATAGGGGCTGCAATCAAAGTAAGTAAATAGCGACTGGTGCCAAAACTGAATCTGCCAGTCAGGTACTGCTGCTGGGTGAAAGCACCATACACGCGCTCATGTGTGATGGTTTGCTTCTTCATATTGGCATTACGAAATGTATTGACAAGTGAGGGGGGAGGGCACACATTGTTCGGCGCAATGCTGGCCTGGCTTTTTTTCTCAGTCACTCACCTGCTTGGCCCTGAGAAAAAAAAAGGGAACTTACTTACAGTAGCTTGAAGGGCCCCTCAAAACACTGGGCCCTACGCATGGGCATAGTTGGCATAATGGTAAATCCGGCCCTGGTCCAGGTGCATTGAACAGATGGGCAAACAGGTCTACTTGTCCTCCATTTGTTCCATTAGGTCCCTTAACTTTCTCACACACATGGTGCGGTATCAGAATGCCTTGTGGGAGAAAGGTATCAAAATAGCTTACACCCTCCCAGACTTGGTGCAAAAGACTGAGCTCCTGGACCTACTCAAATCTGGGTCGGATGTAGGCACCCATGTTTTGCATGCCTCATAAGACACTGCAGATACAGCAGCCAGAGCTGCGGCCTCCGGTGTTTGTCTGAGGCGCCATGCCCAGCTTAGGATCTCAGGATTCTCCCAGGATCTGCAGTCGGGCATCCTGGACCTCCCCTTTAAGGGCTCGGCCCTTTTAGGACATGAGACGGAAAAACTGATTAATCACCTCCAAGAGTCCGGGAAGTCCATTTGGTCCGTCCAAAAAATGTACAAGGGGACCAAAAACCCTTCAGAAAGCAGCCATTTTGGAAGCCCTCAGGACAACAGCCTCAGCAGAGGGGTGGCTTCAAAAGAAAGGCCACCTCCCAGACACCTGGAAGCTCTGCCTCTCGAGCCACAAAGTCCTCCCAGGCCCCTCTGCGTACTCCCGGACCATCCCAATGACTCCTGGCCAGACCCCCCTCCTTTGGCGGAGTCAGTGGGGGAAGTGGAAGGGGGTCGCTTGTCCCTCTATCTCGAGGGCTGGAACAAAATCACATCAGACCTCTGGGTTCTACAACTCATAGAGAGAGAGGTCATGCTCTGGAGTTCGAGCAAATACCTCTGGGTACTCCACCAGTGTCCTCCCATTATCCTCCTTCTCATGTCCCCCGATTGAAGGGGAAATTCAGGCCCTCCTGGAGAAGCAGGCTATACAGCGAGTCCCTCTGGCTCAACGAGGAAAAGGGTATTATTCACACTTTTCCTAGTTCCCAAAAACACCGGGGACCTCTGGCCCATCATCGAATACAAGAGGTTCAGGATGGTCATGCTGCCAAGTCTAATTCCCCTCCTGCACCAAGGGGACTGGCTCTGCTCTCTAGATATGCAGGATGCATACCTGCACATTCTTATTTTTCCACCCCACAGGAGGTTCCTGTGGTTCCTCTTCCAAGGCCGACATTACCAGTTTTGAGCCTTGCCATTCGGCCTCTCCTCTGCTCCCAGAGCCTTCACCAAGTGCCTAGCAGTGGTGGCTGTGGCTCTACGTCGATGGGGCCATTACGTCTTTCCCTACCTATATGACTGACTCCTGGCAGCTCCCACCAGGGAACAGCTGCTTCACACTCTCAGAGATACCTGTACACTGTTCCAAGAGCAGGGGATCACCTTGAATATCCCAGTCATTCTCATGACCCAGCCAGGAGACTCCAGTTCAAAGGGCCAGTCCTGGACACAGTACAGGGCATGGCCTTCCTCCCCCCAGCCAGGGCAGATCACCTTCGGAATCAGGCCTGAATGGTATCCTCGGCTCCTCATGTCCTGGCCCGAGTCTATCTGAGACTCCTCGGTCACATGGTGGCAGCAATCCCCTACGGTTCCTATGGCTTGCCTCCATATAAGGGTCCCTCAATGGATGCTCAGGGTGCAATGGGACCAGAGGTCTGACAACCTAGATCAGCTGGTCTTGGTCTCCGACCCAGTCCGCAGGACACTGACCTGGTAGTTGGACCACTCAATCTATCGATAGGGGTCCTCTTCCGACAGGAGCCCCCGAGATGAATTCTGACCACAGACACCTCAGGCCATGGCTGGGTGCTCACCTGGAGATCAGGCAGACCCAGGGGACCTGGTCACCAGATGAGCAATCGCTCCACATCAACATTCTAGAGATGTGAGCAGTCCTGAATGCCTTGCAGGCTTTTCAAGTGGACTTGTCTCTGGGCCCTCTTTTCATTCAGATAGACAACATGTCCATCGTCTTTTACATCAACAAGCAGGCGGGACTCACTTCTACCCCCTCTGCAGGGAGGCAATGAGGGTCTGGTATTGGGCACTGGAACACCGCCTCAAGCTCACCACCATTCATGTGCCATGTGTCCAAAACATCTTGGCTGACAGCCTAAGCAGGTCTCGGTCCAAGGCTCACAAGTGGGAGCTCCTTCAGTCATCAGACCAGTTATTTGACAGATGGGGATGACCTGAGATGGACCTTTCTGTGTCCTCACTCAACGCCAAACTGCCCAGTTTCTGCTCGCTAGATCCAGGGCCTGGAGTTGTCTGGTGAGACGCATTGTCCCTCTCCTGGACAGGAAGGTTCCTCTATGCCTTTCCTCCCTTTCCCATTCTAGAGAGGGCACTTCTGAAGCTTCAGGCGGAGGGAGCAGAGATGGTTCTTATAGCACCCTATTGGCCTCGGCAGATTTGGTTCCCACTACTGCAACAGCTGGCAGTGGAACCTCCACTTCCCCTGCCTCTGAGCTCGCACTTTCTCTCCCAGAACCGGGGCATATTGATCCATCCAAATCTCAAGTCCTTGCATCTTCATGCGTGGCTCCTGCAGACCTAGTGAGAGCACGATACTGGGTTTCCCATAATGTAGCAGATGCCCTGGTGGCAGCCAGGAAACCCTCCACTAGATCCACATATGCTATGAAGTGGAAAAGACTTTGCCTGTGGGCTACTGCACGCCAGCTTAATCCTTTTTCTTGTCCCCCGAACTCCATCCTTGAGTATCTCCTCTCTCTATTTGAGCAAGGCCTGAGCTACTCCTTCACAGAGGTGCATCTGTCCACCGTTTTGGCATATCATGCACCAGCAGAAGGCAAAACCCTTACTTAGCTCGACATGTCCCTTACTTTTTTTATGGGGCATCTTGCACTTAAAGCCTCCCATTAGAGATCCCATTTCTCCATGGGATCTCTTTTTTATGTTTGAAAAGTTCATGCTCCCCCATCTGAACCAGCCACGGACTGCGAGCAACGTTTTCTGTTATGCAAAGCGTATTTTTAGTTGCAGTTACTTCCGCCCGAAGAATTTTGGATCTTCAGGCTCTGATGTGTAAAGAGCCCTATTTGGTTTCTCATAAGGACAGGGTGTCCTTATGTACAAAATCCTAAGTATTTACCTAAGGTGGTGTCAGAGTTTACCCTAAATCAAGACATCTACCTGCCAGTTTACTATCCCGAGCACTCTAATAAGGGGGGAAGCGTTGTTACACACTCTTGACATCCGTAGAACGCTTTGTTACTATCAGAACCATATGGCTTCCTTTTGGAAAATGGATCAGTTGTTTGTTTCATTTGCTCCAAAAACTCAAGGGGCATCAGTTTCCAAGCAGACCTTGTATAAATGGTTGGGTAACTGCACCGTTTTTTGTTACAAGTACAAGTCCTTACCAGATATGGTAAAATGCCATTCTACCAGGCGAGTGGCTACATACTTTGCCTCTCTCCGAAATGTCTTCACAGCAGACATCTGTGCAGCAGCTACCTGGAGTTCTGTTCAGACCTTCATCAAGTATTACAGGTTGGACTTGGCTTCAAGACATAGGACTCGGTTTGGCCTGGTGGTCCTCCAGGGCCTTCTCTCCTAAGTCCTTAGCTGGCAGTTTTTTTTCAGCCTCCTCACAGACTTTCCTAGTCCTTATCCTTTTATTGCTTGGGACTCAGTCCTAATGGTTATTGCCTGCTGCAAGAGCTCCAGCTTGAAGTAAGATAGTACAGTTACGTAAGAACTTACCATACATCTACAAGAAGAGCTCTTGCAGCAGGTGTTTTCCCTCCCTCCTTCCCCCCTGCCTTTTTCTCTGCTGTTTAATTTTGGCAAAGAACCTGCCTGGTTCTCCTTCCATCCTAGACTCCGGGTCTCCAGTGGGAGAACTGAGGTGGGGCTGGGGACCACTCCTTTTATACCATTGGCTAATGTCAAGGGCGGTCCCTGCTGAAAACTGCTAGCTAGAAGGTTTCTGTGGGGTCCTGGCACCCGATGGCTTAGTCCTAATGGCTGCTGCCAGCAGCAATAGCTCTGCTGGAAGATCTACTGTTACTGTACCTTCTTACGTAACTGTACTTTCTATGGCATGTTTGGTCAACAAAGCTTGTACCTCATCTTTCAGCAGTGATAGACGTCCTGGGGATAAACTGACTCAACTCAATTCAACTCAGCTTTATTTATAAAAAGCACAATTCAACAGGGTATCAAAGCACTTGTACAAACATTTTAAAACACTGAAATTAAGAAATGTCACTAAATACAATGTATATCTATAAAAACAATTAATCCGCACTCCAGAAAGGCAAGATTATACAAATGCATCTTTAATGCAGATTTAAAACTCTCCAGAGTCAGGCACTCCCTCGTCCGGTGAAGTAGAGAGCTCCACGGGGTCGAGGCCACAAACAAAAATGCCCTGGTACCCGAGGTCTTCAAACGGACCCTGGGAACCGCTAGCAATCCCTCGTCAGCGGAGCAGAGTGGGCTGAGGGGGCGGTAGGGGCAGAGAAGATCTTGCAGGTAATGCAGTCCCTGTCCATGTAGGGCTTTATAGGTCAGCAAACCGACCTTGAAGGTGATCCGCCACCGAATAGGCAGCCAGTGCAGATCGTGGAGCACAGGCGTGACATAGCATGATCTTGGTAAACCTGTCAACAGCCTGGCTGCTGCATTCTGCACCAGCTACAAGCGGCGGATATTAACCCCTGGTAGTCCTAGGTAAAAGGAGTTGCAATAGTCAAGACGGGAGGTCACAAAGGCGTGGACCAATGTTGGTAGGTCATCTGGCGGGATCAGGTGCTTAATCCGGGTGATAGTCCTCAGATGGCAGAATGAGGTCTTGACGACAGATGACACCTGAAATCTAAGCATCAATCCATCATCAAAAATAATGCCCAGGTCTCGTACCCGGTCAGAGGTCATCAGCTGACTGCCTCCAAGTCAAAGCCCAGAAAGCCGCTTATCCAAAAGCCCCTCTGCCCGATGACCACGGTCCACAACCAACACCTTGATCTTATCCAGGTTCAACCTCAGCCAGCTAGCACTCATCCAGCCCCGGATCTCGGCATGGCAGTTGTTAAATGTCAAGACAGCACTATTCTGCTCGGACACAAAGGACATCTATAGCAGAGTATCATCTGCATAGCAGTGAAAACTCAGCCCATATCACCTTACAATGTCTCCCAACAGCGGCATATACACCGCAAACAACATAGGTGATAAAACAGAGCCCTGCGGCACCTCACTAGGCAGGGAGACTGGGTCGGAGAAATAAATTCCCGACACAACTCTCTGAGATCTGCCTGTGAGGAAAGAGTGGAACCACCCGAGGACTGTATCAGACAGTCTACAGATCAGCTGCAGGTGCTCTAATAACACACCATGGTTTATGGTGTCAAATGCCACAGACAGAGCAAGGAGGATCAAGATGGAATGGCTCTTCTGATCTCTCGCTATCAGGAGATCACTGAGCACCTGAACAAGGGCCGTCTCTGTGCTATGCCTCTTCCGAAATCCAGACTGGAGAGGATCATAGACATCATAGATGGTGAGGTGGTCCTCCAGCTGCAGCGTGACAGCCTTCTCAATAACCTTACCCACAAAGGGAAGGTTAGAGACAGGTCTGTAGTTAGCAAGACAATCCGGGTCAAGAGAGGATTTCTTAAGGAGTGGTGTTACCACCGCCTCCTTCAGGGTGTCAGAAAACACACCTGTGTCTAATGAACACTAAACACTAGACTATCTCAGTTAGGAACAGGCTGATAACATCAACGCATCCCACTAGGAGGCAGGTTGGGCCCAGTTCCAAACTACAACAGGTCAGCTGCATGCTCTGGATGATCCTCACAATATCCACAATCGCCAACCAGCCAAAATCAGACCAGAAAAACTGAGGGGCTGCAACCTCCCACCAACCATCACCAGACCCGCTGGAACATGCTACGCAGATCTCGGACCTGATGTCGGCAACCTTATCTGCAAAGAATCGAGCAAACTCATCACACTTCTCTTGTGACAACACTCTCTGAGACTGCAGACAGGCTGGATTGCACAGTCTGTCGACAGTTCGAAAGAGCTGAGCTGCTCAATTCTGAGCTGCGGCGATCTCCCTGGACAGGAGCTCTGCTTTTTTTTGGGAGATAGCCGATTGATACTCAGTATAATGAGTCATCAATCAAAGTTTGTTCACATCAAGGCCTGCTCTCCGCCAGCGCCATTCCAACCTTCATCTCACTTGCCTCAACTCACTCAAAGTCCCATCAAACCAAAGGGACCAAGGGCAGAGAGTGAGGGGGCGAATGCAGACAGGAACTACAGAATCCAGATCCTCAGTCACAGCCCTATTATACGCCTGAAGCAGATTCTCTAGATCCATTCCTGCACTCGGAAAGCCCGACAGATCCAGCAGATTGAAAGAGATAGAGGATGCTCTGGAGGGGTTTCTAATAACTCCGGAGCATGCCCCTTTGAAATTATCTCCAGGACCCGCCTGTCTGTGGTAATCTCCCTCCACTGTAGCAGATGAAGGGAAAAGTGACCCTCTACTACCATATCCTGTGGCTGAAGTGATGGGAGGAGTCCGGCATAAGCCATGCTGAGCCGGTGGGGGAAGAGCCACTGGCTTTGGATGCTCTGGAATGGGCTCCTGGGGGAGGGGAGCTGGCAAGGCTCCACCACCCTTACCTTGGCCTTGCTGATGGTAGACTTGACTACTAACTCTTGCAGCAGGCTATCGAAAAGATCCTTTACCCCAACCTCTACTAGGCATGGGATACAAGTACCTGACTGACATTAAAGGCATTTTAGAGACTTAAATACCTTTTAATGCTTCTTCAACATGGTATCCAAATAGTTTGGTGCCTCGAAAAGGAGCATTCAAAACAGTTTGTTGCACCTCAGTTGCAAATCCAACCGCCCTAGTCCAAGAATACCTTACTATTCAAATACCAGTGACAGCTGCCCTGGCAGATGCATCTGAAACATCATAAGTTGAGTGAAGCAGATTTTTGCCTACCTCAGCTCCAGCAGTCAAATTTCTAAGTAACTCATTCTTGGCAGTGCCTTCTGGAAGGGCCTGGGCTGCAGCTCTGGCGCCTTCCAGAGGCTATTTTGATACCTGATCATGTGACAATGGTGGTTAGCAATACACAGGTCTAATGACACAGAGGTGTATGTTTGTTTGCCCATTTCATCAAGCCTCCTGGACTCCTCATCAGGGGGCAGAGTACTCATATGTTTTGGTGGCCTGGATCTGTTGTGGGCAACCATTATGACCACAGAATATTTTTCTGGCTGGTTGGCATAGTAAGGCTTGGCAGCAAGACCAGGGTATTGCTTGTTAGGATTTCTGGGTACAGTTGGTATAGTATTTGTCCTGCAACATGCAGCAAAGGTTGCATCCTCTAAAGCAGGGTAAATTGGAAGGACAACGATGGATGGAGTACAGGGCACCTCCACAAAATCCATCAAATTATTTTTGGTGGGATCCTCTTCTTTCACAGCAAAACTCATTGTATTTTGTATTTTCTACATCATTGTCTGGAAAGTAGGGTCTTCAAGAGGAGATCTGGGAGTGTACATTGCAGAATCCTCACTACAAGAAGATACAGTGGAGCTAGAATGTGCTACATATTGTTGTTGTCCATAACTCTCCTCCTCTTCATAATCATCCTCCATTATGGGTTCTGGATTATATTTTTCCTACTTGTTGATGATCCTATCAACGACAGGGATGGAGGACCTAATGGGTGATGCCGGAGGCCACTGCTCAGGAGGTACCTGCTGTGTACCAGCTGTTGATGTCGATAGGGCCTGTGATGCAGAAAAGAACAATTACATAAGAATTTACCGAAACAATATATCTTCGATGAGATCTCAGTCATCAGGTCACACCGTGGGAACTTCACCGATGCTGAAGCAGAATCCACATGGAAGATTTTCAGCAGTACAACTGGAATCACCCACACCGTTGACGTCACCAACCCTATAAAGGCTTGGGCAGCCCTGCTACCTCCTCAGTTCTTTCCCCCGGAGACAAAGGGAGCATAGCTCTAGCCATGGGGGACCAAAGAGAGAAAAAGAGAGAGGTGCCCAGACAAAAATAAAGTGCTGGATACATCAGATAGCCAGTTCCTAAACAAGAGCCCCCCAGAGGGGAATGATGGGAGGAAAGCAGACCTGATGACTGAGATCCTCTCGAAGATCTACTGTTATGGTAAGTTCTTACATAACTGTATTATCTTCATCGAGGTTATCTCAGTCATCAGGTCACAGTGCAGGAATGAGTCCCAAGTAGTTACAGGAGTCAGCAAACAGTCTGGGAGGAGGGCTCTCCATAAAACTTGAGACAGGAGGCCATGCAGTACAGCCCTGCCAAATCCTAAAAATGGGCTCTAGAGGCAATGTCCAGACTGTAGTGCTTAGTGAAAGTATGAACGGTACTCCAAGTGGCAGCCGCACAGATGTCAGCGGCTAAGTCTGAGACCCCTTGGAAACAAGCCACAGAGGTAGCCATGCCTCTTGTGGAATGAGCTTTGAGCACTCGAGGCAACTCTTTGCCGCACTTGTTACAGCACAACACAATGCAATTTGCAAACCATTTGGATAAACACTGCTTAGAAACTGAGGTGCCCTCTCTATCTGGAGCAAAAGAAAGAACTAACTGCTTTGAGTTCCTCCATTACTTAGTGCAAAGTAGGTAATACTTCAAAGTTCTCTGATGTATGGAGCAGTGTTTCCCTTGGATTGGCACGCTCAGGAAAATAAACAGGAAGGTGGACAGATTGGTTGAGTGAAACTCAGAAACAGACCTTACGGAGAAACTTAGGATCTGTGCGCAGACACCCTGTCTTTGTGAATGACCAAATAAGGCTCCTCGCACCAGAGGGTCTGAAGCTCTGAAATTCTTTGAGCAGAAGTAATGGCAACTAAAAATAATGCTTTCCAAGAGAAAGCATAGCATGCAAGTGGCAGCTGGATGAAAAGGAGAGAGGGCAGATTTTTCCAAAACAAAATTTAAATCCCAAGCTGGGACAGGAGAATGGATTGGGGGTTTCAGATGCAGGATGCCCCACAGAGAAGTGCGGGAAACGTCTAGCTAAGCTATTGTGCTGTCAACCTTGGGCTCATGAAAAGCTGAGATAGCCGAAAAGTGCACTTTGAGGGAGGAATACTGGAGACCCGAGTCTGACAGAGAAATCAGGTAGTCAAAAATCTGGTTCACTGGACAGGTGAAAGGGTCCAGATTATGTTTGGCAGCCCATATGGCAAACTGCTTCCACTTCATGGCATATGTAACCTGAGTGGAGGGCTTCTGGGCAGCCACCAGGACGTCCACCACCCAGTTGGAAACTCCAAACATGGCGATAGCTATTATCCTCAGGAACCAAGCATGCAGATGGAGGGACCTAAGGTTGGGATGGACCAGGATCCCCAGGGCTTGAAACATAAAAACATAGAATTTGACGTCAGATAAGGACCGCCTGGCCCACCTAGTCTGCCCATTTCCCTACCTAACGGGATAAGCTGCAGATCCTAGTTAACCAACAGCCTACTTCCTCCTCCTACCCCCCACTAGAATTGCCTTATGTCTGTCCCATGCATTACTGAATTCCCCCATTGTTTTTGATTCTACGATCTCCTCAGGAAGGCTGTTCCATGCATCCACAACCCTCTCTGTGAAGAAATATTTCCTCACATTACCTCTGAGCCATCCCCCCTCTATCTTCAAATTGTGCCCCCTTGTTCTTGCACATCTCTTTTTCTGAAGGATGCCACTCTCTTGGATTTTGTTGATTTCCTTGAGTCAGCAAGTTCCTGCAAAGAGGAAGAGGGACCCGGGGTTCCTCCACCAGCTGCTGTAGGAGTGGAAACCAGATCTGCCTCGGGCAGAATGGGGCTATCAGAATCATACTGGCCCCTTCCATCTGCAGTTTGATGAGCACCCTCTGGATCAAGGGAATGTGTAAAGAAACTTCCCACTCCAGGAGAGAGACAATGCAACTCATCAGAAAACTCCAGGCCCTGGATCAAGTGAGCAAAAATTGAGCAATTTTGCATGGAGTGGGGACGCAAAAAGGTCCCACTCTTGATGACATCATAAGTCGAACAGATCTTGTGCGACAGATGAGAGGATCTCCCACTCATGCCCGCTGGACTGAGTCTGGCTGAGGCTGTCTGCCAGAGTGTTTAGCACTCCTGGGACGTGGACTGCCGAGAGTGTCAGGCCATGATCCAACGCCCAGTACCACAGTTTCATGGCCTCCCTGCAAAGGGGATATGAGTGGGTCACCCTCTGCTTGTTGATGTAGTATACTACACTGAGGTTGTCCAAATGCACCAACAAGTGACACGGAGCAAGGTGACTCTGAAAGGCCTGCATGGCGTAGAGTACCGCCCTCATCTCCAGGACACTGATATGTATGGAGGCTTCCAACAGGGACCAAGAACCCTGAGTTTGGAAAGGACCCAGGTGCGCTCCCCAGCCCAGAACAGATGCATCCCTGGTGAGGATCTGCTCTGGAGAGCAAGTCTGGAATGGAACGCCTTGTAGCAGGTTCAAGGGATTCATCCACCATTTCATCACCTTGAGACCTGGGGAAGAGAACAGGAATGGATGGTCTAACTCATCCAAGTGCTGGTCCCACTGGACCCCCAAATGGTCCACTGGAGGATGTGCATATGGAGTTGGGCCAGAGGGACATTGGGAATTGCCACCTCCATCAGAAACCAGCAGCCTGAGGTACACCCTGGCAGGGATGTAGCAGCTCTGTGCAGCTTCCAGAGCCTGGGCCATAAGGCATTCTGCCCTGTTCTTCAGGAGGAAGGCTTTTCCTTGAGCCGAATCCAGAACCACCCCTATGTATTGCAGCCTCTGGGACGAAGTAAGAACCAACTTGGGC
Organism: Neoceratodus forsteri; assembly: GCA_016271365.2. Lineage (NCBI taxonomy): Eukaryota > Metazoa > Chordata > Ceratodontiformes > Ceratodontidae > Neoceratodus > Neoceratodus forsteri. The sequence continues at coordinate 255,830,278 of CM057451.1, read as the reverse complement.
AGACTGACAGTGATGCCCAGGGAGAGGAAAAGTTGCAGGGTTCTCCCCAGAGTGAGCAGAAGCTGCTCCCTGGATGGGGCCTTCAGGAGCCAATCATCTAGGAAGGGGAAGATGTACATGCCCTCTCTCCTGAGAGCTGCGGCCACAGCATCTAAGCACTTGGTAAAGACCCACGGTGCCGAGGACAAGCCAAAGGGCAGCACTTTGAACTGATAGTGCTTGCGCTGAAAGGCAAAATGGAGAAAGCTCCTGTGAGGAGGAAAGACTGAGATGTGCAGGTAAGCGTCCTGCATGTCCAGAGAGCAGAGCCTGTCTTGAGCATTGGCAGTAGGCCTGGCAAAGTTACCATTCTAAATTTTTTGTACAGATTGAGGTCCTTTAGGTCCAAAATCGTTCTCAAATCCCTGATGTTTTTTGGGGACCAGGAAGAACCTGGAATAAAACCCCTTGTTTCTCTGGCACCTGGGCAATGGCTCGATGCCCTGCCTGTGCAGAAGGGACTGCACCTCCTCCCAGAGAATGGGCAAGTACGGGGACTATGGTAGGGGAGGTTCTGAGGGTTGCTCTATGAGCTCCAGAGTGAGTGTGACCATTTTCGATAATCTGCAGAATCCAAGCATCCAATGTAATGGTTCTTCATTGAGTCAGATGGAGGAAGAACCAACCTCCGACTGCCACCTCTTGGTCTAGGACCAGAAGGGGAAGGGGGGGATCCGACAAGGAGTCAAGCTGAGGTGCATTAAGCCGCAGTAGCTGGTCTGTCACCTCTGGGACACTTGGCAGCCAGGGCTCTGGTAGCAGAAGGGGCTGTCAAAGTGGTGGGTGCTCTCCTCTTGCTTTGAGGATGAGAGGCCGCACCTTGTCTATAGACTGTCCTATGAAAAGGAGGACACTGTCTGCCCTTCGATTGTGTGTGGCAGAGGGAATGAATAGACCAGATAGCTGTGCCTGAGGACTGCAGGTCGTTTATGATGTCCTGCAAATCAGGGCCAAATAGCTTAGTGCCATGGAAAGAGGCATTATGCACTTTCTGCTGTATATCAGCAGCAAACCCAGAGACTCTCAACCAGAAAGGTTTGGAGACAGATATCCATGGCAGCTGCCCTGGGAATAGTATTAGCCAAACCACAGAGAGCTCTGAGAAGATGTTTGCTAACATCTTCAGTCGTCTGCAGGCATTTTAGAAGCTCCTACTTCTGTGAGCCATCTGGCTGAGCTTGCGCAGTAGCCTTGCCCTTCTTTTTGAAATTCAACTTACATTTACTTTATTTACTGGACACAAGTGAACGCAAGAATTTTAACATAGATATGTCACAATGAGCAAGACCAGGTGTATATAGCTGTCGAGCCATTGGGTACATCAGCTCTCATTTCTAACTTGTAATAATAACCATTTTCATTATATTATTATACCCCCAACCCCCCAGCCTTGCCCTTCTTCCAGCTGGCATTCTGGTACTTGACCATGTGAGACCGGTAGTTGGCAATCCTCAGACAGATGGTAAAGGAGGCATAAACAATTTTGCTCCAGAGATCAATCTTATGTGATTCTTTGTCTGGGGGAAGGGAACTAAGGTGCTTGGGTGCCATGTCTGGCCTGTGCTAGGCAGCCGTGGACACATTCCTCAAGGCTGGTAAGATTGGAGGAATGATCTTAGGAGGAGACTCTGGAATCTCCAGGAAGTCCACCAGGTGTTTCCCGGTGGCATCCTCCTCCTCGGTGAGGAAGCCCATGGTGGCAGACAATTGCTTCATCACATTGAAGAAGGTGGGGTCCTTAAGAAACCTAGGAGTGTGCTTGACCAGGTCTTTACTGACCGAGGAGGAAGTGGACTTGTCAGAGGCCAGCAGCTCTTCCTCCACCTCTTCCTCCTCATCTGGAAGGATGAGGTCTGGGTGGTACTCCCCCACGATGCTGACTTCCTCTAACTCCAGGTCCAATGATAGGTGCGCCGATGATGGTCTACTGGGAGCCTCCTGCGGCTGCTGAAGGGGAGTCGATGACAAAGCAGCAATCCACAGCACAGGAGAAGGGGGGGGGGGGGTCTCACGGCACCCAGCTGCTGAACAATCACAGTAGTGAATTTAGCCAGAATATTATTGAGGTTGATGGTTGTGGAAGACTACACTGACAGCAGGGGAGAGGAGGCGACGGCATAGCAGGCGGCGCTCTGCCTGAGATACCCTGAGTGCTCAAGGGGCCTGAAGCCCTGCTAGGGGAGGGAACAGGCCGTGATGAGAGGGTGGTCATTGACAAACCCATCATCGATGATGATTAAGGTACTGACGACCCAGAGGTCGATGGTCAACCGCCTTGGGAATCAGGCGGAGGAGCTATCAGTATGGGTCTGGTGGGCACAGAGACCTGGACAGCGGATTTGGTCGATGGTGCAGGAGCAGCCAATGAACATCCCCCCGAAGAAGTAGAAGAGGCTGATGGAGAACGGGAGCACCACCAGGGAGAGAGGTTGCTATCCCGGTCTTTTTTATGACTTTTCCCTGAGGATTTGTCTCAGGCCTTGGAGGTCTGGGAGCTTGAAGACCCTGCCAACGGGGAGGCCTGGGCCCCGGAAGACCTCTGCCCGGAACTGGTTACCTGTTGATCCATGAGAAATTTCTTTAATGCCTATTTCCTTCACCTTAGGATGGTCTGATTAAATTTTTGGCAGAGTTCACAGGAGGAAACTGTTGGAAGGCCCAAGACAGCAGACACAGATGAGGTGTTCATCATTGGATGCAATCTTCTTTCCACAGCAGCAGCGACGAAGAAAGAGGTCGAAGGACTAACTATCAACATAAAATAAATGAATCTCTAAGCAGAAGAGATTCCCAGGTAAGCAGTAGAAAAAAGTCAAACGCTGAAAAAATGGCACGAGTACTGCGAAGGAACTTCCACAGAGACTCATGCGATCGAGTCAACAGGCGGGAAAGAACTGAGGAGAGAGCAGGGCCACCCACGCCTTTATAGGGTTGGTGACGTGGATGGACATCGACGGCATGAGTGGCCCCAGTTGTACTGCTGAAAATCTTCCGTGTGGATCCTGCTTCACAGTTGGCGAAGTTCCTATAGTGTGACCTGATGACTGAGATAACCCTAATGAGGATCCCCCACTGATGGCAGTATAGTATTCACAGGCAAGCCTAGAAGCATGTGCCGTATCATATTTGAGAACGATGCCACTACTGCCTGCATGGAAACAACAGGCCTGGACCCATCGACAATGGCGATGTACTGGTGTAGTAGGTATGGTAGTGCCTAAGACAAGCCCCGACCTTGGTGTCTGGTCGACCGTCGGGGAGGCTAGCATCATGGCTGCCGGGGCAGATGAAGACAATGCAGGCAGATTACCTGGAGGCCACAAGAGAGACCTAGATCTCACTGGGGAAGCAGATCTGTCTTTATCCTTATGCTTATTTACCGAAGACCTGTCTTTTTCACGGTCTTCAGACTTCAACAACCATGAATTGGTAGAGGGGGCTGGTGATACTGCTTTCTGACCCTGAGCTTTTTCCATGGCCATGAGTTTTCTCTAATAAAAACTTTTCCAATGCCTTTCTTCTGTGTTGCCTAGTTGCTTGACTGAAGTCCTGGCAAATCTCACAAGTTCTGACATTGCGAGACAGGCCTAAACAGCAGACATATACTTCATGTGTGTCATGTTTGTAAATCTTTTCTCTGCACTCGCAGTACCAGAACAACATAATTGGTTTCAATGGCAGGCAGCAACAGTGATATCACTAAAATATTAGTGATTACTTTAGAAGAAAATAATGAACAACAATGGCTAGTTGGTTGGTGCCTCTATGGAGGTCCGACGAGTGCAATCAATGTCGGAAAAGAATTGAGAAGCGATGGGGCAGCCCAAGTTTATGTAGATGGTGATGTATGATGTCATCGTGGGCGGCCTCTGACTAGCAAAAGTTTCTATGTGGTAGTTCCAAAGGTGTGGCCTAAGGAAGAGATATCCCTGAAGAAGACACTGCTGTTTCTAGGTATACAATTTATTGTACTGAGCTACTGATATAACAAAATGTACTTATGCACTTTATATGTAAGATGATAAGGAACGTCGTGGAAATGATTTGTGGCTCAGTGGTATGTAAAAAAGGATCCTCTCCTATTTTTTTATCTGGCAGGTTTGTGTTAAACCCCTTTTCTTTTTGAATTTTCCAAAAGTTTGAATCCCTCTAGAACTTGAGACCAAGGGTTGATTCGAACCCACAAAACAGACAGGAGGGTTACCCTGTTCTGTTCCTGTTCACAATACTGCACTCGGAGGTTGGCACTGTGGGAGCAGAGGGCCTGACCTGCTGAATGGGGCTGTGACAGATAGGTGGCAGAAATGGGATAATTTTGGTATTACAAGCTTTTATTGCTCAGTGTGTCAGCTTGAGACCGTCACCTCACTTGCAAAGAAAGAAAAAGGCAGTGATTTATTTTTAAAAAAGGAGACAGAACTATATCATTTGGCATACAGTCAAGTTCCCACCCGTTTTATTTTTTTTCTAAAGTGCAAGTCAGAGTACCCGTAGTTAGGGAAGAAGATGGCTTCCAACTACAGCAGACACACTGTAGACTACTTAAAGCAGCTGTGCGGGGACAGAGGAGTCCAGTTCGAGGTGAAAGCCACTGAACAGAACCTCGTGGATGCCCTGATGGTAGCAGATACCCAGAGCATCAAGTCACAGACAGTGATTGAAAAGGACCAAACCTTGAGTGTGGTAGGGCTAGCGGCCAGTGCAGTGTCCAGATCCAATGAGGAAGGCAACAGGGCCAGCGAAGGACCACAGCAGCAGGGAAAGATCACCAGTATCCTGGATCCAGAAGTACTCAGGCTCCAAACTGAGTTGCGCAGAATGGAGCTGGAGTTCCAGAGGGAGAGGGAAAGAGACCGTGAACAGCGGGAGGCAGACTGTGAGAAGCGTGAGTGCCAGTGAGCTGCAGAGGAGAAGAGGGAGCAAGAACGGAGGGAGGCAGAGTGAGAACGCCAAGAGGCAGAGTGAGAACAGAGAGACGATGACTGTGAGGAGCGTGAGCGCCAGAAGCTACGACTCCAACCAATGGCACCAGAGCAGGTAAGTGGCTAGGGTTTATCTGGGACTACAGGACTGGGTTACAAACTGTTCCAAATTGATAGCCGAATTTAAAGAAGGGAAGTCTGCATTCAGGCTAAAATTCCTAGGGAGTCCTGGAGCTTCCAGCTATCCCCGCTACTTACCGGGAAAGCTCAGGATGCATTGGGTCAAATGGACAATGAGGACAGTGATGATTACAGCAAACTTAAAGCTGCACTGTTAAAGAAATTTGAATTAACTGCTGAATTATACAGAGCTAAATTCCGTAAGCTCAGGAGAAGCCCTGACATGAGCTACGAGGCGCTAGCCACAAAACGACGTCAGTTTTTAAAACGTTGGTGGGAAGGAATTGAAGCAAACTCTGTTGACAAAATTGAAAATGTGATTCTGTTAGAACAGTTTTATTGGGCATGCCCAGCCGAGCTAAAAACCTGGCTGGAGGACCGAGATCCCAAAACAGTGCAAGAGGCTACTGAACTCTCGGACCGCTATGCCAAGAGCAGACCTGCCTTGAGAGCGAATGGGGTGGGCGTGGCAATGCAGAAAGGGAAAGCGCACCTTCAGGGCAGCTAAAACCCTCACTGCCACTACCAAAACCAGTTAGCTTCAGGTTTCAGAGAAAAAATTTCTCTGAGAAAAGAAATGAATGTTGGTTGTGTAAAGAAACGGGCATATTGCCAGACAGTGTCCCAAACGGATGAGCAATAATACGCAAGGTGGTGCTAGGAAGGAAGTGGATTGTTTGTGTGTCCCTGGAAGCATGCCTGTGAACATGAGGGAACATATACACCCAGTCATGGTGAATGGTGTACAGATGCAAGGGATAAGGGACACATCCCTGACATTGGTAAAAGGGGATCTGGTACAGCCTGGTCAGCCTACACCCAATAAATATGTCACTGTACAAGGGTTCACTGGTGAAGAGAAAACACTGCCCCTTGCTAGTATTCTCCTAGACTGGGGTGAAACAGGGGGAACTGTGCAACAGGTGGCTGTAGCCAAAACCTTAGCAGTGGATGTGATCCTGAGCAACAATCTCAAACAAGGGATGATGTGTGCAGTTACCCATAGCCAAGCGGCATGGGAACACTGTAGTTCCCTGGACCCCACAGAAGCCATTGTGGAAACCACTGGGAGGCTTGTTCCCCAGCATGTGTCTCCTGATATGGAGATTAATGAAAATAGGGTAGAAATTTCCCCAGTAGCAAGTAACCACACAGCTACATAGAATTACTCTGAAGAGGGAGGGGTGACCCATTGTCAGAGGGTTGGGATTGACAGTGATCCTGAGTGCCCTGACACTAGTGCTAGGGACCCTAGTTTAGCGACTCAAGGGGACCTGTCCCATGCCTTGGGAATGTGTGAGGAGTTTGCAGCTGCTCATAGAAGTGACCCTAGTCTAGAGAAGCTTAGGGCTTGGGCAGACTCTGACGGGGCACAGGGAGGAGACGGCAGACATAAGGTTTCTTGGGAAAATGGACTGATGTATACTCAGGCTGTGCAGACAGAGGCAGGGGTGCTAGGCAGGCAGCATGTCATTCCCCAGGAGTATCGTGAGCAGTTGCTCAAGATTGCACATGGTATTTCCTTGTCTGGTCATCTGGGAATCGTACGCACTATGCAGCAGTTGACCCAAAATTTTTATTGGCCTAACTTCACCCAGCAGATGAAGGAGTATTACAGGCCTTGTCACGGGTGCGAAGACATAGGGAAGGCGGACAAGAAAACCCAAGCCGCCCTGATTCCACTAGTTAGATAGTGGAGTAGCCATTCCACAGGGTGGGAATGGATATTGTGGGGCCTTTAAATACCCCCATCTCCTCAGGGAAGAGATTCATCCTGACTGTGGTGGATTATGCCACCCGATACCCAGAGGCAGTTGCCCTATCCTCTCTGAGGATAGACAAAGTGGCAGATGCCTTGCTTGGGATTTTCTCCCGTGTTGGGTTTCTGCAGGAGGTTATCACCAATCGAGGGAGTTCCTTCATGTCGGACCTGATGAAATGTTTATAGGAGAAGTGTGGGGTGGTGCAGAGATACACAACACCATATCACCCACAAGCCAATGGGTTTGAGGAAAGATTCAATGGTACCCTGAAGTCAATGCTCCGGGCATTGGCTGAACAGCATGGGAGGGACTGGGAGAAATACCTTCTCCACCTGTTGTTTGCATACAGGGAGGTGCCACAAGAGTCGACAGGATTTTCCCCCTTCAAATTCTTATATGGACACCGGGTATGTGGGCCTCTAGACTTGATCGGGGAGGACTGGGAAGGCAAGCACGCCACCCAGGGAACTCCCACAGTGGATTACGTCCCTAAGTTTAGGGAAAGGCTGAAGGAGCTTATGGGGACAGCCCAGAGCAACCTGGCAGCTGCCCAACAGAAACAAAAAGTGTGGTACGACCGCAGACCCAGAGCTCACTCATACATGGTGGGTCAGGAAGTCATGGTCCTTATTCCAGTCTGGAAAGACAAGCTGCAGGCTGAGTGGGCAGGACCACACACAGTGGTTAGGAAGGCAAATGACATGAACTATATTGTAGAGTTACCTGACCGAAGACAGACTGAAAGGATGTACCATGTCAACATAATGAAGCCATATGCAAATAGGGCTGACATGGTGTTTGCAGTGTGTAGTCCTGGGAAGGGGATGGACGAAGGAGAACCCTTTCTGGACTTGCTGGAAGAAAGTAAGTGGAAGTCCGCTGTGGAGGCAGTAATATTGTCTCCCCAGCTGGCCCCGGACCAGATCCAGGAAGTAAGGGAGCTTTTAGCAGACTTTGCCCCACTGTTTAGCGCCAAGCCTGGACTAACCCCCTTAGCGACGCACAATGTGGAGACAGGGATACAGACACCCATACGGCGGACAGCATGTCGGGTGTCAGAGGCTGTTCAAAAGGAAACTGGGATGGAAGTGGAGGAGATGCTGGATTTAGGGGTAATCCAGAGATCTCACAGCCCCTGGGCCTCACCCGTAGTCCTTGTGCCTAAGCCAGATGGCTCTCTCGTTTCTGTGTGGACTATCGTGGACTGAATGCAGTCACGAAGTCAGACGCCCATCCGATGCCCCGGACGGATGAACTCCTGGACAAGTTGGGAGGGGCGACCTACCTTATGACGACTGACCTGACCAAGGGGTATTGGCAGGTAGAGTTGACGGACAGAGCTAGGGAGAGGTCGGCCTTCATCACTCCAATAGGCTTATCTGAATTTAAAGTAATGCCTTTCGGAATGAAGAATGTCCCGGCCACTTTCCAAAGGTTGGTGAACCAGGTGTTAAATGGTGCTGAGGAGTACGGCGTGGCATACCTGGATGACACTGCCACCTTTAGTGCCAGCTGGGAGGAATACCGATCCCACCTTAGAGAAGTGCTGGGCAGTATTCAGAGGACCAGGCTCACTGTCAAAGTCGGGAAGTGCCAGATGGCCATGGGAGAAGTGGCATACTTCGGGCATGTGGTAGGCTGAGGACAGCTCCAACCTAACCAAGTAAAGATAGAGGTAATTCGGGCATGGCCCAGACCAGAAACACAGAAGCAGGTCAGGAGTTTTCTTGGGACAGCAGGGTACTATAGAAAATTTGTACCCAATTACAGTGCCCTGGCTGCTCCCCTATCTGACCTGGTAAAGAAAAGGATGCCAAAGAAAATTACCTGGGGGCCAGCCTATGAAGAAGCCTTGACCCGATTGAAGGAGACACTGTGCAGCGCTCCTGTTCTGACAAGTCCTGACTATAGCAGACCCTTTATAGTTCAGACTGACGCCTCAGACGTGGGTATTGGGGCAGTACTGAGTCAGACATCCAGCCAAGGGAGAGATCATTCTGTAGCCTATCTCAGTAAAAAGTTACTTCCCAGGGAGCAGGCATACTCCACTGTGGAAAAGGAGTGTCTTGCCATAGTGTGGGCCCTAAAGACATTAGAGCCATACTTATATGGGCAGCATTTTGTGGTACAGACTGACCACGACCCCCTGGTTTGGCTGACACATATGGGAAAAAACAATGGTAGATTGCTAGGATGGAGTCTTGCTTTGCAAGGGTATAACATGACAATTCTATATAGGGCTGGAGCAAAAAATCAGAACTCAGATAGGTTGTCTTGCGTCTATGAGGAGTGAACTGATTTGGGAAGCATATCCCATGCAGGGGATACAGCCCCCAAATTCAGTCTAGGTAGGGAGGATTGTGACGCTTGGACAGCTGGTTCTGATCAATCTATGCTTTTTGTAATATAAAAATGTGTTGAGTGTCTCTCATGAGACATGCTGAGTCAGCCTGTGGGTTAACATCCCCCCCCCCAGGTTTTAGCTACAAGGTGTTACCTGGAAGGCCAGGAGATAATTATAGGCTAGAAGATACCTAAATTAAGGAACTCCTGTTTATCTAGCTTAATTGTAGCTGCCAGCTGCTAGGATGGGAAATCATAAACTTTTATAACATTTAGAGGAAGAAAGCAGGTTATGACACTTTAGTGTGAAGTCATAAAATATTCTTTGATGTGTCCTGGGAAGAAGAGCTACTTGAGATCAAAGAGGGGATGTTATTTAAAGAGTGTCATAATTTGTGAAATAAGTTTTGCTGAAATGTCACTTAATTAATGTACATCCTGATTCATAAGACATCCTGGGTGTATAATTTTTTATATTCTGACAGGGAGGAGTTAGGTGACCTCATGCAAAGAAGTTGCCAAAGACAGTTTTAAATAGTATTCTGTTTTCCACTAAGAGACACACATGTTTGGACACTCTTGACAACATCTGTCTATCAGCACTATTAGATGATATACATTAGATATATAAGTCTAATTGTCTGGTGGTAGGAATTTTGCACTTTTTTTTAATCCTTGTTCTTTTAAGCGATTGTATGTTTTTGTGATATATTGTTCTGTATTTGCATTTTACATTTTATCTGTTTTTAAGTAAACCTCTACGTAAGAGACTACTTGGTGTGCTTTTGAAATTCTTTTTCTTGATGAGTAAAGCACATATGGTTAAAGTTGACACTGTATAAAAGCTTAATGGTGATAGCAAACTGGGAAAAGGTAAGAATTTTTCCTACCATCTTCCATAGGGTTTTTAAGGGTTTATTTTGTACCTGGTTAGGTGCCCTAGGAGAAAGATTTCTGGCATTCCTCGAAGAGCAGAATTATCTGAGCCTGTACGTTGGGCACGCTAGCAAGAGGTTCACAGTTTGAATCCCTCCAGAACTTGAGACCAAAGGTTGATTCGAACCCACAAAACAGACAGGAGGGTTACCCTGTTCTGTTCCTGTTCACAATACTGTGCTTGGAGGTTGGCACTGTGGGAGCAGAAGGCCTGACCTGCTGAGTGGGGTTGTGACGTATATATATTTTATAAAGGCTCTGGGCTCCAGAAGGAGAGAAACAGCAGAATAACCCTGTGTCAGCTAGGCAGGATATGCACTGGATGGGGTGAGTTGCCCAGTAGCCCTGGCTTCATATAGAGAGGGGGATGGCAGATGGGTGAGTGGCACTCCCTGGAGAAGATAGTCTGGAAGATCTATTTCTGTCTTCCTAGAATCTACTGTACAACCCCTTAATTTAGCGGTAAAGAAATTTACGCTTTATCCAGGGACACACACTTTACGCGGATATAAGTTTACTGCGGACTATTGGTGCCAGCTAAAAAAAAACCTAATAAAACTTTCCCGGAGTGGTTTTTAGTGACCGCAAGTGCGGTACTTCTTTCAATGTTCCTTATTCACCTGAACGCCCCATGAATGCCTCCCTCTGTTTCCCTTTCTGCATTCCCCTCTAAATACTTTCCTCACTTACAGTATCTCCTTGTGGAGGCAGGTTTGGAGAAACAGAGACACAAGCAGACACTTGCGGGGATATAAAGCAGAGCTGCCATGTTTTCCCTATTTTGAGATTCACGTTATCTACACGTGATACTCCCTGATACACCATCTTGCTTGGCCACATTGAACCACACCACCTAAAATGATGGATGGACCACGCAGTACTGTATTTCACAAAATGTGTTCAGTTGCCAAACATCAATGAATACAGGTGTCAGTATTTACTGCTATTTGTAGTAAATTGACAGCTGACTTACGAGCTCAGAAATCACTGCCGCTGCACTAATATAAGGTAATGCTAAAACATCTGAGGGGCCTGACTGCGTGGAAATTATGCTACATGGTAATTTTGCATTATACAATATCTTCTCCATGCAGTCCAACCCCTGGGTCAGTGTACCAAGCTGCCACTTTGACAATGGAAAAGCCTGCTCACCCTGAAGCTACAGAAAATAGCCGCATCCTTCTCCATTAGGGCCAGCACCTGAGGGAGGGGTCTTTCTTGGTCCAGAGGGACCAAGGACTGGTTGGATCAATGCGGAGGCTTATGGGGGAAGGTCCCTCATCAACTGCCATCTGACCCAAGGAGTGAAGAAATTAGCCCCCTGCTAGTGTGACCTGGGCACCTTTCGCTAGGCCAACAGTGCTAGCTGGGACAGGAATAAGCATGACATCCGTCTGATACAGACGGCTGGTCAGAAGACCCTTGAGGCCACCAAGCTGGCATTAAAGTCTGCCCTGGGCTCCTGGTGTGACGGTATGGCTAAGAAAGTTTGTGCTGAGGAAAACGCTTTCCTGCACAGGGCATCAAATCCAGCAGAATCTTGACTCTAAGGATGTCTGAGGTCATGTCTCAGGCACTGTGGCTCAGTCTGAGTCTGTAGTACCTGAAGAACCTAAGTGGGGTGAGGTTTAGCCCATGCAAACCCAGTGGGGGTGTGATACCTTATTACGAGGTCCCTGAGGGTGGCAGGAGTAGAATAGGGATGCCCCCATAATGTCCTGCATGCCTTTTCCATGGCCCTGGGCAACAGAGAATGAAGAAGGTGGATGACAGGATCGTGACTTGTACAGGCAGGACGTCCAACGCCAGTAACATTCTCTCCTCCCCAACCCCAATTCACTGGTACAAAATGTACTCAGCAGATGAGGCCACATGGAGGGATAGCTTGTTGTCATCTGAGCAGGATGTCAAGGAAAAAGAGCTGCAGAAACCCCTTGGGTCAGGCTCCGGGAAAAGGACTCTGAACTGGGCTCTATCATAATCCCTGTACCATGGTACCTACCCATGCATGGTTTTGCTCCCATGTAAGAAGTTCAGGAGGCCTGACGATTGTGGGCATTCTATATACCCACTTCTGAGGCACTTGATGCGGGAGCCTGAGGGGTGATGGGGAACCTGCTAAGCTGAAGTACCCATTCCTCAGGAAGGGTCTTGAGGCTCTAGCAACACCCTTGCCCTACAGTAAGATTGAGCGGAGACCCTCGCTACTGGCACTTCTATGACAGAGGAGGTGGTAGAGTGATGGCTTTGGGAGGAAACACCAGTAAGGACTGAGAGAGCCTGTAGCTAAGTAAACCACACTGAGACGCCTGATTACAGCATGGTGTCAACACCAATGTCAGAATCTACAGAGGATACAACACTGAAGCTGTTGTCACTGTCTGAGCTGGCACTGCTAGCAGCACTTACTCCAGAAACTCAGACATCTCCGGAACAGAGGTAATCCTTGGCACCAACCTTGGCCCCGATGTCGGTCTCTATGATATCAAGTCCATGGTCAGCATTGGAGCTGACCCCAGCATCAACATCACTAATGGTGTTAGCACCAGAGTCAGCAATGCTGTTGACCCAGTGTCACTATCATGAATGGGGACAACAGCCTGGGCAACACTGACAGTCATCGTAAAGTCTCTATAGGAGTATACAAGGTCAGGGGCCTTGACCCCAAATCTGGGGTGATCCATTACAGAGAACAACTGGACCATAACAGGTTCTCCAGTCACCAAGAAGGAGCCAGTGGTCCACCCGACAGAACCACCAGAGACTCCAACATGGCCCCAGCATGTGGTGGTGGAGGGGGGAGGAGGAGGAGAGCTCCGTACCATGCCCGACTCAGAAGAGCCTGAGTAAAGGGCACAAATTTCTACCTCATGACCTCCTGGTCCGAGAACAGATGGCCCAGCTTCAGGAAAATGAATCTGCAGGATGTGGCAGTCAAAAGAAAACAGGTATCACAGGAGTCAATGTTGTGGTCTGGCTCTAGGTGGAAGAAACACTGAATGCCCATCGTCATGGCTAATTTTCTTGCCACACATGTAGAAATGGAAAAGAGGGCTAGTGCCCTTCCTTGAAGACTTGGGGATTCTGAAAAATAATACAACAATAAGTGGACAAGATGCATGTCACCACATGCTGTCACACAGGTGCCATAGGCCAATAGCTGTTGCTGGTCCCCTGGCCAAAAGGGCTTGCTCCCATGGGGCCCTAGGACCTCCAGCTTAGATCCAAGGGGGGGCTCAATGAAGAAGATTAATTCTAGGAAGATCAATAAAGCAAAATAAAAATGGCAGTAAGACTGCTGTGATACAGACCTACCTATGAGGGAGTGTATGCAAATTAACCTTTTTAAGACTCTGTGATCGTATGCCGATCTTGCAGCAAAACCTTTACAGCAATCACGTTGATGCCGACAACATCGACAGATCACTGTAAAGTCCGCCCAAGACCCCGGCACTCTTTCCCTGGTCCTGCACCTCTCTCGAATCAACTCCGACTGAGTTGATAATCCTAAATCTGGGGTGCGGGGGAGACCCCTCAGATGGGGTTGGGGAGAACCCCTGAAAACACAGACAGGTTTCAGATGGATTTATGTCAACTGCAATTTGTGGTTGATATAAACCATCGCTGTAACATCGGTCGACAAATTTTTTGTCAAACCGGCATCATAGAGCCATTTGTGCAGTCCCTAAGGGATTAACTGAGTAAGGGAAGGCCTAGATTTGGGAAGGGCAGTCGGTAAGTAACCAGACTTGAACCACTCAGTTTAGGTGGAAACGGTTTACACTCGGTTTGTAGCTGCATTAGTTAAGGCTGCTGTAGTTCGCATGCTCTCCTTTATAAGTGCAGAAAAACTGCAACTATTTAGATCTTGTGTATCTAGTATTTGATTTTTTTTTTTAATTTAGGATTTGGCCTTTTACAAAGCCTGATTTTTTTTAATTAAGCATTAGGTACTTTAAAATAAACCTCCATACTGTAAAAACATCTGATATTGTGTACTATTAGTGAATATAATATTTAAATAACAATGGGTAGGAACCCGATGGTTTTAAAATGTATGTAGTCTGTAGTTATGATGAGATATTTAAATGTAATAATGTATTTTGTATGTAATGACTTTAATGCTGATCATAAACTAAACAAAACTAAACTATAACTAACTGTCATACAGTCTAGTAACAAAGGTGTAAAGATTAGAGTCGCTGATGGAGATTCAACAGGCTGAGCTACCTCCTTTTGGAGCATTTTGCTAAACTGTGCTGTTCACAACTCATTTAACAAATATAAATGTGGGTTACGTTTGAGTAGAGTAAGTAACAGTAAGTTTAACAAATACCAGAGCCAAGCAGACAGGGTTAGCATGAAGTAAGCTGATCACAGAATACGTATGGAGTTGCTTTGACAGGGCGAGTGGCTTAACCAATGGTTTAATTTGGAACCAAAATAATATGACATTCATTTAATGCTACACTTAAAATACTCCCCCCTCACCAAACACACACAAAAATGTCGCCGACTGTTGGCTGTGCCAGACCTCACTCTCATATCTGAAAGGGTGAAATAGAGGGGTATATATATCAACTAAGGTGGATTTAAACTGGGGGGTTTGGGCAAAAGAACTGAGGTTAGTAAACTGGTCTGGATAGGGGAGCCTAACGAGCTCACCCCACCTAGATATGGGTAAAGGCAGAGGCGAAGCGACTCAGGGAAGGGGCATGCAGGGTAGCCAGTGCCAAGAGCAGAAAGCACCACCACCCGGTAATAACAAGGTGGATAAAGGGTGTGGACTACTGAGAGGAGGGGAGCAGACCAAGGAAAGGAGGGGAGAGAGGAAGGTGGGATATGGATGGAAGGTAGCCTCCCTAAATGCAAGGAGCCTGGGAAACAAAATTGTGGAACTTCAGGCACTACTTTCAGAGGAGAAGGTGGACGTTGCTGCAGTAATGAGACTTGAGCTACTAGTTCCATGATTGGGATCTGGCAATCCCAGGGTACAGCATATACAGGAGGGACTGGGGAGTTGGAAGGGGGAGAGATAGCACTATAAGTGAGAGAGGATAAACTGCACAAGAGATGAGGGGAGGAGGGAGGATGGAGGCTTTGGGTGCAGCTTCTGGACTCAAGGTAGGAAGCTGAGGTTGGGAGGGTGTACAGACCACCAGCCCAATCGGGGAACTGGATGGGGAGTTGGCAGAGCAGATAAGAAGGGTGTGTAGGAGGGGAAGTGTGGTGATAGTGGGGGATTTTAACCTGCCAGGGGTTGATTGGAGCACCCCTGCCACCAACAGTGCCAGGGAGCAGCTCCTTCTGGATTCGATCCAGGATGGCCTCCTGACACAAATGGTAAGTGGGCCTACAAGGCTTGGTAACACACTAGACCTGGTACTGGCAAATGGGGAGGCAGTGAGGGAGGTAAGGGTTGAGGACCCACTAGCTGGTAGCGACCATCAAACAGTGTGGTTCACACTCACGTTGGGCAGGGAGACTGGAAGCACGGGCACTAAAGTGGTAGACTTTAGGAGGGTGGACTTTGGGAGGATGAGTGAAATATTGCAAGGGAGACTCCAGGATATAAGGCCGGGGATGGATACAGAGCAAAAGTGGGACGTTATTAAAGCTGGGCTAATAGAGGCCAGAGTAGCCTGCACCAGGGCTAAGAGTAAGAAGGGCAGAACTAGAAAACCATGCTGGATGAACAGTGAAGTGCTGCAGGGGGTGAGGGCAGAGAGGGCTGCGTATCAGAAGTACAGGAGAACTATGAAGGAAGAGGATAAGGAGGCTTACGAGAGTTGGTCCAAGGAGGTGGCCAGGAGGGTGAAAAGAGCCAAGGCCTCCAGGGAATTAAGGTTAGCACAGGGCATAAAGGAGAGGAGAAGGACATCTTTAGATATGTCAGGGAAAAGAGGAAGTGCAAGGAGCATATAGTGAGGATAAAGTGGGAAGGGGAATGGGTGGAAAAGGGAGAGGATCAAACGGAAATACTGAATGAGTACTTCTGCTTGGTTTTCACTAAGGAGAGGGATGGACCATTACTAGCATGGACTGGGGGGTTGGAGGAAGCAGATGACAGACAAAATGATCATAGAAAGTAGAGTGCTAGAGGGACTGAGGGCGCTAAGAGTGGACAAGGCACCAGGTCCTGATGGCATCCACCCAGGGTGCTAAGGGAGATGGCGGTGGTGTTGGCCAAACCACTGGCAGATCTGTTCAACACCTCCCTGGAAACAGGGTGTGTACCTCAGGACTGGAGGGTGGCCCACATGGTGCCCATACACAAGAATGGGCCTAGGGATGAGCCAGGAAATTATCGTCTGGTCAGTCTCACTTCCATAGTGGGGAAGCTTATGGAGATGATTTTGAAGGAGAGGCTGGTAGCATTCCTAAAGGATAATGGCCTCCAGGATGGGTGGCAACACAGGTTCATCTCAGGGAGGTCTTGTCAAACAAACCTAATAGAGTATTATGACTGGGTAACTAGGGGCTAGATGGGGGGCAGGCGGTGAGCGTCCTGTACTTGGACTTCAGCAAGACCTTTGATACAGTGCCTCATGGGAGACTGGGTGGGGGTGTGGGGAAAAAGCTGGCAATATGGATAGAGAGCTGGTTACAGGGGAGGGTGCAGAGGGTGGTTGTTGGGGGGGGAGCTCTTGACACCCAGAGCAGTGACAAGCGGGGTGCCACAGGGCTCAGTGCTGGGCCCGGTGCTGTGTGGGCTCTTTATCTCTGATATAGCACAAGGAGTTGAGAGCAGGGTTAGTCTGTTCGCAGATGATACCAAAATGGGGGTGGTGGGGGACGAAGAGGATGGATGGAAACAACTGCAGGAGGACCTAACCAAGCTAGAGGCATGGGCAGAGAAGTGGCAGCTAGGATTCAACGCACAGAAGTGTAAGGTGATGCATTTCGGGGCAAAAAACCATAGGAGGGACTACTGGTTGGGTGGGGTGAGGCTAGGGATCACTGAGGAGGAGAAGGACAAGGACGTTGGGGTGTTGGTAACAGGGAGCATGAACAACTCAGCCCAATGCAAGAAAGCAGTGGCTAAGGCAATGATAATGCTGGGTTGTATCGCAAGGGGTTTCTCATCCAGGCATAGGGTTGTGATGCTGCCTCTCTATAAGTCCTTAGACCACATTTGGAGTACTGTGTGCAGTACTGGAGACCATATCTAAACAGAGATATAAAACTACTGGAGGGGGTGCAAAGGAGGGCAACAAAAATGTTAAAGGAGACGGAAGGAAAGGACTATGAAATCAGGCTGCAGGAGCTGAATATATATACACTGGAGGGGAGGAGGGATGGGGGGATATGATTAAAACATTCAAATACTTGAGGGGGGTAAATAAGCCTAGCACCAAGGGGGTGTTTAAACTGAGGAAAGGCAGGGAGACGAGGGGGTATGGACTAAGGTTGGAGGGGTAATGATTTAAGAGAGAGATGAGGAGGCACTACTTCACTGAGAGGGCGGTGTCTAACTGGAATGCTTTACCAGTGGGGGTGGTAACATGTAGAACAGTCGGAAGTTTTAAGAGGGAGTGGGACAAAGCAAGAGCAAGGGTCTGGGGGCAGGGGCAGGGGCTGTGGCAGGTATAGGAGGAATGGTGGGTGAGGAGGCTGGGACAGCTGCAATCTAGGGTGTTAGCTGCACACTCGGGCAGACTTTGATTGACCGATTGGTCTGTTCTGCTGGCAGATTCATATGTTCATATGAAATCCCCAGAAGCTGGAGAGCTACTGTGAGAAGGGGAACAACTGAATCAGGAAGAGTGGACTGGCCCAGCTAATTAAGAATTAAGCACAAAGCACTTTGGAATTCACCTGCAAGCCCAGATAATCTGCATATTAATGCACAAGATCAGAAATGTAAACAGAAATCTCACTTGTCATGCTTCTGGGTCCCAAATCCTGCTCCTAGGTTCTCTTTGTAGAATCTCATTGAAGGAACTATGGATCCAGTCACCCAATAGATCATCACACTGGTCAACAGGTCATCCAAGGAAAAATGCCTGTAAAGGTAAAAGTTTAAATATTAGGGAAATTAATACAGTAAACAGTTGAAATCTAGATTTAGTAGTTGCCGTATTGGTCCTTGCAAGAATAGATCCAGAAGCAAATGATTTGATACCTTTTAATGGACCAACATAGATGTAACAACAAGAACAAAGTGCTCTAGCTTTCGGACCAACCAGTCCTTCTTCAGAAGCTACTTCCCAGAGGGTTGTGTTAGCTTAACATCTAACCCAAGCTTCTTCTTCTGAAGAAGGACTGGTTGGTCCGAAAGCTAGAGCACTTCGCTCTTGTTGTTACATCTATGTTGGTCCATTAAAAGGTATCAAATCATTTGCTTCTGGATCTACAGTAAACAGTATAATACAAGGGATAAACTATTAACTGTACATAATAAAGGGGTTAAAATGGCGAGGGATTCTAGTGACATTTACAAACCATGAGGCCAAAGCAGTGATGAAAGTGAGCAGGAACACACAGGAACTCAGTTCCTGTACCTTTTTTGCAGCAAGAACCGAATTCCTGTACTTCTTCCCACTGACACTAAAACTGAAATTTTTAAGCCAGCAACATAGTGACAGTTTCTGGATCTGTGATCTGCTTTCAGGGTTTCATAACACCATTTGACTTGTACGACAATGCTATTTTCCTAGAAATACTTTAATATCTGTAACTGAATCTACTAGCGTCAAATTAGATAGTGTGCCTTGTCACCGCTATCCTTTAGATTGCAGATCTTCATTCTGTATTTCATAATTGCCAGTGCCCGAGTTCCTGTACTTCTTGTCTACCACTTGCACCACTGGGCCAAAGACAGAGTGGTTTAGATTGTCCCAGAAATCCAAGACAGAGTTGCACCCTTAGTTTGTGTACAGTTGGGCATAGTTTATTTATTATAATACATTCTGAACAATAACACAAGAAAAACAAACTACAAAACTTAATGAAGGAGAATCAACGAGCAACTGAAAGAAATGTGATATTGTGAAGATTCAATAAATATATAATGTATTTACAGGGTGAAGGAAATATATGTTTTTTATTTAGTTTTTGGTGACCAGGCAGGGTGTACTCGGCAAACACTTGCCTGTTTTCAGGCATGACCCGGGAGGTTACAACAGCAATGATAATACAAGGCTGACAAAAAAAAAAAAAAGGTAGGTTTACACATGAAATAATTCAGAGTAGCAGCAACTGCTGAGTTATAATGGAGGGCAAAAAGATACATACAAACTACAATACATAAGAGAGGTACAGCATGTTTATCTTTGTTTTTTACAGAAATTTCACTGAGGAGTAAGGAAAGTAGTCACTGTAGATTTTGACAAGAAGTAGCACAGTGTTAAGGGTTAGAACAGGTACACTGGTAGCGTTGCAGTAGATAATCACAGAGATGTCGATGGAAGGTGCCAGCTGTTTGATTCTGTCGCACAGACGGAGGTATGCTATTCCACAGCTTAAGGGCAGTGCAGGAGAAGAATACCTCACCATACCTGGTACTGTACGTGACCTGGGGATAGTCAGTTGGTGAGTGTCCGGAGATGTAAGGAAGTAGTGACTAACAGAGGGTGATAGGTATGAAGTAAGGGATAGAGGTTTTTTGTTATTTTATGTACTATGGACAGTTTTCCCTAGAGTAAGGTTGATTTTTTTAAATTTATTTATCCAGTCTAGGATTACAAATACCTTGGAGCCAAGGCTCTTTTACAAAGGTTCCAAGTCAGAGAAATACAAATTATAGGGAACATCAAGACAGACATTACAACAATGTGGACATTGCAAACAGATTACAGATTAATACAATTTAAGGGTAACATTGTAAGCAAGGCAGCCAGTGGCATTTGTCAGAGAAAACAGACAAGAGATAAGAAGTGCCAGAGTCATAGGGAGAGGGTGAAAAGTGCAGCATTGGGTATACCAAGATGTAAGGGTAGAATCCAGTGAGGAGGGGGACCACTAGAGCAGGCAGGAAAGTGGAGAAACAAGGTTAAGTTGGGCAGTAACAGGAGCTGTTAGTAGTGAGATAGCCCCGGAGCCTAGTTCTAAACATACCAATTGTCAGGGGAGAGGAGATGGTGGGGCTGAGGCCACTGAACCAGAGTGGTGCTCGATAAGCAAAAGAGCATTGTCCCTGTGAAGTGTGACAGTGGGGAACTTTTAGTAGCTGTAGCGTGGATCTCCGAAGGCACCGTTTGTTGGTTCGGTGTTGTAACAGAGTTGAGACCCCAGAAGGTGCAAGGCCAAGGTAGATTTTTTCACCATGGAGCAGGTGAGAAACTTTATGCGGTTAGATAGTTGGAGCCAGCCGGTCTGAGTGTACAGGTCCCATGTGTGGGTGAGACGGTGAGCACCAGTGATGAGCCAACATGCCTTATTTAAGGCAGTTGAGAGGTGTCTAAGGGTTGTGGTTGTGGCCAAGCCATAAATGATGAGACCGTAGTCTATTACAGAGATCACAGAGCCTCAGGTCTGCAACCTTCAAAGCTTCTGGCGTGAGGTGTTGACTGTGTTTGTAGAGGAGACCAAGCCGTGTATTAGCAGCTCTAGCTACATTATCTACAGTACGTGAGGTCCATAGGAGAGATTAGGGGGAAGTGATGAGTAAGGTGACTGCATCCAAGAGCAAAGTGACATATAATGTTGTAACTCACTGTCCATTTGCACATGAGGGTATAGGAAGCGTTGGCAAAGACTGGAAGGCCATATGTAAGTTTAGGGAGCAACAGAGTGTGTTCAATTGTGTCCCTAGCAATAGGGGAGAGATTTTTGAAGGCATGGTAGGCTATACCAAGACTACTGCTTTCTGCCTTACATGTGGAGTAGATGGGTAGGGCGAAATCTAGGCAGGGGTCCAGGGTGATACCTAAGTATTTGAAGGATACGACTGTGTTGAGAGGAGAACCATTCGCACAGGACACCAAGAGGGGAGTGTTTATATTTCACAACTGAGGAGGTGTCCCAAAGGGCATTGCCTGGGTTTGAGAGAGGTTCATTAGTAGTTTATTATCACTGAACCAGGACTGAACTACCTGGAGATCAGAGGACAGACCACTGTTGATGTTGACTGTATCCGATGCATGACTGATAAAACACTAAATCGTCAGCATAAAGGAGAGGGTACTATGCTTGAAGCAATGATAGAGAGTTTATGTGCAGGGAGAACAGCAGTGTTCCAAGGATTGAACCGTGGGGGACGCCTAGGGCAGTAGGGAGATAGTTGAAGTAGGTGGAGCTTATCTTAACAATTTGTGTCCTATTTGTAAGGTAACTGGCAAACCAAGGTAGGGCATGTTCTGAGATCCCTAGAGAGCTTAGTTTGCCAAGTAGTATCTGGTGGCTAACTATATCAAAGGCCTTAGTCAGGTCTATGAAGACGGCACCAGCGTATTCTCCATTGTCAAGGGAGCTGTAAATGGTGTTTGTTAAGGTGAGTAATGTCATAAACGTGCTGTGATGTTTTCAGAAGCCATGCTGAGCGGGGCAGAGTAGGTTGTATCTATCTAGGTATTCAGTAAGTTGGGTGGCAACAATTATTTTTAGTATTTTGCTTAGAGTCGGTAGAATGGCGATGGGTCTATAATTGGATATAATTTTGTTATTTCCTTTTTTGAAAACAGGGACTTTGTTTGCTTGTTTCCAGGCAGTGCCTGGTGAGTTTAGAGGTTTTGATGCAGGATGGAGTGAAATGTCAGTATTGTGTTAGAGTCATGTTTATTAACACTTAATTTTGAACACTAAAGTAAACTAAAGGTTTTATTTCAGCAAAGAGATGTTCTGCTTTCAAGGTACTTTTTTAAAAATAAGATTCGTGGCAATATTAGGTTATGGTAGAAAGCCCCTGTAGTGCCCTTTGTGACGGCATGTTAGGCTCATGCTGAATGTGTATAGCTATGCGCGTGCAGCCTGTAGTTAATAGATTTTAGAAACATAGAAAATGACAGCAGAAAAGGACCCTTGGTCCATCACATCTGCCCATAAAGGACTAACTAACCCAGGAGGACCTTTTGTTCATTCAGGGTTCTAACGTATACTATCCACCCCATGCTCCTCACTCTACCGCTACCATCCTGTGCAACCTCTAAGCCCTTCACTTTGTCCCAGCTGTGTTTGAAACCACACTGATAGTTCTGGCACCCCCACATCAGCTGGCGGACTGTTCCATGGCTCCACCACACTTTCTGTAAAATAAAACTTTCTCACTTCCCTCTTGAACTCCCCCCAGATGTCAGTTTCCACTCATGGCCCCATGTTCTTGTTCAACTGCTTATTGTTTATTATTAAAGTACTACAACACACCCCTCCAGGGCTTGCAACGCTTGTAAAGTAAGTATAAGTCTACTATAAATAGCATAAAAACACAATACAAACTACATCCATTCCTACAAAAAAAGTTCTCTTATACAATACTATAGGCACAGACCGAATAACACATTCATTAGACAACTCTGGTTAATGAAAAGCTCTCAGAAGCAGGTAAGTAACTTTTTAGTTTCTTGTTAAATGAAAATACAGAACTGTTGGTGAATATTCCTTCAGTGAACATGTTCTATAAGGTAGGGTCTGCCACTAAAAAAGCTTGATCATCAGTGGACTTCAATCGCAAAGGAGGAGCAGCCAACAGATCACTAAAGTATTATGGGCCCAGTCCTTTGTAGGCTTTAAATGGCACCAGCAATACCAGGAAATCAACGCGCCATCTAACATCCATGTTAGAACCTGCAGCAAAGGAGTCATATGCTCTGACCTCCGTGTGGAGGTCAGAAGTCTTGCTGCAGTGTTCAGTAGGAGACGCGACTGACCCCCAGGTAAGCCTTTACAGAGCACATAGCAGTAGCAAGGCTGGGAGAAAAGGATGGCGTTGACTAGTGTAGCTAGATCAGCAGAATCAAGCAGTGGTCACAGTCGGGCAACATTCTTAAGATGGCAAAAGCAGTTCTTGACCACAGAAGACATCTGTGAAACAGATGTCAATTGTCCTATTTATGCTAAATAATTTGTTGCAATTTACCTTGTTCTTTCCTTTCAGGAACTTGAAGGCCTCTATCATATCTCCCCTGCCAGCTTGCAGAGCCATTCTCCAACAAATGATTCTCCCCACTTTTGACTATGGAGACATTGTCTACAGTGCTGCTCCTAAGTCCACCTTTACCAGACAGTATTCCCTCTTCCACTCCTTCTGTTGCTTTGCTTTGGAATACCCACCCCGCACACACCATTGCTCCCTCTATACCTCACTCTCCCTTCCCTGTCTTGAAGCCAGGTGACTTACTCATTGTACCACCTTCATTACTGAATTCTGACTTGCCTCTCTCCCCTCTTAACTCACCTCTCTCCTCTCCCCCCTTCCCACTATACCCTTTGTAACTCTGGCTTCCGCTCCCTAGCACTCCCAACTAGGTGATCCTCAGCTGGCTAGGCTGCCTTCTCCTACTGCTTTCCCAACCTATGGAATTTTCTCCCCCTCTCCATCCGCTCTGCCTTTTCCCTACACTCTCTCTCTCTCCTCTCTTCTTTTCAAGTTCTCTTCTCACTTCTGCAACTGCACCTGATCCCTCTGTACCTCTTGTCCTCTCCTTCTATTACCTCCTCTCCCACAACTTGTCTCCTTCTCCCTCTTACTCTAACTCCTCACCTTAGCTCCTGCTGCTAACCTGCCTCCCCAAATAGACTCTTCCTGAATAGCTACTGGTTAGCTTTGCTACCACCTGCCTGCATTATCTGCACTTTGCACTTTAATATGTATCCTCTTGTTGTCCTGGATGTATTCTGCTATATCCATGCCAGTGTACATATTTTGCTTAAATGCCTTGCAATGGTGCTTGTTATATGATGCTTAGTTATGTTTTTACCTGTTATGTAATACTTTTCTAATTGTATTCATGACCCTCCTCTACCCACTCCCCCAGGACTCATCTGGAAACGAGCTGTTACCAGCTCAGTATGTCTTTCCTGATGAAACTTCTGAAATAAATAAATACATAACTAAATATCTCCCATTTCACCTGTCCTCCAGCGAGTACATGTTCAGTTCCTTGAGCCAATCCTCATAAGATCTACCCTGCTGGACCTAAATTATTTTGGTCACCCTACATTGCACTGTCTCCAGCCTGTCATTATTCCTCAGGTGAGGACTAAAGAACTGGGCATAGTACTCCAGGTGGGGCCTCACCAGTGATCTGTAGAAAGGCACAAGTAATACCTCTTCCATCTGTTGTCAATACTCCTTCCTATACAAACCAGCATCCTGTTCACCTTACTGTAGACTTTGGTACACTGGCTTGATTGTATAAGGGAGTCAATGATGAGGTTCCTAGGTCATTTTCCTCAGA
Organism: Neoceratodus forsteri; assembly: GCA_016271365.2. NCBI lineage: Eukaryota > Metazoa > Chordata > Ceratodontiformes > Ceratodontidae > Neoceratodus > Neoceratodus forsteri. The sequence continues at coordinate 255,805,759 of CM057451.1, read as the reverse complement.
GGTCATGCCCAGCTTTAGCCCACCCCACCATCCAGTACTGTGTCCTGGGGTTCTTGTTCCCTATATGCATCACCTTGTACTTTTTGCATTGAATTTCAGTTGCCAAATCTTAGATCACCTCTTCAGTCTTTGTAAGTCTCTTTGCATCTCCCTAATCCCCTTCTTGTTGTCTACTCTGTCACAGAGCTTAGTGTTGTCTGCAAAGAGGCACATCTTGCCCTGGATTCTTTCTCCCATGTCTCTGATGAACATACTGAAAAGGACTGGACTCAGGACTGATCCTTGTGGTACACCACTGATGACATCCCTCTCTTCTGACTTGACTCTGTTAACCACAATCCTGTGCTGTCTTCCATCCACACAGTTTCTTACCCATCTATCTGCGTCCTTCACTGCACCCAGATCCTCTAGCTTCTTTAGCTACCTTCTGTGAGGCACTGAGTCAAAAGCCTTGCTGAAATCGAAGTAGAGTAAATCCACAGCATGGCCCTTATCCACTGACCTGGTTATCCAAATAATACTATCAGGTTGGTCTGACAGGACCTCCCTGCCACAAACATGTGCTGTTTGCTATCCTGGAGTCCACTGCTCTCCAGGTAGTTCATTGTATCTCACCTGTAATGTCCTCCATTGTTGTACTCCACCAATTGTTGTCTACCCTCACTGCGATGAGGTGCCTTTGTAAATGAGTCTCTGACTCAAAGGTTGTAAATCCGAATTGTGAAATAAAATAAAATAAAATGAGGTCCTCTTTGACTAGTGTCTCTATCAGTTTACCCACAATAGAGGTACGACTGACATGTCTGTAGTTACCTGGTTGCTCCTTGTCCCCCGTTATGCAGGGAGACTACATCGGCTATCCTCCAATCTTTTGGAACTACCTTTGTCTCAGCTCAGCTGCTGAAAGCCCAACCAGGGGTTCAGTTAATTCTGCTGCCAGTTCTTTGAGCACCCTTAGATGCATCCCATCTGGTCCCCAGGCCTTATCTATCTTTAGGGCGGCTAGCCCTTTCTGATCCCTTTCACTGGTAAATACTTGCTGCCTTATCTCAGGGATCCCCCTACAGCCGTCTTAATATCACTCCTTGTTAGAGGCTCTCTGTCTTCCCTTGTGAATACAGAGCAGACATAGTCGTTAAGAATGACTGAATTCTACCCGTCCCCCTCTATTACCTTACCTCCCTCTGATAGCCTAACATGTCCTCCTCCCTTCTTTTTTGTGTCCCTAATATATCTATAGAACTGTTTTCCCATCATTGTTCCCCTCCACAATATGCAGCTCTCTGCCTCTGCTTCTCTGACCACCTTCTTAGTTTCCCTTGTTCTCTTTTGATACTCTCCCCATTCTCCCTGTGGTAGCGCTGTGTGCCCCCCCCCCCAACCTGGGAGACAAATCTGAGAGAGAGAGATCCTGCACTGTCTTCTTCTTTTCCTGCTTAAAGTCTGTTGCGCAACAGCACTCTTTTTCTATCCTGTCCTCTTCTATCTTGTAGGTTGGCCACCTACACTGCCTTTCTTCTTTTCCTTTTTCCTTTTCTGTCTCTCTCTCCCCTGCCTTGGCAAAAGCACAGCAGGCCATTGCCTGGTTTGTCTGCCTCTGCCTGGCTGTTATGCCAGCATGTATTGTAAAAGGACAGATAAAAGCATATTTGGCAGAGCTGCAGACTCTGCTCAGCTATTAAAACTCTCGTTTAACCCCCCCCATTATAAGAGAGGGAGCTGCCTTTATGTTCCCTTGCTCCTCGCTCCCCAATTGAAGTAGAGGTTTTGTGCCTTTGGTGTAAAAGTCTGCAGAACCTGGTACAAGAAAGACAAGCATTTGTCAATGCCGAATGTTGCTTGCTTGTATGTGCTGTTTAGGTATTTGGAAGTGATAGTTCCATGCCTTCCTCCCAAGTCATCCACTGTGTCTTTCCGCTCAGTATTCACAGAAGAGTGGGAGGGGCAAGGGCCACAGCAGTACAGCAGTTGCCAAGGGGGTGAAGAGGTGGACTATAGTCCATTCAAAGGCAAAAGAGTCCTGCAGGAGCTCACTAAATTGAAGGTGGAAAAGCGATGGAACCAGATGACATACGCCAAGGATATTAAGAGAACTGCGAAGGGAGATAGCAGTACCTCTGGCAGCCATGTTCACTGAGTCATTCAACATGAGTGAATTGGAGGAGGGCACATGTGGTCCCTCTACACAAATGCAGCAGCAGGGAGGAGACAGGGAACACTAGGCTGTTCAGCCTCACCTCAGTAGTGCGGAAGATCATGGAGGCATTGCTTAAAGAAAGGATAGTGGGGCATCTAGAAGCCATCAGAGCCCAGGACCACAGACAACATGGATTCACAGTGGGGACACCATGTCAGACAAATCTGGTTGATTTCTTTGACTGGCTGACAAAGGAAGTGAATCAGGGTGGGGCAGTGGACAACGCTTACCTTGATTTCAGCAAAGCCTTTGACACCATCCCACATAGGAGGCTGATAAACTAGCTGGGTAGGCTGGGCATGGTGGAAAGGGTGGCAAACTGGGTTAGAAACTGGCTAACAGACAGGAGGCAGACAGTGGTGGTAAATGGGGTGCAGTCTAGGGAGAGGGGGTGACCAGTGGGGTGCTGCAGGGTCTTCATTAGTAACACTGCAGAAGGGCTGAAGGGAATTTTTTCACCAAATTTTCAACATAGTCATTTTAAGATCTCTGCTCATAAACAGTGTCACTGTGATTTTCTTAATCTGTCCCAAACACTGACTGCGCCATTGTGCGCTACATGCACAGAAACACATTTTTTTTGGGCGTGAAAAATGATAGCTGTACTGCTCATAAGGGAGGTGTGGTAAAATGGCAATGTTGAAAATCTGGAGTGCAAATATTAAAAATTTGCTAACTTACAAGCGTGCGTAGGAACTGCACAACGACACTCGTAAAACAGTCATTTTTAGGAATTTTTCACCAAATTTTCAACATAGGCATTTTAAGACCTCTGCTCATGAACAGTGTCACTGTGATTTTCTTAATGTGTCCTATAGATTGATTTCAAGACACGACTGCGCCATTGTGCGCCATATGGGCAGAAACACGCTTTGGGTGAGATGTGAAAATGACAGCTGTACTGCTCATAAGTGAGGTTTGCAAATGTCAGTATTGAAAATCTGGAGTGAAAGTATTGAAAATTCGCAAACTTACGAGCGCACGTAGGAACTGTGCAATGCACACTCGTAAAACAGTCATTTTTAGGAATTTTTTCACCCAATTTTCAACATAGGCTTTTTGAAAGCCCACCTTATGAACACTGGCAGTGTCATTTCATTAACTGGTCCCAAAAGGTGATTTCAAGCAGTGACCCTGAAATCACCCTTCGGGCCAGATTAATACCATGACAATGCAAGAATTCATGAGGAGAGGTCCTAAAAACCCCTTGGACCCAAAATTCCCAAAAATGCCTGAGATATGCAACAAAGTTGAAAAAACCCTATTCATTAGTTTTAAAGGAGCTTTGAAGACCCACCTGTTTAGGATAGCTTTTAGTGATTTATATTAGTTTTAACTTTATTGTATTTATTGTTTTTTGAAACTGTACAGGCGCTTTGGTTTTAAGAAAAGCGCCTTTTAAAAATAAAGTTTGAATTGAATTGAATTACATTATACAGCTTACCAGCATTTCCTCAGTTCGCGGTCGGCTTTGAAGAGTGCAGACGTGTTCCTGGTCCACCGAAGATCGTCGTGCCGAGGTCCGGAGGTAAGTATGGTGTGGGGGAGGTGTGGGGAGGCAGGGTGCACAGTGGGTGGGTGTGGGTTGTGGGGAGGCAGGGAGACTACGAGGGACCGTTTTTTGTTTACAGGTTTATTTTTTTTTTTAATTAAGACGACTCGTGACGTTTGCACGCTGGGTGGGCTCCCAGCATGGCAGCTGGAAATGCTGTTTGGGGGCAGGAGCCGACGGAGATTGGGCACCCCTGTTGGCCATAACAAGCTTTGCCATGCTGGGTGGGCTCCCAGTGTGGCACCTGGAAAAGCTTTGGGGGGTGAGTCAGGGGGATTGGCACCCCGTCGGCTATAATAGTTTTGCCACGCTGGGGTAGGCTCTCAGCGTGGCACCAGGACAGCTTTGTGGGGGCGTGGAGCCGGCGGAGACTGGGCACCTGGCCGACCATACAGTGTGTGCGTGGGGGAGGAGTGCATTGCTGCGCGTATGCGTGCTTGCGTGTGTGTGTGTTGGAGGAGCTCTGCTCACTGGAGCGGAGCCTCTCTCAACTGTATGGCACTGCATTTTTAACTGCTGTCATAGACAGCTGCAGTGGTTGGGGAATCAGTGCGCCTGCAAACACACTGACTGAATTAAAGATCGGTGCCACACCTCCAAAACTCGATGATGGCACTATGTTTTTTGTACATGCGCAAGCAACATAAAAAGAAGCAGAAATCAAACTATGCCTTCTCTGTGTTTTTATTTATTTATTTTATTTTAGCTTTGTTGACCGTAAGTGCACTAGACAAAGCCTGCCTATTTTCAGGCACGACCCGGGAGGGGGATACAGATGAATGCCAACTGACCTTGAACCAGATTAAGCTGTTGGTGGTATTTTTAGTGAATGAGGGAAATTTGGCCAGGACACCGGGGAAATTCCCCTACTCTTTTCGATAAGTGCCATGGGATCTTTAACATCCACCTGAACTACCACCAATCCAGGCAGATGGGACCTCGGTTTAACGTCTCATCCGAAAGACGGAGCTTGCAGCTTGTAGCACTGCCCTGCGAGTGAAAGCTCTGACCTAAAGTATGTGTATTTTACAGAGCCTTTCACTTGCTGCTGTATCCTGCTAAAAAAAAAAAAAAGACATGAAAAAAGCTAGAAAAGGGGTTCAACATAGCAGTATCCCTGTTCTAAGTATTAAAACCAGGAGCAGGAGCTTTCTTAGGATGTATTCTGTCTCTGTATCTCCTATCAGTGTTTTCTTTTTTTTTGGCGCCAAAAGCACTGACAGGGCTACAGAGCAGAATTAGGAAATTCACTTTCTGTAAAAGCAGTGTCATTAAAGGTTTCTCATGCAGAAAAATGCTGTTTTACATGAGAACTTCCTGAACTCTGCTTGCTTTTCTTATTGTTTTTTTGTTGTTGTTTGTTTGGTTTTCCCTCTTTAAAACAAGAACCTTCTGTATTAAAGAAAATAAATACTGATATAATTTTTTCACCCGTTCTGTACTCCCAAACAATTGTAGCTCACCTGGATGTTGTTCAGCAGGCCTCACCTGGGAGTTGTTCTGCAGGTCTTCTCTTAGGGGCCAGCGCCCCTTTGTGCTGCTGTGTATATAGAGGCTGACCTGTCACTCACAGCAGGTGGGTGGTGCTACAGTGGATAAATGCTCCTAAAAATGCCAAAACTGTTTATTTTTTTGTTGTGAGGCCTCCATTATGAATTGTTGTTGTTTTTCTTTATGATATTACATTTGAATTCTATTTTTGTAGCCTAGAAACGTTTTGTACTAGACTACAAGGCGGAGCCTCACCAATCATGTGACTAGTCTGTACATAAGGTACTGTTTCCAAATCTAGAAAGATCAGTTCAGCATTGGGAGAGGTTGAGGAAGGGACAAATGCCATGTCCTAGCTGTGTAATGCTTGTTTAATTTATTTTCTGAAAGTTATTTTTATTTCTTGTAAATAACTACACATATTGGTGCGTTTTGCACCTACTTTTTGTTGTCTGTGCTTTTCTCCTACACACCCACTACGACATTCCCTTCCCTTGTTTTTCCTTATACCTGGTGAAGGCCTTCTTTTTGGCTCTCACCAGACCTTTCCAGAGAACCATACTGGTGTCCTGTAGCTGTTTCTCTTGATTACCGTTCTCATGCAGGACTGTTTCTTCGAGAATGTCCTCCTTGATTTCCTCCCATCTTTCCCCTACATCCTGGATGCTGTCCACTCTGACTAACTTGAACCGGATCAGCTCTATCATCCAAGTGAAGTATGCCCTTCTGAAATCTAGGACTTTGGCCTTTGATGAAGGCTTACCATGTCCCAAGGGCCGGGTGGAACCACAGTGAGTTATGGTTGCCGGACACTAGTGGCTCCCCGGCCCTCATTCTTCCTACCACTTCCAAGCTGGCGAGCACCACATCGAGAATGGCAACCTGTCTAGTGGGTTCCTTAACCAGCTGCACCAGCAGGCAATCCTATGATATACCCAGCAGGGCCTGACTTGTGGGGCTCCTGTCTACTGGAATGAACCATTCAATATCAGGCAGGTTTTGCTCTCCCACTTTACCCTTTGCCATTTCCCTTTCTAATTTTGCCCCTAGCTCCTTATCTCTCTCTTCCACCTGTCCTGGAGATCTATAATTCACCCCTATTCGTAGTTTCTTGCCTGAGAATACCATGAGCTGAATCCACATCGATTCTATTTCCCCCATTACCAACCCTGATGTTTCCATCCTCCACTGCTTCTGTGCCTTCCCTAACATATAGGGCTATGCCTCCTCCTTTACATTCTCCTCCATCACGTCTAAACATGGCGTAGCCTGGAACTGTCAGGTCCTAATCATTATTCTCTGTGGCCCATGTTTGTGTGACGGCTACTAGGTCCACCGCAGTGTCTGCCACCATTACCATTTTATTAACTATAGTTGCTGCATGCTAGCCGTTGTTGATATCAGTGCAATGTACTTGATTTTATAGGAGTATAATCATTCACTATGGATTATAAACATGTATTATATTATGCATAGATTTCAATACAGGGAGAAATGTTCAAATTTGCAGTTACAGTCTGTGACTCAGTTTGCATTCTGTAATTCATAGGTATGACATCACAGCCATGAATAGAAGTGTGACCTGTGAATAACAGTATGAACTGCTAACAACAATGACTCACTCTTGCAATGGCCATGGTCAAATTAAGTAAAATCTGCAACCAAGCATGTAAGAAATGTGCGAGGTTAAAGCATTTTCCATATCATTCTTTACTATAGATCTCACATGGTCAATACTCTCAACTTTCAACTTTCTAATCTTTTCTATTATAGGTGCTTTATAAGCATACAGCTAAATATACAACCCCAGTACTGCTACAAGTGCTGAATTTCCTAATCTATGCAATAATTCCTTTCTTTGGGATCCAAAAACACTCGGTTTGTTTGATAACAGGGCTATATTTACAAGTCTCTTGCTTATGGCAACCTGTTGTCGGAGGAGGAAGTCAAGTACTGACAGCACATTTCTTTTCTGATACAAAGGAGGATGTAACACAAAAACATTTCTTTGTCTTCATGTGAATAGCCAATGAGCAGCTGGAACCATGTAGAGGAAACCTGGATGATTCACTTTTGAAGTGTGAATCTTTATGGACCTATGAATTTGGAGCAATGCACAGACCAGATCACAATGTTAGGAGAGACATTCACCTTTTGTACTATACAATGTAAAAGTCATAGTGTGTGTGTGTATGTTAAGTTTTGATTCTGAGTACTTTGTTTTGTAGATTAAGCAATTTAACTGTGTTTATATTGGGTACTACAGCAGCATATTATTCATATATATATACAGTACATACACAACAGGAGTTAGGGTAAAAATTACAAGATAACAGAAATCTCTTAGTGACATCTTTAACAGCAACATATAAAAAATATTGTTCTTACTGAAACACCCAGGTGGCACTATCCCAAGGGCTACTACCCCTGCCTGCTTGACTACTGACACGTTGAGGGGCCTAGGTTCTAGGGCGGGTGCCTCCACCCAGAGGTCAGGGTTTGTAGTTGTTAGACTAGCTTGGTCACAGCCCTCCGGGACACTGAGATCCCTTTTATTCCCTCTAGTGGCTCAATCGCAATGCACAGAAGTTACAGTCCCAATACTCAACATGTACACACTGTTCATTCATAAAGTACCACTTACCCTCGAGACTGATTCTGAGGTTTGTCTCTGGGGACCCCCTGTAAAATAAGGTTAATCAACATACACAAACCAATACAATGCTTGATATGTAGGTACTGACACTTCAGACAGTTTAAAGTTTAACAACATCAAATCTGGTTTATTTAGGGGAATAAAACAAGGGAGGGAGAGATCAGGTTAATTGGCAGAATTAAATCACAGTACTGCACACAAATACAGGGTCTGAAAAGTCACACTCTGGGTACCCAGGTTGGGGGGGAGCTAGCCAGGTCCGTTGCCCGGGGTTGGTCAGCAGGTGCAGGTGGATAGGGCCCTGTAGAAGAAAATACATGCTCAACATCTAATTGTAATCTGGAGCCGGATGGCTCAGTCCATGAAGAAATGAAACAACAATAATTAGATGACACACTTGTAATTAAAAACAGGCTGCAGGGCGATACTCTGATTTGTACTCACAATACCCAAGCTGAGAACCGGATGGTGGATGTTCTTCTGGGTTGCCAGAACAACAAGGCATGGAGACAAGGTCCTTGTGACTGGACCCCACTGTAGTAGACAGCAAACAGATTTAGTCCCAGACAAGCTGGGGTTTGCTTCCATCTTCAACACACAGCACACAACCCAGGGAACTGGAAATAGCGATTCCCCACAAGCACTACACACATTCATATGTAAAAGGAAAGTACTATACGAGGCAGGCTGCTCCTAGATCCTGATTGCAATTACTGCAAAATACCCGGGAGCACACACAGCAGCTTCAGTTCCTGACAGACCGAGCGTGATTCAGCAATTTCTCCAGTCTTCTACAAGATTAGCCTGGTTTCTACCTTTCAGACTTCCTTCTTTCTCCTCACAAGTTGGATTCAGTCCGAACTAGTGCTTACAACGGCTACAGGCCTAACCTCAGGGCCTCACATGCCCTTCCCATGCAAAACTATACACTGCAGAAGCACAGAGCTCCTTCTCTCTTCACTGTCACAAATGATCTGATCTTTTCAGTCACACAGCAGGGCATTTCCTTTAGCTCCACACCATTCTGTTGGCTGGTTCGGCTGTCACTCACAATAAGACTCCCTCTGTTGGCGAAAAAAGGCGCCAAGGTCAAAACTACATTTCCCAGAGTCACTGCTCATATAATCCCCTTGTGGCTGGCTCAAATTGAGAGTCCAAGTTCCAATTCGTCCACAGGCTCCATTTTAAGGCCTCCCCATCATCCTGATTGGTCCAAGTCAGCAATTCAGGACCAAAATGAAAGAGCTACACTGAAACAGTTCGTGCTGAAATAAAGACAGGTTAGACAAACTACATTTTCTCAGTCACACTAAATGATTTCTGGCAAACAGTTATATCTTTCAACAAGGCTCCCTCTGCACATGTAGCAAAGGCAGAAATGGAGCAAATTAGCAGCAGCCCGGGCAAGATTCGAGTATTAAACACACAGTCCCCCTATACAAACTAATTAAGTCTGCAAGCAGACAGCCCTTAAAGAGACAGTATGTGGAGGCTCAAATAGTACTCACTTCGAACCACATTTAAACAGCTCAGACACCGAACACCGCCCAAACTTGGAGCATTCAGGCAAGCTCCAGGAAGACTTTTGGGAACCCCCATTGGCAGGGGGGTTACATTACTGTTGTCACAATGGATATTTTTAAGGTTACTGTCAACATGGTGGAAAACTGAACAAATTAGAAAGTAGCTTTCACAATGCTGATGACATAATTCCTAGTGCGGTACTGAAACCAACAGTTAAAATCAAAGGAAAAATGCAAAATCTCCAAACAAACTAGATTTAAAAGCTATAACTTGTACACTACTGTTGTATATATCAAATATACAATAGCCTGACTCAGAATAGGCAATTCATCATTACTTGTAAGTGGGCAGGACTTTCATAACTCACTCGTGGCTCTGCCACTCGTGAGTTATGGTCCTGCCTCCTGACACTTAAAAGATAAATTGCATATTTTGAGTTAGCCCTCTGCATAATCTAATCTGTTGGGGTGTTTTATTGCTGTTGTTTATTTGTACTGGCTATATGTTGTTGTCATTATGATTACACACATACAGATAGACAGACAGACAGACAGACAGACAAACATTTATCTTTTTTTTGCCTTTTGCAGACACCACTGATCAAGAGTTAGTGTCTTTTTCCCTTGATGTTAATCTTCATCACTCCAGTACAATTGTTTAATTGTGCAATATCTATTATGCACAATATCCTGATAAGTAGTCTGCTATCAGTTTTCTATCTGTTTTTATACATTTATTTATTGAAACTTGGTAACAGAGAAAAGCATATTGAGACAATGCTCCATTCCAAGAGTGACACGGGGGAGGTGTAAAGTAAAACAAAATATTCAGAGATACTGTATATACAGAGGGCTGGATATTCAGAAATGTGCCAAAGGCTGGCGCAGACCCGGTGTAGTGCAACTCAATTGTGCAATGGCACAGTGACTGCGATATTCATCGGTTGTGCACTGCAACATGCACCAGCGCAACATGGCTGAATATTGCAGGGATGCACTATGGCGCAGCTAGAGGTGCACCAGGGAGCAACCCGACATGCGCCACAGCACAACCAGGGATGCACAAGGGGTTAAGGAAAATGTGCCAAGGCACATAAGGACCAGCCACAGGCACAGCAGGGAGCAAGGCACCATGGAAGTGGGGGACAGCGCAGGGAGGGGGTGGATCCAGGCCAGGAACACTGGCAGGGATGCACAGCTGGCCCACAGGAGACCACAGCCCATGGAGTGCAGGCATGCAGTCAGCCAGCCACCCACGGGGTCACGTGATGGCAGCCAGCTAGGCAGCAGCTGAGGCCTAGAGCTCTTCCCTCCTGTTGCCCTAATCGCCAGTTTTTTAAAACTTCCCGGCGCTTTAATCGACGGAGATTCCTACTAAAGGAGTGGACATACCTCCGTTATCAAGTGGGAGCGAAGTTTGTTTATAATAAACTGTTTATCCTAACAGGATGGAGGTGGATGGGAAACAGGCCTCCATCAGACACACACCACCCACATCTCCTGAAAAGGCAGCCAAGAAACAACGCAACCAGGGTAGTTTAAAGCCAGAACGAAGTGGGGATAAACTGCAGCTATCTAACCCTCTTACTGAGGACAGATTTTTGCAAGAACTAACTCCGGTGAAAGAAATTCTGCAAGAATTAGCTGGTGAACTCAAATCCCTTCGGAGCGACCTGTCCTCGGTCTCTACCCGAGGGTCTGATGCGGAGGCCAGAGTATTCTCCATAGAGCAATGGAGATCCAAGACAGAAGTGGAGGTTTCTGAACTTAAACAACAGATTAAAAAACTTCAGGCTAAAACTGAAGACTTAGATGGGCGCAATCGTCGGAATAACCTTCTGATCTTGGGTTTGCCTGAAATGGAAGAAGGCCCAGATCTTTTAGCCTTTCTTCAGAGGTTCCTGTCTAAAGTGGTAGGCCCGTCACCAATTAGCCTTCTGTACCACTTGGAGCGGGCCCACTGCTTGCTGAGGCCTCGACTGGGCCTGGATCCCTCCGCCCTATTATTATCAAGTTCTGCTATATAGATAGACAGTATGTCTACAGCAAGTCTCGAGAATTAAAGGAGCTACTGTGGGATCGACTAGAATACGGATTACCCAGGACCTGCTGAAGGAAACCAGAGAGAAGAGGGCAGCCTTCCATCCTGTAGTCCAAAAACTGATTGCTGCCTCCATTCCCTTTAGAATGATTTACCCGGCGACACTAAAAGTTACAGTTGGAGGCTCTGCCTACAGCTACATTTCTCCTGAAGTGGCTATGAAGGACCTGGCTGCTAAGCTCCCGGACCTATTTAAGAACTCTGGCTGAGAGTCATTACATTCCCCTTTTATATATCTACATTGTTGTTGCTCTCTTGGGGTTTCTATCTCATTGAATGGTGTAATTTCTCTCTTTTGTCTCCTCATATTTTAGGGCGTGCTTTCTGGTTTTACTCTAAACTGGTGGTAGGATCCTAGTGCCAAATTTTCTTTCTATCCCTCGTTGGTGGTTCGGGGTTTGGTAAGCCTTTTAGCGGTGTGGCTTGGTCCTTACCTGAGGATTCCTTGTTGGTTGGCAGCGATGGCTGGGCGCTGTTCTGCGGGTTGGGGTGGGAGCTCTCCACGGGGCCTCGGAGTATGGTACTTCTCCGGAACCTAGTTGCTGAGTGGTGGTTCCTCGGGGGTGACTTCCTGATGGTGGGACCGTTTTGCCCTCAATCACAGTTCCCCCAGAAACATTGGGCCTGGGCTGATGGGTTCTCTTGGTTTCTGCTCTGCTACTGGATCCAGTTACCTCTGCGTGTGGACTTAGTCCTCTGTGGGTGAGTGAGATTTGCTGCCTTGATCTTGTGGACTGCTGAAATGTGCGGTATGGTTATTGGCAGTCGGGAGGAGAGATATTATGGGTGGGGAGGGATTTTCTTTTCCCTAAGCCCTTGTTGTTCCTTTCGACTGCTGGTGTTTGGGGGAATGCTTGGGCCTGGCATCTCGCGCTTGCTGGATGTGGAATCGTCGAGCCAAAATGGGGGTTGTTGACCTCACCCCGGTGGTGGGAGTATTATTGGCTATTTTTTGTGGAGTTGATTCCTTCGGCCATAGAGCCAATTTTCTGGGCGGTATCTCCTTTCTTTGGCTTGGCCATTTACTGCTGGGGTCTCAGAGGTTCGCAAATGGGACCGGGTGGTCAGGGCCACCTGTCTTTTGTCTGAATCCTTTTTGGCCTTTGCCCTGGCCCCCAGGTGTAAATATTTACTTTTTGGGGTTTAAGATTTGTGGTAGGGGAGGGGGTGGGTGGTTGGGCTGCTTTGTCTATTTTTTCTGCTTAAGTCATCGATGGGGTTGGTTGGGGGAGGTTGGGGGAAGTGGGAGGGAGGGAGGTTATTACTGGTTTTGTCAAATATTGCCGTATCATTATAGGTTGTATAACTTAGATAGTTGTTGTTGTTTGGGGTATTCGGGATGGGAAGGGCTTTTTAGGGATAGCAGTGTGGGATGGGGGGCTTTTCGGTGTGGGGATGATAATACTAGGCTGGGAAATTATAGGTGGGCCAGTTTAGTCTACCAATATAGTTCAGGGTACTGGTTTGGTGGGGTTGGACTGGTGGGGTCTTTTCTGTTGGGTCTTAGGCTGGGTCTGCTTGGGCAAAATACTGTGTTTCCAGCCTTTTCAATTTGGGTGCGCCTTTTTCTTTTCTATAATGCCGACTTTGGATATTTGTTTTTTTTATACTGTATTAAAATGGTTATGAACACATTTAAAATAGCTTTTTGGAATGTACGCGGACTTAGGGATCGGGTCAAACGGCTGCAGATCTTTAATCACTGTTCACTATTGCAAACTGATATCCTTTTTTTGCAAGAGACACATTTAAGCCATGATGACACCAAGCTGCTATCTCGCTCTGCTTTTTCTCAATCCTACCTTGCGGGAAATTCTTGTTTTAGTAGAGGGGTGGCGGTTCTCGTTAAAAAGCATGTTTTATTCACGAAAGAGACGATTGTATCAGACCCAGAAGGGAGGTTTATTTTGGTCAAAGGTACTCTCAATGGCGGCAGTGTTGTTCTGGGATCTATATATGGTCTGGTGGGGGGGAATCCGGAATTTTTCATGTCCCTTGCTGATAAATTGTCTAACTTCCTTCCTGCCCAGTTTATATTGGGAGGGGACTGGAATATTCCCTGTTCATCTATCTTGGCTAGAGAACCTCAAGATAAGCGTCCCCCTTCTCCTGCTCATAGAGCTTTTCAGGAACTAAGGTCGTTGTTGGGTTTATGTGATCCCTGGAGGCTTGCTAACCCTCCTTCGGCCTTTCTTTTCACTCTCAGTCGCATGGTACCAAATCAAGGTTAGATATGGTTCTAGTTAGTATTTCCTTTCTCCCGAGTCTTTTTCTACCTGGCATCGAGCCAATTATCCTATCAGACCATGCCATAGTCTGGATCAGACTTTCCTTAGACCCGGATTTTTCCCGGGACTCGGTTTGGCAGTTGAATACCCAACTGTTGAAGGATCCTCAAAATGTTTCGATATCAGCTCTGATTTCCCTCTTCTGGCAGAAAATCTGAATTCTACTCCAAGACTGGATATGGTTTGGTCTGCCTTGAAGTGTTATCTCAGGGTGAGCTTATTAAAATGGCTTCCTCAGGGAGAAAAAGCGGTTGCAAACTCTCTATCTCTGATGAGTAAAATCAGGAGTTAGAGGTCAAGTATTCTTCAACTTCTTCTTTAACAGATCTTAAAGAGCTTTTATCAGTAAAGAACGAATATGTGGATCTTTTGAAGGAGAAAACGGAATACTGCTTGATAAGAACCCAAGCTAAATATCTTGATCATGGGGAAAAATCCGGTAAACTTTTGGCCCTGCGTTTGCGGGCGTTGGAAAGCTCCAGGGTTATTCCCTCTCTGCTCTCTTCATCTGGTGCTGTTGTCTCTTCACCCAGAGGTATTGCCCATATTTTTAAAGAGTATTATTTGGACCTTTACAGTAGATCTCCTGTATCTTATCCCATTTCGGATTTAAATGCATATTTGAGGGAGATAGACATCCCTTGCTTGTCAGAGGCCCAGCAAACTATTTTGTTGGCCCCTATTTCATCGGAGGAGATTGAGAGAACTATTGCTTCTTTGGCTCCTGACAGAACACCGGGCCCCGATGGTCTCCCTGCAAACTTTTATAAGGTATTTGCCAAGGACTTGACACCTATTCTCCTCAAGCTATATGAGTACCTATCGGTATCTCCTGATGTAGATCCTACATTGTTTGAGGCTATAATTGTTTTAATTCCTAAGCCTGATAAGGTTCTCACGGATCCAGCTAATTACAGACCTATTTCTCTCCAAAATTATGACATGAAAATCCTCGCTAAAATACTAGCTGAAAGAATTAAGAAGGTCTGGTCTGGTCTGCTGAGCCCCGAGCAGGTTGGATTTGTCCCTGGTAGATCTGCGGCGGATCATTTGAGGACCCTGTCACACATCTCTCAACATGCCCAATCTGTTTCATATCCGGTTGCTCTGGTCTCTCTCAATGCCGAAAAGGCCTTTGACCGCGTTGATTGGTCCTTTCTCTGGTCAGTTATGGAGAGAATGGGTTTTCCGCCTGATTTCCTGAATAAAATTCGGATGTTTTATAATTGCCTTCTGCTAAATCTACTGTAATGGGTTTCCTCTTCGCTTATATACTGGCACTAGACAAGGATGCCTCTCTCCCTTTGTTATTTAATTTGTATCTGGAACCATTGCTCATAAGGCTCAAAACATCTCCCCGGGTTAGAGGTTTCAGGTTACAACAACGAGAACTGGTCCTTTCTGCTTATGCAGATGACATTCTTTTACATTTAATAGATCCTGCTGAATCTTTGAAGGCTGTGATTGGAATTATTGAGCGGTTCGGTGCTTTTTCTCATTATAAACTGAATATCTCCAAATCTGAAATTTTTCCACTAAATGTGTAAACTAATAAGCAGGAATTTTCTTCCTTTGGGATGAGATGGACCCCTAGATCCATTAAATATTTAGGGATTTATTTTTCTACTGATCTTTCTCTTTGGAAAAAGTTAAACCTGGATAGAGTCAAGGACTCGGTCTGTCAAGATTTACAGCGATGGTCAGCCCTTCCCATCTCACTTTGGGGTCGAATAAATATTATTAAAATGAACGTCCTCCCCCGGATTTTTTACCCGTTGAATTTGGTCAACCTCTGGCTTCCCATCTCCTATTTTCAGCAACTTCATGCACTGTTTTCTAATTTTATTTGGCAGGGAAGGGGTAGAGTGCTCCTATGCCAAACTGTCGCCTAGGGAGAAAGGTGGTCTTAGATTACCTAATCTTCTGTTGTATTATTGGGCGCTCACCTCTCCAAGTTAGGGAGATGGTTTTCACGGACCCAGACTCATCCTGTCCAATCTGGCTCCAGCTTGAACGCCTTTCTCTCTGTGACTAAAATAGATAGGTTTGCCCTACTTTACGTACCCCCAACGGTACTCTCACAGTGGGTGTCTGATAGTGTGGTGATGGTTGCTCTTAAGTCACTTACGCAGTGTCTAAAGTCCTTCTGCATTTCTGGTACTTTAGATCTGGGACAACCGGTGATTCGTAATCCCAATATTAGGCTGGGTAGTTCTTGGATTATGTTGGAATGGCTCCCACAAATCAGGGAGGCCAGACTTGAGCATTCTTTCAGCCGGGAGTCACTTCTTTCTGCTGGTGACATTTTGGAGAAATTTGATATACCTAGAAGAGATGTCTTCAAAGTTTATCAACTGAGGCATCTGATCAGCCGGAAATTTGGTACCATTTTTAGGGATTCGGTTGCTTATCCTTTCCTTTCTGGAATTATCAATCTCGCTTCTCAATCTCACCCTATCTCTTTGATCTATTCCTTCCTTTTGAACTATAAATCCCAGGAGACGGTTGAAGGTTCGGAGCGTACACGCCTTACCTGACATTTCCTCGACTGGTCTGGTGTATGGAAGGATCTGCATAGATACCATACCCAGGATAGGTTGCGGTTAACGCAATATTATATTGTCAATAACCTTTACTATACTCCTACTAAACTTTTTCAGCTTAAGAAGGTCTCTCACTCAACGTGCTTTAGGTGCTTGCAAGGAGAAGGTAACTTACTCTATATGTTCTGGGATTGTCCTAAAGTTGCCCCCTTGTGGTCTCTGGTCCGGGACTACCTTGATCCTCTTCTGGGTCTGTCCGTTTTTTTCTGTCCTGAGATATGTATTTTGGGTGAATATTCCTGTATTGATAGTGTTGAGCGTCGATACCATATGGCTTTGGTGTCTATGGCTATTAAAAAACTGGTTTTAAGACACTGGACTGATCAATTGGCCCTGTCATTTGCCGATTGGTTGACTGAATTGGTTTCGTACCTTCAATCAGAGAGTTTGATTGCTAGTCTTAAAGGTCGTATGGACCTGTTTCAGAGGAGGTGGGGTAAACTCCAGGCCTTGTGTCTGCTTTAATTTATATATTTCAGGGACCCGATCCCTTCAGTCTGCTTTTGTATTTTAAGCTTTATGTTAATTCTCGTTTTCTGTGTTGTCTTGCTCTTTTATAATACCATGCTTTGAAGTTTTATGATGATATGTTGTTTCGTCCAGACTAAGCTTTGTTTTTGATGGCGCACCTCAGAGGGATGAGGGAGGGTGGTTGAGGGAGGTAGGATGTTAAATGTTGAATAATGTCTTGTTTATTTGTCGTAGGGTTGGATGGGATTGTGGGTGGGTTTGGGGTTCGGGAGGGTGGTTGGTTTTGTTTTTTTTGTTTTTGGGGTTGAAGGGTGGGGGGGTTATTAAATTGCTCACCTCATTGTTTTTGTACCTTCTTGGATTGCTTTGTTTTGTTGTGTTTTACTTTGTTGTTCAAACCAAATAAACTTAAATTTCAAAAAAAAGCCAGCCACCCACCCACCCCAGCACCGGAGCAGTGGACACATGGAACGGGCGGTACTAACGTCCAAGGGTGAGCTCCCACTGGCCACCCCCCACTGGATGGCATGTCCCCGCCTACCCGGACCACAGCAAGCCACACTCTGGCACACGGCACCCAACACACATGCCACACAGCCTGTACAGCCAGCCCATGGCCATCCCAAGGCACAGCCACTGACCAAGGGGCATGCACCACCATGCACAGCCCGCACAATGACACAGGTGCACCACAAAGCCACCCACCAAATGACTGCAGTATGGCTCCACTCGCCAGCTGCAAAGTAGACACGGACACAGATGAGTAAGCAAGGCAAATATGTATTAAACAACTATATACAATACAAAATAAGGGATAGGGTAGGTGAGGTGAGTGAGGGACTGGGGACAGGGTCTGTACAGTGGGATGGGGAAGATAGGGGTCAGGAGGTCTGGGGCAAGACGGGGGGTCCAGTGTCCACTACGGGCAGCCATGGCCTACTGCTGCCCGAAGCCTCCCCCTGCACCGGTCCCTCAGCAGGATCCTCCTTGTCTGGTCTGCAATCTTCATGGTGGTGGATGTGATTAATATTATTTGTCGCAGGAGGCAACAGTAGAGAGGCAGCCACGGTCCCGTCCGGACACCTACAGCAAAGGAAGGGACAGGTGATCAGTGCGCATCCATAGCACCCAAGCCCTCCCACCGTGCACAGCGGACAGTGGGAACACATGTCCCTGAAGCGGCACCCGAGCCACCCGCAGTGGGTGGGCCAATGCCTGACGCCAGCCCGTTATGCCATGACAGTGCACAGCGCTGGACACCACTGCCCAAGGGCTACCCAACTGCACAGTGGCAGGCAGGTAGCACAGGACTGCAGCGGGACCACAGCAGCCTGGTGGCAGCCAGACGCAGATCCAGACCACCAAAAGCTGCCACACAAGTGCAATGGCTGCCCCACGGTGCCTTGCATGCCGCACCATGTGCTGCACACAGCTGACATAACACAAGGCACAGGAGGCCATGGCCGTACCCCCACGCCCGCTGACCACTCTGTGCACTGTAGAGGGAATGAACACTGCCTACCTGCCTGCCGTGGCACTGCGCGCACCAGTCCTTCAGCCACTCCTCCGCCACTCTGGTTCCAGCACCCCCTGCCGAAGTGCCCGCAGCAGCCTGCCAAGCGCCCCTGCTGCCCTGGCATGGCATTTATCTTCAGGCCCTAAAACAGGAACAAGGACAGGCACACATCAGAACACAGCCACAGCATGGGGCCACCCCGAAGCACAGTGTGCGCCCCAGTTGGGCATGAGCCGCAGGACGGTAGCACAACGCACCCGGTGACAAGCAATGTCACACCACAGGGTGCATGGCGACAGAGCCCCCACCCCCCGGCAGCATGGCATGCAGCCCTGCCAACACCATGGTATGGTGGCCATGCACAGAAGCCACAGGTGCCCACTTTCCTGGCCATGGCACGGCCCCCCGTGGACATGCGCCTGCAGTGCCCTCAGTCGCTCCGGGTCCCTCCTCATCAAGTCACTGTACCTGTGGCGGCACTGCTCCTCAGTGTGCTGCACTCCTGTGGCCTACATCAGCCCATCAGCATTGGCCTGCCACACCTTGGTCCTGGCCTGCTGCAGGGGCTGCTGCCCAAACAGGCCAGTGGCACGGGGCTAAACCTGAACCACCAGGTTGACCAGCTCAACCAGGCTCCAGTTTCTTGCCCATCTTACACCATGGCGTGCCATGCTCTAAATGCTACAGCAAACTCAAAATGGTGCCCGGTAGTGCACGTGCACAATGTGCGCAGGATGCGTGCCTCGTCGATGGTTGCGCAGTCTCTGGCAGTCGCGCATCTCTGTAGATGCCCGATGTGGGCATGGCCACACCAGCATGTGTAGCAGGTGTCCCAAAGGGGCATAGGGCAGGGCATGGGTCAGCACACATAAAGTGCACATGCGCCATAGGGCCTATGTTGCATAGTGCTCAATAAGGCCCATATCACACCATGCTCCATGGGCCCTGCAGTGCCCGAGCTCCACAGACCCAATATCGCCCGAGTGCCATAGGCCCAATGGCACCCGAGCACCATAGACCCAATGGCGCCCGAGTGCCATATAGACCCAATAGCGCCCGAGCGCCATAGTCCCTATGGCGCTTGGGCATTATAGGGACCATGGCGACGGTGCCATGGCCCTAATAGCGCCCTAGCGCATGTTGCACAATAGGCGGTAGCACATGCCACAACGCATGCGTGTTGACAAGGACACACTGTGCATGTCACGGCATTGCGCCACCATATGCGCCGGAGCAAGCCCATTGCGCAAGGCGCAAGAGCGTGATATTCAGCCATCACATGCAAATGAGCTCATCAGCCTATCCGCAGCACAATGGGGATATCTGCATGTCATTACTGTTGCGCAACAGCTCATTTGCATGCGATGCGCTATAAAGGCACCACACAACAGCACAGACCATGGACCGGTATTGCAACCTTCTGAGGTAAGTTGTGCCTACTGTGGGGATGGTCAGCACAGCAGGATGGATGGCTGGGGTGGGCCGCTGCAGCCAGTTACCACATGTCCACGTCCACAGGTAGCATCATGTCTGAGCATGAGGAGGATGAGAAGCATGGTCCTGCCCGCAAGCGCAGGCCCAACTTTACAAAGGCAGAGGCCGATGCCCTGTTCAAGGCATACCTCGACAGGGAGCCACTGCTAAGTGGCGCCACTGGAACATCCCAGGCCAAGGCCGTGGCCTGGGTCGACGTGGCGGCAGCCGTGAACCAGCAGGGCAGCCACCAGCAGTCTGCACAGGAGTGCAAGAAGAAGGTGGGCACCGACAAACACCGGATTAAGGAGAAAGTGGGGCCATACAGGCTGCCAGGTCAACCACTGGTAGGGGCTAGGCTGCCGTGCCACAGCTCACACCGCAGGAGGAGCTGGTGGCAGCCACCATGCAGCACAGCGCAGTCGAGGGTGTGCCGTATGGCTTCCAGACAGGAGGGAGCCCATCACTGCATGGTAGGTATGGCGGGGGGGGGGTGCTGCTGGTACAGCGGCACTAACGCATCTGTGTTCCCTTACAGCACCGGCTTGCCAGCATGCAGTGGCAGGGGTGCCTGCGGCTGCCATGGGGGCAGGCCCAGTCCCGGAGGACCAGCCATCCAACTCCATCGGTATCCGGGGGCTCGATCGGCTGCAGCACACCACCGCTGTCCAGACAGATATCCTGGGAGTAGTGGTGGATGAGGCCCTGGCTGTGTTCCAGTGGGACACCAGCCATGGCATGCTCTGTGTGGAGACACAGATCAGGGCAGGGTCCGACACCGATGACGACATGACCATATATCTGGACAGCGGGGGTTTTGTTGTGGGGGGAGACACCCATACCATCCACCATCACTGGCAGCGCAGCCAGTGGTCTGTTGGCGGTGGAACAGCTGCCCGCAACTGCCCGTGGTACAGCTGTGTGCACAGGCACAGTGGTGCTGAGTGGTGGTGGTACAACTGCCCAGGCACTGGCCAGTGCACAGTGGCCGGAGGGGCAGCAGCAGCAGATGGCTGGGGATGTTAGGCAGACGGGCGCAGCATCCACCGCCGGTGCGCCTGACACTGACCAACCATATAGGTACCCTGCTGTGCAGTGCCCACCTGAGTGGGGGCTGTGCAGCATGGTCGCACGCCACCAGCAGGATGACGACATGCCCATGCACCCCTGGGTGCCGACCCCTTGACTGAGCACACCCGATTGCTGCGGGCCTCTGTGGAGCAACAGGTGCTGCTCATACCTGGAGTGCTTGCGCTCCGTGCAGAGTTGCGCCATGCAGCCGAGCTGAGCGAGAGGGACACCGCGCAGGTCCTGGAGGCCATACAGTGCCAACGGGAGGACATGACCGCAGCCCTGGACCACATAGCCTAGCCAATCACGGTTAGGCCTGCACCACTGACTGCCACAGGGCGTGGCCGCCTGCCACAAACACTGTGGAGTGCAATGTCCACCCAACGGACCCGGCGTCGGGTGACCTCCTCAGTGTCGACACCGAGCTCCGCTGTGGGCATCCCAGGCATGCCTGGGGAGGGCCTGTTTAGGCACATGCAGACCCCTGCAAGGACCCGGTCGCGGTCACGCAGTTCGATCCCTGGGGGGCAGTCACAGACCCCCCCGTGGCCGTTGAGCAGCCTGTGGCTGCACAGCAGCTGCCCCACACGTCCACAGCAGACCTGATGTACGTGCCACCCTGTCTGCTGCCACTTCCCTGTGTGCACTTGGGTGATGTGTATGTGTGCATGACACAGTCATGGCATCTGTGAGTCGCGCCTCACGCCGCCCGTGTGGGCACCTGCCAGGCCGCTGGCCCATGTGGCATGTGCGTGATGAATGCAGCACAGGTTGCACCTGTGCACCGGTGCCCTGCATCTGATCCACGCCACGTGCTAGCGCCTTGGCGCGTGCCTGCAGGTGCCAGTGTGTGTGTGTTGCTGTACAGTGCTGCGTGGTGTCATGTGTGGCTGTGTGGCATGGCCCCCCGCCTGTGTTGGCATGCCCATGTCCATGTCCGCACATGCCTGTGTGCCGTGCCGCTGTGTCTGTTCTGTGCATGGGGGTTTGTCCACCTACCTGCGTGCGCCATAGTGCTCCTGTGCGAGCATGTCGCGATGCTGGCATGCCAACCTCTGGAGCTGGGGATCCCTCCGCCCGGGGGGGGGGGACTGCCCACCACCTCCCAGCCCATTGGCCTCGTAATCCCTACTGGTGTCCCCCTCTTCAAACTCGACAACTATCCCATGGTCAATGGCCATGTTGTGCAGCATGCAGCAGGCCAGGAATAGGACGCAGGCCTCCGAGGGGCTGTACTGTAGGGCACCGCTGGACTTGTCTAGGCAATGGAAATGTGCCTTCAGCATCCTGAATACATGCTCAATCATGTTCCGCATGCTGGCATGTGCCTCACTGTACTGGTTCTCTGCTGGGGATGACCGGCACCGGCAGGGGGTGAGCAGCCAGGGACTGAGTGGGTAGCCACTGTCACACGTGTGGACAGAGATATGGTTAGCCTGCTGTCCTCTGTCTCTGTGTCCCTTGCCCGTCCCTGGCACCCCTGCCAGCGCACCTGCCCTGCCCATCCCCCTCCCATGCCCTGCTGTACCCAGCTGCCCATGGTCATGCCATACTCACCCACTAGGTGACATGTGAGGATGTCCCCACTCTCAAACCTGTGGCACAGTGCTGCGCTGTGCCAGACGAAGGAGTCATGTGCGCCCCCAGGGTGTGTGGCACAGACATTGATTATGCACCCCTGGCATCGCACACCACCTGGTAGTTGATACTGGGGTAGCCCTTTCTGTTCACATATGCTACCCCCCCAGGCTAGGTGGCATATGGATGCCCACATGGGTACAGTCGATGGCCCCTTGCATGCCAGGCATCCGTGCTACCTTGTGGAACTCCTGCATGGTTGCTGTACGCTCTGCCTGTGTGCTGGGGAAGTGGATGTATTCCGCAGCATGTGGTAGCAGGGCATTGAGGAATTGTGTGAGGAGTCGTGATGTAGCCAACTGGGTTACGCCTGTGGTATCCCCTGTTGGTCTCTGGAAGGTGCCCGTGGCAAGCAGGCACATGACAGCTGTTACCTTCATCTCCACTGTCAGGGTGTGGCTCCGTCTAGTGGGTGTCTGCATCTCCTCACTGCACAGCTCACTGAGCTGCCTCAGATTCACCCGGTTCAGGCAATACCGGCCCACAATCTCCATGTCAGTGTGGGTCTAAAAGCTGCTGTCGGGCCGGTACCACCTGTTCTGGGCATACCCCCAACTAGCCCTTCCATGGCCACGTCGCTCTGCCTCCTGCCTCCTCGCACCCCTCATTATGGCCTCCATCTGGAATACTGCACTGGCCATGGCCCCTGTTGTCATGTCACCCCTTGGGCGTCTGGCTCCATTGGACCACCTGTCACTGTGGGGCAATGCCTGTCGCTCAGCCGGGCCCCCTCCTGTGCCACCTGCCCTTGGCTGTCCATCACCTGCAGGCTCTGTCCCCTGCCCCTGCGGGTGCCTGCGACTCTCACTTCTAGGTCTGGTGGCTCCTTCGCCCTCTCACTCTCTCACTCACTCTGTCTGTCTCCCTGTCTGTCACACACTCCCACTCTCTCTCTCTCTCTCTCTCTCTGTCTCTATGTGTCTCCCTCTCCCCCTCTCATTCTCGTTCTGTCTCTCTCTGTCTGTCTGTCTCTCACAGTGTTGCCCCCCTCTGGTGCAAGCGCTGTCCCCCTGCTTGCTCCCTGTTTTTATTGGCTCAAGTCTGCTCGGCGCATCTGGCCATTGCTCCTCACTTGCGCCATGGTTCGGGTGTTGAATATCACGCTGTGCCGCATATTCATGAGCATTCCCCCCTGCCCTTGCACATGCATTCATTGCAGTTGCACATTGGCGCACTGCTACTTGTGCTGCGCAATGTCTCCCGCTGAATATCGCTCTATGGCACATTTCTGCAGTTGCGCATGCACAACCCAGTTGCGCCACGCGCAACTACTTTGAATATCCAGGCTAGAAAAAACAATTGTGGTAGCAGTATGAACAACTAAATGGCACTATACACAGAGGGACGGTGTAGAGAACAAGTGCAATAAAAACGTCAGCAAGTAATATGGACAAACAATGGTAAAATACGCAGCGGGGAATTATCAGAAAGAGTATGCAGTAATGTTGAAATGGCAAAAAAACAATAAATTATTACATAGTTCTGGTGTATTCAAGAAAGGGAGAATTACCCAACCCAGGGCAGGCATGCAGGCTTCGAGTATAAATTAGGTGTAGTAGGACAGTGGCAACAAGCAATGCAAGAGAAAGGAGAGGACACGGACTAGACTAGCCAGGGCTACAGCAAGGGCAGGAGAGAGCCTGGAGAGGAGGTACATAAACAACTGTGTCTTATGTGTCTAACTATGAGATGGTTTCCCCTCAGCAGTCTGGATTCAGGCTCCTCCATTTGCCACAATGGCCTTGCTTGATTTAATGGACACTATCTCCCTGGCTCTTGAGAACAAGCTGTACACTGGGGCTGTGTTCATGGGCTTAAGCAAGGCCTCTGACACAGTGGATCATCTCCTATTACTACAAAAAATGGAGAACACAGGAGAGAGCCCAGAGTCCGGTTCATAATTGGCTCTTACCTGAGTGGTGAATGCAACAGGTTAGTGTTAATGGAATGCTTTTAAGTGCCAGGAACATGTAAAAAGGGGTACCAGAGGGGTCCATTCTGGTTCCCTTGTTGACTGTCCTTTTCACAGCCTACCTAGGTTGGGTGCCCATTTGGCATCAAAAATGCATGCGGATGATACTGCAGTGTTAATGTGTACTAGAGGTCCAAAGGAAGTCTTTATGAAATTCTAGATGAACTTTAACAATCTTCAACAGTGGCTGACTCAGTACAAACTAATAAACAATTAAATTCATGTTATTTTCCCCCAACTACTAAATTACACACACCACATGTAGAAAAAGTTATATGAAGACCTTAGAAGGAGTCTTCATTGAAAGAATAGCTACTTGCAAGTATTTAGGGGTATGGGTCGCCGTTTCTCCAAACACACAGACAAACTATGCACAAACGTCTCTCAGAAAATTGGAGTCTTAAAGAGGCACAGACATTGTTTGCATATTAACATCAGAAAAAAACTGTTTCCACATTTATTTTGCCACAGACTGATAGATTATGAGTCCCTGGTATATGGCTTCACTAAAAATCTTACCTTAAAAATTTAGATAGCACCAGGAAGAAAGCATGCATATAATCAGTGTGGAGCTCCCAGCCCTGTAGCCAAGCTTAGACTGGAGGCATGGCACGAAGTGAGGTGAGGCAAGGTATGACATTATCCTGCTAGTGCCAGTGGCAGGAAATCCTTTAGGAAGTGGGCACAAAGGGGACTCCAGTGTGTGGGAGACTTGTACATAGAACAGAGTATTCACTCTTTTGTTGAAATATAACAGAAACTACCCCCCCCCCCACTACAAATATCCATCAGTTTGGGCATTCTGTAGGAGTTTAGGGAGGGATACAGTAGGGACATCTCCACTGCACTTCCTACAGCAGGCAACTTATAGTTCAAAAGTGTCAGTGAAAAGCCTAATAGCAAAACTGGCAAAGCAAGATAGAACATACCTTCCAGATCTAACAAGGTTAAAGCTCACTGAGAAAAGAGAGCTGGGGATCCCCATCAGTGAGGAAAACTGGGGCAATATACTAAGACAATACCTGGGTCTACTCCTGTGCAATAAGAAATCTCAGTGCAAGTTTATACATAGGCTGTATTGCTCTCCTAATGTGGTTCACAGGTTCAACCCCACTGTCTTGCCGATGTGTGGAAAGTGCAGAGTAGCACTGGGTACATTAGAGCAGTTACATAAGAACAGACCATAATGGTAGATCTTCGAGGGGATCTCATCCATCAGGTCACACTGTAGGAACTTCATCAACACTGAAGCAGGATCCACGTGGAAGATTTTCAGCAGTACAAATGGGGCCGCCCACGCCGTCAGTATCACCAGCACTATACAGGCATGGACAGCCCCGCTCCCTCCTCAGTTCTTCCCCTTGGAGACAAAGGAAGCATAGCTCTAGCAATGGGGGACCGAGAAAAGAGAGAGAGAAGTGCCCAGACAAATAAAAAAATGCTGGATACACCAGATAGCCAATTCCTAAACAAGAACCCTCTAGACGGGTACGGTGGGAGGGAAAGCACACCTGATGACTGAGATCCTCTTGAAGATTTACTGTTGCAGTAAGTTCTTACATAACTGTTCTATCTTCATTGGGGTTATTGCAGTCATCAGGTCACACCATAGGAATGAGTCCCAAGCAGTTACAGGTGTCAGCAAACAGTCTGGGAAAAGGAGGGCTCTCCATAGAACTTAAGACAGGAGGCCCTGCAGCACAGTCCTGCCAAATACTGCACAGGCTCTAGAGGCAATGTCCAGACTGTAGTGCTTAGTGAAAGTATGGACGGTACTCCAGGTGGCAGCCGCACAGATGTCAATGGCTGAGAACCCCCGGAAAGAAGCCACAGAGGTAGCCATGCCTCTTGTCAAATGAGCTTTAACTGCTCCAGGCAACTCTTTGCCGTACTTGTTACAGCAGAACACAAAGCAGTTCGCCAATCATTTGGATAAACATTTCTTTGAATCTAAGATGCCCTCTCTACCTGGGGCAAAAGAAGTAAACAACTGCTTTGACTTCCTACATTCCTTAGTGTGAAGCACGCAATACTTCAAAGTTCTGTGCACATCTAATGTATGGAGCAGTGCTTCCCCTGGATTGGCATGCTCAGGAAAATAAACAGGAAGGTGGATAGATTGGTTGAGTGTAAACTCAGGGAGAAACTTAGGATCTGTGCGCAAAGACACCCTGTCTTTGTGAATGACCAAATAAGGCTCCTCGCACCAGAGGGTCTGAAGCTCTGAAATTCTTCACGCAGAAGTACTGGCAACTAAAAATAATGCTTTCCAAGAGAGAAAGCATAGCTTGCAAGTCACAGCTGGCTCAAAAGGAGACAGGGTAAATTTTTCCAAAACAAAATTTAAATCCCAAGTTGGGACAGGAGAATGGATTGGGGGTTTCAGATGCAGGATGCCCCACAGAAAAGTGTGGGAAACATCCAGCTGAGCTATTGTGCTGTCAACCTCGGGCTCATGAAAGGCCGAGATAGCCGAAAGGTGCACCTTAAGAGAGGAATACTGGAGACCTGAGTCTGACAGAGAAATCAGGTCATCGAGAATCTGGTTCACTGGACAGCTGAAAGGGTCCAGATTATGTTTGGCAGCCCAGATGGCAAACTGCTTCCACTTCATGGCATATGTGACCTGAGTGAAGGGCTTCCGGGTGGCCACCAGGACGTCCACCACCCTGTTGGAGACTCCAAACTTGGCGATGGCTATTTCCTCAGGAACCAAGCATGCAGATGGAGGGACCTAAGGTTGGGATGGACCAGGATCCCCTGGGCTTGAGTCAGCAGGTTCTTGCAAAGAGGAAGAGGGAACGGGGGTTCCTCCACCAGCTGCAGTAGGAGTGGAAACCAGATCAGCCTGGGGCAAAATGGGGCTATCAGAATCATGCTGGCCCCTTCCATCTGCAGTTTGATGCGCACCCTCTGAATCAAGGGAAACAGGGAATGTGTAAAGAAACTTCCCGCTCCAGGAAAGAGACAATGTAACTCATCAGAAAACTCCAGGCCCTGGATCAAGTGAGAAAAAATTGGGCAGTTTTGCATTCAGTGGGGATGCAAAAAGGTCCCACTCTGGATGACTCCATCAGTTGAACAGATATTCTGCGACAGACAGGAGTATCTCCCACTCATGCCCACTAGACTGAGTCTGGCTGAGGCTGTCTGCCAGAGTGGTTAGCACTCCTGGGACGTGGCTTGCCGAGAGTGTCAGACCATGATCCAACGCCCAGTACCACACTCTCATGGCCTCCCTGCAAAAGGGATATGAGCGGATTCCCCCACTTGTTAATGTAGTACACTACACTGAGGTTGTCTGACTGCACCAACAGGTGACCTGGAGCGAGGTGACTCTGAAAGGCCTGCATGGTATAGATTACCGCCCCCATCTCCAGGATAATTGATATGTAGGGAGGCATCCAACAGGGACCAACAACCCTGAGTTTGGAAAGGACCCAGGTGCGCTGCTCAGCCCAGACCAGATGCATCCATGCAGAGGATTTGTTTCGCAGAGGAGATCTGGAACGGGATGCCTTGCAGCAGGTTCAAGGGATCCATCCACCATTTTGGCACCTTGCGAGCTGGGAAAGAGACCAGGACTGGACAGTCTAACTTGTCCGAGTGCTGGTCCCACTGGACTCTGAGGGTCCACTGGAGGATGTGCATATGAGTCGGGCCAGAGGGATGGTGGGAATGGCCACCACCATCAGGCCCAGAAGCCTGAGGTACACCCTGGCAGGGATGTAGTGGCTCTGTGCAGCTTCCTGAGCCTGGGCCATAAGGCACTTTGTCCTGTTCTGCTGGAGGAAGGCGTTCCCATGAGCCAAGTCCAGAATCACCCCTATATGTTGCAGCCTCTGGGTTGGAGTAAGAACTGATTTGGGCAGACTGACAGTGATACCCAGGGAGAGGAAAAGTTGCAGGGTTCTCTCCAGAGAGAGCAGAAGCTGCTTCCTAGATGGGGCCTTCAGGAGCCAGGTGTCCAGGTAGGGGAAGAAGTACATGCCCTCCCTCCTGAGGGCTGTGGCCACTGCAACTAAGCACTTGGTAAAGATCCGCGGCACAGAGGACAAAGCAAAGGGCAGCACTTTGAACTGATAGTGCTCACCCTGAAAGACAAAATAGAGAAACCTCCTGTGAGAAGGAAAGACCGAGATATGCAGATAAGTGTCCTGCATGTCCAGAGAGCAGAGCCAATTGCCTGTTTAGAGCAGAGGCAGCACGCCTGGCAAAGTTACCATTCTAAACCTTTTGTACTGGACATACAGTTTGAGGTCCTTTAGATCCAAAATAGGGCCTCAAATCACCAGTGTTTTGTGGGGACCAGAAAGAACCTGGAATAAAACGCCTCGATTCTCTGGTACCTGGGCAACAGCTCCTCCTCCCAGAGAACGGGCAAGTGTGCTAGGGGGAAACTGGACAGCAGGGGAGGGACTCTGGAGGTTGCTCTATGAGCTCCAGAGTGTGACCGCTTTTGATAATCTGCAGAATCCAAGCATCTGATTTGATGGCTCTCCATTGAGTCAGATGGAGGGAAAACTGACCTCTGACCACCACCTCTTGGTCGGAGACCAGATGAGGGGGGTCCGGCAAGGACTCAAGTTGAGGCGGATCCAGCAGTGGGGGCTGGTCCATCACCTCTGGGACGCTTGGCAGCCGGGGCTGACAAGGTGGTGGGAGCTCTCCTCTTGCTTTGTTGATGAGAGGCCACACCTCATCTACCAGCTGTCCTACAAAAAAAGAGGAAGCTGTCTACCCCTCGATTGTGTGTGGTAGAGGAAGTAAACAGACTGGATGGCTGTGCCTCAGGCCCGCAGGTTGTTTATGATGTCCTGCACATCAGGGCCAAACAGCTTAGTGCCATGGAAAGGGGCATTAAGCACTTTTTGCTGGACATCAGTAGCAAACCCAGAGACTCTGAACCAGGAATGCCTAGCGAGACAGATACTATTTCCAGGGCGACTTCCATGGATATCAGCAAACTCATAGGGAGCTCTGAGAAGATGTTTGCTAACATCTTCAGCCATCTACAGGCATTTTAGAAGCTCCTGCTTCTGTGAGCCATCTGGTAGGGGCTGGGCAGCAGTCTTGCCCTTCTTCCAGTTGGCATTCTGGTTCTTTACCATGTGAGACAGGTAGTTGGCAATTCTCAGACAGAGGGTAGGGAATGCATAAACTCTTGCCTCAGAGATCAATTCTACATGATTCTTTGTTTTGGGGAAGGGAACTAACTAAGGTGCTTGGGTGCTTTAGACCTGTCATGAGCTGCCTTAATGACCACTGAATCTGCTTCAGGTTGGGCAGCATAGTAAGGAAACCCCTGGGTGGCATGGTAAAGTTTGTCCGCCCGATGTGGCATAGCTGGCACATCTGGCCTGTGCCAGACTGCCGTGGCCACATTCCTCAAGGCTGGTAAGATTGGAGGAAAGACCTTAGGAGAAGACTCCGGAATTTTCAGGAAGTCCATCAGCTCTTTCCTGGTGACATCCTCTTCCTCAGTAAGGAAGCCCATGGCAGCAGACAATTGCTTCATCACATTGAAGAAGGTGGGGTCCTCAGGAAGAGACATAGGAGTGTTCTTGACCAAGTCTTCACTAACTGAGGAGGCAGTGGACTTGTCTGAGGCCAGCAACTCTTCTTCCACCTCCTCCTCTTCATCTGGAAGGATGAGGTCTGGGTGGTACTCCTCCTTGATGTCGATCTCCTCTAACTCCAGGTCTGACAACAGATGCACCAATGATGAGCTTCTGGAGGCCGCAAAAGGGAAGTCAACGATGAAGTGGCCTTTGATGGCGCAAAAGAAGGGGGCCTCATGGCACCTAGCTGCTGGACTATCACAGTAGTGAATTTAGTAAAGAATCTCATTGAGGTAGATGGTCATGGAAGACCACGTCGTGTAGCCAGCAGCGGGGGTGTCGATGGCCCAAGTACCCTGGTGCCCGATGGGCTTGGCGCTGCTACGGGAGGGGAACAGGCGGGACACAAGGGTGGTTGTCGACTAATCTGTTATTGACAATGATGAAAGGACCAAAGACCCAGCGGAGGCCCTGTTGGTATGGGTATGGTGGGTACAGAGACCTGGACAGCGGATTTGGTCAATGATGCATGAGCAACCGATGACAATCCCCCAAGAAGGAGAAGAGGCCGACAGGAAATGGGAATGCTGCTGGGGAAGCAGTCTGCGATCCCAGTCTTTTATGACTTTCTCCAGGACCTGTCTTAGGGCCTTGGAGGGCGGGAGCTCAAAGACCCTGCCAGCGAGGGGGAGGTCTGGGCACCAGAGAACCCCCTGCCCGGAACTGGCTACCTGTTGATCCATGAAGGATTTCTCTAATGCCTTTTTCCTTCACCTTAGGGTGGTCTGATGAAATCTTTGGCAGAGTTCATGGAGGAAACTTCATGGGAAGGCCCAAGACAGCAGACACAGATGAGGTGTTCGTCATTGAAAGCAATCTTCTTTCCACAGTGGCAGCAATGGAAGAGAAAGGCAGAAGGATTAACTCACAACATAAACGAAATAAATGAATCTCTTAGAAGAAAAGATTCCCAGGTAAGTAGTAGAAAAAAGCTGAAGGCTGAAAAATGGCGAGAGTACTGCGTCGGAGCTTCAGCGGAGACCCATGTGATCAAGTCGATGGTGGGAAAGAATTGAGGAGGGGCAGTGCCTCCCACACCTTTATAGAGCTGGTGACATTGACAGATGGCATGGGCAGCCCCAGTTGTTCTGCTGAAAATCTTCAGCGTGGATCCGGTTTCACCATCGGTGAAGTTCCTACGGTGTGACCTGATGAGTGTAATAACCCCGATTAAGATCCATGTTATTTCTGGGAATGCCCAACACTAAAACCCTTCTGTGCAACAGTGACACATGAGCCGCCAAGGTGACTCAGTAGGCCAGTCCCATGTATATTAATCTCTTTACTGTTTGGAATGGAAGGCATGGTGGAGGAAAGCTGGGAATCATATCCTGTAAGGGTGAGGATCCTGTCTGCATTAGCATGCCAGTGCATACAAAATACCTGGGTGTCCTGTGTACCCCCTACGCACACTCAGTGAAAATCACCGACTACCAGCCTTGGCACTTGAACATGTGTGATACTACAAGAAGGCAGGGTGTAAGATATGCAGAGACCTTGGCAATGGTGTAGCAAAGGTGGTAAAAGTCTGGATACTGCTCACTCTCCCACAGAAGTGAATACAATTAAATGTATTTCTCAGGCCTGTAAATATGATTGACGACACAATGAATGTAGAATGAACTTACGTTTTACACTGTATGTAATCCAAGTTGAAATTGCAATGTAAGCCTAAGTGCAAGTCTGAGTCAGAATATAGATGGAAAGGAAAGTACAGTTATGTAAGAACTTACCGTAACAGTAAATCTTCAAGAGGAGTTGTTACAGCAGGTAACACCATTAGGACTGAAGCCGGCAGGCGCCAGGACCCCACGGAAAACTTCTAGCTAGCAGTATACAATGGGGGACCGCCCCCTGATGTCGGCCCACCCCGATGTCCGCCTATGGTATAAAAGGGGTTGTCCCTCAGCCCAATCTCAGTTCTCCCATCAGAGACCCCAGCATGTACAGAAATTGGAGAACTGAGGTGGGTCCTCTACACTGAGAAAAGAGAGATGACAGAGATGGAGAAGCAGTCACCAGGGGGATGGAGGGAGGGAAAGCAGCGCCTGCTGCAAGAGCTCCTCTTGAAGATCTACTGTTACGGTAAGTTCTTATGTAACTGTACTATTTCACTTCGAGGGGGCTCTTGCAGCAGGTAACACCATTAGGACTGAGTCCCAAGCACTGTAAGGACTGACTCCAGCCATCTGGGAAGATGCAAGAGTCAGTGTAACGCTCTCCAGAAAGAAGGCCCTGCAGGACTGCAAGTCCAAAGCCTGCCATGCACCTAGATGCACTGTCCAGGCTGTAATGCCGAATGAAAGTGGGGACAGAGCTCCAAGTGCACAACGCACAGATACCAGCAATGGACACATTCCTGAAGGAGGCAAAAGAAGCAACCATGCACCTGGTAAAATGGCCTTTAACTGGCCCCGGTAAAGGCTTGTACTTTCGGTAACAATAAACAATGCAATTGACTAACCATTTGGCAAAATAAGCTTTTCTGAAACAAACAGAAGGTTCCAGGGAGGGACAGGGTCCCTGATGGGAGGTTTCAGATGCAATATGCACCGCAAGAAAGTGTAGAAAAGGTCCAGCTGGGCAACAGTCTTGCCTTCGATAGGTGCATGGTACGTAGAGATGGCAGATAAGTTCACCTTAAGTGAAGAGTAACAGATCTGAGTCTGACAGGGGAAGGATGCACTCTAAACAAGATTCGCTGGACAGGAGAAGGGATCCAGGTGATCAGCGATGGCCCATATACAGAACCGCTTCCACTTCTTAGCATAAGTGGCTTTAGTGGAAGGTTTCCGGGCTGCCACTAGGACGTCTGCCACCTGGGAGGAAACCCCAAATCGGGCAACTGCTATGTGCAGAAGCCAAGCAGGAAGGTGCAATGACTTGCGGTCTGGATGGACCAGAGTGCCCTGCTCCTGGGAGAGCAAATAGGAGCACAGTGACAAGGGAATTGGAGGCTCCACTGCTAACTGTTGGAGGAGTGGAAACCATATCTGGCTCAGTCAGTAAGGGGCTATTAGGATCATCTCTGTCCCCTCTGACTGCAACCTGAGAAGTACTCTCTGTAGTAATGGAAAGGGAAGGAAGGCATACAGAAACATCCCTGCCCAGGAGAGGGACAACACGTCTCAGTGGAAAACACCAGGCCCCAGATCTAGCGAGTAGAAACTGGGCAGTTTTGTGTCAGATGGGGAAGTGAAGAGGTCCAGCTCGGAACGGCCCCACCTGTCAAAGAGATCTTCAACCATGGAGGGAAGAAGCTCCCATTCATGTTCCTTGGAATGAGATCAGCTCAAGCTGTCAGACAAGGTGTTTTGAATGCTTGGAACATGCACAGCAGTCAGGTCCAGGTGATGCTCTATGGCCCCATACCAGACTCTCATTGCCTCCCTGCGAAAGGGGTAAGAATGTGTTACCCCTGCTTGTTTATGTAAAAGACCACAGACATATTGTCAGTCTGGATCAAAAGAGGGCCCGGGAGCAGGTTCGTCTGAAAGGCCTGCAAGGCATACTGAATCACCTGTATCTCCAAAACATTGATGTGGAGATGCAACTCCCGTGGGGACCAAGTCCCAAGAGTCTGACAGTCTGTCAGATGGGTGCCCTAGCCCTTGCTCGACATGCCTGTGGTAAGGATCTGGTGAGATGACTGTTCAAAAGTGATTCCCTTTGGAGAGGTTCAAACACCACGTCAAAGTCTGTCGCACAGAGTTAGAAACTGACACCAGTTGCTCCAAATCAGTTGTGCACTGATCCATTGGATCTGAAGGTTCCACTGGGCTACACTCATATGCAGGCAAGCCAGGGGAAGCACTGGAATGGCTGTTGCCATATGCCTGAGCAGCCTTAGAAATGATCTGGCCGGGACCTGGTGAGATGATGAGTGCAGTTGAACCTGTGCCTGAAGGTGTTCTGCCCTGTCTGTGGGCAGAAAAGCTTTGCCTTGGCCGGTGTCCAAGACTGCCCTGTTGTGCTGAAGCCTCTGACTTGGCCAAGGGGAGGATTTGGGGAGATTTAGAGTGATCCCCAGATACCAGATCAGAGTGAAAGTGACCTCCATGGTTCTGAGCAACTGTTCCTTTGTGGGAGCTGTCAGAAGTCAATTGTCCAGATAAGAAAAGACATAATGGCCTTCCCTTCTTAAGACCACAGCCACTACTGTGAGGCATTTTATAAGTACTCGGGGAGCTGAGGACAGGCCGAAGGGCAGAGCCCAGAACTGGTAATGGTTTCCTTGGAAGCAGAAGTGAAGGAACCTCCTGCAGGGTGGGAAGACCAAGATGTGAAGATAAGCATCCTGCATGTATAGAGAACAAATCCAATCCCCCTGATGAAGCAGGGGGTGAAGGCCAGGAAGAGTGACTATCCTGAATTATTTGTATTCTATGTACGGGTTCAGGTGGTTGAGGTCTAGGAGTCTAGGATGGGACACAGGTCTCCGGTTCTCTTTGGGACCAGGAAGAAATGAGAATAGAATCCCTTCCCTC
This sequence comes from Neoceratodus forsteri, assembly GCA_016271365.2. Classification (NCBI taxonomy): domain Eukaryota; kingdom Metazoa; phylum Chordata; order Ceratodontiformes; family Ceratodontidae; genus Neoceratodus; species Neoceratodus forsteri. Next base: position 255,771,099 of record CM057451.1, on the reverse strand, counting down.
GTAGTGCCAGTGGGATGGGCTCTATGGTCTTTTTTTGCAGGAGCACCTGAATCTCCTCTTGGAGAAGGGCGATATGACCCTGAGGATAATGGGAGGGTGATGGGGGATTGTCTGAGGGCACCTCCAAGAACTCTAGAGTGTTCCCCTTTTCCACTAACTGAAGAACCCATTGATCTGAGGTTACTCTGTGCCATCCCTCTACGGAGAGAGAAAAATGACCCCCCCCCCAAACGCCTCTCCCAGGGTTTTGGCTGGGGAAGGAGGTTCGAATAAGGAGTCAGGCTGAGGAACAGGGGACAGGCAATGTGGCCTGGGAGGTCCTAGGAGCTCTGGGGGCTGAACCTCCAGTGACTTGGGTAGTGGAGTTTCTCTTACAGGCACTTCTGGGTTGTTGGCCCCTGGATTGTTGTTTGGAGTAAAGAAGCTTAATATGTATACCCTTGAGGAAAGAAGGGGGGGGGGGGTCATGATAGAAACGTTTAAGTACCTCAGTGGAATCAAGAAAGTCCAAGAGGGTAGCATCTTTCAGAAAAAGAGATGTGCAAGAACAAGGGGACATAATTTGAAGATAGAGAGGGGACGGCTCGGGGGCAATGTGAGGAAGTATTTTTTCACAGAGAGAGTGGTGGACACATGGAACAGCTTTCCTGAGGAGGTTGTGGGGTCTAAAACTTCGGGAGAATTCAAGAATGCAAGGGACAGACACAAGGCAATTCTTGTGGGGGTAGGAAGAAATAGGCTGTTGGTTAAATAAGATCTGCAGCTTATCCTCTAGGTAGGGAAATGGGCAGACTAGGTGGGCCATGCAGTCCTTATCTGCTGTCAAAGTCTATGTTTCTATGGAGGGGTGAAGAAAGTACTGCTGCTGGGAGGATTTTGGCCGAGACCGATATAAAGTTTGTACCGAATGCAATGCCTTGCCAGATTCCCGTAAGTGAGTGATTATGTTTTGGAAATCCTTGTCAAATAGAACGAGACCTCTGAAAGGGGCATCTAGGATCTTGGACAGCACATTCAGCACTCAGTCAGAACTGGGAACAACTCGTAGTCGGTGATTTTAACATCAACTGGCAATCCCAGGACGCAGTGGCAGTTAGAGACAAAATATTAAGCCTGTACCTCACCCAAATGGTCACCCAAGCCATTAGGCTAAATTACAGGACAGGCTCAAGCACTCTGATCGACTGGCTCCTCTTCACCTGTCCTGACCATATCTCTGAGGCCTCAGTACTACCGGACTCCCTAAGTGGCTATTCCCTGGTAAAATGCACTTGGACTAATAAATTCAGAAAGCACACTCCCCAGCCCACCAGAAGCTGATCACTGAGACCCGGGCTGCTGGAATATTTGCAACACCTAAGGCTAACAGACTGGACCCCACTCGACAATGCCAATGACAGTAACCAAGCTCTTGATTACTTCTGCTCTATCTTTACAAATGCTTGCGATATCTTCGCCCCCTACAAATCCTAAAAAGTAAGTGGGACCAGTAACCCCTGGCTCTCAGCCCCATTAATCGACCTCATACGATTCAGGGACAACCGGTGGCATAGGGCAAAGGCATCTGGGAATATGACTGATCACACTGCCTACAAGGCAGCTAGAAACAAATGCGTGAGACTGATCAGGTTGGCCAAGGCCTCTTACTATAAAGATCTTTTAAACAGAAGTTGGGGATGCGGAAAGAAGTTCTGGAACTCAGTGAAATCCCTTACGGGCATGGATCTCCAAGGCACCACCCAGCCTTATACTTACCCTATCCGGGACACTCCAGGAACATAGTGACATGGCAAATGCATTTAATACTGCTTTCACAGACCTAAATTCTGTGCTCCCCAGGGACTACCTCTTCACCCCACTGACCAGACAGCTCCCCCACTTGAGCCCGCCGCCCTCTACTCCCAATGGTAAACCGCCATTTTACTTCAGACACCTATCCAGGGCTGAGATCCTTAGGTAAGTCAAACAATTACTGGGCAAGACCAGAATGGGTAGTGACACTATCGATATGAAGTTAGTTGCACTAACATTAAATGAATTAGCTGAACCACTTACCAAAATCTTTTAACACGTCCTTGAGAACGGGCATATTCCCGGACAAATAGAAGGCAGCAATTATCATGCCGGTTCACAAAAGCAGAGACAGAACAAGCCTCTCAAACTTTAGACCCATCTCCATTTTGCCACCTCTCTCCAAAGAATTGGAATGGGCGGTATCTGACCAACTCACAGAATACTTGGAGAAACACAATCTACTATGTTCACAGCAGCATGGCTTCCATAAACACCACTCCACTCAAACCGCCCTGGTTGACTACACCATGCAGATCTATGAGGCAATAGATAATGGAAGGGCAGTGGGGTCTATATTCATAGACCTCACCAAGGATGGAAATGAAAAAGGAAAAGTGTGGCCTACTGGGATTTGAACCTCAGATCTCTGGTATGCCGCTCCAGCGCTCTAACCATTAAGCTACAGGCTCACTGGTCAAAGCGTCTGAGGAATTTCCTTACAGCCACACACACTCCTTTCTCTAGTGTTGCACAATTATGCAACTAGGAGCCAATGTTATATATACACTTCTCTCAGTGTAGTTTAACCCCTGCAAGGTATACATATTTTTAAATCAATGATGGAAATGAGAAAGGAAAAGTGTGGCCTACTGGTATTTGTACTTAACTGAAATGTGCAAAAAACTGTAAATGTTATATGGTAGTATTAAAATGATCCATGACAGTTGGTCCACAAATTCGTTGTCGACTGACTTTACAGTGACAGCTTTATGTCGATTGCATTTACTGGTCAGCATACAAGCAGTCACTTCTGACTTGTTTTTCAGGGCTTTACCGCACTCTATATAACTAAAATAATCAATTCGAGTTGGAGTTGATTTGGGGAGGGATGCAAGACCCCAGAAAAGTAAGCTGGGACCTGTTACCGACACTACAGTGACCTGGCACTGTTGTCGCTGTAGCATCAGTCGTGGTAAAATTGTCGCTGTAGCAACGGTATATTGTACTGAAAGAGAAACAAAAGGTTTGGAAACCTGTTTTTAAAAGAAAATTAAAAAGTCTCCCTCTTAAGGGAAGGGGGGTATGTAATATGGTTGTATAAGACCCTGTCCCATTTGTTATACAGAGAGAGTTTTAAGCAAGGATCTATTTTTCTGTCCTCTCCTATTCTGTCACTTGTCTATCTTTTATCTGTCTGAATCAATCAAATTTTCCTTCTGGAACCTCTGAACTGGTCACTCTGATGGTTCCACAATTTCCCCCTGTCATCTCCCTTGGTTTACTTTCTGCTTCTGTTCTTTCTTTCTCCCCGTGCTTCTCTGCTGTTAAAAGCTATATGTGAATCTTTATGCGAAATGGAGATCCCTTGGTTTGAAAATGTATATAGTTATATTGTTGAAATGAATTGCAGAAAGTTGTTTAGGATTTGTTAGAAAAGATGGCAAGCTAGAACACAGGAGGTTGGCTTTGAGAAACCTTTTGACCTTCCACAAACTTGTTTGCAGAGCTGTCAGCAGGAGAAACAGCTCTGACCAGAATGTCTTAATTGGCTGCACCTGTAGAAAAGATTAGATGTACTGGTCGCAGAAAAGAAACTGACAGTTTGGTACACTGTGTAAAAACAGGAGATGTAGCTTAATGAGAACAGGATACAGAATTTAATTTCCAGCTGAAAACATCTCATAGAAAGAGAGCAAAGTTTGTTTAGTTAGAGAGAGAAAGACTGGGATATAGATATAGAGATACCCTCAGATAAAGAAATTTGTTCTGATTACCTGGCTGTGTAAGAGCTGTCCTGCACATTTGTATATACTTTATTGTTATTGATAATAAAACAGTACTTACAAATTTCATGACTTCTCCAGGTTTGACTGTGCTTTCTGACCTATGCCTCGACGACAAGGATTTTGTTAACCAGAGAGATCGACTCTTGCTCAATGGATTAATGGTGGATCAGTAAGTGCCTCACTTCTGTTGCAGGACTTACTACCTGGACCACACCCACTGAAACTAAAAGAACTTAGGATGAACTAGATATTCATTGTATATTAGACTTCTAGGTATATTTATTGTACTAGGGCATTTTTTTTTTACTTTTTGGCCCCTTTGTTGCACTTGCTCTTTGCACTCAGCCATCAGTATGTCTGTACCCATTTAAAAAATAGCACGTGGGGGGGGGGTACCCTTGAAGAGGCACCAAAAGGGAAGAGAAGAAAAAATTACTCACCTTAGTAATTGCTTTTCTTCTCATGGAGTCTTGCTATATTAGGACTTATTGCAGTTAGCCACTGCACTTGAACTGCCCCAGAGAGGAAAGAGTTAACTCCAGAGAATCTGGAGTTCTAAAGCATGAGGGCGCTATACCAAAGCTCTATCTGGGCAGTTTCAAATGAAACTGTCAGATCTTTACGAAACTAACACTAAGCAACAAGTCTGTGTGGAAAGCTCTACACTAGGCAAATGGCTACCTACTAGTAGTAATAACAACAATAGAAACAACAATAGAAACAACAATAACAATAATAAGAATGAATAATGGTATTATTAGTTTTCCCCCCTGACAAGCACTATTAGGAACCCCCCCTTCCCCCAAAGACTCAAGTCCAGGAAGGGGGCCAACAAATCACTCAACCAGAAAACCCTAGTTCCCTAACCCTAAATAAAAGAGGGTGAAGGGAAGAACTACAATGGCATGACACAGTGCTTGCACTAATTTGCCACCCCAACCCCAGTAGAAGTTCTGAGAGGGGCAGGTTGGGGGGGTGGTCCTAATATAGCAAGACTCCATGAGAAGAAAAGCAATTACTAAGGTAAGTAATTTTTCTTCAAACACCATGAAGTCTTGCTATATTAGGACTTATTGCAGATTACACAGCAGTACCTCCATGGAGGAGGGTCAGAACCTACTTAGGAAATAGGCTCTGAAGCACAGCTGTGTCAAAAACGAGCATCTCTCCTGGACTGAAATCCAGGGAATAATGCTTGGTAAAAGTGTGAACTGTCTTCCAAGTAACAGCTCGACAGATTTCCAGAATGGGAATATCTCTAGCAGCCGCTAGAGATGCAGCTGTACACCTGGTGGAGTGAGCCCTCAGTCCTGAGGGGGGCTCTCCTACCTAGTCTTTGATAACAAAAATGGATACAAGAGACAATCCACCTTGCAATTGTCCTCTTAGTGGCAGGTTCCCTTGCCAACCCCCGCCCTAGGTAAGGAAGAGTTGGAGGGATTCAAACCTGTGACCCTTGGTGCGCATAAATAGTAGCATAAGGCTCTTTTGACGTCCAAGCTGTGCAGTCTCCTCACCTGAGGAAGAATGCTCAGTGAAAAATCCTGGAGAGAGATGGATTGGTTCAGGTGGAAACCTGAAACCACTTAGGGACAAACCCTGTGTTAGTCCTAGAGACTGTCTTATCCCTGTGGGGAGAAAAATCTTCTTCCACTGCTAGGGCCTGTAGTTCACTTATGCGCCTGGCAGAAGTGAACCACCAGAAAAACATTTTCCAAGTGAGAAGCTTGAGCTCTGCTGGGGACAGAGGTTCCAAAGGGGTTGCATTAACTGAGCACGTAAACATTCGGCTCCATGCAGGAGCTGGTTCCCTAAAAAGGAGGGTTGGTGTGAAGCAACCCCTAAAAACTTGGAAAACACAGGTTGAGAAGAAAAGGAAGCAGGCTTCCTGCTTGCAGAAAAAACAGAGACAGCTGCCAAAGGAACCCTTAAGGTAGCTGGCCTAAGACCTAAAGAATTTAAAATGGACCAAAAAGTCCAGAAAATGGGCAGATAAGCAGACTGTGGTATAATCTGCTTCTCAAGCACTCAGACTGAAAACCTGTTCCACTTAGAATTGTAAGTGGCGCCAGTGAAAAGCTTCCTTGAAGCCTTTAAAATATCCGCGACACCTTGAAAAGGTGTAAATCAGCAAATTCTAACTCCTCAAGAGCTGCCTTGAGAAGGAGGAATTTGAGGTCGGATACCACACTTCCCTTGTGCAAAGGCCAGTAAGTCGTGGACTCTGGGCAAGCTCAGGGTAGGTGGACTGTCAAGACAGAGACAATGGGTACCAGGGCTGTCTGGCCCAGCTTGGAACAATCAGAATCGCTTGCAGGGCTGAGATCTGATTTTTACTAGTACCTGAAAGAAAGGGAAAAGGGAGGAAAGGTGAACAGAAACTTCCTTCCAATCCAAGTGAAAAGCGCCCAGGGGCTGATCCCAGCACTGGAGGCCTCAACAAAACATAGAAAGTTAGTGGTTATCTGGGGCTGCGTAAAGATCTATCTGAAATGAGCCCCATCTGGCAAGGACTGAACCCAGCACCTGAGGATTCAGAGCCCAATCGTGATGGCCCTGAGAATCCTGTTGAGGGCATCTGCCAGGGCATTGTCCTTCCCTGGGAGGTGAACTGCTATCAGGGAGGTGTTCAGGGAGTAAGCCAGAGACCACCACTTCATTGCTTCGGTGCACAAGGCTGATGACCGAGTGCCCCCCTGCCTGTTGATGTACCACATTATTGTGGTGTTGTCTGTCCTGACTTGAACTACCTTGTTCTGGACAGAAGCTGAAAACTCCTAAGAGCTAGAAGACAGCTCTGAGTTCCAAAAATTGATGTGGAGCAGAGATTCCTAGGGAGACCACACTCCCCTAGTGGACAGGTCGCCTAAGCGAGCTCCTCACCCTAACACACAGGAGCATCCGTGGTGAGGAATGAAGAGGACCCCTAGTTTTAGATTGCTTTGATCCTGCCACAGTGTAAGGCCAGGATCAGGGATTGGGTCACTAGAACCAATTTGGAAAGGAATCCCTCCTTTGGGACCAATAGGCCCTCAGATGGAACTGAATGTCCCTCAACTGGAATCTTGCTCCCTGCACTACAGCTGTGGAAGCAGCCATTGCCCTAGTAGTTGTAGCAAATGCTTTGCTGGTCAAGAGACTCAGAGAGTAATGGAAGATGCCAGGGCAAGAGACTGACTACCCTTTTAGAGGGAGAAATGCCCTGGCTAACTTTGTGTTCAACTCTGCACCTATGAAAGTTAGTACCTGAACTGGTTCGAGAACTGACTTTGGTAAATTCAGCAGGAATCCCAGAAAGGTGAGAAGCTGCTGGGTGACTTGCAAGTGGGATTTTACTTGATCTGGAGACTGACCCACTAAGAGCCAGTCATCCAGGAAAGGAAACAAAGTAATCCCTTGCCTTCTTAAAAGAGCCACTACCACAGCTAGAATTTCTGAATACCCTTGGCGCAGAGGTAAGGCCGAAGGGCATTGCCCTGAACTGGTAGTGGCCTGAGGGTAACCTGAGGTACTTTCGGTGAGAAGACCTGATCAAGACATGAAAAAATAGGCAACCTTGAGGTCCAGGAAAGCTAGCCAGTCCCCTGGCCTCAGCCAGAGTTAACATTTTTAACTTTGTTTTCAAAAGATGCTTGTTCAGGTACCTTAAATCTGAGACGGGCCGCCAATCTCCTGCCTTCTATAGGTTAAGAAAGTATTATGAGTACAGCCCCTTGCCCCGGTGGCAAGGAGGGACCCTTTCTACTGCTTTGCAGTTCAGAGGAGAAGAAACCTCTGCTCCCAAAGCAAGGGATTCCGAAGGATTTGCAGGTGGACCTGTCTGGCTCTCATCTTTGGAAACTATTTGAAGCTGAGAACCAGACCTATTACTTCCAGAACCCACTTGTCCGAGTTAGGGACACACAGTTCTGGCTGAAATAAAACCAACCTGCCCACTGGTATAGGAGAATCGGCCTGGGCACCCCATCAGGGTGCCTGCTTGGCAATAGTCTTAGGCTAAGGGAGGGACGGTTTACTGTGCCCCGTCATCTCTGCCTCTGAAGAGACCCCTCTGCGAAAGCAGAGGAGGCCTGAGCCTCTACCTGGGCACTTTTGTAGGTAATCATCCATGTTTTTCACATAGCTTTCTGTTTGTTCCTCAAACAGAGAATTACCTACAACAAGAAACAAATCCATAGACTTTGACAGAGTATCTTGGGACAGATTAGCATCTGAGCCATGCCAACCTACGGAAACCTACAGAAGTGGTCATGACCCTAGAGAAAACAAGATTAACACCAACAGCAGTATGAACTTGAACTTAGAGGCTTCAGTGCCATTAGCAGCCACCTGTTTCAACCCGCTAGCCAGCTAGGCCATGGGCCTGCTTGGTAACTGCAAATCAGGTCCCACCTAGATTTCAAATCTAGCCACATAAGCTACAACTGCCTGTCTGAGTCCCACAGAAGCTGCTATATACTGTTTTCTTGTCATGGCATCAATCCTCCTGGAATCCTATTCAGGAGGATGTGAGGCCAGGGAACTAGCCTTGACACAGGCTGCAGCTTGTACCACACCTACATGACTACACTGCTCAGTGAGGAAGTCTGTAACAGAGCCTGACTTAAATACACCTTCTGTCCATTTTTTATCTTACAGGAGGGACAGAAAGAAGAATCTTATAAAATCTTAGTTGTTTACTTCCTAAATGACTTATGCAAAGGAAAGACAACCTCCTAGCCCATCATTCCTACATAATCAGGCTCCCTTTACTCATCCATAGCCTCCTCTAAAGGAAGCTGGGGGATTCTGCAAGCTTTTGTAAAACATAAACTGAGAAAGGACTCAGACAGAATAGGAGGAGATTCTAAAAGTCTGTCTGGAGAAATGTCCGCTAAGTGGGCATGTCCAGACCCTACCAGCCACACATGTATTGATCAATTTTTCTCCTCCACTCCTGTGGTTCATAACAATTCCTCAACATCATAAACCTGAACCACTGGAACTGAACGAGCCACCTTTTACCAACTGTAGATGGTTCGACAGGACCTAGAAACAGTGACTGGACAATCTGTATGGCTTAACTACTTCTGCAGCAGTTGGAGAGACAATCTTGGACTCCAAACCTACTGATTTCTCTGTCATATTCTTATTTCTTTTTTTTTTTTTTTTTTAAACTGGTTCCTCTGAACTATCCTTTTGCCCGAGGAAGTCTAGCCCTGGTCAGAGGGCACTCCCTCTGGTCCAGTGGGTACTGGACCGGGCTGGCCATCCGGGTCAGCGGACTTTTTGGCCAATAGTTCCCTGAGCCTGCCCTATCTCTTTTCAGGGTGGCTGCAGAGAAATTTTAAACACCTGGCAGTCTGACAGGAGGTGGTCAGCCCCCAGACAATAAACACAAGTGGTGTGTGGGACAGCCTTGGCAAAGGCTTCCCCACAGCATCACAGTGTTGAAACCCAGTGGGCCCGGTTTTTCTTTTGGGTTTCCAGACATAATGCCAGCCTAACCAAAACTTGCCCTTTTATGGCCGTACAGGCAAAGACACCCTTTATCGGTTCCCAACGCTTTACGGTATTTGAAAACCCTATTTAAAATCAAGGTTTTTAGAACCGATAAGAACTGGACCGCACTCTAAAAGCCCAAAACTTTAAACGTTAAAATAAGCAAACGATCGGTTCAAACCGAACCGATAACTAAATTTCCACACAGACTTTACATTTTGTACTTACGGTTTACCACATAGAGCTTTAACCAAATGCGGTAAAATAATTACTTTTTGCCGGGTTCAAATGAACGAAAATACTCGCTTGACCGAGAAATGAACCGAGCTGAAGGAGCTGATCTCCGGAGCGACTGTTCAGTGAAGCGGAGTAAAGAATCTGACAGTTTCATTTGAAACTGCCCAGATAGAGCTTTGGTATAGCGCCCTCATGCTTTAGAACTCCAGATTCTCTGGAGTTAACTCTTTCCTCTCCGGGGCAGTTCAAGTGCAGTGGCTAACTGCAATAAGTCCTAATATAGCAAGACTTCATGGTGTTTGAAATACTGGGTGCCTAGTGGTGTATTACATATCTTTGCTTGCACTGTATTTGCTTTTATAGATTCAGAATAAAGTGGATTCTTCTGGAACTTCCTGGGTGTGCTGCCATCTTTACTGATGAGTGAATGCATTTGTTGTTTCGTTTTTGCATATACAGTTCCTGTCTAGAATTCAGGATTACAGCTCTATACGTATATATGAACGTGTGAACATTGCCAGCAGAAACAGGACTTATGGTCTATTAAGTCTGCTCATATGTGCAGCTAGCATCCCTATATTGCAGCTGCCCACCCCCCCATCACCTCTTGGAACTGATCAGGGTCCTTTACCCAGCCTCACTTCTATGCCGTTTTGAAACGCCCCACCGTCCTGCATGCCACCACCTCCTCTGGCACAGCATTCCACTTCGACACAACCCTCTCAGTAAAATAATGCATTCTCATCTCCCTCCTGAACCTGCCTCCCTCCAATGTCAGCCCATGGCCCCTTGTGTCCCTTCCCATCCTCCGCTTAAACAGCCCTCTGTGCCAGATTTGTTGATTCCCCTCAGATATTTGAAAGTCTCTATAATGTCCCCCCCCATCCCTTCTCTCCTCCAGGGTGAACATGCTCAAGTGACTCAGCCTTTCCTCATAGGTTCTGCCTTCCATCCCCTGTATCATTTCTGTTGCCTTGTGCTGCATAGCCTCCAGCAGCTTGATATCCTTCCTCGGGTATGGACGTCAATACTGCATGCAGTACTCCAACTGCGGTCTGACCAAGGACCTGTACTGGAGCAGGATCACCTCCTTGTGCCTGGATGAGAATCCCTGTGCGATGCACCCCAGCATCCTATTGGCCCTGGCCGCCACCCTCCTGCATTGAGCAGAGTTGTTCATGCTCCCCGTTACTAAGACCCCCAGGCCCTTCTCTTCCTCAGTGACCCCTAACTGCACCCCACCCAGACAATATTCCCTCCTCTAGTTCCTTGCCCTGAAGTGCATAAATACAGGTTACTCACCTGTAACAGGAGTTCTAGGAATGGTATATGTTGTTCATCCACACTATCTGGCAGGTTCCTTGCTGCTTTAAATCTTGCCGGAAGGTCTTCAAGCTAGCTCCTCCCACCCACCCGGGTGGTAAAACTCTCGGCTCTGCCCCATGACGCCAGATCTGGCCCGCTGGAAGCTCAGGTTGTGCGTCGAAGCCGGGGAGGTCGGGTGGGTTCGTGTGGATGAACAACATATACCATTCCTAGAACTCCTGTTACAGGTGAGTAACCTGTATTTCTAGGGACATGGATATGTTGTTCATCCACACTATCTGGCAGACTCCTAGCAGTTCTCCGGGAGGAGGGAGGCAAGGCGCACACCCCCTAATACTTGCTTGGGGAACAAAGATTGGAGAACCGAGGCCCCAAAACCAGCATCCCGGCTTGACTCAAGGTCGATGTGGTAGTGGGAAATAAAGGTGTGTGCTGACTTTCAGGTAGAAGCCCTGCAGATCTCCTGGATAGGGACATCCCTGGAAGCAGCCACCGATGCAGCAGTATGGCGGGTAGAATGAGCTCTTATCCCTCTGGGAGGCTCCATGCCCGCTAACTCATAGCAGAGATTTATGCAGGAGGTGACCCATCTGCCTATCGTCCGCTTGGCTGCAGGTCTGCCAGGTGCGGCTTCAGCGTAGGTGACAAACAGCTGGCGAACGTCTCCCCGAATTTCAGCCGTGCGCTCCTTATAATAAGCGAGTGCCCTCTAGGGTCCAGAGTATGGAGCCTATATTCGGCCTCGAGGTGTGATTGGGTAGAACACCGCAGAGTCAATACCTGATTGTTGAAACTCACACCACCTTCGAAGGAATTTCGGTGGGGCGAGGACAACCTTGTCCTGTGGAAGACCAGGTAAGGAGACTCGATGCTCAGCGCCTGGAGTTCTCCCATCCTTCTGGCTGACGGATAGCCACCAAGAAGGCGGTTTTCCACGACAGGTGGGGGGGAGACCACACCTGTGCATTGGTTCGAATGGCTTGCCCATGAGCTTTGCCAGTACCAGCAGTAAATCCCACGGAGGTGGGGTTCCCGCACTGGAGGAAATGTGATCAAGGCCTTTGAAAAGCGCCCGACCACTTTTCTCGCCACTGACTGCTGACTGCCCGCGCCTGTAAGCAGAAATGGCTGCAGGTGACTTATAAGCTGACTAAAGCCCTTGACTAGATAGGGACCATAGATAGTCCAAAATGCTCGCCACAGGACACGAGAAAGGGTCCAACCCTTTTTCCCGACACCAAATGGAGAACCTCTTCCATTTGAAGGCATAGCATTTTCTGGTCGACTCCTTACGGGACGCCTCAACGACGTTGAGGACCTCGTCGGAAAGACCCAAGGCCTGGAACTCTAGCCGCTCAGGAACCAGGCCGTGGTGCAGGGATTGAAGGTCCGGATGGAACACCTTCCCCTGATTGACTGAGAGCAGGTCCGGGCGAGCTGGAAGCTGCCGCGGAGTCCTGGAGCTGAGACTGAGGAGATCTGGGTACCAGAACTGGCGAGGCCAGTCTGGGGCTATCAGAATCACCTGCGCCCTTGTCCTCCTCGCTTTCAGCAGGACCCTGTGAATCAGGGAAGCGGGGAAAGGCGTAAAGAGGCCCGGGGTCCACGGCCTCGAAAGGCATCCCCTGCAGCGAGCCCTGCTGAGGGGGCGCATGAAACAGCCTCAGCTTGCGTTCCTGGAGGCAAACAGATCCACCAGAAGTTGTGCCCCAGCGGGAGAACAGGTCTTGTACTATCTCGGCAGGAGAGACCACTCGTCGATGCAGCCCTATCCGGCTCAGGGCATCGGCCAGGGTGTTGGAGGCTCCTGCCACATGAATGGCCAGGAGATCCGCCTCCAGGCTGGCGACTAGTGACCAGATGCGGAGAGCTTCCTTGCATAGAGGCAAGGAGCTGCCCGCCCTGGCGGTTTAGATAGTACATGGTCGTGGTATTGTCCGTCTGGACTCGGACCACTTGACCCCGAGAAACGGAGCAAAGGCGGTGAGAGCTTGGCGGACCGCACGGAGCTCCAGCAGGTTGATATGGCATCGGGACTCCCGCGGGGACCAGAGGCCGTGTGCTCAGTGTTCCCCCAGATGGGCACCCCAACCCATCAAAGAGGCGTCGGTCGATAGAGAGACCGTCGGCTTGGGGCGGACAAACAGGATATCCTCCTGCAGATGGGACGGAACGGTCCACCACTGGAGAGCGTTCCACATCTCCTGGGTCGTCCACACGCGCTGGTCCAGAGGATCACAACGCTGTGACCACTGGCCGGCCAGACCCCACTGGAGGGGGCGCATGTGCCAGCGTGCCCAACGGACTACGCTGGTACAGGCCGCCATAAGACCCAGGAGTCGCAGGAAGTTCCGGGCAGGGCGCGATTGCCCAACCAGAAATGATTGGGCAAAGGAGGTAAGAACCTCGGCCCTGTCCGCCGGGAGCCGTGCTCTGGCTCGAAGAGAGTCGAGCTCTGCCCCGATGAAGGATATCACCTGCTTCGGCTCGAGTTCCGACTTGGCCTCGTTGAACAGGAGGCCCAGTTGAGAGCAAACCCGGAGGGCCAGATTTCTGGACCGCTCCACCTCCAACCTGAAGGGGGCTGCTATCAGCCAATCGTCCAGGTAAGGATACACCCGAACCCCTCGGCGCCGCAGGAAAGCTGTCACCGCTGCAATGCATTTGGTGAAGACCCTGGGAGCTGAAGAAAGGCCGAAGGGCATGGCCTGGATCTCGAAGAGGGATCCCTCCGCTCTGAAGTGGAGGAATCTCTGATGAGACGGACGGATAGGGACGTGAAAGAACGCGTCCTGGAAGTCCAGAGAACAGAACCACACGCCGTGTTCCAGAGATGGTATTATCTGAGCCAGAGTGACCATTCTGAAGGTTCGAGACCTTAGGAACTTGTTCAGGTCATGTAGGTCTAAGATGGGGCGCTAGCCCCCCGTCCGTTTCGGGACCAGGAAGTACCTGGACACGAACCCTGGTTCTGGTGAAGGGTCCTCTATCTCTTTTATCACCCTTTTCTGAAGGAGGAGGGGGCTGTCGGCTCGACGAGCCTGTAGAGATTCTGGGGACCCCAAAGCGCCTGCTGGTCGAGCAGCTCTGAAGGGTGGAGCTCGTCAATTCCAGAGGCAGGGCTCTTCCCACCACTTTCAAAACCCACCTGTCCGTGGTAACAGCGACCAGGTGGGAAAGGAAGAAATGGAGCTGCCTCCACGGTGGGGGGAACTAGGGGGCGAGGGTGATTTGGGACAAAGACACCCCTCAGCCCGCCACTTAGCAGGCTTGAGGAAGGACCGCCTGTAATCACCAGGCCTTTTCCTCCTTGCTTCCTATTAGAGGAAGCCGATGGCTTGGGCTTGGAATACCAAGGTCTAGCCTGCTGGCCCTGACGCTGTTGTTGGGCCGGGCGCATGCGGGAGTAGAGGACGTAAAGGGCTAAGGCTGGGGCTTATGACCCTTGTCCTCTGCACAGGACGAGACCGAATCCATGGTGGCATTGGATTTTTCGATCCTCTGAGGTGGCCTTCCACCCAGGGCGAACAGGTCTGTTCCCAGGAAAGGAACGTCCGCAGATTGTGCTGGGTATCCGCGGTAAAGGTGGATATTCGCAGCCACGCCCACGACGCATGGCCACAGCGGCCGCCACTGACCGGGCACATGAGTCTCCCTATATCCAGAGCAGTCTGGAGCTGTTGTTTGGCTACTGCTCTGCTCTGATCCGCACCTGCTTGACCGTAGTCTGCAGGTCAGCGAAGATGAGGGACCGCCTCATCCAGGGAACCCAACAGGGCATGGGAGAAATGTGCCATGAGGATCGGCCGAACTGGCCTGACAAAGGCCGAGAGAAGAGGCAGCATACTTTCTCGCCTTATAGTCCAATTTCTTGACTCTTTGTCGGGCGGTTTGTCCACGCCCCTGTCATTACCGCACGCCGGAAAACACTGTCCGTGACCAGCCCTTCAGCCGAGGGTGCTAGAAAACCCGGACAGAGAGCCAGTAGGGACCGTGATACTTCCTGGCCATCCTGGCCAAGGCGCAGGACAGGAAGCCGGACGCTAAAGTTCCAGGGCCGCTCGACAATGGCTTCGCCACTGGAAAGGCCTCCGTGGAGAACCTCGGTCCAGAATCTCGTGAGGGATATCTGGCCCATTTGGATACGGGTTCAAGCTTCATCCCAGTGGATTCTGAGATGAGCCTAAGAAGTCCTAGGAAGGACTTATGGCTATCGCCCACTGACTGCCCTCAGAGGACTCCAAGTCAAAACGCTTGGAGAACAGGGAGGAGTCATCCGACCGACCAGTTGTCGAATAGCTGCCTGGAGCCTGAGCCACCTCCACTTGCCGAGGCTTGTCAGGCGTGAGTGACCGACAGCTCATGGGGAAGGCCTTGGGCCAACCGCGACTCTTCGTCGGAGCCCCAGCTGTCGGCTGAGGTGGAGGCGGTTCCACCACAATTGGTGGGGCAGCTGGAATAGGTCGGACAACCGGCCTGGAACAGGCCTCGACCACTACTCCGGTCCGTGGCAAACCACTTAATGGCCGGAGAAGAGGCCCTGAGCCGCTTATTGGCCAGAAAAATTGTTGCCACATGAGGTCCTCGATTTTCGGGCGTAGAGTACGCTGAAGCCTTCCTCTCCTCGACCGAGGAGGAAGAAGAGGAAGAAGCGGCGACGCCTACTTGCCGCTGTGTGAGACCGAGACCGCGTCATGTCGACGGGAACGGGCTGACCGCTAAGATGTCCGAGACCGAGATCGAGAATTCGGCTTTCCGAGGTCGGTGAGGCGGGAGCCGAGGATCGGCGATCCTCGTTCGACGGCAAAACCGACGGGCCCTGATTCACCGCACGGAAGAGCCGACGATATCTCAGCCCCTCACCGGGGAACCGGGAGGAGGGAATCTCGCTTCCAGCCGACAACTGCCTAATGGGTCGAGAAAACTCGACCGGCCGGGCGGAGTCTCAGTCACCTGGCCTGGACGGGGCACCGTGAAGCCAGTGGCCAGCCGAGAATTCGGATCAAGTCGATTGTCGATAAGGGAGGGGGATCTTTCCGCCCCAAGAGCATCGACGATGAGACTTCATTTAGATTTCTTCGACCGATGAAACGGACTCGAAGAAGTAGGACCCCGCCTTTAGTTGAGAGGGTCACAAAGCTCCTTAAAGGAAGCTGAATATGAGGTCCCGAGCGATAGAGGGACAAAGGCCGTAGAAGAGGAAGCCCGCCTGAGCCGCCTGTTTCTGGCTACTCAACCTCTGTTGTTCGGGCGGATCTCCGCAGTCGGAAACCGCCAGTCGGGCCTCTTTGGATTTGACCGAGGAAATCTTCTTTCGACGCCCAGATGGGTGCTGGCAGCGCGTCCTCGAGGACGAGACCGAGAAGGCGAGGAACACAGGTCGCAAGCTCATGGTCGTGCTCCTGGCCATAGGCAATAAACGCACGTGGAGTGCGGTCCGTCTCCAGACATTTTCTCGCCCACAGGGACATCTCCGAACTGAGTTTATTTGTCCATCGCAGGTCACCGCTAAGGAAGAAGACTCGAGAAAGTTATAAAAATGTTTTCTTTTTTAAACCGAAGGATTTTTGGCCCAAAACTTAATCGCAGAGCGTTAAGGAGGGAACCTGAGCTTCCAAGCGGTAAGGAAGATCTGGCGTCATGGGGCGGAGCCGAGAGTTTTACCACCCGGGTGGGTGGGAGGAGCTAGCTTGAAGACCTTCCGGCAAGATTTAAAGCGGCAAGGAACCTGCCAGATAGTGTGGATGAACAACATATCCATGTCCCTAGAACTTTACATTTCTTTGCGTTAAATCCCAATTGCCACCTCGCTAACCACTCCTCAAACCTGGTTTGGTCACCCTGTAGCCTCTGCCACCCCCTCTATGTCATTCACTACAGCTCCCATCTTGGTGTCGTCCGCAAACAGACAGATCCTGCTCTCTACCCTATGTGCTATATCTGATCTGAACAGTCCAAACAACACCGGCCCCAGCATACAGCCCTGCGGCACACCACTGGTCACTGGCTTGGGAGATGAGAGTCCCCCCCCCACCAGCATTCGTGCAGTCTATCCCCTAGCCAATTCCTGATCCAGACAGTCATCTTAGCCCTCACCACTACGAGTTCCAGCTTTGCCCCCAGTTGCCCATGAGGAACCGAATAAAAGGCCTTGCTGAAATCCAAGTATAGGACATCCACTGCACGGTCCTTGTCCAGTTCCCTTGTCACCCAGTCGTAGTATTCTATCAGGTTGGTCCGGTATGATCTCCCTGAGACAAACCTGTGCTGCTGCCCATCGTGGAGATCACTGACCCGCAGGAAGGTTACTAGTCTCTCCTTCAAGATTGATTCCATTAGTTTACCCACTATGAAAGTGAGACTGACCAGTCTGTAGTTTCCCGGCTCATCCTTTGGGCCGCTCTTGTGGATAGGTACATGGGCCAACTTCCAGTCCTGCAGTACACATCCCAAGTTCAGGGAGGTGTTGAACAGGTCAGTCAGTGGTTCAGCCAACACCCCCACCATCTCCCTCAACACCCTAGGGTGAATGGCATCAGGACCTGGTGCCTTATTCACCCTAAGTGTCTTCAGACCTTCCAATACCCTGCTTACCCGAATCACTTGGTCAGTCACCTCCTCCCCCCTCATCCCCACCCCTCCAATCCATGGAGGAAGTGGACCTCCTACTTCCCTCGTGAACACAGAGCAGAAGTATTCATTCAGTACCTCTGCCTGCTCCTCCTCCTTCTCCACCCACCCGTTGCCCTTCCCAATTCGAACTATCCGGTCCTTACAAATCCTTTTTTTCCCTCACGTACCTAAAGAATTCCTTCTGCCTTCCCTTATGCCCTGGGCCAGCCTCTGCTCCTTGGCGGCGTTGGGCTCCCTTACTAACCTGGTTACTTCCCTGGCCTTCCTAGCATACAACTCCTTGTTCTCCCCCCCTCCTAGTTTTTTTCATTTGCCTAAAAGCAGTTCTCTTGACCCTTACCCCCTCCAACACCCTCCTGGTCATCCAGCACAGCACTTTGGCCCTGGACTTCTTGCTCAGAGTCCTGGTGCATGTTACAGTAGCCTCTCTCAGGCCAGAATTTATGATCTCCCACTTTTGGTGCACATCCATCTCCGACCTCGTTTCTTCAAGGCGCCCCCTCAGTATTTCCCTCATCCTTCCGAAGTCCACCCATCTAAAGTTCACTACCTTTGTTGCTGACCTCACCGCGTTCCTGCTCATACTGAGCCTGAACCACACTGAAAGGAGGTCGCTCCTGGCTAGTAGATCCTCTACCCCTAGCTCGTTCACCATCTCTCCATTGGATAGTACCAGGTCCAATATTTTGCCCAGTCACCAACCAACTGCACCAGGTGACTATTCTGGAATGCATCCAGATGTACCTGTTCCCTGGCACTAGAGGTGGCTTGGGTTCCCCAGTCCACCCCAGGTAGATTGAGGTCCCTGACAATCACCACGCTCCTCTTGCTACACACCCTTCTAATCTGGTCTGACAACTCCCTATCCATCTCTTCGCACTGTGCTGGTGGTCTATACATCACCCCTATTCTAAGTTTCCCACCCTTCGGGTCCAGGAACTGCATCCACAGTGCCTGTATCCTCCCTTCCTCCCCCCCTTCCCTTGTGCACCTAATCCCATCCTTTACATAAATCACCACCCCACCCTTCTGGCCTGGTGGGGCCGAGGGTTGAGGAGCTGGATGCCACACGTCGTGCCATGCCGGTGACCTGGGTTCGGGAACAAGCCCGGTCCGCCGGGGGCTAACAGGGGAGAAAGAGAGGATCGAGCATCCAGAGGACTGCTCTCCTCTCTCGGGGAGGGATCCGGGGGATCCCGGAGCAGCAGCGGCCCCTGGTGGAGACCGGAGGAACTGTAGCACACAAGGGCTCACAACTAGGGTAGATGTTGGGAGGCTGTCTTCCGGACGTGGGTGGGAGCACTCACATAGTGGGTTGTATAGCATTGCACATCCCACGTCTGGGGGTGTAACTAAGGAAACACCCTGCCTTGTGGATAGGCGATGGCACCTCCACTCTCCGACCACACTCCACCGCCGGTTGCACTCCTCTCCTGGGCCAAGCCCAGCCAAGCCCGAATTCTAGATAGAGCGCTCAAGGATAGGGTTGCCTGCTTGGGGGGCTCAAAGCCGGGGGGATAGCCAGGCTGGTGCCAGGAATTAGGAAGCTTCTCAGGCACGGAGATAGAGTTGGAGCAGTGGAGGATGCCTGAGAGAGTTCCACAGGACGGAGGAATAAACAGAGTTTAAAAAAAAAAAAAAAATCACCACCCCTCCTCCCTTTCCCACTCATCTGTCCTTTCTATACACCTTGAACCCAGGAATAGCCAGATCCTAGTCCTGGTGTTTGCTAGTCCACGTCTCCATCATGGCCACAATGTCCACCTTCCCTATGCTTAAGAGGGCCTGTAGCTCTGATCCTTTGTTACTCAGGCTCCTTGCATTCAGGGAGACTACCCTCCACCCAGCCCCGGCCTTCTCCTTGCGCCATGCCCCCTCCACCTTATTTCCCCCCGTTCCCCCTCCATAAAACCCTACTGTCTTGGGGGTTAGCTGATACCGCTCCCCTACCTGACGACCCTGCATACTAGCTGCACACTCACTAGTACCCCCCTCCTTTATAGTTTAAAATCCCCCTGGAAACTATGTACTCCTCCAGTTTCTGTTTCAAAGTCCTCTGCCCAGCCCTAGTCAAGTGCAACCTGTCTGCTACATATAGGTCGCGGTTTTCCCAAACGTGCCTCCTGTCCCCCACCAATCCATATCCTTGTGAGCGTCACCACTCCACCAGCCAAGAACTGAACTGCACAATTTATTTAGGAGTGAAAGAAATCTGATTTTTTTAAGAGTCTTCATTGGTACTATATTCCGAAGAGCTTTATGTACCATGAACAGCTAGCAGCACACATAGGCATGCACAAAGTTAAGGGAGGTTGGCAAAGATCTAGAAAAGCTCAGGGTGGTTATGTATGGCAAAAGAGAGAGATGAGGTAGGCGATGTGAAAAATCACACAGTGAGAAGGGGATAATGGTGGAATTCAAACCACAGCGCTTCAGCAACCAGACTACAAAGGCATAATCTCCTTTAAGTGCATATCTCTCAACTGTCCCTGAATAGGAGGGATGTCCCTCATTTTACCCTTCAATATTGCTCTGTCCCTCATGGAAGAGGAACTGCCACACAGACAAGGTGCTGTAAATTCGGGCTTTAAAGCACAGTCATTATGGGCTCTATGTACTATGCCTACGCACAGTGGATCCACAGCATGCAGAAAATCCTGTGTGTCATTTCAATGCACCAGGGCCCTGTGGACACCTGTGTGCATGCACGGAAGGGACGCGCATCTCTTCAGTGCCTTATCTCCCTGGCCGCTTGCACACCTATGCATGTGGATGATCCGCGGGAAGTTTCAGAGGCGTCCCCACACTCTGTGTCATTCACAAAGACGCAGAATGCTGGGTGAGGTGGCACAAGACACGCTGGCAGGGATCCTGATATTTCTGTTGAGCCCCACCAATGTGGACCCCCACTGGCCGCAGGAAAAGTGGGGACCCCCGCCATCATGCTGCTCTAGCCCTCCGGTTGGGCAGAGGTGCTGGCGTCAGCCACTGGAGCACTTGCCCAACAGTTTAAAACAGCAGGACCTGCACCATCCCACAATCCCTGCTCAGCAGGGGATCTAATGTAGGACCGGGTCGAGCATCTCACTGCTTCTTCATCGCTACACAGGGCATAAGAACATGTGTCACTTTGTTTATATAGTGCATTACACTTATATTGTCCATTCTGATCAGGAGGGGTCTGACCCTAATGTGAACAGGAAAGGCATATAGGCAAAAAAAGCAAACAAAAAAATCTCCAGCCTGTATCTCTAGAATAATGATATGGAGAGAGCTGTCCATCTGGGACCACAAACCCTGTGTCCTGCGGTGACCCAGATGTTCACCACAACCAGGATCATTAGTGGGAGAGTCAACAGATGCATCAATGGAAAAAGGGAGCACTCATCCTAACACTGGAGTGAGCCACCCCACCCCCAAAGGAGGGCACGGCAAAGAGGAACCATCACCACAATTAAGTCAGACAGTTCATCCCACTGCATGGGAAGCATCCATTGTGTGATGTGTATAGAAACATACAATTGGTTGGCACATAACAAGCACTTGGCCCACTGCCCCTTTTTTCTCAGCCTACACTTTTACCGCAGATCTTACCTGATCTCCGCCCCCCCACCGCTTGCTTGCCAACTAAGAATCCCTTATGTATACACCATGCATTCTTGAAGCCCACCACTGATTTTTCATCCACTACTTGCACTGGAAGACTGTTCCAGGCGTCCATCACTCTTTCAGTGAAGATGTACTTCCTCACATCCCTCCTAAATATTTCCCCTTCCAGTTTCTTTGCATGGCCCCTTAATTTTGTGCACTTTCTCCTCTGAAAAATACTCCCCTCCTCTACCTTGTTTAATCCCATGAGATATTTATAGGTCTCTATCATATCCCCCCCCCCCTTCCAGGGTGTACATATTGAGATCCATTAGTATCTCCCCATAGGGCTTCTGATGCAGCCTCTGCACTATTTTAGCAGCTCTCCTCTGGATGGCCTTCACCTGTCTATGTCCTTCTTGAGATGTGGTCTTCAGAACTGGACACAGTACTCAAGGTAGGGTCTCACCAATGTTCTATACAGTGGCAACACCACCTCCCTCCTTCTGCTGATGATACCCTCCGCACCCCTTCATCCCACTGGCCCTATGAAAGGAGGGCCTTGCCTAGCAAGGTGGAGCCACAGGAAATGGTGCAAAAGTAGAGTCCAAACACTGGCACCCCCAGATGTGGACAATGCAGCAGGTAAACACGGGGTTGGGGGGGCAAGGCTTCACCAAGATATACAGTTGAATTCTTCCCACAATGTAGTTTATTCTGTAACACTTGATCCAGGCATTAATATCACCTTCTAAGTTTCGCCTCTGTTAAATGCTTCCTCAGGAGATTGCCTAGACATGCTAAAAACATTATTTACAGTAAATAAACTGCATAGTCAAAAAAAATATAACCACAAAAAATATTTTTTACTTGTGTGGTGTAGTGGTCATAAATTACTTACAGTTTCTTGCTTCTGAATATACGTTTTGAAAAAGTGAGGCACCTCCCTTGGACATAAGGACGCGCCAGTGAGTATAAAAAGAGGAAGCAGACACTCAGCTCAGCCCGACCATCAAAACACGCCAACAAACCTTGGAAAATGCAGCAGCGCCTTCAAACCTGTGAGTTTTCTACCATCATCTGCAGGAAATACTAGGATTATTTATTTATTGTCACAGTATTTTAGGTTTTACCTGCAGTCTTCATAATATGTTGTTTTGTATTTCTTTGGATAGATTTGGGCCCACTGGACCTCTGAGAGCATGTTTAAAACTGTGTTTGCTGTGGTCGGGTAGGAGCTGGTCTAATAATAATTTAAGACAGAAGGGATTGAATCCCTAGGTAATTAGTATCAGACAGTGAGCATGCCTGGTGGAGCGGAATGCCTCACTTCTATATTTATTCATTTGGTAACTGGGTTGGTGCACTGATCCAAAGACCTTCTTCAGGCACGGCCTGGGCCAGAAACTGGCACATACAAGGTAAAAATACAGTGAGAGAGCATCGTGTATCATACAGGGAACCTAACAATGGAGATCAACTTAACAGAAAATATAAGGTAATCAGTACCAGGTACTTCAGCAATTGAGCAAACAAGGTATATAGCATTTAGGTAAACAGGGTAAGGTTGCTCCATCATTCAACAAAAGGTATAACAATAGTATTCAGGGCAGGAGAGGACAGCAGAGCACTAGAGGGGGAGAGGGTAAGAGTGAGCTGCAACGGAGGTGAAGCCACGCCAGAGGCCTATGGGAGACGCAAGTCGTGGTGGACAGAAAGTGCATTTTTTTTTGTACTTTATTTTTATTGGTTTTCAATGCAATTTACATTGTGATACATTTCCTTAGTACAAATACATCTGATAGTTCTCAAAATCAGTAATTCAACGTTAGGATGCATTATTTGTAATCCTCCGTTACTACATATGGGCAAACCTTATACAGAAGCCTCAATTAAATGGGGTCTTCAAATATAATATGATAGTAAGATATCCAAAATGTGACTTTTGCAGCATACTTATGGACCATTTTTAAAATTAGTAATCATTACTAGGTGAAACAAGTCACCCTATAATGCCAACAAGCGGCACTTTATTGCCCATAAATCTACATAACTATAATTGCGCCAATATGATGGGACACAACTGTATAGAGCTCTACCCATTCGGGGAGCATCCCTATAATATAAACTTACAATAGTTACATACTAAAAAACCTCTAGTCTTACATTTACCTTGTAAACTAAAAGTTTTACATAAAGTTTATAAACTTTATATTTCTTCTCAACAAAGCTTACTGAACAATAGTACTACTCTGTAACTAAAAGCTGTTACCAGTACTTCTCTGTAATCAAATACTGTACCTGTATACCTCTGTAACTAAACCCAGGTCACCCCTGAAAAAGGGACCTTCAGGGCTCAGTGGGCCTACCCGGTTACCAAAATTGAATAAATAAATAGGGTGAAGAAGATTTGAAACATTAATAGTAATTATCTAAGGCTAGTCAGATTTTAGTAGCCCTTAAAACAGGTATGCCACAGTATAACAATACTGGTTCATATCTACCTTAATTTAAATCTAGAAACCAAACACCTAAAACAGAAGGCACTTAAGTAGTATTTTAGAGATAAAATGTGTCAGTCTCTAGTTTTTTTTTAACCTTGTAGACAGCACTTGCTGTTTAATTGTGAGAGATCATTTTAGCAAAGTTCAGTCCTCTTCATCAGAAAGAGTCTCCGAGCGGGAGCAATGGAAGTCTTTTTTAATTAGCTCCAGTTTCTTCCCTGCATCTGCTGGATCAGAAAAAAGAAAAGGCTTACCGTCGTAGAAGATTCGCAATCTGACCGGCTGCTGCAATACGTGCATTATCCCCAGTGCTTTCAGGCCTGCTCGTACGCTATCAAAGGCCTTTCTGCGCTGTCTTGTAGAATAGCTCAGGTCAGGAAAGAAGTAGATCCAGACACCCCCATCCAGCTTCACTGGAGCCCTTGATTTAGCTGCTTCCATAACAAGGTCTCGGATATGTGGCCCGCTGGTTACAATCATTATTGTCCTAGGGATATTCTCTGAGAGGGCTCTCTTCGGGGTAATCCTGTATGTAGCACATTTTGCTGCATATCTAAGTCCAAACACTTCTGGAATAAAGCAATAACATACCCTGAAAGATCATCTCCTTCTGTATCTTCTTGGACCCCTAACAAACGGATGTTAGCCGCTCTCACTCCATTCTCCAAGTTTTCTAGGCGGTGACGAAGCAGTTTATTTTCGGCAAGGACTCCTGTTACTGCTGCGATAGATTTATTTGCCGTTTCAGTAGAAGTTTTAGCCTCCGAGGATACCAGATCCATTCTTGTCTCCCGCCCAGTAAAACGTGTTCCCAAAGAATCTACCTTTTCGTCTAGATCTCTAATGGCCTGTAGCAAAGCACTGTTAGATGGTTTGAAAGGGGCACCTGCCGTGGTTTCCTCTGCTATGCATTTTGCAGGTTCTATAGGCCTCTGAGCTTTACTTCTACCTCCCGGGTCCATAGTCAGTGTATACCTCGGCCTTCCCATATCTTTCAAAGGACAGAACTCTTCCGGAAGATATTAATTATATCTCTTTGACTGGTGGAAGAGTAAAAGGCTGTCAATTCTGTTTTAAATTATTTTTTTCCAATATATTTGTTCTCCAAAAGACAGAGCTCCACAGAGATGCATCTGTTCTTGTTGGCTGCTGGCCATGCCCCCCAGAAAGTGCATTCTTAACAGGGAATTTAGATTTAGAGGTAGGTCAGGGGAATGTAGGGAGGAGGGGAGGTCATTCCATACTAAGGGTCCGGCTGTAGAGAAGGCTGTTAGGCCCATCCTCGTAGTTACGTTAAGGTGTTCTAATTGAAGGTATGAAGACAGACGTAGATTGTGGCAGTAGATTCTAGGCCGGATAAGAAGGGATAGTAGAGAGTAGGAGGGATTGTGCAAAGTATCAGCAACTAATCGGGCCAGCAGGTAGAAGCGTCATGCTTGTGGAGGGAGCCAGTTAAGGGACTGTTAGAGTGTAGTGGTGAATGAGGAGAGGGGCGTGGAGGGCAAGGTGATATATACGATTATAGGTAGCATCCAGGCAGTTAAGGTTGGTAATGGAGGTGAGGGAGTACACTGGGCAGCCATAGTCAAGGAGGGGAAGGAGGTTGCCACGGGCAATAGCAAGGCAGGCTTCCGCCAAGAGGTAGTCGATCATGCTATAGAAAAGCCCTTTCTTCTGGTTGAAGTGCCCGATCAGTGAGGCAATGTGGTCAGTGTAGGTTAGGGATGGGTCCAGGATTAACCCCAGATGCTTGAAGGTGGGAACAGTATCAAGGAGAGATCCGTCTGGGGATCTGACAGAGAGAAGGCCACTGTTGTGGGCTAGGGCAGAAAGTTTCGGTTTGGAACTGAAAAGCATGACCTTTATTTTGGCAGCATTGACAACAGTTTGTTGGTAGAGAACCAACAATGTGCCTTGCAGAAATCATCAGTAAGAATGGCAGATAGAGAGGAGGGGGAGGGGCCACTTTGGTATAGTATTCAGTGGTCGCCGTAGAGGACTGATTTACAGGATAGACCCTCCAACAGGAGAGAGTTAAAGAAGAGGGGAAAAGAGGAGGGGGCCAAGAAAAATTCCCTGGGGGGCACCCACAGAGACAGGCAAGAGGGGGGAGGTGACACCACCCAGGCAGACCATCTGTGTTCTACCAGAGGTAGTTGGTGAGCCAGGCGGAGGAGGCAGGGGAGAAACCAAGGGCATTGAGTTTTGCTATCAGGATGTTGTGCTTTACAAGGTCAAATGCCTTGGACAGATCAACAAACACTGCACCAGTTAGGTTCTCTTCATCCATATTCCTCAGCACATGGTCGGTGAAGAGGGCAAGGGCCATGGTACTACTGTGCCCCTTCCAGAAACCATGTTGCTGAGGGCAAAGGAGATTATATTTGGAGATATGCTCTAATTTGGTAGTTTACTGCCTTCTCTAGGAGCTTACCAAGATGGGCAGAATGGAGATGGGACGGTAGTTGTCCATAAGACTAGGGTCACCTGATTTATGAATGGGGACAATTTTGGCCACTTCCAGACAGAGGGAACAGAGTCTGTAGTTAAGAAAGAGGTTAAAGATGAAGGTGAGTGGATAGACAATGTCCTGGGCCTCTAGTTTTAAGAAGCAGGGGGACAGACCATCACTACCAGCACTCTCTCAAGATGGTAGGCTGAAAAAAAGCTTAAAAGTCCCAGGAGGAGAAATGGTCTTAAAATAAAAAGTGTGGCTAGTAGGAGGGGAAGGTGGAGGAGGGGCCAAAGGGGTGGGAGGGAGCTTGGCCAGGTAGCTGCTAAGGTTTGAGAAATGTGCATTAAGTGCATTCACAATGTGAATAGGGTCAGTGAGGAGACTTGTGTGTTTAGGGGAGAAGGTGCCTGCGTGGTGGGAGGAGGGGAGCAAGGCATTAACACACTGAGGCTTCAGGAGCTCTTTGAAAGTTCCACCACTTGTGGCCTGTATACTTTTAACAGTGCAACCTAGAGTTTCCTGAGCAAAATCAAGCCATAATCAGCATGCCACAAATGTGAATGCCTCATGAACCGTAAGTGCTACACAGAAAGTACGAGTGGCAAAGTTGTTCAGCACAAAATAATCTTTCCAATGGTGCTATGCAATTAATTATAAGTAGTTTCTATTTTTTTCTATATTGGTTAAAAACAGCAAAAAATGTTTTACTTTTCAATAAAAAAGGCAAAGAACAATTTTTTGTGGGGAAAATATTTTAACATAAAACCACCAAATTAAACATCCATACATTAGATGGTGGTACAAAACTAATTTTGTACTAAAAAGCAATTTTTCTAATATAATACATGTATTTTTTCCTCCGTTTTGTTCAAGGTGGCTAGGTAAAGCTTGAGAGACAAATGTCAGCCATACACCATACCATACAAAAATGCAAATATCTTCTAAAGTATACGTGACAGACACAAAGTATCAGCAGCAAAGTTGTTCAGCATAAAATTACCTTTCCAACAGTGCTATGCAGTCAATTCTACTTACTTCAGATTGTGAAATATGTAAATTTTAAATAGTGATGTCCTCAGACGTCCTAAATCCTCAGTGGCACAAAGTGCAGGACATCTGGAGGTATTAAAAGACCTCAGGAATATCTTTTTTGCTGCTACCTACAGGCATCTTGGGGCCCCAATGAGTTAATGGAGGACCAGAAACGCCTGGGGTTGCCTAGGTGACTGATCGAAGCTGGATTGCATTGAAGTGACTGGAAGTGGGCAGACTTCTTAGATTGCATATGGTACTTGCAGAGATTTCGCAGTTGATGTTTGTTATTCCAATGGGAAGGGGATGGGGTGACTTTATAGTTGGCCCACTTTGAGTCACGCTGCTTCATAAGCTTGAGGAGGTTCAATGTGAGCCCACAAGTGTCACCCCCATGCACTCTGTGAGAAGTGAGTGGGAAATGCTTGTCTTGTATATGAGACAGGGCTGAGACAAAGATATCTAGTGCAAGGTCAGTGTTAGTGGTACCGTAGAGGGAAGTCCAGTCAAGGGCTCTGAGGACATCCTGAAGCCTGAGTGGGTCGAAATTAGAGAAACTGTAGAAGGTCAGGAAGGTAGGTGGGGGTGGGTGGGTTTGGTACACCAAACACAGTAGATGAGGGAGTGGTCACTAATGGCATCAGACAGTGTGCCAGCATGGGCAACTTTGTCTGCTCAAATTGTCAGTATCCAGTCCAGGGTAGTGTGTTTGTTGGACTGATTGTTAAGGCATGCATGAGAGGTAATTAGCTGGGTGAGATTGTGTTGTTGTATGATGGAACTGCAGTCAGAGAGTGGGTCTGTGTTGCAGTCCATGTTGAAATCCCCTACAAAAATGGAGTCTTATATGGGGAAAAGAGATGCAAGAAGGTTCAGGAGGGCTGTAAGCCAAGGGACACCAGCTCTCAGTGGGTTATAGCAGTACTCAACAAGCAATTTCTTATTGATGGCAACCGTCACTTCAGCTGCAAGCCACTCAGAAGGGAAGTCACTGGAGGACTGGCCAAAGATTGTGGCACTGTAGTAGTTACGATAGTACAGAAGTACACCACCACCATGACGTGAGGTTGAGTGATCATGGCGAAGGAAAGTATAACCGGGTAGGGAGCAGTTTTGGTTATGGGTGGAGTTCTTTAGCCAGGTCTCTGAGATGACCAGTATGTTGGGATTGTACAGAGAGACCCAGGCCTCCAGCTCGGCTATTTTAGGAAGAAGGCCCCTCACATTCAAACGGACAATTTTTAGACCGTGCTTAATATCCCATAAAGGACGACTATGGGATAGAGGAGTGTTTAAAGGGGTGAAGAAGTGGGGCCAGTGTTACTTTCTATGCCACCAGAGAGAAGGAGGCGGGCGGCATGGAAGTTGGATTGGAGGGGGACATACAGAGATGGGACTGAGATGGAAGAGAGGTGAAGGAAGAGATGGTACTGGTCACAGGAGCTGATGAAAGCTAGGACAGCAGACAGACAGGAGAGAAGCAGGCCGCAAGCAGGCCTAGGTGGTATAGCTGGGCATGCTTCAGAGTAATTTGTTCGAAGGCTAGGACCGATGCACCAAAATCAAAGGCTAAACAGAGGCTGAGGAGTAGACAGACAGAGAGAGAGACCAATAGCAGTAGTGGAGGACATCCGGGGGGGGGGGGGTTGGAGAAGGTAGGGAAATAAATACAGTTGGGGGAATAGGAAGCTTTAGGGGTATGGAACTGGGAGTGGACTATGAATACTGTTGGGGGTATAGAGAACTTTTAGGGGTATGGACATTTTTCACAAATTAAGCAAAGTGACACTTGGAGCTGCTGTTAAAACATGGTACTTTATTAAATGAACCTAATTCTATCTACATACTTTACAGGTGCAATATATAGCTGAAAAGCTGTTTTTCAAAACGTATATTTAAATGCAAGAAACTTTAAGTAATTTACGACTGCTTAACACACAAGCAGAGATGCAGCGAATTTAAATTTATCGCTGTGGTGCTTGCAAAGTGGGCACTTCGCCTTGTCACTCCACTACGCGGAGTGACCAATGCAAAAGCCTCACTTCGCCTTGTGATTATTACTTTGTGTTGTCATTTCGCTTTAATGTGAAGTAAGGCAAAGTGACAATAATATTGGCAGCCCTTCACACACACACACACAGTCACCAGAATTAATGTGTATCCCCAAAATGCTCATGTCTTGTGTCCAGAAAACTCTCCAGTGCTGACGGTGAAGTGAAATGAGAGCACAGGAAATGCAAAGTCTCCCAGAATTAATGGCGCATTCAGACGTCATGCATGCAGTAGTCACACACAGTCACCAGAATTAATGTGCATCCCCAAAATGCTACTATCTTGTGTCCATAAAATGCCTCAGTGCTGATGAAGTGAAATGAGAGGGTAACAAAAAATGCAAAGTCTCCCAGAATTAATGGTGTACTGCAAACGCACAAACAGATTAAGATTGGGCTGCACACTCAAGAGATGCAGACACAAAGGTACAACACCTAACCAGTGCTCACAAGTCACAAATCCAAATCTGGAAAAGAATACCTTTTGCCAGTTTTGGGGGGAGGGGGTACTCCATGGCAGTAACAGTCCACTACCAGTAAAGATACCACAAAGCAGTATAAACTGCAATTACTCTGTGGCACAATGAAAGGTGTCTGATTTAATGGCACGCCGCACGAATCGCACACGCACTACAAGTAATGCGTAGCAAATTGAAAACCTTTAGTAATATACTTTAACCAAATGTTTTAAACTAACAAATTATACACTGCTGCACCACAGCAATCAGCAAAAAGTCAAGAATTACTGAAAATATTACTGCGTGTACATTATCAGAGTTATACAAGAAAAATATAACCAAAACAGAAAAACTGCCTTTTTCTCCCAGTTAATCTACTACACCACAGATACGCCCCTCTCCCAAAGCACACTTCACAGTACACAGACTCACTGTTCTAAATTAACATTCAAAATCCACACGCAAACAATAAACACTCAATGATATGCGCACAGGAGGGTTTCCTACAATCGATGTACTAAATTTTGAGCAACAAAGAAATGGCTCAGAAAGACTTTTAACAGCTTTTAGAAGATCTGAACCACAGAGCTCTGAGAGGAAACTGTCTTTATCTTCCACTACAAACACACTACACAGAACTGAGGTTGTGCAGAACAATCTAGAGCCCATGTGACCTGCAATCCCATGAAGCACTGCAAAATTCACCTTTGGAGCTCAAAAACAAGGTGAAGCGAAGCGAAGTACATTGATTTCAATGTACTTCGCCTTAAAATTGGTGGAGAAGTGGTTTGAGGAAGGCAGAATAGCGTGAAGTCATTGTTCTCAATAGACTTCTGGATTCCCCATTATAGCAATGTACTAGTCGGCATCCTCACGGACTACTTCGCTGGATTCCGCTTACTCTGCGACCATCAGCTTGTGCGAGTTTCGGCCACTTCGCCCACCACTACACACAAGTAAGAAATGTTTTTTACTGCCTTGCCACCTTGAGGTCATCAGATATGATTACTCTCTGGTCTCTTTCCTTTTGGTGACCATCAATACCTTCCCCCCAGACTATACTCTGCCTCTGGGTTTCTGTGCCCTAGCTGCAAGATTTTTTATTTTTTCACATTGAACCCCAGCTGCCATACTCTCGACCACTCTTCTAGTTTACCCAGGTCTCTGTATATTCACACTACCCCCCTGGGGTGTCCACCCTATTTTTTTCTAGAGAGGGTTTTTTTTTTTCCACATGTGGTTCTGACGGCTGCTCAGCCCCTGTCCCATCTCCTCCAAACCAGGGTCTGCTGGCCCTGGGACTTACCTAGTCCATGAATCCTCCAATGGCACCCCCCATGGCGGGGCCAGAGAGGGGAGGGCTATCCCCCCAGTCCACAAGGCCAGGTGGAATCAGGTAGCTTGGTCAGTAGAGCAGGTTGGAGGTAGGCAGTAGTGCTTCATTAAGCCCCATCATCACTTTTCCATTTTCTCCCATTGTTTCCCAGCCCACCACCATCACTTTTTTGTTTCCTCCCCTTGCTTCCTGGCACCATGGCAGCACAGAGGACACATGCGTGTGGAGGCATGCATGCCCTC
Source organism: Neoceratodus forsteri (assembly GCA_016271365.2). Classification (NCBI taxonomy): domain Eukaryota; kingdom Metazoa; phylum Chordata; order Ceratodontiformes; family Ceratodontidae; genus Neoceratodus; species Neoceratodus forsteri. The sequence goes on along the minus strand of CM057451.1, from coordinate 255,739,956 downwards.
CTGAACCCCGACCCTTTCATCCACCATGACCCAATTCTGCCTCCCAAGCATCAGCACTACCATCAGGTCTCCATCTAGTGGCAGCCAATAGGCAGGATAACATAACAGTAAGTCCAAAGAACAGCAGCCGTGATCGGCTAATGTGCCCGGTGCTCAAACAACGAGCTGCCAGTTCGTGTAAAAGTCCACAATCAACAGCACAAAGTGTGGTGTCACTCAGGTCAAACAATAATGCTACAATAATCCAGAGGTATCAAGATAAAGATTTGAAATTTGTTGAAGACCACTCACAACCATGCTCTTCTAACCCAGTTGCTGACTCCTGCGAGACTTCCTCAGAAGAGAGGAAGACCTGCAAGGAGTCAAGTGCTGGGTGGTTAGAGGAGCACGGTTGTGTGAGTGGTCTTCAATAAACTTCAAATCTTTATCTTGATACCTCAGGCTCATTGTAGCATTATTGTTAGACCTGAGGGACAACACAACACCCTGTTCTGGGAGAGAAGAGCTGCCAGGTGGCCGCTCGATCTTCACCCAGCCCTTCCACATTGCTGACAGCCAGCAACCCAAACTTGTTCCTGAATTTGGGTTGCCGATGTGGTGAGAGGGAAGGCACCACTGTGATTCAGCCCTCTGCACCACCAGGCTGGCTTGGTGTCTGCACTATTGTAGATTCGTGTGTCATCTGCAGAGAGAAATATGTTCCCTTCCAGCCCTTCTGCAATGTCACTTATGAAAACATTAAAGAGGACTGGACCCAGTACTGAGCCCAGCAGTATACCACTGATCACTCTCTTCTCCCTCAAGTGACTTCCATTAACCGTCAACCTCTGTTGCCTATTCATCAACCAATTTCATACCCGATTTACCACCGTAGGACTCACCTCCAAACTGCCCAGTTTCCTAATGAGCCTTGTAAGTGGTGCAGTGTCGAAGGCCTTGCTGAGGTCTAAGTAGGCCATATCCACTGCCCCACCCTAATCTATTTCATGGGTCACCCAGTCGAAGAAATCTATGAGGTTTGTCTGACAAGACCGCCACCTTACCCCACCCTCAGTGAGTCCATGCTGCCTCCTGTATTGTAACTGGATTCAAGATACTCCACAATCCTTTCCTTCAAAAGTGACTCCAGGTGACCTGCGATGTGCATCTGTAAGGACCACTGATTCCACTTCGGGTTGGTGGGCATAATGGGGTTTGTTAGAAGAGGCAGGGTACAGTTTATCTGCCTTCCTTGGCACCACTGGTTCCATTATTAGGTCTGTACCAAGTGACACAGGTGGCGTCCTCCAACACTGAATACAGAGGATGGATAACCGAAGATGGGGTCCCCGGCAATTCTAGGAAATCCATTAGCGACCTCTTTTTTCTAAACTAAATCACATGGCACTTAGCATGTCCTCCATCATGGGTAAAAAGGAGAGGTTCTCTGGTGGCAATCTTGGTGTATGTGCCACCAAGTCCTCACTACAAGAAAAGACAGTGGAGCTTGCAAAATGCGTGAATTGTCTGTCTTCTTCATACTCTTCTTCCTCATCTGATACTATTCTAAAGTCATGACGGTGAGACAACCTGTTGTCATCTTTACTGTCGACGAGATGGGTTAAGAGGCACTGGAGGTGGTCTCAGCAGCGACAGTCCAGCACTATCAGGTGCCTCATCAATGGGACAAGTGGTTGCAGGGGCAGGACCAGTATAATACATCTGATCACGTCCAAAAACATGAAGAGAAGCTCCTGAGCATTGACGCCTCCTATATTAGGAGCTAGAACGTGTACCGTTGATAATGGATGGACACCTTGCAGTGATGGCACCCTGCCATTAATGGATGGCACTGTAGCGTCTAAGCCGGATCCTGACCTCAGTGTCTGAACGATGGCCTTGGGGGCAGCCTTACAGGTGCCTACCGCATGTATGGTAGACGTGACATGAAAGGGCATCAATGGGGGATGAAACTCCATCGATGACGGTGACACAGCATTCTTATTGGGCACAGTAGCGCCAACACCTGAGCCCAACCCTGGTTTCTGGTTGACTGCTGGGGCAACAGCCAGAACATTGATGACCTGGGGGGGGGGACTGTCTCGACAGCGAGCTACTGACTGTAATAGGCCTGGCATCACCTGAGTCCTGCTCTGACCTGAGTATTTGAGAACTGGCCAGGAGGACAGAAGACACCACTGCTGAGACAGACAGTGACAGGGTGTGAGACAGGCTCACTGGCTGCCATGGCAACCTAGAGCTCAGCCAGGAGTTGTGATCATTGTGCTTGACATGCTTCTTGTGTCTGTGACTCCTCAAAGACTTCTTTGGTGACCAGGGTTCAACTGACTAGGCTGATGACACAGCCTGTTCTTTCAACTGCTTCTCCATAGCCGCAACAGTCTTCTTTAGGAGAAAAGTCTCCAAAGCCCCCTGTCTGTCTCACTTGGTAGCTGAGTCGAACCCCAGGCAGACTGCACAAGCCTTGATGTCATAGGAGTGGCCTAAACAGCAGACACACACCTCATGCTCATCGTTTTTTCTGTTTTTTCATCGCAATCACAGTATCGAAATAGTTTGGATGTTGCTTTTGGCGATATGCAGAAAATAGGGATGAATCACTAAAAATTAGTTATTGAGGGAAAGATAGAAGAAGTAATTTGCTAACAGCACTCGCTTCCATTACGGGTCCAACGAGTGTAATCGATGGTGGGAAAAGAACTAAGCGGGGCTCCCCACGCCTTATATGGACATGGAGGCACATGACGTTGTCATGGGTGGACCCTCGCTGAATGATGGTGAAAGTCTCTGTGTGGTCCTAGTGCTGGCGCAGTATAAATTCCAAAGGTGTGACCTGATGAAGGAGATATCCTCGAAGAAGATACAAAATATCTTTTTAAGATATCTGCTTTTTCCTGCTCCTCTCTGCACAGTCCCTTCCCCCCATCCTTTCTAAATCTCACAATCCCTCCTCTTGTATTCCTCTTTTCACTTACATACCTAAAAAAAGGTCTTGTTCCCTTTAGTTACCGCTTTGGCTGCCCTTTCCTCAGTTTGCGTCACTGTGCACCTCACTGCTTTCTTTCCCTGTTTCCTTCTGCCTTTCCTAGTACACTTAGATACACGCACATGTGAAGATGTGCTAAAACTGTTATGACAGCACCCATCAGGCCCAAAAGCCTGAGAATGGATCAGGTTGACACGTATGAACTGTTTATTATAAGAATAGCTTGAGCTATCAGAGCACCTGCACTGTCTTGGTGGACATGCCCTGGCAGCAGTCATGTACAGCATCGCTCTTATATACTGCAAGCACTGGCATGCAGCCAGTACTGATTTGGGTTCATTCACTATGATGCTTAGTTGCTTGAATATGATACAAGAGTGTGAAGGACAGTATCCACAGGCAAAGCTTTTCTGAGTCAGTTGTCCAGATAAGGGAAGACATATAAGCTTTCCCTCTGAAGAGCTGTGACTACCACTGCAAATCATTTGGTGAAGACTCCTGGTTCTAAGGATAAGTAAAAGGAAGAGACATGAAATTGAAATTGCTTGCCCTCTATCATAAATCTCCGTAAGTCCATCTCTCCTCCAGTCCACTGCCTGTGTTAAACATAATCCCAGCATCCGGCCCACCATTCAACTGCACACTTGCTCTACCTAGGTTGCACCTACTCCCCTGCCCTCCACCAACTCCCCCCCACTTGTCCTTTGTCCAGTACCTCACTACCCCCCACCTGCCCTCTGTCCAGTTCACCCACACTACCTCCTGCCCGTCCCCTGTCCACTTCCTCTGCCCCCCTAGTCCTCCCTTCCACCTGCCCTCTGTCCAGCACACCCACACTACCTCTAGCCCATTTTCCTGACCTCTTCTTCCCCCCCACCTACCTGCACTTGCCAAATCCCAACCTGCTTCTCTGCACTTAACTTCTCTCAGAAGGCTACACATTGCGTACCTCCACTGGGAAACTGACAATGCTACCAGCTGCTTCATTCATGTTTTGACTTGTGTAAACCGTAAATGTATTTGCTACCCCTTCCTGTGTAAACTCTAAGTTAGTAGTACAATCCCAGTGTCAATGTGTCTGCTGTAATTAAGCTGTTGCAACAAAATGCATCTCCTAAAGTGTTGACAAGGATCCTTTGTAAACGAGCTCTTAGCTCAAAGGTTTGTAATTCCGAGTTCACAATAAATAAAAATAAATAAAATGAAATCTGAGATACTGTAGGTACTGGCAACGTATCTTTATAGAGAGGTAAGCAGCCTTCATATCAAGTGCATACATCCAGTCCCCTTGCTGCAGCAGGGGGATGAGGGACTGATGAGAGACCATAAATACTTTTTGTATTTTATGAACTCTTTTTAGATTCCTGAGGTGTAAAACAGTAAGTAAATCCTCTGTCTATACTGGGAGAAGAAAGTATAGGAAGAACATCCCTGATTCAGTTCTGAGACAGGAATCACTTCTACTACCAGTTTAGTCAGCAGTGACTATACTTCTGTTAGAAGAAGGGACAAGTGCCCTGGAGGATAATTAATTAATTTCAAAAGTTTTACTAGCAAAGACATGCTGAGCTCGTGACCGCTCATTTCTAGATGTGTCATAGAGGAAAGGAGGAGGATGTACTGGAAGATGTGACAGCAATTCCAGTGCGTGATCCCATTCTATTATCTCCAGGACAAACTTATCTTTAGTGATCATGATCACTCTCCATTTGGGCTTTGAGAAGGCAGAAGGGTGTCAGAAGGTACTAAACGTGGCAGGGATGCCGCCAGCACATGCACCTTTGGGGACTCTAGAATGGGCTCTGTAGGCAATGGAGGCAGTGTAAAAGTACACCATGGTGCATGGGTTCACGGACAGGAGTCACAGGTCGAATGAGCAGTTGGTCTCCGAAATGTACCCCTACCAGGATTGGGCTGAGGTGTAAGAAACTTCAAAGCAGTCTCGTAATGTCATTTCTAAATCATGTCCAAACAGTTTCTGTCCACAGAATGGGGAATTAAGGATAGACTGCTGAACCATCAGTGGCAAAGTCAGCAACCTGTTACCATGTGTAATGGCCCAGGCAAATGCCCAAATCAGCGGGACGAGCCGAGACATAAGAGGCATCATCAGCCAATCTCTAGAGATGTTTCCTAGCATCCATGCCATCTGTAGTAGTCTGTTGAAGGTTAAATTCCTCCTTGGTTGCATCTCACTTTGACATTTTCTTCATCACCTGTGCCCTCCCTCCTCAGCTGCAACTGCCGGCTTCTATCCCCCACCCCCACACACACCATACCCTCTTCCCACTGCTTTTATTTTTCTCCTGTTACTCCACTGGATACCCTTCATCCCTCAATCACTCTAAGGGGTCTGCTTGACCCTAAACTACTCCACCTCACTGCTCCTGCTATTGTTGTACCACTTACCTACCTACTAATCTCTCCTCCAACATCTGCACTGTACTGCAGTCCTGGAAATTTACCAAGGTACTTCTGCTACACAAGGGCAGAAACACTACCTTCCCCTGGCAACTATCATCCTAGCTCTGTCCTCCCTACACTCACTAAGTTACAAGAAAAAATAACCTATTTCCAGCTTTTTGACTTCCTCCATTCCAACAATTTCCTCTCTGCTTTCCAGGCTGATTTCCATAAGAACCATTCCACTCTGTCCTTCCTGCCGTGTGTCACTGACTCCATCTTCACTGGGATGGTTCGGGAACACATCCCTGCCGTCATCTTCATTGACCTTGCTAAAGCCATTGATTCGGTGGTTCATTTCCTCCTTCAGGAGAAGCTGAGATCCACAGGTCTTTCTGCCCCAGCAGCTGACTGGTTTAGATCCTTCCTTTCAAATCATCTCCAATCAGAGCAGGTTGGCAATGCCTTTTGCCCTCCTCCCCACCTAGGCTGGAATCACCCAAGGCTCCATCTTGGGTTCCATTTAATTCTCCATTTTCCGAAATGACCCCCCACCATCCGTGTTGACTTGCATATTCAGATGCATCTGTGCATATGATATGGTACTCTGCCTCAGGCACCTCAGTCTCAACCTTGGAATCATTGCTACAGTGTGACTTTAATAATGTCCTCCACTGACTCCACTCTAAACTTAGGGTCAATGCAAAGAAAACTATGTCTATGACCTTTGGCACCAGACAGAACTTGCCAGGCTCTCTTCCCATCATGTTTTCTCCACCCTGAATGGCAGTCCCTTTGAGGTTTTTCTTCATTATAAATACTTGGAAGTCTGGTTGGATAGCAGGCTTGACTTCTATACCCATATTGATGCCACCCAGAGCAAGCTCTGACCCAGACTTGGTGCCCTCTACCACAAGAAAGACTGTCTCTCATCCCTAGTCCACTGTGAACTGGTCACTAGCATGGTGCTCCCAGTGTTTGACTATGTGAATGTTGTCTACGGCACTGCCTCATACTCCTCCCTTGCCAGACTGGACACCCACTGCAATCCCTTCTGCCACTTTGTTGCTAATGTGCCTCCTTGTACTCAACACTGCACCTTTTACACTTCCCTTTCTATCCACCCCTTTCCTCCCATTGCCTCATGCACTGTGTATCCCTTGTTTCTAAATATTGGTTTGACTCTCTGCACCTATATCTCTCCTCTCTCCTAGTCCTTCTGCTTCATACGCTCTTTGCTCTTGTGACTCCCATATTGTCCTCATTCTTCACTCCATCTCTGCTGCTGGGAAATCTGCTTTCTCTTCTCATTTTCCTTCCATTTGGAGCAATGTCCCTCCCATCCTCCGCCTTTCCCCTTCCCATTTCTCCCTCAAATGCCAACTCAAACCTCTTACTGCCCCTTCCTGCTCCTGACCTGGCCATAGCCGATTTGACCATGCTATTATCGCATCTAGCCTTTGTGTACCTGTACAAGTGCCTTAGCTTTATTAACTAGCTCACACATGGTTTACAGTATGTATTTTTTACTTATAATTGATAATTTTAAATAATTGATCAGCACTTTTTTCTTGGAACAATACTAACTGTACAGAAAGCATTTATATAGGTTTTCTAGAAGTATTATGTTTGTTAAACACAGTGAGGCAAGTGCTATGCATTTTCACAAGGTTTTAGAACTTTTATGAGCAAAACGCTAATCAATTTTTAGAGTTAAATAAAACCCTGTTATTGTACTTTTACTGCACCTTATCACTTAGTACTGTATATTTTGCACTTTATTACCATGTACACTCTGTATAGTTTGTCTCCCTAATCTATCCTCCAGGTTGCACATGGAAAAGAGCCTTGGCTTGGTGTGCCTATCCCGGTTACCAATTTTCAATAAACAATTTGGCACAGCCATCAGGCAGCTTGTCTATGGTAGATGTCAATGATTCTCATAGGCTATTCTGATATTAATCATGTATGCCTGGTAATTTGCAATATGAAGGCCTAAGGACACTTAGGTGTAGGTGCTGTCCCCATCACGTCAAGCCTCCTGGATTCTTTCTCAGGATGCAAGGAGCTCATGTGACGTGGTGCTTTTGACCGTCATAAGCAGCCATTATCATAAATGAATCCACTTCAGGTTGTGATAAAATTACAAGTCTTAGTGGTCAGAGTAGGATATTGCTTCTCAGTCTTACATGGCACAGCAGGAAGTGTGTTAGGCCTGTGCCAAGCAGCCACCCTGTGCAAGCCCTTCAGTGCAGCAGCTGTGCTACCACTTGTGACACTGGTGATCTGGGTTTGGAAACAAGCCTGGGTTGTCCTGGACTGGCTAGGGGGGTAGGTTGGTGCATCCAGGGGGATGCTCTCCCCCTCTGGGGAAGGAGGCAGATTGAGCATTATCACCTGTGCACTACCTTGGGTGTCCAGACAGCACAAGCTCAGCAGTGATGGGTAAATATAGTAGTATCCTCCAGGGCAGGGTAAACAGGAGGAATGACAATGGCAGGTACCGTGGGCATCCCTAAGAATTCATAGCGATTACACTTAGAGGCATTTTCCTCTTCAGCAGTCAATCCTAACGTCACTTGCATCTGTTTAATGAGAGCCTGAAGAGAGGCAGCCTCAGGAGGAGATCTGGGCGTACAGTAGTAGCCACAGACATTGCCATCTATTTCCAGATATTTCGCGACATTTCTAAAGAGTTTATCTCTGCTGCCCCTACTGTGTAAATGCAAAAAGCAGGAGATTTCTCTAGAAATATCACAGAAATGTTGGGAAATAGCTGGCAATGTCTGAGGAATGTAGGGCTTCATAGGGCACACTGATGTTGATGCTGTCTGTAAAGGAGAGATGTTGGGAGCAGATGCTAAACCCATATTGGTATTAACAGAAGTTGTCAATGGCACTGCTGGATCTACTAAAAGCAATGACGATGCTGTGATAGTCAATGGCTATGTGAGAAATAGCTTAGACACAGTGGCTAAAACCATGTTGGTGTTGATGACACCCTGAATCAGGATCATGTGACTGTTATCGATGGGATATTACCTGAAGAGGAGATCTGCAAACTGCCATCAGTGGAAGAGATAGAGCGACAAGCAGGTGCCTTATACTTAAGTCTGGATGATGCTGATTTAAGACATTTTGTCTTTCTGCTTTGAAGATCTCCAAGGCAATAGTCTTGCAAATGTCAAGGAGACTGGCGAGGTGCAAAAGTGAAGCCTGGCAACTTGGAAGATGAAGCTGGAGTCAGAAGGGAAGTATGCCTCATTTTCTGGAAAAACTCTTCCAGAACCTTCCAATGGTGCCTCCCTGTGGCCTGGTCAAAACCCTGGCAAAAGGCACAGGCCTTCATGTCATGCAAGAGGCCTAAGCAGCAAATACAGACAGAATGAACACTGTCCCTGAAGATTTTCATACTGCAATGATATAACCTTAATAACAGTTTCTTTAATGGAGGCATACAACAATGTAAAATAAAACTTGAAGAAAAAGTAAAGAAAGTTGCTGTTTTTCAGTGTCATTTGACAAGCAGTTGATGGCCAGAGAAAGAACTGAAGAGAGGAAGGGCTGCCCACATTATATATAGGCAGCATCAATGTATCTCAACATGGGCAGCCCCAGCAAGCAAACGTTTCAAGATGGTCCTGATGCCACCAGCTTAAAGTTCCAAAGGTGTGGCTCAATGGACGGAGATGTCCTTAGAGAAGACGGGATCCAGTATTGACAGGAAGATGCACAATGTTAGAGGATATCTGGCAATATCACACAGAGGTAATAGAATGGTTAAATCCACACGGGAAAAATAGTGCAAGTGAAAACAGGTACAGGGAAATAGAGCACCCACATTATAGCGATAGACCTGTAGGTGTGTTCACTCATGCCTACCACTGTAAGTACGCAAGTGTGTCCTGCCTGACTAGCCTTCCACAGTACCGTAGCAGTTAGAATCACAGGGTATGTGTGGGTTTACTATGTCCTGCAGTTCCCGGGTGTTATGCTGACTGGGTATGTTTATTTCCATTTTTTCACCCACTTTTGTTTCCACGGTGGCTACCCCCCCCTCCAAGTAGCATCCCCAAGGAATTTATTTAATGTGCCCACACCCCCAATTCCCCCTCCCCCGAGTTGCGTCACCTGCGGAATTTGTTTCTTTAATCTTCCCGCCTCCCCCATTCCACCCTCCCCCAAACTGCGGCTCCCCGCAGAGTTTGTTTATTTAATCTGCCCGCTGTGACAGGGAGATCCGGCCACTCTTGAGGACCAACCTTTTCTTAAATCCGTTGCAACAGTTCTTCTGTCTCTTAGCTTATTCTATCCTTCACAATTTCTAGTCCATAAGACTGGCCACCTATGGGCGTCCCCTCCCCTTTCTTGACTATGGTATAGTGTCCTTATTTTTCCTTTTCCCTCTCTGGTCCTCATACAGAGAGGTTATTATGGTGGTGACCTCGAAGCTGATGTAAAACAACAAGCTGTGTTCCTCATTGTTGGATTTAGTATGCAATAGCACTATGTCACAAAATACCTTGATGTATATGCTTTATGGGTATGAAACCTGTAAATGTTGAAAATATCACGACACTGGGTATTTTTGATAAAGGTAAAAAGTTACTAAGGGACTGTATTATAAAAATTAAATTACAGGGTAGAGATATCAGAACCCCCCCCCCCCCGTTGTGTTATTTAAAATGCATGTAAATTACAGATTGTTTGAGAGGCCCTTTGGCACCATGCATTCCTGCTTTAAGCTGAACCAGCCTAAAATTTCAAGGTGATTTGCATATACATCTGATGATGCTTTGCATCATGGGGGTATGTGTGATGTTGTGTTTCTCTGAAACTTGGCTTTATTGCCAATGTCCTTTGGGGTAACCCTTGCTTCAGTGCTTCTGCACTGAGGTTCTTTGTCTTTAGCTTGTTTTTGGGTGTTTCATTTTTGGGCTCCCCGTCACTCAAACACACAAGACCAGCATAGGGAATGAATTAATTTCCACTGATGAGACAGATCAGTAGATCAGTGGGTCAGTAAGTGCTGACTAAGTGCAGAGGAAGGATATGCATAGTCTGTTGCTACAAACTGATATATTGAAGAAGGAATATGCCATTGCTTAAGGTTATCCCTGTGTTTTAAATAAAGATCACACAGAGATTGTGTGTTGAACCTAAAGTTCTGTGTCTGGTCCATCTGTTATCCCACAAGCCCTCCACGTACTTGGTGTTAGAAGTGGGATAACTTGCTGGAAACATCTGGACTGGGCTAAGGGGACATTTTCTGGTGCGTATCGTCCAGATATCCCAGGTGGACCAATGCAACAGGAGTCACCAGAGAAGAACCTGGAGAAGAAAGTCTGTGGAGTTCTGACCAGAACCATGGCCAACAGATTGGGAGAGAAGCTGCTGCCTGGATTGGACCTGGGAGTTCAGAGGAAGGCCAAGCCTGAAGATAATGAAGAGGTGCAAGAGGACGAGGAAGAATTGAGGGAGCTGTCTCCTCTTGAAGATGCTCCATCTGAGGACATAGGGGGGTTGTTGAAATGGCTCTGCATAAAACAGATGCAGATAGAAAAAGAGAGAGAGAGAGAGAGAGAGATATTGAGTGGAGAGCTAGAGACACTTAGCGGAGAAGGCAAGATGCCACATGGGCGGATACCGTAAGGGTATTGGATGCCATCGATGCAGGACAAAATGAAAGAACCAGTAGCTCAAAAGACATTAAAGTGTCCATACTATCAGACAGCGATGACATCAAAGCCTACCTCCCAACATTTGAGAGGATTGCTCAAACATGTGCATGGCCAAGGGAACAGTGGGTTGTTCAACTGGCACCACACCTGACAGGCAATTCCCATTTGATTTATATCCATATGGACCCACAGGAGGCAGAAGACTATTACAGTGTGAAGCAGGAGATCCTCAGGCACTATGACAAACACCAAAACCTATCGCCAAAGTTTTAGGTTTCTTAAAATGCAGTCACTGGATACCCTCCCCCCGAGAGACTTATACCCATCTCAAGGAGTTCTGCCACAAATGGTTAAAGCCAGATAACAAGAGTAAGGACCAACTTTTGGAGGCGGTAATTACCGAACAGTTTATTAAAGTTTTACCCCAGGATGTACAACTTTGGGTTCAGGAGCATAAGCCTGATTCTGAGGATAAGACCATCACGTTGGCAGAAGACTTCCTGGCAGCCTGACCATTCAGACCTAGAGAGTTCCAAGGGACAGCTGCAGCTACAACACCAGCAATCCAGTAAGGAACCCTTTTACTTATGAACTGTCAAATCCAGTCCCAGTGAAACAAGACTGGGGAGCAGAGAGAGGAGGGTGAATTCCAGTAGCAGAGATTATATGTCATGGGTGCCAAAAAAGGGACATTATGTAAGAAACTGTTTAAATATAATGAAAGACACATCTCACATAGTCTTAGCCAACTGAGGTCACTTTATGGCTACTGTGCAGATTGGATCACAGCAGATGATGGGACTGATTGATTAAGGGAGCCACCAAACTCTTCTGCAAGCAGATCTGGTGATTGGGAATAATAAAGGGCCAGATACAGCAGTCATCTGTGTGCACTGAGATACCCATTGCTACCCTACAGCCACCATACAAACGACTGTTCGAGAATAGACACGAGGTAGAAATCGGGTTGGTACCTCGCCTACCTGCGCCAGCTGTTATCGGGCATGACCACCCAGACTTTGCTTCATTTATACATTGTCATGCCGCCCAGGATTCTGCTGTAGTTGCCGCAGCCACCAGAGCTCAAGTGAAGAAGGGACATTTACTATCTGTGTTCCCATTTGATGATGATGTTTTTGAGGATCCTGGCAAGGACTGCAAAACTAAGGCGGAGAAGAGGAAGCTAAAGAATGACGGGATTAATACTCATGTCTGTATACAGTAGGACTTGGGACACACTTTTAAATGTGAGATGCAGCATGAGTAAAATGCAGACCCTTCACTTAACCCATTTTTTTACAGATGGGGAAGGGAGTGGAAAAAGGTGCCCCTCAGGTTGTTGTAAAACAGGGAATACTGTACAGAGAATACACTAACCCCAGAACTGGAGAGGTAGTAGACCAACTAATGGTTCCAGAAACATTCTGCTCCCAGATCATGCATCTGGCAGATGGCATCCCTCTAACAGGCCATAAAGGCAGAGATAGTACCCTGAATAGGATATCACGCAGGTTTTATTGGCCCTCTATCCATGAGAACACAGCTGAGTATTGTAAAGCATATGCTGAATATCAGAAAGTAGCTCAGACAGGAAAAAGGGATAGAGTAATATTACAGCCCATCCCTATAGTGACTAACCCCTTTGACAGGATAGCAATGGGTGTAGTGGGCCCCTTGGAAAAGTCCTCCAAGGGTAACAGATTTTTACTGATCATATGTGATTACGAAACACGCTACCCAGAAGCTATCCCTATGAGAACTGCACTGCCCCAAGGATAGCAGAGGAGCTAGCAAAGGTATTTAGTTGCATGGGAATCCCACAGGAAATACTTACTGAACAGGGGAGTAATTTTAATGCACATCTGTTAAAAGAATTGTACCATCTGTTGGGTGTGGTAGCAGTGTGTACTTCCCATACCACCCATAGACTGACAGCCTCGTACAGAGGTTTAATCAGGCATTAAAGAGAATGTTGAGGAAGTATGTAAAAGAAGAGGGTAGAGAGTGGAATAGGTACCTCCCCTACTTACTGTTCACTAACAGGGAAATCCCTCAAGCATCCACTGGTTTCTCTCCTTTCTCATTACTGCATGACAGGAACCTGAGGGGGCCACTGGATGTGGTTAAGGAACACTGGGACGAAGAGAAGGAGGTAGGGCATTTTAATGTCATAGAGTACATGACTCAGTTATGCAAATGCCTGGTCAGATATATCAACTTGGCACACCAGAGCACAGAACAGAAGCAAGACTTGCAGAAAGAAAGATATGACCGAGGTTTGAAGACTAAAAATTTCAGTCAGGGAACAAAGTGTTGTTACTCCTTCCCTCCACAGAGAAAAAAATACTCATAAAATGGCAGGGCCCCAACACCATTTTGAGGCAAACAGGAGCAGTGAATTACAGTATGAGCTTAGCATGCCAAGAAAGAGACCCCCCCAGAAAATTTACTACATGAACCTCCTTAGGAAATGACATGAGAAGCCTAACCCATATCCATCGTGAAGTTAGGGAATCAGAGCTGGAGGTTGCCTGTAAAAGGCTAGAGCGGTCAGGACAGTAAGGAGAAATCCAGATAAACTCTGAATTGGAACCTCAGCAACAGCAAGATCTGCAGGGGGTATTAACAAGAATTTGAGCCCATATTCACAAACATCACGGGGAGGGCCAAAGGAATTTTGTACACCATAACTGCCAAGAAAGACAAGCCCACATACCAAAACCCTACAGATTGCCTATGAAGGTGAGGGATGAGGTGATTCAGGAAGTCAAAAAAATGAAGCAGTTAGGCATAATTGTGCCCTCAAAGAGTACATGGTCTTCACCCATGGTCATAGTGGACAAGAAAGAAGGTGGGATACGTCTATGCCTAGATTTTAGAAAGCTTAACAACGCATCACTATTCGATGGCTATCCAATGCCTGAGTAGAAGACACCATTGACAGGCTAGGCAATGCACAGTATATCTCCACCTTTGACCTTACTAAGGGATATTGGCAAATCCCCTTGTCACCTGATTCACAAGATAAAATTGCATTTAGCACCCCAATCGGTTTATACCAGTTTGTCACAATGCCATTTGGACTACATGGGGCCCCAGCCACTTTTTAGCTTTTTATGGACCACATACTAAGACCACATACTGAGTACTGTGTGGCTTATTTGGATGATGTGATCATATTCAGCCCTGACTAGGAAACTCATGTTAGACACTTGTCCCAGGTATTGCAAGCAATAAAGGAGGCATGAGTGACCATTAACCCTGCTAAGTTTGCCCTAGCAAAGACCAAGACAAGATACCTGGGGTTCATTTTAGGCAACGGACAGGTGAAGCCCAAGGCAGAAAAGGTGACAGCAGTAGCGTACAGTCCCACACCTACCACAAAAAAGCATGTGAGATGTTTCAACCTGTATGTGGCTTCACTACAGTACGAAATGCAGGATGTTTTGTTATACAAATTCTCAGATGATTCTAGGTTGGGAGCAGTAATCATAACATCAATATTTCCCCACTACAAACTGCACTTGACCACATCTCAGGATGGACTAAGGATTCAAGATTGTCACTTAATCAGGACAAATGTACTGTTACGTACCTTGGTAAAAATAACCCAGGCCATGAATACATACTGGATAATAAATCCTTAAGAATCATGGTAGAGGAAAGAGACTTGGGGATATTGCTGTCAGATGACATGAAGTTCACATCACATTGTAAGAACATCACACAAAAAGGGAATCGAGTTTTGAACTACATATTCAGACACATAGAAACAAGAAATAGGAAGGTCATTCTGCCCCTGTATACACAACTGATGAGTCCGGTTTTGGAGTACGGTGCACAGGTCTTGTTGCCCTACAAGAAGGGGGACCTGGCTGTGCTGCAGAGAATTGAAAAAAGGGCCACAAGAGAAATAAACAGCATGGTAGGGAAGGATTATGAAACAAAACTGAGGGAGCTGAACCTGTTTTCACTGGAGTACAGGAGGAATAGAGGGGAGACGTGCTTAGTGCATAAAGTATGGGCAGAAAATGATTTTTGGGAAAATCTGGGCCTAGAAGCCTCTGAAAAGGTGTATAATACCAGACCACATCCCTTGCAGCTAAAAGCAAGACATACAAAATTAGTAAGAACTAGCAAATGGTTCAACCAAAGAGTGGTGTATGAATGGAAAAGATTATCCCTTGATATGGTAGGCAGTAAAACTACATAGATATTCAAACATAAACTAGACCAATTCTACCAAGGATAAGGATACTTATCCAAGATGAGCACAATGGACCCAAGTCTTCTGGCTCTGTAGTACTCCTATAAAAACACAGAAGTTGATGGCAGAAGGAGAGACCACTAGGTCCATCTAGTCTGCCCATTTGTTTTAGACCTATTTTGATTCCTATGAGAACTTTTCTATGCCTGGCTGGTTATTACCAGTGATTTAGTCCTAATTTCTCAGCCATTGCCAGTCCTTTGATTGATCTCACTAACAAGAGATGCCCAAATAAGGTTCAGCGGACCCCTATTTGTGATGAGGCTTTTAGGGATATCAGGGCCATTCTATGTACAGCTCCTATCTTGAAAAGCCCTGACTTCAACCAAGAGTTTGAGGTTCAAATCGATGCATCAGAGAATGGTATTGGGGCAGTCTTATCTCAGAAAATAGATGGGGAAGAACATCCGATCATGTATATAAGCAGGAAGCTACATGAGAGGGAGAGAAGATATGCTACCATTGAGAAAGAATGCTTAGCTCTGAAGTGGGCTATTGAGTCTCTAAAATATTACTTGTGGGGGGCTGAATTTAAGGTTGCAACTGATCATAATTGGTGGGCCAAAGTTCAATGTGGGGGAATAGCTCCTCCCACATCCCCATAAAAGCCAGCCTCCCATGGCAGTTCCCCGCTTAGCGTGTTGCAAAGCTCACCTCCTTCGCAAGCGCTGGGCTCCTGCATGGCTTGTGTGGCTGAGCCTCCTTTGTTTCTGCCTGCTGCCCTTTCTGGTTGCATCTTCCCTTTGCTCCATTCTGTGCCTTTTCTTCCTCCATTCCCTTCTCCCTTCTCCCTTTCCCTTGTCTCCGGCTCCACCCCTGCCCCCCCTTCTCATTTTGCTGTGATTGCTTCTTGCTCTCTTCCCCATTCTTGACGTCTCCCTTTCCCATGTCCGGTCCCTCCCCTTTTGCCTCCTCTTCCCCCCCCTCCCTTCTCCATACCTCGTATTGTGCTGCTCTCTGTCGCCTGCAGTTGTCTCCTCCCGGCTGCTGTCTTGGTTCCCTGTCCTTCGCCTTCCATCCTCTGTCCTGTTGCCCTGGCCATTTGGTTTGGCCTATTCCACCTGTACCTTTCTGGACCCTTCTGCTGCTCCACTCCCCATGGAGGTGGCCACCCATTGTTTTTATTCATGTGGCTGTGCTGTACTCTGCACTGTTTTGACCCTGGTTCATACTCCTCCCCCCCTTACTGCCAGCTCCGTCATTTCGACTTGCTGCGATATTTTGCCTGTGGTCCTCTTCCATTTCATTCACCAACCTGTAGTGTTTCCCCCGTGGTTCACTCGGCAGGGGCAGCTCTTGTTTCCAGCTGTTTCCCCTTGGCCCGTTCCTGTTGCTTGAGACTCTGATGTGAGCGAGGTGAGTACCTCAATCTGGTTCCCACGATCAGTTAGTCAGTGCTCCTTGGCTCTACTGCACGTATCAGTTTCAGGTTTGTTTGAACAATGGTCACCTGTATTGCATTCATCTTTGCAACTTGTTCCATTAGGGGTGTACTTCAGCGGCCTGGTTCACTTGGTGGGTTCAGTATGGCATGCTGCTGCCACCCTGTTTCTTTGTACTTTTGCCGTGCATACCACCATGGGAGTTATTCCTCCTTTGTTATGAAACACGACATTAAAAAAAAAAAAAAAATGGATCCCCCCCACCACTCCTGCCCTCGCCCCTTGCTCCCTTGTGTTTTCTTTTGGACTTCTGTGGCACTCAGTCTCCATCACCTATCTCTTATATTACATCCAGCCCAGCTCCCCTTGCCTGGTACCCGATTCCAATATCCACTGCACTCTGTCAGCTCTTCCACACAACCTTCCCCAGTGGATTTGTCTGCCACTGAAGCTACTCATGCTTTTCACCCCTTTGCACCATTCCTGGTCTTTGCATTCATATACCCTGCTCCATACTGTTTCCAAATTCATCCCTTTATTATCCCAGTACTTCCGACCTTTCCAGCACTTACAATCACATGTCTCCCCCGCTTTGCCACTATGGCTACTGAACCCTCCTACTTCCCCTTCACATCCCATGTCCTGGTTCCTTAGTCCTTCTCAAATAGTGCTCCTTCCCATATCTTTCCCGTTTTGTTTTGCATTGTCCGTTCTATGTTGTTTTCCTGCTTTGTCCATTTTATGTTCCCCTTACGCTCATTCTGGTTATGTTCTCTTCCTCCTGCTCCTGTCTCTTTGCTTACATTTTACTCCACAGCATTCACCTGCCCTTTCCTTGCTCAGCCCATATCAGCAGTCTTCCAGTCTCTGTCCCTAACTTTGCCTTTTGAGGCACTGAGCATAGGTAGGCTTGCTCTGTCTACCAGGGATGAGAGTCCATTTTAATTCACCTACCAATTCACCCAGCTGGATTCTCTGCCACCAAGTACCACTACTACTAGCACCCCAACATCCTCCATTCCTAACTCTGCCTTCTGAGGTATCGAGTGAAGGTAGGCTTGTCCCATCTACCAGGGATGGGAGCATGTTTCCTCTCCCTCAATCTCACCTCATTCTATACTCAACCACTGCCTGAAGTCTACGTTCCTAATTCTGCCTGGTGTGGCATCGAGCGAAGGTTAGCTGGCCCAGACTACCAGGGATGGAAGTCTGCGTCTGCAATCTACTGTTTCAACCAACTGTTTTCTTTACCTAATATCCAGCTGCCACATTCCCTTTGGGAACAGAACCGATATTCCCCATTTGCCTTTAATATCCTACCTCATCATACTACAGCCTACACTTCCATGGATTTGATGTACTCGTCCCTGCCTTGGCCTCCTCCAGTTCTAGACTGGAACCCCGTCAGCTTGTTCAATCTCCACCTCCACTCGGTTCATCAGACTCCTGGACTTCCTTGCCACTTGTCTTCTACCTCCTCCTGTGCTCCTGGGCATCGTTGTTGTGGTTTACCTTCCGGCTCAACCTCCTCCAAGACCCAGATCTTCAGCTCCCTGTTGCCATCCTGTCCCTCATTTGCTACTCCAGACGAATCTGTTTCCCTACTGCCTTTCTCATGGACATGTCTGCCTGCATTCCCCTTGCTGCCTGCTGGATTTGTGCCATATGCTCATCTTAAAGGACGAGTGCCTGAGGCCATCTACAGTTTGTCCCCTTCTGCTGCCCTTGTCCTATCTAGAGGTTATCCGTCAGCGATTCCTGTGTAATTTCCTATCAACGATTCCAGTTCCCCATCACTGCTGCACCTTGCTACCAACCATTACGTTCGCCATCTGCTTCGGAAGTGGGAACCTTCTCTGCATCACTGCTGCCCTTCTACTGTCAGCAATGCAAATTTGCCATCTCCTTCAGAGGCGGGAATCCATTCTCCACCGCTGCTGCGTTTTTGGTATCATCAATTTATGTTCGCCATTTTCTTTGGAGGTGGGAACCCATTCCCCATCACTGCTACGCCTTTTTTAATCAGCAATTTCTGTTCACCATTGCTTTCAGAGGTGGAAAATCATGCCTCAACTTCGCAGCACCTTGTGCCCGGATTTTCTTCTTGGTCATGCATGGATCCATCACCCAAGACCTGATGCAGCTTTCCTACATTCCATTCCTGTATGCTGTGCCACTTGCACCCAGTTCTGTGCCTTACCTGCACCTGCTGATGTCAGTACTGCCTGGCCTCTGCTGTTGTCATTTTCGGCTCCATCCTTCAGTATGTGGTATTCTGCTTGGACTTCTCCCTCCCTCCATCCTTGGACTGCTACCTTCCTCTTCACCGCCCTGGGGGCTCGGAGCCCCTGCATGTTTTCTGTGTCTCTTTTGGGCCTTCCTACAACTATCGACGTCCAGCATCCCTGCCTGATCAACTACTCCTACCTGTTCATTCATCTCATACTCCTACCTTGGCCATCATAACAGCTCCCTTCCAATGCTCTACGGAGTACCTGTTCATCTCACCTGAGGAAACCTTCTTCTAGCAACATCCCTTGAACAGCTTGCCCTGTAGACTCTTACATCTCCATAAAATCATCAGTACTTCCTATAGTCTCCCCAGGACCAAATCCCAGAATCCCACTCATCTGCACTATACTAGATCTCATCTCCCGACCAACACAGCAGGATGTTTCCTTATATTTTCTATTCAAACAGTACAGACATCACTACCTACTAATGTCTTCATAGGATCCAAGATTTAGTGGAGTCTCCTTCACTCCTGTCTTCTTACCTGGAAATGTATCCCTCAGTCCTTCCAAGATGTACCAAATCCATAATAACCATCACTGTTAAGGATAAGGGAACCACAGGATACCTCATAACAGTACTAGCATCATCCATTATACCTTTTCTACATAATCTTCTCCTAAAAGCGCTAAGTTATTTAATTTGTATTCCCTGAATAAGCCATGGGATGTTCTTAAGACCTTCTCAAGCTTCTACCCCAGAACATGTATTGTTGGACATCTGGTGCATAACTACCTTGCTAAAGTTACTCTATCCAAGCCGCTGGCCCCTGGACGTCACCATAATTCATAAAGTTATCTACAACTCTTTATCACGTTACCTTAAATCATGCCAGCTACCTATCCGGTGGTCTTTCTAGCTCATCTCTTAGGATCTACCTCCCATACTCTCTCCAGAAAATACCGCCACTGAGAGCAGGCATCCACTGATTCCTCAATCTGAGCACCCACAACCGACCTGGCCACCTCTCTATCCCAGTTAGGCCCCACAACAGTCCTGTACCTGACCAACCATGCTAGGCACCCACTGCATGCTATGCCAGCTCTTAACTTACCTTCACCACATCAGTCTATAGATTCATGCAAGACTCATTTTCGGGCTCCCCACAGCATTTAGACATTGGACCCACCAGCAAGGCAAAATCGCCACGGCCACTTAAGCTCCTGACAGGGATGATTAAGCCACAGCAATACACATATCCATATCCACCATCTCACACTAGCAGTCCTTCCTGAATACGAGCCTATGCAAATCTCATTATAGCAATAATAACTATTCAACCCTCTGACTCATTGTACTGAACTTTCCAATTATTCTCATCAATATCCAGTTACCTTCCCTACAACATATACTACCCTTCCTTCATTGGTCCTAAATCTTTTACATTACCCACTACTACCATGTACCTAAAGCTTCTGTCCGAATCCTTGATCAGCTCCAAAGGCCTTCATAGCAAAATATTACACATCGCTGAACTCCAAGCCTGGAGACTCTAATCCAAATGTCAAGCTTCTACTACTCCACTGTTTAGCCTTTTTAATGCCTGCATTTTCTTAATCAGTATTGGTATTAAGCTCTTCCGAGAACAATGCAAATACAGTATCAGAACCACCTGCCACTCTACAAAGGAACTAAACACTTTATCTTGCCCATACCTTCTACAAAGTCTGACAGATTACTTTAAGGATTTCATAACCCACCATACTTCCCAAAGTTTGGAATCTGGCAGCTCATTTCATTAATTCATGCTCTTCATGCTCACACTGACTTTATACCCAATCGAATATCACCCAATATCACATTGAAATCCTGGACTATGTTCACCCCTTTTCATCTGTACTTAATCCATATTCGGGGTCCAGACATTCCTTCAGAATGGACCTGCCTCTTCAACCTCTGAATCAACCTTCCTGAACGCATAATCCAACAGACTCCTAAGATGGAACGTCATCTCTACAATCAGTTCACCTTACTCAGAAATTAGATATGGTTGCAACAACCTAAGATCATCTCCTCTTAGTTTGCCCGGAGGACGGGAGGGTCAGTAGCCATGGGTCCACAAAGGTTTCCTCCATCTGGGGAGTTTTCCTGTCCTGCATGCTACTGGTCATACTTTCTGTGAGTTGGGAGAGGTAATCTTTTTGAGCTTTCTATTCCCTACTTACTACCTGGCTTACCTACCAAGGGAGGGAATAGAGAAAAGCCAAAAAGTAAACTACAGTTACATAAGCACTTCTAGCCTCATACTCTATTCACCAAAACACTGAATGGGAGGGCTAAAGCCCGAGGATCAATGTAGAAACATAGACTTTGATGGTAGATAAGGACCACTTGGCCACCTAGTCTGCCCATTTCCCTACCTACTGGATAAGCTGCAGATCCTAGTTAACCAACAGCCTATTTCTTCCTACCCCCCTATAAGAATTGCCTTATGTCTGTCCCATGCATTCTTGAATTCCCCCACTGTTTTTGACCCAGCAACCTCTTCAAGAAGGCCGTTCCATGTGTCCACCACCCTCTCTGTGAAAAATACTTCCTCACATTACCCCTGAGCCATCCCACCTCTATCTTCAAATTGTGTCCCCTTGTTTTTGCACATCTCTTTTTCTGAAAGATGCTACCCTTTTGGACTTTGTTGATTCCCTTGAGGTACTTAAAAGTTTCTATCATGTCCCCCATCCCTATAAAGGCCAGCCTCCCACGACAGGTCCCCACTTAGTGCATTGCGAAACACCCACCATCCACTCCTGCCTCCTCCTTCTCTGGCACTCTACTCACCCTTGGTGCTGGGCTTTCTATTCCCTACTCACTACCCGGCTTAACTACCAAGGGTGGGAATAGAGAAAAGCCAAAAAGTAAACTACAGTTACATAAGCACTACTAACTCCATACTCTAGTCACCAAAACATTGAACCCCCTTTGCTGGTTGCACCAAATGAGGAAAAACAATCCCTGTATAATGTAGTGGTACTTAGCTCTTCAGCCCTATCTATTTACTGTGTCCCACAGGGCAGGGACAAAACATGTAAATGCTGATTTCACGTCTAGATATGGTGCACAAATTAATGGTAGTGAAATATGACAGAGTTTCCCTGAAAGGTGATAGTGCAGGGAAGGTACCATTAGTCTTTGTTGAGAAATGTGTTAACGCCTCAGGGTAAAGAATGATATACACTATGTTTATGATGGAATGTTTATCATTAATAGGGACCCTGAGATGGAGCTTCTGAAGATGGATGGGTGAAAGCTCCATCCCTTCCTGGGACTGGAAGGTGGTAAGCAGTCTGAAATAACTGCTTCAGTCTTAAGGTGGGGGATATGTGACAGGGAGATCCTGCCACTCTTGGGGACCGACCTTTCCTTGTATCTGTTCTTCTATTTCTTAGCCTAATCTATCCTTTACAATTTCTAGTTCATAAGGTTGGCCTCCTATGGGCGCCCCTCCCCTTTCTTGACTATGCTATAGTGTCCTCCTTATTTTTTCTTTTCCATTTCAGGTCCTCGTGCAGGTAGGTTATTATGGTGACTTCCGAGCTGCTGTAAAACAACAGGCTGTGTTCCTTATTGTTGGATTTAGTATGCAATAACACTATGCCATAAAATACCTTGTTGCATATGCTTTATGTGTGTGAAACCTGTAAATGCTGAAAATATCATGGCACTAGCTATTTTTGATAAAGATAAAAAGTTACTAGGGGACTGTATTATAAAAATTAAGTTACCAGGGTAGAGATATCAGAAAACCCCTGTTGTGTTATTTAAAATGCATGTACATCACAGATTGTTACAGAGGCCCTTTGGCACCATGCATCCCTGCCTTAAAATGAACCAGCCTAAAATGTCATGGTGATTTGCATACATACATCCCATGATGCTTTGCATCATGGGGGTATGTGTGATGTTGTGTTTCATTGAAACTTGGCTTTATTGCCAGTGCCCTTTGAGGGTAACCATTGCTTCAGTGCTTCTGCACTGAGGTTCTTTGTAAGAAGGAATATGCCATTGCTTAGGGTTATCCCCTGTGTTTTAAATAAACACCACACAGAGATTGTGTGTTGAACCTGAAGTTCTGTGTCTTGTCCATCTGTTATCCCACAACCCCTTCACACACACCCTTTGATTCCCCTGCGTTCAGTTTCACCCTCTCCAAGTCATGTTCACGCTGTGTGTCTGGCTCGCTGTATTTCTCTCGCCGTGATTTTGATTCTCGCTGTTTTGCTTGCAACGGTTTTGGACCGCGCAATTATTTCATCGCAATTTTTATCTAAACCCATGTTAGAGACAGCAGGAAGCAAGAGGGATGGAGGAATTAGTGCAGAAGGCGCAATGATGGGTGTGGGGAGGGGCAATAGAGGCAAAGCAAATGAAGCCATGAAAATCATGTCCAGTTTGGCTAGTGAAGAATTGGGGGTGGCACCACAGACTGCATCTGTGTAGTCAAACACCAGTAGGACTATCTTGATAAGGATCTAACAGCAGACTGGGAGAGGTGTGCAAAATTTCTTGCAATAAAGGGTGCCAAGATTGGGGTGGAGTTTCTTGTGGATGGCATTAATGTGGGTAAAAAAGTTCATCATATCAAGCCTCACATCAAGATACTTAAAGTGAGGCACAATTGCAAGAGGAGTACCATCCAGGGCAGTAAAGACTAAAGGGTAAGAGAGCCTAGCAAGCTTTTTGTTTGTACCAAAAGTCATAGGCACTGTCTTTTTAGCAATGACCATACGTTGGAGTGACTGGAACCAGGGCAAAAAAGAAAAGTGTCATCAGCGTACAACATATGGATGTGTGAGTTGACACAAGCAAAGGACAGGAAAATGGAGAACGGAATGGGGTCCAAGATGGAGTGTTGGGGGACCCTCAATTGGATGGGAAGCCGAAAGACAAGATGTTGCCTAAATGTCCTGAATGAAGATAGTTACCAGGAAAAGATTTACCAGGGATAGAGGTGCCACCTCCTTTGTAGAGGGAGAGACCTTTGGCCAGTTTCCAAGGCTGGAAAACAGCACAACAGTTAATAGAGAGGTTAAGAAGATAAGTAAGACTAACTATAGCATGAGTTTGCTGGTATAGAAGTTTACAGTCTAAATGATCTGGGTTATGACCACTTGAAAAGTTAAGGGAGCAGAGTTCCTTGAGAGTCTCCCCAGGGGTGGCAGGTGAGAAGGGAGAATAAGGTAAAGGTAGTGGAGGGGTGATTGAGAAAGGAGGGTAAGGCACATGTGGTTATGAATTTGCTAAAACAGGAGGAAACTTGTAGGAGGCAGGAAGTAAAGGAACTACTATTTAGAGGGAAGGGAGCGGACGAACAGGAAGGGGGAATCAAATAGGGACAGCATTACATTCCAGAAATTTGCTGATGACTTCAGGCTGTTCTGAAGACTGGAGGCAAAATAGCTAGCTTTGGCTGAATTGACAGCCATAGCGAAGGAGTTTCTTAACTGCTTATATCTCTGAAGGTCCACAGGGGAGAGAGAAGTCTTGAAAAGATACCATGCAGTCACACACCCTGAAAAGGTTGATAAGCTCTTCTGAGACCCAGGGGGTATAAGCCAAAAAATTGCTAGACTCTCTATTCTCATTTAGTCTTTCGTCACACTGAGTCTTCCAGTCAACAACAGGCTCAATGCAGGCAGCAGAAGCTCAATGACTAGGTCGAGAGCCCAAAAAGGACCACTCTGATGGTCCATGATGGTCACTGTAACACTGTAATAGTCACATCAATTAATAAATTTGTTCAAGAGCCAGATGATCTGAGAGCAAACCATTAGCCTCAACTGGGAGTAGTAGGTCCATGGTTTCAATTTGTGCTGCTTGTGCAGCCGGCAGGGCTTGAGCTCAACTAGAGATAACTGGTCAACCAAAAGACTGAGGGGGGAAAAGTGGCTACTGCAAAGTCGGGATGCCTATCATCTGGACAGGAAGGCCCCATTGGTTCAACCCTGACTGACTCTGACCCACTTACCCTATAGGGGTGGGGTGAGGTTGGCAAAGGAATGACCAGGGTGGTGTTGAGCATAGTTGACTTGCCAGTGGCATCCTCCTACTATTCGGTCCCAACTTTGACCTTTCTCAATGGTCTGACCAGGTCAACCTACAAAGAGTGATCCAATTGTTCTGAAAGACTCTATAAACTGGCTGAGCTGGTCTGCTGGCGATGTGTTCTCCTTAAATATCAACTGATGTGGCAAAAGCTCCTACTTTGAAGCCCGAGGGCTGCACTTCAAGAAGGTCTGATTGTCCAATCTGCATCGACTCATCTTGTATCTGTAGCATGTTTGTGTGTGTGTGTGTGGCAATTCTTTGTTATAGCAGATCACATATTTCAGTCCTGGGCAAAACGCTGATGACTGATGCAGATTCAACTTCAGATTATCAATGAAGTCCTGGAAAATCTGTTGCGTTTCTTGATGATATAGCTGTTCCAGCTGCTAGTCGAGTTCCCCTTCCAGAAGCCATACAATGGGAACGTTGGTGGCAGCGAGACCCTCCTGCTCCACTTCTTCCACCGTGACCTGGGCCTTAAGTGAAATGTCTGAATCCACCACCACAGATGGGCCTTGGCTAGTCCCTCGTCTCCCCTGAAGTACACATCCCCAGTGAGCCCTGATTGACTGAGGGTGCATATTAGTGGGATGTCAGTGGCAATCACATTTTACAAATGAAAAGTAAGTATTATGGTGAACTTACAAATTTTTTATTTAGGTTTTTGGTAACTGGGTAAGTTGCACTAGGCAAACAATTGCCTATTTTCAGGCATGACCCAGGAGATTACAACAGCAATGGTGAAACAATGAGGACATTTTCAAGGCAGATTAAGACACAGATTAAGACGTAAAATGCATACAAAGTAGCAGTTGGTTACATATATAGATACAGAGACATTTAGGTGCAAGTTATACATGTAACAAATTTGTACAAAAAAGATCACTGAAATGCTAGCTAGCTAACTGTATGTCGATGACCTTGTCCTTTTCTCCAGTGACAAGGCTCTTGAAAACATACCCATGTCCTTATCCAGTAACTGCACTGCTGCCCACACCTGGTTCAGATCCCAATGCCTACTTGTAAATGCCAAAAAAACAAAATCCATGCTGTCTGCATCTAAACCCTTCCTCTCTAAGGTTGTCAAGACAGGGCTCTCTCAATTACTCATGCAGTGCAGCATGAGGGGAGTGCTGCACTCCTGAGGTGCCATCTTTTGGATGAAATGTTAAACCGAGGTCCCACCTACCTGTTCTGGTGGTAGTTCAGGTGGATATTAAAGATCCCATGGCACTTCTCAAAAAGAGTAGGGGAATTTTTATTATTATAACAACATAAATCTTTTACAGAAAGGGAAAAAAAGTTAAATCACATAAATAAATTGAACAAACATAGCAAAAGAGAACAAATCAATGATCAATACATACATCATCTTGTCCTGCAACAAAATCCCTTGGGCACTCAAGAATTCATAATTTTAATTACACCCCTGCCACCCTTCATCATATTTATACTTCATGAATATCTCAAACCCTCTCCAGCACTGGAAGACTTTCTTAGAGGTGTGAACATTTTTGTCTTTTACATAAATTTCATTGATAGCTTCCATAACTAAAATGCTAAGAGTGTCATACGCCATATACCTTTGTTGCAATACCCACTGGCACCGGACTTGCCAAATGTAACATTTTAAACAACAAAAAAACACCACAACTATACTTGGGTCATATTTGCTAATTAAGTTGGGAAAATAACCTAAAACTAGAGATTGATAGTCTAAAACCCTTAACCAATTCAGACCCCATTTATTTGCCAAAAAAATAAATAAAATATAGATGTTTTGTGTAAGAACAGTCAAAAAGAAAATGAACCATTGTTTCTTCCGTAGCCTGACACTGTAAATAGGGTCACTACCTTCCATTTAGCATCTTATGTTTTGCATTCCCTTTAACATTCAATCTTCCATATGCAGACAACCATAAAAATCTCCCACATATGCATGGGAACTCTTCATTTAGCTGTTTTAAAACTGACCCTTTAAGAAAATCTGGACAATTTTTAAATTGTGGTTCCAACGGATGCACGTATTCCAATATCATTTTATAGAGCTGTGAACCTGAACTTTAGAGTACCAAAGATTTAGATAGATCCTATTTGTAAAGTTTTTGAGCACAAGGTTTCAAATATCCAGGGATATATATTTTAGGGGATAGTTTAGGGGAAACTTCATTCCATAGTGCAAAGTGGTCACCTATTATATTCAGTAACCATAAATGGTGCAGAGCATACGGGAACCGTATTCCCACTCTTAAATTCTATGCTACAAAAAGGGAGTTAAAAAAAATCACTGGGACTATCATACCCAACCCACCTTGTGCTTTTGACAAATAGGTATAACAGCGTTTGATAGGGTTTAGCCTGCTACCCCATAACATGGAGAAAAAACAAGCATATAACCTGGTTTCTATATGTGCAGGGGGAGGAAATACCATAGCTATATATAAAAGACACGGGACCAAAAATCTTTTCATAATGTACATGAAACCCCCTTTTTTTTTTTTTTAGAAATTCTCCAACTCTTCCATGTTTGAACTTTAGCTTCCACCCCTTTCAAGGCAGTCTCCCAGTTTGCCTCAGGGCAATTTTGAGGACGATATACTAATCCTAGAATTTTTAATGGATTTGCTGAAATATTAATGCCCTTTATACATCTTGGGTTTGGGGAACCAGGGCCTATAAACACGCCTCTGGATTTGTCTATATTCAGTTTAGAATTTGAAACAGCAGCATAATTATTTAATTCTTGTAGCACTATGGGAATTAGTTCTGCCTTTGAAAGAAACAAACAGACATCATCTGTGTAGGCTTGTACTGTTAAAATCTATTGACCTTGCCCACCTGACACACCTACCACATTGCTAAGTGGACTTATTTGTCTTAACAAAGGGTCTAATGAAAAAACATACAACAGGGGACTTAACGGACATCCCTGTCTCACTCCAGATGTAATTTGTATGGGTGCCTTAACCTTTCTCTTAATGACCGGGTGTATAACGACTGCAGAATATATTAATTTTATCCACTGAATAAACTCCATCGGTATTTTATAATGCTCTAAAGTGAGAAACAAAAACTGATGATGCACCCTATCAAAAGTTCTTCTCTGGTCCACTGAGAGTATACAACCCTGCTGTCTTGTTTTATTAAAATATTCAATCACATCTCTTACTATAAATAGAGCAATTTGAATGTTCCTATCAGGAAGACCACAAAACTGTGAAGGGTGAACCAGGACCCCTGCCACTCTTCGTAGCCTATTGTTTAAGATATGAGAAATAATTTTAAAGTCCGAATTGAGAACTGTAATAGGCCTCCAGTTAGTAATTCGTTGCTCATCCCCAGATTTATATAAAAATACCAAGAGACCAGAGGTGAACTCCACTGGAGCAGATTTTTGACTTAAAAAATGAGCGAAAATACCTTCTAAACATACTGCTAAGATCTCCACAAAGAATTTATAGAACTCATATGGGAGCCCATCCACCCCTGGGGAAGTCCCTAATTTTTTCGCCTTAATAACTGTTTTTATTTCCAACACAGTAATAGGGGAAGCTAGTTCTAATATCTCCTCAGTCGGAGAAGGAACACTAATCTTTTTTAGACATGCAATAATCCCATCTCTTCACAGATAATGAGAAATCCCCTGTGATTTTAAATGATTATTAATGGTGTTATAAATAGTTTCATCAGTATTAACAAGTACCCCCTCTTCATCCCTTAATTCCTCTAATCGACAGGCCTCCATTTTAGCTTTAAAAGCTTCAAAGGGGTCCCCAATGTTTTTTTTTTTTTTGCATCCCAAATTGTAACTCCGTTCTCAGTGTTCTAGCTCTGTCATATTGATATGCCCTCATTTCCATTTTTAACTGTTCAATTTGTGAAGAATAATCCTGTCTGGATGTTACTGCTATCGAGAACAAATATTGTAGCTGATTCCTTAGTTTTGAATAATGAAAAAAGTGTTCAGTTGTCTTCCTTTTCCCAAACCTCTAAAACCATAATTTTATTTCTTTTGTGTCAGCCCACCATTCCCATAAATCATCATATAAATCAGCAACTGACGTTCTGGCCCCTTAACAGCTTCATTATCCCATCCTGAACCAAAGGATCACTCAGAGTGGATGCATTCAGGTGCCATCTATTATTTTTCAATTTCTTAGAAGGGGAATGCTGTGAAGATTATTTTTACCAAAAGGTGGTCTGAAAATTCACTTGGGGAATTTTTATAAGTTAGAACAGGCAAATTACTAGACAGAAACAGGTGGTTTATCACTGAGGTCACTTTCCCTTTTCTATACGTGTATGGGGACCCAGAACTTGAAAATTCCTTCCATTCTGCAAATTCGCAATTTTGACAGTTCTCCCTAAGGCAGCCATATCACAATACACCTTTTTCACACTACCAAACACTCTCTGGTCAGGGAGCTCACAATTAAAATCCCCTCCCATGATGATATATGTTGAAGATACCAAATATGGTTGAATGATATTTAATAAAGCTACCCTACCCGCTTTCGTTTTGGGCCCACAGACTATAATGAATCTAAAGTTAGAATGCTGCCACAGTCCATCTATTATCATAAGTATACCAGGAATCAAGTCAATTAATTTGGACAGTACAAAAGAAAAAAACTAAACACAATCCCTATCCCATCTGCCCTGTCCAAGCTAAAAGACCAGTAAGAAGGCCCCCAAACCCACTCTGCCTTGAATAATCTACTCTGGTCCAATGTGTACATCCAGGTCTCCTGTAGGAAGTAAACATCAATTTTTCCACCATAAATATATTGAAAAAGCGCCAGCCTTTTAGGAGCATTTAGTAAACTACAACAATTTAAAAAGCCTGTACATAGTTGAACCAGAGGCGTACAAACTTATTAAGGCCCTTTCTTCCTCCTGTTCTTTTTTTCCCTGTATAATCTGATTGGTAAAGTCTATTCCCTGAAGACTGCTCCAGTCCCACCACCCCAATGTCCATATCAGACTCCCCAACTAGAGCATCCAAAACTGCATAAGAGTTTTCCATTACTACTTCAGAGGGTTCTGTTTTTGGGGGGGGGGGCTGTTTGGAACTTCTGGTTGTTCGTCTATCAGACAGGTGTAGCTATCGTCTGCGGTGCATCCTGATAGCACACTGGAGAAAAATCCTTTATATTTGTCAAATCAGTGGGCCTGTTGCCTTCCCCACAAATAATTACTACTTTAGGATCCAAGGTTTCAGTTCCCTTAGTCAAATCAACCTCTTGAGGGGTTGGGGGGAGGAAGGGGGATCCGAGTGGGTGGGTGGTGGGGTTTAACCCTCTTATCTTCTGTAAATGTTTTACCAAAAGCTTCGTCCTGGGCTTTTTGTATCAAAAGCTCAGGGTTTACCACAGTTGCTTTATTTTTAGCTGCTCAAGGGCAATCCCCAAACCCGTGACCAGATTCCTCACATAAATCACATTTCAACTGATTTATACGCTGAATACTAATGTGCCCTACTTCCCCACAAATCTCACAATGGGGTGAATCACACACACTTGATAGATGGGTACGAGCACCACACTTCTAGCAGTCACGGGGCTGGCCAGCATAAAAGCACACACCTCTGTCCCTTCCTAACAAAAAGAATTCGGAATATGTTCCATTTCATTGTCAACCTGTCTGAGTTTCACTTTATACTTCCAGCTCCCTGTCCAGAAACATTGTGAATCAAGAATAGCCCCCCGGGCACTCAGCACCTCACACTTCTGGGACAACCAGTAAGTGATGTCCTCTACATGGACCCCCTCATTCCTAAACATTATTGTCACATATTTAATTAAGGGTTTAGCTAATGGAATAACTAAAAAAGGGGTCCATAGAAGAGAAAACTTAACCTGGTTGTATAGTTGCCAAAAAAGATCTAGCAAATAGGGGGACCAGAAACTCACATCAAAGTTATCTTTGCCCAAGATATTAATGAAGGCGAAGACCTCTTTAGGGGAAAATTTTAAAGATTCTTTAAGTAATAACCTCCCTATATACTGCCTATCAGGCCTTACTTCTAGGCCCCCTTTATACATATGCGAACCGCATTCCTACGAGGGGCAGCTTCTTTTTTTTTTTTTGGCAAACAACTCAGATAACAAAGGTCTTGGTTGTGGGGCATCTCCTGAAACCCCCTTAGTCTCAGTGCCCCAATTATTGTCCGTTCCTTCTTCATTCTCTTCATTAGCGTTCTCTTCCTTCCTTGAATTACTAGAATCCCTTGGAATAGAACTCTCCATTTTATTCGTAAAGGGGCCTTGTGTAGCAGGTACCTGATCTTGAACTGGAGGGTGCCATTCTGGAGTTTTCTGGGATAGTGGATCATTCGGGCTCCATTCAGGATCCGAGAGCCATGTACCAGAAGGGCCCTTCTTCCATTCCGACTCTAGTAAAGCAACTTCAGGAGACCACTCAGCAAAAGGGTCACCTGAGACAGGATGAATCATAAATGCAGACTGATTTGTTACAGATGTAGCCCGAGGCTGATTAACTTGGACCCTGGCCTGGTTGTCTGCCAAAATTCCTTCCGATTTTTGCAAATTAAAAAAAATATTTCTGTTAGCAGAAACTAAAAGCTGCTCTTTTTGACTTTGCTTCTTCCATTGAGGTCATCTCAATAGCCTGACCTTTGGTTGTGAGGGAAAAGCTCGTAACGTTCTCTTGATTCTGGGGGTCTGATTGGTATACATTGTCCTTATTTTGAGTTCAAACCCAAAAAAATAAAGCACCCATTCTGGATGATACGGCAAGAGAATAATATAAATACAACTGTTGTCTTAATGTAAAAAATATTTTTATTCCTCCAATACAAAAAGACATACATAAACAAACAGGGCTGGATATTCAAACTGCGCTATTCTTAGGCGCAAGCCCTTGCGCTGCGAGAAATAATTAGCTTGGGTTGTGCAGGGGATATTCAAAGGAGTTGCGCTATTGAGCAACCTTGGAATATCACCCCACCACAGCCACTGTGCATGGCGAGTGGAACTTGGCGCCACCGCAAGTTGTCAGAGTGGAGCATACAACTTGCGGTGGCGCAAGTACCACTGCGCCATGTGCAAATTCCCCATATTGAAAAGGTGACATGCAAATGGGGCCATAATTCATGCAAGGCGCAGGGGGGGCCATTTGCATCTGATTATGGCCCCATTTGCATGCCACTAGCTGCCAGGCAGCAGCCATCGGGAACCGACGCCCCCTGCAGCCCGATCGTGGGCAAAAGAGTGAAAATCCCCACCACCACCCCCCACTGGCCCTATCGCGGGCAGCAGCAGAAATGCCCCTCACCAGCCCGACCCGCTGGCTGCATTAGTTTAAAAACACCCCCGAATACATTCCTGGTGGTCAATGGACCGAAAAGCTTGATCGTGGCTGTATCAGTGTAAATACAACCCTCCTCCCGAACATAGCCCTGGTGGTCCAGTGGACTGAAACCCGCTCGCGGGGATGTGTTAGTAAATACCCCCAACACATCCCTGCTGCCTAGTGTCCCCACCCCACCCACCCATGAGCCCCGACTGCCCCCGCCCCTGGCAGCCGGTAGCATCTCACCGCCTGTCGCTTCAGCCACCGCCGACCGACTGCTCGTAGCTGCACGCCTACTGGTGCAGAGCAAGAGCCAATGGGCGGTAGTCGATATCAGAAGACAGTCCAGTTTTGTGAATGAATTTCATTCACAAAACTGACTGTCTTGTACGGTATGGCTGCACACCCATTGGCTCTTGCTCTGCACCACTGCAGAGTTCTACCGGCAGTCAATCGGGCGGTGGCGGGTGGCAGGTGGTGGATGCTGCTACCCGCCGCTGCTGGGGGCAGCGGGTGGGGGGCTTCATGGGTGGGTGGGATGGGGACACTAGGCACCAGGGATGTGTGGGGGGTATTTATTGCCACATCCCGCGAACGGGAGTTTCGGTCCACTGGACCACCAGGGCTATGTTCGGGAGGAGGGGGTTGTAATTTACACTGATACAGCCTGCGATCAGGCTTTTCGGTCCACTGGACCACCAGGGATGTATTCGGGGTGTTTAAATTAATGCAGCCCGTGGTCAGGCTGGTGGGGGGACATTTCTGCTGTTGCTCGCGATCGGGCCAGTGGGGGTGGTAGGGGATTTTCACTCTTTGCCCATGATCGGGCTGCAGGGGGCACAGGAGGGTTGGGGTTAGCTGCCAGGTGGCAGCTGCTGTGCTGGCGCCTGCAATGCAGCAGCTCACCTGTGGGTGGCCCCACTTGCTTTTTTTTTTTCTAAAGTTGTGCAGGCGAGGTTGGGGTTGCGCTGCACAACTCTGCACAGCCTGGCTGAATATCGGGCTGTGCAGTTTATGCATGGGTCCTCCCCCTCCAGTTTAGCATGCATTCATTTGCATTGCGCTGTTGCTCAGCATGTTTTCTGTGGCGCAACTGCCTCCTGCTGAATATCGCAGAATGGAGCAAGTTTGGACTTGCGCAGGCGCAACCCTTTTGAATATCTGGCCCACAGTGTATAAAAATGTAAGTGCCAATGCAATGGCTGGACTATAATCGCACCAGAAAAAGCACTCAAAATATGTATTATTTAGCTATTGTCTCCCATATGCTTGCTACTGTGTAACCTGCTTAGTGGTCCCTCAGTTGCTGCTCCTGTGTATTTTGTTTGGTACATCACTGATGTCTGTATATTCACTGCTTGTATTCATTGTACTACATGCTTGTACTGCCACTTTTGTGGCCAAGGTTGTGCCTGAAAACAGTCCCTGGATCAGCGCACTTACCTGGTTACCAAAGACGTAAATAAATGACTTGTTGCAAGTAAACAATTAGGGATTACCAGAGGTGCACTGCAAATGTTGCAGCCGATGTTGGCGGAGGTGCCAACTAAAGTTACCAGCTGTTTGATTCTGCCACACAGTCAAGGGTATGCGGTTTCACAGCTCAGGGGCAGTGGAAGAGAAGGATGCCTCACCGAATCTAGTTTGTAACCTGGGGATGGTGAGCTGGTCAATGTCAGAGGATCAAAGGAAGTAGTGGCTAGTTAAGGGTAAAAGAAGTGAGGAGCGGTACAAGGACTTTTTACTGTTAAGTGCACTATGTATAATTTTTCCTAGGTAAAGGTCCATAAGGGCTGCTTGGGAGGGCCAGCCTAGTTTACTGTATAGGAGACAGTGGTGAGTAAGTAGATTGCAGCCTAGTGCATAGCAAAGCATATGCATATATTGTTATAACCCACTGTTCATTTGTGGATAAGGGCATTAGAAGCTCTGGCAAAAACTGAGAGGGCATACGTGAGTTTGGGGAGTAGTAGAGTTTTAACAATGGTACCTCTAGCGGTTAGAGAGAGATTTTTGCAAGCACGATAGGCTATACTGAGGGAAGAATTAGTAGCCTTTTATGTGTAGGAGTATGAGAGGCAAAATCAAGGGCGGAGTCTAGAATGACACCTAGGTATTTGAAGGATGTAACAGTGGAGAGAGGGGAACCATTAATGCAGGACACCAAGAGGGGAGTATTTATGTTTCTCAGCCGAGGAGGTGGCCCGAAGTGCACTGCCTGTGTCTTGGAGAGGTTGATTAGTAGTTTATTATGGTTAAGCCAGGACTGGACTATAACACACCTTTTAATCTGGTTTCCTCTTGTGGGCTATACCCTTGAGGAAGCAGGGAGTATGTACTGCGGTTCACAAATTTGAGCCCAAGGAAAAATCCAAGTGCTACTGAAAATGTACAAAAACCAGCCTGAGAACCACAACACTCAATTTTCTAGCAGGAACGGTGAAGGGGCTGCACAGTCTGTTTAAGCAGAAAGGTGGAGCCAGAGGACACATAACTAGGTATATCAGTTGAAGACTTCCGATGACTGAGCATGTTCAGTGGATACTGGCTAAGTGCATGGGTCCAGAAAAGTTGTAGGACTGGGAAGTACTTACTGCTGGCATCTTCAACCTGCTGGTATTTCCATCTAAATGGTAGTAATTCCATCTGCAGATCACTTTTGGATCCTACCTCTAAACCAAGTCTCCAACCCACTGTGCTCCTGCAGCCACTGGCTTTCTGCCTGGTACTTCCATGGAGTTTGAGATACCTTCCTGATGATACATAGCATCGTGACCTTTTGCATGGTTACAGTAACCCTTCTGGCCTGCTGGACACCAACTTCTCACACTGTGTCCTGTGGTGTACTACACGGTACCATACTATAAAGTTACAACTGATACTGATGTTCTTTTCTGCCCCCCCCCAGTTGCTTCCACTCCATTACAGCATGGTGCCAAGGCAAGTGCTGACAATGTTTTTGGCATGTGCAACAGATGCATTTTAAATGTACAGGGTAGGAAATAAATTCTTAAAATCAGAAAGTGGTAGAAAATCATGCAAAAATGGGTGTAAATACTCCTTTATTCCCTTATCTGTTCCGCTGCCTAAGGGTAGATAATGAACTGAATCTTAGGTAGAAATACGTTATACAAAAATGTTTCAGTACATTAAAAAAGGGATTCTCAGCTGACCTGACTGCACAGTTGGGGTGCTGCATGCCATATCACTGATGCAGGATTGCATCCCAATCATAGAACACTGTTTCGGGCTGGTAGGATTAAGAATTGATATCTGGCAGCATGCTCTCCTTCGAGTGGGTAGTGAAGTTGGAGTTAGTACATGAATGCTCTCTTTTGTAAAACGTGAGAGACTCTGAAGTGTAGCTTAGCCATCGGATGGTAGTGTGTAGGGGGGCACGGGGCACAGAAACACATGGCTATACCACAGGAGTACACTGCTGATGTGCTGGCACAAAGGGAGTAGGGCAGGGTGTGCAGAAAAACTGCCAGATCTCCTGATAGGAGTGAAGTGTCTCCCCAAGCCCCAGCTGCAAAACGTGGCCTGCTGTGGTCCAGCGTTAACCCTGGAAGGGAGAAGCCATGGGACTTTTTCAAGTGTTGTGGGCAGATAAAATAAAAAAGGCTCCTCACCCGAGCCCAACATGCAGATTCAGGCCAGGAAGAGGATCAAGATCCCTGCTGGGAGGGCAGGTAGCAACTTCTGCTGTGCACTCAAGAGTGTTAAGATGGACATATGCACAATGCATAAGCATACTGACATGCCTCTGCATCCCTGTGGGTGGGATTTGGGGCAAAAACAGTGCAAAGGGAACGGATCATCCAACAGATGACATCACTCCTGTTAAGCCGCTTTCAGGCAATTCACATCACTTCCTCCTCTTCAACCTCCCAGATAAAGGTCCCCAAAAGCAGAGTATGAACGGGTAAACTCCCAAGGGTTTCTTGGATGAGAAATCAAGTGTTCAAGGTCAGGACCCTACAGCAGTCATTGGGATGATTTGTGGTGGGTGACAGAGACCCAAGGGTTATTGACAATTGGGAAAAATAGAGTGGAGGGAAACAAGGGCTCATCAAGCTACTTCTGCTCCCACACTTAAGTGCATATTAGATATTTTTACAAGCAAAGCTTAATAGTGCTCTGTAGAGGCAGATATAAATGTTGTAGCTTTGTTTTTGTGTCACTTGATAAACTACTCAGCTGGTCTTGCATGTGGAACCCAGCTGCAAGGCTATATCCTGAGGTGCGGTAAGGCTGCAGGTGTGTGATATCACGCCCCCTCTCCATAAAGTACTACATAAGAGCTCATATCCCGGGCATTCTTTGGATGCCTATTTCTTTACAGGCTGGTTGCTGTCAGCTCATCTCCGCTGCTCTCTGCCCTGCTCACTCCTGTGGGCTCCCAGTACACCATCCTTCTGTATCCCTGCCCTGTGGCCCACCATTCTGTTCTGCGGGTTCCTTTCTCCTTGTCTTACAACTCCCTGCTCAGTACTGCATGCTGCATCCCGAGCACATCCATGCCTATAGCTGGGCAAGCCAGAGCAGGCTCAAGTCAGGCTTGAGATTACTGCCTGGCTCGGTCCGGCTCTACCTCTGTCAGAAACTGAGAGCCAAGGACAAGCTGAGCCAGTTATGGTCAAAGTAAGCATTCTGTCAGCCTGAGCAGCTGCCATAGTGTCTGAAATGTGCAACTCCTATGCAGAAAACAGTCTGCAGTAGCCAGGGATTGGCTCATATTCTAGCTCGCAGAGTCAAGCCAGACCTCTGGCTCGACTTGAAGTGAAAACATCCTGGCTTGCCCACCCCTATCCATGTCCTTTGCCTGATACTCTGCTACTCCTATCTGTGGTAAAGAGCTATGCTCCAGTTGCCCACCTACTTTCTGTTGCCTACTCGCTTGGCCTGCCTTGTCCTCTGTGAAGAGAGGCTGTGTCTCCCATTCTGTTCTCCTTGCTCATTTTTCCAGGCTGCACTGCGGCTGGTGGTGTCCGTAGTTGCCACCTGCTTGCTGCATCCTCATTCCTCCCCGGCTGGTTGTCTGGCTGATTCCAGGGGTCCTCTAGGCATCCTGCTGAGGCTGCTGCTTGCTGGTTGGATGCAAGCAAACAGAAAAGGGCTCTCTCACCAAGTAACCAGCCTATCAGAAGCAAACAGAAAAGGGCTCTCTCACCAAGTAACCAGCCTATCAGAAGCGAACAGAAAAGGGCTCTCTCACCAAGTAACCAGCCTATCAGAAGCAAACAGAAAAGGGCTCTCTCACCAAGTAACCAGCCTATCAGAAGCGAACAGAAAAGGGCTCTCTCACCAAATAACCAGCCTATCAGAAGCGAACAGAAAAGGGCTCTCTCACCAAGTAACCAGCCTATCAGAAGCAAACAGAAAAG
The DNA here is from genome assembly GCA_016271365.2 of Neoceratodus forsteri. Classification (NCBI taxonomy): domain Eukaryota; kingdom Metazoa; phylum Chordata; order Ceratodontiformes; family Ceratodontidae; genus Neoceratodus; species Neoceratodus forsteri. Next base: position 255,702,199 of record CM057451.1, on the reverse strand, counting down.
GGCTCTCTCACCAAATATGATAGCACCTCACAATAAATAATTTATAACTTGTAACTTTTTTGGTCTCTGTGGAGCATCACTGTTTTTGTGTTTTCCTGCTAGTACCTTGCCTGTATACAGCTGATCCACGACTATAATCTGTGTGCGCCTTCTTTGGTGTTTTCTCTCTCACCAAATAACCAACCAATTAGGAGTTTCTGGTAAACGTGAACTCTTTGGATTGCGTAAGTGAATTCATGGAGCTGTAAAAAGAGCGCAGACAAACCCCCTTGCTAGACAGGTGCCTGCTGCTCCCACTGACTTCCTCTGCTTGGCTTCCCCAGGTAGACTTCTGCTCCATTATCCTGGTCTGTCTTCCTGCCTGCCTCTCCTACATTGCTGCTTTATGTGACTGCTTCCCCTTCCTTCCTAGTCTTGGTTTTCCATGCTGTCTACTGCCCTGCCATCTGCTGCCTTCGCCCCGACTGGCTTCCTAGCATCTACGTGCAACAAGTCATTTATTTACGTCTTTGGTAACCAGGTAAGTGCGCTGATCCAGGGACCGTTTTGCCTCGCCCTCCTGGATGTTTGGGCCTTTGAACAGCTGCTTCTACTCCTAATCTAGCAATGCTCACCAGCATGCCTACTTTTACTACCTTCAAGCCTTGCCCCTCAAGGGTTTGGGGCAGTAATTGGTAAGACCAGCCTGAAGCAGCTGTTACATAAGTCATCTCATTCTTGGGGTGTATTTTGCAAACCTGCAGTTTCTATAGCACTTAGACCTATCTCCATGTGCACCTCTCCAAAGGTGCAGTCCTCTCAAGCAGGGATATTTTTGCTGCAGGCCCAAGCCCTATTGCACCTTTGCAAGGGTAGAAGTCTGACAGAAACAGAAGGAGAAAACAAGGTCATTTCTTTCTGTTCTAGAAGGGACATGCCAGAGGTTTGGTGTTCACTTTTGTTGTTGATAAAGCCTTCAGGATCAACAGGAGGGGCAAGAAAGGAGGTGGTTGTCTCATCTGTTCTAGGGACTTCCTCCACTGTTCTGTCCTCCCATTACTGGGAAGGCTGATGACCATGAACTCCTAGCAGTCAAAGCTCAGGTTGGCCAGCATGGCAAGTCCCTGATCGTAGTCTTGGTCTACCTACCACCTAAAACAGTCAGAGATGGTCTTCTGAATATCCTGGATGCTGTGGCCACTCTCCCTAAGGACAGTGAACTCATTATCACAGGTGAGTTTAACATAAACCAGGACTGTAATGAATTGACCCCCTCAGAGGGACATCGTGACCAACACCTACCTAACACAATTAGTCACTGAACCCACTAGAGGGAACTACAAGTCAGGCAACAATGCTCTCCTTGATTGGCTCCTCTCCAACTCTCCCTCCCGGATTTCTGAGGTCACGGTGCTGCCAGATACTTTGAGTGACCACTTCCCGATCACCTTCAGGTGGTCCAACAAATTCAAAAATAAGCCCCCCCCCCATCATAATTGAGAGCAGGGTCCTGAAGAAAGGTCAGCTAGGGTCTCTCAAAACAGCTCTCTCTATTTGACTGGCCCCCCATCGATGTGATGTCAGACCTAGACCTGGCCCTAAAGTACTTCACTGATGGGTTCAACAGAATCTGTGATCTTTATGCCCCAGTAAGAAGTAGGAAAGCTCACAGAAACAACAATGGCTGGATTACTGGGGAGCTCCTTGCCAAGATGAAGGAAAGGGACAACCTCTGGTTGAAAGACAAGTCCACCAGTGACAAGCATAACCACCAGTGCTACAGGGCCTCCAGAAATCACTGCATGAATGTAGTCCAACAGGCCAAAGCTAACTACCACAAGGAACTAACTGCTGAACAGGAGGTGGAGAGATGGCAAGTGGTTCTGGGAGAACAGAAAAAAATCTCCTTGGGAAGGATGAAAAGAAACATCTTCAATTGCTCAACATAAACGGCTCCCCCACATCGTACCCACTCCTAATTGAGTCGTTCAACTCAGCCTTCACTGATCTGAGCACAGTACTCCTCCCTGCCTATCTACACCCCACCAAGGATCTCTCCTGCAACAAGTCAACAATTAACACCCACCCAGACTTTTACTGAAAGAGACTGACTGTTAAGGAGGTTATGTACTACGTAAAAAAAGTGTTAGAAAACAAGCAGAATGGGCAGTGATGCAGTAGATATGAAACTAATATCCCTCACTCTCGACGTACTCATTGTGCCCATAACCAAATTATTCAACAAATCACCTGCCCTGGCTAAATTCCCGTATAGTCTGGAAACAAGCGCTAGTGACCCCTGTCCACAAGAGCGGTGACAGGTCCCATATTTCCAACTATAGACCAATCTCAATCCTCTCCCACCATCCAAGGCACTAGAAAAGATTGTAGCGGATCAGCTCACCGAATACCTCAACAACTATCAGCTGCAATGCCCCAACCAGCACGGATTCAGGCAGAATCATAGTACTACCACTGCCCTGGTGGAGTACACTGACTACATGCATCGAGCTCGGGACAAAGGCAAAATGGTCGGGTCAGTGTTTATTGATGTAACAAAAGCCTTTGACACCATTAACTACACCCTCCTCCTCCTGGCTCAGCTGTAGAACCTGGGGGTGGCGGCTAATGCAGTATACTGGTTCCAGGACTACCTGTCTCTTAGATCTCTGCGTGTCAAAGTTGGATAAACCATGTCAGGATCCAGAGAAGTCTCGCTGGGGTTCCCCCAGGGGTCAATCTTGGGACCTCTTTTTTTCAGCCTATTTCTAAATGAGCTTCCCAAAGCCTGTGACGCCAAAATTATCTTATACGCTAAAGATGCGGTCATTCTCAATAGCAATACACGAATTAAATCTCTCCAATCTGAACTACAGTACTCCTTCAACGGACTAGAGGACTGGTTCTGCAAACACTAGCTTTTGCTCAATTATAAAAAGACTAAGACCATGCTCTTAGCAAGTCCGCAGTGCAAGAAAGGGTCCCTCACCCTCTCCATCTCCAACAAAGTCCAAGCACCTCTGGAGCAAGTGCACTCATTCAAGTACTTGGGGGTCACCCTCGATGACACCCTATCCTTTGTTCAGAACATTGATTTGGTGGTCAAGGCAGTAAATTCCAAGCTGGGATTGCTATATAGACACAGAAAATACTTTACCCTCTGCCTCTCAGTCACTAGTTCCATTTTATCAACCATTGATTATGGCCTGGTAGCTTATGGTGCATCCACGGATACTGTGCTAAAGAGCGTACAAACCACACTCAATAAGGCTTGCAGACTCACCCTAGCTGCTGATCGCCTTACTTATACCTGCTCACTTTATGAGCAGAAAAACTGGCTGCCTCTAGGGAGCAGGATCAAGTTCCAAACCTGCCTCCTTGGCAAGAAAGCGCTGTTGGGCAAGGCACCCTCGTGCATATCTGATATCTTCTCCCTAAACAGGCTCTGGGGGTATGGCACCAGAGGTAGGAAGCAGGAGCACTCTCTGTGCCATTTCAAAGAACCACACTTGGTCAATGTGCCTTCTCCTACAGAGCTCACCCTGTGGCTCAACAAGATTCCTGAGGTCACTCGCAATACCCCTAGTCTCTCCTACTTCAAATCTGAACTCAAGCACTACCTTACCTCCAGCACTGCGAGTGCCTGTTTTCTGAACACCTGACACACCATCCCCCTGGAAGCCCACTGGCTAACTTCAACGAGTTGCTCCCATGAATTGGCCTGGGACTGTTCTTCAGTTCCTCCTTACCCGGCTCAGTCTCTCCTCCCTGTCAATTCTACGCTCTCCCTCACACTCTCTCCTCTACCTCCCCCTCTCCTATGACTCACCTGCCCCCTCCTCCATCCCTCTCTCTCCTGTGGTCCACCTGTCCACCCCGTTGCACGCCCTGCCTCCAAGTCCCCCCTTTGTGCTGTCAACAAAGCCTCTGGCCCGAGGTAGCCTACTACCCCTACTACACTCCCCCCCTCCCCCCAGGGAGAGGCTCTTCTTGATCACTGCTCTCTATTTTGCCCCCTTCCAAAGGGGGCGCTTTTTCTGCACCTCGCACTATTTTAGCCCCATCCAACACCTGATGGAGTTAACTGTTGTAACAATGTTTAAGAATTGTAATCCTAATTCTTTATGTATTACTCTATACTTATACTGTATTGTGTCTGTTAACTGTTATATGATGTGGAACCGTTGTAAAACAGCCTAGGTTCAAAGGTTATTTCTGAATCAATCAATCAATCAATAAATAAAATAAATGCAATATTAAGCTTAGCAAGATAGTGACCTAAGGTCTTGCATCCCCAGAGATTTCCTTACTCAAGAGGAAGTTCCCTCCTCTCTACACTGAACATTGTAATAATGATCATCATAATATAAATTTGCTGTGAGCAGGTCGGGATAGTGGCTGTCCTATGCAATATGTATTCTAATGTAATAAACTTGTTACTCTCCAGTGTCCATTCCCTCTCATCTCTCCTTACAGGAAGTCATGTGTTTCACCATTCTACTTAATGCCTTCTGTTCCCACCTTCTGGGCATCTTCCATAAAATACCTTTAGTCTAAGGGAACTTTGCTCCTGTGGCACCTCTATGTGTGGAACCTACTCTAGAGGATTCTTGTGCATTCATGGTATTGGAAAGGGTGATAGTCCCTGTAATGTGGTAGGGTATGTGAAAGACATATATACGTTGCGTACATAATCATACTATATACAGTATAGTTCAAGCTCAAACTTCCAACTGTACTAAACATTCTGCCTCCTATAAATCTCCAGCACTGAGCTGCACACCTACATACAGTAACAGCCAATCTATGTTGCACAAGCGAAACACACTTAGTTGCCCACTGAACCAAAGAACCATAGAGAAAGACTGTAGAGAGGACTCGTACTTAGCCTGGAGAGGACGGGAGGACCAGTGAACATCTGATAGGATCTGTAAAAAAGTTTTACTTACATTCCAGTCATCTGAATTTCCCATAGCTGCAGCCGAGTCATGACTTTAGCCCTGGGGGCAGGAGGGCTAAAGGGCAGGAGAAGTGGGGGTAATTTATAAGGACCCTATGGAATATATGGAACAATATCCCCATATTCCCAATCATTACCTCCTTAAATGACACAAACAATGTTCAGAGATGCATATTTTACTCTGTATGTTGATAACGCTGTAATTTATGTACATAGTTCAACCATAAATGATCTTAATGAGATGTTAACTAGGGAAATGCATATTAGGTTGTTGAATAATAAATTGGTTCTTAATAAAATAAAGACCAAGACAATGGCCTTTGGTACTGCAGTCAGACACAGGAATGAATAGTGCGCATAGTCTTAAGGTTACGTCACTGGATGTCGTGTTGGGCTATGGTCCCCACATAGAAACATTAAGAGCAAAAATCCATATTAAAGTCACTTTATTGTATATAATTTCCTGACCACTGAATCAAGGGTGACCATAGCAAACCAGGGCCTAATATCAATAGTCAATTATGCTACATTGGTAACTGATAACACTTATCGGAGAAATCTTGATACAAAAATTGGAAAGTTTGCTTTGCTAGCACCCAACAAATTCCATCATTGTGAGGTTTGAAAAAAATGGGCTGGTTACCAACCCCTTTGTTTTTCAAACTGTCAATGGCAAGGTTTGTATATAGAATTAAAAGGACAGGTAGCCCCCCCAAGTTTATGTACACAACTTTAAATTTATAATACTAATTACTGTTCAAGACCTTTGTATGATTGCCCTGTATTAAGAACTTCCTGATGTGTGCATCTTGTGGTCAGCATGCCTTTTCTTATGCTGTGCTCAGCATATGGAATGATATACCATCCCAGACTAGGATATTAGTGAATTACAAATCTTTTTCAAGAACTCTGTTACAGCATCACAATAATTTGTTTTATTGTAAATGTTTTTAATTGAATTTTTGTACTACGTTATGATGTGAAAGGTTTATTCCCATTTATTTGTATCACACTGTCATTGTAAATTATGTAATGTATTGTATATTTATGATTCCAGGTTGCACCTGTAAAAGGAATTTCCAGTGTGCTCACCCATTATACAAATAAACAGACAATTGTCTGAACCCACAAATCTGAATATGTTATAAAGACCACAGCAGAATACATATATAAATATACAGACTTCAAATCCAATATCACTTTGAATTTTTTATGCTCATGGGACATCAGCATGTTTATTTGGAATTCCTTTTATGCCTGCTATTTGGGTAGGGCTATAGCTATTAAATTTTGTTAAATGTTGCCATTCCCATTGCATTTGTGACCGTTTGTTCTCATTGCCTGTTAGGGTGTGTGCTGTTTTGCTGCTATGCCAGCTGACAAACAAAGCAGCTGGGGATGATTCTGAGACTTTCCAGCTGTCCATCATCCTAGGGATATTATATCATGTAGGTCGTTGATTAATTCATCCAGTAATGACCCCAGAGGACATGTTTGATTGTCTAAAAAGCTATGACACTGCCTTCCACCCAGACCTTAGCAGAACATGACTACTTATTATTAGTACTCCCAGGATTAAACTTCATTCCAAGATCAAACGGGATGTGGTTCTGGATCTGATGACTAATAGTGGAACTATCACTGACAGGACAGTCTGGGGGAGAACTGGTGAATAACAGCAACCATAATGGAGTTAGATATGATACGTGTAACTCCTTTACCAAGAAAAACAGTAGAAAGGGAAGGATCACTGAGACACATTAGTTTCAGCAACCTTGAAGGAACCCCCAAAAAAAAAAAAAAAAAACCTTTAACCCCCCCCCAGCTGCTGGAGGTCTAAATCCAAGCATGGAGGAAGGAGACTACTGAAGCCTACAGGAAGTTCCTGTCCCAGAACAGGAAGGGTGAGAGTTGTAAGGGCACATAGGCAGTAGGAAGTAAGTGTAAAAATTCATAGAGGGAGGAGAAAATAAGCATACAAAGCAACAGGAAAGGGGACACAAAATATCAAGATGGGAGTGGTGCAGTTCAATGGCTGTGGAGCAGCAGTGTTCCGGGAGACATTCTGGAGACTGCAATGCTACCCTGTTTGCAGGCACCTCTCTGGTCTGAGGGAGGAGGTTGCCCGTCTCCAGGCTGACCTGGCTAGGATTCATAAACCCTTCCCCCACCCAGGAACTACCAGGGCCACCACCGTTACCTCAGAGGTTGCCAAGAAAGAGGAGCAGTTGGACCAAGGTGGGTTCAGGAAGGGAGGGAGAGGGTGGTGGAACAGAGCTGCATCCCTCCAGCTGTAGCTCTCCACAATTCATATGCTGTTCTGGCAAAGAGTGGTTCCTCTATGGAGGCACCTGCAGTGGAGACCAAGGAGGATACATAGATACATAGACAGTGTCGGCAGATAAGGGCCTATGGCCCACCCAGTCTGCCCATTTGAGCTTGTAAGTTCAGTTTGTTTTCCTAGAAGTCTGTTGCACCTTACCCCTGACCTCCAGAATTCCTTTATGTCTATCCCATGCATTCTTAAATCCTGTGATTGTTTCAGCCCCCACCACTTCCTCTGGCAGGGTGTTCCACTTGTCCATCACCCGTTCTGTGAAGAAATTCTTCTCATGTTTCCTCTGAATCGCCCTCCCTCCAACTTCATCCCATGCCCTCTAGTCCTGGAACATCTTTTTCGCTTAAAAATAGTGTTTTCCTGCACCCTGTTCCTCCCTGTAAGATACTTGTATGTCTCTATCATATCCCCTCTCTCCCTCCACTCCTCCAGGGAGTACATGTTCAGTTCCTTCAACCTGTCTTCATAGGACTTGTGATGCAATCCATGCACCATCTTTGTTGCCCTCCTCTGAACCTTCTCTACCCTGTCTATGTCCTTACGTAGGTATGGTCTCCAGAACTGTACACTGTACTCCAGGTGGGGCCTCACTAGTGTCTTGTATAGCGGAATTATGACCTCCCTTTTCCTGCTGGTAATGCCCCTGCCTATACATCCCAGCATCCTATTTGCTTTACCTGCTGCCTTGTCACACTGTTTCCCTACCTTGAGGTCATCAGAGATGATAACCCCAAGATCCCTTTCCTGCTTTCCTGCTTGGTGCATGCTATATCCTCACCCCCCAACTGAGGAAACACTAGCACGAACAGTAAAAGAAGGTGACAAGACTTTCTATAGATACATTAGTGAAAGGAGAAAGTCCAGAGGGGGTATTGCTAAGCTTAATGGAGAAAAGGGAGCATGTGAGGAGGAGGACCCTGTAAAGGCATCTATCCTAAATAGATACTTTTGCTCAGTATTTACTGAAGAGAAGGTAGGGCAGGGCCCACAGCTCAGCATCATGGACACAGGGGAGGGAGGTGAACTACTCCTTCACAAAAGAAAGGGTCCTACAAGAGCTTGCTAAGCTCAGGGTGGATAAGGCAATGGGACCTGATGGCATACATCCCAGGGTACTTAAGGAGCTAAAGGAGGAACTAGCAGAGCCATTAGCAGAATTGTTTAGTGAGTCTCTGAGCACAGGAGAGGTACCAGAAGACTGAGAAGGGCTCATGTGATTCCACCCACAAGAGTGGTAGCAGGGAGGAGGCAGGGAACTACAGACTGGTCAGTCTTACCTCAGTAGTGGGCAAGATTATGGAGGCACTCCTTAAGGAAAGGATAGTGCAACACCTGGAACCATAGGCACAGGATCCAAGACAGCATGGGTTTACAAAGGAAGGTCCTGTCAAACTAATCTCATAGATTTCTTTGACTGGTAACCAGAGTGGTGGACCAAGGGGAGCAGTTGATGTCGCCTACCTTGACTTCAGCAAAGCTTTTGACACTGTTCCACATAGAAGATTGATAAATAAGCTAGGTAGGCTCGGGTGGGCTGAAGTTGGTCAACTGGTGGCAAACTGGTTGACTGGCAGAAAACAGAGAGTGGTGGTAAATGGTATACAGTCAGAAGAGATGCAAGTCACAAGTGGGTACCTCAGGGATCAGTCCTGGGGCCAGTCCTATTCAACATCTTCATTAGTGACCTCGCAGATGGACTAGAGGGTAAGGCTTTGTCTGTTTGCAGATGACACCAAGATCTGCAACAGAGTAGATGATCCAGATGGGGTGGGCAGAATGAGAAGAGATCTGGATAAACTAGCAGAATGGTCAGAAGAGTGGCAACTGGGATTTAATGCAAAGAAGTGCAAAATCATGCACATAGGAAGAGAAACCCTGAAGCCACTTATAGGCTGGGAGGGAGTTGCTAGCAGTCACAAAGGAAGAAAGAGACTTGGGCATCATCATCACTGATGACCTAAAATCATCCAAGCAGACCTCTAAAGCAGTAGGTAAGGCTAGGGGGTGTTAGGGTGTATTAGTAGGGGTATCACAAGTCGTAAGAGGGAGGTAATATCCTCTGTACAAGACATTGGTTAGGCCCCATCTGAGTACTGCGCAGTATTGGAGGCCACACCTTCACAAGGACATTAACCAAATTGAGGCAGTCCAGAGAAGGGCAACCAAAATGGTGCAGGGACTGCATCAGAAGACATATGAGGACAGATTAACGGAGCTCAATATGTATACCCTTGAGCAAAGGAGGGAGAGAGGTGATATGATCGAGACATTTAAACACCTTAAGGGCATAAACAAGGTGAAAGAGTCTAACATGTTTAAATATAAGAAAATAGCAGGACAAGAGGACACAGCATGAGATTAGAGGGAGGCCGATTAAGGGGAATGTGAGGAAATTCTTTTCACAGAAAGGGTGGTAGATGCATGGAATGGCTTACCACAAGAAGTGGTGGCTATGAATACAGTGCAGGGCTTCAAACAGGCATGGATAGGCATAAGGGAGCAATACAAATGACTATGAATAGATAGGTCACTGACAGAGCAAAGGCCGATGGCACATTTATAAGGTAGAAAAAGAAATGGGCAGACTGGATGGGCCTTGCGGTCCTTATCTGCCGTCAACTTCTATGTTTCTATGTTTCTATGATATATTGCGCCAGGGTTTTTGTGCCCCATATGCATTATCTTGCACTTCTTTGCATTGAATTTCAACTGCCAAACCCCTGACCATTCTTCAAGTTTCTGCAGGTCGCTTCTCATTCTGTCTACACCCTCTGGTGTGTCTACTCTGTTACAGAGCTTTGTGTCATCAGCGAACAGTGAAATTCTGCCTTCTAGGTCCTGCGCCATGTCACTGATGAAGATGTTTAATAGGACCGGTCCCAGCACTGATCCCTGTGGTACCCCACTGGTCACTCTTCCCTCTGTGGAGTGACAGCCATTTACCACCACCCTCTGTGTCCTGCCACCCAGCCAGTTACCTACCCACTACACTACTGTCCTGCCCACACCCATATTCCCCAGTTTGTGTAATAGTCTTCTATGTGGCACAGTGTCAAAGGCCTTGCTGAAGTACAGATAGGCCATGTCCACTGCTCTCCCCTGATCCATATCTCTAGTCACCCAGTCAAAAAATTCAATGAGGTTGGTCTGACATGACCTCCCCCTGGTGAAACCATGCTGCCTTGGGTCCTGTAGTCCATTGACAACCAGATGTTCCACCAATCTCTCCTTCAGTAGTGCTTCCATGATCTTCCCCACTACCGAGGTGAGGCTGACTGGTCTGTAGTTCCCTGCTTCCTCTTTGTTCCCACTTTGTATAAGGGACTACTTCTGCTGTCCTCCAGTCTTTGGGTACCTCCCTGTTTCCAGTGATCGGCTAAACAGGATAGCCAGAGGTTCAGCCACCACCTCTCTTAGTTCTTTAAGGACCCTGGGTGCACCCCATCTGGCCACATTGCTTTATCAACTCTTATTACTTCCAGTTCCTTCAGGACCCTTTCTCGTGTAAAGGGACTTGTGTCCATTTCTGCACCATTCTCACCCCTTGTACTCCCTTCAGACCCATTACCCTCCTCTTCCTCAGTAAAGACTGTAGAGGACTAAAGAGGATGCTGGGAAACTCCACAAAGGAGACCCACAGGAGGGTGGCATGAGACCCCAAAGGGGAAGGAAACAATTCTTGGTGGGGGACTCAGTCATTGGGGGGGTAGACATGGGAGAGGAAGGGGATAGGAAGATAAGGTGCCTGCCTGGTGCCATGGCTTGGAGGGACAGGACCGCGGAAGCAGCTGCACGAGAGAGGGAGCTGGATGTCATTGTCCACCTAGGGACAAATTACCTGGCTGTAAATGGGATCAGAGCAGTGCAAGAGGAGGTTGTGGAGTTGGGGAGGGGCCTTAGACAAGTAGTATGTACGGTAACCTTCTCAGAGGTGCTGTCTGTCTATGGCAAGGATGATGCTAGGGTATTCCGCAATATGGGATTCAATGAATGGTTGAAAACTGGTGTGCAGCTCAGGATTTTGGCTTCACTGGGGACTGGGGAGCCACCTGGAGGTATGCAGGCTTATACTGGCGCGATGGTCTGCATCTGTCCAGGGGGAGGATTCTAGGTGACAAGTTTAAATGCTTCACTGGCAAGCATTTAAACTAGCCAAGGGGGGAGGCACTGAAAAGAAGCAGGGAATTCCCAGTCTCCCCCCACAAAGTGCAGTAGTTAGAGAGATAAACACCAAGGCAAAGAAGTCAGTAGGGAGCAGGACAGGGATAAATGCAGAAAAAGGTGTTAAGGACACAGATGGGGCTAAAAAGGGTAAGGCCATAAAAAAATAAATGGAAGGTGATGAGTACCAATGCCCGCAGTCTGTGCAAAAAGCTAGCTGAACTAGTGGCCTTGATGGAAGAGGGATGACTGGATATTGTGGCAGTCACTGAAACATAGTACACAGAGAACCACGAGTGGGAAGTCAATATACCAGGATACACAGTCTACAGGAGGGACAGGGTGGGTAAAAGAAGAGGAGTAGTAGCTCTCTATATAAGGGAAGGGACTAAAGCAACAGAACTAAAGAGTGAACAGGAAGTTGAGTCACTATGGGTCACCCTGGAGACAAGAAATGGCACCACAATCTGCAAGGGGGTTGTGTACAGACCCCCATCTCAGGGGGAGGAAATGGACAAGGAAATGATAGAATGTATCCTTAAAATGGCAGAAAAAGGGGAGATAGTGTTGATGGGGGACCTGAATATGCCAGATGTTAACTGGAGTACCTTTGCTGCAGGCACATCCAAGAGCAGGGTCATTCTTGATGCCCTACAGGGGGCATGCCTCAGACAGCTAGTGTTGGAACCCACTCAGGAGGGAGCAATCTTAGACCTGGTACTCTCAAATGGGGAAGGAGAAAGGATCTCAGATTTAGAAATGGGTAGCCATCTGGGAACAAGTGACCACCAAACAGTGTGGTTCACAATAAACACAGCCATAGAGTCAAGCCATACAAAAACAAGAGTACTGGACTTTAGGAAGGCTAACTTTGGGAAAAGGAGAGAGTGCCTTAGAAATACACTAGCAAATGGGCAAGAAGGAGGAGTGGAGGAACAATGGGGAATAATCAAAACAGCCATCGAAAAGGCAACAAGCCTCTGTGTGAAGCAAATCAATAAAATAAAATGAAGGAAAAAAACACTATGGTTCTCAAAAGAGGTGGCAGGGATGGTTAAGGAGAAAAGGATAGCATTCAGGAAATATAAGGAAACACAGAAGGAGCAGGACAGAGAACTTTATCAGTTAAAGCAGAAGGAGGCAAGGAATGCAGTCAGAATAGCAAAGGCACAAACTGAGGAAAAGATAGCCAACTCTGTTAAGAAGGGGGATAAAACCTTTTATAGGTACATTAGGGAGCAAAGAAAGCCCAAGGGAGGGATACAGAGACTTAATAAAGGGGAGGGAATGTGGGCAGAGGGCGACAGTGAAAAAGCAGGGATACTGAACACATATTTCTGCTCAGTATTCACAACAGATGAGGAAGGGGAGGCGCCTAAACCAAACAAGGGAGAAACTCTGAATAGGAGGGTCGATACCAGTCCATTCACAGAAGAAAGAGTTTTGAAAGAACTTTTGAAACTGAGGGTGGACAAAGCAATGGGGCCTGATGGGATTCACCCAAGAATACTAAAAGAACTAAGGGTAGAACTAGTAACACCACTGACTACTCTCTTTATCAAATCTTGGGAGGATGGAGTGGTACCTGAAGACTGGAGGAGAGCAAATGTGATTCCACTTCACAAAAGTGGGAGCGGGGCAGAGGCAGGAAACTATAGACCAGTTAGTTTGACTTCAGTGGTAGGGAAAATGATGGAATCACTTCTGAAGGAAAGAACTGTTGAGTACCTGGAGGCCATTGGGGCACAGGACCCAAGGCAGCATGGTTTCACAGCAGGAAGGTCATGTCAGATGAACCTAATAGATTTCTTTGACTGGGTGACCAAAGCAGTAGACCAGGGAGGGGCTGTGGATATGGCCTACCTAGATTTTAGCAAGGCATTTGACACAGTCTCACACAAAAGATTAATATACAAATTAGCCAGCCTTAGAATAGGTCCCAAGGTGGTAGCCTGAATAAAAAACTGGCTGGACAACAGGACGCAAAGGGTAATAGTAAACAGAGTCCACAGTGAAGAAAGGAGGGTAACTAGCGTGGTACCGCAGGGTTCGGTACTGGGACCAGTCCTCTTTAATATCTTTATAAGTGGCACTTGGAAGGAAAGGTTTGCCTCTTTGCAGATGATACAAAGATCTGCAACAGGGTTAATACACAAGGTGGGGTGGAAAGAATGAAAGGGGACTTGGCAAGGTTGGAGGAATGGTCAAATACGTGGCAGCTCAGATTCAATGCAAAGAAGTGCAAGGTAATGCATCTGGGAAACAAAAACCCAGGGGAAGAGTACACAATGGGGGGTGAGTTAATAACAACAACAAAAATCGAAAGAGACCTAAGAGTAACTATATCAGATGACCTAAAGGTGGGCAAGCAATGTGTCAAGGCAGTAAGAAGGGCTGGGGGGATACTGGGATGCATAAGGAGAAGCATCAACAGTAGAAAACAGGAAGTTGTTATCCCTCTCTACAGACAGTTAGACTCCATCTGGAGTACTGCGTGCAATTCTGGAGACCCCATCTCCGCAAAGACAGACAGAGTGGAGGCTGTTCAGAGGAGTGCAACCAAAATGGTGCAAGGTCTGCACCAGAAGACATAAGAGGAGAGACTAAAGCAGCTTAATATCTATACCCTTGAGGAAAGGGGGGGGAGGGGACATGATAGAAATGTTCAAGTATCTCAAAAGAATTAACAAGGTACAAGAGGGTAGTATCTTTCAGAAGAAGAGATGTGCAAGGACAAAGGGGCACAAGTTGAAGATAGAGGGGGGATGGCTCAGAGGTAATGTTAGAAAAGTATTTTTTCACAGAGAGAGTTGTGGATGCATGGAACAGCCTTCCTGAGGAGGTTGTGGAGTCAGGAACAGTGGAAGAATTCATAAATGCATGGGACAGGCATAAGGCAATTCTAGTGGGGGGCAGGAAGAAGTAAGTTGTTGATTAACTAGAATCTGCAGCTTATCCATCAGGTAGGGAAATGGGCAGACTGGGTGGGCCAAGCAGTCCTTATCTGCTGTCAAATTCTACGTTTCTATGTATCTGTGTAAAACACCAGAATGCTAAACTTCCGTAGATCTGATTTTGGTTAGCTACTGAAGGTTGGGGGTCAACTGGCAAATACATCATGGAGTACCGATGTTAATCGGAAGGCCATGAAGAATTTAATGAAGGTAGTGACTGGATGCATCCTTAAAGGTAACAAGAGCAAGGCAGCAAAAAGCTCATGGTGCAGTGGCTAGAGTACAAGCTTGGGAACCAGAAGATGCCGCGCACCCTGGTTCAAATCCCACTGGAGCAACTTACACACTGTGTGACTCTGACTAACTCACTTAATCTCTCAGTGCTTCAGTCCACCCAGCTGTAAAGATGGGTAAAAGCAGGATGCCACTGAACATGTGGCAATCCAGCTGGGCTATCTGGGGTAAATAAATAAACTGTTAACCAAACAAAATCAAGAGAGCTAGGGTGGAAAAATTGTGAGATGTCCAAAAGCCTGCAGGGGACGTTATGGAATGAATATGAGAGCATATTATAGTGGAAAGATTTTGGAGATAAGGCCAGGGAAGCAGATCATATGTCAAAGTGAACACAGGCCTATGAGAATATGGGGTACGACAGGACTGGAATACAGAACTGTGCAAGAGATTGTGGAGAATAACAACCCTTCCTTTAATACACAGGGAACAAAAAACACAGAGACAAGGACAAGGTGGGGTGCCTCATTGGGAAGGGGGCATAGAGGAAGACAGGCTATATGAGAATGACACTAAATATTCAGCTTGGAAATCAGGGGGTTTGACAGCAGGGGTAGGAATTTGTAAGGCATGAGCAGGCACTGCTGATCATGCCTGAACTAGTTGGTAAGTATCTGGAGATAGTTAAACCAGAAAAGGCCCAGGGCTTGGATGGTATCCACTAGAGGGTCATAGTGATGTTAAAAGGGGTTCTGGGCATCAGGGGACAGCTGTGGCACACTGGTGACATGGCATTGCATGCTCGGATGACAGGAGTGGAGGCTGGCAGGGTAGGCGAGTCAGTGAAGATGGACTCCTCCCGGTGGTGAGTTGAGCAGTGCATCATTCAGACGGCAGTTCATGCTGGTGGCACAGAAATATAGACAATGATGGCAGGAGAAGACCGTTGGTTCATTAAGTCTGCCTGTAACACTCTATCACACCCTGAGACCTTTTGTCTTTAGAGGATTTTAGCCAACACTATCCACTCCCATGCTCCCTGCTTTACTACCACTGCCCTGAGTAACTACTAAGCCCTTTCAGCCTGACCTAGCCATGCTTGAAACCATGAATGGTTTTGGTGCACACCATATCTGGCATGGTAGTGGTTGTGACACTGAAGGAGTGGGGTTCCACGAGCTGTCAAGCACCCCCTCAGGATGCCTCAAGTGTGTGCGCTCCTGTGTAAGGTGGGATGGAGGGAGGGAGAAACATGGGAACTGCCTGGCTGGGCATAGACATCCCGCACATCCCTCATGCCAAATGACCCCTCAGAGCAGCTCATCACTGCCTAGCCGTCTCCACAGATTCAAGGCACTTTTCTTCATCCCCACAGGCCCCTGAAAGGGAAACTCTGAGAATGTGAACCCTGAGGTTGCTGGTAGAGTACACCAGCAATGGTGAATCTTGCAGGCAGAGGCTACCAGAGGAGCTAAAGGTAGTGGGGTTCCAGGGGAGCACAAAGCATGGTTGGGGTGGGGTTCTGGCTGGGCCCCTTGCTAATATTTTTCAGGACTCCATACAGACAGGGATAGTGCAAGGGGAGTGGTGAAAGAGACAATGGCATCCCCCTATTCAGCAAAGGGAGAGGTCTGAAACAGGTAGCTACAGACCTGTGAGCCTTACCTTGGAGCATGGCAAAGTGTCTGAATCATAAAGATGTGGTGGGGTCAGCATATGGAACAGTTCAGGCTATTCTCCAGAGCATAACTTGGCTCCATAAAATGTACTATAGATCCCAAACCAACATGACTGACTTCTTCAAGAGGGTAACTTGCGAGGTGGATAAAGGCCATGTGGTGGATGCAGTCGATCGAGACTTTAGCAAGGCATTCAACACTGTACTGCATGGAAAACCCATGGAGAAACTAGCACAATATGGAGTTACAGCTGTTATGAGCTGTCATGAGGAGAGCCCCATCTATATGACAGTGCCGGTACTTTCTTGAGTGCAGCTCCCAAAGATGGAAGTGTGCTGCCAGCAGATGTCTGCTACCACACCTTTCAGATTTCAGAATTGTGTGAGTACAGCTATGGTAGCGGTTGCAACTAAGATCAGCTGACAATGCACTCACTCTGAGTCTCTTTTTTTCACTTTATCTTTTTATTGAAATTCAAGTATATAAGAAAGCACACATCTTATACAACAGAAGACCATCCTCCATGTAAGGTATAAAATATCACTTAACAAAACACAGTATTTAGGGTAAACATATTGGAAAAGCTTTATATACATGTATTGATAATAAAACACAAACCTAGACAGGATGTAAGTGGAGAGCAGAAGTGTTACAATCAATAGGGTATTACAGGATCAGAAATAGCAATCATGTACGAAATACATGCTAGGGCAGGCTACGGCAAGGCATTCAGTAAATTGCAAAAAGTGATAAATGTGGTAATATGAACAATGTTCAGTAATGGAGAGGTGAAGATAAAAGTGTGCAAGGAAAGAAAGAAGAGAGAAAAAAACAAAGAGGAAGGGAAGGAGAGAGGGAGAAAACAGGAAAGAAGGGAAAAAAGAGGAGAAATCTGTGCACAAAAGTTTCGAGAAAACCTAGTCTGAGAGCAAAATAAGAAGAAGAGCTAAATATCCCTAAGAATTATGGTCTAGAAGAACTAGGTTCATGTACCTGAAGTAATCTTGCCAACATCTTTCATATATAGTGAGTCAGTTATGAGTAACATGAGATAATTGGTCTACAGAGGCATACTGAGAGAGGCTTTGAAGAACATCTGAAAGAGAAGGCACCAGAGTTGATTTCCATGTCATAAGAATCAGACGTTTGACCAGAAGAGAAAGTGTGTTTAGCTATCTAAAATGTGCATGTGAGAGGAGAGAGCTATTGGGGATAAGGATTCCTAGGAGGAATGGCTTGGGGTCAAAAGGTAGTTTTTATCCTGTTACTCTGAAGGCTAGTAAACAGACTTTATGCCAGAGCTTATTAATGGGAGCGCAAGACCGCAAGATATGAAGTAGATCCCCATTGGCCAAATTGCAGTACCAGCAATTATTATTTAATAAGCCCATTCGTAGAAGCACAGAGGGGGTTCTATACCAATGATGTAGGATTTTAGTTTGTATTAAAGAACTACGGGCATCTTTAAAGGTATTATGTGAAATATGCCAACAATTACTCCATTGTGCGTCTGAAATATTGTAGTTAAGAAAAGTACTCCATTTATTTGTGGCCTGTATAAACTGATCAGGTAGCTTATCAATAATGTGTTTGTAAATGGAGCTATTTAATTTTACTGATAAATTAGTCCAGTGCGAGATGTATGGCTTTAGAAGAGTATGCCTATCCACTAAACTAGAGAGAGAGTTATAAGCTGCCCAAATTTGTAAAAACTTCCAGAAGTCTTGTTTAGGAAGTTTCCATGTGACCTGCAAGTCTGAGAATGATCTAAGAGTGAGTGAATTCTGGTCCAAGATATCTCCGAGAAAGAAAATGCTTTTGTTCCTCCATGTACGACAGGAAATTGGGTGATCTTCTAGAGTGAGCAGTGGATTGCCCCATAAGAAAAAATTACTCACCTTAGTAATGTTGTTTCTTCTAATGGAGTCTTGCTATATTATAGACATTAGCAGTTTGATCCAGCTCTAGAACTGCCCCGGAATGAAATGGTTAAAGCCATTCCAAAATAGAATTTTGGCACGAGAGCAGCTCTATCTGTGTCATTTCAAACTTGAACTGTCAGATCTTTACGAGCCAAACTCACTAAGGTCTGTGTGGAAGCTGTAACTACACTAGCCAAATGGCTACCTAAATAATAACAACATTGATGGTCCCAACACCTAAGACTCAAGTCAGGGACCAGAAATACTAACACCATTCTAATAATATGAAAATGGAACATAAGTATAATAAAACACACACACTGCACACATACTACCCCAAAGTCCCAAAGGGGACAAAATGCTAACAGGACAAGTAGTGCCCACACTCAGTTGCCCGCACCCCACCAAGTAGAGGTTCTGAGAGGGGCAGGTTGGGGAGGTTCATATATAGCAAGACTCCATTAGAAGAAACAACATTACTAAGGTGAGTAATTTTTCTTCAAACAACATGAAGTCTTGCTATATTATAGACATTAGCAGAATACACAGCAGTACCTCCATGGAGGAGGGCAGAACCTACTTAGAGAATAGGCTCTGAAGAACAGCTGTGCCAAACCGAGCATCTCTCCTGGCCTGGACATCCAGGGAGTAATGCTTGGTAAAAAGTGTGTACCGCTTTCCAAGTAGCAGCCTGGCAAATCTCTAATAAAGGATATCTCTGGCAGCAGCTAGAGACGCAGCTGTACCCCTGGTAGAATGAGCCTCAAACTGGGGCCTGCCCACTTTCTGATAACAAAATTGGATACAAGAGACAATCCACCTGGCTATTGATCTCTTAGTGACAGGTTTGCCTTTCCCAACTTCACCATAGGTAAGGAAAAGTTGGAGGATTCGAACTCAGGACCTTTGGTACCTCTATAAAATAACTAAGAGCTCTCTTAACATCCAGGTTGTGCAACCTCCTCTCACCGAAGAGGAGTGATCAGTGAAAATACTGGAAGGAGATAGATTGATTAAGATGGAAAATCTGAAACCACCTTAGGCAAAAACTTCCTATTAGTCCTAAGGACTACCTTATCCCTGTGGAAAGAAATAAGTCAGTCTCCACTGACAAGGCTTGCAATTCACTAAGCTCTGGCAGAAGTGATAGCCACTAGAAAAACAGTTTTCCAAGTTAGGTACTTAAGCTCTGCAGAAGACAGAGGTTCAAAAGAGGGTTGCATTAACTGGGCAATGCAAACATTAAGGTCCCAAGCAGGGGCCGGTTCCAAAGGGAGGATTAGTATGGAGTAATCCCTTAAAAACTTGGAAACACAGGATGAGAGGAAAGAGGGATGACTTTCTGCTGACGAAAAGCAGACACAGCTGCCAAATGAACTCTCAGGGTAGCTGGTCTGAGACCCAAGGAATTAAGATGTACCATGTAATCTAACAAAATGGGCAATTCAGCAGATTCTGGGGAAATATTTTTCCAGCACACCAAATGGAAAACCTTTTCCATTTAGAACTATAAGTAGCCTAGTGGAAGGCTTTCTGAAGCCTTTAGGATCTCAAGAACACCTGAGAGAGGTGTAAATCAGCAATCTAACTCTCAAGAGCCAGGCCTTGAGGTTGAGGGATTTGAGGTCCGATACCAAACCCTTCCCTGGGCACAAGTCAACAGATTGTGATTCCTGGGGAGGCACAGGGAAGATGGACTGTCAGAGACAGAAGGAGTGGGTACCAGGGCTGCCTGGCCAATCCGGGCAATCAGAATCACCCTGCAAGGCTGAGATCTGATTTTGACTAGTACTTTGAATAGGAGAGGAAAGGGGGGAAGCATAGAGGAACTTCCTCCCAATCCAGAAGAAGGGCATCCAGGGAACTGAACCCAACACTGGAGGCCTGCAACAGAACAGAGGAAGTTTGTGATTGTCTGGGGCTGCAAAAGATCTATCTGAGGGATGCCCCACCTGGCAAAAACTATCCCCAGCACTTGAGGATCCAGGGACCATTCGTGATGGCCCTGGGAAATCCTGCTGAGGGCATCCGCTAGGACATTGTCCTTCCCTGGAAGATGAACTGCTATGAGGGAAGTGTTCAGGGAATAGGCCAGAGACCACAACTTCATTGCCTCAGTGCACAAGGCCGAAGACCGAGTGCCCCCCTGTTTGTTGATGTACCACATTGTTGTGGTGTTGTCTGTTCTGACTTGTATCACCTTGTCGTGGACAGATGCAGAAAAAGCTTGAAGAGCTAAAAAGACAGCTCTGAGTTCCAGCAAATTGATGTGGAGCAGAGATTCCTGGGGACCAAACTCCTGAGGGAAAGGTCGCCCATGTGGGCTCCCAACCCAGAAGGGAAGCATCTGTACTGAGAGGCAAGTCGAGAAGGGGAAATGAAGGGACCCCCACTCTTAAATTGCTCTAATCCTGCCACCACTGGAGAGCTAGGATCAAGGTTCGAGTCACTGGGACCAACTTGGAAAGGGGTCTCTCTCTGAGACCAAAAGGTTCTCAAGTGAAACTGAATGTCTCTCATCTGAAATCTGGCTCCCTGCACAACAGCTGTGGATGCAGCCATGTGCCCCAGGAGCTGCAGAAAGTGTCTTGCTGGTCGAGAGACCTGCAGAGTGAAGGAAGAGGCCAGAGCCACTAAATTCTTACCCTTTCTGGGGAAGAAAGGCTCTGGCTAGCTTTGTGTCCAATCCTGCCCCTATAAAGTGAGTACCTGGACTGGTTCCAGAACCGACTTGGTAGGTTTAGCAGAAAACCCAGGGAGGTGAGAAGCTGCTGGGTGACCTGCAGGTGAGATTTTACCTGTTCTGGGACTGAGCTACAATGAGCCAGTCGTCTAGATAGGGAAAACAGCAATCCTCTGCCTCCTTAAGTGGGCCACTGCCAGACACTTTGTGAATACCCTTGAGCAGAGGTAAGGTCAAGGGCATTGCTCTGAACTGGTAATGACCTGAGGGCAGTTCAATCTGAGGTACTTTGATGGGATCTTCTGATTAGGACATGGAAAAGGCATCCTTGAGGTCCAGGGAGGCTAGCCAGTCCCCTGGCCTTAGGGAAGGTAAATTCATTGCCAGAGTTACCATTTTGAACTTTGGTTTCAAAAGATGCTTGTTCAGATATCTGAGGTCTAAAATGGGCCGCCATTCTCCTGTCTTTTTTGGGGTAAGGAAGTATCTGGAATACAGACCCCTGCCCTGATGCAGGGGAGGAACCCTTTCTACTGCTCTGAGAGCTAACAGGGATGAGACCTCTGTTTCCAGAGCGAGGGTCTCTGAAGCACTTGCAGGTAGAAAAAGTCTGCTTCTCAACTTGGGAAACTTTTGAAGCTGAGAACCAGACCCTGGCTTACTACTCCAGAACCCACTTGTCTCGAGGTTAAAGAAGCCCACCCTGACTGAAGTAAGCCAGCCTGCCCCCACTGGTACAGGAGACTGCCCTGGGCACCCCATCAGGGTGCCTGTTTGCAGGAGCTTTAGGCTGGGGGTGGGAGCAGGTCTGCCCACCCCTCGTCTGCCCCTGCCTCTGAAAAAGCCCCTCTGAGCATAGGCAGAGGAGGCCTGAGTCTGGTAGAAAGGCCTGTGAAAAGGCCTACCCCTACCCCTGGGGGTGTGCCTTTGAGGAGTGGCTTGCCGCTCCTTAGCCTGGGCACTTTTGTAAGTAGTCCTATATTCATTCATCTTCTTCATGTAATTCTCTGTCTGCTCTCCAAACAGAGAATTTCCCACCACAGGAAAATCCATAGCCTTAGTCTGGGTATCCTGTGACAAACTAGTACACCTGAGCCAGGCCAACCTACAAAAAGCTACAGATGTGGCCATGACCCTAGAGGAAACATCATTAACATCCACAGCAGCATGAAACTGAACCTTAGAGGCTTCAATGCCATCAGCAGCCACCTGTTCTAGTTCACTAGCCAGCTGACCATGGGCATGCTTGGCCAATTGCATAACAGTATCCCATCTAGATTTCTGATACCTAGCCACATAAGCCATATAATTTGCTTGCCTGAGTCCCAGAGAGGCTGCCATATACTGTTTTTTTGCCATGGCATCAATCTTCCTGGAATCCTTGTCAGGAGGATGTGAAGCCAAGGAATATTAGTTTATCACAGGCAGCAGCCTGAACTACCCCAACATGACTGCATTGCTGAGAAAGGAATTCTGTATCAGGGCCTGACAATGTATACCTTCTGTCCATCTTTTATCTACAGGAGGCACAGAATTAGGAGCTTTAAAATTTTAATTGTTTGTTTCCTAAAAGACTTATGTAAAGGAATAGACAATCTCCTAGACTCTGGAATATCCATCATTTCTACAAAATCAGGCTCCTCTTGCTCATCCACAGCCTCTTCTAAAGGAAGCTGGAGGGTTTCAGCAACTTTTTATAAAACATAAAATGAGATGGGACTCAGACAGCATAGGGGAGATTCTAAAGGTCTGTCTGGGAGATGTCCGTTCAATGGGCACACCCAGACCTTCCCAGCCACATTCATACTGTTCATAACCCTCCTCCCCTCCTCTGGTTCATAAAATTCTCAATATCATAATTTGAACCACTGGGACCGGACGAACCGACCTTTTACCAGATAGTGGTGGTTCGGACGGACCCTGAGACAGTGACTGGACAATTTGTATGGCTTTTTTATCTCTGCAGCAGTTGGAGAAGGAATTTTGGACTCAGACCTGCTGATTTTCTTGTTTTTTTACTGGAATTGGTTCCTCAGAACCAGCTTTTCTTTTGCCCGAGGAAGTCTCGGCCTGGTCAGAGGGCACTCCTCTGGTTCAGTTGACACCGAACCAGGCTGGCCATCCGGGTCAGCGGACTTTTTGGCCTCTCGCTCCCTGAGCCTGCCCAATCTTTTTTCCAGGGTGGCTGCAGGGAAATTCTTACATACCTGGCAGTCTGACTGGAGGTGGTCAAACCCCAGACAATAAACACATGTGGTGTGTGGGTCAGCCTTGGCAAAGACTTCCCACAAACATCACAGTGTTGAAACCCAGTGGGCCCGGTTTTTCTTTGGGTTTCTGGACATAATGCCAGCCTAACCAAAAACTTGCCCTTTAACGGCAGTGCCAGGCAAGACACCTTATCGGTTCCTAACCGTGTCACGGGTATTGGAAACCGTGATAAATCCAGTTTTTAGAACCGATAAGAACCGGAACTGCACTCTAAAATAGTAACTTTTAGTTTTAAATGAGTTTTAACCACTGATCGTTCAAAACCGAACGATAACTTACAAGTTCCACACAGACAAAACCTTAATTTACTTACGGTTACCACAGATAGAGCTTGAACCGAACGGTTTTATGTTAAATAAACTATTCTCGTTAAATCCAACCGAGAAAACACTTTTAAACCGAGAAATGAACCGAGCAGAAGGAGAAATCTCCGGAGCGACTGTTCACTGAGGCGAGTAAAGAATCTGACAGTTCAAGTTTGAAATGACACAGATAGAGCTGCTCGCGGACAAAATTCTATTTTGGAATGGTTTTAACCATTTCACTTCGGGCAGTTCTAGAGCTGGATCAAACTGCTAATGTCTATAATATAGCAAGACTTCATGTTGTTTGAAGGGGGTTATAAAATCAGGGTGTTGGACTGGATTTCAGGAATTTGTGGGTTAGTTTCCAGTAAAGAACAGAGGATGATACAGTCGGGTGAGATTTTAGTTTAGAGGAAATGGGATTAAAAATGAAGGAAGTGGGAACTCCTCCCAGGTACAATGCCGATTCCATTGCAATCCATAGTAATGAGTGAGGGGAAGGTTTCTGAAACCATTTAATGGTTTGGGCCATTCAGAAAGCCCAGAGGTAGCCTTTGAACCAGAGGAGTCCGAATCCCACTTTTTTCCAATGTGATCAAAGTTTGTTGCGGTTAAATCTTGGTGGTTTCCCATCCCAGATAAAGTTACCTATTAATTTATCAACTTTAGCAAAAAAGGAGGATGGTGAGACGAAAGGAATATTGGCAAAGAGGTAAAGAATCTTGGGAGAAATGGACATCTTAATGGCTGCAATTTTCCCCATGAAAGAGAGATTAAGAAGCTTCCATCTGTCCAGAATTGTTTTGATGTTATCATATAAGGGGCTAAAGTTAATGTCACATATCTTCCCTAAGTTACTAGTAATTTTGATTCCTAGATATGTTATACCCTGTGGTGACCAGCGGAATCCAAGAGGTATGTTCGTAAAGGCTTTACAGTGGCCGTTAAGGGGCATAGTTTGTGATTTGTCATAATTCAAAGCAAGGCCAGAAATTTTAGTAAAATTATTAAGCAAACCAACCAACAGGGACCCAGCCTCATTCAGGTTTTCAAGTAAGATTAAGAGGTCATCCGCATAGGAGAGAGAAACATATCTTGAATTGCTCACAGGTATGCCCATAATGCCAGAAGTTGATGTAAACAAGTAGTCAGGGGTTCCATGGCTAAAAGAAACAGGGAAGGTAGCAGGGGACAGCCTTGTCTAGTTCCCCTTGATAGATGAAAGGAAGAGGAAAGGGTGGAACTAGTAAGTACTTTAGCAACAGGGGAGTTATATAATAGCTTGATCTAGGAGCAGAAGGTATGAGAAAGACCAAAATGAGATAAAATGTGATGAAGGTAGTCCCAGTTTAAGGAATCAAAGGCCTTCTAGAAATCAATAGCTATGGCTGCAGCTGGTGTCTTGAGGGATTTGGCTTTGTGAATTAAATTAAATAAGGAACGTAAGTGATCAGAACCAGATCTATGTTTAATAAAACCAGCTTTCGAACAATGAGTTAGCTTGGGAATCAAGGATTCAAGTCGAGAAGTTAGTAGTTTAGCAAATATCTTCCCACTGGTGTTTAATAAAGAGATGGGCCTGTAACTTGTGGGGTGAGTAGGGTTTTTTTCTTTCTTAGGGATTAGGGCTATGATTGATTCAGTGCAAGATGGGGGAAGCTTGCCAGTATTGGAAGCTTCTTGATAAGCATTAAGAAGAAGGGGACATAAGGTGTCGGAAAACATTTTATAGAAATCGAGAAGGAATCAGTCACCCCAGGGATTTACCGGATTTCAAGGAAGACAAAGCTTTCTGGATTTCCTGAAGCGAGAAGGGTTCATCTAAAGAATTTGTTTCAAGAGTAGAAAGATGAGGAAGATGTATCGATTTAAGGAACTGTTGAATTTGTAAAGTAGATGGAGGATTATTGTTAGAGTATAGTTTTTGATAAAAGGTTTTCATGATACAATTTATAGAGGGGTTGTTGGAGTGAATCGTACCCTGTTCATCTTTTAGGCTTAGGATGTGTCATTCCATTTGTTGCACTTTGAGCTGGTAAGAGAGTAGTTTCCAATTTTTATCGCCGTGTTCCCAAAACTTATATTTAAGTTTAAACAAGGACAGTTCGATTTTACAAGAAATTAATTTAATTTTAATTCTAAGTTGAAGAATTTCAAGGTGAAGTTGAGAATCAGAACAGTGCTGATTAGAAAAAAAGTATAAATTCTCTTTAGCCTTAAGAGATTTTTCCAAGTCAGACAGCTGTTGTTCCCTTAATCTTTTCTTATGTGCAGCATAACTGATAATTTTCCCTCGAATCGTAGCTTTAAGAGCTTCCCATACAGAGGACATAGAAGATTCGGTTGGGGTATTGTGAAAGAGAAAGTCCTGAATTTGTGCTTTGATCATGGGTAAGAAATTGGGATCCTTGAGAAGGAGAGGGTCCAGCCGCCAGTAAGAAGATTTAGGTGCTAATGGGCCCCACAAAAGTTGCAATTTGACAGGGGAATGGTCTGAGATTATGATGAGAGAGATGGATGAATCAATAGTTTTTTCCATTATAACAGGAGAGGCTAACCAGTAGTTAATTCTACTGTATGTCTTATGTAGAGAGGAGTAAAAAGTAAATTCTCGATCACGGGGGTGAAGGAGGTGTCATACATCAGCTAATCCAACATCTTGCATTAGTAATGAGTGGGCTTTAATACTTAGTGGGCCTCTGTAGTGGGGCTACTTGTCAATGCTGGCTTCTAAGCCAAGTTAAGATCCTCCAAGAATAACTGGTGTATTATCAGTGTTAAAGGATAGAATCTGTTGAGCTAAATTATGAAAAAACTCCAGGGAATCAGAGTTGGGTGCATAGACAATAACAAGCAGAAGAGGACTAGAGTTGGTATTCAGTTTGACCATCACCCATCTGCTGTCAGAATCGGAAACAGAGTTTACAAGGGACCATTTGAGACTCTTATGAATAAGAATAGCAACTCCTCTTTTTTTTGAGGTATAGGATGAGTCGTAGATCTGACTGACCCAATCTTTTTTAAGTCTATGAACATCCTCTGCTAATAATTTTGTTTCTTGAAGGAAAGCAATTTGTGTTTTATGTTTTTTGAGATGTGGAAGAATTTGCTTCCGCTTAGAAGGAGAATTAAGTCCCTTCACATTCCATGTATATAAAAGTATGTCACTCATATTGTTAGAGTTAAAGCTAGGGAATAATTGCTGGAGTGTGAAGGGGCAAATAAATGAGACAGAGGATGATTAGAATACAATATAGAGAGCTTACGTATATGCAGAAAGTGGCAGGAACATTCAAGCCAAAAAAAGTGAGATGTATGATACACGAGTGGCACAGATATCTTAATAAAGTTAGACTAGAGATGGGGAAGGATAAAAGTCATTAACAACAACAATACTAGTAAGCTAAATAACAAAGAAAACGTTTTATGGGTGTGAGGAGATATGAGTCAGCCAACTGGCTAAGAGACTCTCTCATCACACTCTGGGGTGTTGATGTAGGGAGGAGACTAGGGAGGACCAGTTATAAATATCGGCCCAAACCTAAGTCTGATCCCAGTAATGTAATAAAGTAAGTATTCCTGAAAAGCTAAACTGAAAGGGAATAATACCAAGAAAGGCAGGGGACTGTATTAACCTCAGCTTAATTCTAAGCTAACAGGACAAGGTACTGTATAAAGATAAAGCTAAACACCAGAACTTATTTATAAACAGTAGTAGTAGTAGTACAAGATATACCAACTTGAAATAACAGTAAATTAAAGAACCATATACGAGATGCCAGTATAGCCTAGACATAGAGCAAGGCATTCAGGGAGCCAGGTGGAATGCAATTGAACAAATATAAAAGGAAAAGTAGATCATTACCACATTAGAGTGACTCTGAATATACTTTGCAGTGCAACAGAATAAGTACATAATAAATACAATATTGAGGGGGAAAGAAGAAAGGGGAGATCAATTTAAGCCCTTACGCCCTGAGCCAAATGCAAATCGGGATTATGTGGAGAGGTAGAGGCTTTGGTGATAACTGTAGACAGAAGAGATAGTCATAGTAAAGATCAGCTCCAATTACTCAAAAATCGCCTAAATAGGTGTGATATGGGGTGACTAGGTCTAAAAGACTAGGCCCAGTGAGCCCCAAAACTGGAGGGACCACACAGCAGTGGATTTCTATAATATCTGTAGGCTTTGAGTAAAGTAAGGAGCATAAGGAAGATGAGATTGACAATCCTTTGCAACAGTACACCAAACATAGCCCACCTCTTTGAGTGCTAATGATAGTTCCATATTGTAAACAGGAGGTAGTAAGAATAATGGAGCGTAGGGAAGGAGATAGATTAAATGCAGTTGCCAATAATACTTAAGAACCTGTCATCAGGAAAGGAAAGAGGTAAATTGCCTTATAATATATAATAATTCACATTTGAAAAAAGAAAAGGCAATAATCAGGATGCATACTGATTGAAGATATGCAACTGAACAGCCAAAAGACTATAAACCTGATGCACTGCTAAACTGGAGAGTAAAAGGCTAGATACAGAGAGCCTGTTTAGTGAGGTAATGTATAAGATCTAACACTAAAATAATGGGTTAGAAAAGCATTGCTGATATACCAAAGTTCCCTTGAAGTCCTTTAAGCTGCTCGTTTAAACACTGCAACAAAAAGCAAATTGATCGCGCCATGATGTACAGCCTTTGCATTCTGCACCCGCTGGGAGTGAAAGTAACCAGGTATCGCAGACTGTAGAGTAGTGGCTAGGCAGAAAAAGTGTACTGGCACTCCATTTAAGTATCCTGGAAGCAAAACCTACTAAGATATAGCAACTGTGACCATATTACTGACCATATAAGCTCATGACACCTTTGATTTATTAGCAGGATTGTGACTATTGATGTTCTTGCTTTTGGTCTTTGCCCTACGTTTCTTTTTGGGCGGCTCTAAAGATTTGAAGGGGGAACTTGCAACAACTTCTGCCCATGAAGTATTGGCAGAAATACATCCCTGAGGCACAGGGCCCAAATTAGAGGGATGTTTGTCTGAAATTTGCTGGGAAAGATCCTCCTGTGAGGAGCGCATGTCATCCTCCAAGGGAGCAAACTTATTGCTCAAGGGAATAGAGGGGTTGATTTGAAGGTGAGAGGCTGCAGCTTGGGGTGTCTGGGGTGAAACCTCGCTAGAACAGCATGAAAGTCTTGAAGAATAATGCCCTGACAGAAGCTTCTCTTGTAGCAGTGTTGATTGCCTTGGGGTCAAATCAGTTGTGGCACTGCTGCTTGGGGCTGCGAGTTTTGCAACACTTTCCCCATGTTCCTGTACCTCATCATCCACCCTCCATGTGGATACCAAAGCTGTGTTTGGGTTGCCAATTGCTGCTGAACCTCCCAGGGTATGTCTGCAGAGAGAGACCTCCAGATAGTTGGTTAAGGTGTCAGGGGTTTCAAAATCCTTGAAGAAAGAGCCTGAGAAAAGGCGTAGTGTCGTGGGGTGACATAGAGCAAATTTAATACTTCTTTGGTGGAGGATTTGTTTAAGTGGATTGTATGCCTTCCTTCTGATGGTTAAATCTTTTGAAAAGTATCTGTAGATGGAAATATTAAACTCTTGCCACTGAAGTTTCCCCATTTCTCTGGCTCGTTTCAGTATTAATTCTGTATGGCAATAGTTCAAGAAGTGAGCAATGATAGGCCTTGGTCGCTGGTCTGGTGTTGGCCTGGGACCCAGAGTGCAGTGAGATCGCTCAAT
Source organism: Neoceratodus forsteri (assembly GCA_016271365.2). Taxonomy (NCBI): domain Eukaryota; kingdom Metazoa; phylum Chordata; order Ceratodontiformes; family Ceratodontidae; genus Neoceratodus; species Neoceratodus forsteri. The sequence goes on along the minus strand of CM057451.1, from coordinate 255,672,969 downwards.
GATTAACGTTAGGTCAGGAGGCAGTTTAAGTATTGCAGGCAGCACATGTAATAAAAACGCAGTAGTGTCTCTTAATTCTACACCTTCAGGGAAGCGAAAAAATTGTAAATTGTTGAGACGATTACGATTTTCAATATTGTCAATTTTGGCTTGTAGGGATTTAATAGTTGGAGCTTGATTGCAGACAGTAGCCTGGAGGTCATGAATTGTAGTGGTGTTACATGCCGTTACTTTCTCATTAAATGCAATTTTCTGGCTAAAAGTTTCAACAGTGCTCACATTCTGTTGGGTGGAGGTTTTTAGATCATTAATCTCAGCCATCAGTTTAGAAGATATTACTTCCATTCTAGCAATTGAGCTTTGCTGTACTTGGAGATCTGCCATAATGCTGAATGATGAGGCCTAGTATGCTACAGTACAGTGTAGAATAATTGAATATAAGTAGATGATGGATCAAAAATGACTTACAAACTGTCAGGCAGTAAGATTACAGGACGGTCACAGGAGTTGGTACCAAAGAAAGGTCTGGTGAAGGCTGGATGAGGTTAGATTGCAGTCATTCCTGTAGAGATTCTGAACTATGCTGCCATCTTCTGACTGGTCAGGCCAAGCCCCTGAGTCTCTTTTTTTTCAGTGTTTCTTTTAAATACCTAATTTATGTTACCAGTGAAAGAGAGCATTATTGGGTTGTGAGTGAGCTTCTCGGTGACAGCGGGTGCATGGAGCTGGCCAGTGGGATAGTGAACAAGTCCGACATACAAAAAAAAAGGTATGGCGACGGAGACAGTCAGTGATGGAAGTAAGTTTAATAAGGAACAGCTGTAGAGTGCATGGGGAACATAAACATTACTGGAGGTGTGGATTGTACTATATTAAACTGCCTGGGTTACTATGTGGAACTACAAAAATGGCTGACATTTGAAAAACTAATATTCAGTGCTGGCACACTGATGTGCTATGCCCAGGTTGGAAGGGACTTGTTTTAAGCCATAGAATGCAATTTACAAGCCCATGGCCAGAACCAAATCTCAGCCAGTCAGGATGCAGGGATTTCCTTACTCATTTTATATTTAGAGTAAAGGGACGTGCCGAGCAGGGCACCACAGGTGTCGGTGTGGAGTCTCCTGCTCCTTTAACATATTCATCAACAGCTGGGAAACCACTTGCCATGACGGTGAGATGGGTTGGCACCTTGAGCCTGGGTTGTCACTGTAGGCCAACTGAAAATTGGTAAGACATCTGTACAGATGCTCCCAGCCTCCAGAGAGAAGAAATGTGTTGCTTGCTCTATGACTTCTCCCTGGTGGCTGTAGGGAGTCAGCGCAAGCAGGGCATGACCATCAACTGTGTCATCCCCCCTCCCCCCGTTGCCACTCCTTGGTATGTGTACACATGTGGGACCCTTGCTGACATTATCCAGAGGGAGGGAAAAAGTGAACAAATGAGTGGTTGTCAGGAGGGTGAAGCATAGGACAGCAGCCCTTCTATACTGATACACTGGAGCCCACATCTGCCTGTCAGCTTCCACACCTGATAATGCTCCAGCAGGGAAGGAGGACCTCAGCTCTCTGCCGCAAGATACCATGGAGGACCTGGGGCACAGCTGTGGGTGACAAGGCTGGGCAGTCACTGGTGTAGCCCCACAGCAGATGGCTGACTCTGGGAGAAAAAAAAAACGAGGATTAAAAACCAAAAAAATCATCAATGACTTGGAAGACAGAGCCAGTAGCAGGCTGTTAAGGTATGTGGATAACACTGAACTGGACAAAATAATGGTGACAGTAGAGTAAGAGATGTACTGCAGGAAGACCTGCTCATACCGGGGAGGTGCAGTGACAAATGGTGGCTTAGATTTACTCTGGGGAAGTGCAAGGTACTCTACCTTCAGGTGCAGAATACTGATCATAAAACAGTGGATAGCACAACCGCAGCAAAGTATTCTGAGATACCTGTGGACAGTAAACTGTAGCCTGCCAGGCAATGGGCTGCTGCAGTCAAGAGAGAAACTGCAATATCGGTGTGCATTATGAGGGACATGAGGAGCAGGTCAAGGCAGGTGAGCCTCCCCTGTGCAAGGCCATGATTAGGCTGCACCAAGAGTACTGCATCCAGTTCTAGTAACCACAGTTCAGAAAGGATACTGATGAGGTTGTGAGGGTACAGCACAGGTGAGGTGATTTGCGGCTTATGGGCAACAGCTATGACAAAGGACTGATGCACTCAAATTATTCAGAGTAGAGAACTGAATGCTGTAAGGGGACATGATGACAGTTTTAGGAATACTAAAAGGGCTAGATAGTGAGCAGCATACACAGCTCTTTGAGCTGGTGAGTTCCGGCAGAGCTTGAGGGTATGCACTCCAACTGTGTGGGTGGAGGGTCACATCAAAAAGAATCACTGTAATTCACAGAGGCATGGAGTATAAACAACAGTCTTCACAGCAAGGCTGTATAAACTATAACGTCCATGATTTCAAACAAAGACTGACCAGATTCCTGAGGAAACTAGTGCAGATAGTTACACAGCATGCGCGGAGGTAACATTTCCAGCTGTTAAACTTGGATATGTATCAGTAGTCTGATTAGGGTACAGTCACTGCCATGCGGCAGAAATGGCAGACACGATGGACCCCAAGTCCTTTCTGTCACAATACTGCTGCATGTTACTATGTAATCTGACTTGGAATGAACCCTGGTATTCTAACTCAGAAAACATGTCTAGTTGCTGAAGGAGGACAGAACACTGATTGAAGTGCTGGAGACTATTGTTAACATGTCTCACTAAGATGTGCTTGGTATGGAGATTTTTGTGCGTTGCACACTTAGAACATTAGGGTCAAAATAAATGTGCTCATTTTAAGCTTAAAGCGAGTTTCTGACCTATCTGAGAGCAGATACCACTCACACACAGTGGTAGCTGACTTCATCAGCCGTTATTCTAGCCCGATTTTATTCAATAAAAGCAGTTGGTACCTGAATAATTTGACTCGTAACTTTCATAAACACACGGGAAGCCCTCTGTCTTTTTGGTGCCAGGTTCGCCGCCATGCCCTCACACACGCACGCACGATGAGGGACAGGGAGAGCAGTGTGAACCCATTCGTCGAAGAGGTGTTGATTATTCATTTTGTTTCAGATGAAAACACCATATTATCGAAGCGACACCACCCGACTAACATGGGTCATGTTAGTTGAGCGGTGTCCTTCATTAATTGCCAAGTGACCATTCTGAAGCTTAAAACTGAATGAGAAATCAAGCCCCATTCATATGAATGGGGTGTGCCCCCACGCTCTCCCTGGTCACAGATCACTACGTGCTTGAGCACGGCAGCCGAACCCGGCAATGAAAAGACAGAGGGCTTCCAGTGCGTTTATGAAAGATACGAGTACAATTATTCAGGTATCAACTGCTTTTATTGAATAAAACTGGGCTAGAATAATGGCAGATGAGGGCAGCTACCACTGTGTGTGAGTGGTTGCCTTACATCGGAAATTTCCTTTAAATACATGTGCTGAGGGCTGCCTTTTGTTTGATGCCAACCAACGATATCTTTTGGTATAGTTCTGAGTTATACTGACAACCAGCCCTCAGGATGTACCTCTACAGTGGGCCATAAAATTCATCATCTAAAGAATACTCAATTGCACATACCCCAATCATGCAAAGCATCGTGGGAAACTATGCAAATCCTCATGAGAGAATTTTGACTGGTTCAGCTTTAAGCAGAAATGCATGGTGTCAGAAGACCACAGTGCAATCCAAAAGTGCAAGCACAGCAGACACATCACACATAGCTTTTTCCTTTATTTGACTGTCAAAGTTATGCCCATGTCTTAGCCCAGGGGAGGAGCCAGCCACCCAAACATAGCACAACATCCCCTTAAGGGGTGGCTGGCTCCCTCCCCGGGCTAAGATACTAGATATGGCACACTGATGAGTCCAAATGAGGACGAAACACGTGTATGTGTCTGCTGTTTTTAGCCTTTGCTGATTGCACTGTGAGGCCTTCTGGCACAATGCAATTCTGCTTAAAGCTGAGCTAGTCCAAATTCTCTCATGGGGATTTGTATATGTTTCCCACAATGCTTTGCATTATTGGGGTACATGCAATTGTATTTTCTTCAGAATTTGGCTGTATGGCCATTATCCTCCGGGATAACCCATGCTTCAGGGCATTTGCTCTGGGGTTCTTTTGTAGTTCTTTTCCATCATCTAAAGAATGCTTTCTTTCCCACTAAGTGTTAAATTCTGTTCATACTTCTTATATTAAGGGGGCAGGTATAGCTTAGTGGTTAAGAGCACTGAGCTGCAAACCTGGAGAACTGGGTTTTTATCTCACAGCCACCACTTGCATACTGTATGACCATGAGCAAGTCACTTAACTTTCCTGTGCTCCCAGGACACTCCTGGAAACAAGCCTTAGCTTAGTATGTCTTTCCTAGACAAGAATTGAAAACAAAATAAACAAATATTACACAAGTGTATTTAACCTCCAACTACCGCACATGTAAGAACCCAGATGTGTCTTCAGAATCAATGAGAACGTTTGTCAATTCTGATGTTCACCCACCTCTCTAGACCCCCATCTTCCAGATCACGATATTCTGGGTTTGTCCAGGTTGAAAATTTCTCCAAGATATAAGCAGCCAGTCCCACAGGGGAGTCATTCAGTCCGCAACCTGAAATAGGAACAGTCAACTTAACTCTAGCCAAATAAATCATACCCATGCCTGTGTGACTGGAATCATTAGTTCATGGAACTCTTCTGTCTGACATAAGGCTGAACATCAGTATATTACAGACAACATTAAAATAATTAGTCTCCTGATCCTCATGTATTATTTTTCCTTGTTTAAATTAGTCTGGATCACTCTTCTAATCTGTAACATCAGCTGGTAAAAGCAGTATTCTCCCAGGCTGTAGAAGCTCAGTGACACCATTTTGTTTTTTATTTCCTCTTCTCCAAAGCGCAACTGCCTTATGTGACAGTCAATTCCCAAGCTGCCTGTGAACCTCCAACCAGACTGCAGGATCAGGCAGGGGTCCATGGGGGGAAGCTATTGGAAAATGGGCAGAACAAGGCTCCGTGAGCGTACCACATTTCTCTTATTCTTCTTACAAGGCTGTGGGGTGTAGTCATGGTCACAAAGGCCTGCATCCCAAATGACATCTTTTCCACTCCCCCTTCCCACAAGTGATAACATGTAGCCTGTACTACGTAGCCCCCCCTCCCCATGGATATCATGCGATCACACCATAAGCCCAAACCACCAGGAAGCCCTGTAACTAATAGCGCCTCTACCGTCCCCCCTCTCCCCGCTGCAGGGATCTGAATCCAGGCTGCAGTAGGAGGTCATCTACTGTAGGCAATCCATTTTATATGTTTATATAAACAGTTCCGGCATCCTTGTAAATGCTAAAGTGGTCTGGACACAATTCTTATGGTTGTGACAGTGGTGTCATGTGCAATGGTAGGGTGTGAGAACTGCGCACCTCAAGAGTGGTCTCCCCAGCAATATTAACATATTACTGAGCTCAAATAATAATATATGTAACCAGTTCCCCAATGATGTTGCAGTTACTACCCCTGCCTTGGGAGCTCAAACAAGTTTAAGGGGCCAGGATTCTTTTTTCTCCTGATGGGGAAGGGTTCGCATCCAGAAATTTTTGATTTGCGCTGTGTCTTCACCCAGGGTTAAGTTAAAGTGGACATGGTTTGAGAGGGCTAAAATCTCCTGGTATGCTATACTTCCCCACAGTGTTCCTCTACACAAGAAAAGTCACAGTGAAACTTTAAATTCAACAAAAATACATTTACTGACTTACTACTAATAATATGCTCATGAGAAAAATGTAAAATATCAATTAAATATTTAGTGGTGAATATCCACAAGGGATAGGGGAATATGGGAATACAGATCAATACACCTTTGCAACTGTCGTGAACTTTAGAGAACCAGGCCTGAAGTTAGGTGTCTGACTTGTCTCAGCCTATAAAACTGTGTAAAACAGTAGTAGTAGTGTAGTAGTACCCATCCCCACCAGGCAATGTAATACAGTGACTATAGACCTTTAATATAACCGGTCTACCTGTACTGGGGGCACTAATCACTGGCACTGGTTTAAAACCCCTTTAAATCTAATGGGAGCCCACTGTGCTTCATTGGGTGTAGTGAGCAGGAAGAACCCCCTTCCCCTTCCCTGAGGGTGGTGCTGGTATTATTGTTGTTGTTGTTGCTGCTGAGACAAAGACAGAGAGAGGGAGAAAAAGCAGCCACAGCTTCCTTAAATCAAGGAAGTTATTTTCTAGACTACGCTGAACTGAATTATTACTTTTTGGACCTGTGTAAGTAACTAGTATTGATTCAGTTTTTGGGGTTGACTTGTCTTAAAGTTTGACTTTAATTTGCCAGGGAGGAACTATAGCTGGGAGATATTTGCAGTCATTTGTGACTAGACCTGTTACTTAACCTCTGTGAAATAGGTGTCTGAAAGGAAGGAAGGCACTCCCCGGGCTGGAGGGTCACAGTTCTAGTTGATTGTTTCTGGACAGCATAGGTTTAATAATGACTGGTTGAAATACTGGTGCAGAGCTCAGGGATTTGGCTTCATTGGGGACTGGGGCTCCACCTGAAGGGATGCAGGCCTATACAGGAACGATGGTCTGCATCTATCTAGGAGGGGAACCAGGATCCTAGGTGATAGGTTTAAATGCTTCATTGGCAAGCATTTAAACTAGCCAAGGGGGAAGCACTGAAAAGGAGAAGGGGAAATCCTAGCCCCCCCCAAAAAATCAGGGTAGTGAAGTAAACACCAAGATAGAGCAGTCAATAGGGAGAAGGACAGGGGTAAATAGAGATAAAGACAAAGGCAGTAAGGACAGGGATGGGGCAAAAAGAAATAGAGCCATAAAAAAATGGAGGGTAATGAGCACCAATGCCCGCAGTCTAGGTAAAAAGCTCCCCGAAATGGTGGCCTTGATGGAAGAGGGATGCCTAGATATCATGGCAGTCACAGAAACATGGTACACAGATAACCATGACTGGGATGTCAACATACCAGGGTAGACAATCTACAGTAGGGACAGGGAGGGAAGAAGAGGAGGAGGAGGAGTAGCTGTCTATGTAAGGGAAGGGATCAAAGCACCTGAACTAAAGGGTAAACAGGGAGGAGAGGAGGCACTGAGGGTCACCCTGGAGACTAGAAATAGCACCACAATCCACACAGGGATTGTATACAGACCCCCATCTCAGGGGGAGGAAATGGACAAGGAAATGATAGAAGGCATCCTTGGGATGGCAGAGAAAGGGGAGATATTGATGATGGGGGTCCTGAATATGCCAGATGTTAACTGGAGCACCTTTGCTGTAGCCACATCCAAGAGCAGGGCCCTTCTCGATGCCCTACAAGGGGCATGCCTCAGACAGCTAGTTTTGGAACCCACTTGGGAGGAAGCAATCTTACACCTAGTACTCTAAAATGGGGATGGAGAGAGGATCTCCGATCTTGAAGTGGGTAGCCATTTGGGAACAAGCAACCACCAAACAGTGTGGTTCAAGACAAACTTAGCTGTAGAGTCAAGCCATACAAAAGTGAAGGTACTGGACTTCAGGAGGGCTGATTTTGTCAAAATGGGACAGTGCCTCAGAAAAGCACTAGCAAACAGGCAAGAAGGTGGGGTGGAGCAACAATGGGGAAACACCATAACCGCCATCACAGAAGCAACAAGCCTTCGTGTGAAGCAAATAAACAAATCAAAACAAAAGAAAAAAACACTATGGTTCTCAAAAGAAGTGTCGAGGAAGGTAAGGGAGAAAAAGATAGCATTTAGGAAGTTTAAGGAAACACAGAAGGAGCAGGACAGAGAACTGTACTAGTTAAAGCAGAAGGAAGTAGGGAAGGCAGTCAGAATAGCAAAGGTCCAAACCAAGGAAAAGATAGTCAACTCGGTTAAGAAGGGGGATAAAACCTTTTATAGGTACATTAGGGAGCAAAGAAAGACTAAGGCAGGGATACTGATGCTGAATAAAGAGGAAGGTGGTTGGGCAGAGAGCGACAGTGAAAAAGCAGGGATACTGAACGAATACTTCTGCTCAGTATTCACAATGGAAAAGCAGGGGGAGATACCTAATCCAGTCAATAGAAGCACTCTAGATAGGGGGGTTGATATTAGTCCTTTCACAGAAGAAAGGGTTCTGAAAGAACTCTTAAAACTGAAGATGGATAAAGCAATAGGGCCTGGTGGGATTCACCCCAGAATTCTAAAGGAACTAAGGGAAGAACTAGTAACACCACTGACTACCCTTTTTAATAAATCATGGGAGGATGGTGTGGTACCTGAGGACTGGAGGAGGGCGGATGTGATTCCCCTTCACAAAAGTAGGAGCAAGACAGAGGCAGGAAACTACAGACCTGTCAGTTTGACCCCAGTGGTAGGGAAAATGATGGAATCACGTCTGAAGGAAAGAATTGTTGAGTACTTAGAAGCCAGTGGGGCACAGGACACAAGGCAGCATGGATTCACAGCAGAAAGGTCACGTCAGACAAACCCAATTGATTTCTTTGACTGGATGACCAAAGTAATAGACCAGGGAGGGGCTGTGGACATGGCCTACCTAGACTTTAGCAAGGCATTTGACACAGTCCCGCACAAAAGATTAATAAATAAATTAGCCAGCCTGGGAGTGGGTCCCAGGGTGGTAGCCTGGGTAAAACACTGGCTGGATAACAGGACACAGAGGGTAATAGTAAATGGAGTCCACAGTGAAGAAAGGGGCTTTACTAGTGGGCTACCGCAGGGTTCAGTACTGGGGCGGTCCTTTTTAATGTCTTTATAAGTGACACTGCAGAGGGCCTGGAAGGCAAAAAAAGTATGTCCCTTTGCAGATAAGATAAAGATCTGCAATGGGGTTGATATGCAAGGTGGGGTGGAAAGGATAACATGGGACTTGGCAAGGTTGGAGGAATGGTCAAATGTATAGCAGCTTAGATTCAACTCAAAGAAGTGCAAAGTAATGCACCTGAGAAACAAAAACCCAGGGGAAGAATACACAATGTGGGGTGAGATACTGACAACAACACAAATGGAAAGGAACCTGGGGGTAGTCATAACAGATGACCTAAAGGTGGGCCAGCAATGTGAGAAGGCAGTAAGGAGAGCTGGGGGGATACTGGGATGCATAGTGAGAGGCATCGCCAGTAGAAAACAGGAAGTTGTTGGTGCTCTGTACAGACAGTTGGTAAGACCACAGCTGGAGTACTGGGTACAGTTATGGAGACCCCACCTCCGCAAAGACATAGACAGGGTGGAGGCTGTCCAGAGGAGGGCAACCACAATGGTGCAGGGTCTGCACTAGAAGACATATGCAGAAAGACTAAAGGAGCTTAAGATGTATAGCCTCGAGGAAAGGAGGGAGAGGGGGGACATGATAGAAACTTTCAAATACCTCAAGGGAATCAACAAAGTCCAAGAGGGTAGCATCTTTCAGAAAAAGAGATGTGCAAGAACAAGGGGGTGCAATTTGCAGATGGGGGGGGTGGCTCAGAGGTAATGTGAGAAAGTATTTCTTCACGGAGAGGGTTGTAGATGCATGGAACGGCCTTCCTGAGGAGGCCGTAGAGTCAAAAACAGTGAGGGAATTCAAGCATGCATGGGACAGACATAAGGCAATTCTACTCAGGGGTAGGAGGAAATAGACTGTTGGTTAATTAGGCTCTGCAGCTTATCCATTAGGTAGGGAAATGGGCAGACTCAGTCCTTATCGGCCATCAAATTCTATGTTTCTATGTCCTAACTGTGGAATGAACTGCTGTGGTTAATGCTGGTTCTTATGAAGGCAAGGATGCAGTGGTCAAACTCACCATAAAGAGAGGAAGGAGACTAACTTCGGTAGAATGAAATAACGGATACGTTATTGAAGTAAAACAGGAAGGATAGGAGAAGGCAATGCAATCACTGCAATACCTAATACTTAAGCAATAAACCACGACAGGGTGTGGGTTATGCTGGGAGTTACCCATGCCTGGTGTGATCTGGTCATGAGGCGCAGCTGAGTGACCAAATCCACACCAGAAGTGGGTAAATCCCAGCATAATCCACACCCTGGAATGGTTTAGTGCCATTATACAATGGTACACTGTTTGGGGGAGTGAGAAAAAAAGACTGAAAATGAGTTTTTTTACATTTTAAATTGTTATTATATTTTATTACTCCACCACAAAAAAAAATAGTTTCTTGTTGGTAGGGAGACTGCTGCCTGCGCCCCACTCTGTGCCCTGTGCCCCAACCATCTGATTATGTGCCCCTGAACTTGTTTCAAAGTTTTAACTAATTGGGTATATTAAGACATTTGTATGAGTCTTCCCTACTTCTGCACTGTTCCACATTGCTCCAACTATTACAACTTACATTAACCTGAACGGTGATGGTGTGAGGTGAACGATCTGCTGCAGTGGTTTCAGTCAGAAAAAAAAAAAATGCCACGATGGATTAGACTGTTGTAACTCACAGATGAGGCACTGTCTGACAAAATGTTTTATTTTAAATATTTTCCCCACTTCTTTGGGCCATTTTGAGATGCCATACACAAAGTTTTGTTGTTTTATTATTGGAAACTGGGTCCGGACAATGATGAGCTGGAGAGAATACAGCGCTTGTGAGAGGGAGGGACCATGTGAAAGTGAACTGCCATCTGCTGCAGTTCACAGAGGGAGAGAGAGAGAGAGAGAGACAGACTTTCTCTCCCTATAATCTTAGACAGTGAAAATGATCATTTACATGCAGGTGCGGGAGCAGCTTTTACTGTGAAGGACTAAATGGAGAGTGGGAGAAGCTGTGAAGGATCACCCCGTGCTTCTATGTTTCCTATCACATTAGCGGTTCTGGTTTAGTGTGCCTACTGGGGTCAGGAGAAACTGTTTTCTGTCTGGTGGTATTTGCAATTAGGACATTGGGCATTTTTTTCTACTTACAGAGGGCATTTATTGTTGGTACTGAGGTGCAATTCGTGGGGACGGAAAAGTGAGCCGATAACAAGGGAGCCAATAGCTGAAAAGTTAAGGAGACAGATGAGGTGGATGCACTGTGAGTTTTCAAGGAGATATTTAAAAAAAAAAAAGCTGGGGGGTGTTTGGGTAGGTGTACTGAGTTTGGCGACTGTTGCGACTGATCTGACTGACACTGTAGTGGTTGTTTGAATCTCCCGCTTTTGCGTCGTGCTTTAGCGGGGGATCAATATGGCGGCTGAATTGTTTTATTTTAGGGGATCATATTTACCTTTTGGGAGATTCGGCTGACTGGCACCTTTTTCTGTGGGTTATGCCAGGATTTACCATGGGTAAAAGATGCCAGTTAGCCAATCAGACTAAAGAAATCTAGGACCCTATTGTATAATATATTTCTGTAAATACTGTAACTCTTATACTCTATAAATACTTGGAGTAATATTTCAGACTGTACAAGTAGTAGAAGTAGTAAATTATTTATAAGAGAGCCGGCTCGGTGGCACTGGGTGCTGTACAGTTGTCATCCAAACCAGAGGAATGGCCAAACTCCCTGGAGACACTCCGAGGTGCAGCGGGGGGGGGTTCCACCAGTAGACAACAAAGATGAGCAGCAGCGCATTCAAAGGAACACCAAAAACTGGCAATTTTACCACAGCTTAACTTATTCTATTGCCAAACCATCGTATGCAAACACCTGAACTGCAAGCTGCAGGCAAGGGACACCTAGTCTGCAGTTCAGGTGTTTGTCTGCATATGATGGTTGAGCAAAAAAATAAGCTAAGCTGCAATAACATTGCCTGTTTTTGGTGTTCCTTTGAGTGTATAGTTGCTCATCTTCACCATAAAGGTGTAGACTGGCAAATAAACCAAAAAAAAAACTAATAAATACATAACTTAAATAAAGCACATAAATTCTGGCAGCAAACCTAGATTTGAAGCCTTCTGCTCTCATAGGACAGGCTGGTATCTGAAATCACTCTGAATTTGTATGCTGCAGAAGTTTCTGACCCATTAGATCTCTGTGTTGAGAGAACCGGGATGGCTCAAAATTGGGAGATTTATCAGATTTGAGAACCACTGCCTTCTTGGCTGCTCTGGAGCTACAAGAAGGAAGCTTCCTTCTGACTGTTGAATTGTATTTTATTTTGTTTGTTTTTTTACCAAACATTTGGTATCCTAAGTATTTTCCGAGAATGCACGAGATCTGTCAAAGGGGTTCAAACAGACTACACAGAAGACGGAACACTTCAAAGATAAGAGATCACTTTTCAGGAGGGTCGATACAATAGCTGGCCCAATTTGCCTGAACAATAAGATCACTCACTAGATAAATGGCAGAAAGAGACACTAAAGAACTTCTGGAGCTTCCAGGAGCATGTTTTATTTTTTATGTATGTGACTATCACTGCATTGTCTGTGCTGATCTTCATCGCTTTGGACCTGAGCTGCTCCTGAAAATGCAGAGGAGCATGAAAAAAACACTGCTTTCATGTCAAGACAGTTATCTGAAAGACTTATTCATCTGGACTCCAACACCCTGGAATGAAATCTGGTCCTGAACAGTGCCCCACCCCTGAAGGCTGACATCCAATCAGAATTTTTACCAGTGGGAAAATAGCAGGAATCTCTGTCAGATTCTGTGCATCTTCCCACCAAGCAAAAGGCTTACACGCCGACGAGGCAATCCAAGTGGGAGTCTGGCACTGTTCAAATGCAGAGGATCAAGATGAGAGCAGGTAGGGTCAGCCTGCTGGCGCAGGGTTTGGATTTCCGTCTGCGACGCCGATGCCCCAGGTTTGAGTCCAGACTTGGGATGTCAGAGGGCTGGCTGGGGAAAGGGAAGACTGAGCATCCTGTGAACTGCTCTCCTCCTCTGGAGGTGTGTGACCGGTGTGTGATTAACCCCTGGCAGAGGCAGAGGGAATACAGTTGCAGGTGTCTGTTTCTGTGGGAGGCAGACCAGATCTCAGCACTTCTGCCTTTGACGTCATTGCATGTCCCGCCTTTTGAGGGTCTTTCTCTGAAAAACCCTTGGGGTTCTGTTGGCAAGGTTACAGCCTGCCTGCCCCCAGACCCCACACTGCGACCCGCGTCCCCTCTACTCCTGGTACTGTATGTCGGTCCGTCGGGGAACTGGCAGCTCTGCATTAGGGGGAAGCCAGGGTGTTTGTGGGGTGGAGGTGTGTCAAAGTGGAGCTGTGGGGTTCACAGGAGAGGACTAATGATGGCCCGCAAAGCCCCAACACCAAAAGCATAGTCAATTAACTAAAAAAAAAAAAAAGATATGAGATTAGGTAGAACTGGAGGTAACCTCATGGAGCTAATTCTACTGCAGCAGTCATAAGACCCAAGTCTGTGGGCAAAGGTGAGCAGAAACTATCTTCTGAGCACCAAGATACCCAATGTCTTGCTAGAAAGATTCCACTCTGGACAATGAGAGGACGGAGTAGACCCCCACCCCAAGTGAAGGAGACCTATTCATATCTCATCTATATAAGGCCCCAGAGGAGAGACAGTTCTGTGGATGGAGAGGACAATTCCTCTTTGAGAGAATTATATAACCAAGAAGAGCCAGGACCTGTAATGTCCAGGCCATGGAGGGTCTTGCTGATGATTCCAAACAGTTCTGAACAGGATATTAGTCAGACTAGGGGGGAAAAAAAAGGACTCTCCCAGTCAGGTAAGGCAATGTGCAGTTACGTAAGTACTTACTGTAACAGCAGATCTTCGAGAAGAGCTCTTGTAGCAGGCAATAACCTTAAAGACTAAGCCATCAGGCGCCAGGACCCCACGGAAACCTTCTAGCTAGCAGTCTTCAGCAGGGCCCGCTCTGACATCAACCAATGGTATAAAGGGGTTGGTCCCTAGCCCCACCTCAGTTCTCCCATCGGAGACCCAGAGTCTAAGATGAAAGGAGAACTGGGCAGGTTCATGCTTAAAGGAAATGGCAGAGAGAAACCAGGGGGAAGGAGGGAGAGCAGCACCAGCTGCAAGAGCTCTTCTCAAAGATCTACTGTTACGGTAAGTTCTTACATAACTGTACTATCTTACTTCGAGTTGGAGCTCTTGCAGCAGGCAATAACCTTAAGGACTGAGTCCCAAGCAATTAAGGAAGAGGGAATGGACAACTTCGGGAGGAGGCAAAGAACAGCCAGCAAGAGATTCAGGAGAGGAGGCCTTGAAGAACTGCAAGGCCAAACCCAGTCCTACATCTGGAAGCTACGTCTAAGCTGTAATGCTTAATGAAGGTGTGAACAAAGTTCCAGGTGGCAGCTGTGCAGATGTCTGCCGCCGAAACATGCCTCAAAGAGGCGAAAGAGATGGAAACTCCCCTGGTTGAGTTGCCTTTAACTGGACCCAGTAAAGGCTTGTCATATTTCTGATGGCAAAAAACAATGCAGTCAACTAACCACTCAGACAAGGCCTGTTTGGAAACAGGTGCTTCCTGAGTTTTGGGAGCAAACAAAACAAACAACTGATCTGTCTTCCTCAAGGGACCGGTATGGTTCAAGTAGAAACGAAGCATCGGGTGGACGTACAGAGTATGCAATAACGCTCCCCCCCCCCCATTGGAATACTGGGGATAATAAACTGGCAGGTGGATATCCTGGTTCAACGTAAATTCAGAACCACCTTGGGCAAAAACTTGTGACTGGTCCATAAGGGCACCCTGTCCTTATGGAAAACCAAATAGGGCTCTTTACACATCAGAGTCTGAAGCTCGGAAATCCATCTAGCAGAAGTAACGGCAACTAAGAGTAACGCTTTCCATGACAGAAAGCATAGCTCACAATCTGCAGCTGGTTCAAAAGGGGGGAGTGTGAGCTTCTCCAACATAAAAAGGAGATCCCAAGGGGGGACAGGGTTCCAAATGGGAGGCTTTAAATGCAAAACGCCCCGCAGGAAGTTACGGGACAAGCCCAAATGAGTAAGGGGTTTGCCCTCTACTGCACAGAGATGGCAGAAAGATGCATCTAGAAAGAGGAATAGCTTAGGCCTGTATCAAACAGAGAAAGCAGATACTCCAGAACGGAGTTCACAGGACAGGCAAAGGGGCTGAGGTTGTGGGCAGTAGTCCATAAGCAGAACCTCTTCCACTTCACGGCATAAGTGGACCTAGTGGAAGGTTTTCTGGCCACCATCAGCCACTTTGGGGGGAAACCCCATACCTAGCTACTGCTAGGTCTGCAGGAGCCATGCATGTAGATGTAGGGACTTAAAGTCAGAATGGACAAAAGTGCTCTGGTCCTGGGAGAACAAGTGTGAGCTCAGAGGCAGAGGAATCGGAGGTTCCAATGTCAACTGCTGGAGCAATGGGAACCAAATCTGACGAGGCCAAAAAGGTACGATGAGAATCATCTCTGTCCTCTCCGCCTGTAATTTGAGAAGTACCCTTTGAAGTAGAGGGAAGGGAGGTAAGGTGTAAAGAAACCTCCCTGTCCAACAGAGGGACAATGCGTCTCACCAGAAAACTGCAGGCCCTAGATCTAGTGAGCAGAAACTGGGCAGTTTGGCACTGAAGACGTGAAAAGGTCCAATTCTGGATGCCCCCATCAGTCAAACAGTTGGTCTGCCACTGACTGAAGAAGCTCCCATTTGTGAGTTTTGGATTGAGACCTGCTTAGACTGTTGACCAAGACATTCTGGACACCTGGAACATGAACAGCGGTGAGTTCTAGGTGGTGTTCCACAGCCCAGTACCAGACCCTCATTGCCTCCCTGCAAAGGGGGTAGGAATGAGTCCCACCTTAACTTGTTTATGTAAAATACCATGGACTGTTGCCCATCTGATTGAGCAGAGGGCCCGGAAGGAGGTCCGTCTAAAACACTTTTAATGGGTTCAAGACTGCCCACATCTCCAGGACATTGATATGTAGGGATTGCTCCTCTGGAGACCAGGACCCCTGGGTTTGCTTAACCCCATGATGAGCCCCCCAACCGAGTCCCGAAGCGCCTGTAGTCAAGACCCTCCTTGGGGGCTCCTGCCAGAACCAGACCCCTTTTCAAAGGTTGTCGGGGTCCGTCCACCAGGATAGGTTCTTTCAGACTGGACTGGAGACCAAGACCCTCTGGTCCAGGTCATCAGACCATTGGTCCCATTTCACCCCGAGTGTCCACTGGGGGACCCTCATGTGGAGGTGAGCCATCGAAACAGTAGGGATGGCAGCCGCCATGTGGCTGAGAAATCTCAGACACGCCCGAGCTAGGACTTGAACAGCTGCAGAGACCATTTGGGCCTGATCCAGAAGGCGATCTGCCCTGTCTGATGGGAGAAAGGCCTTGCTCTGAACCATGTCGAGGGCAGCTCCAATGAACTGGAGTCTTTGGCTGGACCAAGGGGACAACTTTGGAAGATTCAGTGATCCCAACTCTGGGAAGAGTGTAAAGCTGTCTCCGAGAGTGCACAAAAGCTGATCCCTTGTTGAAGCTGCTAGAAGCCAGTCGTTTAGATAGGGAAAGATGTAATGGCCTTGTCTTCTGAGGACTGCAGCCACCACCTCTAGACACTTGTTGAAGATTCTGGGAGCGGAGGATAGGCCAAACAGTAAGGCCGAAAACAGATAAGTGTCGCACTTTGGAAGAGAAAATGAAGGTACTTCCAATGGGGTGGAAATACTAGAATGTGCAGGTATACGTCCTGCATATCTAGAAAGCATGGCCAGTCTCCCTGGTGCAGGAAGGGACCAGTCCTGGAAGAGTGACCATCCTGACTCTCCTGTATTCAATGTATTTGCTCAGGGAGCTGAGGTCCAGGATGGGCGAAGGTCCTAGATCTTCTTGGGTACAAGGAAAAGTGGAATAAAATCCTTTCCTCCTTGTTCAGAGGACTGGCTCTATGGCCCACTTTTGAAGTAAGACCTGTATTTCCCCTTCTATCAGGGCAATGTGAGAAGGAGGACAATAGGAGGACAGTGGTGGATTTTCTGGTGGTCTGTCCTGGAACTCCAGGGTATGTCCTCTCTCTCTATGAGCTGGAGGACCCACAGGTCTGTTGTGATTTTGCTCCATCCCTTGAGACAGAGGGAGAAGTGACCTTCTACCATTTCCCCCAATAGATTCCGCTGTTGGGGGGGGTCTGGCAAGCAGTCACTGCGTGGCATCAGGGGTGGGCAGAGGGGCCTGGGAGGACTTAGTGGCTCAGGAGGCAGAGCTTCCAGGGGTCAGGGAGGTTGCCTTACGCTTAAAGCCCCCCCTCTGCTGAGGCTGACTTCTGGACTGCTGACCTGAGGGCTTCTGAAAGGGCTGCTTCTTGGATGACATCTGATTGGTCTTGTATATTCTTTGTACGGACTAAGTGGCCTTTCTGGAGTTCTGGAGATGGGTGATTAGCTTCTCAGCCTTGTCCCCAAAAGGACTGAACCCTTATAGGGGAGGTCCATGATCCTAGCCCAGAGGTAGTTGGTAAAACCAGAGACCCTAAGCCACGTGTGACGACAGAGGCAAATGCTAGGGGCAGCTGCCCTGGTGGCTCTGCCTGCGGTGTCATATGAGGCACGCAGACCATGGGTGCCTAAATGTGACCCTGACCTGAGCAGGTCCAGGAGCTTGGTCTTTTGTGCTAAGTCTGGTAAGGCCTGAACCAATTCCATATCCTTTTCCCACAGAGCATTCTAGTACAGCACCATGTGGGTAAGGAAGTTGAGAGACCTGATGGAGCAAGTCGAAGTGGAGTAAACATTTTTGCCCATCTGGTCAATAAATATGGACTCCTAGTCCGGAGGTTGGTTACTTAGATGCTTTGGCTTCCTTAACCGATTGTGAGCAGCAGTGATCACCATCGAGTCAGTGGTAGGGTGCTCAGCCAAGAAGGGTTCGTCCCTGGGCACCTTATAAAGCCAGTCCGACTTCTTGGAGATGGATGGATGTTTCCAGGTTAGCCTGGTCAGGTCCTGGAATGTGTCCACTAAAGGAGGAACCACCAGGGCCTTTCGTTCCTTCTGCTTCAGGTATTTAGCCAGCTGCCGCCTCTCTGGATCCAGGTCTTCCGTTTCCCATCTGTTGGTGGCCTGAATGTGCCTCATCACATCCATAAAAGATGGATCATCTGGAGGCAACCTAAGGGTATCCCTGCTGTCTGGTGAGGCAGGACGGCCTCTAGGTTCGGACTGGTCCAACTGAAGGAAGACAAGCTCCTATCAGAATCTGATGAAATGCTGGAGTAGGAAGAGGAGCTAGACCAACGTTGGCTATGGGACTGATGTCTGTGTTGATCAGACAAACGGGAGGGGATCCGTGTCGGCAACCCCTATGTTTAGACCATCCACGGTACCCATGGCATGGGTTCCAGGTGCAAGTCTGGCTCCAGCTCTGGTGCGATGAACACCATTCCGCCAGCTTCGGTGGCAGGAGGTCTCCCTTGATTTTGTTCCACCAAAAGCGGAAAAGATCCTTCACCTCATTGAGGGGGATCTGGGGACCTGAAGGGCTTGTCAGCGGCTGTGGTGGCAGCAGATCTGTCATCAGGTTGTCCGGCATTGGATTACCTGCGTTTGTGGGGTTGGCATCCGGGGGGGGGGTAGGGATGTCTGACAATGAGCCTTTCCTAGAAGGGGAGGCATTCATATCAGTCAGAGACCCCGGGCAGACTGGTGACTGAGAAGGGGACATCAGGTCTGACTTTGGGATGCCAGTGGCAGTGACCGGTGGCTGCTGGCATGGTCAGGAATGGAGGTAGCCCCTGGCTTAACCAGAGCCGCTGGTGAAGACACCAGGGTTTTAGGAGGAGATGTCACTTTGCCATGGGAGCCGGACACCAGTTCCTGATGACGGGGTGTTTTGTCTGGCATGTTGGACACCACCGTCATCGGGGCAAGACGGACAGGAGCCAAAGCGCCACTGCCCGATTTTGAACCAGACCCTATCCCTGAGGTGGAAGCGGCCACAATGGGAGTGGGCTTCACCTTCAGGGGGGGTCAGGGCTGGAGCCAGAACTCCAGACCCTGACTTACCTCTGTCTGATGCCTCTACTACGGCAGGAGGTTTCACTGCTGACTGCCTGGAAGAGTTTTGAGCAGGCCGGGATGAGTGGTCCGACCCCCCGTCGGAAGGGGAGAACCCTGAGGAGGTCTTCTTGTGGTGAGGAGACCAAGAGCAGGAGTGAGTCTGGGCCTTCTCCCTGTCTTTGTCCCAGGACTTATGCTTCCCAGAGGCCTTCCTCTTCTCCTTATGGGGCTTCAAGGAAGACAAGGTCGAAACTGAGGAGGGTGAGGAAGAACCTTTCCCTGAGGTCTGTGTCTGCATCTCGGCAAGTTTCTTCTCTAGAAGGTGCACCTTGAGGGCCTTCTGGCGGTGTGTCCTAGCCCTCTGGTTAAACCGCCGGCAGTGTTCACAGGCAGAAGTGTCAGGCTCCGGGCCCAGGCACAGGAGGCAGGCCTTGTGGCTGTCCCAATTTGATGGTATTTGCTTGCTGTAGGCGCACGTCAATCTCCATCGTTCGACTGATGAAACCGATGACACTGGGGAAGAAGACATGCTGAAAAAAGCAATATATTTTAGACCAAAAAAAAAAAAGAAAATTCGCTGAAAACGCAAAAGCAGTTGAACTATAGCAAGAAGGCATCCAAGGAACCGATACAAATGGGTCAATGGCAGGAAAAGAATGGAGGTGGGGCTGCAGACCACCACTTCATACCACTGGCTGACGTCGGGGTGGGCCAACATCAGGGGAGGTCTCCGCTGAAGGCTGCTAGCTAGAAGGTTTCTGTGGGGTCCTGGCGCCTGGCTGCTTAAACCTTAAGGTTACTGCCTGCTGCAAGAGCTCCAACTCAAAGTAAGATCAGCCCTACTGCAACTGTTATAAAAATCTATAGTCAAAGCCAGGCCACCGGAAGGGCCTGAAAGAAAAAGCTAATATTAAAATGCAAATGTCTGAAATTTTCCAAAAGTAGACATTAGCAAGAGTAGGCAGGTACATGACAGATCAATGAAGGTTAGAAAGCCCTGCAGGACTGCAAGTCTGAAACTGGCACTGCGTCAAGAAGCAATGTCAAGACTGTATTGCTTGATGAAGGTGTGGACAGAAGTCCAAGTGGCAGCTGCACAAATGTCAGCAGCAGACACATTCTTAAAGGAGGCAGCAGAAGCGGTCATACCCCTTGTAGAGTGGCCCTTCACTGGACCAGGCAAAGGTTTGCCATACTTCTGATAACAGTAGACAATGCAATTACCCAACCATTTAGACAAACACTGTTTGGAAACAGGAGCCCCTTCTCTTCAGGGTGCAAACAAAACAAACAACTGGTCAGTTTTCCGAACAAGGCGGATGCGGTCCAAATAATACCGAAGCACCTGGTGAACATCCAAAGTATGGAGCAAGGCCTCCCCCCGATTAGAATACTCAGGAAAGCAAACTGGAAGATGGATGGAATGGTTTAACTTGAACTCAGACACCACCTTAGACAAATACTTAGGATTTGTACGCAGACACCCTGTCTTTGTGAAAAAACAAATAAGGCTCTTACACATCAAAGCCTGAAGCTCAGAAATCCTCTGAGCAGAAGTAACTGCAACTAAAAAGAGCACTTTCCACGACAGAAAGCACAGCTCATGTAACCTCAGCGCTGGTTTGGTGAAAATTCTTCTGGAAGGTGCTGGTGTGGTACTTTTGTATGCCTTCCGTTACCAAACACTATTGTACTGTTAGATCAGATATATGCTGGACGGGATGCGAGCAACTGGGTAATCACTGGACCATTTTTGGGGGCTGCCCAAAGTTAGGAGACTACTGGTACAAACTGCAGGAGGTGACTTGGGTTAATATCCCAATACTGACACTGTAATGCAGCATGAGAGGGGTGCTGCATTTCTGAGGTGCCGTCTTTCGGATGAGACGTTAAACCGAGGTTCCATCTGCCTGGATTGGTGGTAGTTCAGGTGGATGTTAAAGATCCCATGGCACTTATCAAAAAGAGTAGGGGAATTTCCCCGGTGTCCTGGCCAAATTTCCCTCATTCACTAAAAATACCACCGACAGCTTAATCTGGTTCAAGGTCAGTTGGCATTCATCTATATCCCCCCTCCCCCGGGTCATGCCTGAAAATAGGCAGGATTTGTCTAGTGCACTTACCTGGTCAACAAAAGCTAAATAAATAAATAAATAAAATAAATAAATTAGGACCATCACAGGATTCTCCATTCCCTTGACCTTTGAAAATTGGGTTCTAGGGATCCCCCCAGTTACCTATCAAAATGTAGAAATCCGCAAAGTCTTACTCACTCTGTTAGTGGTGGCCTTGAAATGTATAACAGCCAACTGGTTACAGCAAAAACCTCCCACATTGGACGAATGGATGGCGAGGGTGCAAATGGAGGCCATGATGACGAGAATACACCTTCAGTTTGAAAAACATGTGGAAAGAAGGAAGGTCTGGGAAGCCTGGTCACAAGGGAGGTTGTTTCAAAATATTTTATGTGAGGAGTGGCACTCCGAGGAGTGACCACCGGCTATGGACAAGAGCAATAGATTACATTCCATCTCATTTGATAGGATGGGGAGCAGCCAAGGGAGATGCGACACTGGATCCGGAAGTCTGTGACCTAAGGGTGGATGGAGACGGATCTATTGACATGAAGTTTAAAGAGCTAGGTGACTGAGAAAGCATGGTCTTATAATGACAAACCATCAATTTAGAAGTTAATGGGGAAGGGGGTACACAGCCAAATGGTTGGCCTAGGTTGGTAGGCCAAAGTGTTATCGTTGAGTTTTTAACTATGAATTTGGTTCTTTATTACGTTAGCATTGTTTGTAACCACAAGAGAAAAATGTATGTTTGGACATTTGAGGGCTCGTAACGGGCCGTAATGTAGTGATCCTGTAGAGCAGGACAAATTAAGTATGCATTCTATGAAAGGTACATGTATGTCCAGTTAATTTGACTGTATTGTTGTTATTTGCTGTACCAATATAAAAAATAAAACAGTTTCAAAAAAAAAAAAAAGTGCACCTCGCAACTCACAGCCGGCTCAAGGGGGGGGCAGAGTGAGCTTTTCCAACAAAAACAGGAGATCCCAAGGTGGGACAGGGTCCCGAATGGGAGGTTTCAGATGCAAAATACCCTGCAGAAAATGTGCAGGAGAGTTCCAGTTGGGCAATGGCTTCGCCCTCTATAGGTGAATGGTGCGCAGAGATGGCAGAAAGGTGCACCTTAAATGAAGAGTACCCCATGCCACAGTCTGAAAGGGACAGAAGGTACTCCTGAATCACTGGGCAGGTGAAGGGATCCAAGTGCTAAGTGGTGGCCCAGAGGGAGGAGCGCTTCCACTTCATGGCATAGGTGACTCTCGTGGAAGGTTTCCTGGCAGCCACCAGAACATCAGTCACCCTGGAAGAGATCCCAAAGTGGGTGATAGCTAACTCTGCAGGAGCCAAGCATGGAGCTGCAGATACCTGAGGTCAGTATGGACCAGGGTGCCCTGCTCCTGGGGGAGCAAGCTGGAGCACAGAGGCATGTGAATAGGAAGTTCCAGTGCCAACTGCTAAAGCAGAGGAAGCCAAATCTGACATGGCCAGTAGGGAGCTACTAGAATCATCTCCACCCCTCTGACTGTAGCTTAAGGAGAACCCTCTGCAGGAGCGGGAAGAGAGGGAAGGCATAGGAGGAACCTCCCTTTCCAGGAGAGAGACAACACGTCATGGCAGAAAACTCCAGTCTCTGGATCGAGCAAGCAGAAAAATGGCAGTTTTGCATTGAGTGGGGACACAAAAAGGTCCAGCTCTGGACGACTCCACCTGTCAAAGAGGTCTTCGACCACTGAGGACAGAAGCAAACACTTGTGAGCTCTCGACCTGGACCTGCTTAGAGTGTTGGCCAGGGCATTTTGGACACCTGGAACATGGATGGCTGAAAGTTCCAGGTTTTGTGTGATGGACCAATATCAGACAATCATGGCCTCCCAACAAAGGGAGTAGGAGTGAATCCAACCGTTTGTTGATGTGGAACACCACAGACATGTTGTCCATCTGCACCAGAATTGGGCCAGAAAGGACCTGGGTCTGGAAGGCCTGCAGGACATAAATAAGAACTCTCATCTCCAGCACGTTGATGTAGAGATGCTGCTCTGACTCAGATTAGACCCCCTGGGTTTTACGGTCGGCCAAGTGGGTGCCCCAGCCAGGCCCAAGGCATCTGTAGTGAGAATCTGCTGTGGGTTCACTGCCCAGAAGGGAACCCCCCTCTCAGAAGACTGGTGGGGTTCTGCCACCACCCTAAGTTCTGTCTCACTGGGTCAGAAACTAGCACTTGCTGATCCAGATCGTCAGAGTGCTGGTCCCATTGGACCCAAAGGTTCCACTGAGGAACTCTCATATGCAGTTGGGCCAAGGGAATGGTAGCTGCTGCCATGTGACCCCATGGATGAAGGAAAGCCCAGGCTGGTACCTGATGAAAGGAGGAAACCATCTGGGTCCGAGTCATAAGACATTCTACCCTGTCCAGTGGCAGGAAGGCTCTGCCCTAGGACGAGTCCAACACTGCACCTATATACTGAAGGTGCTGGCTTGGAGTGAGACAGGACTTCGGCAAGTTGAGGGTGATTCCTAGGGTGTGGAACAGCAAAGGTAGACTGCAGCATCTTCAAAAACAGTTCTCTGGAGGGGGCTGTCAGTAGCCTGTTATCCAGATAAGGGAAGACATACAAGTCCTGTCTTCGAAGAGTCATGGCCACCACTGCTAGACACTTGGTAAAGACCCGAGGTGCTGAGGAAAGGTCAAAAGGGAGGGCCTAGGACTGAAAGAGAGTCCTCTGAAAACAAAAACAGAGGAATCAGTGATGGGGCAGGAAAACCAGGATATGGAGATAGGCATCCTGCATATCCAGGGAACAGAGCCAGTCCCCCTAGTGAAGCAGGGGCAACAGCCCCTGCAGGTTAACCATCCTAAAGTGCTTGTACTCTATATAGAGGTTCAGGAGACTGAGATCCAGGATTGGCCTTAAGTACCCCATCTTCTTGGGATGAGGAAAAAGTGGGAATAGAATCCACTCTCTCTTTGGGCTGGGGGGACAGGCTCTATGGCCTTTTATTTATTTATTTATTAGCTTTTGGTAACCGGGTAAGTGCGCTAGGAAACAGACCTGCCTATTTTCAGGCACGACCCGGGAGAGCACAGGACATTGGTTACAATATGCAGAAATGCACAGACATAATATAGGTGTACAGGAGCAAAACAAGATATACATTGGGTAGCACAGTAATAGTTACATAAGGGTACATTTTAGGCATAGATCATAATAAGGATGTAAAATAAAGCAATTAGGGTAACCATAAGACAGCTGAGGACAGTAAATACATCAAGGTTCATAGCCACCTAGACAAGCATATTGCACGGGAGAACATTAGTGTAGTACTCAGGGTCAGACCCGACAGCCTGCAATGGGACAAAGCAAATTAAGAGCATTTGCATTGGCCAGAGGCTAGAAGGTGGGTGAACAGCGAGTTTTTGAATTCTCGATGGGAGGCTGAAGTTTTCACCATAAGGGGAGTGAGTTCCAGAATTTGGGAGCAAAATGGGCAAATGCCTGTTCACTCATTTTTGTCATGCAAGGTCTAGTGGAGACATGGGGACAGGGAAGACCTGAGGATGCGGTGTGTGAGGCAGGAGTCAGAAGGTTGGCAAGATAGACAGGGCAGGGAGGTCTAGACAGGAAGTTGATAAAGCAGCCCAGGAGTAGGCTTGAATATCCTTAGGTGACAGCCAATTTAAGCCAGCGTAAAGGAGACAATGATGGGTAAGGCGATGGGGCGGTTAAGCGAATCTACAGATGTTGTTGTAGACAGTGTCCCATTTGTGAGTGTAGCAGAGTTTGCAGCAAGAGGAGGGGCAGAGCATACTGGAGCTGGGGTAAGACAATACCTCTCGCAACAGAAAGTCTAGCGGAAGGAGTGAGGGAGTGGCACACGCGATAAGCTCCGCCAATTTTAGCACTGAAGGCACGGCACACCATATTGACATGTTGAGACAGGTCAAGTGTGGGATCCAAAGTGACCCCAGGGTACTTGAAGGACTCAGTGTTTAAGATGAGGGAGCCATCAAGGCATTGAACCCGGAGCCTGTTCGCAGGGGCAGACAGTTTCTTAGAGGATCCGAATAGCATAGCACAGGTTTTTTCTAGGTTTAGGAGTTGGTGGTTGCTAGAAGCCAGGTCTGCAGGAATTGGAAGTCATTAGTGAGAGTGGAGTTGATGGCAGCAACGATTTTGACCCAGAGTGAGAGAACAAGGTCATCTCGTGCATATAGAGTGCAGCTATGCGGGACATGGTGGGAATATCATTTAGAAGAGGAGAAGAGTAGAGGTCCAAGAGTGGATCCCTGGGGAACTCCACAGGAGATGTTTAGGGGGAGGAAAGGGCCTTGTGAAATGCTACTGCCGAGTCCGATTGTCAAGATAGCTATGGAACCAGGAGAGGGCTTGGTCAGATGCTCCAATGGATTGAGTTTCTTTAGCATGAAGGATGTTGTACCATGTCGAAGGCTTTAGACAGGTCGATAAAGGCGGCCCCAGTGAGTGAGGCCACGGTCCATATTATTTCTGATGTCATTTGTAAGTTGCGTAAGTGCAGAGGTGGTACTGTGACCGGGCGGAAACCATGTTGGCACGGGGTTTTGAAGATTAAACATGTCAAAGGTGAGCAGCAAGCTGGCGGTGGACTATTTTTTCAAGCAGCTTACTGAAAGTGGGCAGAAGAGATATAGGGCGGTAGTTGGACATGAGTTTGACATCGCCCTTTGTGTGTATAGGGATGGTTCTGGCAGTTTTCCAGGTGGATGGGACAGTAGACGTACGAATCGAGAGGTTAAAAAGCCAGGTGATAGGTCTGATCAGCCAAGGTGCATACTGCTTTTTGCACAGGAGCACCTGAATCTCCTTCTGGATGAGGGTAATGTGTGCTTGAGGGTAGTAGGACAGCAAGGGAGGACTCTCTGGAGGGGGTCTCTAGGAATCTGAGTGTGTGACCCCTTTGAATAATCTGGAGCACCCATTGGTCTGAAGTTGCCGTTTGCCACCTTTCGAGGTATACGGAGAACCAAACCCCAACCACCTCCCCCAAGGCTTCTGCTGTGGGGAGGGGGAGCTGGCAAGGAGCCAGGAAGTGGCACCAGGGGTAGGCAAAGCAGCAGTGGCTGCACTGCGGGCTCTAAGTGCGGAGGCTCCAGTTGGCTGGGAGGTAGCTTTATGCTTGAAAGGGCCTTTGGAGGGCTGCTGGGAGGACCAGCAAAAGGGCTGAGAAAACTAAGGTTAGGAACGGTACATGGAATGTACCAACCTCAAGGTCTTGCCCAATTCTTGAAGGCCAGAGATGATGTCTTGGGCATCTCCCCTAAATAGGACTGAACCCTGAAAAGGGGCTTCCATAATTTTTGCCTGCACATCGGGGCAAACCCAGAAACCCATAACCATGAATGGCGACGAAAGCAGACTCCGTTGGCTGCTGCATGCCCAGAGGCGTCTACAGTATTGTAGGCAGCTCTAAGGACATGACTGCCCACATCCGAGCCAGACTTAAGGAGCTGGGCCAGCTGCGTTTTAGTGGAGTCCTCAGGGAGGGCTTGCACTAATGCCCTTGCCTGATCCCAAACAGTGTTCTGGGACTGATCCATGTGGGCCTGATCATTCTGGGCCCGAATGGCCAGTGTGGCTGAAGATTATACTCGCCTGCCTAGCTGGTCTAGCTGGCGAGACTCCTTCTCTGGAGGGTGGGTGCTAAGGTGCCTGGGCTTATTGGTGTGGCCATGAGCCACGTTCATGACCAGAGACTCGGCAATGAGGTGCTCTCACAGGAAGGGTTTGCCCACTGGCGTGTGGTAGAGGCGGTTGGCCTTCTTAGCCAAGGCCAGGGTGGAGGAAGGGTGGTTCCACGCTGCCTTAGTGACACCCTCATGTGATTCAATAAGAGGAAGGACCACTAAAGGAAGGGTCTCCTTCTTTCAGAGGTAGATGACCAGGCGAAAGGTGCTCTGGATCCAACTCCTCCATCTCCCACCCCATGAATGATTGGATGGGGCACATCACGTTCAAAAAGGAAAGGTCATTGGGGGGGTATTGGGGGTCTCCCTGGGGTGGGTCATCCGAGGGGTTCCAGGAGTCCTTCGGGGATTCTAAAAAGGAGGAATCCTTTTCAGAGGGGCCACTGTCCGGGACAGGTGTCTATGGGTGACGCTAGTTCCCAAGCAGATAAGGGACCTTTCTTTGGCCTCCAGCAGCTCCAGTGGACCAGGGGTTACTGGGTCCAGCCTGGTCCGCATCCAGAGGACGTGGGTGCCAAGGAGGAGGAGTGGAAGGCCAACTAAAGGTATCCTTATCCTTCATTTATCCTTCATAAAGGCCCACCAGGCCTTAAAAAGCATATTATAATCCACCAGGGGAGGTGAATTATACGGTGGGTAGGGATAATGTGGATACTGCGGAGGTGGAGGCAGCATCGGGTACCCCGGCATCAGTCCCTAGATGGTTCAGCATACGTTGGCTATGGTGCAGGCTGAGGTTGAGGTAACAATGGTTGAGGCATCGTCGGGACAGGTGCTGGCATGACTGGCTCCGTCCTGACAGGAGAAGGCTGATGCCGGTCCAGCGAAACAGTTGACAAAGGCCACAGAGGGGAAACAGAGACGTTGTCTGGGTGGAGGAGGAGGCAAGCACTGGCGCCAGGCGATGCCTAGCAGGGCTAGTGCCAGCCTCGGAGTTGGGGACCGAGGAAGGTAATGCCTTGATTGGGGAGGGGTGACAGGCAGAGACCCACCGCCAGAGGAACTAGCCCAGGTCAAGCCACCTGGCCGAGGACCTGCTGGGATCAAGGGCCTGAGCATCAGAGGCAACGAGGCAGGAGAGGAATTTCACTGCCCAGAACAGCCACTGCCTGTAACAAAGATAAAGACGGGCGGCTGAGACACTGGTAACCCCAAGGGAGAGGGCTGCCAAGGAAGGGGGCAGACCCTCCGCGGGAGCAAGACCCAGAGGCAGATGTTAGACAATGTGGTGACCACAAGCAAGAGGCTGACCCCAGGACGGTCCAGGTGCTTGTCCCAGTGCTTGTGCTTCCCACTGGATGACTTCTTTTGGGAAGAAGAAGTTGATGCCCTGGAGGCCGGAAAAGTAGAAGAGGTTTTTGCCTGAAGCTCCTTCTCCATCTCTGCTAACTTCTGCTGCAGCAAGAAACTTTGCAGGGTCTTCAAGTGGTATCTCCGTTGTGACCTGGCTGAAGTCCTGGCAGTGCTTTCAGGCCTGTGTTGTGGTTGGGGTCTAGGCAGAGCAGGCAAGAAAAGTGTCCATCCTTGGCAGGAAGCTGCTTGCCACAGGCACACTTCATCGGGCGGTCGGAAGACGAGGCTGGAGAGGGCTGAAGAAGACATAAAAACACCAAAAAAAACCAGGTTACTCACCTGTAACCGTAGTTTTATGAGTGGCATATGATGTTCATCCACACTTCTGGCAGTGTCCTTTCCCTTTAAGATGTACCGGAAAATCTTCAAGCTGGTTCCTCTCACCCACCTGGTGGGTAACTCCCTCGGCTCCACCCCATGATGCCATATCTTGCCTGCTGGAAGCAGTAGTGTGTGCCAAAGCCAGGGGAGGTCGGGCGGGGCCATGTGGATGAACATCACATACCACTCCTAGAACTACTGTTACAGGTGAGCAACCTGTTTTTCTAGGGACATGGATATGATGTTCTAGCCACACTTCTGGAAGATTCCTAGCAGTTCTCTGGGAGGAGGGAGACAAGGTGCACATCCACTACTTGGGAAATAAAGATTGGAGAACTGAGGCCCCAAAACCAGCATCGCGGCATGACTCAAGGTCAATGTAGTAATGGGAAATGAAGGTGTGTGCTGACCTCCAGGTAGAAGCCCTGCAGATTTCCTGGATAGGGATGTCCTTGGATGCAGCCACCGACGCAGCGGTATGGCGGATAGAATGAGCCCTTAGCCCTCTGGGAGGCTCCCTACACACCAACCTACAGCAGAGATCAATGCAGGATGTGATCCACCTGCCAAACGTCCACTTGGCTGCAGGTCTGCCAGGTGCGGCTTCAGCATAGGTGACAAACAGCTGGTGAACCTCTCCCCAAATTCCAGCCGTGCGCTCTTTATAATAAGTGAGCACTTGCCTCACGTCCAAAGTATGGACCTTGTGCTCGGCTTCCGAGGTGTGACTGGTGAAGTACACTAGGAGATTAATCACCTGGTTAAGGTGAAACTCTGACACAACCTTCAGGAGGAACTTCGGGTTGGGGTGAAGGATAACCTTGTCTCTGTGGAAGACCAGGTAAGGAGACTCCACCGAGAGCGCCTGGAGCTCACTGATCCTTCTTTCTGACGTGATAGCTACCATGACAGGTGAGAGAGATCACACCCGTGCATTGGATCGAATGGCTTGCCCATGAACTTTGCCAAAACCAGCAACAAGTCCCATGGTGGTGGTGGTTCATGCATCGAAGGGGAAATGTGGTCAAGGCCCTTAAAAAAGTGCCAGACCACCTTCTCCTGTGCCACCGACTGCTGACTGGCCCACGCCCGGTAAGAAGAGATGGCTGCCAGGTGCACCTTAAGGATCGTCAACCGAAGGCCTGACTGGAAGAGGGACTAAAGGTAATTGAGAATGCTAGCCACTGGAGAGGACAAAGGGTCCAACCCCTTGTCCTGACACCAAATGGAGAATCTCTTCCATTTGAAGGCATAGCATAGTCAACTCCCTCTGAGATGCCACCACAATAATGAAGACAGATTCAGAGAGGCCCAAAGCCTAGAACTCTAGCCGCTCAGGGACCAGACTGTTAGGTGCAGGGGTTGAAGGTCCAGGTGGAGTACTTTCCCTTGACTGATGGACAGCAGGTCTGGGCATAGATGCAATGGGAGCCTTTTGCTGAGACTGAGGAGATCGGGGTACCAGAACAGACGTGGCCAGTCCAGAGCCACCAGGATCACCTGTGCCTTGTCCCTCCTGGCCTTGGGGAGCACCTTGTAGATCAAGGGGATCAGAGGGAAGGCACAGAAAAGGGGTGGGGTCCAGGGCCTTGAGAACGCATTCCCCTGCAGCATTCCCTGCTGAGGGGGGTGGGTACAAAATAGCCTCAGCTTTACATTCTCCCTGGAGGCAAACAGGTCCATCTGAGAGGTGCCCCACTGGGAGAACAGACTGTGTACTACCTCTTGGTGGAGAGACCACTCATGAGATGCCTCACATACCCGGTCGAGGGTGTCCGCCAGCTGACTGGAGGCTCCTGCTACATGGATGGCTAGGATATCCACCTCCAGGCTGTGCACGAGGGTCCAAACATGGAGAGCTTCCCTGCACAATGGCAGGAGTATGTCCAGCCTGTTTGTTGAGGTAGTACATGATCATAGTGTTGTCGGTCTGGACTTGAACCACCTTACCCAGAATGTGCAGAGCGAATGCAGTCAGTGCCAGCTGAACTGCCCAGAGCGCCAGCAGGTTTATGTGGCATTGGAATTCCTTGGGGGCCCAGAGCCTGTGGACTCTGTGTTCCCCCAGGTGGGTGTGACAGAGTTGAATATGTTCTTGTCCCAGTTGTTATGGAGAAACAGTTTAAATGCAAGGATCTGTTCTATTCTATCCTTTTCTGTCTCTTGTCTCTCTGGTTACGCAACCAGATTTTCTCGTGAGACCTAGGACCTGATCACCACGATGGTCTTGCAGGTCTCTGCCTCTCGCTATCTCTCTACCTGCTCTTGCTGTTCTGTCTTTTCTCCCCACTTGCATATCTGCTGGCATAAAAATATATGTGAATCATTATGTGGAAATGTAACTGCTACTGGGATCCTTTTGTTTAGAAATGTATATAGTTTTACTGTTGAAATGTATGTAATTATCCTGTTGAAATGATTGCAAAAAGCTGTTTGGAACTCAAGGGGGTTAACCTGAGAAGCTAGTTTGCAAACTCTCTGAGAAGCTGTAAGCAAGAGGTCAGTTCTGGGTCACAATGTACTTTTTGCTGCACTTGTGGAAACTTACAAAAACACTATGTGAGAAGCATGCTGCTTTCTTAACGAGCGAGGGGTTGCAAAGGCTACACAGCTGCAATTTCTAGCAAGAGAGAAACACAGAGAATTAGATCGGAAATTAAGAAGAAACCAAGATGGACTTTCTCTGTTTATACTGCCATTATAAATAGTCATACTGAACAATTTTATTTTTTTATTTTACTGTTATTAATCATAAATCATTTGTTGCGAATTTTACAACTGCTCTTGGTTTTCCTATGCTTCCGGACCTGTGCCTCGACGATAGTGGGCATCCCAGCCTGTGACAGAGGCACTGGTTGTCAAGATGACCGTTCACTCTGGGTGGAAAAATGGAATCCCTTCCTGCGGGTCTGCTGGGATCAACTACCACTTGATGGCGTCCCACATCCGCTGGGTCACTGTGACCAGTTGGTCGAAGTGACCCTTGTGCTATGACCACTGGCTGGCCAGATCCCACTGCACTGAGTGCATTCTCCAGCAGGCCCAATGAACCACGATGGTGCAGGCCACCATGTAGCCTAGCAAGCACAGGAAGTCCCAGGCAGGGTGCAATTGCCCAACCTGAAATGATCGGGCACTGGAGGAAAGTGCCTCCACCCTATCCACTGGGAGTTGGGCTCTCGCTCTGCAAAAATTGAGCTCTGCCCTGATGAAGTTGATCATCTGGGAGGGCACGAGTTCTGATTTGGCCTTGTTGACTAAGAGGCCAAGGTCGATGCAGGTCTGGAGGGCCAGATCCCTGAACTGCTCCACCGCCTGCCTGGAGGGAGCTGCTATCAGCCAGTTATCCAGGTAGGGGTAAACCTGGACCCCTTCGAGCCTCAGGTAAGCTGCCATCACTCCAATGCATCTGGTGAAGACCCTTGGAACTGAGGACAGGCTGAATGGCATGGCCTGGAACTTGTAGAGGGCTCCCTCTGCCTGAAAGTGGAGGAACCTCCAATAAGACAGATGGATCGAGACGTGAAAGAATGCGTCCTGAAGATCCAGGGAGCAAAACCACATGTCTTGCTCTAGAGATGGTATGATCCTTGTGGAGCAGCTGAGCTATGTCATCTCTAACAGCTGACAGCATGTCTGCGGACACCCAAGTCTTCCCGTGGGGTGCGGGCTCGGCAAGGAGGTTACTGCTCGAATTCCAGAGGCAGACCTCCACCCACCACTTCTAGAAGCCACTTGTCCATTGTGACAGTGGACCAGGCAGAAAGGAAGTGACGGAGCCAGCCCCCCATGGGAGGACCCAGGGTGGGTGTGACAGGCATGAGGGAGGCACCCCTCATCTCATCACTGGGCAGGCTTTCTGGAGAAGGAGGGCCACTGGAGCCTCTCCCTCCAGGCTTGCGAACAACTGAGGCCACTGACTTTGGCGAAGGTCACCAGGCCGGAGCCTGCTGTCCAGCCTGAGGCTAGGCTGTTTTGGCCGCAGGAGTATATGTGGACCTAAAGGGTTTCCTCTTCTGCTGCTGCTTGGAGCGCTTATGGTCCCTCTGGGCAGATGTCACAGAGTCCAAGGTGGTGCTGGACTTCTCAATGCGGGTGAGGTGGCGAGTGTCTGCCGTAAAGGTTGAGATCGTCAGCTAAGCCCTCTGGTGCATGGCCACTGAGGCCATCACAGACCGGGAACAGGAGTCCCCAGTGTTCATGGCTGTCTGTAGCAGTTGCTTGGCTACAGCCCGGCCCTGGTCCTGGACCTGTTTGACCATGGTCTGGAAGTCCGCAGGCAGATGAGGAAGGTAGGGTACATGAGATCACTGCTTAGACCTGCAACTGCACTTAGATTCCTTTTCGAGTCTACCTTCTCCCCATCCTTCTCCTACTGTCTTTGTAGATTCCTGTGTATACTGGCATGTGTCTTCCTTCCTTCCTTCCTTCCTTCCTTCCTTCCTTCCTTCCTTCCATTCTACCTAAGTTGTTATTTCCCATATTTTTAGGTGTGGTAAACATACTGTTCAGTGATGCTTCTAATTTAGCTCTATGTATTGCTATAACCAGCCTGTTCTATGTACCATGATATCCCTGCTGTTTTTCTATGATGTACTGCTTCTATTGATTTTCTGTGATGATTTTTATTAGGTGGTGGTAAACTTACTGTCATGTGATGCTTTTGCATTTACGTATTTGTTATAACCAATCTACTCTATGTACCATGATATACCTGCTGTTTTACTATGATGTATTCTTGTACTGATTGTCTGTGATGTTTAGTACTTTGCATCAGGGACCTCCTTGTGAATGTGCATGCTCAATGGAAGCTACCCCTACACCATAAACTGAACTGAACCTCAGCCAAAGTGCCCAGCAGGGCATGGGAGAAGTGGGCCATAATGAGGCACAAACTCACATGGCGGAGACCAAGCAAGGTGGCAGCACAGACTTTCTTAGCCGCATGGTCTAACTTCTTGGACTCCTTTTCCGGCAACTTCTCGACATCCCCGGTGTTGCCAGAGCGCCTAAACACAGAGCAGACCACCAAGCCCTCAGCCGAGGGGTGCTCCATGAATCCTGAAATCAAACTGGTAGGCACCGCATATTTACGGGCCATCCGGGCAGAAGGCACAGGGCATGAAGCAGAGCATTGCCAAAGCTCCAGGACAGGGCCAAGAATGATTTCTGCCACCGGGAAAGCCTCCGTCAAAGTGTCTCCCCGACTGAGGATCTCTGTCAACGGGTAACGAGCCTGCTTCTGAAAGGGCTCCATTTGCATACCCATCGAACTGGAGATCAAGCAGAGAAGCACCATGAAAGATGATGGGCCTTCATCCATTGAAAGGTCCCCCATGGACTCAACATCAAGCAGACGGGAGTGCAGGGAGGACTCCTCAGACTCTGAGGAATCATTAAAGAGTGGTCAACTGCCCGAGTCCCCAATGACCCTCCACGGATAGTCTGGGGTGATGGTGACCGACAGCTGATGGGGAAGCCCCTTGGCCGGTCAAGATTTCTTAATCGGAGCACTGGCCATCGGCTGCTTAGGTGGCACTTCCACCATGATCAGCGGAGACACTGGAGTTGGACAAGCCGGGATCATTTTGGTTGGCTCCATCAAGTGAGATGCTGTTGGCCTTTCGGGTGACAGCCAGGTGATGACCAGTGTGGAAACCGGGGTCGGTTTAGTGCTGGTAAGCACCAACTGTTGCAACATCAAGTCCTTGTTGCATTGACTCAATTTGCGCCGAAGCCTCTCCTCACCTGAGGAGGACAAGGACGAAGAATAGTGGTGGCGCTGCTTCCTGTGGTGCCGAGAGCAGGAGTGCCAGTGTCGGCTGGATCGTCTCGACCCATGGGAGGAAGACCGAGATCTTGACGTCAACCGCTGAGGGGACCAGCGGTGGGGCTCGTAGGGAGTCGGTGATTACCGAGGCTCCTCCTGGTCTGGGTCAGGGACCAGAGGCAGCGGGTCAGCAGACTGATTCATCCCTCCAACGGTCTATGTCAGGACCAGAGTCCTAGACAAAGAAGTGTCGGCCTCTTCAGTCAACAACTGGTTGGTCAGCTTGAGAAAATCTTGGCTGGGACATCGACCAGTGTCTCGGCTGACAGGCCCGGCAGGGTCACCAAGGAGCCTGCAGCCATGGCCGAGTATTCGACCGTAATCAAATCCGGAGAAGCGCAGGAATCGAAGGCCCTCAACCGAGAGAACTCCCAATCCCGGGACCGACAGTGAGTCCTCTCTTTTTCTTTTTTGGACTCTCTTACCTTTTGATTTGTGCCCCAAGGGTCCCTGAGCAAGAGTCGGCAGAGACCGGCACAATTCCTTGAAGAAGCCCGTGAAGGTCAAATCCAGCTGAAGTGGCATGAAGACAGATGCCGAGGAAGAATGGTCTGCGGCCTGGGCCACCTCCTCCTCGAAGGCCGCAAGCTGCTTAGCGGACCCCACAGCTGCAGAAACCACCCAACGAGCGCCCTTAGATTTGATCTGTGGGTTCCATTGCACCGGCCCAATTTAAGGCGAGCAGGACGATCCTCCAGAATGGTAGGCTGGAATGAGCAGAAAAAGTCGCAGGCCTGGGGATCATGGTTGTGCCCCAGGCAGTAAACGCATATGGCATGTGGGTAAGTTCTGAACATCTTCTGCCCGCAAGGACACCGACAGAACCTGGGAACGGACTTATTGTCCATTGCAGTCACGACTGAAGACTGAGTTGAAGACTAAACTCGAAAAGTTGTTTTGGAAGAAAATCTGAAGATTTTAAGCGCTAGGACCTACTCAATGCAGAAGCATTAAGGAGGGAACCTGCTTCTTCCAGTGGAAAGGAAGATCTGGTGTCATGCGGCAGATCCGAGGGAGTTACCACCCAGGTGGGTGGGAGGAGCCAGCTTGAAGACTTTCCGGTACATCTTAAAGGGAAAGAACACTGCCAGAAGTGTGGATAGAACATCATATCCACGTCCCTAGAAACAATGTTTCTGCACTGTAGAAAAAGTAAAAGAAATCACGAGTAACTCAAGAGCAAAATGGCGGTCGACTGAAGCAGGCGTTCAAGGAGGTCCGATGTGCGTGGGTCGACGGCAGGAAAAGAACTGAGGTTGGTCTGGGGGACCGCCCGTTTTAGTGGACAGGTGGACATCAGCGTGCTGACAATGATGGGGTGGTCCCCTGTTATAGACTGCTAGCTAGAACTTTTCTGTGTGGTCCTGGCACCTGGCATCTTTAGTCCTACCAGTGTTGCCTGCCAAAGAGCCTCTTGAAGTAATATCCTCAATCCTCTCAGGGGCGGGGAGAGTATTGCCCCAAACAAAATCTGTAACTTGGTGGGACACTGCAATACAAAACTGAATTAACTTGTCCTTAGCCTCTACAGGGCATGGTACAAAGTCCTATTTTAGCAGAGAAGAAAAAATTACTCACCTTAGTAATGTTGTTTCTTCTAATGGAGTCTTGCTATATTATGACAAGTTGCAGTTTGTCCCACCACTAGAACTGCTCCGGAGGTGAAATAGTTAAATCCATTCCATGAATGGAACTTTGAGCACGAGCTCTAAGATAGAAGCTCTGTCTGTGTAGTTTCAAACCTGAACTGTCAGATCTTTACGAGCAAAAACTCACTAAGGTCTGTGTGAAGCTGTAACCTACACTAGCCAACTGGCTACCTAAATAATAATCCATTGCTGGTCCCAACACCAAAGACTCAAGTCAGGGGACCAAATTAATAATATAATTTAACAATATGAGAAATAACACAAGAGAATAATAAACACCACACCCCAAACCCCAAACCCCAAAAAGGGGTGAAACGCCTAAAAAGGGCATAAAATAGTGCCCACACTAGGTTGCCCACACCATACCCAAGTAGAAGTTCTGAGAGGGGCAGGCTGGGGGGGAGGTCATAATATAGCAAGACTCCATTAGAAGAAACAACATTACTAAGGTGAGTAATTTTTTCTTCAAACAACATGAAGTCTTGCTATATTATGACAAGTTGCAGACTACACAGCAGTACCTCCATGGAGGAGGGACAGAACCTACTTAAGGAATAGGCTCTGAAGCACAGCTGTGCCAAACCGAAGCATCTCTCCTAGCCTGACATCCAGGGAGTAATGCTTGGTGAAAGTGTGTACTGCTTTCCAAGTAGCAGCCTGGCATATCTCCAATATAGGGATGTCTCTGGCAGCAGCTAGAGACGCGGCTGTACCTCTGGTAGAATGAGCCCTCAAGCCAGAGGGGGGATCTCTGCCCAGTTTCTGATAACAAAATTGGATATAAGAGACAATCCACCTGGCAATTGATCTCTTAGTGGCAGGTTTCCCTTTCCCAACCTCACCATAAGTGAGGAAAAGTTTGAGGGATTCGAACCTGTGACCCTTGGTACGTTCTAAATAGTAAACTAAGGGCCCTCTTAACATCCAAACTGTGCAATCTCCTCTCACCAGAAGAGGAGTGTTCAGTGAAGAATACTGGAAGGGAGATAGACTGGTTAAGATGGAAATCTGAAACCACCTTAGGCAAAACTTCCTGTTAGTCCTGAGGACTACCTTATCCTGTGGAAAGAAATAAAGTCAGTTTCTACTGACAAGGCTTGCAACTCACTTGTCGTCTAGCAGAAGTGATAGCCACTAGGAAAACAGTTTTCCAAGTTAGATACTTCAGCTCTGCAGAAAACAGAGGTTCAAAGGGGTTGCATTAACTGGGCAATGCAAACATTAAGGTCCCAGGCAGGGCTGGATCCCAAAAGGTGGATTAGTATGGAGTAATCCCTTAAAAACTTGAAAACACAGGGTGAGCGGAAAGAGAGGATGACTTTCCTGCTGAAACAAAAGCAGAGACAGCTGCCAAATGAACTCTCAGGGTAGCTGGTCTGAGGCCCAAGGAATTAAGATGGATCATGTAATCTAACACAATGGGCAAATCAGCAGATTCTGGGGAAATATGCTTCCCAGAACACCAAATGGAAAACCTTTTCCATTTAGAATTATAAGTAGCCCTAGTGGAAGGCTTCCTAGAAGCCTTTAGGATTTCAAGAACACCCTGAGAGAGGCGTAAGTCAGCAAATTCTAACTCCTCAAGAGCCGGGATTTGAGGTTCGGATACCAAACTCTCCCCTGGGCACAGGATAATAGGTTGTGATTCCTGGGAGACACAGGGGAAGATTGACTGTCAGGGACAGAAGGAGTGGGTACCAGGGCTGCCTGGCCCAATCCGGGGCAATCAGAATCACCCTGCAAGGCTGGGATCTGATTTTGACTAACACTTTGAATAGGAGAGGGAAGGGGGGAAAAGCATAAAGAAACTTCCCTTCCCAATCCAGAAGGAGGGCGTCCAGGGGGACTGAGCCCAACACTGGAGGCCTGCAGCAGAACAGTGGAAGTTGGTGATTGTCTGGGGCTGCATAAAGATCTATCTGAGGGGTGTCCCATCTGGCAAAGACTATCCCCAGTACTTGAGGATCCAGGGACCATTCGTGATGGCCCTGAGAAATCCTGCTGAGAGCATCTGCTAGAACATTGTCCTTTCCTGGAAGGTGAACTGCTATGAGGGAAGTGTTCAGGAATAGCCAGAGACCACAACTCATTGCCTCGTGCACAAGGCTGAAGACCGAGTGCCCCCTGCTTGTTGATGTACCATTGTTGTGGTGTTGTCTGTTCTGGACTTGTACCACTTTGTTCTGAACAGATGCAGAAAACACTTGAAGTGCTAAAAGACAGCTCTTGAGTTCCAGCAAATTGATGTGGAACAGAGATTCCTGGGAGACCACACTCCCTGAGTGGAGAGGTGGCCATGTGGGCTCCCACCCAGGAGGGAAGCATCTGCAGTGAGTCAACGTGTGAGCAGGGGAATGAAGGGACCCCCAATCTTAAATTGCTCTGATCCTGCCACCACTGGAGGGCCTGGATCAAGGTTCGAGTCACTGGGACCAACTTGGAAAGGGGGTCTCTTCTCTGAGACCAATAGGTTCTCAAGTGAAACTGAATGTCTCTCATCTGAAATCTTGCTCCCTGCACTACAGCTGTGGATGCAGCCATGGACCAGGAGCTGCAAAAGTGTCTTGCTGGTGAGAACCATAGAGTGAAGGAGGAGGCCAGAGCCACCAAGCTCCTTACCCTTTCTAAGGAAGAAAAGCTCTGGCCGGTTTGTGTCCAGTTCTGCACCTATAAAGGTGAGTACCTGGACTGGTTCCAGAACCGGCTTTGGTAGATTTAGCAGGAAGCCCAGGGAGGTGAGAAGCTGCTGGGTGACTTGCAGGTGAGATTTTACCTGTGCTGGGGACTGGCCTACAATGAGCCAGTCATCTAGATAGGGAAAAACAGCAATCCTTTGCCTCCTTAAGTGAGCCACTGCTACTGCCAGACATTTTGTGAATACCCTTGGGGCAGAGGTCAAGCCGAAGGGCATTGCTCTGAACTGGTAATGACCTGAGGGCAGTTCGAATCTGAGGTACTTTGTGGGAGCTTCTGATTAGGATGTGAAAATAGGCATCCTTGAGGTCCAGGGAAGCTAGCCAGTCCCCTGGCCTTAGAGAAGGTAAAATCATTGCCAGAGTTACCATTCTGAACTTTGGTTTCAAAAGATGCTTGTTCAGATATCTGAGGTCTAAGATGGGCGCCATTCTCCTGTCTTTTGGGGTAAGGAAGTATCTGGAATACAGACCCCTGCCCTGGTGTAGGAGGAACCCTTTCTCTGCTCTGAGAGCCAACAGGGTTGAGACCTCTGCTTCTAGAGCAAGGGTCTCTAAAGAACTTGCAGGTAGAAAGGCCTGTCTCTCATCTTGGGGAACTTTTTGAAGCTGAGAACCAGACCCTGGCTTACTCTTCCAGAACCCACTTGTCTAAGGTTAAAGACACCCAGTTCTGACTGAAGTAAGCCAACCTGCCCCCTACTGGTAAAGGAGAATGCGGCCCTGGGCACCCCATCAGGGTGCCTGCTTGCAGGAGCTTTTAGGCTGAGGGGTGGAGCAGGCCTGCCCACACCCGTCTGCCTCTGCCTCTGAAGAACCCCTCTGAGCATAAGCAGAGGAGGCCTGAGTTTGGTAGAAAAGCCTGTGGAAGGCCTCACCCCTCACCCTGGGGTGTGCCTCTGGGGAGTGGCTTGCCGCTCCTTAGCTTGGGCACTTTTGTAAGTAGTCCTATATTCATCCATCTTTTTCATATAATTATCTGTCTGCTCCCCAAACAGAGAATTTCCCACCACAGGAAAATCCATAGCCTTAGTCTGGGTATCCTGTGAGAGGCTAGTACAACTGAGCCAGGCCAACCTACGAAAAGTTACAGATGTGGCCATGACTCTAGAGGAGACATCATTAACATCCACAGCAGCATGAAACTGCACCTTAGAAGCCTCAATGCCATCGGCAGCCACCTGTTCCAGCTCGCTAGCAAGCTGGCCATGGGCTTGTTTGGCTAATTCCATAACAGTATCCCATCTAGATTTCTGATACCTTGCTACATAAGCCATATAATTTGCTTGCCTGAGTCCCAAGGACGCTGCCATGTACTGTTTTTTTTGCCATGGCATCAATCTTCCTGGAATCCTTGTCAGGAGGATGTGAAGCCAGGGGAATATTAGCTTTATCACAGGCTGCAGCCTGAACTACCCCAACATGACTGCATTGCTGAGAAAGGAATTCTGTATCAGGACCTGACAATGTGTACCTTCTATCCATCTTTTTATCTACAGAAGGCACAGAATTAGGAGTTTTTAAGATTTTTATTGTTTGTTTCCTAAAAGACTTATGCAAAGGAATAGACAATCTCCTAGACTCTGGAATATCCATCATTTCTACAAAATCAGGCTCCTCTTGCTCATCCACAGCTTCTTCCAAAGGAAGCTGGAGGGTTTCAGCAACTTTCTTGTAAAACATAAAATGAGAGGGGGACTCAGAAAGCATAGGGGGAGATTCTAAAGGTCTGTCTGGGGAAATGTCCGGTTCAATGGGCACACCCAGACCCTCCCAGCCACATTCATACTGTTCATAATCATCCTCCCCCTCCTCTGGTTCATAAAACTCCTCAACCTCA
Source organism: Neoceratodus forsteri (assembly GCA_016271365.2). Taxonomy (NCBI): domain Eukaryota; kingdom Metazoa; phylum Chordata; order Ceratodontiformes; family Ceratodontidae; genus Neoceratodus; species Neoceratodus forsteri. Next base: position 255,632,536 of record CM057451.1, on the reverse strand, counting down.
TATTCTTGAACCGATGGAACCGGACGAACTGACCTTTTACCAGATAGTGGCGGTTTGGACGGGACCGGAGACAGTGACTGGACAATTTGAATAGCTCTTGCTATCTCTGCAGCAGTTGGAGAAGGGATTTTGGACTCCAAACCTGCTGACTTCCTTGTTCTCTTACTGGAACTGGTTCCTCCGAACCAGCTTTTCTTTGCCGAGGAAGTCTAGCCCTGGTCAGAGGGCACTCCCTCCGATTGGTTGGCACGAACCGGGCTGGCCATCTGGGTCAGCGGACTTTTGTACCTCGTTCCTGAGCCTGCCCAATCTCTTTTCAGGGTGGCTGCAGGATATTCTTACAAATCTGGCAGTCTGACTGGAGGTGGTCAAACCCCAGACAATAAACACATGTGGTGTGTGGGTCAGCCTTGCAAAGAACTTCCCCACAGACATCACAGTGTTGAAACCAGTGAGACCCGGTTTTCTTTTTGGGTTTCTCAGACATAATGCCAGCCTAACCAGAAAAACTTGCCCTTTGAGCGGCAGTGCCAGGCAAGACACCCTTATCGGTTCCTAACTCAGTCACGGGTATTGGAAAAACGAATAAATCCATTTTTTTAGAACCGATAAGAACGGAACCGCACTCTAAAATGACAAGCTTTAAAATTTTAAGCTTTTAACCCAGCTGATCGGTTCAAAACCGAACCGATAAACTTACAGGTTCCACACAGAAAATACAATTTTAAATTACTTACGATACCACAGACAGAGCTTGAACTGAACGGTTTTGCGGTTAAAATAAAACTATTCTCGGCTGAATTGAACCGAGAAAACACTGTTTAAACCAAGAAATGAACCGAGCAGTAGGAGAAATCTCCGGAGCGACTGTTCAGTGAGGCGGAGTAAAGAATCTGACAGTTCAGGTTTGAAACTACACAGACAGAAGAGCTTCTATCTTAGAGCTCGTGCTCAAAGTTCCATTCATGGAATGGATTTAACTATTTCACCTCTGGAGCAGTTCTAGTGGTGGGACAAACTGCAACTTGTCATAATATAGCAAGACTTCATGTTGTTTGAAAGGTAAACTTTACTGCCCAGAAGACGGTTGAGGATGGAGTCCTAAATTTGAAAAATTTATTCCAGTGCTTCTAGCAAAAGTAAGCAAGGGCAAAAACCCAAAGGGGGTGGGGTCCACCCGCTTGCCAGCTGCTAAGGAGCATGTTGAACAAACATTTCATTATTTGAAGATTAAAAATAATTGAATTAACCTGTCTCAAAGATAACAAAACTTATATCCAGTGCATTCAAAGCACCCCCCCCCCCCGAGTAAGGGGAGGTTGATATGTGATCTCTGCTACCGTCTGATTAATTATAACTGACCCTGTTAAGACTTTAATAACTTCAGAGTTTTGCTTTTGAAAATAAACACTTCAGCCTAAGGTCTAGGGGCCTGGTCCACAGATCAGTGCTCTGACAAGACTCTTCTCACAGGCTAAGTATGAAGGAGAAAAAACCTGGTAAAACACAAAGGTTGACAGCAGACGCAGCTCCAAAAAGGGAGAATGCTAAAGAAAAAGCAAGACAGGCACGAAACACCTTTACTTCTGTTAAATCAACCAATTAAAAGTTGGAAGCCAGTCAAAGAAGGAACTTGCCTCCAGACAGAATCAGTCTTATTATTCTCTTTAGAAGAGAGTATAGAGGGATGAATCATATTAGCCACTGTTGCTTGAAAGATCAGTGGGATGACCCTTTACTTGGCATAGTTTCCTGAGCAGACAGCCCTTTGCTGGAAATTTTGCCCACGGATTTCCTTCCTCATTTATATAAAACTGCAACTAGTGAACACTGCGTGGCAATGCAAAAAGTTTGTACAATATCAAGGAGTGTTGTCAGAAAACAAATTAATGGTGTCACTGAACTTGGTGCTACATATGGGAAATCTGTAACATTTAGTCTTATGGATTCAGCCATCAGTAGGAATAAACTGACATCCAAATAAAAGTGTGAATGAGGGCCACTGAAAGCCTTCCAGTCCATTACATACATATTCAGTTTTTTGTAAACATATTTTTTAATTGAAATCTGTGTATACAGTGTATATCAGTGAAGGTGTTTAAGCTATACATTTATGGTGTTGGGTCTTCCTTATGGTTATACAAAGGAATTTAACTATTTTACTAAGCTGATTTTCAGTAACCAACTCTCCTCCCCTAAGTGACAGTGGGCAGACAGGAGGACTCCCCTAAACATTAAGAGGTGGTTATCTATTTGACTGCAGATGAGCTGAAAACTGATACAACCCCTGGGTCAGGGGAGACTGAGCCAAGAGGGGCCCCCAAGAAGCAGATGGCACATCAGAGCAGTTAACCGTGTAGGGGTATGAGGATGATGGGCCATCTTGGTACAGAAGGGAGGTCTTAACATATAGGGCAATATGGAGATAGGTAGCCCTTAAGGGACAAAGCTGTCATTTTTTACTTATAACATGCAGGAGTCAACCAGTCCATCTGGATGAGTATAGCTCCTCTTTATCATTTAAGGAATGTGTGATTTTTTTTTCCATAAGATATATCTGATTGACCATGTTCCACCAACCTACATCTTCAGTAGAAGAGAACTCAGTGTTCAGCGACTTAGTAGGAATTGCTGAGCCAACGCCTTTTCTTGTTTTAATACATCTTAAATTTCTCAATACTGACATTTTCTCATTGGTCGCGTATTTGAGAAAAACTATGAAAAACCACGGAATACCCGCAAATCAGAGCATTTCGTAAGTAATTCCTACTGACAAAGTAGAGTGATGCTTTCACGGAGAGTAGTGTACTGTACTGCACACTCAACTCTCCTCCATTTGAACTCTGGTTGGGACTGAAGGCTGAAAGAAGTTGTCCTTCATCTATAGCTTGAACTTTGCACATGGTCTTGGGAGTCTTGCAATCATTAGCTCATGTTAAATATGTATTATAAAATGGGTTCCAAAAATCCTGCAGTGTGATTGGACAAGAACGTTGTTTAGTTCAGTAAAAACTATTGTTTGGTCCTGTGTCAAAAAATTCCAAGCAAGTTACACTCTCAAAGCTACTAAATCCAGGGGGCCGGCCCGTCGGCGCAGCGGTGGGATTTCCGCTTGCGACGCCGGTGACCGGGTTCGGGAACGGACCCGAGTCAGCCGGAGTGGCTGGCCGGGGAGATGGATTGAGTCCGCTGGACTGCTCTCTTCTCCGGGGAGGATCGGGCAGCATCCGGGCGATGGGGACTCTAGCGGAGGCTAGGAACACCACGCTTGGCGCTCAAAGACATTGAGGCGGGGCAGGGCGTCTGCGCGTCACTGCATGTCCCCGCCTTCCCCAGAAAACGGAAAAAGGGCGGTTGCGGCCACTCTCCATAAAGCCCGCCATGGCTTCGATTAGCCCCAGGCCAAGTCCTCCAGCAGTCCCAGTCTCTGCGGGATGTTCCCTGCCTCATCCCGTGGCCCGCCGTGGGGGTAAGCCTACGGGTTTCGGAGGACTAGAGGTCGATTTGGGGGGTGGAAGCCTGCGGTCCGTGACCGGGTTGAGAGTACCGGGTGGCCGGCAACCAGGTTGGTGGAAAAAATGTAAATGAAAAAAAAAAAAAAAAGCTACTAAATCCCTTCACCTGTTCCACTGTTTCGAGACACCTCAATCACAGCAACAGAAAAAAGTTGTCTGTTTCAAACAGCAGTCTCTTTTTCCCATTTTATTGCTTTTTCTTATCTTTTTACTTGTAAACAGTAACTTACATTTTATAAGTGCAACAACACACTGCAGGGTTTGTGGGTGGCACCGGAATAAACCATGGAGACCAGCGCTTGAATAACTGTATCCATGGTTTGATCCAGCACAACCCACACCCTAGTCCTAAGTTACTGCTCACTTATGTAACATATCAATACTTCTGCCACATGTGTAACAGTCAGGGAATGTTCAAATGTCTCTCCCATATCATGTTTTCACTTGCAATTGTAGAACATTCTCTCTTGTGGCACATGTATGCTATTTAGGTAATATTAGAAAATGGCTTAAAAAATCCTAGCATTCTGATTGACTGGGAGACTAAAATTAGCGGGTGGGTATTTTTCGATAGAGCCTGCTAAAAAATAAGTACCAAATCAGGGTGTCTCATTACTTGGAGTATCATTGGGCACTCCGAATTTTCAAAACTCAAAAGCCACCATTTTTTTCCTGCTCACTAATGCCCCATCCACACTACACCACTTAAAATCAGTAACGGTTCCAAACCGTTACAGACCGTAAAAGGTAAAGTGTGTCCACACTGCCAGTGAACAGTTTGATAAAGGATTGAAAACAGTACAGCCTTTTCACATTGTGTGTGATAGTATGTGTGGTCCCAACCCAGTCGAAGTAGAGCATATCCCATGGTGCACCTGGTGACGACAGCTTTGATGAGAGGCACCTACCTGCAATACATATGGGGTAGTATGCATCTGTACAAGCCATGATGTGCAACATACAGTATGGCAATGATCTGTTACACACCTATGGTGAGGAGGCGACAGGGAGAAGGTGCGGGGGGGGGGCTGCATGGTGGATACAGGGAGGTACTGCTGTGAGACGGAAGGAGAATGTGTGACATGGCAACATGTCCAACAGGGGTAGGGCACCAGGGCATGACAGCCGGTCAGGTACTGCTGCCGAATGGCTGATGGCAGCCCTTCCACTACTGCCATTGCTGTACCCTACCACTCCCCTGTACACAGTGCCACACATCTATTGGCCACCGCAGCGGTGTTCAACGACGCACTCAGGAGCTTAAGCGCTGTATGTGTGCACTACTGGCACCGTTCCACAGGTAGTATTGATGTCACAGCTCTGATGGGCATGGGTAATTCTAGCCGCCCCTGTCACAGTGAGAGGCATCATCACAGACAGTTTATGGATACTTCAGGAGCGGCTCTCAGGAAGCATGTGAGGACGGGGGTAAGGATGGTGGGGACTGGAGGCTACACGGTGGAGCGCGTAGACACACACCGGTAACGTTACAGAACTGCAACCGTTGCAGGGACCGTTGTTGAAACCACCTCACAACAGGTTTCTATAACGGTTCCGAAAACACCTTCTGTAACATTACCAGTGTAAATGCAAACCATTATGGTAATGGTTTAAGCCCTCTGTAACGTTACCGAACGGTTTTACTGGTGTAGTGTGGACAGGGCCCAAGTGAGCCATAAACTGGTGACTGACCCGATATCCCCCCTTTTCCACATAGCAAGATCACTGCAAAATAAGCCACACACAATCAAAATGTAATAAATAAATTACCAGGATTGACTAAAAAAATTCAGCTGGACTATAAACTTCCTTCAGTGCCCAAGAGAGCCTGTCAGCTCTGCTACAGTGTGCATGAGAGATTGGCAGCTCCAGTACTGCTAGTGTGCATGACAGGAGCAGTACTTTCTTCAACCAAGTGTGGTACAGAAACTGAAGAAAGTACCGCTCCTGTCATGCACACTAGCAGTACTGGAGCTGCCAACCTCTCATGCGTGCTGAAAGAAGTTGATCCTGGGCATAACATAGACAGTTTTTTTTATCAGACTTTAAAAACACATTTTTTTTTAAAGCAGAAATCTCAGGTTCAGCACCTTATACAATCGTTCTCTCACCCTTGCCCCACTGGGTCCTCAACCGTACTACAACACTTCAACAGAGAGAAAGAGAGCTTAGAGAGAGAGAGAGAGAGAGAGAGAGCTAGGACTTCGGCAGACGTTAGTGGTACAGAAATGAAGTTCAACATGTCAAGTGCAGAGGCTTCAAAATACGGGGTGGGGCACCTCGGGGACAAAATGCCCAGCAAACACAACAAAACCCTCTACTGGTAAAACCAGTAGATACAGGGACTACTTTATCAAGACATGACTAAACATTAAATTATAGTCATTTTCTATAGCATTACTTTAGGTTTTTTATAATCCTATAAACAATGACAAATGTAGACCATTTTCTAAGCACAATAATACCCTCCAGGGTGAGCGACTGTCCAGAGGCTATAAGGCCCTCGCCTGCAGCATCGGGCCTCATTATGCCCCTGGGCAGTCCAGCATTTCCCAATACTGCCCACCCTAGAGGGTAATATTGCTTACATACGTGACATGGTGTGTGTTGCTTGATTTACCTACGTATTGTGTGGCGTATCACAAGATATTCAGGATGCAGCTAAGTAACTTTAACCACATAAGATGTGAGAAGATCTCATTACTACACATACCCCGGAGTGTAGTATTATAAACTGGATCTCAATGATAATAATAATAAAAAAACAAAAAACAAGAATTATGTTCACACACAGTAAACCATTTTTCAAGTAGGTCAGCTAAATCTTATCCCCTTGTGTGTTGCAGGATTTACCCACAGGTAAAAATCCAGACTGACCAGTTACCTTCCAGGATTTTTCTTATCTATTTTATAATGTACTTTTATAAATGCAAAAATTAAGTAACAAAAAAAAGGCTTGAATTAGTTAGGAAGGTGAGTCATTCAGTCCGCAACCAGCCGTGTCAGGCTTTGTGGCCTGAATGTGAAAGTAGCCAGACTCCTTCACCAGGTTGTAGACTCCTTTTTGCATGAAAGGAAACATACGCTTCACATCTTCCTCCTGGAAGCCAAACAGGGCTGGGAAGTACTGACCCAGTAAGATTGACAGCAGTTGGCTCAGGCGTCCACTGGTCACCCCAACCATGTTGATATGGAGGCCTTTTATGTGGCTGTAATCAAAACACAAGATATCATATTATTAGCAGGTGTGAGTTCTATGGATGTTTGGGAGCCAGCTTTTCTCAGGCTGAGCCTGTAACTTACACAACTGAGTCTTTCCTGCCCTCACTGGGGTCGAAATCTAAAGGCAACTGTTTGGGTTTGAAATATCTAATGTGCATGCAATGTAGAACTGTTGTTTAGATACCATCTCCTTATCATACGCCCCCCACACAACACACTACAAGACAATACATATATAGAAATGAGTCATTGGTCAGTGTGCCTTTATGGGCAAAGTTTTAACAAAAATAAAATGTACCACTTCCCTCAAATTAAAACAAGTCCCCAGGTAGTCTAGTGGCCCCTCACCCCCCAAATGCCAATCAGAATATATCAAAGCATCACCCTGGTAGTCCAGTGCCCTCCAACTGCTACTATGATATCTATCCTAGATATCTCTAGTAATTTAGCAGCCTCCGCCCCCTGCCCCAACCCCTTCCACCACACGGACGGCAGCTAAATGGTAGTTGGCACTCACCCACCACTCACCACCAGCTTACATCTGCCACACACAGCTCCTGCAATACAAACTAAATCTTTGATAAGAGTTACGTATGTGCAGAGAGATTAAGTAATAACTCTGTTTACACCAGGGAAAGAACCATATGTATGGCACTGTAAAGGCAGCATGGCACCAAGGATAGCCTAGACTCCACACACCCCTTTCATGATCCATAGCGTGGGGCAGGAGGACTACCAATGCTGTGATTCAACACTGTCAAAACAGCACTGGGGGTGGGCGGGGGGCATGCACGCCACATCTTTAGAAGGCTGGGACAAACTGGGTAGCCAGGTGGTCAATGGCCAGTAAAAAAAATGGGATGGCTACTAGATTTTGAAAGTTATTGGTCAACTGCCTACCTGCCCACAAATCAATTTCTGAGCCATTAAAATGGATAGCCACTAAAAATACTGATTTGGATACCAGATTTTGAAGGCAAGTACCGTAAAAACTCGCGTACAAGTCGGTTCGCCTATAAGTCGGGATCTCGACTTGAACGTGGCAAATTACAACTTTGTCATTGACCCGCATATAAGTTGGGTACTGAGAAAGGATGCCCAGTTTCCAGTGACTGTCGTGTAGTCCACTGTTTGGCCTCTAGTCTACAGTTTAGTTGTCCCAGAAGATGTCAGGGTGAAAGACTGCATGATTAATTATATTCTAGAGACCAACTGCTGCTGAAACTGTGCATATTCCAGCTAGAAGGGGGCCTGAGGTGTGTCAGCTGATTTTTATCCACATTCCAGGCGGGGACTGTGTGTTTTAAATTGCCGCACCGCTCGCAAGCGGCATTTACGGACTGGGAACATCTGAAAGCTGTCTGCCTGCAACAGTGAGAGGACTCCCCAACAGATTCAGTACCCAGAAGTTGCCAGAGTGAGAGACTGAATGATTAAGTATATTCTGGAGAACAACTGCTGCTGAAACTGTGCATATTCCAGCTAGAAGGGGGCCTGAGGTGTGTCAGCTGATTTTTATCCACATTCCAGGTGGGGACTCCCCCACAGATTCAGTGCCCAGAAGTTATGAGCGCTATATCTCGCGTATAAGTCGGACGGTTAAATAACATGTAGATTTCAACTCCACAAAATCCGACTTATATGCGAGTATACACGGTAGCCAAACCGACCACCAGCTTCAAACTGATTTCTCCCACCCTGTCGGTAAGTCCAGGTTTATAGATGCATAAAGCATTAAAGGCTATTTAACGCCTCCACAAACCACAGAGTATACCAGAGGGCCTATTTGCAAGCACAGTCACGCGTTTTGCACAGGCACACTGACATAGTTTAGCACTGTTCACCAACAGGTCAGTGCTGGCCAACTGTGTCTTTCAAAATGGCACATTTGGTGAGTCCCTGCTTGTGGGGTGCTAAAGAGCAGTTACTTACTGTAACTGTAGCTCGTCAAGAGAATCTCCCTTCATTGAGTCGCAACAGGGAACTGTAAGCTGTCAGCATCAGGACCATCTGGAAACTTTTGCTAGCTGGGGCCACCCAAGTTGACATGCATCATCGCCACCTATATTCTGGCCAAGGCAGATGATGTTCCCCACTATCTGTAGTTGAAAAGTAAACTGGAAGGTCAATAGTCTGATTTAGTGTATGTTCAGAAACTACCTTCAGCAGAAAACAAGGACTGGAACAAAAGGTAACCTGATCTGCGTGGAAAACAAGTCAAGGAGGCTCTGCAACCAGAGCTTGCAGTTCTGAAATACACCTAGCAGACAGCACAGAGGAACAGTGTCTTCCAGCATAGGAAGCACAGTTCACAGGTAGCAGCAGGCTTGAAGGGAGGTTCAGTAAGGGTCTCAGAACCAGACTGAAGTCCCACACCGCAACTTGATCATGGACTTGGGGGAGCTCACAGGTAGCAGTAGGCTTGAAGAGAGATTCAGTAAGGGTTTCAGAACCAGACTGAAGTCCCACAATGTAACTGGATCATGAACTTGAGGGTGCAGAAGCAGAATACCTCTGAGGAATCTGTGAGAAACCTCAAGCTGGGCCACCGTTGTGCTGTCTGTGACGGCATAAAAAGTCTACACCACAGCCAAGTGAACCTTTATTGTGGAATACCCGAGGCCTGCGTCTGTACGGGACAGAAGATAGTCCATAAATTTATTGACTGGACAAGTAAATGGGTCCAGGTGACTGGCAGCGCACCGAAGTGTAAAATTTTTCCACTTTTGCAGGTAGGTGTAGTTAATAGATGGCTTCCGAGCCACCAACAAAACAGCTGCAACTGCTGGGGAAACGCCAGAGTGGGAGAGTTCTGTATCCCCAAGAGCCAAGCATGGAGGTGCAAGGATCAGAGATACAGATGCACCAGACAATCCTGCTCCTGTGACAGATATCCCACTCACAGAGTTAGTGAGACAGAGGGCTCCACTGCCAACTGCTGAAGCAAAGAGAACCATATCTGTTGGAGCCACCAGAACCATGGAGGTCACCTCAGCCCACAACTTGACCAGAACCCTCTGTATCAGAGGGAATGGAGGAATTGCATACATGAACCTCCTTTTTCAAGACAGGGACAATGCATCTTGCCAAAAAACTCCAGGCCCAAGAGCAAGCGAGCAGAAAAGTGGCAGTTATGCACTGTATGGAATTGCAAATAGGTCAATGTCCAGGCGATCCCACTTTACAAAGAGGTCACTCACGACAGAGTCCAATGACTCCTGTTCATGGCACAGTACTTGGGATCAGCTGAGTTGATCTGCTAAGTGCCAAGGGTACTGGGCAGAAAAATGGCAGACAGCAACATGTATTCCACGGCCCAGTGCCAGACTCATACCAGCTCTCTGTAGAGAGGATACGAAAGGACCCTGACTTAGCACTTTATGTAGTACATCACTGAAATGTTGTTGTATAGATGAACAGCTGGCAACCCCAAAGGAAGGTAGTGACGGTCTGCAGGCCAAACAGAGTAGCCCTGAACTCCAGAGTGTTGCTGTGCAAAACCATATCTAAGGAGGACCACTGACCCAGAGTCCAGAAGGGGCCCAGATGGGCACCCCATCCCAAACTTGAGGCATCCATCATGGCCACTAGAAGAGGAGATAGACTGATGGAGAAAGGGGGACCCTGTTACTATGTTGGAGCGGTTCAACCACCAGCACAAGGAATGGCAAAGCAGAGGAGTCACCTGTATGAGACACCCCAGTTCTTCTGAATGCTGAGCCCAGTGGGCATGTAGGAACCAATGTGGAATCCTCATAAGCAGACACGCTAGCATGACAGTGAGAACAGCAGCAGGCATGATGCCCATCAATCCAAGGAAACATCTGGCTGAGACATAGTCACTGGACGAGACCAGCTGAACCTGGTCAACCAATGCCATAGCATAATCTGAGGGAGGAAAAGCCCGACCCAGTCCAGTGTCCAGAACCACATCTATGTATTGGAGATGCTGGCACGGAGTGAGCACTGACTTTGGCTCATTCACCAGAATACCCAACTGCTTAAAGAGCTGTCTGGTGCAAAAAAGTGTGTAGATTATTGCTTCCTTCCACAGGACCTTCAAAAGCCAATTGCCGGGGTATGGGAGAACACATAAATGCCCTCACATCTGAGGAGGGCTGCAACCACTGCAAAGCGTTTGGTAAAGACACATGGTGCAGAACACAAGCCAAAAGACAATACATGAAACTAATAGTTGGCGCCTCGGAAGATAAACTGCAAGTGCTGTTTGTGGGACTTTCAGACTCTGATATAAAAGGTATGGGTCCTTCATTTCCACAGTACACAGCCACACAGAACCATTTGTATTCTATAAACTGGTTGAGACCAGGAAGGTCCAGGGCAGGATGTAAATCCTCTGTCCCTTTCCACACAAGGAAGCATCGAGAATAGTAGGCCTGATAAATTTCTGAAATCGGGATGGGTTCTGTGGCCTATTTGTGGAGTAGGGAGTTTACCTCCTCCTCCAGGAGGAGGGAAAGATGTCCTGGAGGGTAACAGTTTGGTAAGAGAGGCTGTGCGGGATAGACAGAGGTGTGTTTTAGGCTGTCCTTGCTGAACCACCTCTAGTACCAAAGCATCTGTTGTGATCTCTCTCCACTTTGAAAGGAGGAGGGAGTTGTGGCCTTCCACTAGGATGCTATGATCTGCAGGGATTAGTGTAGGCAGAAGGGAGTCAGAAGGCTTGGGAGGCAGCAGATCTGTTGCTAAGACTCCCACCTTTAGTGACCCTGGCATGGGCACTGAGACACAAAAGAGCCTGAAGGGAGGCCTGAGTTTGCTGGGAACCATGGCCCGGTCCCCTAGTCTAACCTCTAACAGAGTAAGCGCACAACCTATGAAGGTACATCCCCTGACTCTGAGGCTTTGGATTAATTCAACATTGGTACCAAAAAAGCTGTTTACCTCTAAAGGGAGCATTAAGGACCAGTTGTTGGACATCAGTGGCAAAGCCATTCACAAGTAGCCACATGTGGTGGTACAGACAAATGCCAGAAGCAGCCACATGAGCAGCAGCATCACAGGAATTGTAAGCTGATCTTACGAGGTACTTACCAGCATCAAACCCACGGGCAACAGTCTGCTGGACTTAAGTCTTATCTGGTCCATCAGGCAGCCTGTCAGCCATAGCAGCCAGACTTCCACATGGTAGCTGACAATCCGGAGGCCAAGGGATGCTGAAGCATAAATCGTCTTACCCAATCACATCCAGCTTTCTCTGTTCTTCGTTAGCAGGAAGACAGCTCATGTGCCTAGGAACTTTAGATCTGTCATGTGCAGCCATAATAATCACAGAATCTGTTTCAGGTTGTGTGGCATAATAGGACTTATCAGAAGGGGCAAGATATTGTTTAACTGCCTTATGAGCCACAGCAGGCAACACACTGGGCCTGTGCCAAGCAGCAATTGTGGCATCCTCCAAAGCTGAATGGACAGGAAGAATAATCACCATAGGCAGTGCTGAAACCTCTAACAATTCACAGATTATCTTCTTCAAGGAATCTTCCTCCTCAGCAGTAAAGCCCAAATTGAACTTGAGCTGCCATAGGAAAGCCTGAAAAGAGGCATCCTCAGGAGAGGCTGTAGATGTGTAATGCACACTGTCCTTACTGCAAGAGGATGAAGTGGAGCTGGAGCCCACTACATTGATGGGAAGGCATCATTCCTTCCTCCTCTGCCACATACTCCACCTACATCAAATCTGGGTTATATTACAGTGCCTCCTCCTCATTGATAGGAATAATCTGTGGGCCGGGAGAAGGCTGCACACGAAGAACCATCAGCAGATCAGGTGTCAACAAAGAAAGCCTTGTGCAAGGTAGATTAACCTGCATAGGGAGTGCTGGCATCATCAGTGAAGTTGATGGCAGTGGACTTGGCTGCAGCAATGTGTTTGGCATTGACAGTGGAGCCAGGGGCAGAAGCTTCTGAAATAGTTCAAACATCGTCTGAAACAGCATCTGCATGTCGACAGACCCCGACAGGGTCACTGACTGCTGGTTTGCCCAAAGACAGTGCCCGATGATGGAATCAGCTGTGAAACCCCCAGTGGGGGATTACAGCCAGTGTCAGACCCCAACCTTTATGTATGAGAGAGGGTCAGGTGGGCAGCAGAGCCCAAGGACTTTGCCTGTGATCTGTTTTTTTTCTGCAGACTTAGCTCTTTTAAGAGAAGAAGATCTGGCTGGAGAAACTTCTTTGTCACGACGTCTGTGTTTCTCCACTGACTTAGTAGCTTTGTCCTTTTCCTTTGAAAAATTGACAGTGAATACCATCAACTGTGGGGAACAACAGGCTGACAGTGAGTTGTAGGGAGAAAGAGCAGGTGAAGATGATGACGCCATTTGTGACACATCCTGTTTATCCTCCACAGCATTTAGCTTTTAACAAAATTCTAAGGCTTTCTTGAGATGTCTCCATGCAGCCTGGTTAAAACCCTGGAAAATACTACAGGCTTTCATATCAAGAGCGATGTCTAAGCAGTGGAGGTACACGGTGTGAGCATCGTCCTTGTATATCTTAACTTTACCGCAATGACAGTAGTGAAATGATTCCTTGTCTTTTGTCGGCGGCATAAAAAATTGTTTTGTATTTAAGACAAAAGAGAGAAAGCAGCAGTAGAACTGATGATGGTTGACAGTGGAAGAAAAAACGGAAGCATGATGGAGCCATCCACATTATACAGGCAGTGACAATGCACATCAACGTGGGTGGTCTCAGCTAGTAAACGTGTCCAGGTGGTCCTGCCACCAATGGCTTACAGTTCCATGATGTGGCAAAATGGAGGGACATACAATCGAAAAAGAGCAAAATCTGTGAGGTACACTTCCAGTAGGGGAACCCTCTGCTATGCTGCTTGTCCATTTGACATACAGAACAATCAAGGGTACCGAGAAGGGGTGGAGTCGGAGTTCCATTATGATGCCAATGCTGGAAAGGCTGGGGCGGTCCCCTACTGGGAATGCATGTGTCCCCAGCATTAAATGAACAGCCTAGGGAAAATGTAAATAACACAGAAACGCATTGTGTATCAGTGTACATATGGATGTGTGAGGAGATGCATACCGAGGTGAGGTACTTTTGGAAGATGGAAAATAGAATGTAGCCCATAACAGAACATTAGATGACTCACAAAGAGATGGGAAGGGAGGTGTGGAAGAGGGTATCTCCTACTTGGACCAACTTTTTTCTATCAAACAGGTAGTATCGGAACAAACTGACTGCAAGGTCAGGTAGACCAGCCTCTGTAAGTTTATCAAGGAGGAGGTGGAAACCGGTGTTGAAGGCTCTTGCAAGACTGTCAAAGAAGTAAATGACCCCGTTCCATCCCCTTTAGGACAGAGTAAATGAGTCAAAGAAGGGATGAGACTGTAGAGTGGGTTTTACAGAAGCCAGATTAGAAAAGCAGAGGAAGGAGGAGGGAATCAAAAAAGGCAAAGTACTGAAAGAGGGCAACATTTTTCTCTGCATGTTAACAAGGGCTGGGCAGAAAACAATTTGGTGGTCATTACCTAGGAAAGAGGAGGAGAACTTTTGACTGCTTCCGAATTGCAGGAACTTTGCCAAGATGGAAGGAAACATGAAGCAGAAAGGATATGGGGAAGACAATGGCCTAGTCTGAGAGGTGGAGGTGAGATGGAGGGAATGTAGTATCTGGACAGTGATATAGACAGAAAAAGCAGGAGAGTGCGGTGTGGGAGGAGATGGTTATGGATGGGTGAGGGGGTAGGTAGGGGAGGGGTTGGGAGCAGGGGGAAAATGGGGGAGTGTGAGAGGAGGTGTTGGAAGACGGGTGATAGGGGAAAGTGGGGGAGCGGCTGTGGAGTGAAGGAGCTGAGGACAAGCTGGGAAGGGGAGAGAGCAACTGGTGAAATATTGATTAGAGTTAGAGGTAGAGGCAGAGGCAACAAGAAATTAGATTGAAGACTTGCCTCTTCATTCCCTTCATATTGTGCCACAATACCCAGATATATACTCCCAGTACTGTGACAGGGAGTTCCTGCCACTCTTGAGGACCAACCTTTTCCTAAATCTGTTGCAGCAGTTCTTATATTTCTTAGCCTAATCTATCCTTTACTATTTCTAGTCCATAAGGTTGGCCACCTATGGGCACCCACTTCCCTTTCTTGACTATGCTATAGTGTCCTCTTTAATTTTCCTTTTCTCTCTCAGGTCCTCGTACAGGGAGGTTATTGTGTGACCTCTGAGCATATCTAAAATCACAGGCTGTGTTTATTGTTGTTGGATTTAGAATGTAATAGCACTACTGTGTCATAAAATACCTTGATGTATATACCTTATGTTTTTGAAACCTGTAAATGTTGAAAATACCATGGCACTAGGTGTTTTTGATAAAGGTAAAAAGTAATAGGTGACTGTATTATGAAAACTAAGTTAGTTGTGCTATTTAAAATGCATGTAGATTGCTGCAAACTGAGACAATCTGAAATGTTGTGTTGATTTGCATATAGACCATGGTGCTTTGCATTAGGGAAGTATGTGTGATGTTGTGTTTCTTAGAAACTTGGCTTATTGTAAGTGCCCTTTGGGGTAACCCTTGTTTCAGTATTTCTGCACTGAGGTTCTTTGTTTTAAGCTTGCCTTTTTTTTTTTATTTGAGCCCCCACTATCCAAGCAAACAGGGCCTGCATAGGGGTGGAGGCTGAATCTCAAATGCTAAGTTAGATCAGAGATCAGTGAGTCAGTAGGTGCTGGCTAAGTGTAAAGGAAAGTCTTGCATAGTCTGTAGCTACAAAATGTACTGAAGACGGGATATGCCATTGCTAAAGGTTATCTCCTGCATTTTGAATAAACATCACACAGAGATTGTGTGTTGAGCTTGATGTTCGGTGTCTGGTCCATCTGTTATCCCACAACCCCTCCACAGACTTGGTGTCTGAAGTGGGATAACTTGCTGGAAGCATCTGGACTGGCCAAAAGGGGATATTTTCTGGCGGATATCATCCAGATATTCCAGGTGGATTGATGCATCAGGAGTTGCCAGAGGAGAACCTGGAGAAGAAAGTCTGTGGAGTTCTGACCAGAACAATGGCTGACAGATGGAGAGAAGCTGTTGCCTGGACTGGACCTGGGAGCTCAGAGGAGTGCCAAGCCTGAAGATGATGAAGGGATACAAAGGGATGAGGAACTACTGTGGGGTCGAAGCAGACTGGAAGTGTGAAGACCACACCCAGGAGCTGGAGACCCTGATGAGGATGATCCTCTGGATGAGTGGGCAATGGCTGGTGGCAGACCCAATACACAGAGAGGTGGAACACCAATGTCAGGTGCTCGAGAGGTCCCTGCTGGAGAGTTTGGATAAAGAGTTGGAGGAGGATTTTTTGTGGGCTTAGTTTGAGGAGGATCCCCTGACTGAGCAGGATATTCCTTTGTTGCCTGTGTTTCCAGGATATTACTTGTTGGAGGTCGGAGTTGCAAATATGGAACTTGAATGTGAGACCCCAGGTAAGACTGTGCCTAGTGATATTGTGCTGGGGTTGAAGACTTCAAGCAAGCAAGAAGAAGCCCATGAGGCTGAAGGGACTTTTTTCTTATATTGATGCAGCTAAGTCTATTAACAATATTGACCGGGGTATACTTCAGGCTAAAGATGCCAATGTTGCCAAACTGTTACAGTATGTTAAGGTCAAGGTAGTTGCAGGCACAAGGCCAGATGTGGCTCTGCAATGGTCCCTTTCTGCAGGCAAAAGTGTAGCATGTTTGGTTACGGGGTGGGCCTGATGTCAAAAAAGTGGTACCTAAGGGCAAACAAGGAGTCTGAGATGGTACGTGTGTTTTGTGCTTTTCTGAGGGAAAACCTACAAAGGAAGAGGTGGGTGGAAAATGGATTGAAACCTGTGCTGGGGTAACACCTAGAGTGTCTACCCTCAGGTGTCTATATCTGTAGTAAGTGAAATGAATCAAGAGACGTAGGTTTATGTAGAGGTGATGAACCTAGGACTGGGTCCCTGCTTAAAACTGACATGTCTAGTGGGGTTGGAGTAGGTAATTACTCACCCCAAAGAAAGTCTTTCTATGGTACTGGATTTTACAGGTGTCCAGATGTTTGGTCAGTAAAATATGACGGACTTTCCCTAAAAGGAGATGGGAAGATATCATTAGTCTCTGTTAAGAAATGTGTTAATGCCTCAGGGTAAAGAATGATGATATGCATTATGTTTATGATGGAATGTTTATCATTAATAGGGACCCTGAGACACAGCTTCTGAAGATGGATGGGTAGAAGCTCCATCCCTTCCTGGGACAAGAAGGTGGTAAGCAGTCTGCAATAACTGCTTCCCTCTTAAGGTGGGGGATATGTGATAGGGAGCTCCTGCCACTCTTGAGGACCAACCTTTTCCTAGATCTCTTGCATCAGTTCTTCTATTTCTTAGCCTAATCTATCCTTTACTATTTCTAGTCCATAAGGTTGCCCACCTTTGGGCACTTCCTTCCCTTTCTTGACTATGCTATAGTGTCCTCTTTAATTTTCCTTTTCTCTCTCAGGCCCTCATACAGGGAGGTTATTGTGGTGACCTCCGAGCATATGTAAAACAACAGGCTGTGTTTATCATTGTTGGATTTAGTATGTAACAGCACTATGTTATAAAATACCTTGCTGTATATACCTCATGTTTATGAAACCTATAAATATTGAAAACAGAAACATAGAAACATAGAAGTTGACAGCAGATAAGGACCGCAAGGCCCATTCAGCCTGCCCATTTCTTTTTCTACCTTATGAAGGTGCTATAGGCCTTTACTCTGTCAATGGCCTATCTATTCATACTCATCTGTATTGCTCCCTTATGCCTATCCCATGCGTATTTGAAGCCCTGCACTGTATTCATATCCACCACTTCCTGAGGTAGGCTATTCTATGCATCCACCACCCTTTCTGTGAAATAGAACTTCCTCATATTACCCCTTAATTGGCCTCCCTCTAATCTCATGCTGTGTCCTCTTGTCCTGCTATTTTTCTTACATTGAAACATGTTAGCCTATTTCACCTTAATGCCCTTAAGGTGTTTGAATGTTTCGATCATATCACCTCTTTCCCTCCTTTGCTCTAGGATATACACATTGAGCTCCGTTAATCTGTCCTCATATGTTTTCTGATGCGGTCTCTGCACCATTTTGGTTGACCTTCTTTGGACTGCTCCATTGTGTTAATGTCCTTGTGAATGTGCAACCTCCAGTACTGCACGCAGTACTCTAGATGGAGCCTAACCAGTGTCTTGTATAGAGGGATTATTACCTCTCTCTTACGACTTGTGATACCTCTACTAATACACCCCAAAATCCCCCTAGCCTTACCTACTGCTTTAGTGGTCTGCTTGGATGATTTCAGGTCATCTGTGATGATGATGATGATGCCCAAGTCTCTTTCTTCCCTTGTGTTTGCCAGCAACTCCCCTCCCAACCTATAGGTGGTTTCAGGGTTTCTCTTCCCTACGTGCATGATCTTGCACTTCTTTGCATTAAAACCCAGTTGCCACTCTTCTGACTATTTTGCCAGTTTATCCAGATCTCTTCTCATTCTGCCCACCCCATCTGGATCATCTACTCTGTTGCAGATCTTCATATCATCTGCAAACAGACAAACCTAACCCTCCAGTCCATCTGCAATGTCAATGATGAAGATATTGAAGAGGACTGGCCCCAGGACTGATCCCTGAGGTATCCCACTTGTGACTTGCATTTCTTCTGACTGTATACCATTTGCCACCACTTTCTTGTTTTCTGCCCGCCAACCAGTTTGCCACCCAGTTGACCAACTTGTAACCCACCTCAAGCCTACCCATCTTATTAACTAGTCTTCTATGTGGAACAGTATCAAAATCTTTGCTGAAGTCAAGGTAGGTGACATCAACTGCACCCCCTTGGTCCACCACTCTGGTTACCCAGTCAAAGAAATCTATGAGATTAGTTTGAGAGGACCTTCCTGTTGTAAATCCATGCGGTCTTGGATCCTGTGCTCCTATGGATTCCAGGTGTTGCACTGTCCTTTCCTTAAGGAGTGCCTCCATAATCTTGCCCACTACTGAAGTAAGACTGACTGGTCTATAGTTCCCTGCCTCCTCCCTGATACCACTCTTGTAGAGTGGGATCACATGAGCCCTTCTCCAGTCTTCTGGGACCTCTCCTGTGCTCAGAGACTCACTAAAGAGTTCTGATAATGGCTTTGCTAGTTCCACCCTTAGCTGCTTTAGTACCCTGGGATGTATGCCATCCAGTCCATTGCCTTGTCCACCCTGAGCTTAGCGAGCTCTTGTAGGACCCTTTCTTTTGTGAAGGGACTTATGCACACCTCCCTACCCCATGTTCATGGTGCTGAGCTGTGGGCCCTGCCCTACCGTCTCCTCAGTGAATACTGAACAGAAGTATCTATTTAGGATAGATGCTTTTCCTTGGGACCTCCTCCACACACTTCCCTTTATCCTCTTTGATCTTAGCAATACCCCCTCTGGATTTTCTCCTTTCACTAATGTATCTATAGAAAGTCTTGTCCCCCTTGTTTTACTGTTTGTACTAGTGTTTCCTCAGTTTGGGCCTTTGCCTACCTTACTGCCTTCCCTGCTTCCCTTAGGGAAGTTTGGTATGCCTCCTTATCTTCGTCCAGCTGCATTCCCTTATATTTCCTGTAGGCCAGTCTTTTGGTTCTGACCTTTTCTGCTACTGTTTTTGAAAACCAAAGGGATTTCCTCCTTTTGCTCTTGCCTTTCTCTCTAACACAATGGGATATTACTTCAAGTATTGCATCCTTAATGCTTGCCCACTTTGCCTGTACCCTCTCACCTGTATTTCTTCTTGCCAGGGCTAGCTTAACTCTGTTGGCCATCTTATCAAAGTCAGCTCCTCTGAAGTCCCATATTTTTGCCTTGGAATGGGGTGATTTAGTTCTAGTGGCCAAATTGAACCATACCATGTGATGGTCACTGGCTCCCAGGTGATCTTCTACCTGGAGTTCTGTGATCCTTTCCCCGTTAGTCATTCCTAGATCTAGGATAGCCCTGTCTCTTGTGGGTTGTTGTACCAGGTGTTTGAGGCCCTCCACCTGCAGGGAATCCACTATGTGTCTAATTCTGGCAGATGTTTCTGCTTGTATTGACCAATCTGTATCGGGCATGTTGAAATCTCCCATTATCAGAACCTCCCCTTTAGCCGTCCTGTTCTGTATATCTTTTTACAGTAATGTGTCTATGTCCTCTCCCTGGTCTGGAGGCCTGTAGACAACCCCAGTTCATATGGCTGTCCTATTTCCTGTTTCCAGGGTGACCCACAGTTCTTCTGGCTCCCTATGTGTATTCTTAATTTCTGTAGCTTTAATATTTTTATTGACATAAAGGGCTACTCCCCCTTTATGTCAATGAAAATATCAAAGCTACAGAAATTCAGAATACACATAGGGAGCCAGAAGAACTGGCTGGAACTGGAACTTTTTGAACATTGGTCTCTTCTGAACAGTATATAGCCGGGTACTGAAGTCTCTCACGTGTGGTTACTGGTGAACCATGTCTCGCCAATGGCTACTATGACCTGTTTAATCTCTGTCATTGTTGCCTGCAAGTCTGGGATCTTGTTTCCCAGATTGTGGGAATTTGTGTACATGGTTTTCCACTGGCCACATTTCGGTGCATTAGTTGCCGGGCGAGGTCCAGCGCTTCCCCTGTTACATGTTTTTGATAAAGATAAAAAGTACCAGTTGACTGTATAATAAAAACTAAGTTAGTTGTGCTATTTAAAATACATATAAATTGCTGCAAACTGAGACAATCTGAAATGTCATGTTGATTTGCACACATACCACGATGCTTTGCATTAGGGAAGTATGTGTGATGTTCTGTTTCTTTGAAACTTGGCTTGCTGTAAGTGCCCTTTGGGGCAACGCTTGTTTCAGTGTTTTTGCACTGAGGTTCTTTGTTTTAAGCTTTTTGTTTTTTTTATTTGCACTCCGACTACCCAAGAAAACAGGGCCCGCATAGGGGTGGATGCTGAATCTCAACTGCTAAGTTAGATTACAGATCAGTGAGTCAAAAGGAGCAGGCTAAGTGTAAAGGAAAGGTTTGCATAGTTTGTTGCTACAAACTGATGTACTGAAGAAGGGATATGCCATTGCTAAAGGTTATCGTCTGCATTTTGAATAAACATCACACAGAGATTGTGTGTTGAACTTGAACTTCGGTGTCTGGTCCATCTGTTATCCCACAACCCCTCCACAATACATCTCAAGTACAGTACATTCCTTGTTGGTACATTATTCGTTGTATATTTTGCCATGATTTATAATTATTGCCCGTTTCTTAATTTGTTTGTTGACCCGGTAAGCCCACTGGGCCTAGAAGTCCCTTTTTTCAGGGGCAGCTGGGGGGGGAGGGGAGATACATATGGTAAGCAACTGAATTTGAATCAGATTAAGCTGTTAGCAGTATTTTTAGTGAACGAGGGAAATTTGGCCAGTACACCAAGCAAATTCCCCTACTCTTTTTGACAAGTGCCATGGAATCTTTAACATCCACTTGAACTACCACCAATCCAGGCAGATGGGACCTCGGTTTAATGTCTCATCCGAAAGACGGCACCTCAAAAGTGCAGCACCCCTATCATGCTGTACTACAGTGTCAGTATTGGGATATTAACCCAAGTGCCAGATGTGGGAACTGAACCCAATACCCTCTGATCTCCCAGCCTCACAGGCGAGTGTACTACCTACTGAGCCACTGACACGGACCGTTTCACTGTAATACGTCTGTTCCCTATGGTTCATTATGCCTCAGCAGCTCATACCTGCCAGAACACTGCTTTGTTTATACTGACTGCATTTTACTATTGTATGTATTTGTCTCCCTGTAACCTTCCCCCAAGATTGCACCTGGAAACGAGCCTTGGCTCAGTGTGCCTTTCCCAGTTATTAATTTTCAGTACATAAATTGGTGAGCTCTCAGTCTTGAGGGCCTGGATATGTGACAGGATGGGGGTAAATCAAACAGAGTCAAAAACCTCCCAAAAGTTTAATTGAAACTTTAAGCTATTCTAGAGATTAGTTATGAAATCATTTGATTTTGCTTCCTGAAAGTCTTGGGTGTCCCATAATATGGGCACCTCAAACTGAGCGCCTGCAGGAATAGCTAGTGTGATTTAAAAGTGGCTACCACTAAATAGCAAGTGTGCAACAACAGTAACTCAAAAAAACAGTGAGTCACAAAATAGCACCCATTGGAGAACAGTGTGTGGTCTCAGAGTTTGTTATATTAAGTTAATGAGGGTGCCAGGGGTAAAGCCCCCGAATGCGTGCTGTTTCCCTTTTTCTGCATGTTGTTTTCTTGTGCTGTCAACATGCTGTTTCCTTTGGGTACTGGGCAGGTGGTTGGGAGGTGTAGGAAATTTGTTTAAAGGGTAGTTTGGGCTGGATGTTGTCCCTTGCATTCCCGTTTTGGTGGTGGTATGCCATTTGCCTGGTTTTTTTTTGGCTTGCTGAGTCGCTATTTTGACAGTTGCTATTTTTGTTGTGGGCTGTTTTGGAGGTCATCATTTTGCTGTCACTGATATGGCGTCACTATTATATTTTCACCAATATCACATAAAACCCCACTAAGGCAGAGTTGTCCGTACAGCAATAACTCTTCTGGGGAGTCAGAGGCCTTGTACAGGCACCACACAGAGCCATGAGCTTTCAAGGAAGCTATTAGGTCCAAGGATAGCCAGGGAAAGGTGGGACACCGCAAACATGTAACTTACTGTGAGGGACCCATTTGTCACAGATGGTGCAAAATTTAGAAATGAAGAAAGAGGGCAGATTCTGTCAGTGGACATCATGATGGGGAACCACTCACTGGTCCTAAGGTCATCCAAGTTGAGTGGAGTGACCTGAAAGATCTGCATCAGATACATTTGGGGGGGCTTTGGGGTTACAGAGCTTATGGACACAGGAGACCATACAGTGGTTAGTTAGGGTTTGCAGGAGTATGCCAAATTGTACTATACAGTATAATGTGTGGCAGGAACACAGTCGATGGGAGTTATTTGGCGAGTGTGGATTCAGTCAGTGGGTTCAGTGATAAGCTGCATGAGTTTTAGGGATTGAAT
Organism: Neoceratodus forsteri; assembly: GCA_016271365.2. Lineage (NCBI taxonomy): Eukaryota > Metazoa > Chordata > Ceratodontiformes > Ceratodontidae > Neoceratodus > Neoceratodus forsteri. The sequence continues at coordinate 255,609,713 of CM057451.1, read as the reverse complement.
TTGAGGACAGAATTTATTGAGGTAGGAGACGGACAATTCATATTTAGGTCTCCATAGATCGTAAATTCCCAGAGGAAGGGAGTCAGGGCAGGAATAGTACCAGGGCAGCCTTAAATGCCAGCAATGAAATGGAAGGAGAAAGGGAAAGAGTACACGCGTATATTATATGTGCAAACATGCATACATTATACATACATACACACATAGGTTTGTTATTTACCAGTAACTGTAGATCTTTGAGAGGATCTCCACAGAGCAATGTTTTTATGTATTTGCACACTGGTAGGCACACATTCTATTAATTACGTAAACTGTTTTTGAACTGACTGCCCTGTTTTTGCACCAATGAGTTTGCAGAATGGGATGGGCTTGGAGTACACCGACTCTGCCCCCGACAAAGCCTGTCACTAGGCAATAAGTAGGGGTTGTTAGCCCTGCCTCTGGCACAGTTCTGTGTTCCTCTGTTCATTAAATAAAACTCTATGCTTTAGAACTGCAGTGTGTGTGCTATTTTCTGTTGTTGTCTACATTTGCTGATTGGATTCTTGTGTGAAGGAGACAGCAGTATTAAGTACCACACCTGTCTGACCCAGTCTGGAACTACCAGACTTATTTTGCCAACTCACTCCTCAGCTTCAGCAATGCCCTCTGTATTAGAGGAGGAGGAGGACAGGCATACAGGAACTTTCCTTCCAAGCTGAGGGACACAGCATCCTCTGAGACTGTGCTCTTGAAGGGTGGTGTGTAGCAAAAACACTGTCAGCTTTTTGTTCTCCTATGAGGCAGAAAGACCCCCCTTGAAATGCCCCATCTCTTGCAAACATTGTTCAGCACTTGCTAATCTAGTGACCAATTGTGATTTCCCTGGCTCATTCTGCTAGGGGAGTCTGCCAGAACATTGTCCTTTCCTGGCAGATGAATACTGTATAAGTTATTTTGGCATCTAAAGACTATGCAACTTTCCATACCACACTGCCTCTGTGTAGATCTTTGTGGATCTGATACCTCCCTGTCTTTATAGAAATACACAGTTGTTGTATTTCCTGTCTTGATCTTGACTGATTGTCCTTGCAACAGGAGGGGAATGACTACAGTGACAGTAGGAGAGCTTGGAGCTCTAACAAGTTTATGTGCTCCATATTTTCTTTTACACTCCGAACACCACTGACAGTTCTGTCCACTAGAAACCTTTTACACCCCGCAGGGTGGTATATGAGGTGGGATTTCTTGTAAGAGACAGCAGCAGGAAGAGAATGCCTTCCCTGAGGCTGCCTCTCCTTTTCTATCAGTCCAGGACCGGAACCATCTTTGTATGACTAGAACTGGATGGCCTATGCATGGTGGGAAAAATCAGCTTGTGAACAGATGGTAAGCTTTGGCCACCAGCTTGCAAAAGCTAGTAGCCAAATCAATATTTTTAGTGACCAGCAGTATCAAGGGCTCAAAAATCACTTCATGGGCATGTAAGCCCCCTCCCCAAGGGTTGGGGCACCAGCTAGTGTACTAAGAACTACACCATAGGGATTTATTTGGGATTATTTCAATCCAGGTCCAAAAAGGTTTAACATTTTTACTGCCCTGGGGGACTGTTGTGAGCACGGGAGTACCTTGGGGGCAAGCCTTGCTCGCAGCTGGCATGAGTGAATGGGCAGAAAGATGAGAGGTGGGTCTGGGAGAAGCAAGGGTGATTGCCCGCTCAAGGCACTCAATTAGATTCTCGAGGAGAGGGAGGTGAGAAGGTGGCCTGGCTTTTGATGTGGCGGTGGCCAGCGCTTAGTCTTAGATGAGTGAGTGGCCACCGTGGGAGTAGGGAGTTTGATGCTAAGGCCAAAGGCAGAGCCAAGGGAGAGAGATCGATATGGACTTAACGTCCAACAGGCAGCATCTGAGCTGAGACCTCCATGGGGGGTGTCACCCATAGTACTCAGGAACAGTCGCCCAGAAGGAATGTGTGGGACATGAAACTTTAGCAAGGAGAGAACTGGCTGCCCCGAGCTGAGAAGCTAGCAAGTTCCGAGTGGAAGGGGGAATTGGGTCTTTCAGTGGGCTAGAAGAGGATACAGCCCTGTGGGACTGCTGTTGAAGCTGCCTTTGGTGAAATGTGTTGCCTAATTTTCACGGGTCATGCGGATTATGCTCCTCAGCATGGACACTGAGCAAAGTGTTTGGAGAGTGCATCTAAAGTGCATTAATGGTATATGGACACTTGTGAACTCATGAACTAATGTGACCATCCTGGTCCGTGTGTGGCATGTTCCCCATCTGAACTGCTTATCAACTCATTGACTCCACAGAGTTGCACAGTTGTATTACATTAAGTGGGATCCCACCATTTATTGGAAATTATGTGTTGTCTCAGTTTCTTGACCATTACTACCACTAACCATCAGTTCTCTCCTAGCACAGCACCCTGATAAGAGATGGGCACCCCAGCTACAGAAGAAATGGTAAGCGTAAGCCATCTCATGTAGTTTCTACTGTGGTTCCCCCCTCCCCTGGACAGTGACCATCAGCATACCCCTAGACATGGGGGGGGGGCTACACGTGGGGGCCTGTCCAAGTTGTGTTTTGGGATGCCTGTGGCATGGTCTGGCCCCGTGAAGTGCTGGGTCGAGTAGTTTGTTATTGTAGACTTTGTGTGCTGGACTTCTGGATGATCAATATGGCGCTGGAGGGCACAGAAAATCTGAGCTCTTTGCTGAATGTGGGTGCCTGGGGGGCTGCCGGAGAGAACCTCCTTTCTAGTCCATATCAGAGCTATGCAAATGGAGTGTGGCCAGATCTATGAACTGGACTGAAACTAAGTGTTGTCTCAGTTTCTGCATTGACCGTTACTGCCACTAACCATCAGCTCTCTTCTAGCCCAGCACCCCAGTGAGAGATGGGCACCCCAGCTATAGAAAAACCGGCAAACGTAAGCCATCTTATGCAGTTTCTGCTGTGGCCCCCCCCCCCCATGGACAGTGACCATCAGCATACTCCTACACATTGGGGGAGCTACAAGCAGGTGATCAGTTGGCCTGTAAATTAAGAGTCTGGTAGCCAACCAACTCTTTTAGTGGCAATTAGCCACTTGACTACCTGACTGTCCCACCTTGGGACTAAGGGATCAGTTTTCTGGTGCCAGTACATTGTTAAGTTGTATTGCACATTAGCTTGTTTGTAAGAGAGGTCGAGGCACCACAGCTGCTGTTGAGGCCATGCAGCCGAGGAGCTCCAGGAAATCCTGTGCAGATTTAAACTGTTAAATCAGGTTTTCTGCACTATTTTATGGCAGAAGAGCTCTTACCCCCACCGTGTTCAACTAAGCTTCTATGAACACCAGCACCTGACCAGGTTCTAACAAATGTTTGCAAGCTCAGGATGACGTCAGTCTTTTTGGAGTGGTCCTTACAATAAATCTGGAGCACACTGCATCCCCTTTCGCTTTCCTTGCTATGAGCCAGTCATTTAGGTAGGAACAAAATTATTACATCTCTTTTTTTTAAATTGTTTTCACAGATATACTGTTACCACAATTAGGCACTTTGTGAACACGGTTAGTGCTGAAGTCAGACCTAAAGGCAGTGCTGAGAATTGGTGCTGACAATTTCTCAGCCTGAGGCTGACATTCTTTCTGTGGCCCAGTCTTATTGGAATTTATGGGTATGCTCCCTTCAACTTCAGAGATCCCAATACTCCTTTTTGCGGGGACTGGATCACTATATTCTGTGCAATCATTCATAATTTTGCTCTTTTAATGTGCATGTTCTGGAACCTTAGGACCAGAATGGGTCCTCATTTCTATTTTTCTTTGGGTTAGAAACTGTCTTGAGTGCAACCTTTTTCACTTTTGGAAAGTGGTTATCACCGCCCCCCCCCCCCCCAAAAGCTGAATCAACTTTGCCACTTCCAGTTCACAGAGAAATTTTCTTGTTCTTGAGTGCTGGCTGGAAAGGTTCTTGGCTTGTTTAGCCTTGGAAATTACAAACAGTAGACTGGAGGGCCAAACCCTGACCCACGACTTCCTGGACACGATTATCTGTGGCAACACACTGCAATGAATCTGTGGTGGCCTAGGCAACACTGTCAGGATTTCTACTTTGCTTGAGGCTGAAGAGTCGTTTTCTACCTCTGCCTGTGCCTATTTGCACTGAGTGAACATAGTATGTGTATGACCTATGGTAACAGTCCCTACCTCTACTTCCCCTTCAGTAAGGCCTGAATGAGATTGACACCCTCTCTTTTTCAGTCAGGCTGTTGTAAGTGCTCCATTTAATCTTCTGTTTTGTCACCAAAAAGTGGTGAACCCTCAAAGGAGAAACCACTTGCTTTATCCTTTATATCCTGGGTTACGTTTGTCGTCCTTGGCCAGAAGAGCCTCCTTAGAGTCACTGAATATGCTATCACCTTGGATGCGGTGTCATTAGCATCCAATGCCATATGAAACTGGCCTTTCTGACCTTCTGTTCTCTCCCTTGACTCTCTCCTTCTCTGACCCCCTTCAATCGAGGCTTGTTTAGCATAGTCTCCTACCCCCAGCAGGCACTGCACACTTTACAGTACTCTCTCATGATTATCCAATTTTCACTGCTGTATAACATGCTGTTAATATATTTGCCCACTTCATCTGCTGTTACAACTGTATTTGTTGCCTTCTGTATCTGCACTACCTTTTGTAAGTTGTTCTTTCTGTACTCCCTTCCCCTGGATCACACCTGGAAACTCAGTGTCCCTTTCCCGGTTACCAACTCTTAAATAAATAAATACAGAAATAAATAAATCAATGAATTTAGTGGCCCAGCTTGTCTTTATTGCAAGGTGACTGTTGTATAGCCCTTGCCATTAGATTCAGATGTCTGGAATCCTCTTGGTGGGCAGGCTGATAAGGATACCTTGGGCCACTCACTAGTAATGTATAATACTCCATCATGACCAGAATGGGCAAACAGGTACGCCACACCATGTTTGTACAGTGTGTGTGTGTGTGTGTGTTTATAAAGTGATGTCTGGCCAGTTCCGACTTCTCACTGGTCAGGACCCCGTCACATGATACTGCATTAACTTAATATATAATCCTGCTCAGAAGATCATAGGGGTGTACTAATTGACAGCACAACCAGTCAGGAGTCAAAAGGTCAATATGCTAATTACATATCCCTAGGGTCAAAAAGATCACAATGCACATCAAACACATCAAAAAGAAATCATGCAAATTACCGCCCCCCCCCCCCACAGCAACACATCAAATGCTTAAGAATCATTAACTGTAAAGGAAATTCATCCAACAATTTTGAAAAAACATACAGTACTTTCTACACACAAAACCAAAAAGCCTCAGTGCTGCTCGCACAAGAAATAGAGGATAATGAATGCTGTACTATCCATAACAAGCGTATGTATTTATTGAGAGGTTGCCTTGGTGACCGTTTGAACCTCGAGAGCACAGCTCAAGAGGTTCGTCGCCATGGCAACCTCGAGATAAATACAGATGCTGGTTATGGATAGTACACCATACATTGTCTGTCATAGTGTATGGTTTACTGTCCCATGGTAAAAGAACAGCAGAAATAAATTTACTTATGATTTTTTTCCCCCAACTGAGCTACTCTCCTCCGCTCTCTCTCACAGCTGCGGCTGCTTCCTGGGAGCTGGTGATTGTGTGACATGCATGCAAAAGTGCGCTCCTTGTTGTTATGCAGCAGTAGCTACTGCAGGATAACGGCTATGATGTCATACCTACTGCAGTATAACAACGCTATTCTAGGGATGGATTTCCATCCCTAATAGCGTTCCACCATACATTATAAACATTTTAAACACCTAATAAAAACACAAAATATATTTCAAATCTATGATTCTACACAACAGAAACATGTATACATATATAACTAAACCATCAGCAAAACTTCAACAAGCATTGCTGTAAAAGCTAATAAAATATTCACTTACCTAGAAACAAAGAACAGCTCAAACTCTGACTGCTTGAGTCTCAACTGCCCAGCAGTGCACCTGAATGAGGTCATACAAACATACAAACATGCCAGCAGAAACAGGCCATTCAGGTCTATCAAGTCTGCTCAAGTGTGCAGCAGACAGTTTTTTCTGTTGTAGCTGCCCCCCCCCACACCCATTTCCTCCCTGGATTTATCTTACCCTACGCTCCCCCCCCACATGACATTAGTAGACTAGGCTACCAGTTTGACTCTGGCCATGCAGAAAGAACAGAAGCACAGCCCAGACTTCCAGCGTAGCCTCACAGATCACATGGGAAGTAAAGGAAGTTAAAAGTCAGGAATACCTATTTAAAGCAACAAAATAATCACTTTTTTGCAATGCAACTGCATTCAGCTAGTACAGTTTACCAGCTGCAATCTAACCCCTGCCACATATCTAAGTATGCTAATGAACTAGACCCAGTCTTTTAAAGATACAGCATCAAATTACAATACTATAGCTGGCCCAGTGGTGAAGAGGGCTGAGGCATCATGGGCACCTTACCTATTTCCACATCGGCAACTCAGACTTGGAAATGGACGTGGCTAACTTGGGGGTCTACCGGGATAGGGAAGATTGAGCGTGGCTGAAAACAGCCACCCATATCTGCCACAGAGGATAAAAACCTATACAGAAAAAATACATTACTACACTGCTAGAAACCTAACATTACTAAGCATTTTATAAGTAGAATAAGGCAATTCCATCCGGGGGATTATGCTATATCAGTGTACCTCATTGCTGGTTGAAGTCCAAAGCCCCCACCACTCAGAGCATTAACATAGCATAATCCTCCGTCATGCCTTCATTATTACATACATATTCATTCATTCTATCTGTCTAGCTATCTGTCTGTCTGTCCCTATATATAGTTATCAATGCCACCAGCAGGGACTAGTGCTACCATGTTTATAGCTGTAGCTTTTTGGAGAGATCTGTGTATGGTCATTGACAATCTCCTTGCGGATGTCAGGTCCAGCATACACACTAATTCTGCCTCCTCTTTACCTCTGGTGGGGATATTGAGAGAGTCTACCATTTGTTGTACAAAGGCAGAATAGGACTAACTCTCAGTGCTGAACCCAAGTCCTGTTCTGGGTTCACTTCAGGCTCTATTGGTTCCCAATCCACCTCTTCCTTCACCTCCACCACGAGAAGTACTGTTTTTTGTTGTTCTGCTCCCCATCCTGATTGGCCTTCTTTCATACTGGTCCTCCCAGCTCTGTCACTCTAACTTCCCCCCAGGGCTTACCTGTCCTGTAGTCCTCTGTGGCAGGGTGGCAGGAAGTCCTTCGACCCGCCAGAACTTAGAAGCACAGAAACATAGAAGTTGATGGCAGAAGGAGACCACTAAGTCCATCTAGTCTGCCCATTTGTTTTAGACCTATTTTGACACTCTAACTGCCCTTTGTAGTCAGAGCTCCCTTGTGTCTATCCCATGCATTTTTTATTTTTTTTCTTAAATCGGTTTCTACCTCCTCTGATGCACGCAGTCACTCTCTCCTTCGTGCGGCCAGCCCTGCCATTGCCTTCTCATGACCCCACCATCCAGCTGCTCTATGCCCCATTGTCCCAGACATATCCCTTCACCAGGGGCCCCTACCCACTGAGGCTTCAGGAGGGGAGACCGAGGACATAGCACTCTTTACATCTTGGCAGGACATGGACATGCAGCCTGATGCATCACAGCTGGAGAGAGGCTCAAGGAGGTGGGTCTGCCATGGCATGCGTGCTGCTTTCATGCTTTTCTGGTCCCTTACTGTGCCGCTTCTCTGTAGTGCCCCTGCCCCACCGGAGCGAGCTACTAAGTGAGGCTACCCACCCCAACCCACCCCAGGAGAGAACAGCAGCCCTTCAGACACTCAATCCTCTCCTTCCCCTGCCAGCCCACAGTGCCCTGCATCCGTTCTCGAACCCAGGTCGCCGACATGCGCGAGGTGTGGCATATACCATGCATTCTTGAATCCCCCCACAGTGTTGACCCCCACAACCTCTTTGGGCATGCTGTTCCATGCATCCACCACTCTTTCTCTGAAGAAAAACTTCCTGGTGTTGGTACAGAACCTCCCTCCTTGCAGCCTGAGGTCATGTTCCCTGGTCCTGGAGCACTTCTTGAAGTGAAAATGTTCCTGTGCCTGTACCTTGTTAATGCCTTTTATGTACTTGAATGTTTCAATCATGTCCCCTCTCCCTCTTCTCTGCTCCAGGGAGTACATATTCAGTTCCCTAAGTCTTTCCTCGCAGGACATGTACTGCAGACCCTGAATAATTTTTGTTGCCTTTCTCTGTACTGTTTCCACCAGGTCAATGTCCTTCCTGAGGTGAGGCCTCCAGAATTGGACTCCGTATTCCAGGTGAGGCCTGACCAGCGATCTATATAGTGGTAGTACCACCTCTCTCCTTCTGCTCGTGATTCCCCTCCCAATGCAGCCCAGCATTCTGTTGGCCTTCAATGTTGCCTTCCCACACTGCTTACTAACCTTCAAATCATCTGAAATTATTGTGTTGGGATTTGGTCTGTGTTTAGGCATCTGTTTATTATCTGTTAATGCTGTGGGATTATTGCGTTGCCAATCTCAGGTAAAGGACCTAAGTGTGGATGATTTCACAACGTCTAAATATATTGTGCTGACATCATGTCAAATTAAGATGTTTCCCCTATTATTGCTTAATAGGGCAGCGTTACGATTATGTGGGGATACACTATTGATGTTCTCTTCTCAATTAAATGTACTGGGTTTAGGGAGTTGAGCTGTTTGTTGGCGTTTGTTACTGTTATTGGCCTGGTGCATCGAGTTAAATCTGGGTCCTTTATTAAATGATGTTGCTAGATATACTCAGCGTTCCTATTTGAATTCACATGGTTTCAAAATTATCCATTTGAATACGCGAAGTTTGATTCCCAAACTAGCTGAAATGGAAGTACTTATTGATAATTATTGTGCAGATTTAGTGTTTTTATCAGAAACTTGGCTAAAATTTCCCATTCCTGATGATGTCTGCATTTTACCCAGTTATAAGATATTACATGCTGATTGCAATGGTAAGAAACGTGGGGGAGGAGTTGTTGTTTATTTTAAGGAGCATTTGGAACTAAAAATATTGAATTCCAGTGTAAACAGTTTTTCTGAAACTGATCGGTTAATTGTTCAGTTACAAATTGGTGGTCAAAAAACTTTAATTTTGGGATGCTTGTATAACCCTCCCTATTGTGGGATTGAAGGTTTACAGAATGTTTTAGAGAAATTTGCTTTATTTAGTGATGGCCATAATTCCTTGATTATGGGGGATATTAATCTTAATTGGTTTCAAAAAGATACGCTTGGTCTTGAATCTCTATTGGGTTCTTTTGGATTGTCACAAGTTATTCAGGAACCTACTTGTTTTAATTATTTTTCTACCTATCATACAATACTTGATTAGGTTATTTTGAATAGATTAAGTATGATACGCTGTTCTGGTGTACTTTCTGAATCTGTAAGAGATCACATGGCCATTTATTGCATCCTTAATTTCAGATGTGTTCGTGTTCCTCCTCGTATAATACAGTCTCGTAATTTCAGCAATGTTGATTTTGATGCACTGTCTTTAGCAATGTCAGCCCTTGATTGGTCTTTTTTAGAATATATACCTGATATTAATCTGGCTGCTGAATTCTTTTGTGAGTCATTATTACCTATTCACAAATCTTTTTTTCCTTTGCGTAAGATGAGGTCGAGGGGTGCCCCTAATAAATGGTTTTCCTCTGAATTGAGAACCTTAGTGAAGGAAAAAGATTTCGCATGGCAGGTATATAAAAGAAGCCAGACCACCGACTCAATTAATTTCTATTGTTATTCTAGAAATCTTGTGACTACATGCGTTAGGTCCTCCAAAAAGAAATATTATCATGATCATCTTGAGTCAAATTTTTCTAGTCCCAAGAAGTTTTGGGATGGTGTTAATTCTTTATCAACTCCTAAATCCAAAAATCACATTCAAAACTTGAAAATTGCTGACAAAGAACTTTCAGAGCCATCTGATATAGCTAAATTGTTAAATGAAAGTTTTTCTAATTTAAGTAATTACAGGGGGCAGGTTCTTGGTTGTTCAAATTGCATTAACTTTGATTTAGATTTGGATCTTCCACATTTAAATAGGCCTTGGTTGATAGGGTTGAGGTTCTCGGGCTGCTGGGTGCCTTGCCTGATAAGTTCAGTGACTGTGGGAGTGGACTTGATGGGCACTTCCTTAGGTTGGTAGTTCCCTTCATTGTAGACTCCCTTTGTTATATTTTTAATTTGTCCTTAACTTTTCAACAATTTTCTCTTAGTTGGAAGTTGGCAAAATTTATTCCGATTCCCAAAAAAATGTTGCAGAATTGGTCGAAGATTTTCAGCCAATTTCTATCCGTAATCCTGTGCATATCGATGCTATCCTGAAGAAACTGCGCCCCAAGCTTGGTGCTCTGTATAGGAGTCATAGTTTCATCCTGCTGACTGTGAGGCATGAAATTGTCCAGAAGATGATACTCCCCATCTTTGACTACTGTGACATAGTCTATGGTGCTGCTCCCATATCTTCTGTTACCAAGTTGGACACTCTCTTTAACTCCTTCTGCTGCTTTGCTCTCGACTCCCCTTCCTGCTCCCACCACTGTGAACTCTATCGCTCACTAACCTTCCTTCCACTATCTCACAGACGCATCTCACACTAACCTCCAAATTCTGGTTCAGAGTGCTCCCCTCCTATCTCTCATCCTCTCTCTCTCCACCTCCCCCCAACCACTCTCCCAGATCTAATGACGCCCGCACCTTGATGGTCCCCCGTCGCTTCACCCTCATCGGTCAAACTGGTTTTGCCCATCGCTTCCCTAAAATCTGGAATTCTCTCCCCCCTGAAATACGACACCACTCCTCCAACAACTCACTTACCTCTGCCCTACACAATTACCTCACCCTCAGCTGTTCCTGCTTTAACCCTCCTTAATACCTATCCCCAGTTTCTGCCTTACTATCCTGAACCCCCCCCCCCAGCAGGGTTCTCAACATCCTGAAGGTGGAATCAGGAAATGGCTACCCCTTCTCTTCATATTCAGTTCTTGCCTCTCCCCCTCTCTTCTCCATTTGCCCTTCTGGGTCACCCATGTGCACAACCTTCCCCATCCTTTTTACTCCAACAGCACTTGCGTACCACCTCGAGCCTGCACCTGGTACACTCATGCACTATAATGGTTCTGTTGCATTATTACTGTTTTGTACATTTATATGTTCTTTTGTATGATTTTTGACATGTATTGTAATTTACCCAATGTTCCACTACTGTTTATTGTACAATACCTTGTGTTCCAACTGTTGCATAATCTTACAATGTTGTATTGTTTGTACTGCCCACATACTATCGTAACTGATCATCCTTCACAACCCTATGTAACCCCATCCCCCCAGATCACACCGTGAGACGAGCAACTTGCTGTTCAGTGTGCTTTTCTGGCAAAACATTTCAATAAATAAATAAAATTAATCCACTTAACAAAATGTTGGAGAAGACAGTAGCGAAACAAATCAATGATCATCTGTTTCAGTTAGAATTGTTGAGTACTACTCAACATGGTTTCAGGAAGAACTGTGGTACTGGGACTGCCTTGGTCAGGTTCACGGACACGGTACTTAGTGGTTTTGAGAAGGGCTTGATGACCGGTGCAGTGTTCATGGACCTGACCAAGGCATTCCACCTGATTGGCCATGGTCTCATCTATCATAAACTTACTGAGTTGGGTTTTTCTTGTTCTGCTGCTGCTTGGATTAGAGATTATTTGTTTATGAGAACCTCAGGTTGTTAAAATTGACACTACAGAGTCCTCTGTGGCCCCTATAATGTGTGGGTTTCCTCAAGGGTCCATTTTGGGCCCTTTGTTATTTTCTCTTTTTATTAATTATCTTCGATTAATTCTGAATGTGAAATTTTACTTTATGCAAATTACTTTTTTTGCTTTGTCAAGATGTTTCTATTGATTCTATTTCTACTAAGATTCAATCTGATTTTGACAAAGTTTGCACTTGGCTTAGCCAAAATTTATTGGTACTAAATACCGGAAAGACTAAATGGATGGTCTTTGGAACCAATACCATGTTAAAATCTACCCCTTGTTTAAGTGTTTCTGATTTGGATGGGTCAGTCATTGAACACGTTCAGCAATTTAAATATCTTGGGGTGCTGCTGGACCTGGCTTTAAGTTTTTCACTACAAGTTGTAGCTGTTAGTAAGAAAATTAACCAAAATTGGGAATCCTGTTTAAATTTAAGTCTGTTTTCAGTTTAGAAATGAGAAAAGCCATAGCAATTGGTACTCTTCTTCCTCATTTGGATTATGTAGCTGGTATTTACTTTAAGTTGGGAATGAGAGGAACAAATATTCTTTCGGTAGCTTATAATAATGTTTGTTGTTTTATTTTGTTAGCACCGTATCATACTTATTCTAGTGATTTACATTCTCAGTTGGGGTGGTTTTCTTTTAATTGTCAAATTTTTTTTGGTTTATTAATTTTTAAGGCTTTGGCACTAGAGTTTTGGGCAAATAAATCAACGGAGTCTTAGTATTTCATTTAAACTGGAACATGGGGCGGCAGAATAGTGGGTTATGACATCACCTACCCTACCAATGACCAATGGGGGGGCGAATCTGTCTTGTCACAGTGATATCCACCCTAATAAAAACTTCCCTAACCCTCCAAATCCAGCATGGAACAGACTGTTAACTAATGCCAGAAGTCTGGTTAACAAAGTCGACAAATTTAAGCTCAAGCTATATGATCATGATATCCATCTGGCTTTAGTTACAGAGACTTGGAGCAATGATAACGATATTGGGCTACAATGTCTTTACTAAAAACAGGAAACATAGGAAGGGTGGAGGATTGGCCATATACATTCACAATATAATTAAATGTGAGGAGATGACTGAAGATATGGAGGGCATTGAAGCCTTATGGGTTAAAATATATCCCCAGAATGGAGCCTCAATAAAATTAGGTTTAGTATACAGGCCACCTTCTACATCTTTGGAAAATGATAATAAGTTATTGGAACATATCAGCACTTTGAATTCATCCGATAACATAATTATCATGGGAGATTTTAATTTGCCCAACATTAATTGGATTTCATATAGTGGAAATAGTAAAATTGAGCATTCATACCTTGATACCCTTATACAGGTAGCGCTTGATCAAAAAGTAACTTGTGCCACTAGGAATGACAAGATACTTGACATTATATCTTCCAATATGGGTCACAGTGTAACCAATGTCTGTACCACAACGCCTTTGGGTAACAGTAAGCATATGTGTGTAAACTTTAAGGTTCTGGGTCAAACCAGACAACCTGGCATAGGGGTTACTGAAAAACTTAACTTTAGGATGCCCAATTTTACTTCTATAAAAGAAAATATGATAAAATGGGACCGGGAAAAGGACTTTAAAGATCGTACAGTTGAGTGGAAATGGGACCCACTGACCTCAAAGATAAAGAGTGAGGTTAATAAGCACATACCAACCTTAAAAAAATGCCGCTAAAAGAGTACCCCCAAGTTGGATGAAGCCCTCAATTAAAAAATAAATAAAAAGAGTACAATGTTTAAAAGTATTAGAAATGGTAACCAGCATTTAGCATCAGCATACTGGGTATCGATCAAAAAAATTAAATATAAGATTGAACAGGCAAAAACACAACAGGAAATATTCATGGCTACAAAAGTCAAAGATAACAAAAAAACGTTTTTTTCCCATACCAACAAATTAAGAGGATCTACAAACTCAGTGGGCCCATTTACCAATAATACAGGAATACCCACTAGTAATAAGGAAACGGCTGACATACAGAACAGCTACTTCTCTTCTGTGTTTAATAAATCTACTCCCATTATCTTAAAAGATAAGTTAGTATCTATACCAGGACAAGTAATAATTAAACCAACTGACGTTCTTGAGAGGCTTAAAAAATTAGATGTCAACAAATCCCCGGGTCCAGACAATCTCCACCCCAGAGTATTGAAAGAACTTGCGGATTATATTTACATACCACTGACTAATGTGTTGCAGCATTCCCTGGACTCCGGTGTTATACCCTTAGGTTGGAGGGTAGCTACTGTTGTACCTCTTCTAAAACATGGACCTACTTCTAAACCAGAAAACTTCAGACCAATAAGTTTGACTTCTCTAATGGGCAAATTATTAGAAGGGATAATTAAGGACTATATACAACAACATCTACTAACTTTAGGAGCTATAGACCCCTATCAACATGGATTTATTAAAAACAGATCTTGTTTAACAAATCTGTTAGGCTTCTATGAAAAGGTAAATAAATAAATTGATAAGAAAAACCCTGTTGATATTTATATTCTTGGACTTTGCAAAAGCCTTTGATAAGTTGCCACATTTGGAATTGGTCAGATCATTAAGGAACCTAAATTTATGCACAAACATTATGCACTGGATTGCCAATTGACTGGAAGGGAGACAACAGAGGGTGGTAGTGAATGATGTTTTCTCTGAATGGGCTGGGGTCACGAGCGGGGTTCCTCAGGGGTCAGTCTTGGGTCCAATTTTATTTAATATCTACATTTCTTCATTAAAAATAAATTTACCAAATATCTGGTTGTCTAAATTTGCGGATGATTGCAGATTGGGAACACTGGTTAACACATTAGAAAATAACACCGCACTGCAGGTTACATTGAACCATGTTTTCTCCAGGATAAAACACAATAAACTAGAATTAAATATAAGCAAATGCAAAGTAATGCATTTGGATACAAAAAAACAGACAGTATAACTATACCCTTAAAAATAAACCCCTAACTGTAACAACATATGAAAGAGATTTAGGAGTGACTATGAGCCACAATCTTAAATTTAATACTCATTGCAGAGACCAGGTGAAAAAAGCTAATCAGATGCTGAACTGCATCATTAGACACATATCCTGTACGTAGCATTGGTCAGGCCCCACTTGGAGTATTGTATACAAATATGGTCACCATACAGGAAAGAGGATATTAAAAAGGTTAAAGCAGTTTAACGAAGATTCACTAGGCTCACTGCAGGTCTAAATCAGATACTGTATGAACAAAGATTGAGAATACTCAACCTATATACACTGCAATATAGCAGGAAAAGGGGAGACTTGTGCATCCTCTACAGGGTAATCAGGGATAATACCCTTATGGCAGAAATTGGTTTAAGGTTAAACCAGGACAGAGTTAGTGGTAGGAGACATTCAAAGCAACTCCAACTAGATACATGGAACACATTGTCCAGGAAACACTGGTATAGTCAAAGGGTAGTTACACTATGGAACAATCTTTCAACAGATGTAATTCATAGCAAAGACATAAATACTTTTAAAACCAGGCTGGATAATGAGATGAGTACTGAAATACAATTTTGGGGATACAGTTGTCCCTCATTATAACGAATCTCGTTATTACGAATCTCGGTTGTAACAAACCAGCTGCTTGGCTCCCATCAAAAACAATGCTTTTGAACTTGCGGTATTTACAGTATGGTATTTTGGGGACGGGGTTGTGTGGTGTTTTTTTTGTGTGGCGTGTTTCAGAATAATATTTCCAGAATAAAATGAGCCTCACTACATCAGAAGCATGTAAAAAGCACTAAAAATAATGAGATTTTCCCTAACTCTAATGATGCATGCTGTGTGCATGTATGCAGTTAGCTGTGGAAGGCGGCTGATGGCTATAGAGGCATTCGTGGTGGGGGCGCTAGCTTGCTTGAGAAAACTCCTAGAGCTCGGGGGGGGGGTGAGAAGTGAGACTGGGGGCCTGCTGGACATGCTGTTTGGCAAGGGAGACTGGTATTTGTGTGGCTGGTGAGCGCTGAACTGAACAAAAAATAAATAAAATGAAACTCTGTTGTTGTGGTCTTGGTGAAGCGTTTGCATAATGTGGCAAGGAAGGCCAACCGAGGGCATGTTGATCGGGAGCTCGGTTCTTGTGTGGCAGGTCTTTGTTCCTCGTTTTGATCCTGGAGGCGGTGGGGAGCAACGGAGCATCCAGCCTACACCTGGCATTGTTTGCCTGTGGCTAGCATGCGGTCGTCCTCCCCGGGTATTCCGGTGTGGGAATAAGGAGAAGCAGCTGGAGCCTGCATCCGCTGTGCACACTAAGCTGGTCCTAACTTTGTTCACGCTACAGAGGGAGTAGCAGGATTAGAAACTGGTCTACGCTACAGACATATATTTCTTCACTGCAGTTACTCCAACTGAAACAGCACACTACAGTATGCAGACAATGGAATTTCACTTTTTCCCAGTATTACGAATCCTCAATATGACGAACTTTCAATGCGACTCCAGAGGGGTTCGTTATAACGAGGGACAACTGTAGTTATTTTTATTTTTGGCAAGCATAAAGGATGGAAGTCTATTAAAGCTTGACTGATCTATGAAATCTATGAAATGAGAATACTTGTTTTCCTCTGTCTGATTTGATAACTGTTTGTATTATTCCTCCCATGCTGCGATCATCTAATGGTCTGTCTTTAATTACTACTGTGTGTAAGTGGAAATCTGGCCTTCGAGCTTTCAGTAATTCAGCCCCTTTTTATTGGAATGCATTGCCTGTTTCTAGTCATGCAATTGCTTGTAAAACTCATTTTAAATTTATGTTTAATTCTTTTTTAGTTAAATCATGTTGTACTCGTAATCAGTAACTTTGTATATTATGTTATTATTATTATGTTATATTATAACATTATTATGTTATATTATACTTTGTATATTATATATGGGCTGGCAGTATAGCCTAGAGGTTAGAGGAACGAGGTGTGAACAAGCTTGATACATCCTGCAGACCAGACCTGAGTTTGATTCTCACAATCTCCACTTGCATACTGTGTGGCTCTGAGCAAGTCACTTAACCACCCAGTGCTCCCAGGTTGCCCCTGAAAATAGGCACTTGAGCCTACTGGGTTTTACCCGGTTACCAAAGACTAAAATAAAAATAAAATAAAATGTTGAATTGATTTTGTCTTTACATTTATTGTATTGTTTGTCTGTTTGTTATTCTTGTCCAGGTCGGACCTGAAAAAGGGCCTTTTTGGTCCAGTTTCCATACCTGGTTAACAAATGAAAAAGAAAATAAAATAAAAAAATAAAAATTCCCAGATCTCGTTCCTGGTTTGAGGCCGCCAGTTTTTGCATCCTAGGTGATACTCCTTTCTTGGATTTTTCTTTCCTATGTGCATGACCTGGCACTTTTTGGTGTTAAATCTCAGCTGCCACGCTCCAGACCATTCTACTAGTTTCTTGAGGTCAGCTTCCATCTTGCTCACTCCTTCTGAGGCATCCACCCTGTTACATATCTTGGTGTCGCCTGTGAACAGACACGCCTTCCCTTCCAATCTGTCAGCGATATCTATTATAAAAACACTGAAGAGCAGAGGCCCCAGCACTGAGCCCTGGGGCACCCCGCTGGTCACCCTGCCTTCCACTGACTGCGTTCCATTAACCTGTACCCTCTGGGTTCTGCCTTGTAACCAGTTTTGTACACATCTGACTACTTCTGGACCAACCCCTGTGTGGTCAAGCGTCTTTACCAGCCTTCTGTGTGAAACCGAGTCAAAGGCCTTACTAAAGTCTAGGCAGACCACATCTACTGCCCCACTGTCATTTATTATTTTTGTAGTGTAGTCAAGAAACTCAAGCAGATTTGTCTGGCATGACCTACCTGCTGTGAAACCGTGCTGTTTAGGGTCTTGTTGGCTGCTAGTTTCGAGGAATGCTATGATCCTCGGTTTGAGTAGTGTCTCCATTAGTTTCCCTACTATAGCCGTGAGGCTCACTGGCCTGTAATTAGTAGCCTCTTCGCAACTGCCTGATTTGTGAAGTGGAACCACTATTGCCTTTTTCCAGTCTTCAGGTACCACACCGCTCTACAAGAATTTCGTGAATAGAAGTGCCAGAGGGGCTGCTAATTCTGCCCCCAGTTCCTTAAGGATTCTGGGATGCATGTCGTCTGGTCCCATAGCTTTGTCTGCTTTTAGTTTATTTAGCACCTCCCGTAATTCGGCTTCTGTAAAGAGACTCGTGTCTACCCCTAGTCCTGGGGTGTTGTGTTTTTTCAGGCTGGGCCATCCCCTGGGTCCTCTTTGGTAAAGACCGAGCAGAAGTATTTGCTGAGGATTTCGGCTTTCTCTGGGTCATGTTTGGTGCATTTCTACTGCTAGGCAAATTGCGCTCCTTCGGCCTCGCATCTCAGGCCATAAACTGGTTCCACTCCTACCTCCAAAACAGGACACAGCAAGTACAAATCGGGGACACGCTCTCAAACCCTCGACCCATCCTTGTGGGCGTCCCCCAAGACTCCATCCTTGGCCCTATCCTTTTCTCCCTTTTTATAAACGACCTCCCCTCAGCCTGTCTCACCTCCAGCGTGCACCTATACGTTAACGACACCGTAATCTATGCCTCAGGCCCCTCCCATGGCAGCCGCTCACCCAAACCTCCAAAGTGATTTCAACCAGTACAAGCCTGGCTCCAGAAAATCAGCTAAAACTAAATGCAAATAAAACTGTCTCCATGGTTTTGGCACAAGACAAAGCTCGCCTCCTGCCCCCGATCTACACCCTGGAAGAAATACCCCTCACAACTGTGCCCACGCTTTAGTACCTGGGAGTCTGGCTGGACTCAAACCTAAATTTCTCCACCCACGACGCCATTTGCACCAAACTCCGCCCAAACTTGCACATCCTCTACCGCCACAAAGCCTGCTTCCCCCTCCCTACTCAGAGTGAACTCATACGAAAAACCATCCTACCGGTACTAGACTACGCGGACGTCATTTATGGCACAGCCCCTTCCTCCTCCCTTGCTAAGCTTGATGTCCTGCTAAACTCCTTCATCCACTTCGCCACGGCCTCCCCCCCACTCACTCATCACTGCCAACTACTCTCAACTCTATCGCTGATGCCACTCTCACATAGGCGAAAAACCCATAGCGCCTCACTCATAGCGAATTACTGGCTCAGCTCCTTTCCCCTCTACCTCTCCTCCCGCCTCTCTCAAGCCAACCCCTCTGGCTACTCACTTCGCCACAGACATGCTCATACCTTCCACCTCTCACGTCCCCTCTCAGCCTCCGGGCAAGCTGCCTTTTTCAACCGGCTCCCACTCCTATGGAACAACCTCCCTCCCAATCTCCACCTGTCCCCCTCCCTATCCGTCTTCAAACAGCTTCTCAGGCTCCTCCCTCCCACTCCCTGCCTCAGCTGTGCACCCAATCCCCCAACCTGGACCTAGTGTAACCCCTAGTTTTTGAGAAGTCCACTGCAGTAATTAAACAACTGAATGCTCATATCTGAAAGTCTAGGGAATTTTTAATGGCCTAGAGATGAAATATATAAATTTGTTTTTTCCACTCTGATGCTCTTCATAAGTGTAGCTGTACCACCAATCTCCATGTAATTTACAAATACTGTACCATTTTTTTCTTTTTCTTGTGCTAATTGTTATCATTTCTGAATATCTATATTTTATCTATATCTATGTCTCCCTGTTGTACTATGCACCCGGGTCGCACCTGGAAACAAGCCTCGGCTCAGCGTGCCTTTCCCGGTCAACAATTTTAAATAAATAAATAAATAAAATTTCCCTTATTCAGTAACAATCTCTACTATCCCCCTTTTGCCCTCCTATGTTCCCTAATGTATTTAAAAAAATTGTCTCCTCTCTTTTCCCCTTCTGCTATCTTTTCCTCTGTTTGGGCTTTTGCCTTTCTAATTTATTTGTTAGACTCATTTTTTTCCTTGTACGACTCCCAGTCTTTCTCAGTTTTGGTTTCCTGGTATATGCTGTACACCTTCTTTTTTTGTTTGACTGTGGAAGTCACTTCCTTGGAAAGCCATAGAGGATTTCTTTTTGCTCTGCTGACCCACATGGCACACTGATCTATGGCAGTCTTTATTGCTCTCTTGAGTCTCCCCCACATGACCTCCACCTCCTCAACCTCTGTTTCTATTAACTGGCTACTTATGTTGTTTCTCATTTGTGAAAGTCAGCCTTTCTGAAATCTAGCACCTTTATCTTTGAGTGCCTGGTTTCCTGTGTTATGTTTACCTTAAAGCTTACCATGCGATGGTCTCCGTTGCCCATATGGCATCCCACTTCAATGTCCTTGATCCTTTCTGAGTTTGTGAGGACAAGATCAAGATCGGCATCTCCTATTGTTGGGTTTTTTAACAAGCTGGCACAGTCATGCGCCTTGCAGTGACAAGAAGTCCCTACTTCTTCTTGTTGCTGCCGTCAGTGTGCTCCAGTTAATATCTGGTAGGCTGAAGTCCCTCACCAGTATTAACTCACCTTTATCAGACATTTTGTGGATTTCCTCTATTAGGTCTTTGTCTGCTTTATCTCCTTGATTTGGGGGCCTGTACACAATGCCAATTCTAAAGGGTTTTCCCTTGCCCGTGTCTATTATTAGCCACAGTGACTCAAAGTCCCCAGGTCACCCTTTTACTTCTGTGGCTTTTATTTCCTCCTGAATGTAAGTGGCTACACACCGTCTCTTTTTTTTACCTGCCTAGCTTTTCTGAACAGATTGTAACCAGGAATGGCCCTATCCTATCCTATCCGTGTTTTTCTGTGAACCACGTTTCTGTTACATCCACCCAGTCCAACCTTTCTGTTTCCAAGATGGCTGTGAGTTCGGGATGTTTGTTGGGTAGGTTCCTAGTATTTGCAACTATTGCCTTCCAGAAATGTGCATCCTCTTTGGCGAGAGGTTGTACCCTGTTCCTGGACTGCTCCAGGTTGCTCTGTCCGGCCAAGAGATTATTGAGGTTGCTAGTTTGGGTGGATGTTGGCTCTGGTTTGTTTTTTGAGGATGTATATGCACATTTGGCATTTTGGAGAGAGATGACCAGCCCATCGATGGTACAGGTGTCAGCTGCCTCATACTCCCCTTCATTTAGTTTAAATTACGGCCCAGATATTCAAAAGAGTTGAGCCATGCGCAATAGGGTTGCACCTGCACAAGTCTGAAAATGCGCCATTCTGCAATATTCAGCAGGAGGCAGTTGCACCCCCCCAAATCACGCTGAGCAACATTGCAATGATAATGAATGCATGCGCAACTGAAGGGGGAGGAACCATGCATAAATGGTGCAGTGCGATATTCAACAACATGCGCCATGTGCAATAGGGGAGCCAGCGGAAGTTGCACCATAGCGGAAATGAGCCAAAATAAAAGGGAGCAAGGGTAGGCACAAGAACACTACAGGGAAGCCGCATGAGGCCAAATTCTAGCAGGAAAAGCTGGGCAGCAGGGACACACAGGGCAAGCCAGGAAAGGGCACCTGGAATCAACAGGCACAGGGGAAGGTGTGGGGAGCCACAGTGCAGAAGGGGGAAGTACACCACACAGCAGTGAGGCCAGCACAGGCAGGTGTTCCCAGTGCAGGGGAAGTAGCAGCCATGACGGGGGAATACAGAAACAGCTGCCAGGGGGGTGAACACAAGCCAGGGACATGGCCAGTGCCACCATCCAGATGGAGGCCGTAATGAGGGGGGTGAGAGGCCAGGCAGCAGGGGCGTGGCTGTGGAAGGGAGCCCGTCGGTATACCCCCCCAACAGGGCACCGAGCCGCACCAGGCTTCGCGGTACAGTGATACTGAGACTGTGGGCCAGTACCACCTGAATCGAGTAATTCTGAGGCGGCTCTGTGAGCTGTGCAGTGATGTGATGCAGGCACCCACATGACGGAGCCATGCCCTGTCAGTAGAGACGAAAGTGACAGCTTGCATGTGCTTGCTCACCACGGGTACCTTCCAGAGACCAACTGAGGACACCACAGCCATAACCCAGTCGGCCACGTCATGCCACTTCACCCAATTCCTCAGCCCACTGCTGCCACATGCTGCGGAGTACATCCATTTCCCCAGCACACCGGCGGAGTGCACAGCAAACATGCAGGAGTTCCACAGGGTAGCACGTATGACTGGCATACTAGGGGCAATAGACTGCATCCATTTGGCCATCCGCACACCACCTGGCCCCGAGGGGGCTGCATATATAAATCACAAGGGCTATGCCAGCATCAACTGCCAGGTGGTGTACGATGCCAGGGGGCGCATAATCAATGTCTGTGCCACGCACCCTGGGGGAGCACATGATGCCTTCATCTGGCACCAGTCGGCACTGTGCCACAGATTCAAGAGTGGGGATATCCCCACTGGCCACCTAGTGGGTGAGTATGCAAACCACAAGGACAATCATAGGGCCTGGGGGGGGCATGGTCAGAGGTGACATGGGTAGTGGCCTACATGGCCCGGGGCAGGGTGATGCTGATCACCAAACTAACCTCCACCCTCTACACACAGGTGACAGTGGATACCCACTCCGTCCCTGGCTGCTCACACCCTACCGACGGCCCGCGACTCCATCGCAGCAACGCTACAATGAGGCACACACCACCACATGTAATGTCATCGAGTGGGTGTTTGGGATGCTAAAGGCACATTTCCGTTGCCTGGACACCTCCGGCGGTTCCCTACAGTACAGCCCCTCAAAGGCCTGCGGGCTATTCCTGGCCTGTTGCATCCTGCACAACATGGCCAATGAATGTGGGGAGAGCCATACAGGTTGAAAAGGGGGACAGCGATGGGGACGATGAGGACACCGGTGACAATGGTGATGGGCAGCTCCCCCTTGGCCAACGGGACCCCCGACTGCTCTGGCTGGCACAGCTGCACTGGGACATCATCACAGAGGAGCACTTCAGCCAACCCAGGTAAGTCATGGGGTCATGTGCAACCAACAGTGGCTAAAGCACAACCCACAAACATGCATGGACACACACCAGGGTTGCATTCCATCAAGGGAAGTGGCCAGGCATGGAACCACACACACAACCAGGGATGGGTGAGGTCTAACATGCCACGCAGACAGACAGACAGACAGACAGACACACACACACACACTCAAAAAACGCACCAGACATGCACAAAGGGTAGGAGGCACACTGACTCAGAATGCCACCCCTAGCCACACACATGTCCACAGACCACCACGCCCACTGCCTGTCCTTGTGCATGTGTCAGATGCTGAGCACCATTGCACATTGGTGTAGAGCACAATGCAGGCATCATCATGCACATGCAACTGCGGACAGCAGCCAGGAGGGTGTGCAGATGGACTATGTGTCCATGTGCAGGGCTGGGTACCCACTCGTGCAATGCCCGCTGAATGACACAATGCACACAGGGCAGCACCAGACAGTAGCCACATTGGGAGACAGGTCAGTCATGCGCCACAGTGCCCCGGCCACCACGAATGCGTGGGTGGCCCTGCCGAGACCCGCCAGCACTGACAGGCTGACCACTGGCCTCATGGGGTGGCACCGATGGTCCCCCAGGGGTTCCACTGTGTGAACGCGACCGTGTTCGCACAGGGGTCTGCAGCACACCAAACGTGCCTGTGCCAGGCATGCTCAGGATGCCCACAGCTGAACCCGGTGTCGACAAGGAGGGTGTTGCACGACGCCGGGAACAGGGGGTGGACGGTGCACTGCGTGGTGTCTGCGACGCATGGGCAAATGACTATGTGGCCATGACAGCAGTGAATGCCTGTGTCTGCCCGTCAATGGTAGCAGTCACATCCTCCCGCAACTGGTCCACCCCTGCCAGGATCAGAGCGGTGTCTCTGCTGCGACGCTCCTCTGCCCGCTCCAGAGCCGCATGCAGAGCATCCACTGATGTCGCAAGCCGCATCTGCTGGTTGACTGATGCTTGCAGTATGCGGGTGTGCTCATCCAAGAGGTCATCTGCCTCCTTGGCATCCTGTCCCTCAGGGTGTGTGCGACCCTGATGCCCAGCACCCCTTGAGGGTGGGCGCTGCACACCAGGACCAGGTCTGGGCATGCTCACAGGCGGCGCACTGACGCCGCCCCCTGACCCTGTACCCTAAGTCCACTGACCGACTGCTGATGCTGCCCCTCCGGCTGCCGCTCACCAGAGCTCACTGGTGCCGCTGCAGTGGCCGCAACAGCCCCACTGTCCTGTACACACACCAGTGCTGCCCCCCTGGTGCTGACAGGCACAGGCTGAGACTGTGATGACACGCAGGCCAACACAGCAGCACCACCCACAGCCATGGCCGCGATGTTACCTGCTGTGTGGTGATCCCGTGGCGCACATATGTCACTGCCCATGCCGTTAGCGACTTCATCATCGGTGATGGACCCGGCACCACCCCAAGTCACAGCATGCTGGCATCTGTGGACGCTGGCATGCTGGGACATGGGCAAGGCCTCCTCCGCACCTGTTCCAACAACATCAGTGTGGACAGCCAGGCGGGCCCACTGTCGCACTGAGCAGCGTATACCTGTGGAGGTGGATGGGCCCTCCTCCATCTCCATCTGACAGTGCTCAGTGGACAGGCCCACCACCGCTGACCCATGCAGATGTTCAGGATCTGTAAGGGAAAACAATGTCGCTTTACTGCATGTGACCTACCCTGCCCCCCCCAATAGACAGACCATGACCTACCATGCAGTGACGGGCTACCACCCGTCTGGAAGCCACCACCCGGAACACCCTCAGTGGCACAACACTACATGCTTCCAGTAACCCTCTCCTCCTGTGGGGTCAGGTGTAGCACCTCCAGCTGTCCCCCATCTGTCGCAGCTCGTGCTGCCCTGATGGCAGCCACCTTCTCCTTTATCCTCCTCCTGTCTGTGCCCATCTTCTTGCACTCCTGCACAGAGCACTGATGGCTGCCATGCAGGTTCACTGCACGCGCCACCTCCTCCCATGCAGCAGTATAGGCCTGTGGTGTTCCCTGCCGTCCGCTAAGAAGCGGCTCCTGATCCTGGTAGGCCTCAAAACAGGGCAGCTATCTCGGCCTTGGTGAAATTAGGCCTCCTCCTCCTCCCATCACTGTGTTCCTCCTCTCCCACAACTCGCTCGGTCATTATTTAGCCTGTGAGAATGAAAGTTGTTACCTGTGACTGTGCAGTCCCATGCATGTCCCAAAATCCACAGTCCACACTCCCAAACAGCATGCAACTCACCAACAGACTGCAGTAACCATGGCCAGTGCAGCCCAATGTCGCACTTTTATAGCACAACCCATGCAAATGAGGCGAGGCACAACTTTAAGTGGATGCAAATTGCAGTGCTGCGCCACTGAATGGCTGATTAGCTGATTTGCATATGACGACTGAATATCGCGCTGTTGTGCTTTGCGCAATTGTGTTGAACGTGCTGAGCCAAGGGTGCAGTTCTGTAACATGCACAGTACACACCTCACTGTGCATGCCCGGGTTGCTGACGCAGGCGTCTGCCGCGCTGCTGACGTGCTGTGTATGGGAGGCAATGCAGGGCATGGCCACCATTGTGCCAGTGGCGCTACAGCAATGTTCACCTATATGGCGCTGTGGCACTGGGGCATCATAGGCGCACTGGGGCAACAGCGCGGTAGGCCGCTACTGGAGGTAGCACACAGGCACCCAATCGCGCTACACGCATTGGGTTCCAATGGCACTGTGCCTGTCCGTGCGCCAGAGACCCTTGACCCTGTGCCTAACCTTTGCCCCCTAGGCGCCATGCGTCAGGCATGGGTGCACCACTATTGTGCTGTTCAGCGATAGGGAATGGCAGCGCTGTACTGCGCAGCATCTGCACTTGGTGGAGCCGCGCTGCAGAGAGCGCCATATTGAGCCGACTGAGCAAGTGAGATGGCATGGAGGAGGGCTGCCTAGTGGACCCAAATTGAACTGGCCAACCTGGTGGCCACTGTTGAGCCACTTTATGGCCCACTGTTTGGGGAGGCACCCCTGGATAGGTCCAGGAGCCAGGTGTGGGAGGAGGTGGCCAACACCCTGGAGGAGGCCACAGGAAGGGGGCGGATGGCGAAGCAGTGCCGCCACAGGTATGGCGACCTGAGGAGGAGGGAACCGGACCTGCTTGCCCGCCTGCAGGCACGTGCCAGGAGGGGCACAGTGCCATGGCCAGGTAGGTGTTACGTCCACACACTTTTATGTTCCATATGGGTATCACGGTTGTATGTGTCCGGAACATGGGGGAGGGACCGTCCGGTGTTGGCTGTGGTGGTGTTATCAGGGTGTGGGGTGGGTGGGTCTGGCTGGGTAGGATTGCACACACATGGGGGCAGGGGGACTTTGCTACAGGATTGTACTGATGTTCCTCTCTCCATGTTTGCACCACAGGGCCAGAAGAGAGGCGTCTGGCCAGGGAGCTGAGGCACCAGCAGGACGACAGGGCCGGTAGGGGGGCGACGGTCCACAGCACCAGAGAGACCTGCCTGATGATGGTAAATGCCATACCTCCATGATTACTATTGCATGCTGTGTGACAGGTGGGCAGCGGGGCATGGCCACCATCCACTGACACCACTGCCATGCACGCAACTTGTTACAGTCAGCACTGTCCAGTGGCACTGCATGTCTGGGAGTGTGTCGATGGTGGCCCATGCGTTGCACCGGGTACATGGCTGTGCCACTGCCTTCGCACCACATAGCCATGTCACTAAACAGCCACGGTGGTGCTGTGCATGACTTGGCCGGTGGGTGTGTGCAGCGGTCCACATGGCTGTATGCGCCTGGGTGGGCAGGTCTTGTGGATGTGATCACTGTGGGTGGTCACACACTATCACAGAGGCATATCCCATGGCCGTATGCCATGCACAGTGTGTGGGCTGTATGGGGCTGTGCATTCACATCTATTGACTGTGCTCCTTTATCCTAGGTGTCCGCCAGCTGCAGAATATACGGGAGGCACTGCAGGAGATACTCAATGTGGCGCGGGCATCATTTGAGATCCTGCAAAGGATTGACTGGCTTGGGGTCTTGAGAAGACACCAGAGGCAGAGCAGCTGGAGCGAGGAGCGGGGCTCCCATTGAGCATCCTTATGCCTCTGATTTCCCCTACCCCCCTGGACCCACCCCCACACCCCTCCTTTCCTGTCCCATTTGTTCACCCCTGCCCCTTACCCACCCCCACCTTGTTTGTGGTCCTCCCCCCATACATTTGTACATAGTTTTGTAAATAGTTCTTTTTGATGTTTTTGATTACAAATCTTTTGATATGAATACTGTGGTGGTCTCTGATTTGCAGCAGGCTATAGGTGCTCAGCTGCAGTGGTGTGCATGGCGTCAGGGGTGGTGCAGTCATGGGTATGTGTGTGTGTCCATGGGGAAGTGACTATGGTGTGGGAGTAGTTATCAGTCAGTGTCTGTGGTGTGTGTGTTGTGCCCCGTGCACTGGATGACTGTGTGCAGTGGTCCATGGTGCATGCTCTGTGTCCATGGTGCCCCTGTCAGCCCGTCCATGGCCTGTGCAGCTGACACCCTTGCATGTCTGTGACCTGCACGGTCTGCTGGTATGTCAGTGGGGGCTGTCCATGCAGGGCAGCCACTGTACCCGTCACAATGCTGGGTTGCCTCCTGTCACTGGTGTGGTGCATGTCTGCCTCGGGTGACACTGTGGCCTCTGTGGTTGTCCCACCTCCATGCTGTGGCTTGTGTGTGTTGCAGGGGATGTGCACCACTGTCTGTGACTTGTGCTCTGGGCAAATGATGATGGTGTACAGGTTCACAGTGCCTGCGCAGGGTGGCTGGCACTCCTGTGCCATGGAGGACTGCAGGCTGTGTGTACACGGTTTCCATGGGCCCACGCTGGGGGCTTGGTTGCCCCGCTACTGCGTCTCTGTGTTTTTGTGCCCTTGGATATGGGTGGGTGTTTGTCCATGCACTGTGCTGCATCCAGTGTGGTGCATGCTTCCACGCACCACTGTGGGTGTCTGCGCTGGCTGTTGTGGCCAGTGCTGGGTCGGGGTGTGTCCTTGGGAGGGTGTGCAGGGTACTGTACCACTGGTGGTGGTGTCTGGGGCATGCCCTGTCACGTGTGGGGTACATCGTGTGCCGACGCATGGTCGGTCTCTCAGTTGTACCTCAGGGGGGCTGTGCGTGGTGGCACTGTGTATGCCGTTGTTGCATCGTTGTGTGCTGCTACCCGCTGATGGGTGCTCGTGGTGGGGCTGCCTTGCATGGTTCTGTGGTGCACAGGGTTGCATTGTCACAGTGGGGGTGGTGGCATGCATGGGGTTTCCTGCAGTGGGGGACGCTGCTCCTGGGCAGGGTGTCTGGGGGTCATGGTGCAGGGTGTGCTCTACATTGGGGGGATGGTGTGGCATGGGGTGGTCGGCCCTCCTTGTGTGCCGGTCACATCTTGCCAGGGGGTGTGATGGGGCACCATGGCCTAGCTGTGGGTTAGTTGCTTGTCTCCATGGGCCAGTGGTTATTCCAGCCCTCCCCCAATTGTGCAGTGCATGGGGTGTAGGGGGACGATGTCTGTTCTGCTGTGTGTTCCTCTGCTCATCTGTGGCATGAATGGTGGGCCCCTACATCCCTGGTTGTGCAGTTGCATTGCTGCACTGCTGCTGGGGGGCATCCCTGGTTGTGCTATGGCGCCTCTGGCCTGCTCAGCTGAACATCCCTTGTTGCACTATGGCACATCAGATCTGCTCAGCTTCCCCTCCCTAGTTGCACTATGGTGCAGGTGGTGCAATATTCAGTCATTGGCTGTAGGCGCATCTTGGCTGGCTCAGTTTTTGAATATCGCGCCTCTTGCGCAAGAGCACAATGGACTTGCGCTTGCTCCTGCTATTGCGCACTTTTTGGGTGCAGTTTGGATATCTGGGCCTACCTGTATAGACATTGAATTTTTGTCAGAGTGCTCGTACACCTTCTCTGTTTAGGTGCAATCCATCATATTTAAAAAAAGCTCTTTCCCAAAAGATGTGCCAGTTCACTATGTAGTGGTGTCCCTTTGTCTTTGCACCACTCACGCAGCCATGAGTTCAGTTTGCCTAGTTCCATCTCTCTCTGACTCACCTGGTGCTTTTTACTTTTTCCCACACTGGCAGCAATTTTTTTTTTCAGCTTTCTTTCTGCTCCAACTTACCGGGGCATCTCTCAGGCAGACTTACTCAGCTTTGCCTCCATCACCCACCTGAACCTTTTCCCTGACCAAGGAATCAGTTTCTGGGTCCCCTCTCTCCCGCCGGCCCTACAGGAGGAGGTGGGGACCATGGACAGTCAAGTCCGGGTCGGGGCCAGCACTGGGCGTACGGGCTCAGCCAATGAAGCTCCACCGTTGCCTCACCCGGCAGCTGGGGTATTTCTCCTCTGTTCTACCATCCCCACTCCAGCGCAGGACGTGCAATGCATTAAGCACATGACATGCACACTCCCACCCACACCCGCAGGAGGCTGCCTGACACTGTCCACTGATTCTTGTCCCCAGTTGCTGTGTGCATAGTTTCCACTGGGCTCTGCTTGCATTGTGAGACTTTGACCCCCCTCCCTCCCAGGAGAGGACGGCAGTCCATCAGACGCCGAGCCTCTCCTACCCGCCCATCCCCGCCGCCTCCTGAACCCAGGTTGCCGCGTGGCATGAGGTAAGGCAGATGCCTCCACCCTCAGCACCACTGGGCCGGCTCTAGTCACTGGCAGCACTTCTGAGAAGGCTAATTTGGATGGAAGGGAAGAAAGTTTATTGGCCAGGTCCTCAAAGTGTTTCTTGGCTTCCTGAACTGTGTGATTTGCCAAGTCATTGGTACCACGGTGTATTGTTATCCCCTGATTCCTGCAAAAATGTCTTTATCTGGTTAGTGTCCCTACTTGCACAGGCTCCTGGTAGACACTACCACGATGTCACTTTTAACATTTTGTGTTAGGTGGTGTTCCACTCCTCGGATCATGGAATCCCTGATTATGAGAATTTTGCTTTTGTTCATATTTGTCTCATTTTTATTTTGAGTTTTAGTATTTTTGTTGTTATTGCATTTGGTTTTGGTATTGTTGTTGGTTACATTTTGAGTATTAGTTCTTTTGGTTTTTACAGTAGTTCGTATTGGTTTTAATTGGCATGTTAGCCTTTTTTGGTGGAGAGAGGATCACAGATGTAGAAGTGGGTAGCCACCTGGGAACTATCGACCATTGAACAGTATGGTTCACGATAAACACAGCAGTAGAGTCAAGCCATACAAAGGCAAAAGTACTGGACTTTAGGAGGGCTGACTCTGCCAAAATGGGTGAGTGCCTAAGGAATGCACCAGCAAATGGGCAGGAAGGAGAGGTGGAAGAACAATGGGGAATAATAAAAACTGCCATCACAGAGGTAACAAGCCTTTGTGTGAAGCAAATAAACAAAACAAAATGATGTAAGAAACCACTATGGTTCTCAAAGGAGGTGGCAGTGAAGGTTCAAGAGAAAAAGAAAGCATTCAGAAAGTACAAGGAATCACAGAAGAAGCAGGACAGAGAATTGTATCAGTTAAAACAAAAGGAAGCTGGGAAGGCAGTCAGAACAGCAAAGGCCCGAGCCGAGGAAAAGATAGCCAACTCAGTTAAGAAGGGGGATAAAACCTTTTTTAGATACATCAGTGAACGAAGGAAGACCAAGGGAGGGATAGTGAGGCTTAATAAAGGGAGGGAGGGTGGGAGAAAGGGAGGGAGGGTGGGAGAGGGTGACGGTGAAAAGGCAGAGATACTAAACAAATATTTTTGCTCAGTATTTACAAACGAAGAAGGGGAGGTACCTAAAACAAACAATAGAAACACTCTGGATACAGAAGTTGATACCAGCTCATTTACAGAAGAAAGGGTTCTGAAAGAACTCTTAAAACTGAAGGTGGACAAAGCAATGGGACCTGATGGGATTCATCCCAGAATTCTAAAAGAACTAAGAGTAGAACTAGTGACACCACTGACTACCCTCTTTAACAAATCATGGGAGGATGGGGTGGTACCTGAGGACTGGAGGAAGGCAGATGTGATTCCCCTTCGCAAAAGTGGGAGCAGGGCAGAAGCAGGAAACTACAGACCAGTTAGTTTAACCTCAGTGATAGGGAAAATGATGGAATCACTTCTGAAGGAAAGAACTGTCGAGTACCTAGAGGCCAGAGGGGCTCAGGACCCAAGGCAGCATGTATTCACAGCGGGAAGGTCATGCCAGACGAATCTAATAGATTTCTTTGACTGGGTGACCAAAGCAGTAGATCAGGGAGGGGCTGTGGACATGGTCTACCTAGACTTTAGCAAGGCATTTGACTCAGTCCCACACAAAAGATTAATATAAAGGTTAGCCAGCCTAGGAGTGGGTCCCAAGATGATAGCCTGGGTAAAGAACTGGCTGGAGAATAGGACACAGAGGGTAATAGTAAATAGAGTCCACTCGGAAGAAAGGGGTGTTACTAGTGGGGTACCGCAGGGTTCAGTATTAGGACCGGTCCTCTTCAATGTCTTTATAAGCGACATTGCAGAGGGACTGGAAGGAAAAGTATGTCTCTCTGCAGATGACACAAAGACCTGCAACAGAGTTGATGCACGAGGTGGGTTGGAAAGGATGAGAAGGGACTTGGCAAGGTTAGAGGAATGATCAAATGTATAGCAGCTTAGATTCAGTGCTAAGAAGTGCAAGGTAATGCACCTGGGAAACAAAAACCCAGGGGAAGAGTACCCAATGGGGGGTGAGATACTAACAACAACAAAAATGGAAAGGGACCTGGGGTAGTCATATCAGATGACTTAAAGGTGGGCAAGCAATGTGAGAGGGCAGTAAGGAGGGCTGGGGATACTGGGATGCATAGGGAGAGGCATCACCAGTAGAAAACAGGAAGTTGTTATCCCACTGTAGAGCCAGCTGGTGAGACCCCATCTGGAGTACTGTGTGCAGCTCTGGAGACCCAATCTCCGCAAGGACGCAGACAAGATGGAAGCTGTCCAGAGGAGGACAACTAAAATGGTGCAGGGTCTGCACTGGAAGACACATGAAGAGAGACTAAAGGAGCTTAATATGTATAGCCTTGAGGAAAGGTGGGAGAGGGGGGAACATGATAGAAACTTTCAAGTACCTCAAGGGAATCAACAAGTCCAAGAGGGTAGCATCTTTCAAAAGAGGTATGCAAGAACAAGGGACACAATTTGAAGATGGGGGTGGCTCAGAGGTAATTTAGGAAGTATTTTTTCACAGAGAGGTTGTGGATGCATGGAGCAGCCTTCGGAGGAGGTTGTGGAGTCAAAAACAGTGGTTGAATTCAAGCATGCATGGGACAGTCATAAGGCAATTCTAGGGGCCGGGGGTAGAAAGAAGTAGGCTGCTGGTTAACTAAGATTTGCAGCTTATCCATTAGGTAGGGAAATGGTCAGACTGGGTGGGCCAAGTGGTCCTTATCTGCCGTCAAATTTTATGTTTCTATGTTCTATGTCTCTATGTTTCATTTCTTGACCTTGTATTACGTTGTCCGTGGTTGGTAGCAGTGGAGCGAGCCTGTTTTTCGTTTGTTTGCCGGGAAAATGCTCCTGGTTATTGGCTTCCTTCCTGGGCCTCCTATGATGCCTCTTTTCCTTACCACATGCCAGTCTCTGGGCCCTAGCTGACATGCTGGTACTGGTGGTGGGGGTTGATGAGGTGTGCTATAGAGTTCTCTGTATTGGAGGTCGTACATTATAGTCCAAGCATCCTGTAGTTGGGCTGCAAGATCTACTATGGTGCAGCACGCACTGCAGGGTCCTGGTTGCTGTTTGCAGATCCTATTGTACAGTGCGCTGCAGTTTTCACTACTGACGGTCCATTTTATTTTTGTTTTGTTTTGTTTTAGTTAAGAGATACTGCTGATTCCTGTTTCTTGGCAGGAAGTGTGGATGAAAAAGAAAACAGAACAGTGAGGTTTTTTTTTGCACCTTACTATCGCCTATCAGGTGTTGTGGGTGGCGCTACATGCCTATAAAGCAAGGGCACTTGGGGGAAGGTGGGATTAAGTGGATGGTGGGTGGGTGTATCTGACTGTTCCCTGTATGCTGTAGAAAACAATCAGGTAGCTGCTGAACAGATGAGGTCTAGCTTGTAGTCCTGCAAGTAAGAAGGAATATGGTTACTAGCTCAGCTGTTCTGCCCTTTGCCTCAGAACAGCTCCGTAGAGTCCCCGCTATTTGCAGTAAAAACCTCTGCCTGTGGTCCATGCATCCCAGCTCCCTACTGCTGAGAGGGAGAGGGGATCGATCCACTTGGCTGCAAGACAATACCCACCCTTCTCAAGCACTGAAGTGCCTAGGGAACTGCTGCAGCAGAAGCCACTGACGAGAGGAGAAGAAGCTGCAGATGAGATGGAACCTGGATGCGGCTATGCTGCTGCAAGTTCCAGTTGTAGCATTTCAGTTGGTAGACCTGCAGGCAAAAGTGTGGGAGAATGTAAATCTCCTACTTGCGCTTCCCTCAGGTGAAGATCAGTGAAGCTCAGCAAACAGTAAGGCTAGGGGCTAGACCGCACTTGGCATATGCCTCCTAGGGTTGCCCTTTGTGTCTGAGCAGTTGCTTCTGTTTTTTTCTGGCTGAGAACTTTCTATTAGCCAACCACTATTTCAGTAGTGGTACAGCAGACAGTAAGGCTAGGGGCTAGACTGCTCTTGGTGTATGTCTCCTAGGGGCTCCCTTTGTGTCTGAGCTGTTGCTTCCAGCTGAGAGCGCTTTATTTCAGTAGCGGTACAGCAGTATAAATGCTGATTTACATACAGCTGCCAGGAATTCTGGGGAAGTGTTCCAACTGCTCATTATGCTGAGAAAGCAGCTGCTGGCTGGGTCTGAGCAGCGTAATCAAGGACAGAAGTCGCCTCAGCAGAGTTAGGAGCCTGGACTGTGCACTCCAAGGGGGATTCAGCCAGGTGGAACTGCTGTCAAGGAATCCCTGCTTCTGCACCTGTCGAATTCTGCCTTCCCTCCATGATTGGTCTCTTTCCCAGTCAGTGAAGATCAGCAGACAGTAAGGCTAGGTGCTGGATCGCACTTGGCGTGTGCTTCCTAGGGCTGCCCTTGGATCCAGATTTTCAGGAGGAGGCCAAGTCATCGAATGCTGGGCCTGCGGAGCCCAGCGGTCATCCAGTGCAACCAGGATACTTTCCATTTTCTCCCCAGGGAGACGTGACATGCACGGACATCAAGGTGTGCACGCTGATGTCTGCCATATCTCCCTTACCTCTTGTGGCATGGGCTGCTTTTCCCCTGATTTCCACTGGGGGACAGTTGAGCACCAAAGTGTTCCTCCCCCCCCCCAAGAGGAGGAGAGCGGTCCAACAGACACTCAATCCTCCTCCCCTCGGCCGGCCCTTTGACTCCTCGAGCTCACTTCTGAACCTGGGTCATCAGCATCACAAGTACTAGTGCCACCACTGCACTGGCAGGCCGGCCCAGGAGAGGTACTGGTTGCCTGAGCGAACCTGGGATGGGGTGGGGGCAGCATTAGTGACCAACTTCCCCATAAGTTGGAAAGACTGGAGGAACTGCCATATCTTGTTCATGTCCTCCTGGTTCCTTATCGGGGGAGAGCAGCAGATGTGTGTTTTTCTATTTGTTTTTTCTTAGCTGATGCTGATGGCGCTGGCATATTTATAGCTTTTTTATTGAGTGTGACATCTTTAGCATCAGGGTTCCCATTATCAGATGTTCTGTGCTCCATACTGGGATCCGAGAATGGGTTAGCAGCTTTTTCAGTCTCCTTTGGCACAGATTGCAGCTTGCAGCATTTTAAGCCATCTTTGAATTTGTGGCCACTGCACAATGAGAAGCCTGCCAATGTGTGCTTTCCGCCAACAATGGTAACCCCCTTCATGTTAGAGATTTTCTCAGCAGAGCTCTGAAGTGACACTGAAGCAGAATAGGGAACTGAAAAAGCTTCCTGAATTTAGTCATTTTGTGTTTTATGAGAAAAGTGTTTAGTCTGCATTTGACAGTAGTTTTGGACAGGATTCACTGTTTTCAAACCCTGTAAGCCCTAGGCTTAGAAGTCATGTCAATTTGACTGCAGAGGCCTTAGTTTTGTTAAATCTGGTTCTGGTTGTAATTGCAGTAAAAAAAAATCGCTATTAAAATAACTCAAAAAAGTCATTTTATGAAATTTTAATCAGTTTTAGTGGTTTCCAAACAAAACTAAACAACTAAAACTGAACCATTATTTCTCTGGTTCCTGGAAAAGATCGGAAACCAGAGAAAAAACACAATTTATGCAAAAAATAAATGTACGCTAACTGACCCAGGGTATCATAAAATTAACTTAGAATTACAACACTTAAACTGTATAAAACAATAAACTTAGTGTCATTAAAGCATAGGTCTGGGAGCAGAAGAAAACCAGGAGCAGCTATAATATTCTGCAAATAGATTTATTATTTTCAATGACAAAAGCATAAAACCAAAAAATAAAAACATATGCAGAATGTTTTTTAACACAGGCAGTACAAACAAAGAAAACAAAAGTCCTTCATCTGAGGGTATCTCTAATTCTAAATTTCAGTATCTCTCCCTCTAACAAACATTGCTGCTTTTTTTATAAGAAGACTTTTCCTGGCAATTAATTTCTATATCTTGATCTCATTAAAGAATATCCTGGTTCTCACAAAACATATCAGAACTTTGCCAATTTCTTTACAGCTGCAACAAAATAGTGTCCCAGAACTCCTCTCCTGTTGACAACTCAGCAGAAGAGATTGTGCTGCATTCTCAAGGTTAACACCCTACGCTCCAAATAGCTTTTTGCAATCATTTCAGTGATGTAACCATATACACTGGCAAACAAAGGGACCACAGTTTAATACGCAAGGAGGAAGAAAAGACAGAAACAGCAAGTGAAGGCAGAGAGATAGCAGGAAGGGAAGGGAAGAATTGTGAGACCATCTGAATGATCAGTTCCTAGGTCTCAACAAGAAAGTTGAATTGCGCAATCAGACAGAAGAAATGGATAAGGAGAAGACAGAACAGATCCTAGCCTTTAACTCTTTCTGCATAACAAATGGAACAGGGTCTTATTCAACCCTGTCACATACCCCCCCCCCAAGAGAGAACCTGCTTAAAATAGAAAAACAGGTTTCCAAAAAGTACAGTTACATAAGAACTTACTGTAACAGTAGATCTTCGAGAGAGGCTCTTGCAGTAGGTAATTACATATAGGACTGATGCCAGCAGGCAGCAGGACCTCACGGAAAAATTTCTAGCTAGCAGTCCCTGGCGAGGGACCACCCCCACGTCAGGTGACCGGCGTCAGGAGACGTCGGTATAAAGGGGCGGTCCCGGACGCCCGCCTTCCAGTTCTTTCCCGCCACAGGCTGAAAGAGGCCGAACGAGAGAGGAGTGGATATTTCTCTAAATGGAAAAGGAGCTGAAAAAGCCTAAGGGGATGGAGGGCGGGAAGGTATTACCTATTGCAAGAGCCTCTCTCGAAGATCTACTGTTATGGTAAGTTCTTACGTAACTGTACTATCTTACTTCGAGAGGGCTCTTGCAGTAGGTAATTACATATAGGACTGAATGCCAAGCAGTCTGGAACAAAGAAAAGGCACCGGGAGGAGGAAAACTATTCCAAGAAGTAATTCTAGCCGTGAAAGCCTCAAGATAGGAGGCCTTGCAAAACAGCTAGCCCGAAGCCTGCTCTACGGCGAGAGGCAATATCCAAACTGTAGTGTTTCGTAAAGGTATGGACGGAAGTCCAGGTGGCGGCAGCGCATGTGTCTGCCGCAGACACATTCTTGAAACAAGCCACAAAGGCAGCTACTCCTCTTGTGGAGTGGCCTCTGACTTGACCCGGGAGGGTCATGTGGTATTTGTCATAACAGAAAGTGATACAATGAGCCAACCACTTAGACAGGCATTGCTTGGAAACAGCATTGCCTTCCCTTTTGTGAACAAAAGAGACAAACAACTGATCAGTCTTTCTAAGATCCTTCGTCCTGTTGGTGTAGTATCTCAGAATCCGGTGAACATCCATAGTATGGAGTAAATATTCCCCTTGATTAGAGTACTGCATAAAAAAGGCAGGTAGCTCTATGGACTGATTTAAGGTAGACTCTGCTACTACTTTAGGTAGAAACTTAAGATTCGTGCGAAGAGCAACTCGTTCCTTGTGAAAATCAAGTAGGGGATTTTACACATCAGGGCCTGGAGCTCGGATATTCTTTGAGCCGAAGTAATGGCCACCAAGAACAGCGTCTTCCACAAAAGAAACTTCAAATCTGCAGAAGCTGCAGGTTCAAAGGGAGGAAGGGTAAGTTTCTCGAGAACAAAATTCAAGTCCCAAGGGGGGGGGGCAGGAGTACGGATGGGGGGCCTCAGATGGAGAACCCCTCTGAGAAAGGTCTTGGAGACCTCCAGTTGAGCAAAAGCCTTGTTTGTGAAGGGAACATGATAGGCAGAAATGGCCACCATGTGTACCTTCAAAGAGGAATAGCTAAGACCCAGGTCGAACAGATGACGCAGATACTCCAGCAGAGGCCCCGCTGAACAGGAGAAAGGTTCCACGTTCTTGGAAGTGGCCCAAATAGTGAATCTTTTCCACTTCACGGCATAAGTGGATCTAGTGGAGGGTTTTTTGGCCTCCACTAAAATCTCCACCACTTTGGGAGACACTCCAAAATGGGATTGGGCTAGGTCTGCAGGAGCCATGCATGCAGTTGAAGGGATTTGAGACCTGGATGGACCAGGGTCCCCTGATCCTGGGTCAACAAACCTCGAGATAGAGGAAGAGGAAGAGGAGGATCCTCTGAATATTGTTGTAGAAGAGAGAACCAGATTTGCCTGGGCCAGAAAGGAGCTATCAGAATCATTATCGCTCCTTCTGAAACTAGTTTCTGCAAGACTCGTGGGATAAGAGGAATTGGGGGAAAGGCATAGATGAATCTGTCCTTCCAGTCTAGAGACAGAGCGTCGCTCCAGAAAGAGCGAGCAGAAGGTGGGAAGTTTTGCGTTTGGGGGGATGCGAACAGGTCGGCCTGTGGTGTTCCCCAAAGTTGGAAGATATTGTCTAGGACCCCTTGGTCCAGTTCCCACTTGTGAGTCAGAGCAGAAGAGCGACTTAGCTCATCTGCCAGGGTGTTGTCGACTCCTGGAACGTGAATCACCATGAGGTGAAGGTCGTGTTGTGTTGCCCAATCCCAAACCCTCATTGCCTCCCTGCATAGAGGGTAGGACCGAGTCCCTCCCTGCTTGTTGGTGTACCACACCACGCACATGTTGTCCGCTTAGACGGCAAGGTGGCTGGGAAGGATGTATTGGTGAAGGGCTTGGAGAGCATACAATACTGCCCGAAGCTCGAGCACAATGATGTGGAGAGCTTGTTCTAGCCTGGACCAGGAGCCCTGGGTCTGATGAGGGCCTAGATGGGCTCCCCAACCTTCACCTGAGGCGTCTGTGGTTAGAGTCTGGGAGGGGGGAGGATGAAAGAAAGGAACCCCTGAAACAGGTTCTCTTGAACCATCCACCATTGTAAGTCTCGCATCATCGGTGAGGAGATCAGAACTGAGTGATCTAGGTCGTCCACTAGCTGATCCCACTGAGAGCGTAGAGTCCACTGAGAGATCCTCATGTGGAGTCGAGCGCGAAGGACCATCAGGATAGCAGCTGTCATGAGTCCGAGAAGGCGAAGGACCGACTTCGCCGAGACCATCTGTGGTCGGACAACAGACTTATCTGGGTCTGAAGGGAGACCGCCCTGTCCGGAGGCAGGAAGGCCTTGCCCATGGTCGTATCGAGGATCGCCCCAATAAACTGTAGCCTCTGGGATGGGTCCAGATGTGACTTGGAATGGCTGATGGTAATATCCAGGCAGGCAAAGATCTGCTGGGTAAGGGAGAGGAATCGCAGGAGTTCCTCCCTGGATGAGGCCACCAGGAGCCAGTCGTCCAGGTAAGGGAAAACCTGTACTCCCTTGGTACGCAGGTGGGCAGCCACCACTGCCAGGCATTTTGTAAATACTCAGGGGGCCAAGGATAGACCAAACGGGAGCGCCTTGAACTGGTAGTGGTCCCCCTGGAATGCAAAATGAAGGTATTTACGATGAGATGGGCTATGGGAATGTGCAAATAAGCATCCTGCATATCCAGAGCACAAAGCCATTGACCCGGCCGGAGGAGGGGCAGAAGGCTCTGCAGAGAGAGCATCCTGAACCTTCTGTACTCTACATAAAGATTCAGGGAACTGAGATCTAAAATCGGTCTGAGTTCTCCCGTCTTCTTTGGGACCAGGAAGAAATGAGAATAGTAACCCATCCCCTGAAGATGAAGGGGACGGGCTCTATTGCTTGCTTCAGCAGAAGAGTCGAGATTTCCTCCTGGACCAAAGGAAAATGTTCCCGTGAATACGACGACTTCGGGGGGGGGTGGTTTCTGAAGAAACTCTATGGAGTGTCCTTCTGCTATGAGCTGGAGCACCCAAGAATCTGTGGTTATCCTCTCCCATCCTGGAAGGTAGAGGGAAAATCTCCCTCCTACCGGTTCCTCCGGGGAGTCCGCAGGCAGTGGGAGAGGAAAGGAGTCAGGTGGTGTGGGGCAGCGCCGCAGCTGAAGCACCCGCTGCTTTTTTGGGCGGGGGCCCGACGTTTTGTAGCCCGCCTTCCCTGGGGTTTCGCCTTTGGCCGATTCCATCTGTGAAAGGGACGGCGCTGCTGCTGATGGAGACGGTACATGGAATAAGCCAACTTCAGAGCCACCCCCTTCTCTTGCAAATCGGTAATGAAGTCTTTGACATCACCCCCGAAAAGCACCGACCCCCGGAAAGGTGCTTCCTGGATAGCAGATTGCACCTCTGGGACCAGACCTGACATGCGGAGCCAAGCATAACACAGTAGGCCTATGGCGAAAGCTGAGCTCGGCCCAGCAATGTCCACTGCGTCGGATGTTGCACGTAGCATATGTTGACTGGCCGAACAAGCAGAGCGGACAAGATCAGCCAACTCCTGTTTGACTTGGGAGTCAGGCAAGGAGTCCAGCTTGGCTTCCGCCTGAGTAAGGATGGCCTTCTGGTAGTCCCCCATGTGACCGACATAGTTCAGGGCCCTAATCCCCAGTGTGGAGGAAGCGTAAATCTTTCTCCCATACAGGTCCAGAAGGCGAGATTCCTTATCAGGAGGTGACGAACTAAGATGTTTAGGGTTCGCCGACCGGCCGTGAGCGGCGCTGATCACGACAAGTCGGCACGAGGGTGAGAATCCAGGAAATCAACACCCTCTGGAGCCTGATATAGCCTGTTCGACTTCCTAGGAAGTGGAGCTAAGGCCGACGGTTGTTTCTATATCGTGGTAACAAGGTCGGCGTGAGGCTCTATCCAGGGTGGCACTAATGTAGGAGCTGTCACGGGCAGATCCAGATGTTCAGAGAGCTTCAGACGCTGAGGATCTGGTTCCAAGGAGCGCCACTGATGAACTTCCTGGATTTTTCTAAGCAACTCCGTAAAAGAAGGATCCTCTGGAGGAGACTTTGGAGGAGTCCTTGGCCGGGGCTTCGACGGAGAGCGAGGCTCGTCGTCTCTCTTGGAGCAGCTGTCAGAAGAGTCCAAAGAGTCCGAGAGTGAAGAAGAGGATGAAGAAGAGTAAGACTCCCTTTCCTGACCCGGGGGAGGAATGGGCCCCTTGGGGAGTCCCCGGGGACGCATGTCCTGCCCCTCTCTGGATCCAGACGGAAGAACCCTGGAGTCCGGAGGTGGTGAGGGAGTGTGCTGCCTGGGGCGTACGGGAACCTAGGAAGGCACCGTCACTGGAAGGTGGCTCTCGACCTCTTTGGTGAGCTGAGCCTTGGCCTCAGCCCACCAGGAGGCCAGAGTCTCCTGCAGGTCCACCGGTGGCCGCAAGGGCGGTGGAGGAGGCGGAGGCGGAGGCATAAGAATACGGGTTATACCCATATGGAGCGTATCCAAAACCCGGCTGCGGGTAACCCAGCGTCGGGTATTGAGGCGTCGAGTACTGCGGCATCAGGAAGCCCGGCATCGGGTACTGTGGCGCCGGATATGGCGTTCCCGGGTACACCAGCGTCGAATAAGATGGAGGATACCCGGAAGCCGGGGGGGGGCTGCCTGAGCAGACGGCCCGGCAAGGAACCTCACGGGCAGGTCCGGAGTGGAGAGCCCGGAGGGTGGAGGGCCCGATGGGAGCAGAAGATCTCCCTGAGTAGGTACGACAGACCTCAGGGCTGACGACGAAGGCCCTGACACCGGAGGTGCCGACGTCCGGGGAGATGACGTCAGGTCCGGCACTCCAGATGGAGGAAGGACTGATGGAGGCAAAAGATCCCCAGCTTTGCCCAGGGACAGAGGGGAAAAGTCCCCGGGTTCAGGTTGGGGGGACTCTGGTTCCCCAGATGGCACGGAAGGCTGCAGTGAACCGGGAACGGCAGATGTAGGGGGGGTCCGTCGTTGGTTCCTTCGCCAGCCGGACGTCGGATGAGCTGATGTGAGGCATAGAGGCGAGCTCTCAGCGGGCGCCGGAGGAGCCGACGTCCGACCTACGAGAGCCGTCACCGGAGACAGGTCGAGAGAAGGGGTCGGCCTGGTCCAGTGAGGAAGAAGCCGCGCGTCACCCCGGAGGGTCGGATATCTTACCAGCCCTCTCCGGGCGGACGTCAGAGGAGCCGATGCCTGGCTTACTGGAGACGCCCACGATGGTAGGCCATGAGCCTGCGGCCGAACCAGGGGCGGAGGCTTCCAACTACCCGGAGGCACCCACAAGGCCCCAGCGCGAGCCAGAGCGGGCGGGCCGATGTCGCCTCAGAAACCCTCCGAGGCCGTCGAGGAGCGATCACCGGAGGGGATGTTACCTGTCCCAGCAACTCCCGAGGAGACGTGGTGGAGGAGCCTTTGTCCCGGTGCCTCTCCTTGTCCTTCTTCTTTCAATGGCCTTCGGGGGAAGTAGACGCCTGCCTCAGTTTTTTAAGCTCCTTCTCCATAGAACTCATTTTCTTCTTGAGAATATGGGCTTCCAGGGATTGCTGCCGCCTTTTTCGGGTAGCTGCGTTAAAGCTGAGGCAATGCTGGCACTTCTCGACCGGATGATCGGAGCCTAGGCAGAACAGGCACAGGGAGTGGCCGTCCTTGTGCGGTAGTTGGGCGCCACTCGAATCGCACTTATTCTTGTGCTCGGAGGGTGTAGGGGACAACATACACCGATGTTAATACTGACATTAGTCGAAAAAATAAAGTTTTTGGTAAAAAAAACGACAAAGGAAGGGCTGATGAAGCACAAACTTTTCTGCAAGGCGCTGCACGAGCTAACAGCGGGAAAGAACTGGAAGGCGGGCGTCCGGGACCGCCCCTTTATACCGACGTCTCCCGACGCTGGTCACCTGACGTGGGGGTGGTCCCTCACCAGGGACTGCTAGCTAGAAATTTTTCTGTGGGGTCCTGCCGCCTGCCAGCATCAGTCCTATATGTAATTACCTACTGCAAGAGCCCTCTCGAAGTAAGATCGTTCTTTTAATTCTTTCTCCCCCCACCTAGTTTTTCCACCCAGGGACAAAGGGGGCAGGACCTTCATCCCTGCTCAACACCACCTCTGCCTGCCCGCCTACACCGGCTATACCCGAGACACCCATGGATTACCCCCCATGGTGGGGCCAAGAAGGAGGAAATGCCCTCCCCGGAGCATAATCCAAATCTGGGGACGCTGCTGGCAACGTGCTGGCAGAGTAGGGTCAGGGATCTCATACAGCCCCCATCTGCCATTTTCCACTTTTCTTTGCCCCTTCTGGCTCCTCGGCATTGCGCACACATGCGGGGGCATGCGTACGCCACACCAGCCAGCTTCTTCCATCCCTAGCTTGCATCTTCCCCCAGCCCCTACTAAAGAGCGAGCGACAAGTGGGACGACGTGCCCTACCTCCCTGAGAGAGGAGATCAGTCCTCCAGATGCTCCATCCTCTGTCGCCCCTGCCGCCGCCGATGGCCCTGGCTCATTCCTGAACCCGGGTCACCTATGTAGCACGAGGTGTGGTATTCCAGTGCCTCAACCCTCAGTGCCACTGGGCCAGCTCTTTAATTCTTTCTAACATTACTTCATAACCTTTACAGTTCTGCATATATGCAGTATTCTTTTTTCTAAACAACCAGTACAGCAAACCATTTAAGTTTAAACTCATACTTTTTTTCAACCTTCAGAATTCTCAATTCCTGATCCATATTTTGACAGAAAATCAGCTCTGACATTCTCTTTTCCAAATTTGTGCATCACTTTGAATTTAAATGGCTGTAGTGCCAGGTACCACCATGTGATTCTGGAATTTTTACCCTCCAGTTGATCAAGCCAACAGAAAGGATTGTGATCTGTTATAAGTAGAAAGTCAGCTTCAAGCAAATCAATCTTAAGGGACTCCATGGCCCACTTTGCTGCAAGGCATTCCTTTGCAATGGTTGAGTACTTCTTCTCTCTGCCATGCAATTTCCTATTGATATATAGAACAGGATGTTCCTCCTCATCTATTTTCTGACTCAAGACTGCTCCTAGGTCTACCTCTGATGCATCTGCCTATAACAAAAATTGTTTCTCAAAGTCTGGGCTTCATAAAACAAAGACTGAACATAACGTAGCCTTAATGGCTTAAGAAACTTCATCACACTCTGGGGGCCAGTTCACATTATTTGGGTACCATTTTTTCATGAGTTCAGTGAGGAGAGAAGATAACTGGGCAAAGTTGGGAATGAATATCCGATAGTAACTAGCCAGCCCTAAAAATGACTTGACATGTTTCTTTGTTGTAGGGACAGGACTTTTAGCTACAGCTTCTGTCTTAGAAATCTCTGGATTTACTTCTCCATTTCCCAAAATATAACACAAATATCTGGTTTTCTGCATGCCCAATGCACATTTGGTAGGATTAATGGTCAGATCTGCCTTTTTGATAGATTGGATAACTGCTTGTAGGTGTTCCAGGTGGTTTTCCCAGTTTGGACTGTACACCACAACATCATCCAGGTGAGCGGCACAATAACCAGAATGAGTAGCTAAAACTACATCCATGTACCGCTGGAACATATTAGGCATGCCATGTAAACCAAATGCCATAGTGGTGAACTGATAAAATCCAACAGGGGTGTCAAATGCAGTCCTGTCTCTGGATTCTTTAGCTAGGGGAATTTGCCAGTAACCCTTGGTGAGATCAAGGGTATGACACTTTGCCTATCTACTTGTTATTATATTGTTTCATATTTGTGATATAAATATATATTTCTTTGAAATTCTGCTAGGAAAATATGGTAGCCAGCAAGGCACCTTGGGATATTAGGTTTCTGAAAATGTACTGGCCTGCTGGTTATCTCTGGCTTGAAAAAAAAATTACTTCCAGGAACTATAAGGACACCAGGTTATATCACACTGTAAACCATCAATTTACTTTGAAGTCCAGGAACCAGGATGCCTTTTATGACATCTTAGGAAGCAGCAATTTCTAACAGATACCTGTTACATTTCTCACAACTAAGAGAAAATAGCCGTCAGGATGTGTTTCTGAAGATCAAAGGGACATGCTCTAATGGAAAAGAGAATGTTATAATTTAATATTGTTATCCTTGTAGAATTTCAAGCAAGCAGTAAAAAGATCACTCTTTTCG
Source organism: Neoceratodus forsteri (assembly GCA_016271365.2). Classification (NCBI taxonomy): domain Eukaryota; kingdom Metazoa; phylum Chordata; order Ceratodontiformes; family Ceratodontidae; genus Neoceratodus; species Neoceratodus forsteri. The sequence continues at coordinate 255,565,312 of CM057451.1, read as the reverse complement.
ACGTACTTGGTCAAGTTACAAATTAATTACAGGACTAAGTGACCTCGTGAGCTATGAACTCACAGGATGGGAGGGACATTTTGGCCACTATTATCAATCTGGCTGAAAGGAGTGAAATCTTCTATCTCTGGACTCCTAAGAGAACACACACTGTGTTCTGGACTGAAAGGCACTTAGGCCAAGAATAGGTAACACCCAACTGAAAACTAAGTTAAAACTAGAAATTCAAGTACAAGGCATTTTGCTTCTGTAATTTCCATTTCTTTTGGACTGTAAACATTTATGTATATATGTCCTATGTTTTGTATGTATTTACTATTTTTTTTCATTTTAGTAAACATTTTGGTTTCCTTAATTCTGACTCTTCTCTTATTCTGCATGTGAATACTGGGACAGCACTGTTAATTCTGACAAAACCGTTAAAGGGCTTATAGTGTGTTACCAGTTTGCAAGGTAAAAAAAAAAAAAAAAATACCTATGTCTCAACTGAGTCAAAAAAGGGAGAATTGTGAACCAGGCTGGGTGCCTGCTGGGTTAAGTATTGCACTGCATTTCCCCAAAGAGGGAGTGATATTTGATCCTGTTAACTGGGCGTGCTAGCGGAAAAGGGTTCATATTTGATCTCAAGACTCGAGACCAGTAGGTGTTCAGACCAAAAACAGACAGGAGGGTTACCCTGTCTGTCTCCCGTTCAGATATTGCACTTCGGGAGCAGAGGGCCGGGCCTGACCTGCGGAGTGTGTTTGTGACAGAGGGTACTGATATATTTGGCGCTTCCCAATCTGTTCACCTTAATCATCTTTCCTGTGCATAAGATAACTGTCAAATTCAGACTCTTGAGTACGTTTCCCAAAATCAACAGGACTCTAGGGCATCTACTCTCCACAGCAGAGAAAACAAATCTGACCAGTAATGGGAGCATTCCATTAGTACAGGGTCTTTCACCAAAGAATATTGGATCCTGAACCAAGAACGGTCTGGAGGAAGTCCAGCATAGGCAACTAAGGGCAAGCGAAGGAGCCAAGGGGAGTCTACCTGGACCACAAACTAAAGTCCATCCACTTCAGAGAATAGTTGTGCCTGGTGGAAGATTTCCTGTCCGCCAGCAGAACGGCCAAGACTTTGGCTGAATCTCCAAACTAGGAGATCTCTATATCCTCAGGAGCCAGGTATGCAGCCACAGGGAAAGAGGCTAAACTGGACATAGTAACCATTAGCGAGACATGGCTCACCAGTAACCAGACTTGGGAGACTTCAGTACCTGGCTATGTACTGTTCAGAAGAGGCCAAGGTGCAACAAGGGGGGGGGACTAGCCCTTTATGTCAATGAAAATATCAAAGCTATAGAAATTCAGAATAGACACAAGGAGCTAGAACTGTGGGGCACCCTAGAAACAGGAAATGGGACAGCCATATGAACTGGGGTGGTCTACAGGCCTCCAGACGGGGGGGGGAGGACATAGACACACAACTGTTAAAAGATATAAAAAACATGACAGCTAAAGGGGAGGTTCTGATAATGGAAGACTTCAACATGCCAGATACAGATTGGTCAATACCAGCAGGATCATCCACCAGAACTAGACACACAGTGGATTCCCAGCATGGGGAGGGCCTCAAACAGATCTATAACTGGTCGTTGATACAATCTGTGTTGAACAACCAGACAGAGAACCCGTCACATCGACTGCATTTTACGGTCGGCAGACTGGTTCTCATGGAGCAATATGTTATTTTAGGGAGGCTTCACCCCACAAGCCCCACACACCCCTCATTAAATATAATCAACTCTGAGTCAGAGCTGATTGGGGGTGCAAGACCTCTGAAGACAGTGCCGGGTTCCAGCGCCAACATTACAGCGACCTGGTGCTGTAGTATCGGTTGACATAGATGTTTCGCTGTCGGGTGGGTATACGGCCTCAAAAAACTGGTACAACAACCCACAAGAAACATGGCTATCCTAGATCTAGTACTGACTAAATGGAAAAGCATCACAGATCTCCAGGTAGAAGGTCACCTGGAGGTGAGTGACCATCACGTGGTATGGTTCAATTTGGCCACTACAACTAAATCATCCCATTCCAAGGCAAAAATGTGGGACTTTAGAGGAGCTGACTTCGATAAAATGGCCAACAGAGATAAGCTAGCCCTGGCCAGAAGAAATACAGGAGAGGGAGTACAGGCAAAGTGGGCAAGCATTAAGGATGCAATACTTGAAGCAACATCCTATTGTGTTAGGGAGAAAGGCAAGAGTAAAAGAACGAGGAAACCACTTGTGTTCTCAAAAACAGTAGCAGGAAAGGTCAGAGCAAAAAAGGCTGGCCTTCAGGAAATACAAGGGAACGCAGTGGGATGAAGATAGGGAGGCATACCAAACTTCCCTAAGGGATGCAGGGAATGTAGTAAGGCAGGCAAAGGCCCAAACTGAGGAAACACAAGCACGAACAGTAAAAGAAGGGGACAAGACTTTCTATAGATACATTAGTGAAAGGAGAAAGTCCAAAGGGGGTATTACTAAGATCAAAGGGGATAAGGGGGAGTGTATGGAGGAGGACCAAGGAAAAGAATCTATCCTAAATAGATTCTTCTGCTCAGTGTTTACTGAGGAGCAGGTAGGGCAGGGCCCACAGCTCAGCACCATGGACATGGGGGGAGGGAGGTGTGCACAAGTCCCTTCACAAAAGAAAGGGTCCTACAAGAGCTCACTAAGCTCAGGGTGGACAAGGCAATAGGACCTGATGGCATACATCCCAGGGTACTAAAGGAGTTCAGGGTGGAACTAGCAGAGTCATTAGCAGAACTGTTTAGTGAGTCTCTGTGCACTGGAGAGGTCCCAGAAGACTGGAGAAGGGCTTATGTGATCCCGCTCCACAAGAGTGGTAGCAGAAAGGAGACAAGGAACCACAGACCAGTCAGTTTTACCTCAGTAGTGAACAAGATTATGGAGGCGCTCCTTAATGAAGGGATAGGGCAACACCTGGAATCCATAGGAGCACAGGATCCAAGACAGCATGGGTTCACAACAGGAAAGCCCTGTCTGTCAAACTAATCTCACAGATTTCTTTGACTGGGTAACCAGAGTGGTGGACTAAGGGGGTGCAGTTGATGTTGCCTACCTTGACTTCAGCAAAGCTTTCGATACTGTTCCACATAGAAGATTGGTTAATAAGATGGGTAGGCTCGGGGTGGGTCGCAAGTTGGTCAAGTGGGTGGCAAACTGGTTTGCGGGCAGAAAACAGAGAGTGGTGGTAAATGGTATACAGTCAGAAGAGATACAAGTCACAAGTGGGGTACCTCAGGGATCCATCCTGGGGCCAGTCCTCTTCAATATCTTCATCAGTGAAATTGCAAATGGACTAGTGGGTAAGGTTTGTTTGTCTGCAGATGACACCAAGATCTGCAACAGAGTAGATGATCCAGATGGGGTGGGCAGAATGAGAAGAGATCTGGATAAACTGACAAAATAGTCGGAAGAGTGGCAACTGGGGCTTAACACAAAGAAGTACAAGATCATGGCATACAGACAGAGAAGAGAAACCCTGAAACCACCTAGAGGTTGGAAGGGGAGTTGCTGGCAATCACAAGGGAAGAAAGAGACTTGGGCATCATCATTACAGATGACCTGAAATTATCCAAGCAGACCACTAAAGCAGTAGGTAAGGCTAGAAGGATGTTAGGGTGTATTAATAGGGATATCACAAGTTGTTAGAAGGGGTAATAATCCCTCTTTACAAGACACTGGCTAGGCCCCATCTGGAGTACTGCATGCAGTACTGGAGGCCACACCTGCACAAGGACATTAACATTAACAAAATGGAGGCAGTCCAGAGAAGGGCAACCAAAATGGTGCAGGGTCTGCATCAGAAACCATATGAGGACAGATTAACAGAGCTCAATATGTATATCATAGAGCAAAGGAGGGAGAGAGGTGATATCATCGAAACATTCAAGCATCTTAAGAGCATTAACAAGGTGAAAGAATCTAACATGTTTCAATATAAGAAAAAAGAGCAGGACAAGAGGACACAGCATGAGATAAGACGGAGGCCGAATTAAGAGGTAATGTGAGGAAGTTCTTTTTCACAGATAGGGTGGTGGATGTATGGAATAGCCTACCTCAGGAAGTGGTGGATATTAATACAGTGCAGGGCTTCAAACAGGCATGGGATAGGCATAAGGGAGCAATACAGATAAATATGAATAGACAGGCCATTGACAGAGTAAAGGCCTATGGCACAGTCATAAGGTAGAACAAATGGGCAGACTGGATGGGCCTTGCTGTCCTTATCTGCCATCAACTTCTACGTTTCTATGTTTGAATGCAACAACGTGCCATTGTTCTTGGCCAGAAGCCCTAGTCAGTGCAGTAACAAAAAAGCCTCAACTGCCAAATCTCACAGTGACCATATCTATCGGGGCAACAGCAGGGCCACCAGGATCATGCTGGCTGGTTCCTGCTTGAGCTTGCTCAGGACTTTCTGCATTAAAGGGAGAGCAGTAAAGGCACAGAAGAATCTCCCTTTCCAGCAGTGATAAAGCTAATTACTAAAACATTCCATGCCCTGGAGTGAGACTGCAAAAGGCAGCATTTGTGCACCGTGCTGGGATGCAACAATGTCCAACTCTGGACTGCCTCACACGTCGAACAGCAGTTCGGCCACAGGCCATGTCTTTACTCATCTCCCAGTCATAGATCTGTACTACAGACTCATTGAGACTGCCTGTCGGGATACTGAAGGCCCTGTGGATGTGACCTGCAGAATGAGGTGAACCTCACAGGCCATTGTCCAGTCCCTCATGACCTCCTGGGGAAGTGGCATTAGCCTCAAAGCGCTAAGTTACTGGTTAGTTTCTTACCCTCACTACTGTATGCCAGGCAACTTAGATTAAATTTTGAATCTCAGTAGATCTGTCAAACTTGTTTTGCTTGCATCTCTTGCTGTCAACCTCTGCACTTCCTTCGTATTAATTACTTAAGTTCCCTTTTTGCTTTCTAGTATTTTAGAATCCATTGCTAGGCGTCCCATTAGTATCATGTACTATATTTCATTTGCTGAGATTCTCCTGCCTGTAATTGTCTCAATTGTTGGTTGAATTGTAAACCACCTTGAAAATGAGTTGTCTCAATGGTGCTATCCTGGATAAATAAAAACTAATTGACTGACTTGTGGGGTGCTTTTCTTCTGTTTCCCCACTCCCACATCCTCACGACCTCTCTGCAAAGGGGGTATGATGGTGTGCCCTTGTTTATTTAGGTAACAGATCATGCTCCAATTGTTGACTGGACCAAGAGTGAAGCACCCTGAACCTGAGAAGCCAGGGCCCAGAGACAGTACAGAGCCACCTATATTTCTAGCACATTTATGTGACGTTTGTTCCAGCAGCAGCTAGGGTCCCTGGGTGTGGGCCCAAGCCGGCACCCTATCCCAGGTTGGAAGCTTCCATAATGAAGACCACCTGAGACTGAGAGTGCAGAAAAGGAGCAGCCGTGAGCAGGCAGTCCCTGCCCTGCTGCTATAGCAGGGTATCCCATAAAGTACAGTCAGCTGAAATCAAATGGTATAGAGGTTGGACTTCCGGTTAAGTCTGCAGCTAAGATGACAGTGTAACTACGAGCTCCACGATCCCCCCCCGCTAAAATACCTGCACTTCAGGAGTTTGGACCAAATCGGGAGAGAGAAATCATAAAAAGTGCAGGGACTGTATTCCAGATAATTTAAACAGTGATATTGCAATCCAGAGAAAGGTGACATTTGGTGCTGCCGAGATGTCAGGCCCCAGAAGCCTCTGATACCGAGCTCTCAGTCACCACTACAGAACAGGCACATCAGAGCGCTCCTCCCAGGAGTAAAATGAAAAATAAAAGGGTAAAGTTGGACACAATTTATAAAAAGTTGCTCTCCTTTCACGCTGAAATAAAAGATATGTATGGGAAGCTGCATAAAGACGTGGTAAATCTGGAGCAATGGACTGATGCCACAGAGAGACAGGTTACTGTTGTGGAGAACAGAGTAGATAACATGGAGGGATCTATTCAGGAATTACAGGACCAATGTGCATTTCTCCATAGCAGACAAGAGGATGCAGAAAACAGGGCCTGCCACAAGAACTTAAGGGTGTATTGCATCCCTGAGGGGGCTGAAGGCCAAGACATTACTGAGTTGATGGTAACAGTGTTAAAAATGGCCTTGGAGTTGCCCTCGGACCTACAGCTAGATCTGGAGCATGTTCACAGAGCGTTGGGCCCACGCCCTATAGATCCGAAGGCCAGAGCACGGTCTATAATACTGCACTTCCTCAGCTATGCAGTAAAAGAGAAAGTTTTGACCACAGCTTGAAGGATGGGGAAGATTTTCTATGGACAAACTCGCATTTACTTAGACAACGACTATGCTCCACAAAACTTGAGAAACCGAAGGGCATATGCTGATATCCTCCCTGCCCTGAAAGAAGCTAGTTTCAAATTTACAACCCTTTACCCTGCTCACCTGATTGTGCAGCTCTCTATGGGAAGATGAGAATTCCACTCAGTGGAGGAGGTTAGGGAGGAACTTCTTAAGACGGGGCTCCAGTTTAAGAAGAGGGTACAGCAAAATTTATCTTCGGCTCCAGACTCCCCCCAGATGGCAAGCAGCAACCACAAGAGGAAATAATCAGAAAGGGGGTGGAACAGAGGTCCGAAAATCTCACTAACCATTTGGCGGCATTCCGCAGGCCTACACGTGGAAGAACCTGAGGAAATGGCCCAGCTGGATTTAGTTGGAGATCCCAACTAGGGAGTCTGTGTTCCAGACTTGTCCCCAGCCATATGGATATTCAGAGACTCGAACTTGTGAGACTACTTTAACGTTTGAGACCTTACTAAGAACTGACAGGCCTGTATTAACAGACTTTTTTAGTCCTCTATATCCAGGTTTAAAGTGATGCTGGAAAGGACTTTATTGTCACTGAAGTTTGTTGGGCCTGTTCGTTTGGGTGGGGGCTGGGTGCGGAGAGGAGGTTGGCCTATAATATTATTACTGGGAGTCTTTTTTTCTTTTTTTTATAACTGATAAATAGATGCCATTAAGAGCATTATAAATAAAGCAAGGGGGAAGCTGCCACTGCTACTACATATAAAGGCTCATGTTTGAATATGGGGCAGAAAAGCCTTCTTTTTTTTTTTTTTCTTTTTAAGATTTATATAGTTTATAAGTATGTGATATTGAGTAGTCTGCCCCTATTTTATTTTCATATTGAAGGGAATTTACACCCTCAGGAGGCCCAAGAGTACTGTGTACTCAGACTACCTCCTGTTCCTCCTGAAGATAGGGGGGTACAAATAGGGAGTATTCCCCTACCTTGGAAGTTGCAATCGATGTAAAAAGTTTGGTTAGAGAGGTTTTTTACCCGATCTACGTTAGCACAGTTTACGATAAATAAGCAGTTAGTTAAATTATATAGTTACAAAAAAAGAATGGTTGATTTTAATTACCAGTTACATTTACAGCTACAACAGGAGGGTACAGTTTTAATTATAGCTTTGGATGGAGATGTACAATGGTGTTCCACTGATTGGGGGGGGGGGGTCACTAGAGAGCCAGATGATTATACAGTATGCAATAAGGGAAAAACAACTAGATCGAAATATGGGTCAAAGTGTATTTTGGACTCTCAGCCTTGCCATAAAAGGTGAGGGGGGGCGCATTGGGGAGGTCCATGGATCGAGCAAATAATAATGGCGATTCAAGTAGTGAGGGCGTTGTCCCTTAATATAAATGGTCTGAACAACCCAATCAAAAGAGCTAGGCTCTTTCAATACTTAAAAAAAACATCCGAATTATGTTATATATTTATAGGAAACCCATTTGACGGACAAAGAACATTCTAAATTAACTTGGGGAGGTCAATATCAGATATATGCATCGAAAACGAAGGGTGGTAGTTATTATGATTCCTCGGACCTCCCCTTTTCACTTGACCTCACAATGTACTGATTCCCAGGGTCAATTTGTAATTTTAACCGGGACACTGTTTGGGAAACAGGTTACACTGGCAAATGTGTACTTCCCACCACTGATGCCTTCTAATACTCTAAAAAGATTTTTTGACAAACTAGGGTTTCTTGTTAATGGAAGGAGATACTAATTTAACCTTAAATCCATATTTGGATTCATCTTCTCCATTTAAACATTGAACCTCAGCTGCACAGAAATTTTTTGGTTCTAATTTGGAGGCATTGGGATTAGTAGATGTCTGGAGACACTTTTATCCCATGTCAAGGGGATATACATTCTTTTCACCTAGACATAATTCATACTCCAGACTGGATTATTTCTTCGTCTTGAGGGAACACACGGACTGTTTACAGGATCTGACCATAGGCCCTAGATTTCTTTCAGACCACTCTCCCGTATTCCTAAAACTAGATTTTAAAATACCCAGGAAAACCAAAGGGTGGCATCTGAATACCTCTTTTTTTCGAGACAAAGCCTTTAGAGACAGCTTTAGTTCTAAGATTGCACAGGTAATACCGGAAAATTCGGTGGCAGAGGTTTCAGCACCTATTTTATGGGACACAGTAAAAGTGGTGATCCGTGGGGAAATTACTGCCTTTGCAGCTGCTAAAAAGAAAACATGGGAACTTCAATATGAAAAATTGCTTGGAGAACTTGGGGAACTCCAACAGCCCCATCTCTTATTGACTAATAAAATCAGGACACAGATTAACAAAAAAAAAGCTGATCTGCAGAAGCTATTAGATAAAAAAACACAACAGGCACTGTCTTATTTGAAATCCTACAGATATGAGGGAGGCCCCAAGAGGGGCACGGAATTTAGCCCGTCAGTTAAGGGGCCAAAGGACAGCCTCTTACATTTCACATCTTACAGACCCTATATCTAAATACTGAGCTATGAACACACAGCAGATGATGGAATGTTTTAGGAATTATTATGAACAGCTGTATACGCCCCCTCAGCCCTCGGATCCCCTTAAAATGGATGAATTTTTGCAATTACTGGTTCTCCCTCAACTACCAGAGGAAATGGCAGAGAGACAAAAGGCCCCAATTAGACAGGAGGAACTTAAAAGAATAGTTTCAGATAGTAAGACATTAAAAACACCAGCTGCTGAGTGGTATAAAACCTTCTCTAAGCAGTTAGCTCCAACTTTAATCAGGGCATTTTATGAGATCCAGGAGGGAGGTGCTACCCACCTTCACGGGATTACATAAATATTTCCCCTATACTGAAACAGGGAAAAAAAAAAACAGTTGCTGTTACATCATAAGGGCCCATATCCATATTAAATATGGATTATAAGTTGTTTATGTCAATTTGGGCCCAAAGGATAGAGGATATGATGGCTCTTTTGGCAAATTCAGATCAGCCAGGATTTATTCAGTCTCGGCAGACGTCAGATAACATCTGTCGAACAATATACTCACTCGACCATGTTAACCAGAGATGAATTCCTGCTACCTTTGTTAGACTTGATGCTTACAAAGCATTCAACCGAAGTCAGATGGAGCTTTCTTTGGGGACACTGTTAAAGTTTGGGTTCCTGGAGGAATTTATTTCTCTTCTCCGGTGTGTATATGCTTCACCGAAGGCACACATCAGAGTGAATTGTCAGCTCTCAGCCAGGATCCCTTTGGGAAGGGGAACAAGGTAGGGCTGCCCATTATCACCGCTTTTATTTGCTTTATACATAGAGCAGCTGGCTGAAGCTGTAAGACAAAATTTGGATATTCAGGGTATACCACTATGGGAAGAGAGTTTGTTCTTTCACTGTATGCGGATGATATCTTATTTACTAAATCCAGAAATTTCAATCCCCACCATCTTAAAGGTTATTGAGACATTTTCAGATATTGCAGAGTATAAGATCAATATTCAAAAGACAAAGATATTGCCTTTAAATTTTGTCCCATTGCAGAGTCCGAAAACACAGCTTCCCTCAAGATGGAGAAATAATAAAATTAAATATTTAGAAGAAATCATTCCTCAAAATTTGGAACTTCTGGAACTCTTTAATTTAGAACCTTTGACTTTGGGCATAGAACAGTTATTCAAGAAATGGGTACACCTTTCTTTGTCATTTCACCAGAGTATACAGACCATACAGATAACAGTGTTCCCAAAAATTTTGTACTTTTTTCAAACCTTGCCTTTATTCCCTCTAGATTTTATTTCTGTTCCAGGGACAAAATATTCTCTAGATTTGTTTGGGCTGGGAAACACCCGAGGGTAAGGTGGTCTTCGCTGCAATTACCTATTGCAAAGGGAGGCTTAAACCTCCCAAATTTGGAAGAATACCATAGGGCAGTAACGTGTAAGATAGTCTTGATGTGGCTTAATAGACAAATTATGCCACCATGGAAGTTTACAAAGTTTACATAAAATGACTTTTTTGATATTTTACCAATTTTATTCTCCCAACCGGACTCCATGCCATGTCTTAGGGATTTTACACTGGGGACCCGTAATACATTAAAAGTTTGGCATGGGGTACGATCCTCTCTGGAACTTGGAGAGGTTTTTTATTATTTTAGACCCTTAGCTAGAGAAAGAGAATTCCCTGCCCTTAGAATAGACCATGTGTATAAAGATTGAGATAGAGCTGTATTATCTATGATTTATCAATTTTTGGATACACACGGAGTGATCCCTTTTTCTGCTTTACAGTCTAAGTTTGGTCTCCCTTCTACCCGTTATTATAGATAGCTGCAGGTTAGGTCATTTTTGCTTGGGGCTGGTTCCACTCAAAAGGCTTTGCCTGATCCAGTACCCACATTAATGAGTTTGATCATAGAGGTAATTAATGGGGGATACCACACTCGCCTAACTGGCTTATTAAACAGATCCCTTAGGGAATTCTGGAAGGAGTCGGTTAAAGATATTCTAGACGGATGGAATAAAGAACTCAAAACTCAAACAACATATGAAAAGTGGCTAGAATCAATTACTCATTCAATGAAAGCCCCATACTGGCTAGAATATATTTTGAAATGTCGTATACATTTTTTAATTACCCCAGAAAAATTAGTTACATTTTTGCCTGAAAGCTATGGTATGTGTTTAAGAGATTGTGTTCAGGCTAGGGCGAATATTTCACATATTTTTTGTACATGCCCAAAAATATCTCAATATTGGATAGATATTACAAGAAATTTGCAGGTCCTAATTGACTCAGACCTTATTTTAACAAATCAAATGATTCTCCTATATATAGGGGAGGATGGCTCGGTCCTGCAGAATAGGAACAGGCTGTATATCTATTTGGCTGCAGCTAAAAAGGTGATAACCCATTTATGGTGGTCTACTACAATCCCTACTTTGACCCATTGGCATTCCTTGATGTCTGATATTTATTATCTAGAGTGATCCACTGCTATTCGAATGGACCGCATTACCCATTTTGAGCTGGCATGGAGAGCTTGGGTTTTATATATTCTCCCTTAGATAACTATTTTATCGACTGAACTGGATTCTAGGGTATAAGACAAAAAGAAGAGAAAGTAAAGGTTTTTTAATGATGAATATTTTGAAAATGTGGACACTTTAATGACTCACATCTCTGTATGTATTCTTTCTCAATGAACATTATATATTTAACGCTATAGCTGTACAATTGTACTCCTGCTGTAAAGAACTAGAAAAATAAAGAATATTAAAATAAAAAAAATGGTATAGATGTTGAAAGGCCTGTGACCACTGAGTTTGCAACAACCACTGAGGAGTCCTCACATGCGGGTGAGCCAGAGGAACCAAACATAAAATGTCTGTGACACCCAAGAGACACAGCATAAACTGGGCTGAAACCTAGTCGCTGTGGCTTTCCAAGGCCACTTGAGCCATTAAGGCAGACACCCAGTTCTCAGGTAGAAAGGCCTTCACCTGGATCCACATTTGCCAGTACTCCTTGTCGTCAAGGCACAGGTCAGGAAGCATAGGAAAACCAAAAGCAGTTCTAAAATTTGCAAGTAGCGTTTTATCATCAATAACAGTAACATAAAAAATAAAATTATACAGAATAACTATTTAGAAAGGAAATACAGACAGAGAAAACAAAGTCCTTCATCTGAGAGTATTTCTAAGTTTCAATCTCTCCCCAGCAAAAACATTGCTGCTCTTTTTTATAAGAAGTCATTGCCTGACAATTAACTTCTGCAACCTCACCTCATTAAGAGGCATCCTGTTTCTCACAAAATGTATCTGAACTTGGTAAATTTCCTTCCAGGTGCAACAAAACAAATATGGTGTCCCATAACTAACCTCCTGTTGACAACTCTGCAAAAGAGTTTGTGGAGGTCAAACTGCATCTCAAAGTTAACCCCAAAGTTCCAAATAGCTTTTTGCAATCATTTCAACAATATAACCATATACATTTTCAAACAAAGGGATTCCAGTTTCATGTAAAGATTCACATATATTTTATAACCACAGATAGGCAAGGCAAAAAAAAAGACAGAAAAGCAAGAAACAGCAAGTGAAGGCAGGGAGATAGAGGAAGGGAAGAATTGCTAGACCGTCTGAGTGATCAGTTCCTAAGCCTCACAAGAAAATTTGACTATGCAGTCAAACAGACAATATACAAAACTAAAGACGATAGAATAGATCCTTGTATTCACTCTTTCTGTGTAACAAATGGGACAGGGCCTTTTCAACCTTGTCACACCCCTAAACCATCCGGCAGCTGTCTGGTGCAGTGTAGGGCATACTCTTCCCCGGCCAGTGATTCCCCCTCAGGTGCCAGTCATCCAGGTATGGGAAAACATATAGTTTCAGCCAATACAGCATGGTGGCCACCACAGCAAATGATATTTTAAAGATATGCAGTGCTGAGGATAATCCAAAGGGCAATACCCCAAACTGGTTCCATACAGATGTAAAGCTACTGACAGTGTCGCTGCCTAATTTTGATGTGCAGCTAAGTATCCTGCATATCTAGGGTGCACTTACAATTACAACAAGAGACGAAGGGGAGATCCTAGTGATAGCATGTAGACATGTAGAACGTTTTGTAGGCAACATGCGTGTTCAGACTGCTGAGGTCCAGAATGGGGCAGAGGGCTCCGGTTTTCTTGGGTATCAGGAAGTACCCCGAGTAGAACCAGTGATTTATCTCAGCTGGGGAAACTTGCTGGATAGTCCTTTGGTACAGCACGATCTGCACCTTGCATCACAGGACCTCTATGTGCTCAGGCGAATAAAGACAAGGCCTGAGAGGGTTCACAAGAGGTTGTGACACTAACTCCAGGGCATATCCGTGCTGGATAATTTCCAGAATCCACCAGTCTGATCACTGCCTGCCAGCTAAGCAGAAACAGCAATATCCTGCCCTCACCACTTCCAAAGCCCCCAGTGGGGGAGTCAGATGGGTAGGTAGCAAATCAGAAGTAGGAGGAGCTGTAGCTGACTGCCCCCTTTACCCCATCCTTTGGGGACACTTAAAGGGTGATTCTGTTGCTGCTTGTTGTATAGAGCACCAACCCTGACTACAGGGAGGGAATGGGCAGGAGCTCACTGAAAGGAACCCCTAGCAGAGACTTTCTGAGGGTAATTCAGTGCCATGGACCTGATAGCCTTCGCTGACTTCTGTGAGGTTTCCTCATCAGTCGCAATGGCTTAATACCTGGAACCTAATAACTTGTGATCTTTAAAGGATACATTCAGCACATCTAGGGAAACCCTGCAACTTAAGTCAGGAATGTCTATGCAGACAATTACTAGAAGCATGTAAGGCATCATACACACAGCCAGCTTTAGGGCCCTAGTAGACACACTTCAGGACTTCTTATGAGGTCTCTCAGAAAAACTGCTGACAATGCAGCCCAGATCCTTCCAGATATGATTCTGATATCTGACCAAGTACACCTTGTAGATGTTAATACCCAGATCTAGCAATGCTGAGGTGAAGATGTGTTTGTCCATGCTATCCAATTTTCTGAATTCCTTATCAGGAAGCCATGTGCCCACCATAGAGGGGCCTGTGATTTGTCAGGCAGTTGAGTCTTACAGATACCTGGGAGTTTGGCTTTATCCCAAGTTGGACTTCTCCCTGCACCTGGATGCCATACACAATAAACTGCATTCAAAACCAGGAATGCTTTACAGGCATAAGGACAGTATCTCCCCTACTATCAGGAGGGAATTAATTTCCAAACTCATCCTCCCTCCATTCGATTATGCGGATGTGGTCTATAGATCAGCTCCACAGTTCTCCCTCACCAAATTAGACTGACTGTTCAATGCCTTCTGTCGCTTTGCCTCTAAACTGCCATTTCGTACTCACTACTGCCTCCTCTATCAATCTGTCTCCATGCCTCCTCTCGCTGACCATCGTCTGGTGCATTGTGCAGTTTTTGTTGCCAAATACTGGTTCAACAAACTTCCCTCCTACCTCTCCTCCCTATTAACCCCTGCCCCTAGCACTGGCTACTCCATGCGCTCACATGACCACTGCTCCTTCACCCTGGGACTCCCCACACCCACGCTGGGCAACAAGCCTTTGCCTATCAGCTCCCTGCCCTCTGGAACGCTCTTTCCCACACTGTACGTAGCTTGCCCACTGGACTATCCATCAAACAATACTTCAAGTACCTCCTACCTCCTCCTTGTCTTTGTTTCCAGCCCCCTTAGCAGCCAGGTACTGCTAGGTACAATGGTTCACTCCCTCCATCAATCATGCCAACTCCAACACTTTTTTCCTCTTCTTCTTCTTAGTCTTCTGTCCTCTATAATCTACTGAATCTCCCCTATAGTCACCAGTGTATACAATACAGGCTGTACACTCCTGGGAACTCTTATAAGCACCTAATACCTAGTCCTATTATATTAGCTCAGGTGTTGCTGCTCCTATTAGTTAATTGTACTTATTGCTGTTCCTTGTATTAAAATTGTATGCAGGGACAATAGTTTACCGCATATGCGGTGACGCGGACGGGAATGCGGAAATCCGATTGGTCCACGGCAAACGGCGCCAAAAAACGGAAGTAGCGTTTGTTCTCGTTGACTGTGAGAACAGAGCGCTATAAATTGCGGGTGCAGCGTGTTTCATTTTTACTCTGCACTCCGCTTTCGTCAGTTTTCCTGCTGTCTTCGTGCCACAAGAATCTGTGCTCCACGCTCCCCATTCCATCTTCACTTTCCCGGTAAGTTTGCTGCAGCCTGTGTTGTGGGGGTATTTTTTGTCACTTCGGGGGGAGAAGCCAAAGGACCTAGGCTTCCGAGGAGAGCGAGAGAGAGACAGGAATCGGAGTCACAGTCGATTAATTTTGGTCTCAAAGGGCTCTCCGGTTAGTTGTGGGGACGTCACTGATTTTGCCTCAAAATTTTACTTAGTTCCTCCCCGAAAATTTGTGTTTTTGTGGCTAAACAGTGGGTAATGTAAGGCACAAAACAATATCAAGCATTAAAGTTACAGACTTTTCTTCTTTAGAAAATGCATTTTGCTGCTGCACTGAGCTCCACATTATACCAGCTTTCTAGGTGGATATCTTTACTTCTGAAGATGTGTCCCTGATTTTGGTCATTTGTCCCAGATTTTTTTAAGCCTTGTCCCTGATTTATGAGGCAGGAGGTTGAGAGGTTGAGAGGTATGGAGAAGAGAGCTAATAATTAAAATCCACCAACACTGATTTGGATTGCTAAAGAAGTGCTGAGTGGCTGTGCTGGTCTGTTGGGGTGGGCGGAGTGGGGAGAGTGGCCGGGCAGGTCTGTTGGGGTGGGCAGAGTGGTTCGGCTGATGCATCGGGATGGGGAGAGTAACTGTTCTGGTGAACTGAGGTGGGGAGAGTGTCCGACCAGGTCAATGGGGGTGGGCAGAGTGGCTGGGCCGGTGCACTGGGGTGGGGAGAGTGGCTGTGCTGGTGCATCGGGATGGGCAGAGTGGCCGGGCAGGTCTGTTGGGGGTGGGCGGACTGTCCATGCAGGTCCTTGGGGGGGTGGGCAGAGTAGCTGTGCTGGTGGGGAGACTGGCCGGGCAGGTCTGTTGGGTTGGGGAAGAGTGTGCAGGTCAGTGATCCCTTTCAGAAGAGCCCTTATTGCAGATTGGAGCTTCTACATGTTGTACTCTATGAAGGGTGGTGTCTGCCAGAAATTCTCACAGGTTGGGAGGGGGATCATTAGGATTGGTAGGGGTCTCTGATGGTCGGCTGAGGGACGGGGCTGGGCGGACTGGCTCACGTGCTGGAAAACATTGGTTCTGGCCTCTGAGGGAGCGGGGGGGGCGGGCAGAGTGGCGCAAAACCATTTTTCCCAATATGTATGTCAGCCGGCCAGGTCCGTGCCACGCTCTGGTGCTCTTTTGTTGATGGTCGGCTGAGGGACGGGGCTGGGCGGACTGGCTCACGTGCTGGAAAACATTGGTTCTGGCCTCTGAGGGAGGGGCGGGCAGAGGGCGCAGAACCATTTTTCCTAGCATGTCTGTCAGCCGCCAGGTCCGTAGCACGCCTGGTGCTCTTTGTTGATGGTCGGCTGAGGGACGGGCTGGGCAGACTGGCTCACGTGCTGGAAAACATTGGTTCTGGCCTCTGGGGCGGGCAGAGTGGCGCAGAACCATTTTCCCAACATGTATGTCAACGACCAGGTCCGATACGCAGCTGGTGCTCTTTTGTTGATGGTCGGCTGAGGGGCGGTGCTGGGCGGACTGGCTCACGTGCTGGAAAACATTGGTTCTGGCCTCTGGGCGGGCAGGTGGCGCAGAACCATTTTCCCAGCATGTATGTCCAGCCGCCAGGTCCGTGCCACGTCTGGTGCTCTTTTGTTGATGGTCGGCTGAGGGACGGTGCTGGGCGGACTGGCTCACGTGCTGGAAAACATTGGTTCTGGCCTCTGAGGGAGGCGGGCAGAGTGGCGCAGAACCATTTTTCCCAGCATGTATGTCAGCCGGCCAGGTCCGTGCCACGCTCTGGTGCTCTTTTGTTGATGGTCGGCTGAGGGGCGGGCTGGGCGGACTGGCTCACGTGCTGGAAAACATTGGTTCTGGCCTCTGAGGGCGGGCAGAGTGGCGCCTGACCATTTTTCCCAGCATGTATGTTAGCGGCCAGGTCCGTGCACGCTCTGGTGCTCTTTTGTTGATGGTCGGCTGAGGGACGGGGCTGGGTGGACTGGCTCCACGTGCTGGAAAACAGTGGTTTCTGGCCCCTGAAGCGGGCAGAGTGGCGCAGAACCATTTTCCCAGCATGTATGTCAACCGCCAGGTCGTCTCGCTCTGGTGCTCTTTTGTTGATGGTCGGCTGACGGACGGGCTAGGCGGACTGGCTCATGCTGGAAAACATTGGTTCTGGCCTCTGGGGGGCAGTGGCGCAGAACCATATTTCCCAGCATGTGTCAACGCCGCCAGGTCCATGCCACGCTCTGGTGCTCTTTTGTTGATGGTCGGCTGAGGGACGGGCTGGGTGGACTGGCTCACATGCTGGAAAACATTGGTTCTGGCCTCTGGGCGGGTAGAGGGCGCAGAACCATTTTTCCCAGCATGTATGTTAGCCGCCAGGTCCGCGCTATGCTCTGGTGCTCTTTAGTTGATGGTCGGCTGAGGGACAGGGCTGGCGGACTGGCTCACGTGTTGGAAAACATTGGTTCTGGCCTCTGGGGGGCAGGCAGAGTGGCGCAGAACCATTTTCCCAGCATGTATGTCAGCCGGCCAGGTCCGTGCCACGCTCTGGTGCTCTTTGTTGATGGTTGGCTGAGGGGCCGGGCTGGGCGGACTGGCTCACGTGCTGGAAAACATTGCTTCTGGCCTCGGGGGCGGCAGAGTGGCGCAGAACCATTTTCCCAGCATGTATGTCAGCCGGCCAGGTCCGTGCCACGCTCTGGTGCTCTTTTGTTGATGGTCGGCTGAGGGACGGGGCTGGGCGGACTGGCTCACGTGCTGGAAAACATTGGTTCTGGCCTCTGGGGGCGGGCAGAGTGGCGCAGAACCATTTTTCCCAGCATGTATGTCAGCCGGCCAGGTCCGTGCCATGCTCTGGTGCTCTTTTGTTGATGGTCGGCTGAGGGACGGGGCTGGGCGGACTGGCTCACGTGCTGGAAAACATTGGTTCTGGCCTCTGGGGCGGGCAGAGTGGCGCAGAACCATTTTTCCCAGCATGTATGTCAGCCGGCCAGGTCTGTGCCACGCTCTGGTGCTCTTTTGTTGATGGTCGGCTGAGGGACGGGGCTGGGCGGACTGGCTCACGTGCTGGAAAACATTGGTTCTGGCCTCTGAGGGAGGGGGGGCGGGCAGAGTGGCGCAGAACCATTTTTCCCAGCATGTATGTCAGCCGGCCAGGTCCGTGCCACGCTCTGGTGCTCTTTTGTTGATGGTCGGCTGAGGGACGGGGCTGGGCGGACTGGCTCACGTGCTGGAAAACATTGGTTCTGGCCTCTGGGGCAGGGGGACTGTCTTTGGGGGCGGCTGCTATCTGTGTGTGTTGGGGAGCGGAATAGCTGTCATACCAAGACCAGCTAACGACTGGCTAGGTGCCGGTATAGCCTAGGCATATAGCATGGCTGGGAACACCCAGGCTCCAAACCAGGATAAATGTGAGTGTGAAATATCAGAGCGCTATGCAAAATTCATAGCAGTTAAGCAGTTGAGAGGTATGGTGGGGGGGGGTTCTGGCAATGTAAAGTTGGTGCGTGGTGGGTATACTGGCTGATCTTGGTGGTATGGGGACACTGGTCGTGGCAGAGTTGGGGTGGAGAGAGTGGGTGTACTGGTCTGTCCAAGGTGTCCGTGCTGAATTCCTTATCAGTTTTGTGCTGCTAACTGCAATTTCTGCTGACCATGCTATTTGCTGTCATGAGACTACTGTCTTTCTATGTGCCTGGTAAGTTTTTTTTTGTTTTTTGGGGGGGCAAGATAGAGGGTGTAGGGGGTTGTATGTGCATGAAATGTATATTTAATGTAAACAAACAAGTGAATAATGTTTTTGAAAATGTCACACATGGTTCACATGCTGGGGGAAAATGGTTCTGGCCTGGGAGGGAGGGGCGGCCTGGCAGAGTGGCACAGAAACATTTTTTCCAGCATGTACGTCAGTCTGCCGGGTCCGTGCCACGCTCCATTGGTTTGTTGTTTGATGGCCGGCAGATGGGCAGGCTGGGCGGACTGGTTCACATGCTGGGGGAAAATGGTTCTGGCCTGGGAGGGAGGGGCGGCCTGGCAGAGTGGCACAGAAACATTTTTTCCAGCATGTACGCCAGTCTGCCGGGTCTGTGCCACGCTCCACTGGTTTGTTGTTTGATGGCCAGCAGATGGGCAGGCTGGGCGGACTGGTTCACATGCTGGGGGAAAATGGTTCTGGCCTGGGAGGGAGGGGCGGCCTGGCAGAGTGGCACAGAAACATTTTTTCCAGCATGTACGCCAGTCTGCCGGGTCCGTGCCACGCTCCATTGGTTTGTTGTTTGATGGCCAGCAGATGGGCAGGCTGGGCGGACTGGTTCACATGCTGGGGGAAAATGGTTCTGGCCTGGGAGGGAGGGGCGGCCTGGCAGAGTGGCACAGAAACATTTTTTCCAGCATGTACGCCAGTCTGCCGGGTCTGTGCCACGCTCCATTGGTTTGTTGGTGTGTGTGTGCGTGTGTGTGCCTCTGTCTGTGAGCACATAGAATGAAAAATAATGATGATAAAAAGGAGACACAGTCAGAGAAAATAACTTTATTATTAATAATAACATTGGATATGGGCAAGGAAGGAGTGGAATCTGGCACAAGAGTGCTGGACTTCAGGAGGGCTGACTTTGGGAGGATGGGGGAAGTGGTAAAAGGGTACCTGGCCAGAATTCAATCTAGTATGGATACTAACCAGAGATGGGAGCTCATAAAGTTGGGGATAGTGGAGGCAACCAAATCCTGCTGCAAAGCCCAGAGCAAGAAGGCTAGAGCTAAGAAACCGAGCTGGTTGAGCAAGGAGGTCATGGAAAGGTAAGGAGGAAAAGAGCTGCCTTTAGGAAATACAAGAAAACAGGGAGGGGAGGACAGAGAGGAGTACTTGACAGAATCGAAGGAGGTGACAAGGGCAGTAAGGGGAGCCAAAGCATCTACGGAACTCAGGCTGGCACAAGGCATTAAGAAGGGGGAGAAGGACTTCTTTAAGTACATCAGGGAGAAAAGGAGCTGTAAGGACCACATAGTAAGGATTAGGAAGGAGGGGGGTTGGGTGGAAGCAGGGTATGATAAGGCGGAAGCACTAAATGAGTACTTCTGCTCAGTATTTACTAAAGAGAAGAGGGGGGTGACACCCAAGATGGGTGAAATGGCAGACGCAGGGGGGGAAGTGGTGACAGATGGGGAAATCATGGAGGACAGAGTTCGAGAGGGGTTTGAAGGCACTGAGGGTGGACAAGGCACCAGGCCCAGATGGCATCCACCCCAGGGTACTGAAGGAGCTGGCAGAGGTCCTTGCAGGACCTTTGGCAGACCTATTTAATGCCTCACTACATTCGGGGTGTGTACCTCAGGACTGGAGGATGGCTCATGTGGTGCCCCTCCACAAGAGTGGCCCCAAGGATGAACCGGAAACTACAGACCAGTGAGCCTCACATCCATCGTGGGTAAGCTAATGGAGACTATCCTGAAGGAGGGCTGGTGGCCCTCTTAGAGGCCAAAGGACTACAGGACAGCAGACAGCATGGCTTCATACGTGGCCGATCCTGCCAAACCAACCTGGTCGGGTTCTATGACTGGGTAACTAGGCAACTGGACGGGGACATGCAGTGGATGTCCTGTATCTGGACTTCAGTAAGGCATTCGACTCAGTGCCACATGGAAGGCTGGGAAGGAAGTTAGTAGGCACAGGGCAGGTGCAATGCTGGTGAGATGGGTAGGAAACTGGCTGCAGGGAAGGCAACAGAGGTGGTGGTGGGTGGGGAGCTCTCACACCCAAGGGCAGTGACAGTGGTGTCCCACAGGGCTCGGTGTTGGGACCAGTGTTGTTTGGGATATTCATTGCAGACATATCATGGGACATCAAGAGCAAGATCAGTCTGTTTGCTGATGATACCAAGGTTGGCGCGGTGGTGGATGACCTAGGGGATGGCAGGGGTTGCAGGATGATCTGGCAAAGCTTGAAACCTGGTCAGACACCTGGCAACTGGGCTTTAATGCCAAAAGTGCAAGGTGATGCATTTTGGGATGAAGAACCCAAGGAGGACTTACCAGCTAGGGGAGGATGCAGCTAGCCCAGACAGAGGAGGAGAAGGATCTGGGTGTGCTCATCACAGGGTCAATGAACAACTCGGCACAGTGTAGGAAGGCAGCTGCAAAGGCCAACAAAATGCTGGGTTGTATTGCAGGGTATATCCTCAAGGAGGAGGAGGTGATTCTGCCACTGTATAGGTCATTAGTTAGACCACACCTGAGTACGTGCAGTTCTGGCGTCCGTATCTGAAAAGGGACATTAAGTTACTGGAGGAGTGCAGCGCGAGGCGACAAAGATGATCAAGGGTCTGGGGACTTATCTATGAGAGGAGGTTGAAGGAGTTGAACATGTACTCACTGGAGGAGAGGAGAGACAGGGGGACATGATTGAAACCTTTAAATACATGAAAGGAATAAACAAGACAGGTACAGAGGGGCTGTTCAAAGTAAGGGAGGGGAGGGCCACCAGGGGCCATGATATGAGACTGGAGCGAGGAAGGTTCAGGAGGGAGATGAGGAGACACTTTTTTACAGAGAGGGTGGTGGCTGGGTGGAATGCGTTACCTGCAGAAGTGGTATGCAGTAGAACACTGGACTGCTTCAAACGAGGATGGGACAGGACAAGGGGGAGGGTTAATGAAGGGGAAGGGTGGAAGGGAGGGGCAGCTGCAGAATAAGGGGTGCTAGCTGCACATTCGAGCAGACTTGATAGACCTCTAGGCCTTTATCTGCTGGCAAATTTCGTATGTTCGTATGTTCGTAATAATAATAATAATAAATTACTAAGCCACAGCAAACTGAATAAACCATGTCGAAACCACTGTCGAAACTTTGGATTTTCCTCCTTGGTTTACCTAGAGGGTAAACAAAGAAAAATCGATTTAAACTGTCTAGCTGCATGTTAATAGTAATCTTACCACCTTTCAGTTTGGCTTTTACGGGAATGGAATGTCTAATGGAATATTGTTGGAAGTGTTGGGGAATTACAGAGAATTGATAAGTTCTTAAAGGTGAATTACTGGCAGAGGTGAAGCCCTGACCACTGTGCAGATTGGGGCTTCACCCCCCCCATCGCAGGCACTATATTAAAAAATAGTCTTTGCACCTCAGTGATCACTCAAATTGGTGATTGAGCGCAAAGATAGATTTATTTCTGTTAACTGCAGGGGGGATAGGAGAGATGAAGCTACGAGCTGCACAGTGGTTATGGCTTTACCTCTGCCGGTAGAACACCTTTCATCAGTTGAGCTCCGACTTGAAAACTAAGAGGCTCCATTTTCATGAGGACCAAGTTGGAAAGTGCCCCGTTTACTGTTGATGCATTTCCTGATTGGTTTATTCTTCAGTACAGATTGCTGATCTCTCTCCATTAGCATCCTCAATCCCAATCCTCATTAATCATCGTTGATTTTTGTTTTAATTGGATGCACTTTGCTTACATATAAATAAACCAATCCAGGCAGCTAGATGTTAGGGACTGAACCGTCGGAGTCCACCTTGGCGTCTGGTGGTTCAGCTTAATTCACGTCTGAGCTCTGTCAAGCTTTGGTACATGGCACTAGATGAGTACTGTCATTCTACCTCTGCTGCCATCACTCCTGAGGGGTGGGGGCTGCACTTGCTGTCATCACTCCTGAGGGGTGGGGGCTGCACTTGCTGCCGTCACTCCTGAGGGGTGGGGGCTGCACTTGCTGCCATCACTCCTGAGGGGTGGGGGCTGCACTTGCTGCTGCTGTCTATCCTGGAGAATCGATGAACTTGCTGTTGCCACCCATCTTGCTGGGAGTCGGAAGGTGAAGTCTTCATGAACATCATGCCTTTGCGCTGCTGCAGATTCCTTCTGATGTTGAACCACCTGCCAGCACTGCTACCAGCTCCTCATGCTTGTCCCTTTGCACCACTCTTCAAGTAAGTAGGTGTGGGTGTTGGTGGCAAGCTGTGATTGGATAATGCATTGATGGGGATGATGAGGAGGATGATGATGATGATGATGATGATGATCTTTTTAAGTTATGTGTACATTTTTCTGTGGGCCACATGTAAACATTTCAATTGATTTTTTTTTTTTTTTTTTTGGTCAAACTGTGAAAGTGCTGTTGGTGGTCTGCTGCTGCGAGTCTTTGCCCTTCTGAAAAGGTATTGTTGTACTTCTTTGCACTCACAAACAGTGACTCAAAGTCTAGATTGTATGTTTCTGACATCACAGTGGTTTCTGTTTGGTACCCTTTTCCACATAGGTAGCCTCACAATAGCAGTGCGATTTGACAGAGATATGTAAGTAACTCTGAAATGGTGGCCAGGAATTGGCTGAGAATGGGATAGATATAGATAAATAGGGATATTGTAGTCTGGAATTTAAGTGGCCGAGGTCAGCGTAAAATCGGTAGCTGCTCCTCCCCACTCTCGTAGACATGGTCTTACATTAGCGAAGAGATTTGGATGCTTGTTTCTTACTATAGATATTTCTAGTCTGGACTGTAAACTTTGAAGGGCAGCGTGATTTCTGTAGCTGTTCCTCCGCCCTTTCAAACCTGGACAAGAATTATTAGCGGAGATATATTTCAAATGCCGATCTTGTACTCTTGCTATTGTACTGTGACATTCTGAGGTCAGCGTGATGATTTTGTCAGCTACTCCTAACTGTGAAATGGTGGCCAGAAATTGGCTGAGAATGGGATAGATATAGATAAATAGGGGTATTGTAGTCTGGAATTTAAGTGGCCGAGGTCAGCGTAAAATCGGTAGCTGCTCCTCCCCACTCTCGTAGACATGGTCTTACATTAGCGAAGAGATTTGGATGCTTGTTTCTTACTATAGATATTTCTAGTCTGGACTGTAAACTTTGAAGGGCAGCGTGATTTCTGTAGCTGTTCCTCCGCACTTTCAAACCTGGACAAGAATTATTAGCGGAGATATATTTCAAATGCCGATCTTGTACTCTTGCTATTGTACTATGACATTCTAAGGTCAGCGTGATGATTTTGTCAGCTACTCCTAACTGTGAAATGGTGGCCAGGAACTGGCTGAGAATGGGATAGATATAGATAAATAGGGATATTGTAGTCTGGAATTTAAGTGGCCGAGGTTACCGTAAAATCGGTAGCTGCTCCTCCCCACTCTCGTAGACATGGTCTTACATTAGCGGAGAGATTTGGATGCTTGTTTCTTACTATAAATATTTCTAGACTGGACTGTTAACTTCAGAGGGCAGCATGATTTCTGTAGCTGCTCCTCCTGACCATCATCCTTCATCTCATCTACCATGAATGACCAGTGAGATTCTAATGCTGATGTAGTCTCTTATTTTTGTCTTGATTTGAGAGATTGAGTAATTAGTTGTGAAATTTTAATAGTTGTGCTGCACAGTTGTAAATATATTTTCTATATCTCCCAACTGTTTCAATTTTAGTTTGTTGGGAGTCATCCACACTACACGTGTAGCAATGGCAACACCACCACCAAGCAAAATGGCCAAAATTGTATCTGTTACCGCTAAAGACCGTGCGTTGCAATTCAAGTCCTATGGCATGTATGAAGATGGAGGGAAGATGTTCTGTCGCTTCTGTGATCACCCTGTTGACCACATCAGGAAGGACACAGTGGTGGATCACTGTAAAAAGCAAAAAACACACCAAGAACACAAGCCAAAAGAGTAACAGCAGACAGGTGACCCTGCACACTAGTTTTAATGCCACAACAGCTGCAGCTGCTACAAGGGAAGAAACCGTTTTGGACACATTGAGGGCTTGGTGTGGTGCCAATATACCAATTGAAAAGCTGGATCAGCCCTGCTTGAGAGACTGGATGGGGAAGTACATCAAAGGAATTGGAGCACTTCCAAAGGCAGACACTTTACGACAGAATTACTTGCCCCCGACTAAATAGGGAAATGGAGGAGGGAATTAGCCAGCTGGTAAGAGGCAAGACACTCACAGTAATGTGCGATGAAACAACTGATGCAGACTCCCGCTGTGTAATGAACATTATTTTTGTAATGGAGGGTGCAAAATCTATAATAGCAGACACCATAGAGCTAACAGTGGTAAACCACTCCACTGTTGCCCAAAGTGTTTTAAAGACCTTGCATAAATATGGTGTGGAGATGGAACAAGTGGTAGCATTTGTTAGTGACAATGCACGTTACATGACAAAGTGCTTTAATGATGTATTACGTGGCCTAATTGGTGACCATGTAGTCCATGTGGGTTGTTGAGCACCACGTTTTATCATTGGTGGGTGATACCTGGATTGACCACTTTGAGCAGGTGAATAAGCTTGTGGCACTTATAAAATATGCCTTTCAACAATCACGAAGCGTAGCAGAGTACATTGCATTCCTGGAGCAGAGGGGTGCGGAAAAAAATATTGCCTCCTGTTCCTGTCTTGACCCGTTGGAACACCTGGTTCAAGCAGTAAAACACCACTCTGCATATCTGGAACACCTCGCGCGAGTTCTTCAAGGATGAAACCAGTGATGCCAACTCCATTAGGTCCTTAAAAAAACTATTTGAAGAATGGTTCACAGAGCTGCAGGTTCAAACTGCATTCATTGCTGAAAACTGCACTGACCTTATTGATGCAATTGAGCTTTTGCAAAGCAAGGAAAAGCCCTTGGCTGTTTTGCTGTATGACACTACTAGCAAAATCAAAATGCGGTTTGAAGCAGGAGTGTTGAAGACAGAACGATTTGGTGACAGAACTGACGGGTACTTGCAGGCTATGAGGCCACGGGTCAAGCAGGAAAATGTTGCCCTTTTCCAAGGAGCATTTGGTGTCGCTTTAAACAAGCTTTCTAAGCATATGGACACAAACCCATCAGTTGAATTCTTTAAAGCTTGCCGATTTTGGACCCCAGAAATTTACCAAAACTGAATAGGGATTTGACACGGCATGCCAGTGACATTCCTCTGTTAGCACTGCACAACCAAACAGAACTGCAAAATGACTGGGATGTATATGCTAGGGAGGATATAAGGGAACTTCCAGCATATTGGAGTTGGATGTTGGGCAGTACTGGCTTTCAAGTAGTCTCAACTAACTGTACTTCCAGAGCTGCTCTACAAGCTATCTGGATACCTGTGTCAAGTGCAGATGTGGAGATCCTTCTCTGTATGTGGACAGATCCACACAGATCAAAGGAGGAACCTGCTGGTAGAAAATCTGAAACTGCTATCCCAGCTCATCAAAACAAGTAGCTGGATTATATATTTTTGCATGGTTTCCTCAATGTTTGATGCCAATTTTTATACTTCTATTATTAGCGTATTCAAGCCAGTCACCAGTGCCACCATTGCCATGAAATAATGGGCTGGCTCCTCTCTCTAACTTCAGACTGTAGCCCCTGTTGTCCTTCCCTCTTTTTGGCCTCTTAGGTACTTGAAGGTCTCACTCATGTCCCATTCCTTTCTATCTTCTAGGTTGTACATGTTGAGCTCCCTCTTTCTCCTCATGTGCCCTGTCTGTCACCCTTCCCCAGGATAATTAGTCACCCAAAGTTGGACCCCTGTCCCCCACCATCACTGGTAAACACTAAACAGCAGTACTTGTTTAGTACTTGCACCTGGTCTGACCCATGCTGTACCCACCCTCCTTAACAGTCTTCCTTTCCCCTCCCCTTCTTTGCCGAATAGAGATTTGATTGCTCCCTCCTTCTGCCTGTCTATTGGGGGGGTTGGAGACTGATGGACACCTCTGCATGGTGGCGCGGCTTACTGCCCACACCCACGCAATCACCCTGCCTGCTAGTTATACTTTTCCATAATTAACTGTCCCAGATTTTTCTTTGGAATCCCTCGCTCTACAAACTCTGGTGCAACCTATCCTGTGCATACATGTCTTGGTTCTCCAGGACACCATATGCTACCCCATTAATACACATGATGTGAGAACACCTTTTATACTATTGCAGTTTTCCACATTTCATATATGGCTTTGCACATTTAATGTATTTATAGTTGGTTAGATACCATATGTTTATATACTGTAGGTTTTAGTTCACTTGCTTTTTCACTGTAGTTATAGTCAGGTTTTACACATTTTCTTTGATAGAGCTTTAGTTTAATTGCTGTACTTGTATGTTCCACATTTTGCATATTTTACCGTATATGGGTTTCCATTCAAATGTCTGTTCTCCACTGTTTCTACACTTTCAGTGTACCATTTTATAACAGTTTTGTATAGATTGTATAGAATTTGGTTTCTCGTATTACACCCGCACCTTTTTATGCTTTTTTAATACTTTTGCATATTTTTACTGTATGGATGTTTCTGTATTTCTATTTACTCCTTTCTGCACATTTTTTATAAACGCTATTTTATTTAATACAGCTGTTCTCTGTATTTAATTTTATTCATTTCTGAATTAGTGATATGACAAGATATGCAGAGCAAATGTTCCTTGACGTATAGCGCATAGACCAAAGTATAAAGTCATGGTACCAATGTCATAGAGGGGCACAAGTCTGGTTGGGGGGCTTTGGGAAAATATCCTTCTGCAGACAACGCAATAGAGGGTGGGGGCTACAGTGCAGTATCTGAGGGATAGAGCATGGCCATAGTGCTGTTAACACTGCCATCGCACTTGAGGGTTGGGCGCAACTGTGCTGCTGCTGCCATCACATCTTGTACCTATCAAAATAACAAAATTGGTGCAAGGATGGATGTATGTACAATAGTTGATGTCAAAATTGCTAATATGCATGGTAGCAGAGCAAAAATTTGTTAAATAAAGTACCCAAAACAAAACACCGTTAAAAACGGATTTTGGACTGGCAGACACCAGTGACAATACCGGTTTTTCCAATGTGCAAAATGGAATTTGCTCCTTTTCAATCACGGTAAACCAGTGTCCCTGTGTTGTCAGGCCCTGTCTTCGGATACTGCTGTTACTTCTGACTGTATTCCTGTATATTTTCGATCATGTAAATATGCATTGTAATTTATACATATGTGATGTTTCCTTACCCCCTGCCCTGGATCACACCTGGAATCAAGCCACAGCTCAGTGTGCCTTTCCCAGTCATCAGCTTTAAATAAATAATGTGCAGTCATGACTACCACATAGTCTGTGTCACACTGACTGAAAAATAAATTGTCTCCAGGGACAAGGTATTTTTTGTTAGTCTTCCTAAAAATAGCTGGCAGCATACTAAGCAGTCAAGCAGTTAAGGTGGTATCCTCCGGGGCAGTACAAATAGGAAGAATGACCACTGAGAAGGTTCTCACAACTTCTGAAAATCACAGAGGATTTTTCTCTAAGAATCCACATCCTCCAGTGAGAAATGAGAAGTTTTCTGAATCTGCTGCATCCAAGCCTGAAAGGTAGGATCCAGAGCAGGAGAACGAGGCCTGTGTAAGACAGTGCCCTCACTACCTGAGGAGACAGCAGAACCAGTGGAGTCTTCCTGCCTCAGAACGTAGAACAGTTCAAGTTCCTCCTCCCTCAATGTCCATCCTCTTCCAGTAAGTTAGGATTAAACTCCTCCTTGTCCTCCTGCTTGAGCGGCAGAGGCTGAAGAGTCACAGACCTGAGAGGAGGAAAAGTCTGAGGTGGAACTACAAGCTCAACCGATGACACCTGTGTTGGTCACTAAGAAGTGGCATAGTCCATCGATGGCAGAAGTGTTGGCAATAGTCTCCTTTTCAAATAACAGAACTCTGCCAGTATAGGATCAGGACTGTCAATAAAGGCCACTGATGATATTCATCATTGCTGACAGGCCAATCCCTATCAGCAAAGCTCAAAAGATGCCAAGCCTTTAGATGGACAGGGTTCTGGCTTTTTAAGAGTTGACCCGCTTGTTTCACCAACAGACTAACCCCAGTAGGCTTACAATCATTTTAGAAAGCAGATATATGGATCACTGACACATACAGGGAAATATGTCTAACTACGCAACTATTAGCGGTTCAACTCTCACCATCTCCGGTGACTCTCTGCCAACGAAGACAAACCAAACTAGGTGATGCTTTAGTTGGCAACCGCGCTGTCGATTTACACAGTGATTATGGCATACCCCATTTCACCATCAGTGACTTCAGTGTTAACAGTTTCTGTAGTTTGTCAGACACTGCAGTATCTTTGTCCATTTTCTCCAAAAGGTTCTCCAAAGCCCTACACCTGCGTTACCAGGTGGTTAGGTTAAACCCTCAATAAATCACACAGTTTTCACATCGTGGGACAGGCCAGCAAATGCACACCTCATGGGTGTTTTCTCAGTAGATCATATTTCTGCAGAGACAGTGACAAAATAGTGCTTTTCTCAGGGATGACATGCATTGACAGTCACTGCTCCCAAAGGAATGGCTGCCAGAAATAAATACACTCAAACTGGCATGAATGTGACAATAAAAAACAACTTCCACTGGTCCACAGTTCATTCTCTTGTTAGCAGAAGATTAAAAAACTGAAGCAGATGAGGCCAGTCAGATTATATAGGTGACACTGTGTGCCACTGATATGCACATAGGCTGGTCATGGGTGACCAGGTTATTGCAAAAGCTTCCTGTGAGGTTCTTACGCTGAGCTTGCAGTCCAATGTATTATGGCTCGCTGGAGAAATCCTCAAAGATATACACATTATTCATATATCATACATACTTACATACATACATATTTTAAGGGGGAAGAAGATCATCGGTTCATTGAGATTCTCCCTCCCACCAGCAAAGTAGGAATACCCTATCACGCAGTTTTCTTCAAAAAAGTTACAGTCAAGAGTAAAGCATGGTTGCAAAAAAGTTTAAAGGCACTGCAGCATTAGCAGAATGCAGTACAATGTTTTGTGCTTTGGATTTCAAAATGTTTCCTGTTTTAACATAACAATCCATATCAAATATAAAGAAAGTACAGTTGTGCAAGAACTTACCGTAACAACAGATCTTTGAGAGGAGCTCTTGCAGTAGGCAACACCAGTAGGACTGAAGCTGACAGGTGCCAGGACCACATGGAACACTTCTAACTAGCAGTCTGTCACGGGGGACTGGGCACACCAATGTCCACCTATCTTATAAAAGGGGTGGTCTCCCTGACCCTCCTCAGTTCTCCCGCCGGAGACCCTGGCGCATGAAGAAAATAGGAGAACCGAGGCAGTTCCTCAGAGCCAATGAAGAGCAGAATAGCTACAAAGGAAAAGAAGCAATCAGGGGGAAGGAGAGAGGGAAGGTAGCACCTGTTTCAAGAGCTCCTCTCGAAGATCTACTCTTATGGTAAGTTCTTACGTAACTGTACTACTATCTTACTTTCAGGGGGCTCTTGCAGCAGGCAACACTGGTAGGACCAGAACTGACTGCAAGTCGGCTGGGAGGAGGCAAATAGGCAGTTACTGGCTCTTATTAAAAGAATGCCCTGAAGAACAGCTAGTTCGAAGTTAGCTCTGCATCTGGAAGCAATGTTCAGACTGTAGTGTGTCAGATACAGGTGTGAACTTAACTCCAAGTAGCAGCTGCACAGATCTCCGCAGCAGACACATTCCTGAAACAGGTGGAAGAGGCAGCCTTACCTCCGGTGGAGTGATCCTTAACTGTCCAAATCAAAGTTTTGCCGTACTTGCGGTAACAGAAAACAATACAATTTGCCAACAATTTCGACAAACATGGTTTCGATACACATGCCCCATCTCTCTTTGGGGCAAGGGAAACAAACAACTGATCTGTCTTATGTACCGATTGGGTGCAGTTAGTGTAATAACAGAGCACCCTATGAATATCCAGAGTAAGTATAAAGGTCTCCTCCTGTTTAGAATACTCTGGGAAATAAACAGGTAGGTGGATGGATTGGTTTAACATAAACTCAGACACCACCTTAGGCAGAAACTTAAGATTTGTGCGCAAAGACACCCTGTCTTTCTGAAAAAAACAAATAAGGCTCTTTACACATCAGGGCTTGGAGCTCAGAAATCCTCTGAGCAGAAGTAACAGCAACTAAAAACAACCCTTTCCATGACAAAAAGCATAGCTCATAGCTCACAGCTTGTGGCTGGCTCAAGAGAGGCAGAGTGAGCTTTTCCAACATGAAAAGAAGGTTCCACAGCAAGACAGGGTCCTGAATGGGAGGTTTCATCAATCAATCTATCTTTATTCTACCAAGAGAAATACTCCATTGAGAGCACTCATTTACTGTACAAGGTGGTCCTGAGTACATAGGTACAAAAAAGGAAAAAAAAAAAAACAATAATTCACAGCAACTGCAAGACAAAGACAAGGTAAAATGTTACAATTCATGATAACAGTGATATACATCACAGGAGTACAGGCGAACTTCATGACACTGGTGAATTGGTGACATTCGTTGAGCATACATGGCTGTAAAACATGAGACAACATTGAGAGTCAGCGAGGACAGTACAGGCAAAGGCCATTACAGCAAGTGGTTAAGTGCGATGAGACTCTGACAAATTAGGAATAGTCAGATAGGTCTTTAAGTGCTCTAGAGTCAGATAAGAGGATTGGGGGAGCAAAGGGTACATAGAAAAGGGAAGGGGTTAAGGAGCAGGTGGAGGTGGTGGGGAGGGCCTGTGTAAATATTAAGGGAGAGAGGGGAATAGGCTAGAGGTGGCTTAAGTCAAGGTAGTCGGAGGAGAAAGCAATGTTAGGAGAAGCATCTATAACTTTCTTTGTAAGAGTGGTCCAGCATGGTCTTGAAGGTGAACATCTCTTTTAAGTTCGTGAGTTTTTGGGTGCCCTGTGCTTTGCTCCAGATAGACGGGAGAGCATGGCTGATGGAGGAAGTGCCATAGCGAGTTCTGACTCTAGGAATGTCGAGCTGGAGGTATGAATATTTTCTGAGTAAGTCCCTTCAGAAAGGTAAAGAGGTTTGATATGTAACATAGAAACATAGAATTTGATGGCAGGTAAGGACCGCATGGCCCACCTAGTCTGCCCATTTCCCTACCTAATGGACAAGCTGCAGATCCTAGTTAACTAACAGCCTACTTGCTCCTACCCCCCACTAGAACTGCCTTATGTCTGTCCCATGCATTCTTAAATTCCCCTACTGTTTTTGACTCTACGACCTCCTCAGGAAGGCTGTTCCATGCATCTACAACCCTCTATGTGAAGAAATACTTCCTTACATTACCTCTGATCCATTCCCCCCCCCCACTATCTTCAAATTGTGCCAATCCCATAGAAGAAACAAGTCTTCTACTACTGCTTGCTTTAGCTCCCACTCGTGTGCCCTGGCGACTGATTGGCTGAGACTGTCAGCCAGAATGTTGTGAACACCTGGCACATGGACTGCTGTCAAGGATAGGCCCTGCTGTATCGCTCAGGACCACACCGGCATCGCCTTCCTGCATAGAGTGTATGACCAGGTGCCTCCCTGTTTGTTTAGATACCAGACAGTGGCCATGTTGTCTGTCTGGATGAGAAGTGTTCCCGGAATTAGGAGTGACTGGAAGGCCTAGAGAGCACAGAGCACTGCTCTTATCTCCAGAATACTGATGTGAAAATTCTCCTGCATGGAAGACCAGCAGTCTTGAGTTCTGTGGTCTCCCCATCCCAAGTTTGAGGCATCCAAGACCACTGGGTAACCCCCATATGCAGTCTGGCCAAAGGGACTGTGGGTATGGCGGCCATCAGACCCAGAAGTCGTAAGACTTAACATGCCATGGTCCATCGAGATGAAGCCACCAGCGTTGCTTGGGAGATTAAGGTCTCCGCTTGGTCAAACGGAAGAAAGGCCTTGCTCTGGACTCTGTCCAGCACTGCACCGATAAATTGGAGGTGCTGTGAGGGTATCAGCTGGGACTTGGGATGGTTGACCGAAATACCCAGGCTGGAGAAGAGGTCCATAATGAAGGAAAGGGAATCCTTCAGACTGTGTGGGGAAGGGGCTGAAAAGAACCAGTTGTCCAAATAAGGGAACACATATATGCCCATGCAGCACAGGAATGCCACAACCATCGCTAGGCACTTGGTGAACACCCGAGGAGAGGCCAAGCAGTAGGGCTCTGAACTGGTCCAGGAAGGAGAACTCAGGAAGCGGCGGTGGGCTGGAAGAATGGGGATATGAAGGTAAGCATCCTGCATATCCAGGAAGCACAGCCAAGTGTTGGGAAGGAGCAGGGGTAACAGTTCCTGGACAGTCAACATGCAAAACCTCTTGTACTCTACGAAGAGACTGAGCATGCTGAGATCTAAGATGGGTCTTAGATCCCCTGTCTTCTTTGGAACCAGGAAGAAATGGAAGTAAAATCCTCTCCCTGTCTATTCTGGAGGTGCACGCTTTATGGCTGCCTTTTGCAGCAGAGCTTGTATTTCCTGTAATACCAGCTGTTGTTGGCCTGACAGGTAAAATGACCTTCCCAGTGGGTTGGGAGGAGGTCGCTTCAGAAGCTCTATTGAGTGAACTTTTTCTATGAGTTGAAGAACCCATGTATCTGCAGTAATGGCCTTCCACCCATCCAGGTGGAGGCTGAACCTTCCCTTCCACTGGTTCCTCCGAAACAGTCAGAGGGAGTGGAAGGGGGTAGGGAGTCAGGACGCGGAGGGGAGGGGCACCTTTCCCCCAGAGGCAGCTTTGGAGAACTTGGCCTGGGGTTGGGCGCGGAGACCAGAGCCACGGCAGCTTGTTCTGTTGTTGCCCTGATTCTGTTTTTTCCATTTCTGTTGTCGACAAAATGGCTGCTGCCGTTGTCTTTGATAGGAACGGTACATGGACTGGACATCCTTGAGGGATTTGCCGCTCTCCTGCAGCTCGGTAATGATATCTTTGGCGTCGCCGCCAAACAGAACTGGACCTCTAAAAGGAGCATCCAAAAGAGAGTTCTGAACATCCTGTGCCAATCCCGACAGACAAAGCCAGGCTAGATGTCTGAGACAGATTCCCATAGCTACCCTCAAGCCAAAGCATCCACCGAATCATATGTGGCGCGTAGGGCATGGCGGCAGGAAGATTTATTTAACCTGACTTTCTCCAGGAGTTTATTCCATAACTGCTCGTCAGGGATATCCTGGAGGTCTCTTTCCAATTCTGAGAGTGAGGATTTTTGGAAAGCCACCATATGGGCTACATAATTCAGGGAATGGATAGCATAGGTGGATGATGAGTAGATTTTCCTACATCTGCTTGGACTCCTTATCTGGTGGGAAGGCACTAAGATGTTTCGGCTGGGCCGATCTATCGTGGGCAGCTGTGATGACCATAGAAGTGGCATTAGGTTGGGCAGTTAGGTGGGAGACCCCTTCGAAGGAAAAGTACATTCTATCGGTCTTTTTGGATACAGCCGGTATGCATGAAGGTTGCTGCAAAACAGTGGATGTGAGGTCCTCATGTGGACCCATCCAGGGTGGAATGGGTAAGGGGTCCACATTAACCAGGTCCAAGTGCTCTGCCAGCCTTTTGCACTTGGGGTCCAATTCCTTAGAGGCCCATCCACATGATTTTTGAATGGTCCTGAGGAGCCCAGCAAAGGAGGGATCCTCAGGAGGAGATTTTGGGGACTCTTTCAGTTGAGCCTTAACCAGGGAATGAGGTTTGGATTGAATCCCTAGATCCAAGCCTTCATCTGAGTCAGAGGTTTCCGGTCTACTGGGCAAGGATGCCTCCAGAGGTCGGGTCCAGGGTCTATGATCTCCAAGAGGCAGAGCTCCCAAGTCTCCTTCAGAGACTCGACTAGAGGGTGTCAGACTGGGTGGGGGCACCCTGATAGGAGGGGTGGACCTGACTGTGATCTGAAGCTGGCCCAAGTCTAAAAGCAGTTGGGATACAGCATCCTTCCACCACAAAAGAATGACCTCACATTCAGGCTGCAGGGGCAGTGAAGACGGAGGTGGGTAACCCAGGTACCCTGCAAGAGGAGGGTAGCTGGGAGGCTGGTACCAATAAGGGTACTGGTAATATGCCTGTCCTGGCGCTGGATAGCCTGGCGTCAGAAAACCCAGCATTGGGTAGCCTGGCGTCAGCGGGTTGTGACCTGGCGATGGGCCCTCTGGTGTTGGATACTGTGGAAACAGAGGGTTCCCAGGAAAGTACCCTGATGGGCCCGAAGGAGGGGCAGAAGGCCCTGCCGGAGGAGGTGCCGAAGGACCGCTGGGTAGCGGGTCCGGCAACGGGGTAGGCGGAGGAGCCGCAGGTCCCGCAGGAGGAGGTTCCATACCTCCCCAAAAAAGATCCGGTGAAAGGTGAGGATCCATCGGCGGAAGAGAGCCCAGCAAAGGGGGGAAGATCAGGTAACTCCCCCAACGACAGGTCTGGAAGAGTATACGACGGAAGGATTGCCCCGGGGAGGTCGAATACCAGTAGCGAATCCCTGGAGGGAGAACCCAGAGGGGATGAAGGGGTACCTGCGAGCTGTCTCTCCTCAATGTCGGGGACCACAAGGGAGTCCGACTGGAGAGAGGATGCATCCACATGGTTGACGGAGGAGCCATCGAGCGACTTACTGTTCGCAGTCGGGCTGACAAGAGCCGGCCAGCTAGTGTCAGGCTGATCGGCCTGGGCCTGGCACCCAGAGGTGGAGCCAGAGGGCGACTTAGCGGCAGAGCTCAGAGCAGGAGATCTTGAAGGAACCTCTGAAGATGCCTGCCCACTAACCTCAGCCGGGGGGGGGGGCATTGGTCCGCTGGAGCGGAGGAAGGCTCTGCAGGTGGGGTACTCACAAAAGTGGAGGGCCCACCCTGGTCAGCGTTGGCTATCTGGCTGGACTTCCCTTGGGGAGAACGCCTCTGCTCCCAGCGTCTCTCCTTATCCTTCTTCTTTTCCAGGGCCAGCGACGACAATCTTTTCCTCAACTCCTGGAGCTCCTTCTCCATCGAAGCCAATCTTTGGGTGAGCAGGTGGGCGTCAAGGATCCTCTTGCAATGCATGTGCGTGGCCTGGTTGAAGCCCTGGCAGATGGTACACTTCAAAGAGTTGTGCCTAGGCCCCAGGCAGAGGACACACCGGGAGTGATCGTCCCCGTGCGGGATTTGCGCACCGCTCTTGAAGCACTTTTTCTTGGGCCGACTAGACAACATACACCATAACGGATCATTGAATAGAATCATGCAAAAAAATAAATTCGCTATTAGAAAGTGGCGGGTGACTGAAAGCTGTACTACTATGTTTGTCAAACGATACCATGCAACGGCGGGAAAGAACTGGAGGGTGGCCGGGGGACCGCCCCTTTTATAGTCACGTCGATGTCGCATCACCTGACGACGGGAGCCAGTCCCTGCTGATGATTGCTAGCTACAAGTTTGCCGTTTGGTCCTGACACCAGGGGGTGCAGTCCTATATGTGAAGACCTACTACAGGAACCCTCTCGAAGTAAGATCTTCTGTTATGGTAAGTTCTTACGTAACTGTTCTTTCCTCTCTCTTAACATGTTAGCTGCAGTAATTTGAACATCTCTTTGGGCAAGACTGCTATTTGCTCCTAGTTAAAAAATGCCACAGTGTGTGAGGATGAAACTGCCCTCCACCATCCTTACCAAAATCACCTGCATTCTGAGTGACTTTTACTTGCTTCATGTTCCCCCAAGACATTGCTAGCTGCTGAGGGAAGCCCCAGGGCATAAATCTCTCCGCTGCTACTCGTATAGTCGAGCT
Organism: Neoceratodus forsteri; assembly: GCA_016271365.2. Taxonomy (NCBI): domain Eukaryota; kingdom Metazoa; phylum Chordata; order Ceratodontiformes; family Ceratodontidae; genus Neoceratodus; species Neoceratodus forsteri. Next base: position 255,528,672 of record CM057451.1, on the reverse strand, counting down.
GTTATAAAGACTCAAGCTGAAATGAGGGGAATGGCTTTTTCAACTGCCCTCAACCAAGTTACTCATGGGCTGCCGGAAGGGTGGCATTACTGGCAGTCTCAAGGTAGAAGAGAACTACAGGGGTGGGTGTTTGACCTGCCATGATTCAGCTCCCTCATTCACTGCAATGTTCACTTGCCCTTTTGCCACCAGCACAGGCAACATTGGTGCACTGAGTGAGAGTGGAGCGCTGGGAGGTCAGTCAGGTAGATGGCCAAAAGTGGCAATACACACCGGCACAAATGAGAAAAGTGTTCTGTCTAAACACCAACTATCTTTCAGATTTGTGTGATGTCACTTCCCAGCAGAAGGATAAACTGACTTTTCCATTTCTGCTACTACCAGTCTTCTACTTACAGCTAAACAGCTCTTGCAAAACAATAATGTGCAGCGGAAAAAAAGCAGAGCAAAGATGCACATTTTTTGAAGATGAAGTCTAGGCTGGCAAGACAAGAACTATTTGCATTCCTGAACATTTGATTAGTACACCCAGTACCAGGTAGTATAAAGTGTTGATTAGATAGAATTTGTAAGACAGAAACACAGAATTTGCCAGCGGAAAAGAACCTCAAGGCCCACCGTGTCTGCCCCAGGTGTACTGTCTACTTGTTAAACAGTCAGCTATACTTTTATCTGATTTTTTACTCCCCCCTTCTCAAAATCTCCCTATGCCTGTCCCAGGTGTTCTTAAATCCCATCACTGTGTTTGCTCCTACCACCTCCCCTAGGAGTCTATTCCACCCCTCCGCCACCCTCTCTGTGAAATAGTACTTTCTAGTATTACTCCTCAACATGCCCCCTTCTATCTGCATGTCATTCTTGTATGCTTTGTCAGCTAGAAAATGCTTGGCACTCTGTTTATGCCCCTAACATACTTGAATGTCTCAATGATGTCCACCCCCCCTCACCTTTTCACTTTTGTGTTCTAGGGAGTACAGGTTTAGGTACTTCAGCCTATCTCCATACAACAGATGACTAAGATCTCACACCATTTCGCTGCCCTCCTCTGGACCCCCTCCACTCTATCCATGTCCTTCCTGAGGTGTGTCCTCCAGAACTGGACCTCGTACTCCAGATGTTGTCTCACCAACTGCTTGTCCAAGGGCAGGACCACCTCCCTTTTCCTACTTGTGAGCCCCCTATTAATGCATCCCAGCAATCTGCTGGCTCTCACAACTGCCCTCTTGCCTTGTTTCACCACCTTGAGATCCTGGGATATTATTATGCCTAAGTCCCTCTCCTGCTCTATAGCCTCTAGTACCTGTCCCTCCATCCTGTACTCCACTCTCTCATTTTTGTACCCCAAATGCATAACTTTGCACTTCTGTCACTCTCCTGACCACTCCTCCAGTTTGTACAGATCACTGTGCATTTTATCCACCCCCTCCAAGGTGTCCTCTCTAGTGCAGATCTTGGTATCAGCTGCAAGTAGACATACCTTGCCCTCCAGCCCCTCCACAATCTCTACTATAAAGATGTTGAATAAGACTGGTCCCACTACAGACCCCTGCAGCACCCCACTAGTCACCCTTCCCTCCCTTGTTGATATCCCATTTACAACTACCCTTTGCCTTCTCCTCTTCAACCAATTTTTCACCCAACCTACCACCACTGGCCCCAGCCTAGGCATCTCAACTTGAGCAGAAGTCTTCTGAGTGGCATGGTGTCAAATGCCTAGCTGAAGTCTAGGTAAGCAACATCCACTGCCCCCCCCCCCGATCAATTACCCTGGTCACCCAATCAAAGAACTACATCAAGTTAATTTGACATTATCTCCCTCCTGTGAACCCATGCTGCCAATGGCCTTGCTTCCAGATAGCTCACAAGCCTAGACTTTAGAATTTCTCCATTAGCTTCCGTACTACTGATGTTTAGTTAACAGGCCTGTAGTTACTGACCTCCTCTTTACTACCACCCTTGTGGAGAGGTACCATGTCCGCCCTTTTTCAGTCTTCGGGAACCACCCCTGCAGCTAAAGAGCTGTTGAAAAGGCTAGACAGGGGTTCTGCTATTACCGCCTTAAGCTCCCTCAATATCCTGGGATGTACCCTGTCTGGTCCCATGGCTTTGTCTTCTCTCAGCCCTGCCAACTCTTCAGGACTTTCACTGTCTGGAATGGACCCCGCCCTCTCAAATAGTAACTTTTCCCCCCGTGCTCATTTCCCTCCTCCTCCCCCTCCACTGTGAATACAAAGCAGAAATAACTATTTAACATATCTGCCTTCTCTTGGTCCCAGTCCACCATCTCCCTCCCTTCACCCCTCAGCCTAACTATCCCCCTCAACTTCCTCCGCTCACTCACATAACGGTAAACGGTCTTATTCCCTTACTTGACTGAGTTAGCAATTTTCTCTTCCGTCTTTGCCTTCACACTCCTAACCTCTATTCCCGCCTAACTTTGCTTTTCCTGGTACAAGGCCCTATCCTCCTCATTCTGCATCTGTTTGTACTTCCTGAACATAACCCTCTTTGCTCTGATCTTATCGGCTACCTCCCTATTGAACCATAGCGGCTTTTTCTCCTGTTCTTGACAACTTGCCTAACAGAGAAGCTTGTGGCCTGTACTATGGCCTCCTTTATTGCTGCTCATTTTTCCTCCACTCCTACCAGGACCCCTACCCCTGCATGCACCTTTAAATATCATCACCCATCTTCTTAAAGTCCACCCACCCAAAGTCTAGGACCTTCACCTTAGACTGTCCCCCACTGCTGCGGTTTTACTTAAACCAGATGGTATTATAATCACTTGCCCCAAGACTCTCTCCCACGGATACTCTCCTCCACCCTGTCATCACTGGTTAAAATCAGATCTAATATTACTCCCTAGTGGGCTCCCTGACTAACTGTCCCATGAGTGCCCCCTGAAGAGAGACTATAATATCTCTGCTCCTGACCGAGGCCACTGTTGGGGTGCTCCATTCAGCATCTGGCATGCTGAAATCGCCTATGAGCAGCACCTCATCTCTGTTTGCTATCCTCTGTATTTCATACAACATGGCATCATCTACCTTCCCTATCTGCATTGATGGTCTATACATGACCCTGGCATGAATTAAATCCCCTTTTTCTGTCTCCAGGAAACCAAAAGAGCTTTGCACTCCCCTCCACACTGCCAGATAACGAGATCATGTGATCTCACACAGTGCCACCTCCCTTTCCTGCCCACCCTATTCCTCCTAAATAGAACATACCCAGCATTACTATGTCCCAGTCCTGGTCCTTCTAGCTCCACATCTCCGTTATTGCTAAGATGTCTAGGGGCTTAAGGCATGACTGCCGCTAGATCAGGGACCTTGTTCCCTAGACTCCTAGTATTTGTGCTCATGACCCTCCACACTGCTGATTAACCCTTTCAACCATCCTCCTTGGTGCCCCTTACCTCCCCCCATTGCAGAAAATCCCTATTTTGGATGCCCTCCCACCAGCCTCCCTCTATTCCCATCCCCTTCTCTTTACTGTCGCTAGCGTCCTCTTTGAATTCCCCTCGTGTTAGTATGCTGCTTTTCCGCCTCCGCTCCAGCGTCTGGTGCTAATCACCCTACGGTGCTAATATAGACATCAAGCTTTTGTGCCAGTGCACTAACCCCCTCTCCAGTTAAGTGGAGTCCATCACCCCTAAATAGCCTCCTCCCACAGAAATCACCCTATATACCAATGAAGTGGTAACCCTTTGACTGACCCTACCTGCTTATCCAGTCATTTAGCTCCATGATCTCTCTCAGCCAGACTTTTTCACTCCCCAACCCCCTTCCCACACTGGCAGTACCTCGAGAATACTAGAGTTTCTGCTGCTTCTGTAGGTTCCCCGCCAGTTTTTTTAGATTGCACTTTACCTCTTCAACTGTCTGTCTCACTAAGTCATTTGCACCCAGGTGTATTAGAACCCCTAGGCCCTTTTCTTCCTTTTCAATAAACTTCCCAATCCTCCCTATATCATTTTTGGCAGATGCTCCTGGGAGACATCTGAATAACACCTTAGACCTACTATCACCCACCAATTTTGATTCTGTCCCTCTTATCATGGAATTGCCTACAAATAATATTGTATTTGTACTCCCTTTGCCAAGGATCTCACCCTCAGATGGCACTTCATTCTGGTCCCCCCTTTAACCCCATCCTGTTTTTGCTCTTCTTTTTTGGGACCTCTGACGATACTCTACATAGACAGGATGAAACATAATGTTCTAGTAGCTTGAAGCAGGGGTGACTCAGCTATGCTGTGCTCTTTTAACAAATAAGGTCTCTCTGTATGTTTGCACATTTTCTACTTTGCTGCACATTGTTCTTTGAAACTGTCATGATTTTATTGGAACCAAGAATCTAATTAAAAGAAGTTTCTTTTGAAGAAAAAACATGGTCCTTGACTGTTTAGTTCACAGAGTGTGTCTAGGATAAAAGGACCCTGTTCTATATCATGGCATGGCATTAGGGTCTGCATTTGGTGCACTTTGATTTGTCCGAGACTGGTTGTTTATCAATAATGTAATGGTGCACATCTGAAATTTAAATCACACCTGAAGTGGAGCACCCAAAATCTTTGCTGTGGTGACTGCTTTTTTTGGGACTGGTATCTCTTCCCCTGCCTGGGGCACATAACGGATTAGCACCAAGGTGTCAATGGCTGGAACAGTGTTGCAGCTGTCCACCCTTCTTCCCCATCACCCTCCCTCCCCGGCCTGGTGGGGCCCTGTGGGTGAGGAGGTAGTGTTTGGGAGTGCTCAGCCAGCATGCCCTGCAGCCTGGAAATTTCCCCCCAGACCAATTCCAGCTGTCTGCTGAGCTCATCCAGGTTACGGCAGATTGGACAGCAACCCACCCTCCAGAGGGTCGCCATGGAGACAAGAGCTCCACATCTGTTGCACTTTATACATCCCATGATGAGCAGTTTTGCAGTACCAGAACCTGTACAGGTTGAACTTCTTCAGGTAAACCATTGTAAATTTGCTCCATTCTCCCCCACAAGCTGAGTTGCTTTGCAATCCCTAAATTTAAGCCTTGGAATTCACCCCTCTCCTTCAAGCTTAATCACAAGACATTTGATTACTCTGTAAGTATGAACCTGCACCTGAAAATTTGTAGAATTCCCAATTTAAGCCTTGATATTTTCTGATGTTGATAATAAAGCAGTTCCAATTTACACAGGAAAAAAAATATTTAATTGGCTAATTTTATTACTAAATCCAGAATGTACAATACCACGGTGACAAAAGGAAAAATGGATATATGGCTTCCTCCTGTACAAAAACGTTTTGACTGTGCGATTCTACCACAGATATGGCAGAAATCCCAAGGGTATGACATTCCTGGCTATGCTGTCACACTCCTTACCTGGGAGCCATTTGTGCCATAACAGTGCAGATGAAGGATCCCCAGTCTCCGCCCTGGACATAGAATTCCATAAACCCCAGTCTCCGCATTAACTTATAGAAAATCCGACCAGCAGCCTCAGCATTGAAACCTGTAATAGGGTTAGAGAGAAAAAGAAAGTGCAGATCAGCTTTCATGAGTTACAGACTCTGAAATGCACATAATAAAATGCAACATACTTTACAACTTTATTTAACTACTACGAGAAGCTGCAGAGCCACACCAAGGAAGACTAGGGTGCTCAGTGACAACATTTTTAAGTCCAGACAAACAAGTCACAGCACGCACCCAACACACTATAAATAATTTATTTTATTTTTTTATTTTATTTTAGTTGTTTAACCAGGTATAGCACACTAAGCTGAAAGCTTTTTTACAGGAGCGACCTGGGAGCACAAGGAGGTTAAGTGACTTGCTCAGGGTCACACAGTATGCAAGTGGAAGCTGTGGGATTCAAACCCAGGTCTGGTCTGCTGGATGTCACCATATTTGCAGCTTAGAGCCTTAGACCACTGCGCTATACTGCCTCCTAAAATCAATAAATATAAATTATAAAATCAAAGTCTCACACTGGTTCTTGACTTTTAAAATACTATTTATTCCAAGAAAAGCAAGAAAGCACAACCCTCCTGAATCAGGGAAACAGACAAAAAGAGTTCTGACATTTCACCTGCTCACAGGTTTTATCAAAAATTATCTTTGTTCTAGTGCATTGGGTGAGTGCCGTGACTTGTTGTTCTGGACTAGTATTTAACTACTGTATAATCCGCACATACCAAATTGTTTTCCTTAGTTTTATTCTTTTTTATATTTCACCTGTGAAAACGAGGAATTGGTACTGCCGGTGGGGGACTGGAATGTTCACCACGCAAGTTAAGGTCTAAGATAAATGTTTATGGGCACTGTAGTTATACAGACACTAATTAAATTATGAGGACTAATACCAAAGGTGAGAAAAAGTGCAAAAAAATTATTCTTTTTTTAAACCGTTAAAATGTCCCATGTTAAGATTAAAAAGTATCTAGAGATACTTTGTCATTGTGGAAAAGTATAACAACAACATTTATTTTATTTAAAAATAACTCTTTCATTTGTATTTTATATATATAGGTCGCTCCTGTAAAAGCTTCCAGCTTAGTGTGCTATACCTGGTTAAACAACTAAAAATAAAATAATATATATATATATATATATGAATATATATACAGTATATCCATATAGCAAACTGTTTACATATTGGTAACACAATTACTGCTGTTACATGATAATGATATGATAACGACAGCATGTCTTAATGACTGGACTCCAAGCTTTCATTCAAAAATAAATGAGTTTCTAGCCCCAACAGTTCTAGAGTTAGACCTTTCAAAATACATTCTCCTTAAAATGTGCTGACATTGGAACAATTAGGGCTAGAGACTTTTTTTAAAGAAAGCTTGGAGTCAGTCAAGTAGATACAGTATATCATTAAGACATCACTAAAGCAACCATGTATTGAAAAAAAAAATTTCACATTGATATAAAAAACATAAAATGGTTCACTAGATTTCACAATCCTGAGATTTTAACAACATGTTATTTCAATATGTACGTGCAGCAACACAGAAGAATTGCATCATCAGGGTCTATACATGCTGCTCTATCTCCAAGCATTCTTAAAAAGAAGTTTTTATGCTTAACAGTTCAAATATTACAGCTTTGAAAAGACAGTTTCAAGCATTATAAAAACATGACACAAGATCATGTTTGAAAATTGTCAGAAGATACTAGTGGTTGTACTGCCTAAGAATAAACACGTTTCTAATTTTAAATGTCTTAATCAGGTAAACCCCAATGACAAGGCAAGGCAAATGTTATTTATATAGCACCCTATATCCAGGGGCTCAGAGCGGTGTACAAACATGATAAAATAACCAATATGCAATAAAACACCCCCACAATAAAATCCGTATTTCAGATAAAATTAAACGCTTTTTTGAACAAGAATGTTTTTAAGGAGGTTTTAAAGGCCTCCACCATGCTGGCTGCATGACTATGAGGTGGAAGGGAATTCTACAGCAATAGCGCAGCTTTACCAAATGCTCTATTGCCGGATCTTTTTAGGCGGGAAGAGGGTACAACCAGCAAGCCAGCCTCGGTGGAGTGTGGGGGGCGGATAGGATAGTACGGAACCAGGGGCTCTTTAAGGTAGTCAGGTCCTGAACCACAATAGGGCCTTGTAAGTTAACAAGCATATATTGAAGGTGCTGCATGAACTCACAGGTAGCCAGTGCAGAGTGCGCAGAACAGGAGTGACATGGTCCCTCACTGAGGCACCCATCAACATCTTAGCCGCAACATTCTGCACTAGCTGCAGTTGACGCATCAATCCTCCAGACAGCCCTAGGTAAAGAGCATTAGAGTAATCACGTCTGCTGGTAACAAAGGCATGGATGATCGTAGTTAGGTCAGCAGTCACCAAAAATGGGTGGATCCTGGCAATATTCTGGAGATGGAAAAAGCCAGGACTAACGACCAATGACACCTGTTGTTCGAAGGTAAGACGGTTGTAAAGAAACACGACAAAATCCTCCACCGTACTAATCATCGACAGGGGCCACCCATCAACTACTGGAGCAAGCAATCTCCCATCAACGGAGACACCACTATGACCCGGCTCAACCACCATAACCTCTGTCTTGCTGGGGTTGAGACATAGCCAGTTTGCAGACATCTAGCCATTGATCTTTGCCAAACACTCACTCAGCATACTTGAGGTAGATAGGTCAGCTGGAGCACAAATGGCATCAAATGCCCATTTGTATGGGGGACCCGGAAGACATAACAACTACATAAGCAAAAATATTGGCATGTTCACAATACCACAGTCAATTAAAACATTTACAAACTGAGTTATCTATGCAAGTGTTGCATTTTGTTTTCATATGCATTTCTGGAAACACATTTTTTTTTTTTTTTTGGGTTAGGGATTTTATTTCACCTCCATAGTGTGTAAACTCATGGAGACAATACTAAAGGAAAGACTGGTGTCCTACCTGGAAGACAATGGCCTCCAGGCTGTGAGGCAGTATGGGTTTGTTTCAGGGAAGTCTTGTCAAACCAACCTGATACAATATTATGACTGGGTGACAGGTGAGATGGATAAGGGTCATGCAGTGGATGTTCTTTACTTGGACTTAACATACTAACATACTAACATACTATTTGCCAGCAGATTAGGCCTTATGGTCTATCAAGTCTGCTCGAACCTAGATCCTTAGTTGGGTGCCGAGACCCTCCCATCCCTTGTGCTCCAGAAACCCCTATCATCCATCCCCACCCCCCCGGGACAGGCCATCATCTGATACACTTCAAACCATGCCCTCTGGTGATGCCTCCCTGCTTTAGTCTAAAGATCCCCTCCATGTTTACCCTATTTATTCCCTTGAGGTACTTGAAGACCTCAATCATGTCCCCCCCTTGTGCTCCAGAAACCCCTACCATCCATCCCCACCCCCCGGGACAGGCCATCATCTGATACATCCACTTTCTGTGTCTGTCCCACCCTCTCTTAAAGCTCTCCACTGTGGATCTCTGAACCAGCTCACCAGGCAAAGCATTCCAAGGGTCCACCACCCTCTCAGTGAAAAACCTCCTCCTCTTTTCCCCCCTCACCCTTCCACCTTCCAACTTCAAACCATGCCTCTGGTGATGCCTCCTGCTTTAGTCTAAAGATCCCTCCATGTTTACCTATTTATTCCCTTGAGGTACTTGAAGACCTCAATCATGTCCCCCTGTCTCTCTCTCCCTCCAATGAAAACAGGCAGAGCTCCTCAAGTCTGTCCTCGTAAGTCAAATCCCTAGCCCTCAGATCATCTTTGTTGCCCTCCTCTGTACCCTCTCCAGGAGCTGTATGTCCCTCTTCAAGTGTGGTCTCCAGTACTGTACACAGTACTCAAGGTGTGGTCTAACCAGTCCATTGTACAGTGGCAGAATCACTTCCTTGCTCCTAGAGGTGATCCCCTTATGATGCATCCCAACATCCTGTTTGCCTTGCTAGCTGCCTCCTGCACTGCTCAGTGTTATTCATACATGTATCCACCATGACCCCTAGGTCTTTTCCCCTGTTGAGGCTTCCAGCACCTCCCTCCCAGAGTGTACATGTGTTTAGGGTTTCCCGACCAAGATGCAACACCTTGCACTTGGTGATATTGAAATTTAATTTCCATGTGAGCCCAGCTTTCCAGGGTGTCCAGGTCCCTTGCAGGGCCAACCTCCCCTCTTCTCCCTCAACTACTGCTCCCATCTTGGAGTCATCCGCAAGAGACTCATTTCACACCCTATACCATCCCTGATGTCTGATATGTATGCATTAAACAGGATTGGACCCAGGACCGAGCCCTGTGGTACCCCACTACTAACCTCTGTAGGGGTTCGAGAGCTCCCCACAGACCACTACTCTGAGTGCGCCTCCAGCTATCCAGTTTTCAATCCATCTGACCATCAAAGGGCCTACTCCTAACCCCATCAGTTTCTCCACCAGACCATTGTGGGGGACAGAGTCAAACGCCTTGCTGAAGTCCAAGAATAATACATCCACAGGCTTACCCCTGTCCAGTTCTGATGTTACCCATTCATAGAACTCCACAAGGTTGGTTTGACATGATCTACCTGGCACAAACCCATGCTGCCGACTATCCAGAGCTCCCACCTCCTCCAAGTAAACCCCCAATCGTTCCTTTAGTATACTCTCCATTAATTTTCCCACCACCGAGGTTAAACTGATGGGTCTATAGTTTCCTGGTACTTCCTTCGACCCCCCTTTATGGATTGGTACCACATGTGCCTCTCGCCAATCCCAGGTACCCTCCCTGTCTCAATGACCTGTTGAAAAGTCTCACCAGGGTGCAGCCAGTATGTCCGCCAATTCCCATAGTACTCGGATGAATGCCATCCGCCCAGGAGATTTGTCTTTCTTTAGGGCCTTGAGGGCAAACCACACCTTTTGGTGGGGATGGCATCATCCGTCCTCCACCTTACTGGTCTTTATCCTTATCCAGATGTGACACCCCTGGGGTACCTTCTCCCTTTTGCTCCATTTCTGCTGCCCCTGATCCCGCCTCCCTGCCGCTTCTATCCCCTTTGTGCCTTGCTTTGTAGATATCCCATCCCCTCCCTAGTGAACACAGAGGCAAAGTACTAGTTAAATACCTCTGCCTGGTCCCTCACCTCTTTCCACCCACCCTCCTTCTGATCTCAATCTGCTGAGATGGCCCTTAGTTTTTCTCCGCCTCCCAATGTACATCGAAGAACCCTTTCCCTCCATGTATCCCTGTGCCAGCTGTTGCTCTTTACTGGACTTTGCTCCCTCACCATACGGGTGACTTTTCTAGATGCAAGCTGGTACATTTCTTATCCCTATCCCTCTTGTTGTTTTATATTTTTGTAAGCCGCCTTCTTTTCTCTGACTGCTACCTGGACCTCACTGGACCACCAGCATGGTTTATGTGACCTTGCTCCTCACGTTTCAACTTAGCGCAGATCCTGACTGCCTCATGAAGTCCCCTGCTTTATGACCTCCCATCTCCTTTCCACACTTGTTGTTGAGGTAATCCCTTCAAGTGATCCTTGAGAATATTTCCCATGCCCATAAAGTCTGCCCCCTGAAGTCCACTGCCAGTGTCCTAGATCTCACCCCACTCCCCAATGCTTATTTGAAACCAGACAGTATTTGTGGTCACTCCCAGTCAGGGGTCCTGTACAACCATGTCCCTTACCAGATCCCCATCTGCCAGAACCACATCCAGGACATGCCCCTCCCTTGTGGGCTCCATCACATGCTGTGTTAAGAACACATCCTGGAAGCCATCCAGCAGCCTCTGCTCCTTGGCCACCTTAGAGGACATGGTTCCCAGTTAGTACCTGGCATATTAAGGTCCCCATCAACACTCCCTTCCCTTTTGGACCACACTGGGCAATGATGTTGTCCAGCAAACCATCCTCTAGAACATCACTCATCCCGGGGCCTATATGCTACTCCCAGCTTGACCTTATCTCCTGCTGGGGATCGTGGTGACCCATAAGGCCTCCACGTTTCCCTCTGCCTCTTCTACCATAGCAATTTCTATGTCATCTCTAATGAACATAGCCACTCCACCCCTCTGCCCTCCTTTTCTATCCTTCCTAAGCATAGTGTACCCCGCATACTTAGGTCCCAGTCATGGTTTTTGTTGGCCCAATGTTCCGTAACTCGCCGCCACATCCACCCTCGAACAGCATGGCCTGGAACTCTGGCATCTTGTTTCCCAAGCTCCTGGCATTTACTAACACTAACCCCCACCCTTATCCCTGATCCTTTTTGTCAAACCCCACCCAGATTCCTTATACTTCATCCTCCCCTGCTCCTCCTGAACCTCCACCTCCAGTCTGTTTCCCCTCCCCTTGGGCTTGAAGCTACTCCCTCATCTGGAGGGAGGCTTCTGGTCAGCCCTCCCTATCCCTTCCCCTTACAAGTTTAAACCCCACCTTTCTTGTATGTAGTCAGCCATCCCCTGTTTAAGGACTTCCTTCCCTAATGGGGCAAGATGAAACCTGTCCTTGGCATATAGTCCCTTATCCTCCCAAACTCCATTCCAGTTCCCTAACACCCCAACCCATTCTCTTACCCCACTTCCTGAGCCATTTATTAACCTCTGTGAGCTTCATTTTTTCTCCACTGAGGCCTTTGGTACTGGCAATATCTCAAAGGAAATGTTGCATCCATTATCCCGACAGACTCTGGCAAGTTCTTGGAACCTTGCTTGATTTCCATAATGCTATTCCTCTAGATCATTAGTTCCCAAATGCACCAGGAAATCCGGTTTCCTCCACAATCCTAACCATTTCATACATTATGAACTTTGCTCTTGTGCACTGTCAGCCCAGAGATACTCACTACCTTCACTGGCTATGGCATCCATCCCTGTCCCTCCCAATGGATACTTTTAATCATCGAGTCTCCAGTAACAGAACCTTAACACCGCCATCATCCTTATGGTTACCTCCACTATGCCCTCTCAGCCCCCTCCCCACTTTATTCATGATCGCAATTTCATGGGAGTCTTCCTGCCTTATTAGAGACCCCTTGTCACCCTCCCCTTTCTGCCTCCCTTGCTATTTTGCCCACTTAACTCAAACCCCCTCTGAATAGGTGTCCCCTTTAACCCTCTCTTATCTGAACCATTTATCCTGGCCCTGATGGTTTCCCCTTCCTCCGCACCCTCATCCCCCCTTGTAATAGTACCCCTGTCTCCAGAGGCTCTCTGTGGGTCCCCTTTAGCTAGGGCCCCATCCTTGGTACTGACCTTCCTGCTGAAGGGGGGCTCCTCTCCCACCTCCTTGTCTCCCAGTTCCTCTCCAATCATGCTCTCCTCCCTCATGTCTGGAATATGTTGCATCTCCCCCATTTGCTTAACATATATGTTTCCCCTTCTCCCTCTGGGACTATGTCTATCCTTTCCATAGCTGTTCTGTGATGCCCTATGGGTATCTGACTCCTTCCCCCCGGCCTCTGTATAAGTTTCCTCATTTCCACCAACCCCTTCCTCCCCCTCTAGGATGCTTAGTATCTCAAATTTATTGTGACACTCTATGTCAGCCTCCATCAAGTAACCCGAGTTTCCCTGACTTCTCTAAACTGACCCTCTTCTTCCTCTCTGCACTGTTCACCTTAGGGCTCCCTTCCCACAGTCTGCTGTTTTAGGCTTCCCTATAGCCCCTCCTGACTCTTCCCCTCCAGTCTCCTTGAATTCAGACTTTTCACCCTGTACGCTTTCCCTTAGCATCAACTTCCCTATCTAAGGTCCTCTGTCCCTAATATCCCCCTTCTGCTTGCTGTAGCATAATGTCCTGTAATTTCAGGCGTTGCCCCAGCCTCCCTCAGCCCCACCCTTCTGCTGCCCATATCACACCCCTTATCCTTGGACACCCCAGCTCCCACAGCTTACTCCTTAACCAATACCTCACTCCTGATACAAGATAGCTGTCTACAGAGTGGGCAGCCCTCCTCCAGGCCCAATTTAGAATTATTGCCATCCCACAGCCTGTGCAGCCTACAACCTTCGAAGATGCCTGCCATGGTGGAATATGGCCACCCTGATTATCCCCTCTGTTTATAATAGCACACCCCTTTCTCAGTCCCTTTCCCTGGAGTACAGTTTCTCTCTATACTGACTGTAGTTATTTACAAACCCAATTTCAACCCACCAACAAAGTTCCCAAGTCTCACAAACACATACAGTCCAGTATGTGTTCAGTCCACTAACAGTGTGTGCAAGCAGACTCCAGGTACCGTGATGATGTCACAGGCCCACCAACTCCTGTTGCTTCAAATTTCAGTCCCAAACAGAAATACTCAGCCCTTCAATCCCAACCCCAGTGGCTTTTCAGTATTTAAGAAAGCCTACAAAACAGGGTGGGTGGGAGGGCTCTTCACAAACACCAGGCAAACAACACATTTAAATTACCTTCTATTTTCCCTGCAAACATCTATCCCAAACCTACAATATCACAGCCCAAGTATCAGTTCAAATTCAAGGTAATAATTTTTAACACATAGAACTGTTTTCACTAACAAACTATTCAAATATTTCAGTTTAAAACAAAATATAATTCCTGGCCTCTTTTCTACCTACCTGTTGCTTAAGCTCCCAAGTGAACAAACTTCAGCAAGGCCTTCGATTCTGTGCCTCATGGGTGGCTTGGGGGGAAGCAAGCTGGTGTAGGGGTAGGGGCAAAAATGATGAACTGGATTACAAGCTGGCTGAGTGGAAGGCTGCAACGGGTGGTGGTGAGAGGGGAGCTCTCAACTCCAAGGCCGGTGATGAGTAGGGTGCCACAGGGCTCTGTGTTGGGCCCAGTATTGTTTGGGCTCTTCATATCAGACATTGCACATGGGGTGGTGAGTAAGACAAGTCTGTTCGCTGATGACACCAAAATCGGAGCAGTGGTGAATGGAGAGGAGGGATGGAAGCAGCTGCAGGGGGACCTAAGCAAGCTAGAGGAGTGGTCAGAGAGGTGGCAGCTGGGGTTCAATGCAAAGAAGTGTAAAGCTATGCACTTTTGGGTGAAGAACCCAAGGAGAGAATACTGGCTGGGAGAAGTTAAGCTTGGGATCACTGAGGAGGAGAAGGACCTAGGGCTAATGATAATAGGGACCATGGACAACACTGCCCAGTGCAGGAGACTGGCTGCAAAAATGAACAAAATTATGGGGTGCACAGCAAGGGGGTTTTCGTCCAGGCGAAGAGAGGTGATTTTGCCCCTATACAGGTCACTGGTAAGGTTGCACTTGAGAGTACTGTGTGCAGTTTTGGAGGCCATACCTAAAGTGTGATATCAGGCTACTGGAGGGGGTGCAGAGGAGGGCAACAAAGATGATATGTGGACTGGAAGGGACAGACTATGACAGCAGGCTGAGAGACCTGAATATGTACACCCTGGAGGATAGAAGGGACAGGGGTGACATGATAGAGACATTCAAGTATCTGAGAGGAATCAACAAGGATGGGGCAGATGGGGTCTTTAAGTTAAGGAGGGAGGGTCACCAGGGCATACTAAGAATAGAGGGGGAAGATTTAGGAAGGAAATGAGGAGACACTATTTCACAGAGGTGGTGATAGCAAAATGGAACACCCTACCAGAATGGGTGATATCATGTAAATCTGTGAACAGTTTCAAAAGGGCATGGGACAGGGAACAGGGGAGAGTGAGTGTGGGGGAGGTGGGGGTGGCAGTGGGATGACAAATGGGGGTGTGGGGAAGCTGCAAACTAGGGGTACTAGCTGTGCACTCAAGCAGACTTAGATAGACCGGGTGGTCTGTTTCTCCTGGCACATTCATATGTTCATATTTCATTTGTCAACCAAGTTAGCACACGGAGTCCAGGCCCATATTCAGGAGCGACCCGGGCCACAAGAGAACATAAAAATCAAATACACTTCATTATGAGTTTGACTTACATATCAAATGAGTTTCAGTTGTACTTCACCCACTACCTTTTTTCCTTAAGTACATCAAATTCCTTCCCTAGACTCGCATGGCACATAGGTTACCCTGTTTGTGCAGGTACTCATTTTATCTACTCAAACTGTACGGTATATGTGACCTACGTTACATCGCCACTTTATTACTACTATTCACTGTGCACCTTACTGTATCATAGTATATGGTTAAACATTCTGTATAAAAAGGAGCTTGCTCAAAATCCTTACAGTGTATGATGGAACATACTGAACAAAAGAATTCAGAGACAGCACAGGGCTGTCGGGCATGGGTTACAGTTGTCAGTCATCTGTTGTATATAGGAGTGGCGTGCTGCTCTGCATGGGTATTTTAGCCAACCAGTGTGTTATAACAGACAATTGGCAGAGTACTATCATCCCATAGCATTCCACAAACTGATGTAACATCAACTTTCCATAAATAGTAAGTTTACGTTTAAACACGGTTTCTTCCCCCTGTATGTGTTACTGTACGTAGTCTGAGTGTGCTGTGGCTTAATAATTTGCCATTTTTTTCCTTCATTGTTTGGTCCACACACATGCGTACTGAATAATGTTTAACTTTAGCTTTGCTTAAACAGATGTCCCATGCCATCACATTCTATAAGAAACAGTGGCACAGGAAAAAAAACAACAACAATGCTGTGATCCTATCTCATGATTCGTACGACATCAGACTAGTAGAGCTTTACTCTCATTATTTGTGATGTCATCAGAATCCCTTGATGGAATCACAACAGTTCTGCTGTGCATGTTTCCCCATCTACTTATTCCAAATATAGTGTATGGCTGAACACTGTTGTGCATGGCAATCTATGCACTGAACAACCTTACTGTGCTGCAGTAGTGACACTGAAATGCTGGTGTGCTGTATTAGCAGTGTCACTACTTCAGCAAAACAATGCAGAACATGGTCACGTGGCTGCCATCCTCTCAAGCACGTCAGCGATCATATGACAGAAGTCCCTTTTGTTTTTACTATGCAATTTTATTGAGTTAGAGGGTTACCCCATGGCCACTAAATCTGGAGTTGGCTTAGGAGCTTGGTGCTGCTGCAACTCAAACATCATGATAGCAGCAAGTGACAGAATATGGCCAAACATCAAAAAATTGTTTTTAAGCACTTTCAAGCTTATGGCTGCCATACACTATAAAAGACTGTGTATGAGCAACCATAAATCTGCAAGCCTGTGTTTACATCTTGAGGTTTCCATGGGAACAAGATACCTCTATAACTGCACTCTTGAGGTCTCTTGTTACCATGGAATCCTCTTGATTCAAACACAGGCTTGTTGTGTAGGGTTGCTCATCCTTTACACTGTGCACTAGATACTCTAAACTGTTGTGCGTGTTCCAAAGTGCTGGTGTGCACATTTCAAACTGCTGTTCAGCCCAGTTCAAAGGTCATAATATTGAAATTTCTCATGTACCTCACACCCAGCTGCTTACTAACCACCCACTTCCTAAATTTGTACCTTTTTAAGTTGCAAAATTCTGTAAATTTTATTTTGATTATAGAACAGAACAAAGAAATGGCAAGCTTTTTTACTTGTAGGGGGTGGGCTTCTATGACACCGTTTATGTTATACCCAGACAGAGGACAATAATTTCAAATATTTTGACCTAGAAGAGCCCAACAAAATGGCAACCCCTTTTATTTTCATGGAGCTCTGCTTCCACTTCCATGCAATTCTAACGCTGGAAGAATGAAAGTTTAAAGACAGAACATGATCCATCCAAGGTCATACATTGGCTAACTGCTGGTTTATTTATGTATTAATGTATCTGGTTTGTGTTTACTGGGCAGGTACAATAGGCAACCAAATGCCTATTTATAGGTATGACCCAGGAGATCACAAGAAACAATATGCGTACATTAACAATACAAATTGTGCTAAAACAAATGCTGCACAAAAACAGTACAGCAACAGTACAGAAAACAATACAAATATGCAGTAATGCTTCCAGCCGAGGGGAAAAGAAAGTTAGGGAAACAATGTGCAAAGCCAGGATAGGCGGGACCTGAGACAAAACTTCTGCCTCACTGTTCTGCGCTTCAGCCATCAGATCACGCTCCCCCCCCTCTTTCCACACCAGTCCACGTAAACAGTGGCCATCTTACACCCTCTGCCTTTTGTGGACATATTTCTGCCCTTGAGATGACATACCTTTTTTATGAGGTGCCTCTGAGAAGCCATATCCTGGAATGGAGGGACAGATTACCTCGAAGATGTGCTCCCCACTCTGCCCATGGCTAGAAGGGTCTGTCAGAAGTGGAATTATCTGATAGAACTCGTAGAAAGAGCCAGGCCACCCATGAACCATCAGCAGTGGCTTCACTTTTCTTCCCTCTGGCACATGTGCAGGCTTGACACGAACAAAATGCACATCGATCCCTGGATGGAGTGGAACAGAAACAGTTTGTGAGACAGCTGGAACTCCAGTACTACAGTATATATCATAGAAAAGGCCATTATGTTGCATAGTAATTTATTTTATTTTAATCAAGTATTCTAAGGTGCTTCCCTTACCCCATTAGCTTGCTATTCGTGGTGGTAGCAGAGCTGCAATACCACTAGCTAGCCTCCCCCTCCTCACAAGTGAAGGCAATATCAGAAAATCTCTCTGGCAAGGTCGTCGCATGATGCTCCTTTTTAGCTAACACCCCTCCCCCCTCCGAAAAATAAAATGAGACAATAGTAATAAAAAAAAAAAACACATAGGGCAGAATCTGGACTTTTGCATAGAGTTGTGAAGTGACCTAGTTTAGGCACCTTTTCATTACTTATTTATCAGAAACTGATAACCGGGAAATACACACTGACCCAAGCCTCTTTTTCAGGTGCAACCCAGGGTAAGAGGTACAGGAAAACAACTACATGCAATGAAAAAAAAGTGCAGATATGCTGCCGAGGCAGAATAAATAACTTTATTAACAAAGTGTCTCACTGAGCTTGACAGCCCACTATATCGTCTGCCACTGTATGCTCAGCAACATCGTACACAAGCCAATGAGGACTGCACAAGACTAATAACAAAGGCAGGCCCCTGTGTTCACTGTGGCAAACTGGACCTAAATTCTATTACAGGATCTCATGTTTGCTGAGCTCAGGCAATGAGCAATTTTGTGATGGGCTTTACATTCTCTGACAACTCAAGTGAGCCCCAAAATAATCTAGTTACCCAGAAAGATTGTTTAGAAAAAGGCAGCCTGGAGCAGTTTGACAGATGCACAGGCAAGGCAATGCAAAGCAATTCTAGCATAATGATTTGGACTGGACGTAGGGCATGGGGGAATTGAAGGGTTATTCATTTTTTACTGCAGTCTGTTTTATGGTCTCATGGCTCCCTCCCACCTGCCCAGTGCTGGTTTACCACAGCTATGCTCCTGAGAATTTCTCCCCCTGCCTGCCCAGTGCTGGTTTACCACAGCTATGCTCTTGAGAATTTCTCCCCCTGCCTGCCCAGTGCTGGTTTACCACAGCTATGCTCCTGAGAATTTCTCCCCCTGCCTGCCCAGTTGCTTGAAGACCAGTATTGTCCAGTTGCAAACCAGCGCTGCTCCAATGGCTCCTCCCACCCACTTGCTTGAAGCCTGATAGTGATGGTTTGGTTGTAACGCTGCTCGAGTTGCTTCCTCCTACTCGTGCAGTTCAACACCGGTGGTGTCGTTTGTGTCAGTTCTACTTGGTTTTCATAACTGCTTCTCTGCTCCTCTGTAAGGATTTACTGTGAGGCTCGAGAGTAGCTGGACCATTTTACGTTAGACAAAGATCCAAAAGACCTCCCATTTTTGTCTGTAATAAATATTAATACTTTTTCATTCCACAGTTCTGCAACTGGCAAATAACCCCCCCCATTCTTTCTCATGAAATAGACTTCCTGATGTTCCCTCAGTGTTTGTAGAAGGCCATAATGGTCATAAGCTTCAGGGCTGAGTGCCAGTGGATTGGAAAGGGGTGGCACCACTGACTACTGCAACCCAGGGGAGGGATGGCTGTATAATGGAGCTGCTAACAACTCACACTAATAGTATTTTAGGTTTTCAGTGGTGACGGTCATTTTTACTGTACCAAAAATGCTGTTTCTGTGCCAGAGGCATGTTTTGATGACAAGACCATGTTTCTGTGGCAGTTGCTGCAACCGCAGAATCGCAGAACACACGGGGCCCTGGATAAAGGGAATGTTGGCCAGGACACTGGGGTTATTCCCTGCTCTGCTTTTTTAGACTTCAGTTTATTACAGATGGCTTGAACAAACTATACATGTTTACAACAGTCATCAACAAAGCTGAAGAATTTGAATTATACCATATACATGAGTGACCAAGTACAGTGGCAAAAAATAAAAGAAATAGCAATACATATACAGAGCCACAGAAGTCATCGGTGTAAATCAATGCAACATTTCTCCACGGCTCAGGAACCGTGGTTATAATAAACATAGAATTTAAAATGCACCTATTTGCAACAAGATCAGCCCCCCGCCCAACCTCTCATATAAAAACATTATGAAGGATGTACAACCTCAAGTACTTTCAAGCATGGTGTCTCCAGCTGGTTCTTCCGGTCCAGAGGAATCAGACTCAGTGTCTGCCAGATCAAACATCTCCCACCTAGTTTACCTGTTTAGGAAGACAGGCATTCACTGCTGTACCAAAAAAGTAACGCTTTCCAACTTCTGGATTTGTAAAACTATCTTCCCCCATTCATCTCTAGTGTGTTTGGGGGGGGGGATTCAACCTGCAGCCATCTCCTAGTAATTGTCTGTATGGCAGCTGCCAGGCCAACATGTCACAAATACAAGCCCTCTTTACCTTGTATGGTGCATGGCAGATCCCCAAAAATAAATTCAATTCCATTAAAGGGGATGTAACATTTAATATCCTGGCTATAGCTCTTCTGACCCCATCCCACAATTCTCTTAACTTTGGGCATCCCTGAAATATATGAGTAATGAGAGGCCCTCCCTGCATGACCTCCAACAACTTGGATGTACATTTGGGTCCCACTTACTTTGGAATAAAGGTACTAAAACATTTCTGCTCCATACCTTCCACATAAATTCTTTCCAGAGGGGAGGAAGAGGTTCTGCATACACCTTCACAGACCTTGTGTAAGAGTTCAGCCAGGGTGGGGATCCTTAAATCTGTCTACCATCTAAGATTCTGGCCAAGGTATTGGCTGAAAGAATTAATGCAGTGTGTGCGTGTGTCGGGCCTCATCAGACATGAGCAAGTTGGTTTTATGTCCACCAAAAATTCTGCAGACCACCTCAGGAAATCAGTACACATCTTCTGCGTGTCTGAGGACCTGGCATCCCCCTTGGCGCTGGTTTCCTTGCACATGGAGAAGGCTTCTGATAGAGTGTCATGGCCCTCTCTTTTTGCCATCTTAAGAAAATTTGAACTCCCAAAAATATTTATACAAAGGGTGCATATACTATATTTCAACCCAAGTGCTTGATTTAAGTGGAATCTTCTCTCCCTCTTTCCCTTTGCACTGTGGTAGGAGACAGGGGTGCCCCCAGCTTTTTAACTTATATTTGGAACCCCTGATTAGGAATTTGATAACAAACCTAGACCTCATGGGTATAACAACTGGCATGAAGGAATTGAAATGATTTGCTAATGTGGATGATATCCTGCTACAGCTCACTCATCCCAAAACATACATCCCGGCAGCCCTAGTCACCATGGAGGATTCTTTTTATTGTTTTTCATTCTTTGGTAACCGGGTAAGGCCCACTGGGCATAAGTGCCTGGGTGACCCAGGACAACTGGGGAGGTTAAGTGACTTGTTCAGAGTCACACAGCATGCAAGTGGAGGTTGTTGGAATCAAACCCAGGTCTGTTGGATGTAGTAAGCTCATTCACAGCTTGTCACTCTAACCTGTAGGATATACTGCCAGATTCTGGGCGTCTGTCAGGATGCAAACTTAATACCAACAAAGCAGCTGTACTGCCACTGAACGCCTTTGGGAATAAAACAGGATATTGCACATATGAGCCTGGTATGGTACCCCCAAAACTTATATACCTTGGCATACACATAACCAGAAACCCACAAACACTTCAATTTAACGTGGGTTACCTGCTCCTGGAATTCAGCCGAGACTTAGACCGATAGAAGGTTTTTCCACTCAGCTTATGGGGCAGAATTAATGTAATTAAAATGCACGCTCTGCTGACTCTACCCCTCTGCATGCTCAGTATGTTCTCACCAACCTCCTGGTTTGATAAGATCTACTCCACCATATCTAAAATGATCTGGGCAGGTAAAGCTACATGCCATGCATACCACAAACTTGCCGCCTCAAACAAGCAGGAGGCTTTAAGCTCTCTCATTTTAATCTGTATTACTCGGCCAGCCATGCTAGCAAATATATATGAAGGGCAGCACCAGGTGCACCCAAGAAGGATAACTCATATAAACCATTGTGGCTTGAAACAGGAAAGCAAAAAGTGACAGAAGCCCACATAGCCCTTTACACAATATTATTTGTATCATATAAACCGTCTTTCGGATGCAACGTTAAACTGAGGTCCCATCTGCCTGGGCTGGTGGTAGTTTAGGTGGATGCTAAAGATCCCGTGGCACTTATCAAAAAAGAGTAGGGGAATTTTATTGAAAAGAATGGACTTCATTACAATTCACACATAAACTTCAGTCAATAAAGAGTATACAAAATGAGAAACATTAAAGACAAACAAAGGAGAAATCAAAAATAAAACTTAATTAACACAGATGATCAGTCTCAAGCCAAAGTACACCAATCATTACACTGTACCCATAAATGCTGGGCTTTCACATTAGAAAATCTCTGAAAGTCCAACTGTCTTGTTCGTTGCAATGAATTCGCAATATTAAGCAAAAGTTCAAGATGTGTAATCTGCTTCTGCTGCACAACTAACATACATCTCACTTGCCAGAGAAAATATCTAATGGTGAGCAAAAGAATAAAACGGGTATCCTTGTGATACTGGGCCATACAACAATTCTGGATAAGTGAGAACAGTGAAATTAAGTTCTGACCAATTATGTGCTAGAAAAGTCAAACAGGCCTGAGTATAAGGACAATCAAGGAACAAATGCTGCCGGGTTTCAGGAATTTGTATACAGGTTGCCCTAGGCAATACATTTCTGTAACCTGTTAACTAGGATCTATCTGCAGCTTATCCACTAGATAAGGAAATGGGCAGACTGGGTGGGCCAAGCGGTCCTTATCTGCCGTCAAATTCTATGTTTCTATGTTTGTGTTTGCTATTTGCCTTAACTCCAAGACGCCCATAAAAGCTCAATCACATACAATATCATGCAAACGGGGGATTCTTGTATTACCTAACTGCATAAATATATAGGGATATCTGTCCCTGGGATAACCAGGGAAATCAAGTTCCAATCTTTGTTCTGAAACCAAGATGGCATGGTAAATCTGTTTTCTATTCATTGTGGGGATTTGAGAGTGAGGAAATTCCCCATTTAATTATGTTTTTAATAAAATCCTTTCCATAGTGCAGCATCCCAGATAAGTGTGAGACAGATCTAATTGTCCTATTCTCCCAGCAGGGTAAACAAGAAGATAACCATGAATTAACTAATGGTTTCCAGATTCTTTCCCCTGGTTGCAATGTGGAAAAAATGTTAAAGGATATAAATAAACTAAAGTAAAATGCCACTGGATGCACCATACCAATGCCACCTTCCTGAATGAGAAGATAAGTAAAGTCCCTCTTTATTGGGTTCAATCAGGAACCCCAAAATGACAGAAAAAACAGACAAAAAAGTAATGTAATAATTACCTGCAGAGGGGGAAAAACATAAATACAAAAATATGGGCAGTAATAATGTTTTAATCAACATTACTCTTCTCTTTTTTGAAATGTGATGTCCTTTCCACCTTGCAACCATTCTATCTGCCTGTATCATTCTATCTTCCCAATTAACCTCAGAAGTTCCCCCAGGACAAATTGAATTCCTAAAATAGAAATGGGGTCAACTGTAACTGTAATTCCTGCTAATAACCCACCGGGCAGTGAGGTAGTAGGTCCAAGGGTAACTCCCTTACTTTTGACCAAATTAATTTTAGAGCCAGATAAACAGGAATACTGTAC
The DNA here is from genome assembly GCA_016271365.2 of Neoceratodus forsteri. Lineage (NCBI taxonomy): Eukaryota > Metazoa > Chordata > Ceratodontiformes > Ceratodontidae > Neoceratodus > Neoceratodus forsteri. Next base: position 255,505,134 of record CM057451.1, on the reverse strand, counting down.
TAATGTGGCAGTTACTGCCACTTCTATAGTGTTGGGTGACAAAGTCAGAATTAAATCATCTGCATATGCCAAAGTTTTGACAGGAGGTATGTCTTGGTGAATTGTTATTCCTATCAACTGTTCATTTGCCATTACCAACCTAAGCAAGATATCAATGCCAAACACATAGAGTAACGGACTCCGAGGGCGCCCCTGTTTTATACCTTTAAGTGTCCGGATTTTCCTACCAAACCACCCATTCACATTTAGCCATAAGTAGGAATTACTGTACATGCCTTGAATCCATGAAACAAAGACCTCTGGGATGCCAAAGGCTGTTAATACTGAAAATAAGAATTTGTGGGAAAGTTGATCAAAGGCTTTCTCCTGGTCTTAGCCTAAAACATACCCTTCTACCTTATTATAACCCCCCTGAAAAAATAATTCCTGTAACAAAATTAAATGATCATGTTGTCTACGCCCTGCTACTGCACACATTTGGAAAGGACTAATCAGATAGGGGGCCACTTTCCCTGGTCTGTGTAATAAAATCTTACTTACAATTTCCATGTCTGTATTCATGAGATTTAAAGGGTGCTAATTATTAATATCGCATCTATCTCCTTTTTTATGAATCAAAACCAGAACTGCTTCCAACATGGATTCAGAGTAGTGAGAGGAACTTAAAATATGGTTAAACAAAACCATCAATGTAGGAGCTAGGTCAGAAATAATTGTCTCATAAAGACCTGAGCTAATACCATCAGACCCTGGGGCAGTGTTATTGGAAAGTTGCATAATAGCAGCTTCCACTTCAGCTAGAGAAACTTCTGCAGTAAGAAATTTAACATCTTCTTCCGAAACCTGGGGCAAAGCCAAGCAAGACAACATGTGCTGTGCATCAATCTCTATGGGAGGGGTACCAAAAAGCCCTGTAATATGTGTTTCCACCCCTTCTAGTAGCTCACAAGAGGATTGTACTAGTTGTCCTGAAGTTGTGGACAATTCAGTAATGATCCTAGTATGTGTTCTTTGTTTATTTTCTTTGTAAGGGTCTAAGGAACCCTTCTTAGCTTGAGTGCCAAATTCGAGTTCCTGCTGTAGAGTCTTTGCTGTATCATATTGCAGAGCTGCCATCTGTTGTTTAATAATACTAATCTGTGGTCCAGAATTAAACTGCGATAGTTCAGATAGGGAGATTAAACATTGTAATTGATGGCGAAGTTGCAAATATTTTATATATTCTGCATTACTTTGGAGATGCGCTTTAGTCTAAAAAAAAAGATGCCAGGATAATTTAGTGTCTTCCCACCAATCCAAGATGCTAGCATAGCATTCCACCACCGAGAGGCAAGCAGCAAATACAGGTTACTCACCTGTAACAGGAGTTCTAGGAATGGTATATGTTGTTCATCCACACTCATTGGCAGTATCCTTGCCGCTTTAAATCTTGCGGAAGGTCTTCAAGCTTGCTCCTCCCACCCACCGGGTGGTATAACTCCTCGGCTCCGCCATGACGCCAGATCTGGCCCGCTGGAAGCTCAGGGTTACAGGCCGGCGGAGGAATGAGGTAGATGAACAACATATACCATTCCTAGAACTCCTGTTACAGGTGAGTAACCTGTATTTCTAGGGACATGGATATGTTGTTCATCCACACTCATTGGCAGACTCCTAGCAGTTCTCCGGGAGGAGGGAGGCAAGACGACACCCCCATATACTTACTTGGGAAAGAGAGACTGAGAACCGAGGCCCCAAACCAGCATCCCGGCGTGACTCAAGGTCGATGTGGTAGTGGGTAATGAAGGTGTTTGCTGACTTCAGGTAGCAGCCCTGCAGATTTCCTGGATAGGGACGTCCCTGAAGCAGCCACTGCTAGTAGCAGCAGTATGGCGGGTAGAATGAGCTCTTATCCTCTGGAGGCCTCCATGCCCGCCAACTTATAGCAGAGATCTATGCAGGAGGTTACCCACCTGCTTATCAGTCCGCTTGGCTGCAGGTCTGCCATGCGGCTTCAGCGTAGGTGACAAACAGCTGGCTAACCTCTCCTCAATTTCAGCCGCAAGGCCCTTATAATAAGCGAGCGCCCCTTCTAGGGTCCAGAGTATGGAGCCTATTCGGCCTCCCGAGGTGTGATTGGGGTAGAACACCGCAGAGTCAACACCTGGTTAAGGTGAAACTCCCACACCACCTTCGGAAGGAATTTCCTGTGGGGCGCAGGACAACCTGTCCTGTGGAAGACCAGGTAAGGAGACTGATGGAAAGCGCCTGAGCTCTCCCATCCTTCTGGCTGACGTGATAGCCACCAAGAAGGCGGTCTTCCACGACAGGTGAGAGAGAGCACACCTGTGCATAGGTTCGAATGGCTTGCCCATGAGCTTTGCCAGTACCAGCAGTAGATCCCACGGAGGTGGGGGTTCCCCGACTGGAGGAAAGTGATCAAGGCCTTGAAAGCGCCAGACCACCTTCTCCTGCGCCACCGACTGCTCTCGCCCGCTACCGGTAAGCAGAGATGGCTGCCAGGTGCACCCTTAGGGTCGCCGACCTAAGCCCTTGACTAGAAAGGGACCATAAATAGTCCAAGATGCTTGCCAAGGAACAGGAGGAAGGGTCCAAGCCCTTGTTCTGACACCAAATGGAAAACCTTTTCCATTTGAAGGCATAGCATTTTCTGGTCGACTCTACGGGACGCCTCAACTACATTGAGGACCTCGTCGGAAAGACCCAAGGCCTGGAACTCTAGCCGCCAGGAACCAGGCCGTCCAGGTGCAGGGATTGAAGGTCCGGATGGAACACCTTCCCCTGATTGACTGAGAGCAGGTCCGGCGAGCTGGAAGCTGCCGCGGAGTCCTGGAGCTGAGACTGAGGAGATCTGGTACCAGAACTGGCGAGGCCAGTCTGGGGCTATCAGAATCACCTCGCGCCTTGTCCCTCCTCGCCTTGAGAAGCACCTTGTGGATCAAGGAAATGGGGAAAGGCGAAAAGAGGCCCGGGGTCCATTGGCCTCGAGAAGGCATCCCCTGCAGCGAGCCCGCTTGAGGGGGCGGGCGTGGAACAGACTCAGTTCACGCTCTCCATGGAGGCAAACAGGTCCACCTGAGGTGCCCCAAAGGGAGAACAGATGCTGTACTACCTCCGGCAGAGAGACCACTGTGGGATGCAGCCCTATCCGGCTCAGGGCATCGGCCAGGGTGTTGGAGGCTCCTGCCACGTGAATGGCTAGGAGATCCGCCTCCAGGCTGCGCGACGAGTGACCAAATGCGGAGAGCTTCCTTGCATAGAAGCATGGAGCGCGGCCCCGCCCTGGCGGTTCAGATAGTACATGGTCGCGGTATTGTCCGGCCTGACTCGGACCACTTGACCCCGGAGGAACGGAGCAAAGGCGGTGAGAGCTAGGCGGACCGCTCGGAGCTCCAGCAGGTTGATGTGGCATCGGGACTCCCGCGGGGACCAGAGGCCATGAGCCCGGTGTTCCCCCAGATGGGCACCCCAACCCATCAGAGAGGCATCGGTCGATAGAGAGACCGTCGGCTCGGGGCGGACGAACGGGATGCCCTCCTGCAAATGAACTGGAACGGTCCACCACTGGAGAGCGTTCCACATCCCCTGTGTCACCGACACAAGCTGGTCCAAGGGATCGCAGCGTTGTGACCACTGGCTGGCCAGTCCCCACTGAAGGGGACGCATGTTTCTCAGCGGGCCCAACGGACCACGCTGGTGCAGGCCGCCATGAGACCCAGGAGGCGCAGGAAGTCCCGGCAGGGGCAATTGCCCAACCAGAAATGATCGGGCAAAGGAGGAAAGAACCCGCCCTGTCCGGCCGGAGCCGCCTGGCTCAAGAGAGTCGAGCCGCTCCGATGAATAGAATCACCTGCTTCGCTCGAGTCTCGACTTGGCCTCGTGATAAGGAGGCCCAGTTGAGAGCAGACCTGAGGGCCAGATCTCTGGACCACTCCGCCTCCTCCCTGAGGGAGCTGCTATCAGCCAGTCGTCCAGGTAAGGGTACACCCGGACCCTCGGGCGCCAAGAGGGAATGCTGTCACCACTGCCATGCATTTGGTGAAGACCCTGGGAGCTGGAGACAAGCCGAAGGGCATGGCTTGGAACTCGAAGAGGGATCCTCCGCCGAAGCGAAGGAATCTCTGGTGAGACGGACGGATAGGGACGTGAAAAACGCGTCCCTGCAAGTCCAGAGAGCAGAACCACACGCCCTGCTCCAAGGATGGTATTATCTGAGCCAGAGTGACCATCCTGAAGGTTCGAGACCTTAGGAACTTGTTTAGGTCGTGTAGGTCGAGAATGGGGCGCCAGCCCCCCGTCCGTTTCGGAACCAGGAAGTACCTGGACACAAACCCTGGGTCTGAAGGAGGGTCCACCACCTCTCTTACCACCTCCTTCTGGAGGAGGAGAGCGATGTCGGCTCGACGAGCCGCCAGTGAGGCTGGGGATCCTGAAGCCCCCCGAGGGGCGACGGCTCTGAAGGGTGGTGCCTGCTCGAATTCCAGAGGCAGGCCTCTTCCCACCACCTCCAAGACCCACCTGTCCGTGGTAACAGCGGACCAGGCGGAACGGAAGTGCCGGAGCCGTCCCCCCACGGGGGGACCCAGGGGTAAGGTGACGGGATGGGGCGACACCCCTCAGCCCGTCACTGGGCAGGCTTGGTGGAGGGACCGGCCGAGGGACCTCCTGGGCCTTTTCCTCCCTGCCTCCTGTTAGAGGAAGCCGGCGGCTTGGGTTTGGGATGCCAAGGCCGAGCCTGCTGGCCCTGACGTTGCTGGGCCGGGCGAGCCGGGGGCACAGAAGGACGAAAGGGCTTAGGCTGTGGTTTGCGGCCTTTGTCCTTCTGAGCGGAAGAGACAGAGTCCAAGGTGGCATTGGACTTCTCGATCCTCTGCAGGTGACCTTCCACCCCAGGGTCAAGAGGTCAGTCCCAAAAGGAACATCCGCCAACTTGTGCTGGGTATCCGAAGTAAAGGTGGATATCCTCAGCCAAGCCCGCCGACGCATAGCCACTGCGGCCGCCACCGATCTGGCACATGAGTCCCCTATATCCAAAGCAGTCTGGAGCTGCTGTTTGGCCACTGCCCTGCCCTGGTCCCGCACCTGCTTAACCGTAGTCTGCAGATCGGCGGGAAGATGAGGGATGACCTCATCCAGGGAGCCCAACAGGGCATGAGAAAAATGTGCCATGAGGACGGCCGAACTGGCCTGACGAAGGCCGAGAGAGGACTCAGCGTAGACTTTTCGCCCGACATAGTCCAATTTCTTGGACTCCTTGTCAGGAGGTTTGTCCACATCCCTGGCGCTGCCGGCGCGCCGGAAAACGCTGTCGGTAACCAACCCTCAGCAGAGGGGTGTTCCAAAACGCGACAAGGAACCGGTAGGGGACTGGTGATACTTCCTGGCCATCCTGGTCAAGGCGAGGGCAGGAAGCAGGGCGCTGCCAAAGTTCCAGTGCCGGACCCACTATGGCCTCGCCACCGAAAGGCCTCCGCCGGAGAATCCCTCGGTCCAGAATCTCCGTGAGGGGATACCTGGCCCGCTTTGGAACGGGTTCGAGCTCCATCCCGGTAGACTCCGAGATGAGCCGAGCAGTCCTAGGAAGGACGACGGGCTATCGCCCATTGACTGACCTCCTGAAGACTCCAAGTCCAGTCGCTGGAGAAGAAGGAGGAATCATCTTCGACTCGGAAGAGTCCTCGAAGAGCTGCTCTGGCCTGAGCCACCTTCACCTGCCGAGGCGGTCGGGAGTGAGGTAACTGACAGCCGATGGGTAAACCCTTAGCCGACCGAGAATCTTTGGTCAAGCCTCCAATTGGTGGCTGTGGAGGCGGAGGTTCCACCGAATCGTGGAGCAGCTGGTTTGGCCGAACAACCGCCTGGGTATAGGCTCCTCGGACAAGTCGAGGGTTGTGTCGGTTGCCCGTGACAGCTACTTAATGGCTCAGAAGGCGCTCGAGTCGGCTTATTCCCGGCCAGGAGAAGCTGTTGCAACATAAGGTCCTCGCACTGCCGACGACTTACGCTTAAAGCCTCCTCATCCGAGGAGGAGGACGAGGACGAGCGGCGACGCCGCCATCGCGTGCCGAGACCGAGACCGCTTATGACGGTGGGAACGGGCTGGACCGCCAAGAGGTCCGAGACCGAGACCGAGAGTCCCGGAATTTCCGGGTCGGTGCGGGAGGTGTCGCCGGAACCGCACTCCTTCGCTCGAAGGTCCATCCGAGGGCTCCGGAACCGGAGGCACAGGCGAGCCCACGGGATCCTCAACTCCTCCCGGGGGAACCGGGGAGAGGGGAATCTCGGCTGCTAAAGGCGACAGCCCGTCCAATGGGTCGAGAAAAATCTCGACTTCATCGGTGGGAGTCTCGGTCAACTGACCTGACGGGGACACCGTGAGGCCAGTGGCCGAAGCCGAGCGGTCGACCGGAGCCGACGGTCGACGGCCCGGGGAGAGGGACCTTTCCCGCTCCCAAGAGCGTCGACGGAGGGACTTACCCCTGTCCCTCTTTTTGGACCGAGAATAAGGTCCTGCAGACGCAGGCCCTTCTCCTTTAGTGGAGAGGGACAGACAAAGCTCCTTAAAAGAAGCCGTGTAGGAAGAACCCAGAGAGAGCGGGATAAATGCCGCGGCCGAGGAAGATACGGCCCGCGCCGCCTCCTCTTCGAGGGCGACCATCCGCTCGAGCTGATCCGCCGAGCCCGCCGCCGCGGACACCGCCAACCGGGCCTCCTTGGACTTCACCGAGGGAAACGCCTCGGACGGCCCAGTTGCAATCGGGCAGCACGGGTTCCCAGGACGAGGCCGAGAAAGATGAGCACAGGTCGCAAGCCCGCGGGTCGTGGCTCAAGGCCCAGTATGCTACCACGTGAGTGAGGATCCGTCCGAGACATCTTCTGCCCGCATGGGCATCTCCAAACTGAGTCGATTTGTCCATCGCAGTCATGAGGGATAGAAGACTGAAGTCTTTTGCAAAATTTTATTTTTAAACCGCAAACGGAGAAATAGGAACCAGTCGCAAATGCAGAGCGTTAAGGAGGGAACCTGAGCTTCCAAGCGGTAAGGAAGATCTGGCGTCATGGGACGGAGCCGAGAGTTATACCACCCGGGTGGGTGGGAGGAGCAAGCTTGAAGACCTTCCGGCAAGATTTAAAGCGGCAAGGATACTGCCAATGAGTGTGGATGAACAACATATCCATGTCCCTAGAAACTCTGTTTTCCATGCTTTCTGTTTAGGAACCTGAGAGAGAACAGATTCATTAAACCTCCATCGATTTTTGTTACACTGAGGAACAGACCCCCCAGGAACAACTTGAAGTAAGAAGCAGGTGCTCAGAGAATTCACATGGGCAGATATGGGTCTCTCTCTGACTTCTAAGGAGGGGGACATGAAAATAAAGTCTATTCGTGTCCAAAGGGGCCCCTTAAAAAAGGTATACCCCCTGTATGGCGAATTGACTGATATACATCTACCAGACCAGAAGCACTCAGAATATCTTTCAGAGACATAGTGTCACTAAATAATTTAGTAGTTTGTAATACCCTATCTGAACTAGAAAGACCACAATTGAAGTCTCCAGCCCAAAGTATAAGATGAGAGGTATGTAAAAAAGGCTATGCTTCTTTAAACAAAGCAACTCGTAGTGCCTTGGTTTGAGGGGCATACACATCAATAATACGAAACCGAGCAGAGGCGAAAGTGATATCTAATAAAAGGGCTCTCCCTGGATGTATGTCAACCAATCTGGACACATTAATACCAGGATTAGAAAATAAAATACCGAGTCCATCACAGACGTCCAAACCTATGGACCAAAATGAGGGAACTAAAACCCATTCCCTTGAGGCTGACTGCAGTTCAGCAAGTGTTTTTAGTCGTGTGTCTTGCAAGCAGATGATATCACTGTTAATGTTCTGCAAAAAAGGCATAGCCCAGATCTTTTCCTTGTTCCTTTAATACCATTTATGTTAATAGTACTAGGAGAGAGAATGAATGCATAATGAAAATCAGAGATACCAAAGTCGCCATCCAAAGGGCTTTTCAAGGAGTTTTACAACGGTGTCTGGTTCTCTTAGCTATAGAACCTTCCTTACCTTTCTCAGTATCTGTGTTGGAGGTGACAGAAGAGGAATATGTCCCCTCCTCCTCCTCCTCTGAGTCCCCCTCCAAGTTTTCAACTGGGAGAGTAGCATATTTATTCCCTTTTTTCCATGTAGAAATGTTAGAAGCCATTATAGTTCCAGACTGCCTATTCCTCTGTGAGGCCATTCTCCCTTATCGTTGTCTTTTCTTAGGAGTTACTAACTAAAAGGAAGTGTCTCTAACTTCAGGAGGAGGGGAAGGGGGAGGGGGCATAACCTGCTGGTTGATCTCTTCATCAATCAATGTGGTAGCTAAATCTGAGACTGGGGCTGATGGTTCTAATGAGGGAACTGTGTCCACTGTAATGTCTGTGACCTCATTGACCTGGTTATGATCTGGAGGAACAGGAGGCAATGAGACTGATGTAGGTTGTCTCATGGTTTACTGTCTGTTCTCCATTTCAGCAACTTTTTTCGCTTGCTGATGCTGGGCTTGATTAATCAGGCCTTCCAGAGTAGGACAGTCTTCTCTGTTATGCGAGGCCCATGGATAGCAGCTGTACACATGGCCTATCTGTTCACACAGGTTACACCTGAAAAGATTTAGACAAGCAGAGAAGACATGTCCAAACTCTAGACAATGGCTACACCTCGAAGTGTCACAAGCACAGCTAAAGTGTGATTGTGACCCACATTTAAAACAGAACATAGGCTGACCATTATAGAAAAAGGAGCCCCGGTCTCTACCTAAAAAAAAGGAACTGGGGAGGTGGACAAGCCCTGTGTTAACAGAATGTAATTTAACTTTAATTCGCCGCCCACCATCCCAAATCTGCTCGCTGTCTAAAGTGGGAAAAGGTTTACCCAGTATCTCACAATGCTGCCGCAACCAAAATAAAATGTCCTCTACATGCACACCTTCATTCTTAAACATGACTGTTATAACCTTAATCAGGGGTTTCGTGAGGGGGGTGGCATGGAATGGAACCCAAGCAGGAGTGTTTTTCAAAGTAGAATATCAGGTCCAAAACTTATCTAGACTGGAAACATGTTTAAAACTGATATCATAATTTCCATTACCTAAACTTATCAAGGCAAATACTTCTGAGGAAAAATAATGCATGGTCCCGTTAAGCAAGTTCCATGCAATATAAACTCTATTTGGATGTTCCTCCAGGCCTCCTTTACGCAATAAACGGACTGCATTACGCCTAGGGGCAGGTTCTCCCCTAGTCGCAAAGAGGTCAGATAACTTAAATAAGGGGTCTGGAAGAGTTCCCTTTGGCAACATATTTGTAGAGTCCACCGAGGTAGACCCACTATCAGTATTTACAACAGTTACTTCATTTTCAATGATATTCTCTACAACAGAAGCAGTCCCTACAACAGTATGCTGTGGTACCACATTTAAGCTATAGTCAGGTAAATTTGTAATAGTACAAGAATCATTACCCCAGGGTGAGTTGGAGCTCATTACCATCGAAGCATTAACATCCACAGAAGAAGAGGAGTGTGCAAGTATTTCTTGATCTGATTTATCCATTGTGTCGGAAGACCAGTTCCCAGCAGGAGTCTGCATCCATCCAGCACTGTTTAAGGCTTTATCAGGAGACCAATAACCCGAGCAAACATCCAAACCCATTATATTGCCCCATTTCATAGAGAGCTGAGGAGCAGTGGCAAAATCTGTAGAGTGTCGTGAAACCGGAACCATCTCCTGCACATGAGATGGTGTGCCAGGTCCAAGATGCTGCTTGCCAGGAGATAGTAGGACTGTAACATCAGCCGAGCATGGAGGCTGTAGGCACACAGGCATCACCCTGTTTTCACTGCCAGCCTTAATCACAACATCAGTCGGCTGCTGAGATATACCGGAAGCATCCGGAGTTTGCACTCCTTCCGTCTGGTGATGCTGCGCTCCCAACTGTGCATCTTCTCCCTTGGCAACAGATGGGTCAGAATCTAAAAGCTCCAAAGCGGCAGCAAGTTCCTTCAATTTCAGTAACTGTTTTGCTTATTCTTTCTGTAAAAAAGACAGCCGATTTAACACCTGTTCTCTAGGTATAACTTCCAACGGCTGAAAGAAAATACAAGGAGTCACAGTAGCGGACTGCACAGAAGGCCTATCACTGATGTTAGTCTCAGAACCAGTCTCTTCAACCGAGGATAGGGTGTTCACCAGGCTCAAATCAGTAACGTTATCTAGGGAAAGAGGGCCAGGTTAGACAGCCCTCTCTCCACTCGCTCCGACGTCCATCTCCTCCACTGTCTCAAGTGAACTAGCCACCATGCAGAATAGCCAGAGGGTCCCCCTACTGGAGAGTAGGGTAATTTCCCCAGTGTCCTGGCCAAATTTCTCCCATTCACTAAAAAAAAAAAAAAAAAAAATACCACCAACAGCTTAATCTGGTTCAATTTCAGTTGCTTACCATCTGTATCCCCCTCTCCCAGGTCGCCCCTGAAAAAGGGATTTTTAGGCCCAGTGGGCTTAAACAAAATTCAACAAATAAATTAATAATATAAACAACTACCAGCCAAGATCAAGAACTCAGTTGTTGGTACCGCCATCAAAATTCGAAACTAGCTGGAGTAAGCACTAAAGACAGACCAGCACTGTGGCACAGGGATAATGGTCAGATAATCTTTTCAAACCCTAATTTTAAAATGTTTAAATAGCTGAATAACACTCCCCACAACAGCTTTATCAAGCCTTTTACTGGAGAGTAACATTCTTCCTTTTTAGTCTGTAAAAAACACAACCTGCCAAACAAACTGTTTAGGTAATAAGAATGGGTAAGAAGAGGAAGAGGTCACTTGTGTTCTCAAAGGAGGTGGCTAAAGTAGTACAAAAAAAAACTGTTTTCAGTAAGTACATGGAGACCCAAACGGAGGCTGACAGGGCAGTAAATCTAGGAAAACAAAGGGAGGCAGGCATGGCCGGATTTACCTTTACACAAATTACACCATGGCGTAGGGCCCTGTGGTTCAGGAGGGCCCCCACAACAATGTATTTTACTATTTACTTGAACTTCTCCCTACCAGCTGACCGTGGTGCGGCCGCTGACCATCCGTACAACTTGCTGCCCACCCGCCTGTACTATCATGCGGCTACCGAGGTCATTTGTGTCATTTTGTTTTCACATGCCACAGGACGACAGGCACATTGAACTAATTGGCAATTACCAATAAAAAGCACCCTTCCCTCGGTCTCTCAGTCTCTCCGGGTGGCTCCAGCTCCACCTCTCATCCACCCTGCTTGACCCCACCACAACCAACCATGTCTCATCAGGTCCTCCGGAAGTGTGACTACTAGGGAGTGGAGGGAATATGTGTGTGTGTGTGTGTGTGTGTGTGTGTGTGTGCGTGGCATTGGGGGGGAGTTCTTGGCCAGGCAGCAGTGACGAGGAGGAGGACAAGCGGACGATAGCCGGTCATGGTGTGGAGGGGTCATCTCAATCGAAGAGAAAGCACATTAGTAAACTAGAGAGTGGGCTGGGGGTTGGCTTCACATGGAGTCGTGGACTCGTCACTCGAGTCGCCACCACCATCCAGCCAGGCTTCTTAATCTTTTTTGTCAGACTTGTCCGAGTGAGGGACGTCGTGTGTCATGGTGCAGCATTGCGTGCTGCTGCTGTGTAGTCGTGCTGCTGCTGGGGGTGCCTGGGCCTCTCTGCTGCCCTCTCATCCATCTGTCCACTCCTATGAGCAGGAGTCCCACGTCAGTCAGTCAGGCCAAGCAGAAGGCAAGGCCAGCCACCACACCAGGAGGTAACAACAAACAGGTATGTGTTGTAAATCCGATGCTTTTTTTTTCTGTTGCACTTTTACCAGTTAGAGGGTTATGGGGATCTTTGGCCTTAGGGGGGAGTTGAGTCGGGAGAGACCAAACCTGAAAACAGACCATTCCTATCCTGACCTCAGTTGCATGACACTGTTGAACCAGCTCCTGAGGCAAGAGAGACAGTAAAAACTTTACAGATATGTGGGTGCTGCTCTGCTCAGTCGATAGTCACTTCAGTGAAGTGACAGAAGGAAAGGGAAGGGGATCTTTTTTTGGGGGTATGGGGCTGGACTGGTGATGATGTCTCATGTTTAGGGGTGTACAAGCATACATAGGCGGCTGCAAAACACCGCAAAGATGGGGCGAAAACCAGATCCAGAAGGTACTCACAAACTGTCCATATAGGTCGGCACATCGTAACCATCTGTTCTCTGATATAAATTCCACATTCGATGTGTCAGGATAAAAGCCTTTTATTTCCAAATAGGCAAAATGGTCAGCAAACGTTCAAGATCTGAACTCAATACACCTTGCCCCTCCCCACGGAACCAAACGTTTTCGCCTCACAATTACGCTTTCTCAAGGCTATGGCAATAGGGGATAGTACACCTTATATACCTTATTTAAAGGTGAGGTTTAAAGGCAATGTTTGCTCCCATAAATAAACTGAATCCCATGTATAGTACTGCCATAAATAACAGGTTTTTAAATGATTGTATCCAGTACTAATAAAATAAACATAACCATACCAAAATGTGAGTATATACATATAAAGATTCACTAAATATCAAATGTATATATATATATATATATAAAGAAAAAAATATTGTTAAAAAAACAGCAGAAACAGGAAAAACTACTACTTATTCTTACAATCAATATTAAGTGGCTAAGAGATATATAGCTTACACCCCCATAACATTAAATATCTATAAGAAGGGGGAAAGTTTAAAAAAGTAATTTAAGCCAGGAGCAATCTATGACTTTAAAACATACTGCCAATAAGTTTCTCTTTGTCGTAATTTTAAATCTAAGTCTCCCCCTCTAGGACCCATAATAACTCTCTCAATAATTTGAAAATTAAAATAATGTTCCTCTCCCCTAGAGTTAACATGTTGGGAAAGAGCACTAACGCCATCAGCATGTGCTATACTTCTGACATGTTGTCCTATCCTTTCTTTTAATTTTTGAGTTGTTTTGCCCACGTAGAAGCCAGTACATTTATTGCAACATGCCAAATATACCACATTAAAAGTGTTGCAATTTGTAAAAGTCACAATTTTATGTTGTTCCCCTGTGACTGGTTGTTTAAACATATTGCCAGTTTTTATAAACTTACAAAAGCGGCAATTTCCACATCGGAAAGTTCCCTTGGGCAAAGCACTTATTTTATATACATTTTGTGTCTCCCCACTATATTAACTGCGTACTAATTGATTCCGTAAGTTATGGCTCCTTTTATATACAATTTTCGGAGGGATTTTTTGCCAAATCTCTAAACTTATGATCCACTGATAATATATGCAAATGTTTTTTAATAATGTGAATAAACAAATGTGCTTGTGGACTAAAAGTGGTAATGAATTTTGGGGCATCATTTATATGTACAGTTTTCTTCTTCTCTTCTTGATTCTGAACATGTCCCATTTTAATATTCCACTTATGTTCAGCTTTAGTACGTCCCTTTCGTATACACTCCATACTATAACCATGTTGTAAGAACCTTTTAGTCAACTCCTCAGCACTTTTTTCATAGTCCCCTTCATGAGAACAATTACGCTTATATCTCAAAAACTGTCCAATAGGAATATTTTCTGTAACATGTTTAGGATGACAGCTCTGAAAGTGCAATGTACTGTTTCTGTCTGTACTTTTTCTAAACAGCTTTGTACTGATGTCCCCATTATTTTCTTTCTTTATGATTAGGTCCAAAAAACTGATCTGATCAGGATCCACTTTTAGTTCAAATCTTAAATTGCAATTCGATTTTTCTAAATACATTTTGAACAATCTTAATTCTCCCACAAAACCTTTCCAGATGAAAAATAGATTGTCTATGTATCGTTTGTAGAAATCAATTTTATCCAAAAAGGGATTCTCGTCACTAAAAATGAATTTTTCTTCCCATTTTTCTAAGTATATAATTGCATAATTAGGGGCCATGGCTGCCCCCATGGCCGTTCCTTTTTTTTGCAAATATATCTTTCCGTCAAAAATAAAGGTATTACAAGTGAGAACTTTCTCCATTAGCATAATCAGAAATTCCACAAATGCATGTGATTATGAGGTTTTTTCATACAAACTCTCTCTTAGACTTTCCAACCCTTCGTTATGTGGAATATTCGTATATAAGGAACAAACATCCTAGGTTACAAAACTCGATTGTTGACTCATTTCAATATCTGCAAGAAAATCCATAAATTGTGCTGTATCTTTTAAGTATGACCGGGTATTTTGTGCAATGGGTTTGATATAATAATCTACAAAATGTGCAATATTATCAGTCAAAGATCCAATGCTGGCTACTATCGGTCTGTATGGCGGATTTTTTAAACATTTATGGATTTTAGGAAGTCCATATAAAACAGATCTTACTGGATGTTTTATAGATAAAAATGCATATGTATCATGACTAATTAAACCTTCCAATAATGCTTCATACAGAATATTGTCAATCTCTCGTTTGAACTTATTTACAGGATCATAGGACAGACTTTCATAAAAATCTGTATACTTAAGTTGATGTAACATTTCTAATTCATATTCTTTGGTATTTATAACCAGCACAGACCCTCCTTTGTCAGCCGGCTTTATGGTGGTCATTTTGTTATTTTTTAAAGCGCGAATGGCTACATTTTCTTCCGCTGTACAGTTATAATATCTCGATGGTGGTAGCAATACATTTTCCAAATCCTGAATACATGCTTTCTTAAAAATAGATCAACCTTCTTTCCCCCACAAAACACTGCAGTCATGGTGTTTGAGAAAGCATGTATTCAGGATTTGGAAAATGATACATATGAATTTTTATCTATAAAACATCCAGTAAGATCTGTTTTATATGGACTTCCTAAAATCCATAAATGTTTAAAAAATCCGCCATACAGACCGATAGTAGCCAGCATTGGATCTTTGACTGATAATATTGCACATTTTGTAGATTATTATATCAAACCCATTGCACAAAATACCTGGTCATACTTAAAAGATACAGCACAATTTATGGATTTTCTTGCAGATATTGAAATGAGTCAACAATCGAGTTTTGTAACCTAGGATGTTTGTTCCTTATATACGAATATTCCACATAACGAAGGGTTGGAAAGTCTAAGAGAGAGTTTGCATGAAAAAACCTCATAATCACATGCATTTGTGGAATTTCTGATTATGCTAATGAAGAAAGTTCTCACTTATAATACCTTTATTTTTGACGGAAAAATATATTTGCAAAAAAAAAAGAATGGCCAGGGGGGCAGCCATGGCCCCTGATTATGTAATTATATACTTATCAAAATGGGAAGAAAAATTAATTTTTGGTGACGAGAATCCCTTTTTGGATAAAATTGATTTCTACAAACGATACATAGACGATCTGTTTTTCATCTGGAAAGGCTCTGTGGGAGAATTAAGATTGTTCAAAATGTATTTAGAAAAATCGAATTGCAATTTAAGATTTGAACTAAAAGTGGATCCTGATCAGATCAGTTTTTTGGACCTAATCATAAAGAAAGAAAATAATGGGGACATCAGTACAAAGCTGTTTAGAAAAGTACAGACAGAAACAGTATATTGCACTTTCAGAGCTGTCATCCTAAACATGTTACAGAAAATATTCCTATTGGACAGTTTTTGAGATATAAGCGTAATTGTTCTCATGAAGGGGACTATGAAAAAAGTGCTGAGGAGTTGACTAAAAGGTTCTTACAATGTGGTTATAGTATGGAGTGTATACGAAAGGGACGTACTAAAGCTGAACATAAGTGGAACATTAAAATGGGACATGTTCAGAATCAAGAAGAGAAAAAGAAAACTGTACATATAAATGATGCCCCAAAATTCATTACCACTTTTAGTCCACAAGCACATTTGTTTATTCACATTATTAAAAAACATTGGCATATATTATCAGTGGAGCATAAGTTTAGAGATTTGGCAAAAATCCCTGCGAAATTTGTATATAAAACGGGCCATAACTTACGGGATCAATTAGTACGCAGTTATTATAGTGGGGAGACACAAAATGCAAATAAAATAAGTGCTTTGCCCAAGGGAACTTTCAGATGTGGAAATTGTCGCTTTTGTAAGTTTATAAAAACTGGCAATATGTTTAAACAACCAGTCACGGGGGAACAACATAAAATTGTGACTTTTGCAAATTGCAACACTTTTAATGTGGTATATTTGATATGTTGCAATAAATGTACTGGCTTCTACGTGGGCAAAACAACTCAATAATTAAAAGAAAGGATAGGACAACATGTCAGAAGTATAGCACATGCTGATGGTGTTAGTGCTCTTTCCCAACATGTTAACTCTAGGGGAGAGGAACATTATTTTAATTTTCAAATTATTGAGAGAGTTATTATGGGTCCTAGAGGGGGAGACTTAGACTTAAAATTACGACAAAGAGAAACTTATTGGCAGTATGTTTTAAAGTCATACATTGTTCCTGGCTTAAATTACTTTTTTCAACTTTCCCCCCTTCTTATAGATATTTAATGTTATGGGGGTGTAAGCTATATATCTCTTAGCCACTTGATATTGATTGTAAGAATAAGTAGTAGTTTTTCCTGTTTCTGCTGTTTTTTTAACAATATTTTTTTCTTTTTATATATACATTTGATATTTAGTGAATCTTTATATGTATGTATATACTCACATTTTGGTATGGTTATGTTTATTTTATTAGTACTGGATACAATCATTTAAAAACCTGTTGTTTATGGAAATACTATACATGGGATTCAGTTTATTTATGGGAGCAAACGTTGCCTTTAAACCTCACCTTTAAATAAGGTATATAAGGTGTACTATCCCCTATTGCCATAGCCTTGAGAAAGCGTAATTGTGACGTGAAAACGTTTGGTTCCTTGGGAAGGGGCAAGGTGTATTGAGTTCAGATCTTGAACGTTTGCTGACCATTTTGCCTATTTGGAAATAAAAGGCTTTTATCCTGACACATCGAATGTGGAATTTATATCAGAGAACAGATGGTTACGAGGTGCCGACCTATATGGACAGTTTGTTTAGGGGTGTAGACAGACTGAGACAATGAGTGAGACTCAGAATTCCACTCTCACTCAACCGCTTTTTAGTATTAAAAAAAACAAAACATTACTCAGACAGCCCATATGGCAATAGCAGTGAAGCCAAGCCTAGGGTAGA
Organism: Neoceratodus forsteri; assembly: GCA_016271365.2. Lineage (NCBI taxonomy): Eukaryota > Metazoa > Chordata > Ceratodontiformes > Ceratodontidae > Neoceratodus > Neoceratodus forsteri. Next base: position 255,487,906 of record CM057451.1, on the reverse strand, counting down.
AAAAGACAGTACAGTGATGGGTAACTACAGTCTGTAACTCTGGCAAGTCTGTGGTGTTCAGCAATATGGAGGGGATGTCCTCCCAAGGGGTGTTTATTTTCCAGTGATTTGGGCCTGGGAAGACAAGTAGATGATGTTTCTTTCCTGTTTCATCCTTGTGGTATGCTTCAGGCACATGGAGAAGTGGCATAAGATAAATAACATTCTGGGACCTGATCTCCTGTGTAAAAAGGTCTGTAAAATGTCATGTAGCCTTACAGGATGAAGGAAAGACTGATTTTAACCATATGGCTGGAGTTTGGGGTTTGGGGCCATTCTAGTCAGTCAGAAGTTGAAGTACCCTGCACACCTTACTCTAATGCACCATGGAACAGTGGGATGTTGGCATTTAGGGGCCCCCGGGTCACAAAATATGACTTGGAGTAGGGCCCCATATCCATTAATCTGGGCCTGGAGACAGGAAGGAGAGTAAGGACAGCAAAGGCTCAAACATCCACAGTTGGAGCCTTTGCTGTCCTTGGAAGCCTTAAAGGAAAACAAGGCGGTGTCCTTGGAAGCCTTAAAGGAAAACAAGGCGATGGGGCCAGACCAGATTCATCCAAGGGTACAGTGCTAGTCACCCCTCTTGCAACACCATTTAGCGCTTCCATGGAGATGGGGTTGGTTCCAGAGGAACAGTAGAGAACCAGTGTGGTCCCTCTGCACAAGAGTGGCAGCAGGGAGAAGGCCAGCAATTACAGACCAGTCAATCTCACGTCAGCAGTAGGGAAGATAATGGACTCCCTACTGAAGGAGAGACCGATGGAGACTGGAGACAGATGGGCTGCATGGCTTCGCTGGGGGAAGGGCATATCAAACAAATCTCATATATTTCTCTGACTAGGTAACTAGAGAAGTGGATCAGGGGAGGGCAGTAGATGTAACCTATCTGGACTTTAGCAATGCCTCTGACATTGTACCACACAGGAGACTGATAAAGGAACTTAGCAGCCTGGGGGTGGGTGAGAAGGTGGTGTGCTTCGTATCTAACTGGTTGAAAGATAGGAGGCAAATGGTGGTGGTAAACAGTAGCCACTCAGAGGATGACAGAGTGACCAGTGGAGAACCACAGAGAGCCGTACTGGGCCTTGTCCTCTTCAATGTCTTCACAAGTGACATTGCTAAAGAACTGAAGGGAAGGGTGTGTCTCTGCAGATGACACAAAAATCTGCAACAGAGTCGAAACCCAGGCAAAGGTGGAGAAAATGCAATCAGATCTGGAGAAACTAGAGACGTGGTCTAGGAGTCGCAGCTGGGTTTCCATACCAAAAGTGCAAAGACATGTACCTGGGGCGAGGTAACCCCAGGACTGTGTATAAGATGGCGGGGTACTTAAAGTTATCAAGCAAGAGAGGGACCCTGGGGTGATCATATCTGATGATCTTAAGGTGTCAGGGGACAGCAAGGTGAGCCAGATGCTAGGATGCATAGGGTGGGGGATCTCTAGCAGGAGAAGGGAGGTGGTGTTGCCTCTGTATCACTCACTGGTGAGACCCTACCTGGAGTACTGCTCCTGTTCTGGAGGCCATAGCACCACATGGACATTGACTAGGTGGAGGTGGTCCAGAGGAGGGCTACTGAAATGTTGCTGAGTTTGCACGAGAAGCCATAGAATGAGAAACTGCGGGAGCTCAGCATGTACTCCCTGGAAGAGATGCGAGTGAGAGAGGTCATGACTTAGACCTATAAGTACCTCAGGGGGTGAAAAAAGGGCAGGAGGGGGAGCCTCTTTCAAAAGAGGAGGAGCACCCGTACATGTGGGCATGCTATGAAACTTGAGGGGTGTGGAGTTTAAGAGCCATGTGAGGAAATACTTCTTCACAGTAAGGGTGGTAGAAGCCTGAAACAGCCTGGGAGAAGAGGTTGTAGGGGCGAAGACAGTGGGAAGCTTCAAACATGCATGGGACTTATAAGTAGAGGTAAATAGGGAGGCAGTGACACCTGTAACAATGTAGGATCCAGGGTGTAATGTTAGGCAGGGAAAAAGGGCAGACTAGATGAGCCTGCTGGTCCTTTTCTGCTGACACTTTCAAAGTTTCTATGTAAGCAGGATAGCATTTAAATTCCTAAAAAAACACACACCATTGCAGCACACATGGGGCCAGCCCCCTGGTCAGAATCTAACTGCAACCCCCTCCAGTCCTGTAAACAGAAAGCCACAGAATGTCACGCGGTTTCACAGCTCTACACCTACCCATTTCTGAAGTCTACCCCACCTTAGAAGACACAAGTTACTACTAGAAAACAACTTTTCCAGAAATCCATTTTAAATGGGACAAAATCTGCAGTGATTGATATACAGTACTTATGTTTAGAATGAGAAAATACACTGATGCAGTTTCAGATTTTGAAAAACATTTATTACACACAAAACTAAGTTGGCAAACATGGGTAGACTACAATCCAACATATGTACATGCTGTGGAGCAGCTAAAGGTTCCCTTATCCACATCTCTTGGCATTCAGTGAAAGTGCAGGATTTATGGAATAACAACAAGAGCAAGGCTGATTCTCTTCTTGGACTGGATGACTTGATCACACCAGCAATTTGTCTAGTAGGAGACTACTCCAACATACCTGTAAAAGAAAGGTGGGCAGACTAGGTGGGCCAAGCGGTCCTTATCTGCTGGCAAATTTTTTTTCTATGAAAGATGTTAACAGATGGCTATGATTTCTCTTAAAGGGCTGAGACCCAGATATTCAAAGGGTTGCGCCATCGCCCAACCCGGATGGTCCTATTCACATATCTGGAATGTGTAATGCGGTATGGGCTGCAGCCCATTGGCTCACTCTGTGGACCAATGGGCGGCAATCTGCTGTAATGTAGTCGGTGGGGGCGGGCAGGCGGTGGCTGCCGCCCGCCACTGACCGGGGAGAGCGGGCGGTGGATCAGAGGGTGGGTGGGGTGGCGGTCCACTGGTCCACCAGAGATATAAGGGATTTTATTTCTGTACTTAGCCCGCGATCAGGTGGACAGGTCCACTGGACCACCAGGGATGTTAGGGATTTTATTTCTGTACTTAGCCCGTGATCGAGCGGGCAGGTCCACTGGACCACCAGGGATATTAGGGATTTTATTTCTGTACTTAGCCCGCGATCAGGCGGGCAGGTCCACTGGACCACCATGGATATTAGGAATTTTATTTCTGTACTTAGCCCTCGATCGGGCGGGCAGGTCCACTGGACCACCAGGGATATTGGAAAGATTTCTTCTTTTATTACGAATGCCCACGATTGGGCAGACAGCGGTCCACTGGACCACCAGGGATATTGGAAAGATTTCTTCTTTTATTACGAGTGCCCATGATCGGGCAGACAGCGGTCCACTGGACCACCAGGGATGATAGGGATTTTATTTATGTACATAGCCCGCGATCGGGTGGGCAGGTCCACTGGACCACCAGGGATTTATGATTTTCCATTTTTTACTGCAGCCTGCGATCGGGCTGTGGAGCACACTGCCGGCTGCAGGAGCTGTTGGTCCCCGACGGCTGCTGCCTGGCACGGCGCCAGGCGCAAGTCGTCGGGGATCGGAGCACCTGCATGCAAATGGGGCCATAATGACATGCACATGGCCCCATTTGTGCCCTGCATACATTATGGCCCCATTTGCATGTCAAGTTTTGAATATCGCAGTTGCTGTGCATAGCGCAGTAGAACTTGCACTAGCGCATCCCCATGCTCCACTCTGGCCGCTTGCGCAGTGCCACTGCGCCATGCATACTGCGAGTGGCCAGGGTGCGATATTCAACGATGCTGTGCCATGGCGCAGCTCCGTTGAATATTGCCCAGTCTATACCCCGTGCAGCCAAATTGTGCTGCGCCCAAGCTTGCACCACAGCCTGGCGCAGTTTGAATATCTGAGCCCAAGTGTACTGCTTGGGATTAATATTTAATTTTCAGATGCAGTCAGCTATCACTTCTTATATCTCAAGCATTTTTTTTTATTTTCTGTTAGCTAATTAGAAGATTTTCCACCTAGCAGTACTGAAGTGATGTGTGGTGCAGCACTCTGTCTGAAGAAGAAAAAAAGTCAGTTCTGTTCCTCCCACTACATCATCAGAAATGAGACCAAACACCTTGAGGCACCACAATCCTTGCAACCTGAGCAGTGACTCTCACAAACTACAAATCAACATACAAACATACGAATGTGCCAGCAGAAACAGACCACCCGGTCTATCTACATCTGCTCGAGTGTGCAGCTAGTACCCTATTTTGCAGCTGCCCCACCCCCTCCTCTTTGTCAACCCACTCCGCCCCCACCCTCACTCTCCCTGCTCCCAGTCCAATGCCTTTTAAAGCAGTTCAAGATTTACATGATACCACCCATTCTAGTAGTGAGTTCCAGTTTTCCACCACTGCCTCCGCTAAATAGTGTCTCTTCTCGCTTCCCTCCTAAATCTCCCCCATTCTTAGCCTGTGCCCCTGGTGTCCCTCTCCCTCTTTAGCTTAAAGACCCTATCTGTCCCATCCTTACTAATTCCCCTCAGATACTTGAATGTCTCTATCATGTCCCCCCATCCCTTCTATCCTCCAGGGTGTACATATTCAGGTCTCCCAGCTTGCTCTCATACTCTCTCCCCCCCATTCCGCATATCATCTTCATTGCCCTCCTCTGCACACCCTCCAGTAGCCTGATGTTATGCTTTAGGTATGGCCTCCAAAACTGCACACAATACTCCAAGTGCGGCCTTCCCAGCAACCTATAGAGGGGCAAGATCACCTCTCTTCGCCCGGATGAGAACCCGGTCGCTATGCACCCCAGCATTTTGTTCACTCTTGGAGCCGCTCTCCTGCATTGGGCAGTATTGCTCATGGTCCCTATTACCACTACCCCTAGGTTCTTCTCCTCCTCCATGATACATAGATACATAGACAGTGTCGTCAGATAAGGGCCTATGGCCCACCCAGTCTGCCCATTTAAGTTTGTAAGTTCAGTTTATGTTTTCCTAGAAGTCTGTTGCTCCTTACCCCTGACCTCCAGAATTTCTTTATGTCTATCCCATGCATTCTTAAATCCCGTGATTGTTTCAGCCCCCACCACTTCCTCTGACAGGGTGTTCCACTTGTCCACCACCCGTTCTGTGAAGAAATTCTTCCTCATATTTCCTCTGAATCGCTCCTCCCTCCAACTTCATCCCATGCCCTCTAGTCCTGGAACATCTTTTTTCGCTTAAAAATAGTGCATTCCTGCACCCTGCTCCTCCCTGTAAGATACTTGTATGTCTCATCATATCCCCCTCCCTCCTCTCCTCCAGGGGAGTACATGTTCAGTGCCTTCAACCTGTCCTCATAGGACTTGTGATGCAATCCATGCACCATCTTTGTTGCCCTCCTCTGAACCTCTCTACCCTGTCTATGTCCTTCGTGGGTAAGGTCTCCAGAACTGCACAGTGTACTCCAGGTGGGCCTCACTAGTGTCTTGTATAGTGGAATTATGACCTCCTTTTCCCTGCTGGTGATGCCCCTGCCTATGCATCCCAGCATCCCATTTGCTTTACCTGCTGCCTTGTCACACTGTTTCCCTGACTTGAGGTCATCAGAGATAACCCCAAGATCCCTTTCCTGCTTGGTGCATGCTATATCCTCACCCCCCAACTGATATATTGTGCCAGGGTTTTTGTGCCCCATATGCATTATCTTGCACTTCCTTGCATTGAATTTCAACTGCCAAACCCCTGACCATTCTTCAAGTTTCTGCAGGTCCCTTCTCATTCTGTCTACACCCTCTGGTGTGTCTACTCTGTTACAGAGCTTTGTGTCATCAGCGAACAGTGAAATTCTGCCTTCTAGGTCCTGCGCAATGTCACTGATGAAGATACTGAATAGTACCGGTCCCAGCACTGATCCCTGTGGTACCCCACTGGTCACTCTTCCCTCTGTGGAGTGACAGCCATTTACCACCACCCTCTGTGTCCTGCTGCCCAGCCAGTTACCTACCCACCACACTACTGTCCTGCTCACACCCATATTCCCCAGTTTGTGCAATAGTCTTCTATGTGGCACAGTGTCAAAGGCCTTGCTGAAGTCCAGATAGGCCATGTCCACTGCCCTCCCCTGATCCACCTCCCTAGTCACCCAGTCAAAAAATTCAATGAGGTTGGTCTGACATGACCTTCCCCTGGTGAAACCATGCTGCCTTGGGTCCTGTAGTCCATTGACAACCAGATGTTCCACCAATCTCTCCTTCAGTAGTGCTTCCATGATCTTCTCCCACTACCGAGGTGAGGCTGACTGGTCTGTAGTTCCCCGCTTCCTCTTTGTTCCCACTTTTGTATAAGGGGACTACATCTGCTATCCTCCAGTCTTTGGGTACCTCCCCTGTTTCTAGTGATCGGCTAAACAGGATAGCAAGAGGTTCAGCCACCACCTCTCTTAGTTCTTTAAGGACCCTGGGGGGTGCACCCCATCTGGCCCCATTGCTTTATCAACTCTTATTACTTCCAGTTCCTTCAGGACCCTTTCTCGTGTAAAGGGACTTGTGTCCATTTCTGCACCATTCTCACCCCTTGTACTCCATTCAGACCCATTACCCTCCTCTTCCTCAGTAAAGACTGAGCAGAAATACCTGTTCAATATGTCAGCTTTACTGTTGTCATCCTCCACACAGCCCCCATCCTCCCCCTTCAGTCTCACTATCCCTCCCTTTGCCTTTCTTTTTTCACTTATGTACCTGTAAAAGGTTTTGTCCCCCTCTACCCACTGATTTTGCAATGTGTTCTTCTGTCTGAGCTTTGGCTTCCCTTACTGACCTCCCTGCCTCCCTTTGCTTCTCCTGGTACTTCTCCCTATCCCCTTCTGCCTGTGTCTTTTTGTATTGCCTGAATGCAATCTTTTTGGCTTTCACTTTCTTTGCTACCTCTTTGGAAAACCATAATGGTCTCCTCTTCCTTTTCCTCTTGCTAACCTGCTTAATACATAATTCTGTTGCTCGTGTAATCCCATTTTAAATACTTCCCACTGTTCCTCAACCCCTGATTCCTGCCCCATTCCCTTAATGCCTCTTTCAAGTATCTCCCCATTTTCTCAAAGTTTGCCCCCTAAAATCCAGGATACGTGTTTTTGTGTGGTTTGGTTCTGCTCTTTCTGTGATTTCAAACCAGTGACTGGTGGTCACTGTCCCAGGTGCTCCCCACTCTTACCCCCATCACACTGTCCCTGTTTGTGAGCACAAGGTCCAGTAATGCCTTCTGCCAAGTTGGTTCCATGACCAGTTGCTTGAGGAAGGCACCCTGAAGGAGTCCAGGATAAATCTGCTCTCTAGTTGATGCTGCTGCTGGATGCTCCAGTCCACGCCTGGAATACTTGAAGTCTCCAACCAGTACTACTCTCATTCTTGTCTGCCATCCTCTGGATGGCTAACATCAGCTCCCTATCTGTTTCTTCCTCCTGGGCTGGTGGTCTATAGACCACACCTGTGCGGATGGCTGGCCCCATTTTCCTTTCCAGCTTAACCCACAGTATCTCTCCCCATTTTGTCCCTCCTGGATCTCTGTGGCCCTTATGTCATTTTTCACATACAGTGCCACCCTCCTCCCTTCCTGCCTGCCCTGTCTCTTCTGAATATGTTGTAGCCAGGTATGGCCAACTCCCAGTCGTGTGTGTTATCATTACACCAGGTTTCAGTGATGGCCACAATGTCCAGGTCTGACTGCACCATGACAGCCTCCAGATCTTCCATCTTGTTGCTAAGGCTCCTGGCATTTGCACACATGACTTTCCATGATTTGACCTCCCTAGACTGTTTCGCTGTTCTACTCCAGCCCCTTCCTTGGTTGTCCTTTATCCCTGGTTCACCTTGCTGTCTGCCCTTCTGCTGAATTTTGCCCCTATTCTGCCTATCCACCTCCTGGGTGCTAATCTCCATCTTTTGCACTTGGCTAACCTCCACATCCTTTCCTTCCATTTCTCTGGGTACCTCTATTTGGTTGTCCCTGTTTGGCAGTGTGGCATATGAGTTCTTGAGTGGAATAGGATCTGGGATGTGCCTCTGCCTGACTGGTCTAACCCTCCCTGAGCCCACTGTCATCCAAGTACTCCTCGTTCTCTGCATCCTTTGAGGCAGCTGCATTGGACTGAGTGGTCTCTGGATAGGGGTGATGGTACTCCTGACCCAGTTTACTTCTGCTCTGAGTCTGGCTACCTCATCCCTCAGTCCAGAAAGATGCGTGCAGATAGGGCAGCACCTCAGTGTCCAGAAGATCTGCCTGAATATGGCTGCCCCACAGCCACTGCATTGCACCACTCCCCACATTATACTATACATATACACATTATACTCCCCACATTATACATTATATAAGTGATCCTCAGCTTAACCCCCTCCCCAAGCCAGTATTCTCTCCTTGGGTTCTTCGCCCTGAAGTGCATAACCTTACACTTCTTTGCATTGAATGCCAGCTGCTAACTCTCTGACCACTCCTCTAGCTTGCTTAGGTCCCCCTGCAGTTGCTTCCATCCTTCCTCTCCATCCACCACTACTCCCATTTTGGTGTCGTCTGTGAACAGGCTTACCTTGCTCACCACCCTGTGTGCAATGTCTGATATGAAGAGCCCAAATAATACTGGTCCCAGCACAGAGCCCTGTGGCACCCCGCTCGTCACTGGCTTCGGAGCTGATAGCTCCCCTCCCACCACAACCTGTTGCAGCCTCCCACTCAGCCAGCATGTAATCCAGTTCATTTGTGCCCCTACCCCTACACCAGTTAGCTTCCCCAAAGCCGCCCATGAGGCGGCCATGCCTCAGTAGTTAGGACTGCTTCACCATACTGCAGCGTGCCACAAGATTCAGGACATTTGCTGCACCTGTTGCGTCCTCCACAGTTGAGGCAGTTGCACCCCTGCTGTCTCCTGCCAACAGAGTCTGATCCTCTGCTACACCCGCTGAAAACCTTTTAGATTCAACTTTGGGTGGACAGTACTTCATTTACAAAGCTTGGAGTGCAGATGATAATTTTGGTCTGTTTGTGTTCATCAGGTTTGCAACCCTTTGCTTGCATCCCTCCCAACCTGGGCTGTTCGCAGTTTAACTGTCTGTTGTGTAGCAAAAACCCCACCTCTGGTACAGCAGCCCCAACTGTGGAGGCAGGGAACCTGTGAGGGTGGAGGAGAGATGGCAGCAGGGTGCAGCAACCCCAACTGTTTGGGCAGGGGGTGACAGGGTGCAGCAGTCCTGATTCTTTAGACAGGGGTTGGAGGCATCAGGGTGCACACTCCATGAATGAGTGGGAGAAGACATTGGGCAACAAGATGCAGCAGCCTCGAGTGTGGAGCAGAAGGCAGGGGGCTTGTGGAGCAGGAACAGGTGGCAGTAGACTGCTGCTGCCTCACTTGTGGGGCAGAGATATGGTGCATCGGGATACCACATAGTGTTTTTAGTTATATACATACATGATATACTTTTGCACAGAAACCACCAAAGAACTGAAATGTGTGAGTTCAGACAGGTGCCTGTCATACTCTGCTACAGTATTTCAAGCACATGTACTGTTTGTCAATCTGACAAGAAAAAAATCTTCTTACATGAATGTATTTATGAAGGCTACATCAAAGACTAACTGTTTCTGTGAATGAATAAAATTTAGATTTATTTTATATTCAAGTAAATAGCCCTGTGTTATATAGTTAGAAAAAAAAAAAATCAGAGTTTTGATTAGAAAGAACTGAGCTTTGATATAGACAAGCTGATTTCTCACAGAGAAAGATTTCCACTACTTCAGTTCAGCATTGAAACTGAAATAATCAGCTTTTATGAGAAGATAATGATATATTTTAAGCTGATCTATCTAAACACAAACCAGAGACTGGGTTTGCAAGAAACTTGGACAGCTCAGCAAACCATTAACTCTACAAACAACTGCTCTGACAGGGCATGTGAAACAGCAAGCTACTCCAAAATGATGTCATCCCACTCTAAGTTTGACTGAGAGGACAGAAGTAACTCCACTGTTTTCAGCCACCGTAGAGCAAGTTAACAAATGCTGATTTAAAGAAAACAACAAAAGCAAACAATAATACATTTTCAGGAAACACTAATCATGACACAAGGACTTGAATTTCAGCTTTTCAAGCTTTTTTAAAAAATATGTAAAACCCATTGCACATGATCTTTAAATCCTGGAATAAAATATTACACTTCATTTGGGGAAAAAACAAGCAGAGTGTTAGAGACTCTATCCTAAAACTTCCCCTTTCCCAGGGTGGATTGAATCTCCCAGACTTGAATTTGTATGCCCAAGCCTCGTTTCTTAGAATAGTGATGCTGTGGCTGACAGACTCCTATTCCTCCCCTTGGAAAAATAGTGTTTCATTTAAATGACCTCTTTGATATAAAAAAAGATCCGGTTTTCATTCGAAGGAAGATCGCTTAACCCCTCACCCTTAACAAGAATTACTGTACATCTCAACCCTATAAAATATGGCAAATACTGAGGCTCTGGTACTCTATCGATCGTATACGAATACTGTAAAGTAATATCACAAGATGAAAATTGTGTCCCAATATACATGGATCATACCTTTTCTCAGTGGAGATCAGTGGGGTTGACCCATGTTTTTCAATTCCTGGGAAAGGAAGGGATCATCCCTTTTGATGAACTCCAACTTCAGTATCACCTTAACTCCTCTGATAGATTTAGTTACTTTCAGTTACGAAACCATATATTACATAACAAAACCATCCAGCCTTCCCTACCTTCCCCTATGCCGGACCTACTTAAGCTCTTTACAGAAGCTATAAAAGGTAACCTGGGTACGCACTTGATAAGTATTATATACAGAGCCTTGAATAACAGTCTTTCGACATCTACTGCCTCCATCTTGAATGGATGGAATAGGGACTTAGAAACAGAGATTACCATGACCGAATGAACTCTGTCCTCATTGACCAAATAAAATCAGTTATATCCCCCATTGGAGGAATTTTCATGGAAATGTCGTCAGATATTTTGGAATCCCTACATCCTGCAGAAATATCTCCCTGAGAAATATGGGAGGCGCTGGAGAGGTTGTGGATGTTCGGGTGCCACCCTGGGGCATATATTTTGGCAATGCCCTCATCTTATGCTGTTCTGGATTACATTCCAAAATGAATCTCAAAATTATTTTCTGAGTCAACTGAAATTACAGCTGAACAATTTTTAATGGGATTTTCCTGACCACTGCTTCGGGGAGAGAAGACAACTACTGCAATGAAATGGCAAAATGGGTACAATATATAACAGCCACTGATCCAGACTTTGACCCTGAAAACAACACTTCAAAAGGTTTTAATTGAATTGTCTTCAACTTTCATCCAGTCCCTACAACTGATCACATTTAATGGGACCAGGTCAAACTAACATTTGATTAAGATTAAATAAATCTAAATAAGAACAGATGGGTCTTATAACAAGTTATGAACTCTGACATTAGAAAATGGATAATAGAAGTCTAAATTGTCAGTCTACCTGTAATAGTTATAATGTAATAAGTTATATGCTGTCCTGTGTGTAAGTGTAAAAGATACAATAAAAAGATATTAAAAAAGCTCTGTCCCCTTCAAATGGCACAGCTAAACTGGGAGTTGCTGCCGCTTGGAATCCTCATATGCCCAACATTCTAAAGCTTGGGCTGTGCCATTCTGTACTATACCCAGTTGTAATGACTTCCCCATTGACAATATGAAGCGCTATGGAAATACAGGTTACTCACCTGTAACAGGAGTTCTAGGAATGGTATATGTTGTTCATCCACACTTATTGGCAGGTTCCTTGCTGCTTTAAATCTTGCCAGAATGTCTTCAAGCTGGCTCCTCCCACCCACCCGGGTGGTAAAACTCTCGGCTCGGCCCCATGACGCCAGATCTAGCCCGCTGGAAGCCAGATTGTGCGCCGGGCCGGGAGGTCGGGGTTGTGTGTGGATGAACATATACCATTCCTAGAACTCCTGTTACAGGTGAGTAACCTGACTTAGGGACATGGATATGTTGTTCATCCACACTTATTGGCAGACTCCTAGCAGTTCTCCGGGAGGAGGGAGGCAAGGCGACACCCCCTTCTTAGAGAGAAAGACTGAGAACTGAGGCCCGACCAACATGCCGCGTGACCCAAGGTCGATGTGGAAGGGAGACGGCAAGCCTGCTTCCGGGCAGAAGCCCCTGTAGATATCCTGAGCCGGAGTATCCCGGAAGTAGCCACCGTGCAGCGGAAGGGTGGTAAAATGAGCACTTATCCCTCTGGGAGCTCCATGCCCGCCCACCATAGCGAAGACCTATGCAGGAGGTGACCACCATTGCCGCCTGGCTAGGGCTGCAGGTCTGTTGTGGTGCGGCTCCAGCGTGAGATGACAAACAGCTGGCGAACCTTTCCTGAACTTCAGCCATCACGCTCCCTGGGTAGGTGAGCTATAAATAGGGTCCCATGGAACCTATATACGGCCCTCAGAGGTGTGAATGGGGATGAACCCCAGCAGAGACAATACCCGTTAGGGAAGACTCCACCACCGCCTTTGGAAGGAACTGGTGGGGCGAGACAACCTTGTCCCTGTGGAAGGCCAGATAGGGAGATTCAAAGGAGCTCTGAACTCTCCTCCTTCCGGATGGCAGAGTAGCCCCAAGAAGGTGATCTTCCACAACAGGTGAGGGAACTTGCACCTGTGCAACGGTTCAAACGGCTTGCCCGTGAGCTAAGCCCATACCAGCGCAGGTCCCACAGAGTGGGGATACTCTCCCCCAAAGGGGAGGTGTGATCGAGGCCTACAAAGGGGCCAGACCACCTTATCTGCGCCACCGACTGCCTTCCGGCCCGCGCCTGGAAGACAGGGGTGATCAACAGAAGTACCTAGAGGGTCATCGGCCGAAGCCCTAGTTCAAAGAACGGACCACAGATGGTCCGGAATGCTCGCCCAGGGACGGGAGAGGGCCAGGCCCTATCCCCTCATCAAATGGAGAACTCTACCCATTGAAGGCGAGCATGTTTGGCCGACCTCTAGCAGGATGCCTCGAAGTGTTGAGGACCTTACCGAAGGACCCAAGGCCTGGCCCCTAGCCGCACAGGGACCAGGCCTGTCAGTGCAGGGATTAAAGGTCCAGATGGAATACCTTCCCCTAAAAACAGAGATCAGGACCGGGCGGACTGGAGGCTGCCTCGGGAGCCTGGGGCTGAGACCGAGGAGAGCTGGAAACCCAGTCTGGGCTACCAGCATCACCTGCACCTAGTCCCTCCTTGCCTTGCCTGCGGGTCAAGGGAAATGGGGGAGAGGCGTAGAAGAGGCCCGGGGTCCACGACCTCGACGGCATCCCCTACAGCAAACCCTGCTGAGGGGGTGGGCATGACAGTCTCAGCCACGTACTCTCCCAGGAAGGAGGAGGGAGAAGATCCTGTGCTACCTCCGGCAGGGAAGACCACTCTTGAGGCGCAGCTTACGTCTGGCTTAGGGCAGCAGCCAAGGAGTTGGAGGCTCCTGCCATCAAATGGCTGGGAACCTGCCTCTGACTGCGCGAAAAACCCAATGCGGAGAACCTCCTTGCGCCTAGGCAAGGGGTTCGGCTGAACCTGGCAGGGTAGGTAGCACATGGTTGTGGTGCTGTCCGCATGGACAAACCACTACACCCCACACAAACGGAGCGAGCGGTGCAAGCTAAGCGGACCGCCTGGAGCTCCAGCGGGTAGTAGGGGCATCAGGACTCCCGAGAGGACCAGAGGCGAAGCACTCTGTATTCCCCTAGATGGGCACCCCCACCCATCCGAGAAGCATCGGTCGGAGAAGACCGTCGACTCGGAGGACGAACAGGATGTTCTCCTGCAGGAGTTGGAATGGTCTGATGGGGAGCATTCCCCTAACTCCTGGGCTGTAGTCACGAACTGGTCCGAGGAACGCAGCACTGTGACCGCTGGCTGACCCGTCCCACTAGAGGAACTCAGCCGCCGTGAGGTCCAGGAGGTGCAGGAGGTCCCAGCAGGGCACAATTACCCGGCCAAACCTGACTGGGTAAGGGAGGAAGAACCTCAGCCCTGTCCGCCTGGAGCCGAGCTCGGACTCAAGAGTTGAGCCTAGTCCCAAAGAAGCCTCACCCGCTAAGGCACGAGTTCCAACGTGGCTCCGGTAAAGGGAGACCAGTCCAAGCCTGGAAGGGTTTTAATCAGGCCGCCATCTGGGGTGGGGTTACGCCCAGACCCTTCAATGCCGCAGAAACTGTGGAGCAGAGAACGAAGGGCCTGGCCAGGAACTCGTAAGGAGATCTCTCACTTAGGAAAGGGAAGGGTCTCCCAAGAAACGGACGGAACGAGGAGTAAGTACATCCTGGAGGCCCAGGAAGAAGCCGCACGCCTCGATCCGAGGATGGGATATCTGCAGAGGGACCATCCGGGCGTGCAGAAGGATGGGCGCAAGCCCCCCCCATCTGTTTGAGACCAGGAATACCTGGACACGAACCCTGGGTCAGAAGGAGGTCCCACCACCTCCCTGATCACCTCTAATTAGAGGGCCAGGCAAGTCAGCTCAGCAGTCCGACGAAGAGTCTGTGGACCCAAGATCCCCATGGGCAACGGCCTGTCAAGGGGAAACCTGCTCGCAACCGCACGAAGGCCTACCCTTAGCACCACCCAAGAGGAAGAGGTGCGGGAGCCGTCCCCCACGGGAAACCCAGGCAGGGACGACGCGGGGCCGGGACAGTGCCCTTTAGCCCATCACTGAGCAGGCTTGGCGGAGGAAGAGGCCGAGAGGGCTCTCGGATTCCTACCTCCCTGCTTCCTTTTGGAGGAAGACGCTGGTCTGGCAACAGGCCGCCCAGCGCATGCCTGCTGGGCCTCGTGCTGGGCCGGTTGAGCAGCAGGGCCGGGGGCAAAGGGCTTACGAAAGGCAGACGGGTTGCCCTTGTCCTCCGGGCGGGAGTGACAGAGTCCAGAGTGGCATCGGACTTCAGACCCCTGGATATGTCCCTCCACTCCAGGGCCGAAAAGGTCAGTCCCCAAGAAGGGGATGTCCGCCAACTCGTGCTGGGTTTCCAAGGAGAAGGAGGATAACCTCAGCCACGCCTCGGTAGCATAGTCCACTGCGGCCCACCGATCTGGCACAGGAGTCTCCTAGATCCAGAGCCGCCTGGAGCTGCTGTTTTGCCACCGCCTACCCTGGTCCCGGCACTCCACGGACCGTGGTCCGAGGTCGGCCGGGAGATGAGGGAGGACCTCGTCCAGGGAGCCCAAAAGGGTGTGGGAACAGTGTGCCATCAGTGCCGCCGAGCTGGCCTGACAGAGGCCTAGGGAGGACGCGGCGTAAACCTTGTGCCCGACATAGTCCATCCTTTTGGACTCTGTCAGGGGGCCTATCCACATCCCTAGCGTTTCCAAAACTTTGGAAAACATTGTTGGTGACTACCCCTTCAGCCGAGGGGTGCTCCGAGAAACCGGGCAGAGAACCGACAGGGACAGGGTACTTCCTGGCCAAAGGCGCAGGGCAGGAAGTAGGCCGCCGCCAGAGGTCCAAGGCTGGGCCCACGATTGCCTCAGCCACCGGGAAGGCCTCCGAGGGACAGCCCCCTCAGTCCAGAATCTCCGTAAGGGGGTAAGGTGCCCATTTGGAAACGGGCTCGAGCTGCATCCCAGTGAATTCGAGATGAGCTGGAGCAGACCCATAAAGGACGATAGGCTGTCGTCCACTGAATGTTCCGGAGACCATGGGTCCCCGTTAGGAAACATAACGGAGCAGACTTGTACCCAAGTGGTCTGCAAAAAGCTGCCGCAGGCCTGATACACTCTTCGTCCATCGGGGGCGGGCAGGAGTGAGGGGACCGAGAAACCTGTGGAACAGGTCAAGGCCCGGCCCAGGTTCTGCCGAGGACGGCAGCGCAGCGAGGATCGGACAAGCAACCGGCCCTGGAGAGGGCTCCTCGAATGCCTCGAGCGGCTGCGTCGGCCGACCGGGCGGTGGCTGCTTACTAGCCGGAGAATGAACCGGGATCAACTGATTCCCGGACAACCACCGCTGCTGCCACATAAATTCCTCGTAACGTCGACACCAACGGCATCGGAGCCACTCCCCATCAGAGGAGGGGGACGAGGGAGAACAGCAATGCCACTTGACTCTGTGCCCCGACCGAGAACACCGAGGTTGGCGTGAGCGGCTAGACCAAGAGGACCGAGTCCCGAATCCTCGGGGGAACCGAGGGCGGGCCTGGGAGGGAGTGGAGAACGCCCGCTCCTCCTTCGGCTCGGAGAAAAAGGCTGAGGACTGTCGACCTGAAGGTACCGGCAGAACCTCAGCCCCCGCTGGGGGAACCGGCAAAGGGATTGTGGCACTAGCAGGAGACAGCCCAGATGACGGGCCGAGAGGCTCTGCCACCTCGACAGGGATCCTGGCCGGCTGACCTGATGGGGACACCGTGAGGCCAGTGGCCGAAGCCGCATCCTCGACCGAAGCCGCACGTCAGCCGGCAGGTGAGGGGGACTTTTCCCACCGCCCGCGACGAAGGGACCCCGCCTGCAGCACCTTGGACTTGGGCCGAGGGGCAGGTCCCCAGGGTCCCTCTCTCTTAGAGGAAAGGGACTGATGAAGCTCCTTGAACGAAGCTGCATGAGTACAGCCCAAGGACAGCGGGATAAGCGCCGTGACCGAGGAGGAGGGAGGGGGAGCTGCCCCTTCCCCGGCAGGAGAAGGATCGAGCTGCACAGAAACAGCAGAAGCGGATGCTGCCCGACGATCCGAGGGATTCTCCGGAGCGGGAAAAACTACCGGGTGCCCGAGCCCCAAACGGGCAGTGTGGTGCTCCAGAGAGCTGGCCGAAAGGGCACAACAAAACACGCAAAGCTGAGGATCATGATCCAGGTCAAGGCAATAAACGCACGTGGAGTGCGGGTCTCCCCTGGAGGAATTAACCGGGCGCCTCCCGGGGCCGGAAAAGGAATGAGTCATCGCTGCAGCGAAGAAGAAAGGATCGAAGTTACAGAAAAAACTTCCAAATAATTTCAAGACCGAAAATTTTCAGGAACCAGTCAAATGCAGAGCTAAGGAGGAACCTGAGCTTCCAAGCGGTAAGGAAGATCTGCGCCATGGGGAGTAGAGAGTTTTACCACCCAGGTGGGAGGCCAGCTTGAAGACCTTCCGCAAGATTTAAAGCTGCAAGGAACCTGCCAATAAGTGTGGATGAACAACATATCCATGTCCCTAAAATAAGAGTTTTAGCAAGATACAGATGCAATCATAAATGGGGAGCTGTTTTGATTGTATAATTATAAATATAGATATACATTAATTGAGGAAAAAAAAAACAATTACCAACTCTGATGTCCACAGGCCACCCATTCTTCTCTGCTGCAACTCCAATCTCGGACACAGGATTAGCAAGGTCAGGTGTAAAAGGTCCATTGATAAGTGGCTTCAACTGAAAAAGAATGCAATTCAGTGATCAGTGTTACTGCAAATCCATCGAAATTACCAACAGGAGAAGCACCCAGTCAGGAAAAGTCTGATCAGTGGCACTTTGGAGGGGTGCTTCTGGACATGTTGGGGGTTGAGATTTGACGAGGCATCAGCCTTGCTAGCGAGCACTTACTTCATTAAGGTTGATTTCAATCAGTTGGTCATATTCACAGCCCTCATCTGGAACCAGTTCATCCCTGAACTCGTCTGCCAGAGCAGAAATATCTGCAAATGGGAAAAGCGTACAATTTATGCAAGGTAAGACCCACCCTCACAGCAGTGTTAAAACCACAGCATTCAACATGGGCTTGGAGAAGCACTGTGAAATGACATGAGAGAACCAGGTTTAGGAACAGAATCTGGTCCCTGGGCTGGTACATGCCAAGCATCTTTATTTTGAAAATGTTTCACAAGAAATGCCTATTTAGCGGGGACAGATGGTTTCCAGCTGTGTTCTCCAAGAGGAATACAGACTGAAGAGTTTACAGTACCAAGAAAAATAAATACTTTTAGTAGTTATTTACAGAGCAAGCAAAATCATTTTCTAAAGTACACGATATTATTTGAGCTATACAAGAAGAAAAATTACCACTGTACTGATGCTTCTCCTAGAGGGTTTACTAGTGATTTATACAATTCTGCAATCAAAGCCCTGTGTTACTGTCCCAGTGACAGAACTTAGAACACTGGTTCTATGTCATAATGGCGATCACTGTTAGGGCAAGTGTACATAGCCGAAAATAAAAACGGTGATATATACTTGCGGCAAAAACAATGGCACCAACCCAGAAGCCCTCCACACCCCTTTGCCCCTGTATCCCCCGAACTAAAGATTCTCAGTTCCAGGGGTGTGCATGTCGGGGAACGGACTTGTAAAAAAAATAAATAAATAAGACGCCACAACCACAAAAAACTCTTGCACCTCCCCAGACCCGAACCCTGCACCCTCCCAACCGTAGCCAGCCACCCTCACCACCGCACTACACGGCCAGCTTGGCAGCCTTCCACTGCACTGCCTCCCACATACCTTCCCCCCTCTTCCATCCCCCGTGGTGTGGATCCAGTCGCCCTCATCTGCTTCCTTTTCACCAGTCACTACCCTTTCGTGGTGGCCCACAACACAGGCATGAAGATTAAGTTGCTCATATTTGAGTTGCTCAATCTCAGCCACCCTTCTCACAGGATACCTGGAACATTAAAGTTTAAACTCTGCTCTGGGGTCACACTCCCCAGCATTCTAACAGCAAATTTATAGCTGAAGCCCAAAAGAGCTGTGACCACCTATTCAAACCATGCAAATTATTCTTATCATGTACTGTGAATGTAACTGAAAATGCAAAACCACACAAGAAAATTGTGAAAACTGCAAGGTTTGCAACAATGACACTCAAGCAGTACAATGATTTAGTCAGAGGAACCCTTTTATACCAAGGTTCTTGAAGGGGAGGTATGAATCACTAGTTCACCCTCTAGGAGAATTTCTAGAGGGTGTGATGTGGCAAGACACAGCCCCAGTGAGGCATCAATTTCTAAGGGGTAACAGTCCACTGTTAGGCTTAATGGACATGGTTCAAAATCATGTTGTGATTAAAGAGATCGGGCGCAAATGGGGGAGAGAGGCACAAAACACAGGCCACCAAGGTTCTTAGTGCTGAACATGTTGGCCTTAGCAGACACACTACTCCCGCTTTCTATCACCAATGAGTTACTGATTGGTGATTTTAACGGACTGGCTGGACTTGGATCTGAACATATTTGATCAATTGCTCCAAAATCAGGACTGGAATACCCAATTTCAGATCCCACTCGTGTAACTCAAAAACCCTGAAGATTAATCATTAATTGGATTTGATGGTAACAAATTTCCCTCATCATTACAAGGAATTGAGTGTGATGACAGATTTTCAGTGACCATAATGTGGTGTTCCGCATTAGAGGTAGAAATAAAGTAAACTGGCCCGTAAAAATTTGTAACATTTTGATCATTTAAATCCTTCTACTACCTAGCTTCTGTGTGAGATTTGGAAAAATTAAACTGAGAAAGATTAAAACGAATCCAAAATGCAAATGAGGAGTGCTCATACTTTGTTGTTTCGGAACTGATGGCAGTCTGACAAACTTAGACCGTTCTGCTCCAGGAACTTGGGATATTGTACAGGCGCCTTGGTTTTAGAAAGGCGCCTTTTTTATAAATAAAATTGATTGATGAGCCCCAGTTCTGACACTGTAGTGCAGCATGGGTTGGGGGGTGCTCCACTCCTGAAGTGCCATCCTTTGGATGAGACGTTAAACTGAGGTCCCATCTGCTTGTTTCGGTGAATGTTAAAAACGCCACAGCACTTCTCAGAAAGAGCAGGGGGAATTTTTTTTTTTTATTTGTAAAATAAAACAGCAGAATATACACTTCATACATTTTCTGCACTGTGGCATGCATCTACAGGATGACTAAAAATAGTAACATAATGCAAACAGGAACCCTTCTACCAATAAGGTCTTCTAGAAATTAGTGTGTATATCCACCACCCGAATCAATTTTTCTATGTCTTAAGACAGAACGATGGAAAGACAATTATTCCATAATGCTTTCAATTTAGTTTGAGCATTTTGTTTTGTCCCTGTATAAACTTCTATAATGTAACTGAAACATTTAACAATTTCTGATAGGATACTGCTTTTGTTGCAGTACTCAACCACAGCTAGCCTACCACAGATAGTATTTCAAAGCCGCACAAATTATCTGTATTGAGCTAGTATTATACTGTTTCAGAAGAGAACAAACTCAGTATTAATTCAGGGTAGCTAAAGGAGCCAAAGGCTCTCTTCACATGATTTCCAAATACCCCCAAATGGCATGTGTGTAGGGGCATTCTATAAAACAGTTACATAAGAACTTACCATAACAGATCTTCGAGGGAAGCCTCTTGCAGCAGGTCACACCTTAGGAACCTTAGCCATTAGGCACCAGGATCACATGGAAGTCTTTTTCATAAGCAGTCTAACTGAGGCTGCCCACGGCGATGTCACTACATCAACGTCCCTCTACATAGTCATGGGCAGCCCCAGATCCTCGTCAGTTCCCTGCCAGAGACCATCCTACCAGGACACCTCTGAGGGAACTGAGAGAAGACCCTGCCAGAAGGAGCTTGAGGAGCCGAAGGGCCACCATCCTGGAGAGGAGAACCAGGGAAATGGATAGGGGTAAAGAGGGAGGGACGGCATGACCTGCTCCAAGAGATTCTCCCAAAGATATACTGTTATGGTAAGTTCTTACATAACTGTTCTATCTTTGAGGATATCTCTTGCAGCAGGTCACCTTAGGAATGAGTCCAAAGCAATACTGCAGGGGAAGATTAGTACAGGAGGATAGAAGACAGGTGCCTAGGAGAGGAGGAACTGTAGCACAGACAGGCTGAAATTTGCCTGCCTTCTAAAGGCGACGTCCAGACTGTAGTGCCTTGTGAGCTTTGTGACAGTGTGGACAGTACACCAAGTGGCTGTAGCACAAATGTCCACTGCGGAGACACCCTTAAAGCAGGCAACTGAAACAGCCATGCCCCTGGTAGAGTGTCCCTTAATCCTAGGAAGGTCCTTACCGTACTTCCTGTAACAAAAAATGATGCAGCTCGCCAACCGTTTTGGACAGGCACTTCATCAAAGCTGGTGCACCCTCTTTCACAGGGGAGAAGGAAACAAAGAGCTGCGAGGCCTTTCTAGAGTTCTTTGTACAAGTAGTATAGTAATGCAGAATTCTATGTACATCTAAAGTGTGAAGCAAAAGTTTCCCTTGGATTGGCATGCTCGAGGAAAATTATTTTTTTAAACTTTATTTTTGTTCACTCACATTATAAAATGCAAACATATACAAGAATCCTTGGTTACAGGGCGTAGAAATCAACAGAATTAAACAATGTATTAAGGGGAGTATTTGGTTATCCATCGTCACCCATATTGGGGGGGACTAACGAAACAATTATAAGTACATATCCAATACTGGTATAAGAGGGCCTTTAGAAACCTAGAAAATTGTCAGCAGAGAAGGAACGCCAGGCCCATCCAGTCTGCCCATAAGCCCCAAGCTAGTAAGCAGTCTCTGACCCTACCTTGCCATTGGCTTCTCACCCCTCCTTCCCACCTCTAAGGTTCCCTGATGTCTGTCCCAGGCATGTTTAAATCCCTCCACTGTGCTCGCTCCCATCACCTCCTATGGCAGACTATTCCATGTGTCCACACCCTCTCTGTGGAAAAAAAAAAAAATCCTCACATTTCCCCTTAACCTGCCATCTTCCAATTTCATATCATGCCCCCTCGTTTTTGTACTCCTATGCTGGAAGATGTCTCCCCCGCACCTTGTTTATGCCTTTAAGGTATCTGAATGTTTCTGTCATGTCCCCTGCTTCCTCCTCTCCTCCAGTGAGTACATATTGAGGTCCTTTAATCTCACATTTTCTGGTGAAAACCCTATACCTCCTAGTCACCCTTCTCTGGACTGCCTCCACCTTGTCAATGTCCTTACGAAGGTGCGGCCTCCAGAATTGCACACAGTACTACAGGTGAGGCCTCACTAGTGTTTTATACAGAGGTATCACCATCTCCCATCATCTGCTAGTGATACCTCTGCCTATGCATCCCAGCATGCCACTGGCTCTCCCTGCAGCCTTTGTACTCTGTTTAGACATATTTAGGTCTTATGAAATAACCCCCAAGTCCTGTTGCTCCTTGGTGGTTGTCAGCAACTCCCTCCATTCTATAGCTCTCCCCAGGGTTCCCTCATCCCAGGTGCATTATCTTGCACTTCTTTGAACTGAATCTCAATTGCCACTCTTCTGACCATTTTTCAAGCTTCCCCAGGTCCCTCCTCATTCTCTCCACCCTGTCTGGAGTCTCTACCCTGTTGCAGATCTTGGTGTCATTTGCAAACAAGCAGACCTTTCCTTCCAGCCCTACTGCAATGTCACTGATGAAGACATTACACAGGACCGGCCCAAGGACATCCCTGTGGAACCCCACTGGTCACTCTCCTCTCCCCAGACTGGATCCCATTTACCACCACCCTCTGCTTTCTGTCTGTTAGCCAGTTCCTAACCCAGTTTACCACCTTGTGCCCCATGCCCAGACTACCTATCTTGCTGACCAACCTTTTATATGGGACGGTGTTGAAGGCCTTGCTGAAAATTGAGATGGGCAATATCCACAGACAGACACACACACACCACAGACACACCACAGACACACCACAGACACACACACTATTTCTTTCGTAACCCAGTCGAAAAAAATCTATCAGATTCGTCAGACATGACCTTCCTGCTGTGAATCAATGTTGCCTTGGATCCTGGGCACTGATGGATTCCAAGTGTGCCATTATTCTTTCTTTAAGCAGTGCCTCCATGATCTTACCCACAACTGAGGAGAGTCTGGCCGGCCTATAGTTCCCTGCCTCCTTCCTACTACCATTTGTGAAGAGAGATTACATGTGCCCTCTTCCAGTCCTCCAGAACCACTCCTGTGTCGAGGGACTCCGTGAAAAGTGCTGCCAGAGGCACTGCTAGCTCTCTTTGCAGCTCTTAATATCCTCAGGTGTATGCCATTTGGCCTCAGTGTTTTGTACACCTTCAAGTTAGTGAGCTCCTCTAGGACTCTCTCCACTGTGAACGGACTAGTGTATACCTCCCCCACCAGCTTTGTGTCTGCTACTAAGCTTTGGTCCATGACCTTCCCCCTTTTCAGTGAATACTTAACAGAAGTATTTCTTCAGTATTTCTGCCTTTTCCAGGTCTCCCTCATGACACTCCCCTGCATCCCCTCTGAGCTTTACAATCCCTCCCCTGGTTTTCCTTCTTTTACGAACGTACATAAAGAATGTCTCGTCTCCTTTCTTCACCGTCTGCGCTAATCTTTCTTCGATCTGTGCCTTTGCTCTCCTTGCAGCCTTTATCGCTTCCTTCAGATTCTTTAGGTACACCTCCCTATCTTTCTCCCCATGAGTCTCCTTATATTTCCTGAAACTCACCCTTTTGGCCCTTACATTGCCTGCCACCTCTCCCTTGAGAACCATAGTGGTTTCCTACTTTACTTTGCCTACCACCTTTATATATGGCTTGTCACCCTTCAGGTGTTCCCACTACTCCTCAATTCCCCCTTCTTTCCCCCTCCCTGCTAGGGCTGCTTTGATGCACCTCCCCATTCTAGCAAAATCTGCCCTCCTAAAATCCAAGATTCTCACCTTAGTGTGACTAGACTGTGTCCCTGTGCCCGTGGTACACCACACTATGTGGTGGTCGCTGGTTCCCAGCTGACCTTCAACCTGGATGCCAGAAATTCTGTCTCCATTGGTCAGTACCAGGTCCAGAATTGCACCTTCTCTTGTGGGATCGCTCACCAGCTGTCTGAGACCCACCCCCTGTAGGAA
Source organism: Neoceratodus forsteri (assembly GCA_016271365.2). Classification (NCBI taxonomy): domain Eukaryota; kingdom Metazoa; phylum Chordata; order Ceratodontiformes; family Ceratodontidae; genus Neoceratodus; species Neoceratodus forsteri. The sequence continues at coordinate 255,464,061 of CM057451.1, read as the reverse complement.
ATCCAGGATGTCCCGGCTCCTGGTTGAAGCCGCTGCTGGGATGGTCCAATCAACATCTGAGATATTGAAATCATCAGGCAACAATACCTCACCTCTTGTTGCCATCTCCCGAATTTGATCCACTAGATCCCTGTCCATGTTCTCCCCATGTTGGAGGTCTGTAAAATCACACCTGTTCTAACTGCTGTGCTGCCTGGCTCAAGGGTGACCCACAGTGCCTCAGTCTCCCAGTTTACCTGCACCTCTGTTTTATACCCTCCCTTATGTACAGGGGCCACTCTCCTTTCCTTCCCTCCTCCTGAATAGGACACAACCTGGGACATTTACATCCCAGTCGTGATTTGCGGTAAACCACATCTCTGTTATTGCCGCTATGTCCAGGTCTGCCACTACTATCAAGGCCTCCAGATCTGGGATTTTATTTCCCCAGCCTGTGGGCGTTTGTAACCATGGCCATCCTTGGTTTGTTGCCTGCCCCTTCTCTACTCCGGTGTTCACCCTCCTGTTTTTACCCCACTCACTTTTCCCTTTTGTTGCTGCCTTACTGCCCCTGCCTTTCCCTTTGTGTCCTGTACTGGTGCTCCTTTCTGCTTCCTATATTTGTTTCCCTAATTCCTGGCTACATATTTGTGTCCTCCTTGTAGGCTGCATTCCTGGCTACATATTTGTATCCTCCTTGTAGGCTGCATTAACTTGTGGGGGTGACGGTATGATTTACCCTTCTTTTCTCCACCCCCCACCTCGGCTAGTTTAAATGCTTACCAATGAAGCATTCAAACCATTCACTGAGGACTCTGGTGCCCTTGCAGAAAAGATGCAGGCCATCGCCCCTGTACAGGTCTGCATCTCCCCAGGTGGGCCCCCACTCCCCAATGAAGCCAAACCATTGCTCTCTGCACCATCTCTTCAACCAATCGTTGAAGTTCTTGGTGCAGAGATCCCTAGCCGCCCCCCCACCCCTGCGGACAGGCAGCACCTCTGAGAAGTTCAGAGTTTGCTACCTGCCCCAGGCCCCTTCCAGTTCCATGAACTCCTTCTGTACTCTTACCAACTCTGCCTTATTCCCAGCTATGTCATTAGTCCCCAGATGGACAAGGACATTGAGCTTCCTCCTCCCTGCAACCACCCTAGAGATTCCTGGATCCACATTCCATCCCTCCGAGCCAAGCCTCCTGATAAACACTTCACCTCCCTCCTCCTCCTCTCCTGATGCGCCTAAGCTCTACCTCGGAAAATGGAGTCCCCCACCAGGAGAGTCTTCCTCTTCCTTTGGGGTCTTCCACCGTCCACCCTTGGGGTTCCATTCTGGAGGCCCTGCCCATCCTCTCTGGGTGCAACTGGTGACCCTGTGGGGCTTTCCTGCCTCAACACAGCATAGGAATTCCTTAGGTGGGAAATGTGCCTCTGTCCCGCCTCCTCACCCTGCCTGAGCCCACTGTAATCCAACCACACCTCCTACTGGGCAACCTTTGAGGTAGTGGTTGTGGATATGGTGGTCTCTGGGTGAAGGCACAGGGGTCCTAAATCCCAGCCAACTCAGCCTGGAGACAAGCTACCTCTGTCCTCAACCCAGAGAGGCGCCTACAGATGGGGCAGCACTGCTGAATCCAGAAGATTTTCCTGAATACTGCTGCCCCATGCCCACTGCACTGCACCATGCCACTATTTTCCTCCTACTTGTTTGTCTGTTGCTACCCTCCCGGCACCACTAAACCCAATAAATTAGTTTTCTTTTGTAGCCACTATGCCAACCCTTGTACCAGACACGCTTTCTTACTTCTGTTACTCCCTGCCACCCCTTCTACTGCATTAGGTCTGCCTGTGACAGCCTGTTTCTGTTCAGTTTTCCTCCTCCCCACTTACCCTGCTCCCTGTGATTACTTTTTTAATTTTTTTTTTGGTGTATCTAGTTTCAATACCCCCTTTAGCTGCTACAATCAGATGCTATCCGACACTGCCTCCTCCAAGCTTCTCTGTTAAGTGGTTACTCTGCTCCCTTTTGTCCTCTGCCTTACAAGACTGCTGTCCCAAGGGTGTGTAAGGTGGTTATGTGTGTGACTGCAAACCCTACCGCCCTGCCCTGCTGCAGGAAGTGCCCTGGGTGTCCTCCTGTAAAGGGAGACCAGTCTGGAGAGGGTGGGATTGGGCAGGAGCAGGTGGGTCTACTCCCCTGGGAGGGATGTGGGAGGAAAGGGTGGATCTACTCCCCTGATTATCAGTTGTGTGGAAAATAATGTAATGCACTATTCCTGATCTGCCCAGCTGCTGTAAACAAGCAAGGAAAAAGACGTTAGCGCCAGAGTACCTGTTCACAAAACAAAAGTGTACTCTGCCCGACGTGGAAGGTGTGCTGTACCCTTCTCCTTACTCCTCTGTGCAGTTTGTCAAAGTCACCGCCTTTCGGGCTCTGATCCCCTTGCAACCAAAAGCTTCAGCTGCAGTGTAAGGGACGTGCCTTTCCTGATCACTGGCCTCCTCAACTATCTGCCCGGCTACTTCAAACAAAGGAAAAAAGCCATGCTATGTTGCACTGCCAAGTCCTCCAACCCTCTTGCCGTTCCTCCGGTCGTATAGACTGCAGTGGAAAACACCAGCGATCCTTTCATGCCTCTATTTAACTTTGAACATGGCACCTTTTCCCTGGTTCCAACTGGCTGCTCATTAATCACCCTGGAATCATTGTGCAGAACTAGAACGTTGGAAGGAAATAAAACAATCAGCTTAATGGAAAACTGCCAGCCAAGTCCTGCAATCCAAAATATATATTTTAACAATAAATCCCTGGAAAAGAGCCACACACAGTAAATGGGTTCCCCGCAATCTAATGTGCAATTCCTGAACCGCCCGGCTGCTGTAAGCAAACAAGGAAAAAGACGCTGGTGTCAGAGTACCTGTTCACAAAACAAAAGTGTGCCCTGACCGATGTGGAAGGTGTGCTGTACACTTCTCCTTACTCCCTCTGTGCAGTTAGTCAAGGTCGCCGCCTTTCTGGCTCTGATCCCCCAGCAACCAAAAGCTTCAGGCTTTAGGCACCGGGACCATGGACATAATAGGATCGAAATAAGTGAATAATATCCCAGAGTATGGAAACTACCAACCACAAAAGTGGTTGTATTTGTCCATGTACACTATAAAAACAGTAAGCGGTCTTCCAAGTGCGACAACATTGAAGTAGAGACTGCCCTTCCCACTTGGATTTTAACTACAGGAAATGAAAATTACATATCTACCGTAATTCTTGATCTTCTTGGACGAGTCTCCACACACTCATTCACACTATTGGAATCTGGCGAGGCACCAGGACCATCGAGCAAACTTATTGCTGGAGTGGTCGCGCCAGAGATGGCGCGCTGAGCCCTCAGTCGCTACACGACCATCATCTCGCATCGACCCTCCAACCGCCTCAGTACCTTTTTACCAAGGAGGTGCAGCATAACTAACCTAGAAGGGTAGCCTAACCTAAAAACTGGACATAAGACAGTCCAGGCGACCCACGTAGAAGGGTCAAAAAGTCTTCACAGCCTAAAGATTTGAGGGAGTGAAGACCAACAACAGAGGTGAGCTCGGGGGATGGAGGGTGGGCGTGTGAATGAGTGGTGGAGACTCGTCCAAGAAGATCAAGAATTACGGTAGGTATGTAATTTTCATATCTTCCTGGACATAAGTCTCCACCACTCACTCACACTATTGGGAGAGTACCGAGCTAATAATCCCCTGAGAGGGTGGCAGGAGAGACCAAGAGCTCACGTTTCTAGGACAGAAGTCCATTAAGGATGGCTCTGCTAAAGGAAGAATGTCGTCTGGCATGGACATCCAGTGCATAATGTTTAACGAAAGTATGCACGGAGCTCCAGGTGGCCGCATGACAAATGTCTGCAATGGGCACGTTGCGAATTTCCGCTAGGGATGCCTCAACTGCTCTAGTAGAGTGAGCGTAAACCCTACCCTCCAACTTAACCTGCGCCATGGAATAGCAGCGTCAAAGGCATGCCACTAACCATGCTGAAATACATCTGATAGCGACAGGTTGCCCCAGCTGGGTCTCGCTGAAGGAGACAAACAGTTGCTGTGCTTAGAAAATCCTTGGTTCTATCTAGATAGAAACGCAAAGCTCTCTTAACATCCAAAGAATGAAGAGATCGTTCTCCTTCATTTTGGAAGTCCGCAAAGTAAGAGGGAAGGACCAGAGGTTGGTTTAGATGAAAGTCTGACACAACCTTGGGAAGAAATTTCGGATGGGTCCGAAGGACTACTTTGTCCTCATGGAACACAGTGTACGGAGGATCTGTGACCAGGGCATGCATCTCAGAGACCCTGCGAGCTGAGGTAATGGCCACTAGGAAGGCAGTCTTCCAGGTGAGAAATTTTAGCTCACAGGTGGCCAGAGGTTCGAAAGGTTTCCGAGTGAGCATGTCTAGCACAAGATTAATGTCCCAGGCTGCAACTGGATGTCTTGTAGGAGGTCTGGTATGCAGAACTCCTTTAAGAAATCTCTTAACCACAGGTAATTGAGCTAGCGTTAAGGAAAAAAACAGCTCATGATATGCTGAAATGGCACTAAGGTGAACTTTGACTGTAGAGTACTGCAGACCTGAATTTGAGAGGTCCAAGAGGTACTCCAGAACCTTATCTGGTGGACAGGAAAAGGGATTCAAAGAGGACTTTACACACCAGAACGAAAAACGCTTCCACTTAGCTGTATAAGTTTTCCAGGTGGCTGGCTTCCAAGCAGCCAGAAGAATATCTGAAACCCTACGAGAGACATTGAACCAGTTTACTTCTACTTCTTCAGGAGCCAAGCGTGAAGGTGAAGTGATCTCAGGTTGGGATGAACCACAGGTCCCCGAGTCAAAAGGTTCATCTGTAGGGGAAGAGGTCTCGGAGGGACTGCCAACATACTATTGAGAAGTGGAAACCACAGCTGTCGAGGCCAGAAGGGAGCAATGAGAATCATTTTGTCCCCCCTGGGATTCGAACTTGAGGAGCACCCTCTGAATTAGAGGAAGAGGAGGAAAGGCATAAAGAAAGCGTTTTGTCCACTGCAGCCTGAACGCATCCTGACAGAAAATGCCAGGCCCTGGATTTCTGGAGCAGAAGAGAGGCAGTTTTGCGTTGAGTGGGGATGCAAAAAGGTCCAGGTCTGGAGTTCCCCACTCTTCAAATAGTGACTGAACTATGGTCGAGTCGAGAGACCACTCGTGAGGATCTGTCTCTGTTCTGCTGAGGTGGTCTGCCAGCTCGTTTTGTATTCCCAGTAGGTAGACCGCTTGAATAAGAGCTTTGTGCTCCAAGCACCATTCCCATACCCTCATTGCTTCCCTGCACACAAGGGATAAGAATGAGCACCGCCCTGCTTGTTGATGTAATACATCACTGCTTTGTTGTCCATTTGAAGGAGAATGTTCTTGTGACAGAGAATGTCCTTCAACGCTCGGACCGCATAAAGGACGGCTCTCATTTCTAGGACGTTTATGTGAAGCTGGGACTCTACTTGAGTACACACCATGAGTGTGGAGAGCCTGACAGTGAGCTCCCCACCCCCATTAGGGATGCGTCTGTGGAAATGGAGATTTGATGGTCCAGAGGAGCAAAAGGATATCTGTCCAGGAGATTGCTCTCTTGAGACCACCAGGTGAGTGATCTCTTTAAAGGTTCTGTCACCTTGATGAGATAGGACTGTGGGTGTGAGGTTGGGGACCACTGAGTACTGAGCATCCACCGAGTGGTTCTCATGTGCAGACGGCTAGGGGTACAGTGAACACTGAAGATGCCATGAGACCTAGCATCCATTGCATCGAGAGAGCTGTAACTGAGCTGTTCTCCCGATGTGACGAGCCATTTGAAGGATATCTTCCTTCTGTCTTCTGGAAGAAAGCCTTCTACAGGAGATGTCCAGAAGAGTCCTATAAAAGGAGCCTCTGGGAGGGCTGCAGTTGTGACTTCTTGAGGTTCAGCAGAACTCCCATGGATGTGAGGAGGCGAGAGGTCATCTCTACAGCGTCCAGAGTCCCTTGCCTGGAAGGGCTTGCTAGAAGCCAATTGTCCAGATAAGGGAACACCTGTATCCCAACCTTTCTGAGGTGCGCTGCGAGAACTGCACAACACTTTGTAAAAACCCGCGGCGCCAAGGATAGCCCAAAGGGCAGGACTCTGAACTGATAATGTTGCCCCAGAGCCATAAACCTCAGGAATTTGTGATGCCTCGGGTGAATAGGAATGGGCTGGTAAGCATCCTGCATATCCAGGGAGGCTAGCCAGTCGTGTTGATGAAGCAAAGGCAACAGGGTTCCTAGCGAAATCATTTTGAATTTCTCCTTGGGGAGAAATCTGTTTAGCTTTCTGAGATCTAGAATGGCGCGCATTCCCCCAGACTTCTTGGAACCAGAAAGTAATGGGAGTAGAACCCCGTGTTCCGTTGATGCAGCGGCACCACTTCTACTGCCCTGTTTAGAATGCCCTGAATCTCGGCGGCGAGAAGGTCTGACTGAAGGGTCGACAGCCTGGGCTGCCATTTGGGAGGACGATCCGGAGGGGTCTCCGGAAGATTTGAGTGAATACCCCTCACAAATTATCCGGAGGACCCTTTTGTCTGAGGTTATGGACTTCCATTGGTTGTAGAAGTACATCGAACGACCTCCACGGAGAGGAAAAGTCCACCTCGGGCAGCTGAGATGGGACTTGGGCCAGCAATTCATAAGGTTGCGCTGGGCGCTTTGGGCCCTTGCACTTTGTTGTGCCTTCTTCTGAGGTTGGGCAGGTTGTTTTGAAACCTCCTGCTCTGCCTCGAAAGGACTGATGAATTATAAAACTGACGTTTATTGGCATGTCCCCGAAAGGGGGCAGGAGGGGCTCGAGCCAACTTAATGGCTGACCTGGTTTTTTGAGTAGCTTCTAGAGCTTGCTCTACCTGAGGACCAAAAATATATGCACCATCAAAGGGCGTTGCCATTACCTGCTGCTGTGCGTCATTCGTGAAGCCCGATGTACGCAGCCAGGAATGACGGTGGGTGCAAATACCAGCAGCTGCTGAACGAGAAGCAGTGTCGAAAGCATCCATGGCTGCTTTAACCTGCTGGTTGTTAGATTCAATACCACTGGTAATGGTTTGAAGAAGCTCTGGTTTTGCATCAGACTCCGGAAGAGCTTCCACCATCTGCTTGATAGAGTGCCACAGGATATACTCATACTGGGAGAAATAACCTTGGTAACTGGCACTACGCATACTTAGGGTAGAAGCAGCAAAGACTCTCTTACCTAAGGTGTCTATCTTATGAGATTCTTTGTTAACAGGTCGAGCTGTAGTAGTTTGAGGAAGAACAACCTTATCGTTCTCTGCCAGAACCACAATAGGATCCACAAAGGCTTGAGACGCCAAAATGGGATGATCCTTGGGGGCTGAATATTTCCAATCTATGGATTTAGCCACCGAAGGGGTGAGAGCAGGATTATTCCATACCATTTGAGACAGCGTCTCTAAGGAAGGCTGAACCGGAGGAGTCATATCTGTAGGGATCTCCGGGGCAGAAGGTATTGGAGTCTTAATTTCCCAGGATCGATGTCTGTAGCCTGGAGAGAAAGAGAGTGGAACTCATATTTTTCAGCAGAGACTTGAATGACAGGTCCTCGACCACAGGTTCTGTAGCAGTAATAGATCCTGCTTCGTCCACCTCATCACCCAACCGAAGGTCTGGGTCAGGCTCAATGTCATCTCCTGACAGTCCACGAGGGACTGTATGGACAGGAAAGGAATGAAAACTCAGAAGAGAGGGAAGAAGGAAACGAGAGAAAGGAGGAGGAGTCCTGAAAAGCAGAGGGAGCCCCGAGAGCCCCCGGCGCCGAGGAGGCGCACGGCACCGAAAACGACACCGAGGGACCATGCGGCGCCAAAAACGTCACAGAGAAGCCGCACAGCACTGAGGATGGCGCCAAGAAGCTGCACAGCACCGAGAAGCCGCAGACGGGCGCCGAGGATCGGCGCCAAGCGCACCATCGGCACCGAGGATGGCGCCAACAGCCGCGACGGCACCAAAGGCCGGAACACCCCCGATCCAAAAACAGGTTTTGAAGAAAGAGGAGCAGGAGATAAAGGCATCGGTGTGGCCCCTGCACGTAGCCATGTGGGGGCACCTTGTTGCTGAGTCGACGGCACTAGAGAAGGTGCCGCGAACCAGAAAAATCCAGTCACCGACCCGGTCTCCTAATGAGCCCGAAGCTTATCGAGAGACCGAGCCAGGTAGCTGAACCCTACCTCCAGCCCACTGCTCCATAAGAGCGGCCTACTGATGAAACTGCTCATCTGAAGACCTACCTGCGGGCGGGGCAGGGCTCTGATGTCGAAGACGCTGGCTACCAGAAGCAGAGGTTGGCAACTCCGAAAGAGGAGACCGGCAACTAGCCCCGATAACCGAACGTCTACGCGCAGACATATCAGAGGGTGACCGCAAGTGATGCCTTCTTTTGGACCTATGGGTCAAGAAGAGCTCGAGGCCGAACGGTGCCGAATGCGACTCGTTTATTTTACGCTTCTGGGCCACCCATCCCCCCGGGCATTGGACTGACCATTGTCAGACCCCCCTCCGGAGAAGGTGGCGGACCGGACCCAGCCCGACTGACTGAACAGCTTCAATATGAAGTCTCCCTACCGTCACCTGACCTGCTCATGGTCGACTCCGTCAAAGTAGGCTGACTTCTTTTATTGTTAAAAATAAAAGTAAACTAAGCGATACTTTATCGAGATACTACAAAATAACAAAACTGAAAACAATGCTGCTAGTTTGAAGTTTGACTCGCGGCGGGTGAGCTACGTTGTCACTGAAGCGCACTCGACGGCGGGAAAAAAGGAACCGAGGTGGTTGGAGGGTCGACGCCGAGATAGTCATTGCTGTGCGAGCTGGGGCTTGCGGCGCCGTTCCTCGCGGCTACCATCTCTGGCGCCGACCCTCCAGCAAAAAGTTTGCTCCCGATGGGTCCTGGTGCCTCCGGCGCAGATCCCAATAGTGTGAATGAGTGGTGGAGACTTATGTCCAGGAAGATCTAGGCAGTATTCAATATAGGCTAATCCTTTTGACAAATAACAGACAGAATACCGAGCAACTACATTATGGATAGAAATACTCCAAAGCATATATGCAGGTAAAGAGTTTCCAGTAAAGTTTAAACTTTAAAGCACAGACTATTACAGGCCTTCTGCTCCTACTAACACTGCATCACTATTTTCCAAGGCCTTATACTGCCCCAAAACAAACATGAGCAAAAACAAGTGCTGGTAAACTAAATTGGTGACAGCTAGGAAAGTAGGATTGTAACCACAGAGCCATAGCCAACTACAAGAAAGGAAAACTGTCTGCAGTAGTGAATGAGCAATAAGAAAACATGAGGGGGATTAGTCCAAAAATAGCTGGCGAACCAGTTCCGCCATCTGCAGCCGACTCGGCCTCTGGGAGAGCAGAGGACTCAAGTCATCCCATATTTTATCCAGCCTTTCACTAGCTTCCATGGGATCAATGAAAAGAAGAGTCTTGCCCGCATAAGAAACAGAGTTGGGCTGGTAACTGCAAGGTATGAGAAATACAGGTTACTCACCTGTAACAGGAGTTCTAGGAATGGTACATGTTGTTCATCCACACTGTCTGGCAGGTGCCTTGCTGCTTTAAATCTTGCCGGAAGGTCTTCAACTGGCTCCTACCACCCACCCGGTGGTAAAACCTCGCTCCGCCCATGACGCCAGATCTAGCCGCTGAAGCCAGTGGGTTAAGGGCCGGGCCGGGAGGTTTAGTCAGGTGGATGAACAATACTCATTCCTAGAACTCCTGTTACAGGTGAGTAACCTGTATTTCTAGGGACATGGATATGTTGTTCATCCACACTGTGGCAGACTCCTAGCAGTCTCTCCGGGAGGAGGGAGGCAAGGTGCACACCCCCTACTTAGGGATAATGACTGGAGAACCGAGGCCCCAAAACCAGCATCTCGGCATGACTCAAGGTCGATGTGGTAGTGGGTGATGAAGGTGTGTGCTGACTTCCAGGTAGCAGCCCTGCAGATTTCCTGGATAGGGACATCCCTGAAAGCAGCCACCGATGCAGCGGTATGGCGGGTAGAATGAGCTCTTATCCCTCTGGGAGGCTCCATGCCCACCAGCCTATAGCAGAGATCTATGCAGGAGGTGACCCACCTCCTATCGTCTGCTTGGCTGCAGGTCTCAGGTTGCGGCTTCAAGCGTGGGTGACAAACAGCTGGCGAACCTCTCCCGAACTCAGCCGTCCGCTCCTTATAATAAGCGAGCGCTCTTCTAGGGTCCAAAGTATGGAGCCTATATTCGGCCTCCGAGGTGTGATTGGGGTAGAACACCGGCATAGTCAACACCTGATTAAGGTGAAACTCCAACACCACCTTCGGAAGGAATTTCGGGTGGGAGCACATGACAACTTTGTCCCTGTGGAAGACCAGGTAAGGAGACTCGATGGAAAGCGCCTGGAGCTCTCCCATCCTTCAGGCTGACGTGATAGCCACCAAGAAGGCAGTCTTCCACGACAGGTGAGAGATGTCACACCTGTGCATCAGTTCAAATAGCTTGCCCATGAGGTTAGCCAATACCAGCAGTACATCCCACGGAGGTGGAGGTTCTCGCACTGGAGGGGATATGTGATCAAGGCCTTTGAAAAAGCACCCGACCACCTTCTCCTGCACCACCGACTGCTTCCCAGCCCGCACCGGTAAGCAAAGATGGCTGCCAGGTGCACCTTAAGGGTCGTCGACCGAAGCCCTTGCTGAGAAAGGGACCACCGGTAGTCCAGAATGCTTGCCAAGGAACAGGAGGAAGGGTCCAGGCCCTTGCCCTGACACCAAATGGAGAATCTCTTCCATTTGAAGGCGTAGCATTTTCTGGTCGACTCCTTATGGGACGCCTCAACGATGTTGAGGACCTCGTCGGAAAGAACCAAGGCCTGGAACTCTACCCGCTCAGGAACAGGCCATCAGGTGCAGGGATTGAAGGTTCGGATGCAATACCTTCCCCTGATTGAGATCAGGTCTGGGCAGGCTGGAAGCCACCTCGGGAGCCTGGAGCAGAGACAGATCTGGATACCAGAACTGGCGGGGCCAGTCTGGGGCTACCAGAAGAAAAAATTACTCACCTTAGTAATGTTTCTTCTAATGGAGTCTTGCTGTATTATGACATATGCAGTATAACCCCAGGTTAGAACTGCTCCGGAGGTGAAAGAGTTAACTTCCATGCAGGGCATGGAATCTTGAGTGCGAGCTTGGTTGAAAACTCTGTCTGTTGAAGCTCAAACTCAAACTGTCAGATCTTTACGAGCAAAAACTCACTAAGGTTCTGTGTGGAAGCCGTAAACCTACACTAGCCACTGGCTACTTACTGCAAAAACATCTTTTTGATCGTGATCCCAAAACAAAGACTCAAGTCGGGGGATTCAAGAAGAAACTTAAGCATAACACCTAAGCACCCTAGAAGGGTGAAATGAAGTGGGCATCAAAGAAGTGCCAACATTGCACTGCCCACCCACATCCCAAAACAGAGGTTCTGAGAGGGGCAGGCTGGGGGTCATAATATAGAAGACTCCATTAGAAGAAAACATTACTAAGGTGAGTAATTTTTTCTTCAAACAACATGATGTCTTGCTATATTATGACATATACAGATTTCACAGCAGTACCTCCATGGAGGAGGATAGAACCTACTTGGAAATAGGCTCTGAAGCACGGCTGTGCCAGAATGAGCATCACTCCTAGCCTGGATATCCAAGGAGTAATGCTTAGTAAAAGTGTGAACTGTTTTCCAGGTAGCTGCTTGACATATCTCTAGGATAGGAATGTCCCTGGCAGCGGCCAGAGATGCAGCTGTACCTCTGGTAAAGTGAGCCCTCAGGCCTGAGGGAGGAACCTTACCCAGTTTTTCGTAACAGAATTGGATACAAGAGACAATCCACCTGGCAATGGATCTTTTAGTGGCAGGTTTCCCTTTACCAACCTCACCATAGGTGAGGAACAATTGGAGGGATTCGAACCTGTGACCCTTAGTACGTTCTATATAGTAACTAAGGGCTCTTTTGACATCTAAACTGTGCAATCTCCTCTCACCAGAGGAGGAATGGTCAGTGAAGTACACAGGGAGAGACATGGATTGATTAAGGTGAAAGTCTGAAACCACTTTAGGCAAAAACTTCCTGTTGTCCTGAGGACTACCTTATCTCTATGAAAGGAGATGAAATCAGGCTCACTGACAAGGCTTGCAGCTCACATATGCACCTGGCAGAGGTGATCGCTACCAGAAACACAGTTTTCCAAGTCAAGTACTTCAGCTCTGCTGAAGACAGTAGCTCAAAAGGGGTTGCATAAGCTGAGCGATGCAAATATTAAGATCCCAAGCAGGGCAGGATCCTGAGCAGGGGACTGGTGGAAGCAACCCTTTAAAAAACTTGGAGAACACAGGGTGAGCTGATAAAGAAGAGGGCTTACCTGCCGACAAGAAGACAGACACAGCTGCCAAGTGCACTTTTAGGGTAGCTGGTCTCAGCCCTAAGGAATTCAAATGCACCAAATAATCCAGGATCGTGGGCACACCAGCAGATTCTGAGGAAATATGTTTACCAGCACACCATATGGAAAATCTTTTCCATTTTGAATTATAGGTAGCCCCGGTGGAAGGCTTCCTAGAGGCCTTCAAGATATCCAGTACACCTTGAGAAGGTGTAGGTCAGCAAACTAACTCTTCAAGAGCCAAGCCTTGAGATTGAGAGATTTGAGGTTGGATACAAACTCTCCCTGGGCATGGGTTAACAGGTTGTGATTCCTGGGAAGGCATAGGGAGGGTGGACTGCTAAGGCCATGAGGAGTGGTACCAGGGCTGCCTGGCCCAATCTGGAGCAATCAGGATCATCTTGCAGGATTGAGATCTGATTCTGACTAGCACTTTGAAAAGAAGGGGGAGGGAAAGCATAGAGAAACTTCCCTTCCCAACTGAGAAGGAAGGCATCCAGAGGGACTGAGCCAAACACTGGGGGCCTGCAGCAAAAAAGGGGAAGTTGGTGATTGTCTGGGGCTGCAAAGAGATCTATTTGCGGAGTGCCCCATCTGGCAAATATTACCTCCAGTACCAGGGGATCCAGTGCCCATTCGTGATGGCCCTGGGAAATCCTGCTGAGAACATCCGCTAGGACATTGTCCTTGCCTGGGAGGTGAACTGCCATAAGGGAGGCGTTCAGAAAGTAAGCCAGAGACCACAACTTCATTGCTTCGGTGCACAGGGCCGTAGACCGAGTGCCCCCTTGCTTGTTGATGTACCACATTGTAGTGGTATTGTCTGTTCTGACCTGAACTACCTTGTTCTGGACAGATGTGGAGAAAACCTGAAGTGCTAGAAAACTGCTCTGAGCTCCAGCAAATTGATGTGGAGCAGGGATTCCTGAGGGACCACAGCCCTTGGGTGGAAAGGTCGCCCATGTGAGCTTCACCCCAAGAGGGATGCATCTGTAGTGAGGTCAAGGAATGAGACTGGGAGTGAAGGGAACCCCTGTCTCAGATTGTTCTGATCCTGCCACCACTGAAGGGCCTGGATCAGGGTTCGAGTCACTGGAATCAATTTGGTTAGGGGACCTGTTCTTTGAGACCAAAAGGCTCTCAAATGGAACTGAATGTCCCTCATCTGAAATCTCGCTCCCTGCACTACTGCTGTAGAAGCAGCCATGTGCCCCAGGAGCTGTAGGAAATGCCTTGCTGGTCGAGAGATCTGCAGGTTGAAAGAGGAGGCCAGAGATACCAGGGTCCTTGCTCTCTCCAGAGAGAAGGAAGGCTCTGGCTTCTTTTGTGTTCAGTTCTGCGCCTATGAAGGTGAGAAGCTGGACAGGCTCCAGAACTGACTTTGGAAGATTGAGAAGGAAACCTAGAGATGTAAGCAGCTGCTGGGTTACTTGCAAATGAAGTTTGACCTGTTCCGGAGACTGGCCTACAATGAGCCAGTCGTCCAGATAAGGGAAGATGGAAGTCTTTTGCAGTCTTAAATGAGCAACTGCTACTGCCAGGCATTTTGTGAACACCCTTGAGCTGAGGAGAGCCGAAGGGCATTGCTCTGAACTGGTAATGGCCTGAGGGCAGTTCAATCTGAGGTACTTTCGATGGGGAGCTTCGGATGAGAACACGAAGTAAGCATCCTTGAGGTCCAGGGAGGCTAGCCAGTCCCTGGCCTTAGAGAGGTAAATAATCCCCAGGGTCACCATTTTGAACTTTGGTTTTAAAAGGTGCTTGTTTAGATACCCTTGATCCAGAATGGGCCGCCATTCTCCTGTCTTTTTGGGGGTAAGGAAGTACCTGGAGTACAACCCTTTGCCCTGGTGTATAAGTAGAACCCTTTCCAAGGCTCTGAGAGCCAGGAGGGCAGAAACTTCTGCTTCCAGGGCAAGAGCCTCTAATGGGTTTGCAGGTGGAAAAGATCTGGCTCTCATCTTCGGAAATTTTTTGAAGCTGAGAACCAGTCCCTGGCTTACTACCTCCAGGACCCACTTGTCTGATGTTAAAGACTTCCAGTCCTGGACAAAGTAAGCCAGCCTGCCCCTACCGTGGTGGAGAATCGGCCCCAGCTACCCCATCAGGAGCCTGTTTTGCAGGGGCTTTGGGTTGAGGGTAGAAGCAGATACTAGAGCCCCTTCTGCCCCTTCCTCTAAAGAACCCCCTCTGGGCATAAGCAGAAGAGGAGGCCTGGGCTTGGTAAAACGGCCTATGAAAAGGCCTGCCCCTGCCCCTGACATGCTGCCTTTGAGGAGTGACTTGCCTTTCTTTGGCCTGTGCACTCCTATAGGTGGTCCTATACTCATCCATTTTCTTCATATAATTCTCTGTCTGCTCCCCAAACAGAGAATTTCCCACAACAGGAAAATCCATAGCCTTAGACTGGGTATCCTGTGACAGGGCAGTACATCTGAGCCAGGCCATTCTGTGAAGAGACACAGATGTAGCCATAACTCTAGATGAAACATCATTAGAGTCTACAGCGCATGAAATTGCACCTTGGATGCCTCAATACTGTCCCAGCCACCTGCTCCAGCTCCCTGGCAAGCTGTTCAGGGCCTGTTTTGCTAGGGCCAGGACAGTATCCCACCTGGTTTCTGGTACCTAGCTGCGTGCCATATAATTTGCCTGTCTGAGTCCCACAGATGCTGCCATGTACTGCTTTTTGCCATGGCATCCATCCTCCTGGAATCCTTTTCAGGAGGGTGAGAGACTACAGGAATATTAGCCTTGTCACAGGCTGCAGCCTGCACTACCCCACATGGCTGCACTGCTGAGATAGGAACTCTGTATCAGAGCCTGATAAAGCATACCTCTTGTCCATCCTTTTATCCACAGGGAGGATAGAATGAGGAGTTTTCAGAATTTTTGTGTCCGTTTCCTAAAGATTCACGCAAAGGAATAGACAGTCTCTAGACTCTGGAATATCCATCATTTCCACAAAATCAGGCTCTTCTTGATCATCAACAGCTTCCTCAACAGGGAGTTGCAGAGTCTCAGCAACTTTCTTGTAAAACAAAAATGAGAAGGGACTCAGATAGCCTGGGAGGATACTCCTGAAGGTCTGTCTGGGGAAATGTCCGGTTCAATGGGCACATCCAGACTGTCAAAATCACACTCACTCTCCTCGTACCCCTCCTCCCCTTCCCCTGGTTCATAAAAATCTTCAAAATCATAATCTTGAACCGAGGGAACCGACCAAACCGGGCGCTTGCCCAATGGTGCCGGTTCGGACGGAACTGGGGAAAGACTGGACAATTTGGATTGCTCTGGCTATTTCCTCAGCGGTTGGAGAAAGAACTTTTGGCCCCAAACTAGCTGACCTTCTAGTCCTTTTAGTTGGAACCGGCTCCTCAGAGCTGGCTCTTCGTTTGCCCGAGAAAGCATCGCCCTGGTCAGAGGGCACTCCCTCAGGTTTGGTTGGAACTGAACTGGGCTGGCCATCCAACGATGACTTTTAGCCTCCTGTCCTGAGCCTACCAACTCTTTTCCACGGTGGCAGCAGGAAAATTCTTACAAATCTGGCAGTCTGCATTGAGGTGGTCAAACCCCAGACATATACACAAATGGTGTGTGGGTCAGCCTTGGCAAAGGCTTCCCACAGAGCCACAGTGCTGAAACCCAGTGGGTCCGGTTTTCTTTTGGGTTTCTCAGACATAGTGCCAGCCTAACCAAAACTTGCCCGTTAATGGCAATCCACTAAGCAAGACTCTCTTATCGGTTCCCAACCGTGTCACGGGTCATGGAAAAAAACCGTAATAAAATCCGTTTTATTTTTTAGAACCGATAAGAACCGGGAACCGCACTCTAAAGAGCTAGAAAGTAATTTTTAAACCCCTCTGATCGGTTCAAACCGAACCGAAAAAGACGTTTACAAGTTCCACACAGAAGAAAAATTTAAAAGTATGCCTATTACTTACAATACCACAGACAGAGCTTGAACCAACTATTGCGGTTAAATTTCAGTAAAATAAACCGAGAATTACACTTTAAAACCGACAAACAAACAGAGCAGCAGGAGGAATCTCCGGAGCGACTGTTCAGTGAGGCGGAGTAAAGAATCTGACAGTTTCAGTTTGAGCTTCAACAGACAAGAGTATTCAACCGAGCTCACGCTCAAGATTCCATGCCCTGTATGGAAGTTAACTCTTTCACCTCCGGAGCAGTTCTAACCTGGGGTTATACTGCATGTCATAATATAGCAAGACTTCATGTTGTTTGAATCACCTGCGCCTTGTCCCTCCTCGCTTGAGAAGCACCTTGTGGATCAAAGGAAATGGGGAGAAGGCGTGAAAACCGAGGGTCCCGGCCTCGAAGGCATCCTGTGCAGCCCCTGCTGAGGGCAGGCATGAAACAGTCTCAGCCGCATTCTCCTGGAGGCAAACAGGTCCCCTGAGGCATGCCCCAGTGGGAGAAGAGATCTTGTACTACCTCCGGCAGGAGAGACCACTCGTGAGACGCAGCCCCTATCTAGCTCAGGGCATCGGCCAGGGTGTTGGAGGCTCCTGCCACATGAATGGCAAGGAGCTCCGCCTCCAGGCTGCGCACGAGAGACCAAATGCGGAGAGCTTCCCTGCACAGAGGCATGGAGCGCGTCCCGCTCCGGCGGTTTAGGTAGTACATGGTCGTAGTATTGTCTGTCTGGACCTGAACCACTTGACCCCGTAGAAACGGAGTGAGGGCGGTGAGGGCTAGATGAACCGCTCAAAGCTCCAGCAGGTTGATATGGCATCGGGACTCCCGAGGGGACCAGAGGCCGTGTGCTCTGTGCTCCCCCAGATGGGCACCCCAACCCATCAGAGAGGCATCGGTCGATAGAGAGACCGTCGGCTCGGGGAGGACAAACAGGATGCCCTCCTGCAGATGTGCTGGAATGGTCCACCACTGGAGAGCGTTCCACATCCCCTGGGTCACTGTCACTAGCTGATCCAGCGGATCGGAGTGCTGTGACCATTGGCTGGCCAGTCGCCATTGAAGGGGACGCATGTACCAGCGGGCCCAACGGACCACGCTGGTGCAGGCCGCCATGAGGCCCAGGAGGCACAGGAAGTCCGGGGCAGGGAGCGATTGCCCAACCTGAAATGATTGGGCAAAGGAGGAAAGAACCTTAGCCCTGTCTGCTGGGAGCCGTGCTCTGGCTCGTAGAGAGAGTCGAGCTCTGCCCCGATGAATTGTATCACCTGCTTTGGCACAAGTTCCGACTTGGCCTCGTTGATGAGGAGGCCAACCTGAGAGGAAAATTGGAGGGCCAGATCTCTGGACCGCTCCACCTCCGCTCTGAAGGGGGCTGCAATCAGCCAGTCGTCCAGGTAGGGGTACACCCGGACCCTTTGGCACCACAGGAATGCTGTCACCACTACCATGCATTTGGTGAAGACCCTGGGAGCTAGGAAAAGGCCGAAGGGCATGGCCCGGAACTCGTAAAGGGATCCCTCTGCTCTGAAGCGGAGGAATCTCTGGTGGGACGGACGGACTGGGACATGAAAGAACACATCCTGAAGGTCCAGAGAACAGAACCACATGCCTCTTTCCAAGGATGGGATTATCTCAGCCTGAGAGACCATCCTGAAGGTCCGAGACCTTAGGAACCTGTTCAGGTCGTACAGGTCGAGAATGGGGCGCCAGCCCCCCGTCCTTTTGGGACCAGGAAGTACCTGGACAAAAACCCCAGGTCTGGAGGAGGATCTGCCACCTTCCTGATCACCTCTTTTTCGAGGAGCAGGGCAATATCGGCTCGACAAGCCAACAAAGAGGCTGCGGACCCCGTAGCCCCCCCGAGGGGTGACAGCTCGGAAGGACAGGGCCTGCTCGAACTCCAGGGGCAGGCCCTTTCCTACCACCTCCAAAACCCAATGGTCCATGGTGATAACGGACCAAGCGGAAAGGAAGTGGCGGAGCCGTCCCCACACGGGGGGAATCCAGGGGGGAGTGACGAGGCTGGGGGTGACACCCCTCAACCCATCACTGGGCAGGCTTAGAGGAGGGACCGGCTGAGGGACCTCCCGGGCCTTTACCTCCCTGCTTCCTGTTGGAGGAAGCCACGGGCTTGGGATGCCAAGTGCAAGTCTGCTGGCCCTGGTACTGGTGCTGTTGGGCCAGACGTGCTGCAGGCGCAAAAGGACGAAAGGACTTGTGCTGCTGCTGTCGGCGGCCTTTGTCCTTCTGGGAGGAGGTGACAGAGTCCAGAGTGACTTTGGACTTTTCGATCTGCTGGAGGTGACCTTCCACTCCAGGGCCGAAGGGGTTGGTCCCCAAGAAGGGGACATCCGCCAGTTTGTGCTGGGTGTCCGCCGTGAAGGTGGATATCCTCAGCCATGCCCTGCGGCGCATGGCCACCGCAGCTGCAACCGATCTGGCACAGTAGTCTATGATGTCCAGAGCCGTTTGGAGCTGCTGCTTAGCCACTGCCCTACCCTGGTCCCGTACCTGCCAGACTATGGTCTGCAGGTCAGCCGGGAGATGAGGGATCACCTCATCCAGGCAGCCCATGAGGGCATGGGAGAAGTGTACCATCAGCACGGCCGAGCTGGCCTGGCGGAGACCAAGGGAAGATGCAGCGTACACCTTGCGCCCAGCATAGTCCATCTTTTTGGACTCCTTGTCGGGGGGCTTGTCCACATCCCTAGCATTCCCGAAATGCCAGAAAACACTGTCGGTGACCAACCCCTCGGCAAAGGGGTGTTCCGAAAAACCGGGCAAAGAGCCAGTAGGGACCGCATACTTCCTGGCCATCCTGGCCAAAGGCGCAGGACAGGAAGCAGGCTGCTGCCAAAGCTCCAAGGCTGGGCCAACAATGGCTTCACCCACCAGAAAGGCCTCTATGGGTGAATCCCCTTGGCCCAGTATCTCCGTCAGGGGATACTTGGCCCGCTTGGATACGGGCTCGAGCTGCATCCCAGCGGACTCCGAGATGAGCCGAAGCAAACCCATGAAGGATGATGGGCTTTCGTCCATCGACTGGCCCCCGGAGGACTCCAGGTCAATGAGCCTGGAGAACAGGAAAGAGTCGTCTTCGGGCTCCGAGGAGTCCGCGAAGAGCTGCCTGGGGCCTGAGCCACCCTCCACCTGCCGAGGACAGTCGGGAGTGAGGGTGACTGACAACCTGTGGGGCAGGCCCTGACCTGACCGAGAGTCCTCGGTCGGCGCCCCCAATTTCAGGTGTGGAGGTTCCACCACAATCGGTGGGACAGCTGGTTTCGGCCGAACAACTGGCCCAGGCTTGGGCACCTCGGCTACCGCGAGGGGTTGTTTCGGCCGCCCGGGTGACAACCACTTGATGGCCGGGGAAGGCGACTGCTTGCTCCCGGACAGAAGTAACTGCTGCCACATCAGGTCCTCGTAGTGTCGATGCAATTTGCGCCGAAGGCTCTCCTCTTCCGAGGAGGAGGACGAGCGGCGGCGCCACTTACCTCGGTGCTGAGACAGAGACCGCCGATGTCAGTGGGATCGGCCGGACAGAGAGGATGTCCGAGACAGAGACAGAGATCCTCGATGTTTCCGAGGACGGGTCTGGGAAGCAGCAGGGGACACCCGCTCTTCCCTTGACTCGGAAGCCTTAACCGGGGACTGCGGCACCGGAGGCGCAGTCAAGTCCTCAGTCTCCACCGGGGGAACTGGTGAAGAAGGGTTGTCGGCTTCACCAGTAGACAGCCCGTCCAACGGGGTCGAGAAAAATCTCGACAGCGTTGACTGGTGTCTCTGCCGACTGGCCTGACGAGGACGCCGTGAAGCCAGCGGCCTCAGTTGCAACCTCGACCAAAGTAGAGTGTCGACTGTCCGGGGAAGGGGACCTCTCCTGTTCCCATGAACGCCGACGATGGGACTTACCCTTTGAGTCCTTTTTGGACCGAGAGGAATGTCCCGATGGCCCCTCTCCCTTCGGGAAAGGGACTGGCAAAGCTCCTTGAAAGAAGCAGAATACGAGGTACCCAGTGAGAGCGGGACAAATGCCGTGACCGAGGAAGCGGATGATGCGGCCTGTGCCGCCTCCTCCTCGAGGGCGATCATCTGCTCTAGTTGCTCAGCCGAGCCAGCCGCCGCGGTAACCGCCCAAAGGGCCTCCTTTGACTTAACCGGGGTAGCACTTCTTGGGCGCCTAAGCTAACAACTGGCAGAGCGACTTCCAGGACATTGGCCAAAAACGAACTGCATGACTCGCAGGCCTGCGGGTCGTGTTCTAGGCAGAGGCAGTAGACACATGGAGTGCGGGTCCGTCCTGGACATCATCTGCCCACAAGGGCACCGCCAAAATCCGGGAGTTGATTTGTCCATCGCAGCCGCGAGGGAGAAACTTGACTGAAATCTTGAAAATTTTAAAATAAGTTTCGGGCGAACTGAACAATTAGGATCCAGTCTACACGCAGCGTGTTAAGGAGGGAACCTGAGCTTCCAAGCGGTAAGGAAGATCTGGCGTCATGGGGCGGAGCCGAGAGTTTTACCACCCGAGTGGGTGGGAGGAGCCAGCTTGAAGACCTTCCAGCAAGATTTAAAGTGGCAAGGAACCTGCCTGACAGACAGTGTGGATGAACAACATATCCAAGTCCTTAGAATCCCCAGTTACATGAGGCCAGCTCGAATGGCGTCAAATAACTTCCTGCACTGCTTCATAGGACAGCTTAAAATTGGGAAACTGATCAGAGTCCAGTTTTCAAGTTGTAATATTCCTTTTTGCTTAGCCCTATTGAGGATTTGATCTCTAACATGAACTCCCCCGGTAACTAATATCAGGGTACGGGAAGTCTGTGAGACTTCGATCGTCTGCATGGGGTAATACGGTAAGTTTTAAGAAGAAATGCCTGCATTTCCAGTCCCAACAAAGAGCTCAATAATGACTCGATATAGTGAAGGAGGTCACTACCCTCCATTTCTTCAGGAAGCCCAAAGAGGTGGATACTGACTTGCAGGGAAGAATTTTCCAAAATGTTCAAGCCTCAAGTGCATGATTTTATTTTCCTGCAGGACCCCCGCAACAGCTGTAGCCATTTTATTTGTGGAAGAAACTGCCTGGGCCAGGTTGGTCTTAATAGTGTCTGTGGATGTTTAAAGAAGGGTCACTCGTTGATTAAAGCCTTCCAGCTTATGGTCAAGAGTATCCACTCTTTTGTCCAAAGTCTTGACCGTCCCAGCTAATTCTCAAACAGCCTGTAAAATGCCCAGTAAGGTCAGATCGGAATCCCCAGGAAGGCCGCCATGCACACTGCTCGGTCCTGGGCAGTCTGGTGGTTTTGGTTGCTTGTTCTTCCTGGAGTCTTGAGAAGGAGACTGGCATGTTTTCCCCATCTGCTACAGCTAAGCAAATGTTCCCAGTAATAAAGATACTCACACTCAACAGTCCTGTGTAAAAGTAGCAACAATAAGATAAAAGAAACTTATAAGGATTAAAGTTTAATCACTAGCTGATGAAGGAGCTCTCAGACAGGTCTTTCCCCGGCTGCCAAACCACACCCCTGGGAAAATTTATTTAGGGTAGACTCAGACACCACCTTTGGCAAAAACTTATGGTTAGTATGCAAAGACACCCTGTCTTTGTGGAAAATCAAATAAGGCTGCCCACATGAGTGCCTGCAGCTCGGATATCCTACGAGCAGAAGTGATCGCAACTAAAAATAACGCTTTCCACGACAGAAAGCATAGCTCGCAAGTCACAGCAGGCTCAAAGAGAGCCAGCAAAAGTTTCTCTAAAAACAAAATTCAGGTCCCAAGCCAGAACAGGGTTGTGGACTGGGGGTTTCAAGTGCAGGATGCCTCTAAGGAAAGTATGGGACACGTCCAGGTGGGCCACTGTACGGCCCTCAACAGGCCCACAGAAGGCTGATATGGCAGACAAGTGCACCTTAAGCAAAGAATATTTAAGGCCACCATGTAATGGAGACTGCAGGCACTCCAGAATCTGGTTCATTGGACAAGTGAACAGGTCCAGATGACAGAAGCTGTCCACAGGGCAAAACACTTCCACTTCATGGAGCAAGTCACCCTGGTGGAGGGCTTCCTGGCAGCCACCAGGACATCTGAAGATGTAACCATCGCCAGATTCTCTCCTAAAGTGGCAGGAGTCATGCATGCAGACGGAGGGACCACAGATTAGATGGAGAAGGGACCCCACCCCGACAGCAAACCCAAGCACAGGAAGAGGCACCAGATGTTCCATTTCCAACTACTGCAACAGTGGAAACCAAATTTGATGAGGGTAAAAGGAGCCACCAGATCATCATGGTGCCCTCCATCTGAAGCTTAATCAGTACTCTCTGGATCACAGGAAAGGGAAGCAAAGAATAAAGGAAGCTCCCTTTCCAAGATAGGGACAAGGCATCTCATCAGAAAAATCCAGGCCCTGAATAGAGTGAGCAGAAAAGTGACAGTTTTGAGTTGAGTAGCTAAAAGGCTGTCGACTGAAGTGATGGTAAACGCGTAAAAGAGCAGAGGAGGGCCTGGGGTCGCCCACAGCTATATAGGGGGACATCGGCATGGGCTGCGCCAGTTAGACTGCTTGCAAAAAAAGCTTCTGTGTGGTCCTGGTGCCTAATGTGTGACCTGCTGCAAGAGATCTCCTAAAAGAAGGTACAGATGTTCCTGGGTTTCCAGGACATTAACACATGTCAGCATTGGGCAATACAGCTCACCAATCGGTTTATGCTTACAAGAGTTTCTCACCCCTAGCCATCCATGACTACTGAGGCAAAGCGCACCCCAGACAAAGGTGGGGGTGGGGGCATCCTTGGGTTTGTCAAATTACTCAAAACGTACCGTGTACCTGTTACAGGACAGAAGGGAAAAACCACGTCTGCTCTAAAAGCTGTATCCATTATCAACTGGTACATCTGTAGTCTACTTGTGTTTAAAATTTGAGTACATGACAATGTCCATTTTTTAGCCTTCTGAAAAGAGACTTATGTAGTCTGGAACAGTAGACTTGCATGGGGCACGCAATTTTATTATTCAACCGTGCTAAAGGATAAGGAACGTATAGTTATGTACTTACCGCAACAGTAGATCTTTGAGAGAAGATCTTCAGTTAAAACTACACCTTTGGAACAATAGCTGTTCAACATGAAGATCACATGGAAACTTTGGCCAAGCTGGGGCCACCCACGTCGACATCACGCATCAGCATGTATGTAACTGTGGTCGGCTCTACCTCTCCTTTGTTCCCTACTGGAGATTAGACTCTGCAGACCGTCCTTTTTGGGGAATCAGGAAAGTAATTAAGCACCAAGCATATGAGGCGAGAAGTGCTGGGGAGCACCATGGAGAAAAAAATTACCAGTGTGAATGTTGTTTACCACCTTGTGGGGTGTTTGAATGGCTTAAGGAACAGATTCTCTCAAAGATATGAAAATTACGTACCTACCATAATTCTGATCTTTCTGTGTATCTTCACCATTCATCACAGGTGGGTATGTGGCAGGAGGTCACGACCCTGTGAGAGCTCTCTTTTGATGAGCCGGAGCAGACATAGCGACAGCGCCGCCTCGAGGCAGACGCGCTGTGTGGCGCTTCGCGGGTTGGCAGTTAACTGTCATCGGCCCCGCCTCCCCACCAGTTCTGAGTCGCCACAGAGTAAGAAAAACAGGGTTGGGAGGGTGGGACAAGAGAGTCCAAGGGACAGATAAAAGAAAAGAAAAGATATAATAAACAAAAGGAGAAATAAACTACCAAGAGGGCAGACGAGCGAGACAGCAGAAGCTAAAGGGGATTGGGTGGGGCCCCACTCTCTGGAAGAGGAAAACGAAAGAGAATTAAGTGGGAGGGGAGAGAAATCCAGGGCTCGCAGTCTGGTCCCCTGGCTTCTAGATGGATTACTGCCCAGGAGTAGCTAGGAGCCTGGCAAGACTCAAGGCACCAAATTTTGAACAAGAGGCACTCTGGCAAGAATGACTTCCTAGAGCCGTGGAATAAAGAGAGAAAGGTGACCAGGAACCAATGTTTGCTGTGTTATTTTTTATATTGTTTGAATGTATTAACTATTTATTAAAAATTTATAGTTACCAGATCTGTACTGGATAAGCGGTTTCATTGCAGATCATGCTGTGGTCTGATGCCTTTAACTATATTTTAGCAATATTTGTGTAAAAGCTTTGTTATTCAAATTGGTCTTGATGGTATATTACCAAAGTTTATGGGCCTTTTTTATCAATTTAGTTTGGATTATTGAATTTTATTCATTTGGCATATGGACACGAACTTCTGCTTTGAAAAGAGATGTAATTGGTTCTGTCATCAGCATTTGTATTTGCAATGTTTTGAATAAGAGTTACAAAAATAGAAAGTGCTAAATCAACAATGAAAATGGATAGTACTCAGTATAGATTGATTAGCACAATTAAAAAAAACACATTTTTTTGTTGATGTTGCCTTCTGTGCTGCATGGCCTCACTCAAAAAATGGTTAGCAGTCTATTGTTATGCATTTCTGGAAATGGTTAGCATTATCCCATTCTGCATGGCATTTTGCTATGTTATACCAGCTATTTAATACCCCATCTCCACTTCTATAAGGCCTTTAGGAAGAGGGCATCTTCATTAAGATTCGGAAAAGTTGTTTTTTGTTCATCAACTTTTAAATTATACAGGCCTCTACTTTATCTCCAAAAAGAAGACCCTTTAACGGAAAAATGCATGAACGTGTGTCCTGTGTCAGGGATGACAATGCGAGGCATGCAGATCAAGTGAGAGCCATTTACTATGGCCCTAGAAGTAGCGTCACTCACATCACTTGCAACTGAAACTTATTTTTGCAGCTTCTAAATCCTTCTTTGCATCATGTGGTGGGGGGGCCCCTTTTCCTGCAAGGGCAAGCTATCACACATAGGCACAACCATCTTCCACAGTGCCTACTGATAATGTGCAGCACAGCTAAGGCAGGTTACCTGCCTCAAAAGTAGGGTTGTGGTAGTGCAAGTCTTGTGGTCCAACTGTCTTGAATCCTTATCAAGGGGTGTAACTACCTCATAAGTAGGGTTGTGGCAGTGTGAGCTTTTACAAGCTATGTGGTCCTATTTTATTAAATTCTTAGGTGGTGTAGCTACCAGTGAAACCTTCACTTTCCTCACATGCAGCTGCCTTGACTACTCCCTCATGGTCAGGGTGGGCACATAAAACCATCCCTGAGCCCTCCATCTTTATCTTGTATTTATTTTTTTTAAATCAAAGTCTAGTGCTGAGAGAAGTATGACCCTACCAATAGTCTTTTTGAGGAACCTATGTATGGAAGCCAAATACAGGTTACTCACCTGTAATAGGAGTTCTAGGAATGGTATATGTTGTTCATCCACACGCCTGGAGCTCTCCCATCCTTCTGGTTGATGTGGTAGCCACCAAGAAGAAGTTCTTCCACAACAGGTGGGAGAATCGCACCTGTGCATTGGTTCGAATGGCTTGCCCGTGAGCTAAGCCAATACCAGCGGTAGATCCCACAGAGGTGGAGATTCTCGCACCAGAGGGAAGTGTGATCAAGGCCTTGGAAAGCGCCAGACCACCTTTCCTGCGCCACCACCGCGTTTTCCGCCCCCGCTACCGGAGGGCAGAGGTGGCTGCCAGGAGCACCCAGGTCAGCTTAATCGGCCCTTGTTGAAGAAGAAAGGACCACAGGTAGTCCAGAATGCTTGCCGAGGAACAGGAGAAGGGATCAGGCCATACCCTAACACCAAATGGAGAACTCTTCCATTTGAAGGCGTGGCATTATCCGGTCGACTCCTGACGGGATGCCCTCAACGATTGAGGACCTCGCCGGAAGACCCTAGGCCTGGCAACTAGCCACACAGGAACCAGGCTGTCAGCTGCAGGGATTGAAGGTCCCGATGGAGTACCTTATCCCTGATAACAGAGATCAGGTCCGGACGGGCTGGAAGCCGCTTCAGGAGCCTGGAGCTGAGACTGAGGAGAGCTGGATACCAGAGCTGGCGGAACCAGTCTGGGGCTACCAGAATCACCTGCGCCTTGTCCCTCCTCGCCTGAGAAGCACCTTGTGGATCAAGGGAAATGGGGGGAAGGCATAGAAGAGGCCCGGGATCCACGGCCTCAAAAGGCATCCCCCTACAGTGAGCCCTGCTGAGGGGGACCGGGCATGAAACAGTCTCTGCTTCACATTCTCCCTGGAGGGAAAAAGGTCCGCCAGAGGCGTGACCCAGTGGGAGAAAGATACTGTGCTACCTCCAGCAGGAGAGAACCCCTCGTGAGGCGCAGCCCCTATCCGGCTTAGGGCATCGGCCAGGGTGTTGGAGGCTCCTGCCATCGAAATGGCTAGGAAAACCGCCTCCAGGCTGCACACAAGACCATATGCAGAGAACCTCCCTACATAACGGTAAGGAGCGCGTCCGGTCCTGGTGGGTTAGGTAGCACATGGTCGTGGTATTGTCCGCCTGGACCTGAACCACTTGACCCCGTATAAACAGAGCGAAGGTGGTGCGAGCTAGGCGGACTGCATGAAGCTCCATCAGGTTGAATTGACATCGGGACTCCCAAGGGGACCAGAGGCAATGCACTCTGTGCTCCCCTTGATGGGCACCCCAACCCATCAGAGATGCATCGGTCAAAGAAGACAGTTGACTCGGGGCGGATGAACGGGATGCCCTCCTGCGAATGTGCTGGAACAGTCCCCCAATGGAGAGTGTTCCACATCTCCTGGGTCACTGTCACGGGCTGGTCCAAAGGATCGCAGCGTTGTGACCACTGGCTGGTCAGCCCCCATTGAAGGAAGCATGTACCAACGGGCCCAACAGACCACACTGGTGCAGGCCGCCATGAGGCCCAGGAAGTCCCGGGCAGGGCGCAATTGCCCAATCAGACATGATTGGGTAAAGGAGGAAGAACCTAGGCCCTGTCCGCCGGGAGCCGAGCTCTGCCCCGATGAAAAGAATCACCTGCTTTGGCACGAGTTCTGACTTGGCTCCGTTGAAGAGGAGGCCCATCTGAGAGCAACCTAGAGGGCCAGAACTCCGGACCGCCTCCACCTCCGCCTGGAGGGTTGCAATCAGCCAGCCATCCGGGTAGGCACTGACCCTTCGCGCCGCAGGAATGCTGTCACCACTGCTATGCATTGGAGAAGATCCTGGGAGCTGGGAAGAGGCCGAAGGGTATGGCTCGGAACTTGTAAAGAGATCCCTCCGCTCTGAAGCAGAGAAGTCTCTGAAGAAACGGATGGATCGGAACGTGAAGAATGCGTCCTGGAGGTCCAGGGAACAGAGCCACACGCCTCGTTCCAAGGATGGGATATCTGAGTCAGAGTGACCATCCAGAAGGTCCGAGGCCTTAGGAACTTGTTCAGGTCATGCAGGTCGAGAATGGGGCGCCAGCCCCCCCGTCCGTTTGGGCACCAGGAAGTACCCGGACACAAACCCCGGGTCTGGAGGAGGATCCGCCACCTTCCTGATCACCTCTCTTGAGGAACAGGGCAATATCGGCTCGACGGGCCGACAGAGAGGCTGCGGACCCCGTGGCCCCTCGAGGGGAGACAGCTCGGAAGGGTGGGACCTGCTCGAACTCCAGAGGCAGGCCCTTTCCACCACCTCCAACACCCAGTGGTCCGTGGTGATAGCGGACCAGGCGGAAAGGAAGTGGCGGAGCCGTCCCCCCACGGGGGGGACCCAGGTAGGGGTGATGAGGCCAGGGGTGATGCCCCTCAGCCAGTCACTGAGCAGGCTTGGAGGAGGGCCTGGCCGAGGGAGCTCCTGGGCCTTTACCTCCTTGCTTCCCCTTAGAGGAAGCCGCTGCTTTGGGTTCGGGGTGCCAAGCGCAAGCCTGCTGGCCCTCCTGCTGGCGCTGATGGTCCGGTCATGCCGAAGGATGAAGGGGCTTACGCAGAGGATGCCGTCGGCCCTTGGCCCTCTGGGCAGGGATGACAGAGTCCAGAGCAGCATTGGACTTCTCTGTCCCCTGGAGGTGTCCCTCCACTCCAGGGCCGAAGAGGTCAGTCCCCAAGAAGGGGATGTCCGCCAACTTGTGCTGGGTATCCTCAGCCATGCCCTGTGGTGCATGGCCACCGCGGCTGCTACTGACCTGGCGCAGGAATCACCTATGTCCAGAGCAGTCTGAAGCTGCTGCTTAGCCACCGCCCTACCCTGGTCCCGCACCTGCCAGACCGTGGTCCGCAGGTCGGCCGGAGAATGAGGTATCACCTCATCCAGGGAGCCCAAGAGGGCGTGGGAGAAGTGTGCCATCAGCGCGGCCAAGCTGGCCTGTCTGAGGCCTAGGGAGGACGCGGCATAAATCTTGCGCCCGACATAGTCCATCCTTTTGGACTCTGTCGGGAGGCCTATCCACATCCCAAGCATTTACAGAACGCTGGAAGACGTTATCGGTAACTAACCCCTCAGCAGAGGGGTGCTCTGAGAAACCAGGCAAAGAACCGATAGGGACTGCATACTTCCTGGCCATCCTGGCCGAGGGCGCAGGACAGGAAGTAGGCCGCTGCCAAAGTTCCAAGGCTGGGTCGACAATGGCCTCAGCCACAGGGAAGGCCTCTGAGGGTGAATCCCCTCAGTCTAGGATCTCTGTCAGGGGAAAAGTCTGTTTGGACACGGGCTCGAGCTGCATCCCGGTGAACTCCGAGATGAGCCTAAGCAGACCCAGGAAGGACGATGGGCTGTTGTCCAAAGACCAGTCCAGAGAGGACTCCAGGCCCACCCGCCTGGGGAACACGGAGGAGTCATCGGACTCCGAAGGGTCTGCAAAGAGCTGCCTCAGGCCTGAGCCTCTCTTCACCCGCCGAGGGCGGGAGTGAGGGTGACTGACAGCCTGCGGGACAGGCCGTGACCCGACAGAGGTTCCACCACAATCGGTGGGGCAGCAAGATTTGGTCGAACAACTGGCCCGGAAGTGGGCACCTCGACTGCAGTGAGCGGTTTCGTCGGCCGTTCAGGCGGCAGCCGCTTGATAGACTGGGAATGAATCGGAGTAGATTGATTCCCGGACAACAGCAACTGCTGCCACATAAACTCCTCATAACGTCGACGCCATCTGCGTCGAAGTCTCTCCTCATCCGAGGAGGAAGACGAGGAGGAACGGTGTTGCCACTTAACTCGGTGCCCCGACCGAGACCACTGAAGTCGGTGGGAGCGGCTTGACTGAGAAGAAGACCGAGACCAAGATCCTCGATGAAACTGAGGGCGGGTCTGGGAAGGAGTGGAGGACACCTGCTCTTCCCTCGGCTCGGACACTTTGACCGAGGACTGCCGCCCCGAAGGCGCAGGCAGAACCTCGGCCTCCACCGGGGAAACCGGCGAAGGGTTGACGGCTCTTCCAGTCGACCACCCGGGTGACGGGTAGAGAGAAAATTCGACTGCTTCAACGGGAGTCTCGGCCGGCTGGCCTGACGGGGACACTGAAGTCAACGGCCCGAGCCGCAACCTCAACAGAAGTCGATGGTCGGCAGTCTGGGGAAGGAGACCTTTCCCGCTCCCACAAACGCCGACGATGGGACTTACCCTGCGACTCCCTCGACCTGGGCAGAGGCAAGTCCGATGGCCTCTCTCTTCTGGAGAGGGGCTGGCGAAGCTCCTTGAACGGATCGAATGAGAGGAACTCAAGAGGGATAAATGTCACGACCGAGGAGGAGGGAGATGGGCCTTGGCCGCCTCCTCCAGGGCGTAGAGTGTCCGAGCTGCTCAACTGAGTCAGCCGTCATGACACCGCCCAATGAGCCTCTATGGATTTTACCGGGGAAAATTCTCGGGCGCCAAGCCTCAATCGGGCCACCACGATCCTCCAAGATTTTGGTCGAAGGCTGCACAACCGCAGACTTGGCGGTCATGGTCCAAGTCGAGGCAGCATGCATGTGAAGTGCGGATCAGTCCTGAGATATTCTGCCCGGCCAGGGCGCCCGAGAGCCAGAAAACGACTGTCCATCGCAGCCGCAGGGAAAGAAGACCAGTTTAGAAAACTTAAAACTAAATTGGCGAATCAAGAATCAGGAACTAGTCGAAAACGCAGAGCTAAGGAGGGAACCTGAGCTTCCAAGTGGTAAGGAAGATCTGGCATCATGGGGCGGGCCGAGAGTTTTACCACCCGGGTGGGTGGGAGGAGCCACCTTGATGACCTTCCGGCAAGATTTAAAGCAGCAAGGAACCTGCCAATAAGTGTGGATTAACAACATATCCATGTCCCTAGAACTTCATTTTTGAGGAAGTCAGTCTAAACTCGCTCACTGATTCAGCTTCCTCTGCATCTACTTCTGTTTGGGGATGGTAGATTAAACATGCCAGTCATGTGACCCATTAATGCATAGCATCAGGTAAAAGTCTCACCAACCCTGGGAGGAACCAAAGTCCTGTTCTGGGAACACATCAGGCTCAATCAGTTCCTCCCTCATCTCCTGAAGACCTGGTTCCAGGTCCTTGGTATTTGGGGCGCACAGCTGCAGGTTCTCCAATAGCCTGCATAACCTGCTAGAACTATCCTGTCTTTTGCTGTCCTCCACAGAAAGCACTCATTTCTGTCCCAGAAAGTTCTGCTTGGTTTTGTATGGGAATCATGGGCTGCTACACTGGTCGCGCTTGATCCCCCAAGGGCAGAGGAACTGTACGGGTTTCTCCTTTTCCTTCTTTTTGCCAGATGTTGAGATCCAACAGCTGTTCAAAAGACCAAAGTTCTCATCATTTGCATAAGGGCTCCCCCTACCAGACACCCTATGCTCAATACTAGGATTCAAGGATGGCTTGGCAGTCTTATCAGTCTCTTCGGGCAGAGATGACTGCTTGAAGCATCTTTACAGCCCCTTTTGATGGCCAGGACCACTACAAGAATAGTGAACAGTCTGATGTATGCTTTCCAGCATCATAGACATACCCTTCTATTTGTGACAATTTTATAGAACGCTGCTGGGACACTGCAGTATAGGCTGGGGCAGACAGTGACTCCTGCAACACCAACTACCCAGGTTCAGAAATGGAATTGGGTCGCTGGAGGTGGGGGGGTGACAGTCAGGGAAGAGAAGGTGGAGTGTTAAAGGACAACTTCTCTTTCCTCGGGAAAGGAGTCCATGTATCCCACTAAGCAGCTACCACCAGGTGGTTCTAGGTAGCAGCACAGTAGGATTCCATGGAAAGTGCCGCACCCACCTGACATTAGTGGCAGTCTCTGTAGAGGCGAAACTCGCACAATGCTGGCGACGTTGATGACCTGGGTTCAGGAACAAGACTGAGTTGGGGCCAGCTGGTGAGGACTGAGCATGCCAGAGGATGCTCCTACTACTATGGGAGAAGGGCAGTCATGCACCCATGCACTACTGGTACCAGGGTGACCACAGCTGGCAGTGCACTTGGGAGACTTACTGGGCTGGGGAGGATAACAATGTAACGTGCTCCCCATGCAAGCTTTTGTGACAGGGCTGGGGTGGTCAGTCCAGAATAAATAGGTCTTGGGAGAAACATTAACCAACACACACAAAAAAAGTAGCAAATGAGGCTGCCTCTTAGAACAAGAGTTATCAGCTGAGTCTGCTGTACCCCCCCCCCCCAAAAAAAAATAAATAAATAAATTTATGCAGACTAGCCCAGCTGAGATGAAATGCTGTTTTTTTCAGGGAAGTTCTGCTTTAGCGGGGGGGGGGGGCTGTATGAAATTCAATGGGAGCAGATTGTAAATATATATATTTTTTTTAATTTAAGTATTTTACGTTGCAGCCGATCTACTAGTGAAAGCCTGGTGTCAGACCACCCAGAAATTCTGTACCCATACCTTTACATTTCATGTTGCATCCATCACACACACACACTTTATTCATATTTTTTTTTTTTTTTTTTTTTACTTTTTTTCTTTTAGTTTCCCTCTCCCCCTCAGCCAGCGATAGTATCTTCTCCGGGCCCATTGCAGCCACAATCCCATCACCCACACCATCTCCCAGGGCTTACCTCAGTCTCCTCGAGTGGTACCCTATGGAATCCCCTCTCCACGGTGGAGGTCCTCTGGCTGGACCAGGTCCCTTGGAAAGGCTGCTTGTGGGACTCCAGGAGTGAGCCTAGGTCAGCAGGGCATGAGGTCTGCAGGCTGTATGGAGTCATTATGCAGCACAACTGTATTTTCCATTTTGTTTCTCCCCCCACCCCCCCAGATGTTGGCTCATGCAAGGCGTGTGCATCTGTGCAGACCATCAGTGGTCCCCAAACCCCAGTAATGCACTTTGCCTGCACCACCACCTGTGGTCACCATGTGGTGGTCACGTGGGGAGAGTAATCCCCCCCTCCCTGGAGGAGCGTGTCCTGTGGGACGATCAATCCTCCTCCCCCAGTCGTCCCTCCGAAGATCCAGGCCCCCTCCCAAAGCCAGATAGTCGGCCTTGCAAGAGGTAGCACTACCACTGCAATGGTGGTTCGGCCCTTTATTCAGAATTCTGTATTGGGTTTTAAATAGACAAAAGGGAGCCTTTTCCAAGATAACAATCAGGTGTTAAGCAGCAGGTTTGAAGCATCCACTGATCAACAGCCCACAGATATCAACACTCCCACCATGAGTGGGTTGTCACTAGGCTCATTCTCTAAAGTGTGGTGTAGTAGCAGGACATTATGAAGACAAAGAACCACAGCGGCAAGCACTGAGGCAATGGTAACCCTAAAGGGCATTGGCTGGGAAGCCATGTTTCAAAGAAATACAAAGTCACACATGCCCCCATAATGCAAAGCATCAGGGGCTGCACATGCAGATCACCACAGAATATTATGCAGGTTCAACTTTAAGCAGAAATGCATGGCCTTCCGGTGACGTTAGCAGTCCTATGGCAGCCTAGACTACCACGCTCCTCAGCCCAACATACAATCTGTAGGCATCCACGGTTTTAAAAGAATGCAATCACCGGCTAAAATGACCAGGTCTAAGGCAATTCTAGCCAGGAACCCCCAAACCCCAGCCCTAAAGCTACAACTAATGCTGCAAGGAGAAAAGTTGTCCCGAACATCAGGGCCTTTTGAGGAAGAAGCCAATATGGCAGTAAGGAATGGCCAAGATGAAGACTGCTCGCAATTAGTAACTTCCATCCTCCAAACAGCTCCGTAAGAGAGGTATCTATTTTTGTTGGTTTTTGCTAAGGGCCGACATAGGAAGGATCGAACACAGAACCGACAAGCTAGAGATGGGACTTACGAATATAATAGAGCAGTCGGATTGACATGACCGTCTCCGTTGTTTTTGATGGTCAGGAAAGAGACTTGAGGGCCAAAATGGATGATCTTGAAGGCAGGAGCAGACACCAGAATCTCCGAATATATGGTATTCCTGAAGGAGCTGAAAAGGAAGCACCTGACCCAATTACATTTTTACAAAAAGTCCTGAGAGAGTCCTTAAAAATTACCTGTGGATTCAGATGTCTCGATGGACCGGGCACACCACTCTGGCCCAGCGACCCTCCAATCCAGACTCCCGTCAGAGATCCTTCATCAAAATGACCAGCTACAACTCTAAAGAAATACTCCTGAGTGCATGGAGAATGAGGGTGATTATGTTTGGCCACCACAGAACCACCATCGATAAGGATTACACTGCAGGGGTCCAGGAGGCAAGACATACCATGTGGCCCATACTGAAGCAACTTCAGGCCAAGAATTTTAAGGCACAGATGCTATTCCCCACGTGGCTGCGAGTGGAAACCAAGCAGGGAACAAAAGTATTTGAAGATCTGGTGGCGGCCTCGAGATTTTAGAGGACCTCGAATAGCAGTTCCCATGTTGGAGAAAGAACACCTGGAGAAAGAATTGACATTCTGTCTGGTCGGTAGCTCGTGAGGACGGCCCACTCTCAACAAATCAACCTGTCAACTCCACAACACTAAAGTGGACATCGTGGCACTGTTAAACCCTATACTTCTCAGATTCAGCTTGCGGGGCCGCTTCTCAAACCACAAGAATTGAGGTCCAGGATGAGATGTCTGCCTGTTCTCGTCGGATTGCGGTCCCTGAAAAACAAGGCAGCAGCACAGACGCCATCTCATTTCTCTTTTGAAGGAGTGGTGTCCCTGCTCTCTCAAGGACCTAGATGAGGTACTTTTCATAACTGCAAACCAAAATGGGCACTGGCCCATGGTTCTTGGGGATTCTACATCGGAGGGATGACAGCCACATAAGGAATGTAACACTACTGTATGTCTCCAGAGCACCGCTCTACTTCTGCAACAAAACTTATCTATACAAATGTTCTCTTTTACTCGGGAGCTTGGGGGGGGGGGGCCCTCAATAAAATGGGAGACGAAACGACAAGACCATACCGTTCAAAAGGCCTATACAGGGACATTTACTGAGGAGATAACGATAGGCATAATATGAAGTATGTGGCCTGGAGATGGGCCTGGAGAAAAGGGGAGTGGGGAGTAAATATGGTCAGAAGTAAGCAATTACAACTGAAACAAACCTGAAAGTTTTTGTTTTTTTTAAGCCGGTAGGGAGGACACATTATGTCTCTCTAAATAAAAAAGGGTTGAAAGCCTCACTGCCAGAAGGATTTGAGAGGGGAAGACTCCTCGGGAACCATTTTAAAATAGTGGGCTGGGAAGGGGAATGGGGAAGGGAAAATGAATTCGGAAATATTCCTTTTTCCTGTACTGTTGCTGCTGACGTTAGTTTCACCTCTGAGACTTGGGCAGAGACCCAAAACTAGGTCTCAAGAGAGGGTTAGGCCGCACCATCACAAAGGGCAAGGTGTCCCAAATGAGACACGAACCAGTCCATATCCAGAGATTGTACTGACCTAGGAAGCTCAAATATTCGGAGGAGACTCTCCAAAACCCCTCTGCAATACCCCCAACAGCAGGGTTTAACTTACACAAAAAGGGGTACAGAGAGAGAGACCTCCTTGGAATGCTCTTTTGTTATTAGTTATCAAGTTCAGACTGTTTATGTTTTTCTATTGAAAGATCTTCAATTATATGTTGGAAAGAAGGTTATACTCCCATCTAGTGGGGTAATATTGAAACAGGTTTTCTTTAATGTTCAAGCTGGCCTATGGTTAAGAGCCAGCAATTACTGGTTATATTTCATGTATAATGAGAAGCACAGTAGTGAGTCTAATCAGCTGCATACTAATAATAGGAGTTGGTGTGGTGGGCGGAAGCAATTTATAAAGAAATGGGGAAGGGAAATAAAGAATATAAGGGAGACCGAGGGGGGGGGGTCTAAATATCATCAGAGTGGACCAACAAATGCACCTGTAGAGTCCCGAAATGGCCCAAGTTAAATCCAAAATATTATCTTACAATGTAAACAGTATAAATGTATTCCCGCCATTCTTTGCAACTGACGTGGAGTCTTTGCAATAGAGTCTATGACTCAAAGGATTGTAATTCTGATTCTATTCAATAAATAACCATCCCATCAAAAGAAAACAACTTCAGAAGTTTTTAAGAAATCCAAATTGAGAGAAATTATTTACAGGAGATCCCTTTACCTCCAAAAAAGCCCACAAATTGAGAAACAAGGGCTTCCTGAAAATTTACCAAGCATCCCTAGCAAATGGAAGAAAGAGGGGTGTTGCCATCCTTCTGTCAGCCTCTCCCCCATTTGAAGAGGAAGAAGTGGTTGTAGATGAGGGAGCACGCCATGTGAAGGTGTTGGGACGAATTCAAGACATGCAGGTTGCCCTCCTGAATGTCTATACCCCTGCTCACCCATTACCTTTTTTTCAGAATTGTTCAAATTACTAGCAGAAAAGGCAAGAGGGTGGTTATAGCAGGAGGAGATTGGAATGAGACTTTGAATAGATCACTAGGAGATGCCCTGGGAAAATGGGTTCAGGAGAGGGTTTCCTGCCTGATTCCCATACCCAAGGGCTCAAGAAATTGCAGGCCGGTACTACCCTCCTCCTCTAAAACCCATCAAACCTGGGCGGTGTTATGTAATGCCAGGTCAATTAAAAACAAGACCGCTATTATAGCGTATCTTGTTGCAACATCTGATCTGGCATGCATCACAGACCTGGTTGGATGAGAATGCAGACCCTATTTTGGCTTCTGCTGCTCCATCCGGGTTCTTGGTGATGCACCGCCCAAGGTTGGATCGTAGGGGTGGGGGTGTAGCCATCTTTTTTAGAATGGAGCTGGGTCTTGTGGATGTACCAGTGGGTGTCACTAGATCCTTTGAGTGTATCCTGTGAGCAGGTGCAGGGTTCAGGATTCTCCTCATCTACCGACCACCCGGTGATGGCGGAGAATTCCTGAAGGAGTTTGCGGACTTCATTGTCGACGTAGCGCTGGAGTCGCCCAGGTGGTTAATACTAGGCGACTTCAACGCTTGGGTGGACGATGAACTCGCGTCTTTTGGGAAAAAATCTCCTCCAACTTGTAACAATGTTGGGCCTTACACAGGTGGTTACCTCTGCTACCCATGTAGGGGGTCACTCATTGGACCCAGTGTTCCTACTGGAGTTGGAGGTCGCACATTTGGGGGTGGAACCAAATGTGTGGACAATCATGCCATAAGATTTAGCTTCAGGGCACCCCT
The DNA here is from genome assembly GCA_016271365.2 of Neoceratodus forsteri. Classification (NCBI taxonomy): domain Eukaryota; kingdom Metazoa; phylum Chordata; order Ceratodontiformes; family Ceratodontidae; genus Neoceratodus; species Neoceratodus forsteri. The sequence continues at coordinate 255,427,129 of CM057451.1, read as the reverse complement.
AAATAGGCCTGCCCCTACGGAGATGGTACAATATCGTCCTTTAAGGTGAGTTACCCCAGAAGGCCTTTCGGTGGTTTTGGACCTACCTGGTATTTTGAGTGAGTGCATGAATCCAGGTGATCTCGTACTTGCCTATAATAAGGATGTGGGTGATGCCCTGGATCAAACTGCAGCTGTTCGTGTTAGTCTACTCACTCAGTGCCCAAGATCTTCATGGTTTGATGCTTCTTTGAAGGAGTGGAGGACAGTAGGACGAAGGCTAGAGAGACCTTGGCGAAAGTCCGGCCTGGATGCTGACAAACTTAGATTGATGGACCATTTTAGAGTCTATCAATCAGCAAATCACCCATAAGAAGGCAGAAATCCTGTCAAGGGAGATTGCTGCTGCGCGGAATCGACCAGCCAAACTCTTTCAGACTGTCGACAGATTGTACAATCCACTCTGTCTGCAGTCTGGAAGAGATATTTCACAGATGAAGTGTGATGAGCTTGCTCGATTCTTCACAGATAAGATTGCCAGCATCAGGTTGGGCATCCGTCCTGCTCTCTCTAGGAAGTTGTGGTGGTCGTCGAGAGGAAGCAAGCCCTTGTGTCTCCTGGCCTGACTTTAGTAGGCCGGCATTCATGGATGTTGTGAGGACTATTCAGACGGTACGACCAACCAGCAGTAGTTTGGATCCGGGCCCTACTCCTCTGTTACTAAGTTGTGTAGATATTATATGCCTGTTCCTTGCTGAAATTGTCTGGAAATCTTTGGAGCAAGGGTTTTTCCCGGCCCCCTTAAAGGAGGCGGTCGTTCGACCACTCCTAAAATTAAAAAAAAAAAAAAAACAGCTTCACTGAATCCAGACGTCCCAGCTAACTACAGATCTATCTCTAACCTGCCCTTTGTGGGTAAGATTATTGAAAAAGGTGGGTGCGATACAGTTGGATGACCATCTTATGAATCACAACATCTATGAAGTTCTTCAGTCGGGATTTAGGAAAAGACATAGCACTGAGACTGCCCTTGTCCAGGTTTTAAATTATCTCCTAATTGCGAGAGATCAAAAGGCTCGTACTATTCTAGTCGTCCTTGATCTCTCTGCAGCATTTGATACTGTGGATCATGGTGTGCTGTTGGAGCGCCTGCGCATTCTTTGTGGACTGTCTGGTACAGTTCTGCATTGGTTTCAATCTTTCCTCACGGGGCGGACTCAGAGGATTACTATGGGGATATATTCCTCCGATACCATCTCTCTGTCCTGTGGGGTACCGAAGGGCTCCAGCTTGGCACCCATGTTGTTCGCAGTCTATATACTGCCATTAGGAGATATCATTAGGCATTACAGTCTGGGTTTTCACTGCTACGCAGATGATACCCAGCTGTATGTCCTTTACTCCCGGGCAGGATGATGCAATCCCTCTGCTTAACAGCTGTCTAGCTGAAATCAATGACTGGATGAGCGCCAGCTGGCTGAGGTTAAACCCGGATAAGACAGAGGTGCTGGTTGTGGACCCAGGTCACCTTGAGGCGGGTCACAGGGCTAAAGTACCATCAGCCCTCTGGCTTGGTGGTGCCCAGCTCTTGACCTCAGGCAGGTGCGTAACCTGGGTGTTATTGCTGACAGCGGTTTGACTCTGAAATCACAGGCGTCAGCTGTTAAGTCCTCTTTTTCCAACTGAGGAATATTATCCGGGTGAAACACCTAGTTCCTCCGGCTGACCTTCCTACTCTGGTCCATGCCTTTGTGACCACTCGCCTCGATTACTGCACTTCCCTTTACCTGGGGCTACTGGGGGGTTGAAATTTGTCACCTGCAGCTAGTGTAGAACGCAGCAGCCAGGCTTTTGACTGGAACATCTAGGCATAGTCATATTATGCCTGTTCTGCGTGGGTTGCACTGGCTGCCGGTACAATGGCGAATCACCTTCAAGGTCGGTTTACTGACCTATAAAGCCCTACACGAACAGGGACCGCAGTACCTGAAAGATCTCCTCACTCCCTACTGCCCCTCTTGCTCACTCCGATCCGCTGACGAGGGATTGCTAGAGATTCCCAGGGTTCATTTGAAAAAGTACAGTTACGTAAGAACTTACCGTAACAGTAGATCTTCGAGAACAGCTCTTGCAGCAGGTTACACCATTAGGACTGAAGCCGGCAGGCGTCAGGACCCCACGGAAAACTCTAGCTAGCCATCTTCAACGGGGACCGCCCCGGACGCGGTCCCGCCTCCGGCGCTCAGACGAGTACATAAAGGGCTGTCCAGATTCCCCAGTTCTCCGCCGGAGACTTCCGCGCAGGCTGACATCAGAATGGGAGACAGGCTCCACCATCAGAAGAAAAGCGGGAAAAATTCCCTGTTGATAAAGGCTAAAGCCTTGCCTCTTCCAAGGGGGAAGGTGGGCGGGAAGGTACCTGCTGCAAGAGCTGTCCTCGAAGATCTACTGTTACGTTAAGTTCTTACGTAACTGTACTATCTTACTTCGAGACACAGCTCTTGCAGCAGGTTACACCATTAGGACCGATTCCCAAGCAGTAACGCTGCCAAAAATTCCAGGAGGAAAAAAGGAAATACATTCCAGGTCCTGAATCTAAGACAGGAGACCCTGTAGCACCGCCAGGCCGAAACCGGCTCTTCGCCGAGAGGCGATGTCCAGGCTATAATGCCTGATAAATGTATGCACAGAGCTCCAAGTGGCTGCAGCACCTATGGCAGAAGTGGAGACGTTTCGGAGTGCTCCAAAGGAGGTGGCCACACCCCTAGTGGAATGACCCCGGGAGGGGCTTCTGTTTGAGCTCATAACAGAATGAAATACACTGGACAAGCCAGCGAGACAGGGACTGTTTGGATACAGGTTGGCCCATCATCCTCTCAGAAAAGGAGACGAAAAGTTGCTCAGAACTAAGAAAAGGTTTAGTTCTGTTGAGGTAATACCTCAGGCTGCGGTGAACATCCAGGGTGTGAAGCAGAGCCTCTCCTCTATTCGAGTAGTTCGGGAAGTAGACCAGCAGGTCAATGTCCTGATTTAGAGTGAGTGAAGAAACCACCTTAGGCAAAAATTTAGGATTCGTCCTCAGGGATACTCTGTCCCGGTGGAAAACTAAATAAGGCTCTTTGCACATGAGAGCGTGAAGCTCAGAAATTCTTCTCGCTGAAGTAACAGCAACCAAAAATAGCGTTTTCCACGACAGAAAACATAGCTCTCAATCCGCGGCAGGTTCGAAGGGGAGAGCACGAGTTGTTCCAGGACAAAGAGCAAATCCCATGGAGGCACAGGGTCCTTAATGGGTGGCCTAAGGTGTAACACCCCTCAAAAATTTCCAAGAGGCGTCCAATTGTGCCACTGTACGATGTCTCACCGGAAGGTGGTAGGCAGAGATGGCACAAAGGTGCACCTTGATAGAGGAGTAGGCTAGACCCAAGCGAAAGAGGAAGCAGGTAGTCAACACCACTCCCACCGGGCACCTAAAGGGAATAATCGCGTGCTTTCGCGACCATAAACAAAACTGCGCCATTTCATGGCATCGTCGCATCGTTGCGGCTTTCTGGCTGCAGAAAGAACTTCCGCAACCTCTTGCGAGACCCCGTGACGCAAGATGGCTATGTCTCTAGGAGCCATGCATGCAGGTTCAGTGAGCGTAAGTCCGGGTGGACTAGTGAACCTTCCTCCTGAGACAGGAGATGGGAGCTGAACGGCAACGGGAGCGGAGGTTCCCGGGATAGCTGAATTAGCAAGGGGAACCAGATCTGTCTGGGCCAAAAGGGGGCCACCAGGATCATTACTGCATGCTCCCTGCGCAGTTTGAGAAGAACTCTCGGGATCAACGGGAAAGGAGGGAAAGCATAGAGGAATCTGTCCGCCCAGGAGAGGGACAACGCGTCTCGCCAGAAAACACCAGGCCCTGGATCTAGCGAGCAAAAATTGGGCAGTTTTTCGTTGGGTGGGGATGCGAACAAGTCTAACTCTGGAGTTCCCAATCGAAGAAACAGATCCTCTGCTACCTCTTGAAGAAGTTCCCACTCGTGGACTCTGTCCTGGGAGTGACTCAGGCCATCTGCAATCGTGTTGTCCACCCCGGGAACATGTACAGTGATCAGATTCGCGCCGTGTCGGATTACCCAATCCCACACCCTCATGGCCTCCCTGCAAAGGGGGTAAGAGTGTGCGTCTCCTTGTTTGTTGAGGTAATACATCACCGCCGTGTTGTCTGTCTGAAGCAGAAGAGTACTCTGCGGGATTTCTGACTGAAAGGCCTGCAGGGCATAGAGAACCGCCCTCATCTCTAGAACACTGATATGGAGATGAGCTTCCAGCTGGGTCCACGTACCCTGGGACTTCACCCCGTCCAGGTGTGCCCCCCACCCTAGACCTGAGGCGTCTGTGGTGAGGATTACCTCCGGGGATGGCGCTATAAACGGGACGCCCATGGAGAGCGACCCTGGGTCTAGCCACCACTGCCAGTCTCGAATCACAGTGTTCGTGATCCTGACCGGATGCTGCAAGTGGTCTTGCCTTTGGTCCCATTGCACCTTGAGCATCCACCAAGTTACCCGCATGTGGAGCCTTGCGAAAGGGACGGTAGGAATGGCTGCAGCCATGTGTCCGAGCAAGCGAAGGACTGACCTGGCAGGGACGGTCTTGTTAGACGATAACTCCCTGATGAGGGATCTGATGCGCTCCGCTCTGTCGTCTGGAAGAAAGGCTCTTCCCTGAACAGTGTCCAGTACTGCACCTATAAATTGCAGTTTCTGCGACAGTACCAGGAGAGACTTCTCGTGGTTGATTAGGATGCCCAGAGATCAGAACAGGTCCTGGGTGCTCTGGACCAAGACGTAACAACGCCTCTGGAGGCGCCGCGAGAAGCCAATCGCCCAGGTATGGGAACACATAATGGCCCTGTCTCCTAGAGACGCGCCACGCCTGCCATGCACTTGGTAAAGACCCTGGTGCGGATGACCGTCCGAATGGAAGGGCTCGGAATTGAAGGTGGTGGTCGAGGAACTCTAAGCGCAGGAACCTCCTGTGCGCCTGAGCTATAGGGATATGCAGGTATGCGTCCTGCATGTCTAGAGACGCTAAGAAGGCGTCTTGTTTCAGCACAGGAATAAGACCTGGAAGAGTCACCATGCGGAATCTCTTGTAGGCGACCGACACGTTGAGGTCGCTGAGGTCCAAAAATCAGACGGAGGTCCCCTGTTTTCTTTGGAACCAGGAAGAAGTGGGAATAATATCCTTGTCCTCCGGGACGTACTCTATCACTCCCTTTTGCAAGAGTGTGAGTACTTCTTGCCATATCAGAGATTTGTGCTGACCCGGACACCAGGAGAGCAAAGGAGGCCTCGGGGTGCTTTTTCTGCAATTCTATAGTGGCCTCTTCCGACCAACTGAAGAACCCACCTGTCGGTGGTTATAGCCTGCCATCCCGGCAGGAAGTTTTAATGCGACTCCGACCATGATTTCCCGTTGATCCTGAGGGCGGGGCGAAAGAGAGTCAGGCTGTGGCGGCTGAGGGTCCCGCTGGCTGGCGCTTAGGAGTATGCTGGCTCCGCCCGCTGGCTGTTTCCTGGGCTCTACTGAAACCGAGCCCTCTGTTGTGGAGCCGGAGCGGACTGCTGCCTCTGCATCCGTCCCACGACCGGCTTTGGTTCCTCGAAAGGAACTAAGCCTGGTCGGGCATATGGCCTGACCGACTCACCGCCTTTCCCGGCCTCTTGAAGTCTGATAATAATCTTCTCTGAAGGTTTACCAAACAAGACTTCTCCCTCGAATGGAGCGTCCATGATATTCTTCTGGACGTCCGGAGTAAAGCCGGAGATGCGTAACCAAGAGTGCTTCCAGAGGCATACGCCAGAAGCTGCTGCTCAGGCCGAGGAGTCCATGGAGTCGCGACGCTGCTTCGGAGCACTTGGGTTCCCACGTCTGAACCTGCACTGGAGGAGCTGCTGAAGCATTCCTCCTTCTGCCCACCTTCCGCAGTTTTTTCAGCCGCTTCCAGACCCTGTTCCTACAAGGCATTTTGGAACTGAAACCATGTGGGTCAAATAATTCAAGGATCTGATGGCGCAGTAGCGAAGCATACGCGGCGCTTACCCATAGCGCCTCAACTGCTTGGACTCTGGGTCCGGTGGCAGGGTGCTCAGATGTTGCGGTCCTGAGACCGGTCATGTGAGGCTGTGATGACGAGAGTCAGCCTGAGGCTGCTGAGTCAAGTACTGGTCTTCTCTAGGAGCCTTGTACAAGCGATCAGCTTTCTTCGGCATCACCGGGAGCGAATGTGGACACTTCCACGCTGCCTTGGTGACGTCCACGAAAGTGTCAACCAAGGGTGGCACCACCACAGGCTTGGGGTCCTTCTGACGAAGATATTTGGCAAGGCATATCCTTTCGGGGTCTAGCTCTTCCGCATCCCATCCCATGTTCTCTTGGATGTGCCTCATAATATCCGAGAACGAAGGGTCATCCGGAGGAGACTTTGGCATCTCACGTGGGTCCGGAGAAGGGATGGAGAGGGGAGATGGGGATCTGGATGTTGAGAACTCTGATCCCGTGGCCTCCGTCGAAGGCGATCGCCTGTGTCTCCTGGGTCTCTTGGGGCTGGGGCGACCTAGAAGAAGATTTAGACGGAGGTCTGTTTGTCTGGCCTCCTCTGGGAGGGAGTTCCATACTCCCAGGGAGGAGGTAAACGGCCTGCCAACCCAGATGGCGACGGGGGGGTGCAGGAACCGGAGGTATAGGAGGAAGAAGAGGAGGAGTGGGAACCATGTCCTTCTTTATGGTGTCCCACCAGTAAGTGAAGAGGTCCTTCACATCCGCTAAAGAAAGGCCCGACGATGGTCCGGGCGCCGGTGGAGGGTCGTCGGGTCCCGGCGTTGGCTCCACAGGGGGCTCGGGTAACGGAGAGGGTTCCCTGGGCATCTCGACAAGACCGGGGTCGCCCGTCTGGTCCTCGGGCTGCGTCAATTCTTCCTCGGTTAAGGTCTCCTGACCGACGTTGGTCGGATGCGTCAGGTCTCTCTTCTCAGGAGGAGCGGGCACCGGCCCCCCCTACCGGTGTCCGCTGAGGTGTTGGCTTGGCCGGCGACGGTCGTCTGGCCGACAGCGGCTCCAGGGATGTATGGCGAGAGGACGACGATGGACGCACCGG